>CM049376.1:28980509-30229259 GCA_026937815.1 Etheostoma perlongum | reverse complement strand
CTACCTCCTCCCCCTCAGGAGGCGTGAGGCGTGCCGACTCTATCGCTACAGCATTCGGCAGCGTTCCTACTCCTGGCCGGGCTCTGCGGGGCACCCGTGCCGGCCGTATTAATGGGATCGACTGCAAGCATGTTGATCTCCGACGCCGGGAGTTAGGAGCATCTGCTCGCCTCCAGAAAAAAAAAAGCTGTCCGGAATAAACAAACAGACAGGTTGGGAGAACACCGAAAATCCTCACTGCTGCTCCCAGCACTCTGCTTATATCCCTGTTACATATTACCCATTCATCTATTTAAATCTTCCTTCTCACACAGTCTGACTGCATGTTTGGCAGTCCTTTTATAGTCCTCAGTGGGTTTAACTAAGATGATTTCGGTGTTAACCTGGTCTTTCTGTGTTCCTCTCTTGTTTTTCTAAACTACTTCATATCAGTCATACTTGTTACACCGAGTCTGTCTTGGGATGCTGGCTGCTTGTGTTTTGACCCTAACAGCAGCTGTACTCACCTGTGTGGGCTGCATCTAGGTTTGGGAGGTGGGGTGTTTCAAAAAAAGATGGGGAGGGAGGGGGGGGCTCCAGCCTTCTGTGTTTTCCTGCCAGGCAAGCAAACACCAAGGTGTGTGTGTGTGTGTGTGTGTGTGTGTGTGTGTGTGTGTGTGTGTGTGTGTGTGTGTGTGTGTGTGTGTTTTATTGATCTCTCTCTGGTGTTGCAGTAAATTGGTTTGGCTGTAGAGAGGAGGACCAAGCGCCTACTGCTGTGTGTCTGAGTGTCTCTGACATTTAACATGATCTTTAAAGGCATTTCTCCACAGTGCCCGCAGGATCTAACAGCGTGCTGGGGGAGAGAACCACCCAGCACGCTGTTAGATCCTGCTTACTCCCTCTCTCGCTTTTTCTTTCTCTCTTTCTCTCACACACACACACACACACACACACACAGGCTCGGGCAACCCAGCCTGGAGGTGAGACGGCGATGGAGGCAGGTGGTGGGATGCACGGTGGGGGTAGAAAGTTCTGTTAGTCAGCAATTAAAGTCAGAGGTTTCAGGAGAACAAATCACCTCTGAAGAGTTGGTCAGTGGAAGTAAAGAACAATTGAAATTGGATTTTTTTTAACAATTCAAACATTTTGTTGCCCTGGATTATGTGATATTGTGAAAAGGAGACACTGTAATCCTGAACACGTCCCTATCTCTGACCACTTTTTTTTCTCTAGCAGAACATCTCTTGTGCCACATTTTTAAAGCTTCTCTCTATTGTTCTCTTGTGTTTTCAGGATTTATTCCAAGTTCTCCTCAAAGAAGATGCAGGAGCTACCGGAGGCAGGCCTCATGAACTTCCTGCTGCTGTTTTTGGTGGTGGCCAGGCAGGTGGAGCTAGAGGATGTGGCCAGCAGAGCCTGTGAGCTGCTGGGTTTCCTTCCCTCTAACTGCCCCCCCGGGCACCGCACCCTGGTCTGGAGAGGACAGCTGTCACTGCTGCTGTTGTTCCAGGTACCGTTCATCAATCAGGAAGTGTATTGTTGCAAGCCAGGCACACAGCAAAGGCTTTTTGTTGATGCACAAATTCCACCATTTCAAGATGTCTTGACATCATCTGGTATTTTCTTCCAGGAGAGGGGTCTGGATGTTGGTGCACAGGCCAGCTGGCTGGCATCCTCCTTTAATGAGACGGCCAAAGAGTTCTACAATAAGACCACCGAGGTCTCTCGCAGACTTGCCCTCTGGGGGCCCCTCGGCTCATACCTGGAGGGCGTGGCCGAGGTGTTCGAGACGAGCACCAGTCTCAACCTCTCTGAGGAAAAACTGCTCAATGAAGGGTTTGATTGGTTGTTGCCTGCCTGCCATCTCTCAGAGCTGAATTCTGCCCTGGGCTTTCTGCAGATCGTCCTCGCCCAGCTCAGGTGAGACAGCTGGTGTAAATACTACCAGTATCTCTTACTTTTCCTCAGTTTCCCTCATTCTTTTCTTTTCCTGATAACTGCTCCCTCACAGGTATTGGTCACTTCCAGACACATCCTGGCCAAGGCCAAGCTAAGCTTCTATTAAAATCTGATAAGTGGATACAGCAGAATAGAGAGATCTCTTCTGCTCCTCCCAACCCAGCCCGGACTCCACTCACTTCTCATACTGACAATAGGTGGATTGTTCTGTCAGCAGGAATGAGTGTCTTTAAAGGCCCTGTGTTGCGTTGAGGTCCCTCGTAGTTTCAGCAGACCTAGTGGCCCCCATGTCACCTTCTCCAGGTGCTGGTAAAGCTCTGTGTAGAGTTACAGGCCCAAGGGACCCGCCATGGACCCTCCTGTCGTCATGGGGACGGCGGCAGGGCTGTGAGCGCGATGAGAGACTATGGTCAGTAGGGCGTCAGGACGGGTTCAGCCGTAGGACACGGGTGTTTGTTACATGAGCGACCTCAGCCGAAGGCCAGAGAGCCACAGCTGAAACAGTGTCTGTTTATGTGGGGAGGTAGAGGTGGGAACAGAAGGGAGGGGAGATATAAATCTGGTGAGACTGCAAGGCTATGGAGTGAGGAATGATGTGTGATCCTTAACTGTAGATTTCCAGTTAAATCTGGTATTGAAGAGTTGAGTATCACCTTGCTTGTCAGCTTTTTAGGTCTGCAGCAATCCTTTTTTCTTTCCAATGAACCATAATTATCGTAAGTAGTAAAGCAAGTAGTGGTGGGAATCACCAGACGCCTCTTGATACAATATGATCACGATACTTATGCAACGATACAATATTATTGAGATTTTAAACATATTGCAATTTATAACCTTTTTTCCAACTTCTAATTTTTCCCATTTTTAAATGACGTCCCCAAAAAGGAAACTTTGTCAACATCTGTTTTATCTAAAAAGATACATCTCTTTGTTTGTTTATATCACTTCACTTGGATTGCTGCAAAATGGGATTGTCAAGCAGACAAAGTGCCCAACACAAAATCTTGATACTTCGCGCCTGTGTATTGATGCAGTATGGTCACTGAAAATATGGCAATACTGTGTGTACATAGCAAGTAGTACTTATGCTTAAATTAATTACCTAAAGTAAGCACTAGAATCGCTACACGGATATGTTCCAAATGGAATTTAAATCTTAGACAATGGCTAACAGAGCTGATCCAAATATAGTCATGTTGGCAGCATCAAAACAAAAGAAAAGAAGTAAATGAATGAAGTAATGAAATCAATTTTTCTACAAAACCCTTATTTTTATTTTAACAGAAAAAGACGAAACAGTAGCTTTTAGGGCTGTGCAATTAATCCAAATGTTAATCGCAATAACGATCACAAAAACAGAGTAATCAAGAAAAACTGTTGTTTTGCAAGTAAACTCTTTTTTTGTCTTGTGTTCTGAACAGGGAAGATAATGTTCAAATGGGAAAAGTATTACGGGAAATCTCACAGTTCAAGGTGTTTTCAATGTCTAAAATTGGTTTCATTTTCAAAAACCACCATATTTTTGTTGTACTGCACATTGCTGCAGCTCCTCTTTTCACCCTGTGTGTTTTAGGTACAGAGTGAAATACTATCTTTGTTGAAAGTTGCACATGCTCAGTAGCTCGATAAGATCCCATCAGCTAGATAACTATTTCTCCAGCTTTGGTCAGTCCAAGGCAGGATCAGCTGGGAGACTTCTTCTAGACGAGGGACACTTGTGGAATACCTGCAGAACAGGGACAGGAAGTAGTTCTTTTGGAGATTATGGTCAACTGGTGTGTGTTGTAGCAGTGTTTTGCCATTGAGAATTCGCTAGCATGCTAGGGTTAGCCACCTCGTCTCGGCTAGTGATGTAGAAAGCCGTGCAGATTTTGAACAGCTCACCCGGAGACTGAAGACAGAGGACATACAGAAACCGGATCTCACTCAAAACAGGAAGGATAGTTTTTTTCCAAGATTGTATGTGTGTGGAAGCACCAGAGACACAAAATAACTTTTTTTTTCATAATGTGGGCACTTTAGCTCTGTTTTGGTCTCCACCAACTTCCAAGTGAAATATTTGGCTCTTGAGAAGCTAAATGCTTTGTTCAACAGCTAGTCACTAACTTTGTCTGTCCTGACAATGAGAAGATGGAAGCAAAATACACTCCATAGAGCGGAGGGAAACTACAATCGGGTGATAATTATCTGGGTGTACATTCGCTACGAGTGACAGCTTTCACATGACACATTTCATTCATCGTTTTAATTTCCATTGTTACTATAAAAGTATTGATTATATATAGCCACTTTGAATCAGAAACAGATCAAAGGTTAGGTAAAGAAGAAAGCAAATCGGAGCCAGCAGTCAATGCTAAATGTAGTCAATCTTTTGCTAGTCATTGCTGCAGACACATTTCAATCATTTTCAAAAAAAGTATTGCCAGCCCTAGTAAGTACGTATTGCAGGTTTTGCTGCATGCCTTAATTTTTATGTGACTTCTTAAATAGTTTTCACACCACCAGGGATATACTGGGGGCTCTAGTAAGTAAAACGTTTTGCTGTCACTTTGTACTTACACTGCTTACAAAAGGTTAACAAATGAGCTTAAACACTAGAATAGGGACATTGTAAAGTTAAGTGTTACAGTGCCCTCTGCCTGATTCATGTAGGTGTATGATTGCTTGATTGCCTGCACACACACATAAACCTACACACCCGCCCACACACCACCAGTGAAACACTAACCGAAGTGTACTCTCTCTCTCTTACTGCGTCACGTGGTATCTCGTTAGCTTTGCTAATTCCCAAACTTCCTATCTCAGATCTCGGGGTTGGAGGGCACACATTTGCACATTAATGGCCAGAAGAGCAAGAAGACGAGAACTCCCAGAGTGCCTCTGTGTTATAGCCTGGACCACACTGACCCATTTGACCACATAACAAAATACCATGCTCTCTCTTTCCAACCCGTCCCACCAAATTAAACATAATTCTCCAGGCTGGCAATTCTCGGTATCTCTTTGTGATTAATGCCTTTTCTGTGACACAATTAATGGGCAATTATGTAGCCTTGGCAAATTTAGCCTGTGCATCATTATGTCTATTGAGAGCTGTGTGGAATCTGCACACATTAAGAGAATTATTCTGCCAATGGCTGAGGCAGTGGAGGGTCTGAATATTCACTCTTGATAGCCATTGCCATGGTGCTGAGGCAAGAAGCCAGTCCCAGGCATAATTCCTCAGTTCTATTCCTTCCCATGACCCTCTACTGTGGGAGAGTGGGGGTGTCACTGGTTGATGAGGTGAGCTGGCATTGGCGCAACATGTTTGATCAGCTTTTGGTACAAACAAGTAATCCCCCGTCTCTTTGGCTTGATAAAATACCAACCTCCCTGTGAAGAGTTTTCCTTTTGTGAGCATTAAGACCTTTTACCGGATACTGAGCCTTTCTTTTCAAAGTCGAGGACAACTACTGTTCGGTTATTTATTAGAAATGTAGTAACAATTACACCTTTTACACTTTTTACTTTCACAATTACACTTTAAATGAATGATTTAAAACAGAAAGGGGACATGGATTAAATTCGACTTGTGCCTGGGTGTGTGTGTATGATGTGTCTCTGTCATCATTAGGATGCTTTATTTTATTTAGTGTGTCTGGATGTTGGATGCAGCTGGGGGAAGGGTTAAACAGGGTCCGTAATGGTGTGTTGTCATTGACTGTCTGTGTGTGTGTGTGTGTGTGTGTGTTTTTGTGTGTACACATTGTAAGAAGCCGCAGTGAGGAGGATTAAGTGGGGTCTCTGATGATGTCTTGTACAATGAGGGCTGATGGGTGTGAAAGGCCCATTCCGCAGTAGTAACGAGGCTAATGAATTCAGACTCTAATCGATTGTCTCAGCTCTCTCTGGATTAGATGCAACCTTGCTGGAAGGTGTGTGCGTGTATGTGCGTACTATAGCAGCAGACTAGTGTGCGTGGTTGAGAATTTGGGGGGGGGTTACTAGTTCCTCTGTCCTTTCCTCCTTCCCCAGCACACCTCAACGCCGCTTCCCCACACCCCCATCCGGGCGATTGAGCGGGACAGGAGGATCATCTCCAGTCTAAATGAGATTACAGCTCCTTCAGCTGCTTATCTTGGCTAATGCCAGCCACTGTGGGGCTGCTGTAGCGGCTGAGGCCAGGGCCAGGGATGAGCCAGAAGAGCCAAAGTATAGTCTGTGTACGGGGGATCAGCATTAGGCTCCACTCTATGCCTATAATATCCTCCTCTCCTTCCCCACCTCTACCTTCACCCTGCAGCGCACCGCCGCACCCAGTAATCCCCCAGGAGAGAAGAGAAGGAAAACACATGACGAAAGAGGAAAAACGGGGGGTGCAAAAAGGATTTAAGAAAGTAGAGGGTGGAGCTGGATGGTGTCTTACACAAGAACGAGCGCTATGTTGGGATTTTGCTTTGGGACAGATTTGTTTATCTGCTTTCTTTTGTGTATGTGTGTCTGTGTCCTTCCAGACGGGTCCATCAGCGCAGTGTCCAGTCAGCTCCCACCGTGGCTTGGGCTCCTGGTAACAGCAGTGTGGTGAAAGAGCGGCACCTAGCGGTGGCAGCAGCACTCTGGGCACACTTCTTCCCCTTCCTGCGCAGCCTACGCCTCTCTCAGACCCCTCCGGCACAGCTGGCAGATGCTGCTGCAGGTCAGTAACGCCCACTCGAAGGAAAAATAGACAGTGTGGAGGGAGGAAAGGGCTGCAGATGGAGAGGCTGGGGGACAGCAAAGGTAATGGCGGCATTTTTAGATAAAGGCGGATCATTTTAGGGTCAGTTTGGCAGAGAGAAGAACATTAGTAGTTAGGGATAAGATGGTTTCAGGAAGAGAACATTGGACTGGTTAGTCAGGACACATGCCTACGTTCCTCACAATTCCCTTTTAAATCACGCATGTATCATCTTTCTAGCATGGCTCAACTCATGTACATTGCTGGGATAAAGCCTGACATTAGGCCGGATGTCCCTCCCCTCTTGCTACAGTATATATCGGCTACTGGGATGTAGTGCTGCCCTGGACGGTTGTGATAGGTTTAAACAAGCATTTTATTATTTATTTTTTTCCCCTCTATCCCAGAGTAGACAGGCAGTGAAGCCAGACCATACTCCAGCACTGACACAGCAAGTCTACCTTTCTAGTAATCATTCTCTCTTCCGTTAGGCTTCACCCTGTTGGCCTTTGATCTGCCGAGTTCTGCCCCCCAGGACCTTCAGCCCAACCCAGTCCAGTCCATCATGCAATGCTTTGGCTGGGACGACATGGTTCACCCACTCCTGGTAACTCGCTACCTTCCCCATCTGCTCCAAAACAGGTACAGTTAACCTTCGAGATCTGCCTTGTATGCCTTCACCTCGATCGCAAAGCATTTTCATCACATCACTCCCAAAGGTCAGTCAGACAGGGATGAGGTACATGTCTGAACCTGTCAGCTATCAGGCTTCATCATGGCACATGCCACTTGACAACATTGTTTTGGACTAATCCTATAGGCATATTTGGTTATATCTAATTAATAAATTAGACGGTGAGTGTCCTTGGTATTATCAAAATAGGTTTTAATGAAGAAATTGCTCCCATGCCTCTAAACAGAATACAGAATACAAAATGTAAGGCAGCTTCAAAATAACACTCAAGGGTACAAAACAACGGGACTATTCCAACCCTCAAAGGTCCTCTTCAGACAGTGCCAAGTGCTGGTGCTACACCTGAATGTAAAGACAGAACAGGGACACTCCACGTATTGCTAGTTTAGAAGTAGCAGCCTGCCAAGCCTCTATTCCCTACACTTTGAGCTGTTCTCACTATGTAATTTATGAAATGAAGCAATGTTTTTATTCTTATTTAATCTTATTCAATTGTTTTAGACATTATTTTTCACTCACTTTATCCTTCTGAAGTCATCATTAGAAGCTACATGTCAACATCTGATAGAAGAAGCACTTCTGTGCTTCAGAAACAGTGGATTTCATCTTTTAAATAAAGGCTTGTGACTTGGCATGGACCTTCTGACCATGAAAATCTGACCACCTCAGCACAATTAGGCAAAGAATGTGAATATTAGCATTGACATTCATGTTGAGTGTGCTTGGGTACATGGCTAGTTATCCCCTTCTTTTTTTTAGTCACCTGCGTCTTTCTGTCTACATATTGCGTTGGTCTTTGTTTATCAGGAACTTGCCACTCCCATATTGAGCCCTTCATATTTGTTTCCGCATCGTCATCAACAGATAAGATCGATCAATTCAATGTTAGTTTAGAACTACACACATTACATTTGTGTGACATGATTCTCTGTCCCTGCCTTTCCCAGCGAGCTGGTGTCCTCACTAAGCAGCGATTCTGCCGCCGCTGTGTCCGGTTCGGCCCAAAGCCTGTCAGTAAGGGCCTGGTTCCGCTGTGTTCTACAGCAGCACCTTCACAAAAACCCAGATGGGTCTGACAGCAGAAAAGGTAATGCCGCTGAGTCTACAATGTGATACATTATTAACCATCCCTTGGACACCAGGCAGGACTTACTTCGATACAGGTGTATAATGGAATTCAGAGACAATAAAGGTTAGGGACTCTGACAGGGAGTGTCTGTGCATTTTTGCAAATTATAACCAGGATTTCTTTAACTCCTTCCACCCTGAACGCACAATTTATAGTCTGTCCAATTGTGTGCAGCAACAGCTGATTTTAGAAATGTTTCTGGACTCAAATGTGGATCCTTAAAGGTCCGATGACATGGTTCTCTTTGGATGCTTTTATATAGATCTTATATCCCCTAATACTGTATCTGAAGTCTCTTTTATATAGACCTTAGTGGTCCCTAATACTGTATCTGAAGTCTCTTTTATATAGACCTTAGTGGTCCCCTGATACTGTATCTGAAGTCTCTTTTATATAGACCTTAGTGGTCCCTAATACTGTATCTGAAGTCTCTTTTATATAGACCTTAGTGGTCCCTAATACTGTATCTGAAGTCTCTTTTATATAGACCTTAGTGGTCCCTAATACTGTATCTGAAGTCTCTTTTATATAGACCTTAGTGGTCCCCTGATACTGTATATGAAGTCTCTTTATATAGGCCTTAGTGACAGGTATTAGGGATGAAGGGTACATTAGTATTGAAAGCACCAGGGTTTGTGCCTTCATTGTTTCCAGGTCGGGCTATGGAGGAGCAGCTGTGTGAACTGACCCGGCTCGTGCTGAGACTTCCTCAGGTGGACTGTCTGTTGCAGAGAGCGCCGGGCCCCCAGCCCGTGGCCACGAGGCTAGAGCCCACTGCAGCCCTGGAGGTTTTTGTCAAGGTAACACATGCTCACAAAAATTGTCAAATACACAGAGTTACTGTAGCGTGTCTACGATTTACACTTTAATGTCCCTGAGATGTAACCCTTTCCCCCAGTTTATGGTTGTGTACTCAGCATATCTTAGATCTTATCAGAAATACATCCCTGCATCTTCACTCAAGTCCACACACACACATGCATGCCACTGTCATAGCTAGGGATAGAGCGATTATAGGGACAATTTCTGTCAGTTTGCAGATTCTCTGTATCAGCGTTTTATTTGCCCAATAACCGATAAAGTTAATTAATTATAAAGTGTGCAACTTGAGTCTGACTTAATGTCCCGCCCACAGCACTATCTGACTATCTGTTACTGTGTATTACGTTGTAAGTTTCAAATTTATAAAAAAAAAAAAAAAAAATTGCTTAAAGCATTTAAACACAGATTTGTGTTGGCATTTGTAACATTCTGAAATCTTAATTAAGATATTAATTTTCACTGTAAATGCATATGTGTTCCAAATACCGTTTTCATTACCTACTAACAATCGGTACAGTATGGGCCTTGAAAAAAAACCGTATTGGTCGATCATAGCAGCCTGCTGTATTTACATAAAGGTATTTTGATGCCTTTATATTACATTTTCTGCTTTCCCTACGCTTGGTGGCAGGCCGTAGGCAGTGTGTACAGTGGACTGCAGGCGTTGTCTGAGCGTTCAGCCATGGTGACCAGAGCCCTGGACTACATAGGTGACATCCTGAAACACATTAAACCCACTCTGGTCAGCAAGAACCAAGAAGGACTGCAGCTGGCCTACTGGGCTGTTGGTAGGTGCACTACTTTAAACACATTATATTATACAATAGACAAAGCTTCAGGAGCTTTGTTTCTTTATTTTCTACTGTGTGGCCAAAGGCAAAGACATTAGTTATATTACAGTTGTGTGTCTGACTCTGTTTTGTGCCTCTTTGATTCAGGTTGCATAGTGAAGCACTGGAGCCCCCTGCTGGCCACATCTAAAGCCCAGCAGCTGCTGTTTCGTATTGTGGACGGGCTGCTGCTTCCCCACAACCTCACACAACAAGACAAAGCACTCCGGGACAGCCTGCCTCTATATTTACAGGTTAGGACAAATATATACTGTATATTGCACACGCAGCAGGCCCAAAGGTGTTTGGTGTTATGAGAGACCTGAAATCCGAATCAAAATCCCTTTTGTCACTCGCCATCTGTAATTTGTTCAGTGGTTTTTCATCCGGGCTCTCTTAAATTATTCCTCCCGCAGGGTCTGTCAGTGGCTTCCAGTGTGTCTCAGTCGCAGGGCGCCTACCTGAAGCAGCAGCTCCGCTCCGTTACCCGCCGGTATCTGGACCATTTCCTTCCTGCCTCACCTTCCATGGGCAGCATTGCCAATCACCCAGTGCTTCTGAGTGCCTGTGAGGCCAACCCAAGCACCCGCGGAGCAGCGCTGAGGCGGACCATCCTGGAGGTGCTCTGGTAGGTCTCTACAACCGGGGGAGTTGGATATGCTGTATGTATGGATATGAATGGAGGAATGAATGAATGCATGTTTGCATATGGAAGTAGGATAGAGTGGTTGTAAGGCATGTATGGGTGAACAGAGGAATCTAGGAAGGATGGCTTTTTATCTTATTTTAGTATAGAAAATGGTAATTTGTAATCTGGAATTTGCACAACTCTTTGAATAACCCATATGTTTACTGTACATTTGTCTTTTAATTATTTTTACCCCATGCTTGTTGTGTCTGTTGTAACTCAGCAATGTTACTCAATGTCCAAAACAAATTTTTCCTTAGGGAGACTAATAAAGATACTTTGACTTTGAGTTGTTTGCCTGTCATGGCCTCACAACCACCTGACTTTGACATTAGTTTCATATCCAGATTGTGTTTGGATATGACTCCTGTCCAGCAAATCAACATGGGCATACATTTGCTGAAGTATTCAAGTGTTCTAGGTCTTAAATAATGTTAAACAGGTCTTAGTTATGTAACACTAGCTCTAATGCTCTTTTTTTTAATTCCATGGTGTTGTAGTTCTTTAATATATAAACTATAATTTTGCTGTATTACTACTACAAATGGGATCAACATGCAACTTATATTGCAGCCGTGTAGCTTTCGTCTTATTGGCATGAGTCTCTTTCGGATTGTACCTCAGACATTAAAGGTCCCATTGCATGAAAATGTCACTTTATGAGGTTTTGTAACATTAAAATGCATTCCCCCAGCCTGCCTATGGTCCCCCAGTGGCTAGAAATCGCAATAGTTGTAAACCGAGCCCTGGGTATCCTGCTCTGCCTTTGAGAAAATGAAAGCTCAGATGGGCCGATTTTTTTGAATTTGAACCACCCATGAGAGAGAGACATCATGGGACTGGCTCTAGTGGCTGTAAATCTGTACCAAGGCTGAATTTTGAGAAAGAGACTTCAGATACAGTATTAGGGACCACTGAGGTCTATATAAAAGAGACTTCAGATACAGTATTAGGGACCACTAAGGTCTATATAAAAGAGACTTCAGATACAGTATTAGGGACCACTAAGGTTTATATAAAGAGACTTCAGATACAGTATTAGGGGACCACTAAGGTCTATATAAAGAGACTTCAGATACAGTATTAGGAGACCACTAAGGTCTATATAAAAGAGACTTCAGATACAGTATTAGGGACCACTAAGGTTTATATAAAGAGACTTCAGATACAGTATTAGGGGACCACTAAGGTCTATATAAAAGAGACTTCAGATACAGTATTAGGGACCACTGAGGTCTATATAAAGAGACTTCAGATACAGTATTAGGGACCACTAAGGTCTATATAAAAGAGACTTCAGATACAGTATTAGGGGACCACTAAGGTCTATATAAAGAGACTTCAGATACAGTATTAGGGACCACTAAGGTCTATATAAAAGAGACTTCAGATACAGTATTAGGGGACCACTAAGGTCTATATAAAAGAGACTTCAGATACAGTATTAGGGGACCACTAAGGTCTATATAAAAGAGACTTCAGATACAGTATTAGGGACCACTAAGGTCTATATAAAAGATACTTCAGATACAGTATTAGGGACCACTAAGGTCTATATAAAAGATACTTCAGATACAGTATTAGGGACCACTGAGGTCTATATAAAAGAGACTTCAGATACAGTATTAGGGACCACTGAGGTCTATATAAAAGAGACTTCAGATACAGTATTAGGGACCACTAAGGTCTATATAAAAGAGACTTCAGATACAGTATTAGGGGACCACTAAGGTCTATATAAAAGAGACTTATGATACAGTATTAGGGACCACTGAGGTCTATATAAAAGAGACTTCAGATACAGTATTAGGGGACCACTAAGGTCTATATAAAGAGACTTCAGATACAGTATTAGGGGACCACTAAGGTCTATATAAAGAGACTTCAGATACAGTATTAGGGGACCACTAAGGTCTATATAAAAGAGACTTCAGATACAGTATTAGGGACCACTAAGGTCTATATAAAAGAGACTTCAGATACAGTATTAGGGGACCACTAAGGTCTATATAAAAGAGACTTCAGATACAGTATTAGGGGACCACTAAGGTCTATATAAAAGAGACTTCAGATACAGTATTAGGAGACCACTAAGGTCTATATAAAGAGACTTCAGATACAGTATTTGGGGACCACTAAGGTCTAGATAAGAGACTTCAGATACAGTATTAGGGGACCACTAAGGTCTAGATAAGAGACTTCAGATACAGTATTAGGGACCACTAAGGTCTATATAAAAGAGACTTCAGATACAGTATTAGGGGACCACTAAGGTCTATATAAAAGAGACTTCAGATACAGTATTAGGGACCACTAAGGGTATATAAAAGAGACTTCAGATACAGTATTAGGAGACCACTAAGGTCTATATAAAAGAGACTTCAGATACAGTATTAGGGACCACTAAGGTCTATATAAAAGAGACTTCAGATACAGTATTAGGGACCACTAAGGTCTATATAAAAGAGACTTCAGATACAGTATTAGGAGACCACTAAGGTCTATATAAAAGAGACTTCAGATACAGTATTAGGAGACCACTAAGGTCTATATAAAGAGACTTCAGATACAGTATTTGGGGACCACTAAGGTCTAGATAAGAGACTTCAGATACAGTATTAGGGGACCACTAAGGTCTAGATAAGAGACTTCAGATACAGTATTAGGGGACCACTAAGGTCTAGATAAGAGACTTCAGATACAGTATTAGGGGACCACTAAGGTCTAGATAAGAGACTTCAGATACCGTATTAGGGACCACTAAGGTCTATATAAAAGAGACTTCAGATACAGTATTAGGGACCACTAAGGTCTATATAAAAGAGACTTCAGATACAGTATTAGAGGACCACTAAGGTCTATATAAAAGAGACTTAAGATACAGTATTAGAGGACCACTAAGGTCTAGATAAGAGACTTCAGATACAGTATTAGGGGACCACTAAGGTCTATATAAAAGAGACTACAGATACAGTATTAGGGACCACTGAGGTCTATATAAAAGAGACTACAGATACAGTATTAGGGGACCACTAAGGTCTATATAAAAGAATCCGAAGAGCACCATGTCATGGGACCTTTAAACAGATTTTATTCTTCAGCTTTGGGGAAGTGCAATTTTAGCGATACTTGGCTTTAAAAACTTTAAAAACTTTGCCATTTCTTCTTCAGAGCTACAAGTAATTGGAATTTTCTCTTTCAAATGTTACAGTGAGAGCTTCCTGCAGTTTAAAGGACACGCCCCTCCGCCTCGCCTCGCGGCTCTCCTGATGTTCCTATTGGAGCTTCTGAGGCGAAACAATGACTCGGACCCCGCCCTCCTCACTCTGCCCCTCCCCTCTCTGCTGCGCTGTGTGATGCTGGTCAACGAAACGCAAGGTACAATCATGCTGGTGCACATACACACAAACTAATCTGTAGCCTATTGTGTTTTTTTTCTACATTGAGTGTTTGTGTTATTCCGATTTTTGATATAGAGGGCATCCTTTGGCTCATTTGGGATTGGTCCTCAGAGTTTAACACGCAGCTGGATTCTCTCAATATCACAAGATCAAATTGATTGAAATCAAATCAAATCGGGATTTATTGTCATTACTTAGACATTCCACATTTATTAGGCTTTTGAATACAGTGCATTAAAATAATTAAAGTCAAGGTGCTGTGTGGCCAGGTTGGTTCAGTGGTAGAGCAGGCGCAGTACATCAAGGTTAATTCCTCAAAGCAGAGGGCTAAGGTTCGAGTCTGACCTGTGACAATTTCCTGCATGTCTTCCCCATCTCTCTCCCCTTTCTTACCTAGCTGTCCTGTCAAAAGTTAAAGGCAGAAAATCCCAAAAAAATAATCTTTTAGAAAAAAAAAAGTCAAGGTGCTGCTCCAGATTAGTGCTTGTAAAAAAAAAAAATTATATGTAACAAACGCCCCCCATCCCCTACATACGTTTCACTCTCTCTTTTCTCTCTCTCACACACACTCACCCACCCACATATACAACACATGTATTATGGGATACAGGTAATTGACTGACACCCTCCCATCCATCCCAAACAACATCCACCCTCCCGCACACACGTGTGTAAAATAGCAGCAGGTTTCAGCATAAGAAGAAAGTGAGATCATGTTTAGAGGTAGTGTGGTTGGTCATGACAGGTGGATGTATGGCTCAGGGGATAAAGCGATTGGTTAGTCTGCCGGTGCGGGCTTTCATTGGCCTGTCAGAATCTTTCTGGTCAGGCTCCACCGTGGCCTGGCCAATCAGCATCAATCAGTGGTGGGCACTGCAGGCTTTTCTCGGTGTAAAGGCAGTTGTTTTTTCTCCCGGCAGGCTTCGGCAAGAGTTTGATAGACAGATGGTTCATCCAATCACCTGCAACGGGTCCCTTCTGAGATGTTTCTGTGTGACCAATCATCTGACACGTCACGTTACCTAAGAGTTTCCTTGTTTAACAGTCTGGCAGAGAGAAAGAGAACTTTCAGTTATCTACATAACCTTCTAAATAAAGTTCTCTGAGTAATGTGAAGGAGCGTCTCACCAGACCATCTTACTTGCTCATGTATAGTGTGGAAGAAAAAGTTCTCTCAGGTCCAAATCAGTGGCTGGTTCAGACGAGGTTTTTTCAAAACAAATTTCTTATCGGTTGGGCTCCACTCTATATTCCCTCATTCATACTCACAACGTTGCTTCTGATAATGTCATACAGGAAACCTTTAGCTACTAAAAGGACCACAGCTCAGTAAGTAAACTGAAGTTTTCTCAAACACAGCGATGACTTGTCTTTCTATGATCACATGTATGTTTGTATGTATGACTGCAATTCATAACAGCACATGTTAAAGTCCTTTTTTTCCCCTCAAAGTTCTCCAAAATAAATATTTCCAGGTCTGCATTGGCCAAAACTTCCCTTAGCTCCCAAAAAAAAGAAAAAAGAACTATAATCGTAGCACTTAGTACAGGTGAGATGGTTGCAAACGTGTCCTCAACACTCAATCCTCACTTCGGGGCAAATTATACAGAAAAAACAAATCACGTTAGTTAGAGTGATCACTGAAGGGCTGTCTAATGATATCAGTGTGTGTGTGTGTGTGTGTTGTTTTTTTCCTGTGCAGTGAAGAAGACGAGCACAGATGCCTTACAGCTTGTGGTGGAGCGATGTGCCGCTGCGTCTACAGAGGGACCGTGTGACCAGATGATCACTGTCTTACGGTAATTGAAAATAATGTCTAGCAATAAAAATCCGCACCTGTATTAGAGCTGTGTGGATTTGGATGCACACACCTTGATATCAGCACTGTAGGCACAGAGTAATACTATATAAATATATTACAATAAAGCCTATTTTATCCTTCAACGCTTTTACTGTTTGTGTCATCCCAATGCCCCTAGGTCTTTTGTGGAGGAGAATGTGGGAGTCTACGACAGGCAGGTATACAGTGTCCTGGAGACAGTGGCGGTTTTGGATCCCTCTGTGGTTCAAGCTCTCATACCCAACCTGTCTGTCAGTCTGAGGAACACAGAGCACAAGCGAGGACTGGGCAGGAACATCGCCTTGAGGTGAGCAAGCACATGAATCACATCGTGGAAGCCTGCATTCATGGCCCTGAGCTATTTTTACGTTGTCTAGACGATAAGCAGGTGTTGCGTACACAACTGGAAATATTCTGCATTTGAAGGGCTGGGTACCATAATCAATACTTTTTAGGCGCTGAACAAGTTGTGCCGAAAGTTTGGAGTATCGAAAAATACCCCGTCATTTTTTTTTTGGGGGGGGGCATTTATTGACAGGACAGCTGAAGAAATGGAAGGGGAGAGGGGGGGGGAGACACAGATCGGAGTCAAACCCAGGCCCATTGCGGCGAGGAGTAAACCTCTATATATGGGCGCCTGCTCTACCAGCTGAGCTATCCGGGCGCCCAAAATGCCCCGTCATTAAATACCTTAAGGAGTAAATCTCATCAGCGTTAGAGAGCCAATAAGCATGCAGCATGCTTCTACCAAGATCTAATAATGCTGCTGATTGGCTGTCAAATGTTACACGTCATAGAGACACGCAGGAAAAACTCTACCTTATGCACAGAGACTGGACTCACGTAGTAGGAGCTGAAAAATAATTTAAAAGATTTGTGCCGTAATGTTATGATTTCTTTTTGTCTGTTTTGGAACCGATATTGACAGTCACGATACTGGTATCGGTACCGGTGTTGGACATTTGTGAACGATGTCCAGCCCTATGCATTTTTATGCTTTATTGAAGTTGTTGACTAAAGAGACTGCTCCGTCTCTCTGTGTAACAGGAATGCATATAGGAAGTTGCTGGGCCTCCTTGGAGAGAGTGGGCAGGCTGAAATATCCAGTCTGGAAGCGGACTGAAGTCTTTTTCACAAGAGGGAGAGAAAAAATAAGGACCAGCTCCAGGACCTGTCACCAGCTCCAAGAACCACTCCTACCAACTTCATTTTTCTGTGCTTAATTTCTTAATGTGGTCATCAGAAAGGTACAGTGCTTCCTACAAGGGTATTCTTCATTAGCTGAGTTAATGTTAAAACCTCACCTGTTGCTGTAGTGCTGGAAAAACAGCATGGAGACCCGAAACTGGGAATGTCTCCAAACACCTTATCAGCTGTATTTTAAAGAATGCCTGTAAGCATAATATCAACCACATTGTTATATAGTGTACATATTGTAAAGAAGGCGAAGCTTTGCATTTTGGCAGATACATTAATAATGGAATAAAAATGTGACAATAAATATGAACGTGCTCATATTGGTGTTTCCACCTTTTCATTTCGGTTCTATAGTGGGGAATGTGAGCACAAGCTATTTGTGCTTCTACCATCAGATGCTGGATATACTCGGTTGGCACTCTGAAATTCCAGATTTAATGACAGTTAAAGAAGAAAGTAAAAAGAGAGGAGTACTGTTTGTTCCAATTCGCGCTCGCCTTTCCAAGTCAGAGCAATTTCTTGCAATCCGGCTTTAGTTTGCACCTAATCACATGAAGTCTCGCTCTCGTCTCCCACAATCACCAAGTCCCATTTTCTGTCACTGCTAGTCATTTTCCGGCCTCGTCAAACTGCAACGCATCCCTTCATCTGAGTCTCTGCTGCACTGCGTTCCTTTTCCTCCAGCGGTATCAGAGGTGTTTGGAGAAGCCAAAGAAAGGCAGAAGTGATGCTTTAAATTAGTAATTAGTCATCTACTGCTGCTAGATAATACACCTACTTTACCTCATAGCTATTAACAGTCCTTATAAAATACATTCCAGATGGATTCATACAGCTTTTTTTATTCTGAAAAAGTGCCATATGTTCTTTCAGACATGTTATTTTTGGACAGAAGAGGGGATTGCTGCGAGCCGTTTTCTTTCTTTTGGTCAAAGTAGATTTTGTTATTGAAAATCAGCACAATGAAGTGTTTTATATGTATTATACACACTTCTTTGGAGAACATTCAATAGATATTCTCTGAATGATGACAGAGCGACAGAAACAGTCTTAGGTCCTGAGCAATCTCACACTCACGTACACAGGTCGATAACACACACACATACAGTAGTGTGTTGCTGCTGATGCCGAAAAATCATTTTTTGTACTTATTTGGATTACAAAATGACATGGGTTATTTATGCACTAATGATCTTCAGCTTCAGGCTCTTAACCCAGTCTGTAATTTCAAAAGACACGCGAGTCAATGAGAAAACAGGTTCTGTCCTCTTTATCTTGAAAAACATCCGGCATGCTTTTCAGGCCACCAAAGTGATTATGGAGAGTATTATGGAGATGTTATACAGTGATGTTAGTTATAAAAGCTCCTACAGCCCTATAATGGGTTACAAAGAGGACCGTTTCTTTGTGGGCAATTCAGTAATGTCCAATTCCCACAAATGTTGGTAATGGGACTGGCATTCTGTTCCCGTCTTCTTATGGAATTAGATTTTTTCTTAACTTGCGTCACTGGACATTGTGAATAGTTTCTCAGTCTTTGGGGAAATACAACAGATACCTGTATTATTGTGACAGCTGCTTTTTTTTCTAGAAGCTTGCGGAATAACATAGCTATTGTAGCTCAGGGATGTAATGTTATTACATTTGAAATCCCTGTAGACTGGTGTGACCGAGATGGTTCCAGAAGGATTACTATGACCAGGTACAGTTTTGTTTGCAAATACTGACGGTCCAGAGTTGAGTTTGTCCTTTCTGTGGTTATGTTCATGTTTTGTTCATCAGTGGGTTAAACCGCACCTATCCTGTGGTGGGGTACTTGTAGAGTCTGTAGGTTTGGGCAGGTGAAGTAAGGAGCAGGGAGGAAACATGTTGCTATCCCATTGGAGGCGAATGGCAGTGTTGGCCCGTAGAAAACCTCCTCCTTCCCCTCTGTGCTCACATCCAGCACCTGGAGAAAGGAAACGCATTTAGTAATGTATGGTGTCCCTTAGGGCTGGGCAATATGGAGAAAATCAAACATCACGAGATTCTCGACCAAATACCTTGATGTCGATATTGCGACGATGCATGGTTGACTATTGGTGCTTTAACAAAATGTTATGTAGGGCTGTCCTCGACTAAAGAAATTCTTAGTTGACTAACACTTACATGATTTTGTCGACTAACTAAGAAAAGCACAATATAAATGTAGTCATCTAACCATCTTTAAAACTGAGTTTCTACACAAGTAATCCTGCCACTTTAAATCCTGTGTTCCCCAGAAATGTGCTCATAAGTTTCTTCGAAATGAGTAATTAAGCATGAATAAGTATAAAAAATGACTTATCAACTAAAGAAATCTTAGTCGACTAATACTAGAACCACAAGAGGGGACAGCCCTAATGTTATTTACACAATGAGATTTTTGATAAATATTCTCCAGAAATGGTTAAATGACTTAGTAGGTAAAGGTAAATAATAGAAGAAGAGTCTGGAAAGTTCAGAAAATGACAACACTTTACTGTAATGCAACCTGTAAAACCAGGTAACGACAGCCATATTACAATATTACAATATATCCAAAATCTAAGACGATATCTAGTCTCATATCGCGATATCAATACACCAATAACATCGATACATTGCCCAGCCCTAGTGTCCCTCATAAACCAGGGGTCTCAATGTTTTTCAGGCCAAGGACCCCTTAGCTGAAAGAGAGATGGAGCAGGGATATCTCTCTGACTTACCTTATATAATAATATAATAATAATATTATATAATCTCTTTTGGCAGTTTATCTGTCCCTGTGCTTTTCTTAACTTCTTCTGTGATCACTTTCTTTAACCCTTGTGTTGTCTTCCCGTTAACCATGAACTTGTCCTTCCAGGTCAAAATTGGAAATGAACATTTTTTGTGCTTTTCTGATGTTTTTGTTGTTTATTTCTGATTTATTTTTCAGTTTTCCAGCTTTTGGTGCTTTTTTTAAAACGTGAGCTGGTTTAATAACAGGTTTTACACTTATTCTAGGAATTCATGGTCAACAAACCTCATTTATATCAAATTATACATAGGTTTTTAGTTAACAAGGCAGAAATTATGAATTATTTTCATTAATAGTTAAGATCAGAGGATGTTGAGTGGATCTCAGATGAGTAGATGTCAAAGTTTAGTCCGGATACTGTTTGGAAACCATTAAAAAAAAAAAAATTAAAATGCTATAAGATTAGATAAAACACCCAAAAAAATCAATGTAATAATCATTAATTTTACCTGAAGAACGTTGTATGGAATCATCCATGTTGTTTTTGGGCAATTTGGTTGAAAAAAAATCCATATTTCAGATATAAATCCATATTTCTGATAAAAAAAAACATTGAAACGGGTCAATTTGACCCAAGGACAACACAAGGGTTAAATCATCAATCAATAATGTATGGGAAGCTAAAAATAAATAAAGAAAAGAAAATAAAGAAAACTATTCAAGATGTATGGCCTCTTTTAACTCAATGGCTACTTTACAGTTAGTGTGCTGCTGTTTCACTGCATTGTATGAACGGCATATTCTAGAATAGAACAGCTGAATTTAAAGGCTAAATCAAAAAGTCTCACCTGAATGCATGCCAGAGGCTCGTTGGTCCAGATCGAGTATCCTCCAACCACGTAGATCCTGTCATCGTGGACGGCTACTCCGGACTCGTTTTGACCTGGGGAGGACAGAGCCGACACAATGCTTCACTGTGCCAAGCAGAGGGCGTTCTGACAATATGACTTCCATCATCATGCCCCCCCGGGAGGCACAGAGAGAGAGAGAGAGAGAGAGATGCAGACCGATGGGGCCTGGAGAGGGATGGAGAGCCGAGATCTGAGCTCCTGGTCTCCTTCCTGTGACTTTGTCTTAAACTTTTCCAAAAATCATAGGAGAGAACAAAAGAGGTAGTTTCTGTTTTACCCACCACACACTCTAGGAATAGTTTTATTATCTGTATTTATATTTTACCATTTCAATATTATACTGTATATAGTATGGTCACACTTCCATATCATTTATATTATGGTTACTTACTTTTGCTATATTATTTAATTACATATTCAATTTAATTACACTTACACTGCAATTTTTTTGTACTACCTCACTTTACTTTACAATACCTTTTATTTAATGCCACTTTACATTCATTCTTTACCTTTTGCACATTTTCTGTTGTTTGTGTGTTTACTTGTTTGTTTTTTTGCTTTTTACTGTAGGAAACTGCTGCTGTAATAAGGGAATTTCCCCACTGTGGGAGGAATAAAGTATTATCTAAGCTAATCTAATCTGAAAGTCATGCGGGAGGAGAGAAGGAGGGAGTAAGGTGGAATATAAAAAAAGGGACAGAAACATAAAAAAAAGTTGATTAAAGGCCTCAAAAAAAGTGTTGATTTTCTTTTTGATGGGAAGAAACACAAGGGTTAACAGGGAGGAACAGTAAAGTACTTTAAACCCTGTTAGCCTTGAAGAACATGACACATCCTGCGGTGTGTCTAGGGCCTTTAGGTGCAGGCTGGTGGAGGTGGTACTCCAGCCTCCATCTCCACCAGCCTGGAGGCTATTGCTGCAACATGCCAACAGCTCTAAAGTAGGGATATAGGGGTTTCCATTGTATATCGGCCAAACCGCCTTCTAAAAACCAGCAGGGTTTCAGACCTGGTATCAGTTATCAGAATCAGCTTTATTCGCCAGGTATGAGGACACATACGAGGAATTTGACTTAGGTTGGAGCAAGCCTCCGGGCGGCAGCTATGGAACAGCGCCACCACACGCTTTCTCCAAAAGAAACAATGCAGACAGCAACATAGTATACAATAGCTCATGTTTTTAATTTAATGAGGAGGATAAAGCAGAAAGCTTCTAAGTACCACATACAGCACATCATGGAATTAAAAGTACTTTGTTTGAGATAAATTAGCATAAAGCCACTGACAACTTAGTATTTCTCTGGGGGGGGGGGGGGGGTACAAGGTATAAACTCTGCAGGGTGCCCAAACTGCATACACCATTTTTTTGTTTTCTGTTATTTGAAAGTGTAAATGAAATAATAATAATAAAATCTAACTTTTTGTGACATATAGTACAAATGTCTAATCTGTCATTTGATGCCTTTTGGAGATGTTTCCATCTTTTCTTGGCTTCTTTATGCACATTAATACACATTTTGGGTGCCCAAACTTTCAAACCCCACTGTAAAAGGCTGGACTACAACAGAGCTGTTTGGAGCAGTTTGTGAACTGTGTTTTCTGTTGGAGATGGTAAGTCCCTTTGGGGGGGGCATTGGGCTTTTCACTTTGTAAACCTATAACATGCACAAAAAAGATATATAACACAATAAAAGGAAAGGGAAAAAGCATGATGTTTTACTTTAAGTAAATGATCTGGATACTTCTTTCACCACTGCACACATGAGAGTAGTATCAATCTTCTCATGTAATCCATGGAAAGAAAGTTAATATATGTCAAACTATTCCTTTAAAGGGTAAAACAGTCTTGCAGACCAGAGTATTAACATTAATCTGTTACTATCAACTGATTAATCATCCCCAGTATAAATTTGGAAGTGTATGCTTGGTCATATGTGTGGTTTCTTCACTTTCTTCACCCACCGGTGAGGAGGCTGAAGGCGCAGCGTGTCCACTGGTCCATGTCCATGTTGTAGGAGTCGATGTGGCGCACCAGGATGCGGTCGTTGTTGTAGTCCAGATCGTTCCCGCCTAGCACGTAGAGCTGCCTCCTCACCGCCGCCATCACGTGGTACACTCGCCTCTGCAACATGGGACTGCGGGCCAACCACTGGTCCTGCAAAAAAAAAAAAAAAAAAAGAGGTGGAGGTGAAGTTGGAGAATGGATTAGGGAGGAAAGCAGATGGAAGGGAAGAAAGAAGGTAAAAAAAAATGATTTGATGCATGTAGTACGAAGAGGGAGGGAGGGAGAGAGAGAAACAGAGAGGGTGGGAAGGGAAGAAGGATGAATAAGAAGATTAATATTTAAGCATATCCATGCATAGGTAATTGATGTATGCTTAGTGCTAGATAAATAACAAGACACCGGAGCTCTGGTTTGTACTAATGACTTCCCTCCCTATTTCTAATCATATGTTTCAGCCACTCCATTTTACACCAAAGATCCCTGCTCATTTCACTAAGTGTGGCGGAGCTTATTTTGTGTGTGTGTGTGTGTGTGTGTGTGTGTGTGTCTGCTGGGAGCTGACGGGGGGCCATCTGTTGAGGGTAGAGTGGGTGGGGGGTTGCTGTTGCTCTGGCAGGTGAATGTAGATTCGTGGTGAATACAAATGAGACGCTCTCCCTCTCTCTTTTACTCGCTTCTTCATTCCCTCGCTTCCACGGCAACATATACAAACACAGACTCATATGGATATGCACCTTACACAAATACACAGTGCATACCTCCACACGATATACAGCCTCACCGAGATCCAGCCCTCTTTACATAACAGCTGGGAACTGAAGCTTACTACATTACTCTACAGTTAGTTTGAAGCATTGAAAATACAGAAAATAATAATTAATTAAACCAATTCTCATTCAGACTGCAACAATGTGCATGTGTGCGTGTGTGCATGTGCGTGTGTGGTTTTTCTTTCATTTAACTACATTCGTGGGGTCCAATAACTGGGAGTTCAATAAACTTGTTGGGTTCAGACAGCTTTGTGGGGCCAAAACACTGGATCCTACAAATATAATGGGCTTTTTAAGGGTTAAGACTTGGTTTTAGGATTAGGGTGAGAAATAGTTTATGGTAAGGGTGAGGGTAAGGGTTAAGGTTAGGCATTTAGTTGTGATGGTTAAGGTTAGGGTAAGGGATTGCATTGTCAGTGATGGGTCCCCACAAAGATAGTGAGACGTGTGTGTGTGTGTGTGTGTGTATTTGTGCACTTTGTATTTCGGATAAAAGGTTTTAACCTTGCAGGGGCATTATTTCCATTAAAGGGCCAGTACCAATGTTTTCGTACCATGAATAATTTACTACAACTCACAAATACAATACTTTACTTTAGATTATATTCTAAAGTAAGCTGTAGAGTTTCACATTTTTGTATGTAGTTTTGCTATCTTTTTCCCACGATGCATTCCCTTTCCTTTTCCATTTCTTTTCATCTCCATATGGCGGGGAAATATTTAATTTTATGGCATTTGAAGAATTCTTTTTTATAAAAGAACGTTAAGAAAAGTGATCAAAAATGTCCCACAAAGCGCAGAAAATAATCGACCAAAACATTGGAAAAAGTGGGGAAAGCGGTAAAAGTGTCTTTAGGCTTTATTTTTAAATTTTGACCCAGAAAAACTAAAAATTGCATTGTCAACGGGAAGACAACACAAGGGTTAAATGAAAATATTGATCAAGCAGTTTTAAAAATATGAAACACTACAACACATATTCTTTTTAAACAGGAGGAATCACTTATTTAAATCTGTGATATGGTCTCATAAGCACTTTTAGAACTGTATTATTTAACATAGTAAAAGTGTAAGATCTCATCATGTCACAGTTACCTGTTCTGGGTCGTACACCATCAGGCGATTCTGGTACTGAGCTGTGTTTGTCACCCCACCTGTAACACAAAAGAACACCTTTGGCTTTTATCAGAGCGCAAAACACTTTGGTACAAATGTGCACAAAGCAGTGTACTGTATATCTGGACTACATGTCAAGAGAGTGTCCGTGCATATGCATGTGTAGAATCCAGGTAAATGTAAAGCATAATGTTAAGGGTGTGTAAGTATCTTGAGTCCGTCTTCCTTATCGCGGTATACCTGAGACCCAGAGCAGGTTGTCAGCCACACAGCCGGCGTGGCAGGACAGTGAGCGGTCGAAGGGTTGGACAAACATCCATTTGTTCCTCTTGGGACAGTAGCGCTCCACAGAGGGCAGCACCTGCCTCAGCTCGTTCCTGCCCCCCACTGCGTACAAGTACTGACCCAGCACACCCAGGACAAAGTGTTCTCTGCAGGCCTTCATGGGAGCGATCTCAGTCCATCCGTTTGCCCTGGAGTCGTATCGACAAGCAGTCCTTACAGCACATGTCCTCCCAGTGGCGTGCTCCACCTCCCACCCACAACAAAAAGGAAGTTCCCCATTACGGCCACACAATGGTGGCTGCGCCCCGTGGGCATGGGCGGCAGCTCGCTCCAGTTTGACCCCCCCCGCGACGCGTACATGCTCCTGTGCAGCCGGGTTGAAATAGCGCAACTCCCTGACTCTGCTCACCTCCCGCTTCCGCCCGCCAATTATGTAGAGGGTGAGAGACTGGAAGCGAGGCCTGGTGCGGGCCGATTGGCGGAGGGGCTGGGCGAAGGTGGCGTGGTGGTAGTCCAGGGCCTCCTCCACAAGGGCAGCAGCAGTAGGGCTGGACTTTACCAGAGAGTGGCTACGGGCAAGCTGGTGCAGTGTGGGGACGTCCATCAAGCCGTAGCGGACGTGTTGCAGTAGATCGTCAGCGTACTGGTAACGGCAGTCGTGTTCCAGCCACAAAACCACCAACTACAGGCAGATGGAGTAGAGAAGAACTGTATGAGTTTTTGTTGTTAGACAACCCTAACCCTAACCCTAACCCTAGAAAATGAAGTTCAATGCGCCATATGAAGTTAGCTTTTAACATAACTCAAATTTAATAGCCAATGAATGATCAACTCATTTTCATTGTCATTTTGACCATTTTGAAATGTATACATGTCATAACTTTGCTGAATAAAAAAACACAATCCTGCTGGTAACTTTTCCCAAAATAGTCTATATTTTCATTTAACCCTCATGGTATCAATGTTCTTTTTAACTACCCAAAATAACATGATTGATTCCACACAACGCTCTTTGCCAAGTACAAATCTCTACTTTCATTCATTTTGGGGCGTCTTATTCAATTTTACAGCATTTGAAAAAAATGGAAGTGTTATTGAAATAGTATTGAGTAAAAGTTGACATATTCCAGTCTGTGATTATCATCAACATCCATTCCTTTAATTTTAGTCTAAATAATTCCTAATTTCTGCTTTTCTAACTCAAACATTAGGTATAATTTCCTATAAATGAGGTTTATTGAGCATAAATTCCAAAAATAACTGTCAAACTAAAGTTAATAAATTAGGGTTACGTAGTGTTGAAAACGTCAAAAAAGGGACAAACATTGAAAAAAAAGCATCAAAAGTGTTGAAAAAAGGGACAAAAACATAAGAAAAAGCTAAAAACATTGATAAAAAGCATCAACAAAAGTGTTGATTTTCAATTTTGAAGCAAAGACAACACAACGCTTAAAATTGTTTATGTACACATTATAAAAAAGGCAGAAATATAGTCACAGTCCAATCAATCTGACTATAAATGGACAAAATAATCTGTTTGGAATGCACCTTATTGTCTACCGCACTATTTCACTTTAAATATGGATATTTACACTTTATACTCTTTCCCAACTGTATGTATCTAGATATTTGTATTTTTCAGTTTTTTTTAGACGTTGTATATGTATATTTATCACTCTACATGCTCTGCACACCCATATAAGATTTAGAGAGATTATAGAGTTTGGGATCTGGCGGTCAAGATGAGTAGGTATAGCATCCCGGCTGTAACAGTAACTCCCCGGCTGCAACGATGTTGCAGAGACGTCGAGAGCTGGCCAATCAGAGCAGACTGGGCTTTTCAGGAGGGGGGGCTTAAAGAGACAGGTGCTGAAATGGAGCGTTTCAGATAGAGGGTGAAAACAGGGGGAATAGAATAGAATAGAATAGAATAGAATAGAATAGAATAGAATAGAATAGAATGCCTTTATTGTCATTATACACAGTGCAGTACCTGTGCAATGAGATTGAAGCAACCCCTTTACAGTGTTGGCACAAAATATAAAACTATAAGAAATTAAAAATAGAATATAATATATATATATATATATATATATATATATATATATATATATATATATATATATATATATATATATATATATATATATATATATATATATAAAAATATAAAGTTGAGGTAGTGCAGAGAAAAAAAGTGTCAGGTAACACTTTATAATAACCATTATTAATAGATGGTAAATTGATAGTTAATTAATCTTTAGTTAATTGTCATTTAAATGTTAGCAAACTGTCATTTGACTGTTAAACAATTAAAATATAATTAATAATGTTTACTAATTATTAATAGTGTTGAAAATTAACAGTTTATTGTTTCATACATTATATCCCTCATATACTATATTAGGTATTGGGTAATGATTAGAAAATGTTTGTAAGCCATTGAGAAATCCTTTTTAACCCTCATGTTGTCCTCGGGTCAAACTGACCCGTTTTCAGTTCATTTTGTCTTCTCACAAACAACGTCGAAATAAGCCGAGAAAATGTCAACATTAAAAACATAAAAAAGCACCCACAACATTGAAGAAGTGACCAAAACTTTAATTTTTCATGGTTGACGGGGAACAACACAAGGGTTAAAACCTCTATAAACATTACACAGATAGATGGACCAGATATTCCCAGATATGTTATGGTTATTATAAAGTATCAACATACAAAAGTATTATAGAACTACTAAACCTTAACAAAGTGTTAGGAACATCTGGTCCATCTATCTATGTAATGTTTATAGATGTTTTGAAAATGGTTTCTTAAAGGTTGAAAAGTATTTTTTAATCATTACTAGATACCTGATATAGTATATGAGGGATATAATGTGTGTAACAATAAACTGTTTATTTACAACAATACTAATATTTTATTCATTATAATTGAATTGTTAACAGTAAAATGACAGTTTGCTAACAGTTAAAAGACAATTAACTAAAGATTAATTAACTATCAATAAACCACGTATTAATGATGGTTATTATAAAGTGAAAATGAGCATAATATGGGACCTTGAAGTCACACTAATGGGAGAAGGGAGAATGGAGAATGAATTAAGGGTGCGAGAGGCAGAAAGCGACAGCATGAAGTCAATATGAATAGAATGAAAGATTAGAAGAATGAGTGAAAAAAGGAGAAAACAACAGGAGAGAATCTGAGAGTGTCAGACTGATAATCAGAATTATTTTACGAGACACTTATAGGCTATTATGGCAAGACTGATGCACAGCAGCACTGCACACACACAAGTATTTATTAATCAGCAGCATTCAATATACAGACTGTAAATATCCACAGGCACCTTCCTTTGTTTAATGCAGGCGAACTGGCATGCAGGGACTTTAATTGAAGTGGAGAGCGGTGGAAGGTTATTTAGTTGCGACGAGGAGTGAATGTGGGTGAGATGACTGGAGATCAAAGAGGGTTTTTTAAAATGCAATCTGTGCAGAGAAGAACAATTTAATATAGTAAGATGAAGTTTTTGGAGCAGTGGAGAGTGGCAACATATTGTTTTCAGAATAAGATGACCAAATCCACAGTATCACACCTGAAATCCAAACTCAGAATTTGGTGTATGATGATCTATAGACAAATACTCAATGTGTACTGAACAGTTTTCCCTTAATTCCCCCTTCACTCCACTCCAAAGGTGTGAAGATGCAACAAACATGCTAGTCAGGATTGTCTTTTTATGGTATCTGTGCCACTCTCCTGTCTACCTCCCTTTCTCTATCGCTCACCCCGCCTCTCTCCTCCTCATTGCTCTGAAGTGACTGTGTGTGTGTGTGTGTGTGTGTGTGTGTGTGTGTGTGTGTGTGTGTGTGTGTGTGTGTGAGAGCGTGTGCACTACGGCAGCTGACTGTGAAGGTCACGCTGCATCACGCAACTTCCTCCGGGCACAGAATAAATGAACTCCATCTCCTTCCCCGCACTGAAAGAGAAAGTGAGAGAGAGATAGTGTGTGTGTGTGTGTGTGTTTTTTAGAAAGGGAGAGAATTAGAGCACACAAGACAGGGAGAGCGAGTGTGTGTGTGGGTGCGCAAAGAGATAGTTAGGGAGAGAGAGAGGTAAGGGGAGGGGGAAGCTACAGAAAGGCAGAGCAAAGGATGGCAAGAAAAGAAGAGAGGGGGAAAAAACAAAGCCAGAGAAAATGTGATTTTCAGAGCGTGAGAGACTCTAAGAAAACTCTGAGTGACGGTGATTGATGATTGACTGCCAAGATATATCAGGGCGGTATTGGCATGCACATATCCCCCCCTCCACCCCCCCCCCCCCCCGCCGCCCCCAACCCTTTCGGACGACAGCCCCCGCTTGCCGTTCGCTTCCGTCTGATGCCCAAATTAACCTTCTGGGCGAAGTGAAGGAGGCCCAAAGCAGCCTAATCAGAGGCTGATTATGGCGGCGGCGGCTGGCTAAAGGGTCAGGGTAATTGTGCCATCAGAGGCCTGATTGTTTTCAATCAGACGGGCGGCCGAGTGACAGCTGGGGGATTGGGGCCCTGATGGAGCTGCGGTGGGCCTAATCAGAGAAGAGAAGGGGAGAGAGACAGAGAGGGAGAGAGATCGGAGAGGGAGGGCGGAAGTGGGGTGGCTGATTGGTGCAAATGAACAGCCAAAACAGTAACAGTCTCCACCCCGCACTGCAGCTTCACTCTACAATCCCAGCTGTTCATGACACATGCACACACACACACACACACACACACATGCATGCTCAAACGGATGCATGGAGTGACACACATCACACATGTGTCCATCATACGTGCACACAGTCAAAAACTGTATTTCCTACTGCATAGCCACATATGCTATGTATTGTGTAATGCATTTCTATCAGTCTGTATGTGTGTGTGTGTATATACTGTGTGTATATATATATATATGTGCATGTCTGTGGTCTGTGTATATGTATACATATATAGTATATATACACACATAGTATATATATGTGTGTGTGTTTATATGTGTTTGTGTGTCTGTGTGTGTGTGTGTATATACTGTATATATGTGTGCATGTCTGTGGTCTGTGTTTATGTATACATGTATAGTATATATATACACACACAGTATATGTGTGTGTGTGTGTGTGTGTGTGTGTGTGTGTGTGTGTGTATGTGTGTCTGTGTGTGTGTTTGTGTGTGTGTGTTACCTACAGAATAGTTTGGTGCCAAGATGCAATTTGTTCACATTTACCAACTGAGATGATTGTTTCCCACTTTCTTTTTCTAACAAATATTACCATAACACTACACTTTGAACACCTTAATCCTGCATCCCATGCCTCTACTTGCATGGAAAATGCATGACCACACACACGCACACACACTTCCAGTACCTTCCATATCTCCTCCTCGCTCAGGGAGGTGAGGCGGTCGCTCTTCAGCACCTCCCTGAGGAGGCGGTAGGGCAGCTGCAGAGCCTCTTCCTGCCTGTTCTGGCTCAGCTCAGACAGATGCTCCACCAGGAAGCCCACCACGGCCTCCTCTAAGGCGGGGAGGTGGAACAGGTCGGCCACGCGGTACAGCTCCAGGTAGTTCACAGTGCTCAGTTCCTTCAGCAGGAATACATAAACATACAAATTAATTCAAGTATTCAGCATGAATGTTTTCCCGGTACTTGCAAACTGCAAAGAACACCTATAAATATTCAGTTAGGACTATATAATCACACATTTATTCATTTAAAAATGATTTGTCACATGAACCAGTTATAGATGTCTAGATGTCCAAGTAACACTTACATACACACTTATTCCTGATACATAAATGCACATGTAAGCCACACATATGTGAGTTTTAATTTTCATAGTTAAATGATAACAGTACAGATGCCAAATGTAGGGACAGGCTGACAGAAATAAAGGAGAGGAAAGGAGGTAAATAAAGAAACTAAGGCCTGAGTAGTGGAATAAGACTGCCATCTTCTGGCTGTCCTTCAGCACACGCAGTACTTCAGCTAGTACTTAAACCTGATTTAACAATAACTACATGGATCAACCACTCAGGGTTTCAAAAGAAGATATTTTGCACTGAAATTCTGTACATTTCAATTTCACTAGAACTATTTTACAGAAAAGTGTGTTTTGTTATGAAAAATCTATAAATCAGGATTTAAAACAAATTAGATTAAAGGGTCTTCATTATATATTAGAATTATGATTATACAAATAGCAACAGCAACTATCGCACATACTGTATATAGCAGTCAAAATGGGGATTTACAGCCCTTAACAGAGCAAGTGTGGCATTGATTATTATTCAATATTCAATTAACTGAACTCAGTATCCATCATATGGGTGCTGGATGATCCTAAATGGCCGATACATCGGCTTTTCAATCAATTGGTGCAGTGTTTATTGGGAAATCACTGTTGTTATTGGTCTGGCCTTCCCATCCACTATGCACTCTAACCACATGCCAGTCATTGGCAAACATAGATGTTGGCTAGCAAAGAGATGAGCAAGCAGAAAAATTGTAAAAAACATTGTATGAAGTTAATGAATTGACTTAGGTTCGGGAGCAGGGCCACGCCTCAGCCACACCTCTGATCACTTACCAGCCGTTATATTCCAAGCCAATCCACTCAGTCTGTCTGTCTCTGCATTCTCAACCCACCCTCCCTTCTCCCCTCCCTTCTTTTTGATACCTTGACTTCTCACCTACCTCACCCCTTCATCCCCTGTTCCCTCGTACCCCTATCCCTCCCTCCATTCATCCCTACTCTGACCCGCTCGTCAGCTCCTCTCTCATCCCCTCGTCCATCCTGCCCTCATCCTAGAACAGGAATCTGCTGAAAACTAGTTTTTAAACTGAGTCAGGCCTGTTTATAATGTAATGTAATGTTACTTTTTAACTTTCCTGTGTAATCAATATGAATGAATGAATGAATCCCCTAATCCCTCCAACCCTCATCCCTACCTACTCAGACTAGTGCCGTGGAGGGTCTGGCTAGTCCACACAGCATTCTGGTTTGAAAGAAAAACATGGTCTGGTTTATCGGCATTTCTTTAGACCAAAATCAACAAAAACCCCAGATAGTCTAGCTAGCTGTCTGGCAGGACCAGGTAACCATAGTCCTCTGATTGGACAGATAGTCAGCTAGCTGTCTGGATTTACCCCTGCAAATCTGAGGACCAGGTAACCATAGTCCTCAGATTGGACAGATAGTCTAGCTAGCTGTCAACAGAAAACCAGGTAACCATAGTCCTCAGATTGGACAGATAGTCTAGCTAGCTGTCTGGATTTACCCTGCAGAGATCTGAGGACCAGGTAACCATAGTCCTCAGAAATCCACCAGAGGTTAGAACTCCCACACAAAGAAAGTGGAAGGTAACAGACATTGGTGAAAATACATGCATCTGGCGGGAATTTCCTGCAGCACTCCCGGAAGTGGAACATCAAGAATATAGACTACATTCTAGGTAGCGTCCGGGGCTTTAAAATCAGCTCGGGTGAAAGCACCTGAGATGAAAACCCCCCCACTTTGAGTCTCACTCCAGTCCATCCTCCCGGACCAACCAACCAGACGACATCTCTTTTCAATCTCACCCACCATCCAAATCTGTTCCTGTGCTCTTAACATTCAATATAATCAATCATTCATTAAATCTTCTGAAATAAATTACATATTGTTGTGGCGTGGCCTAGTGAATTATGGGTTTGCTGTTTTGTCTATAGTGAGCTTGTGAGGTATAGTCTGGTCCCTACAACCACCAGAGGGCACATTGAGCCAGGTTAACTATTGTGATGTAACTGTAAAGACTTGGACAGTAAATCACAGTATAAAAACACTGCAGTCTGGTGGCACACTGCAAATTATTTGGTTCTTACCAAGATAAAAAAAAAACCTTGATTTAGAAGTGTCAGATAATTTATCTTGTTTTAAGAGTGAATTTCTTATTTTAAGTGTTACACATGGACAGATAATTTCACTTGTTTTGAGTACATTTTCCCTCAGATTGAGTGTTTTTATCTTTTAGACACCCCTTTTTTACAGTGCAGGGATTTGAGATGCACAAAATGAAATAGTAGATGTGATTAGTACTGTGGAGCATCTGTATGTATGTAATTAAGTGATTCTAAAACCACTGTGTATCTTATCAAAGTGGTTCTGCTCTGCAACAACCTGATTGGTCTTCATCTGCAGCAGCTTTCGTACCCAGAGGGTTGACTTTGCCTCTGTTTAATCCGTCTTGGTCTCTGTGATAAACTACAAATCAAAAAGCAGCCGGGTGGCCTAGATCTTCAGGCGTCTTAGCTGACAAGCATCCACCCCACTGAGCTGTCCTTCACTGAATCTGTACCGGCTCAAGGGCATCAGTCCCCAGCCGACTCTGACCTTTAACCTCCCAGTGGAGAAAGATTCACACCCGGCCATTAATTCCAGATTGCAGTCGATTGGACATTGTTAAATTTGAATAATTACTAACGCTTTTTTAGGACATGAATTACTTTTGACATCAAACGTTGCAGTCAAGTTAGCTTGAAGGAATCGTTTGACATTTTGGGAGACCCTTATTTGCTTTCTTGCCAGATAAGTAGATTGATACTCATCTTACTCTCAGGAATAAAGCAAATTCGCTTTATTCCTGAGAGTAAGATGAGTGCAGTATTTCCCAAAATGTTCCTTGATTGATGTTACTTTGGTTGATGGCATGCGGTCAGGCTTAGTCCCGACTCAGGGAGGACGCCCCTGCAATGCAGAGCCCATAAGGGAAATGGAGGGTATGGCATGGAGGGGGTGTACCTGGGACGCTGGGTACACTGTTGAGCCCTCTGGAGACGTCGATGAAGCAGGGTGCCCACCTGATGACCCTAATATCTAGTTCTATTAGCTTTACTACTGCAGCTGCTATCAGCACAGGCATCACTTGTTTCTTCACTGATTTTTAGAAATTAATTAGAAAAGTACGATCATAAGCAATGCTCGTTATCTCGGTTGTGATCTGGGATTTGGGGAATCCATTTTATTGGTTGTGATCATGATTGTTCTAAAACAAATCTAGACACTTTGGCCTGTAAACACCCTATATGGGGGTCTGTCTTGAATTTACACAAGCATTTACTCTAATGACAGGGTCAAAAAACAGTCAGTACTGTACAAGGTTGTACAATTTTGTGTGTGTGTGTGTGTGTGTGTGTGTGTGTGTGTGTGTGTGTGTGTGTGTGTGTGTGTGTGTGTGTGTGTGTGTGTGTGTGAGTGGTCATGGTATACAGGATTTAGGTGTTAAAAGTGTAGTGATAATATTTGGATGGAAGATTGAGTGGGAAACAATCATCTCAGCACCTGTACAAGGTTGAACAGTTTTATGTTGGTAGTACAGCGTGTGTGTGTGTGTGTGTGTGTGTGTGTGTGTGTGTGTGTGTGTGTGTGTGTGTGTGTGTGTGTACCTGGATGAGGTAGTGGGAGCAGAGGCTGAGCAGCTCCAGCAGCTGAAGGTGGCTGCCTGCGGACAGGACGTCCTGGATCACGGCTGGCTCCAGCAGGATCTGTCCATGGAATTTAAACAAGGTCGTTCGGTTTCATTTTTCTGATTTTTTTTCTACTTCAGTTTTAGTTCTTCTGCAGTTGGGTTGCAGTGGGTTTGATTATTAGACTCACACAAAAGTACTTCATTTAATAATAGTTGTGAATTGTTTTTCTCTGAACACTTTCTGGTCATTTAAGGCAATGATAAATATCCGGATGTTCCTCTAGAGCAGTGTTTCTCAAATGGGGGTACATGTACCCCTGGGGGTACTTTGGAGTACTGCAGGGGGTATGTGATCATTTGCTAAATGCTCATTTAAAAATATGTCATGCACATTTATTATATAATTATACTATAATAATGAATGAATTAAGATGTGATGGATTCTGATTTGAAATTAGCATTTAAATGTTTTTCAGTTACAAGTTCACTGCCGACACTGTATTATTCCTCTTTATATATAGAAGTAAAAATGTTTTAGCGCTGGTCAGGGGGGTACTTGGCTAAAAAAGAAATATTCAAATGGAGTACATTACTGAAAAAAGTTTGGGAACCCCTGCTCTAAAGCCACTAGATGGTTCACATTTGGGTTTTTTATTCTTTATGTATTGAGCTTTCAATAGTCAACATGTACGATACCATGCATTGTACACTTTTTATAGATATTTATATATATTGTCGTGAATATTATATATTTTTTAAATGTACACTATATTAATTCTGAAAAAAAAATGACAATTTTATTGGCTACTTATATTTAAATATTGTATGTTCTTCAAAAAAAGTATGTGGAATGTTACGAACAATACTGGTGCATTAAAGGGTTAAGTCATACTTTATACTGTGCCACCGGAGTTCAACTCACCAGGCTAAACCAGGGAGGGGCCAGTTCCCCTCCAGGGCACTGCCAAGGTGCTCTTGATCAAGGCACCGAACCCCGAACAGCTCGGGGACGCCTTTCCATGGGCAGCCCCCCCACTCTCTCCGTTAGTGCATGTATAGGTACTGAGCATGTGTGTGTAATTCAGGCCTGTGTGTAATGTGCATAATAATAACAACAGAGTGAACACATTGTAATTTCCCTTGCAGGATTAAGAAAGTATTCATTATTATTATTATTACAATATATATTAAGATGTTATTTTCTGAATCACTGAGAAATCTGTCTGTAAGCCAGGTCATTCAAAATGGTATATATGTGCATTAGAGCCAGGGAAAGTGAGTGTGACAGACAGCACAGCATAACAAGAACGGCTCTAGCAATATGCTTGATTCACCATTATCATCCTCCCAGCAACGCAACATATTCAGGTAATTATTACGACACTGATTCTGCCAAAATGCTTCCTGTTGAACTAAACAGCTAAAATTATCTGCTGAAAGCATCCTTTTGTTTCCTCCATATACCCAACCATATGTACTGTAACACAAAGCTACTGTAATACAGCCAATTCATAGTGCTAGGAGAGCAGAGCCAAGTATTATGTACAATATGGAGGGTAAACTGACCTTTTTTGTCTATTCTCAGCACACAACAGAACCACATAGAGTTATTAATCAATGGAATAACAGCCCAATCCGACTAAACATGCCCCATGTTACCTCTCAAACAGTGTACTCCAAATAAAGTGTAGTTTGTTTTAAAGGGCAGGAACAAATCTTTGATAATCCATTCAGCAGTAGTGCCCTACATAGCCACAGAGCCGTGACTGCATTAGTTGCGAAAAGTGAAAAAATACTCGCCCTCACCTCTCACTACTGTTGATACAGCACCGCAGTGGACTGAATATTGTTATGCAGCATTCATGGCTATCATTTATGGGGACGCCATCATCATTTATCATTTTTGAAAACAGGAAAAGCAGCTTCTATTTTTCATCCTGACAGAACAAATCTGTACATGTACAAAAAAATTCTTCGGGTGCATGTTGGTCCGCCTATTGTAACTGATGTGAAAAACATTTTAGTCAGTATTTGTGTTTAATAATAATAATAATGTATACTTTATTATTATCACAAGGGGAAATTACAATTGACACTGTTGTTATAACACACAGGATCAGTTCCTATACATGAACTAAATGGAGAAATGTCAGAATTATGGGAGAGGCTGCCCATGGAAAGGCACCCCGAGCAGTTGGGGGTTCAGTGCCTTGCTCAAGAGCACCTTGGCACTACTGTGTCCACCACACTTTGGTCCGTATGGGGACTTGAACCAGCGACCCTCCGGTTCCCAACACAACTCCCTACGAACTGAGCTGCTGCCAACCCGCAATTACATGCCTTGCTGCATATGAATACGCACATTATCTGGCCACTTTAGCATTCATGTAAACAGTCTGTTGGAAATCATCAAGCTAATTGTTTAGATGTTTTCTGGAACTAAAAAAAATCCCAGCAAATGTTTTTTTTCTGTCTCTACAATAAGCTGCATCTGCACATTTATCACAGTATTGCTGAGGCATGGGCAGTGGTCCAGTTAGCTACCAACACAATCTACGGGCTTCCATAAGCTTAACATATTAAGATAGAAAGCATTAATAAGTGTTTATTTGCTTCTGGATGCTTCCTTTGCTTAGGATCTGTTTGCACTGAGCCTCAATAAGAACAGAAAGACGTTCAAGTTTGATCAACAATCCGATCAAATTTCTCTCAAATTAAGAAACAAAACTCAACTCTACGCATCTATTTTAAACATCACCACAACAACAAAACCGCCTTTTTTCCTCTTCTTCTTTGACTCAATCAGTGTCCTGGCAGGCAGCAGCAGCAGCAAAGAAGGCAACCCAAAATAATAACTGTAATAACTGTAAGTGATCGCTCTTCATATCCTGCCATGCTCTTCCTCTCCACTCCATTGGCCCACTACAGTTAGAGCACTTCAACCTCACGCAGCAGAAGTCAGTTTTATAATGCCGAGTGTGGGAGTGTAGTGAGCTCTTGTGTAAACCGGCATTTACTTGTGAGTTTTCACCTGGAGGAGAAGACAAAATGAAAGGAAATGCTTGTGTGGCAGAATAAAAATGTATTCTACACACAATTAGACGCATGTAGGCTCACATCCCTTCCCCTTTTTTAGCTCAGGAAGTAGAAGATTTAGGAAAAATGCCTTGTTTGTGGGTAATAAAACTGTGGTAACATTGCAGGATGTTGCAATTGTTTAATTGTTTAAGATATCCACTGTGGGAAATATCATTAAAGTTACTAACTGACTTCCAGGCTGACAGCATCCTGTGGGAGTGTGTCTCCTCCCTCACCCTGCTGGCCTATGACATGTGGCAGAAGGCTTTTCAGTAGGTCATTATTTTACGGTGTGGGGATAAGCATATTGCCCTCATCTCATCTGCTATCATCTCCTCTGGGCGGACAGGGGCTGTGCCAGCCAAAGCAGGGCGGCTTGCAAGCCTGCTGTTGACCTACTTACACAGCCAAACCGACCCTCTCTTTGCTCATTTCCACTGTGGAAATACAATTAGGAGTAATTACAAAGTTCCTGGCCTCTCGATGTACTGCATAAGCCGCTCGGCTGCTTGTTGGACCGAGCATCGCTGGCACTAAAAAGGTCAAGGATGGTTATTAGAAATGATCACACACTTAGTCTTTGTTGACCGGGTGAGAAGGCAAGGACAGTGGAAATGTAATACTGTGCTCTCTACTTCTGCCTTCTTGGCTTTAATTGTGTTTCTTAAATGGATTTAGAACCCATAATAATATTCTGCAGTGTGACCAAAGATGAGGAGACTTCTGGGTAATACTGTATCCAAAGGCATGCTGCAGTAGAAGCTTGTGCAGCTGTGATTAAAGTGGTAATCTGCAAATGCCCTGTTTGATTTATTTTGGTGCCATATTGGCAATGGTGAAAAGTAGCTAATGTAACTGTAATGTGTAACTGTAATTCTAAAGCAGAGCGCTTCAACAGGGGGTCCATGACCACTATGGGGTCCTCAGAGTTAGTGTGCGTGGGGGTGGGTTCTAAATTATTTTTTTAAAAATTTAAAAGAAATATGTCTGAAAATATACATTACATCAATACAAATCCAACATTTTAATAGCAATGATAAAATGGCCTATTTGTGAAAAAAATATTTAATTTACACATTAAAGCTAAGCTTACTAGATATGGTAGCCAAATAATTAAGCTTAAGGATTCACTGAACCTTTCACATGTATGTTTAACATTAAAACATGATGTATAATATATCCATTCATTTTCATCCACCCGGCCTAGTCTAATATGCAACTTAATTTTATACAGTATATGTAGTAGGTGGTCCCTACTCTTTTTAGCTAAAGGGTCCTTGGCCTAAAAAACGTTACTGTTCTAAAGTGATCAAACTACTTGGGAATTTCCATTTTAGACTTATATTTAACTGCATTTTAGAGGTACCGCTGCATGTTCTGCTCTCATAGTAAAAGATCTAGTTACTTAAAGGTCCAATATCATGCTCATTTTCAGGTTCATACTTGTATTTTGGCTTTGTACTTGAACCACTTTACATTCTTTAATGTTCAAAAAATACATTATTTTCCTCATACTGTCTATCTGAATATACCTGTATTCACCCTCTGTCTGAAATGCTCCGTTTAGCTCCTGTCTCTTTAAGCCTCCTTCCTGAAAAGCCCAGTCTGCTCTGATTGGTCAACGTTTCCTGGTCTTCTGCATCTGCACTCGGAGTCGTAGCATCTGGGGAATGACTGTAACAGCACTGTAGCGCCACTTTCTACTGTATAGTTGTGACATCACAACTGTACGGAAGCCCCAACGGCTCGTTTAAAGGCACTGTTTTTGAATGCAGGATGTGTGTGTTTATCTGTAGATTGAGCATTTTGATGCTTTCAGAGTATTTATATAGGACCTCAACTTGTTTTATAATCACAAACGACATGGAAATCTCACTTTTTACAACACAGGACCTGCAAAGATGGAGTTTTACATGCAAATAATTTGGTCTGCTTATAAAACATGATGCGTTGTTGAAATTAGCTCCCCCTGAACCAGCACTAAAATTTAAATTTTCTTACACATGAATGCATCCATAATGATTGAATAAAAATCTTCACTGCCACTGCTGGCAACATGCAAGTTAGCAGAGCATTTTATAAGCTGGCTGTTAGCTGATGGAACGTAATATACTCTTGTCTGTCTGTTCAGCTGTGGTGTCTATGGCTCAGACTCACCTGTCCAGTGTAGGCGAAGTCCAAGGCGTGCTTCAGTCCTACGCTGGTCACTCCTTGCAGAGTCACTTCGTCTGCCTCACTCTCCACCATGCACAAGCTGAACATAGCCTGATGACACACACACATGGCGGTTAGCTGAGGAAACACCACCACAGAGAGACTTTAGAAGAACAAAAATCTGGAGCGCTCAGATGTTCAAACATCACGAAGGTGCTCTTTGGAAGGGGAACATAAAAGAGAAAAAAGGTCTAAGGCACACATTTTGTTAAATAGCCTTTATTGATATGTTTATTATTCATATAGATAGGACATTGGAAATACAACTAGGCAGCAACCCACGCATAGTGGCACAAATCGCCTTTTTCAAGGTGTATGTCTATAGATTTTGATATAAAATAGCCATTTTAAAAAAGGCTTTTTAAAAGTGATGTCCCTCCTCCTCATCCCATCCCCTCCCCCTTCCTTCCGCGCACTAACCCACCAACCCCCAACCCCTACCCCCAAATTCTTCTTGTCGGTTATTGGCTGGAACGCTGCTTATGTTTGGTGGTGCAGGTTGGCACAGTTTGGTTTTGTTGGCGTGCGTAGACTGGCTACAGAGACCGCGTTTTTTACAGTGTGTTCAGGGGACAGGCAGCTACCAGATAGTGAGGAGATGTTTTTTACAGTGTGTTCTGGGGACAGGCAGCCAGCAGATAGTGAGGAGATGTTTTTTACAGTGTGTTCAGAGGATCAGGCAGCTAGCAGATAGTGAGGAGATGTTTTTTACAGTGTGTTCTGGGGACAAGCAGCTAGCAGATAGTGAGGAGATGTTTTTTACAGTGTGTTCTGGAGACAGGCAGCTAGCAGATAGTGAGGAGATGTTTTTTACAGTGTGTTCTGGGGACAGGCAGCTAGCAGATAGTGAGGAGATGTTTTTTGCAGTGTGTTCAGGGGACAGGCAGCTAGCAGGAGATGTTTGCTGTATGTGACAGAAAATGTTGTAGCCTAAAAAAATGCATGGCATCGCTTAGAACACTTTTTAAAATGTTTGCGCGAAAAGTGCCTTGGACCTTTTTTCTCTTTTGAACCACCACAGAGATATTTTATTTTGCATTTTCTAAAAGAAACCGTGCCATGGAACAATAGAAGAAAAGAAGTCACAGAAATTGATGGTGAAATTCAATCCTGCTTTGTTCCTCCTCTTCTTCAATGTTGACTCTCTGATCTCTAACTCACTGAGTCTGATCATATTATATCTCTAAGTTGTCACAGCAATAACAGACTGAGAAATGGGTTTTGTTAGTATGTGTGCTTGCTCACAAAACAACATCATAGTTCCATCAACACTGGCCAGATGCAACATCCTAGAGCCCTTCTGTATTGATTTGCCAGCCTTGGCCCCGGAGGTCAGCAGAAATAAATAGCACAATCAGTACTTTCAGTTAAACAGCCTCTCAGTCTTCCTCTCCCTCGGACACGCGCACACACGTGCACTTCACACACCACATAAGATCAAAGCAGTGGACGCGGCGTCTGCAGTCTGGTCCTGCTGTGCGTGAGTCCAGCTTGCTGCTCGCTAATCAAAGCTATTGACTGGTGTCACAACATGAGGGGATGACAGAGTCATTGATTAGCAGAGAGTGTGGGGGGGAAGAGTGAGAGGAGGGAGATGATGGGTCAAATCTGGCCACGATGAAGATCAACTCTACCTGTCTTCTCAATTATCAGGGACAGCAAGGTTATGAAGCTATTGCCTCTATATTGTCTCTGTTTAGAGTGTGTATATATTGTTTGTTTTGTGGTTTGTTTTGTATGTGTAAGCACATTGTGAGTAATGATGATCCAAAGAAAAATTCCTCGTATGTATCCTCATACCTGGCAAATAAAGCTGATTCCTATTTCTGATTCTTTTAGGGTTATAGTTTAAATGTATCCTCTGGATTGTAATGGGGGGGGGGAGACATTGTAAATTCCTTTTGAAAAGTAAACCTAGCTGCTGTAGAATATTTCTTTCACCACGGTTCCCTTGCCTCAAGATAGTGATCTAGTTAACTTGCAATTTCGCATATCTTTTTAATCACAGTAGCAATTTGTAGCACAGTCACTCCGCACACTCCACACTATCTCTACTATCTCTACTCAGAGACTGCTGTATAACAGCATTAGAAGCTTTGCATGTCTCTCTCTCTGTCATGCAAGCAACATTCATTCCTCCCAAAACTCATCCAATTCTCCCTGACTCATAGCACCCATGAACTTTAACCAGGCACCCACCCTCCTCCTCTGGCAAATTTCCCCTCTGTATTGTGAGTGGGATGTGAAAGACAGTGTCGACTTAAGTTTTAACCAAGGCTGCACATCTCTCCTCAGAGCTCGGCCTTGTTGATTCACCACTGCGCTAATTAAAAACCCACTGGTCCACTGAGCAGAGGACGACGTGTGGCTAAACCTGGGGTGTGATGGTGGGTAAGCTGTGGTCAGTGTTAAACAGGCGGAAAGTAAAAAGGAGAGTGACAGAGAAACTGATTATGCATGTTTGCTTCTGTGTTAGCGTGTGTGTGTGTGAGCATGGAGATTGTGAGGAGGCCCCCTCAGAGTGTTCGCGGAGCTGGTCGCCTCTGGCAGGAATGCTCCTGACCTTGGTGGAGGAGCTGAGGGAGAGCTGTTGATGACGGATGACTCCTCTGAGTTGAGATATAGATCCAGCACCAGAGCCCTGCTCACTGCAGTCCTTTCACATGATGCTGCAGTGGGGGTGCAGCGCTGCAGTTAGCCTGACCTGCCAGCAGAATTTATGTGTTTCTACTTGTTGTGATTGTACCAAAGAGGACTCCATCACACACCCTGTGAAATTTTACTGTGGCTATATTTACATTTATGTCAGGTTTATGTCACAGAAATCATGATATCTTACATAAAGTGGTATCTGACTGAAGCTTCTTCTGGTATTTTAAATATCTATATTTTTCTGTTTTTTTCATAATAATTTTAATTCATCAAAATCCTTAATGTTGGTTAAACGATTAAATGTAAATGTAAATGTGCTGTATTTATATAGCGCTTTTCTAGTCTGAACGACTACTCAAAGCGCTTTTACATAGTACAGGAACCATTCACCATTCACACACATTGGCCACTGTGGCCGAGGCTGCCGTACAAGGTGCCACCTGCTCATCAGATACACATGCACACACATTCACACTCCAATGACACAGCATCGGGGGCAACTCGGCATTCAGTGTCTTGCCCAAGGACACTTCGACATGGGACTGCAGGGTTGGGGGATTGAACCACCAACCTTCCAATTGGCAGGCAACCACTCTACCACTGAGCCACAGCCGCCCGCATTAAAGGTCCCATGGCATGTAAATTTCCCTTTATGAGTTTTTTTTAACATTAATATGAGTTCCCCGAGCCTGCCTATGCCCCCCCCCCCCAGTGGCTAGAAATGGTGATAGGTGTAAACAGAGCCCTGGGTATCCTGCTCTGCCTTTGAGAAAATGAAAGCTCAGATGAGCCGATCTGGAAGCTTGCCCCTTATGAGGTCATAAGGTTACCTCCCCTTTCTCTGCTTTGCTCGCCCAGAGAATTTGGGCCCCCGATGAGAGAGAGACGTCATGGCTTTCAAACGAGCAAAGTGGCAGTTTGTCAAGGACACACCCCCAGCCTCCACCTTCCCCTCCCTCCTCAAAAGCTACAGACCCAGAAATGGCACATACTAAGGAAAGCTCATGAATTTTGGGAAAGAGACTTCAGATACAGTATTAGGGGACCACTAAGGTCTATATAAAAGAGACTTCAGATACAGTATTAGGGACCACTAAGGTCTATATAAAAGAGACTTCAGATACAGTATTAGGGGACCACTAAGGTCTATATAAAAGAGACTTCGGATACAGTATTAGGGACCACTAAGGTCTATATAAAAGAGACTTCAGATACAGTATTAGGGGACCACTAAGGTCTATATAAAAGAGACTTCAGATACAGAATTAGAGACCACTAAGGTCTATATAAAAGAGACTTCAGATACAGTATTAGGGGACCACTAAGGTCTATATAAAAGAGACTTCAGATACAGTATTAGGGGACCACTAAGGTCTATATAAAAGAGACTTCAGATACAGTATTAGGGGACCACTAAGGTCTATATGAAAGAGACTTCAGATACAGTATTAGGGGACCACTAAGGTCTATATAAAAGAGACTACAGATACAGTATTAGGGGACCACTAAGGTCTATATAAAAGAGACTTCAGATACAGTATTAGGGAACCACAAAGGTCTATATAAAAGCATCCAAAGAGCATCATGTCATGGGACCTTTAATCATTAATATCCCTACCCCTATCATGACAAGAGAAAATGCAATGTTTACAAGGGTTCAGAATTTTCTATTTGGAATAATAGAATTACTTGTGAAACCACATCAGTGAAAACACAAAGTGTGTGTTAACCCAGACAGACTCATGAAGACAGATCTCTATGCTAAGTTTACACTTTTTTCAGCTCTCTTTCCCCAGGAAATCTTCCTTGTTTGAACTGTGTAAAATGTAATGCTCTGATTAAACGGGATCCTTTTTTCACACAGGCATAGAAATAAAATGAAAGAGTTATAACCACATAGGCCGCCGAGATGGGAAGTACAAATACTTTGTTACTGTACTCAAGTAGATAGATTAGTAGATACTATCTATTCTATTTAGTTGTTGTGCCGACTTATTACTTTTACTCCTTACATTTTTAACACAAATATCTGTACTTTCTACTCATTTCAGTGAAGTTATTATTTTCCGCGTCATCAATACCGAAGTCTATCTAATTGGAAGGGAATATACATAGGTGATTGTTATTGTAACTCATAAAGTATGGGGAACTTTGTAATTGCTATTTCATCCTTTATTTTCTTTCCAGAAGCCATATTTCAGCACAAACACATACAGTACATGTAGATTGCTTTAAAAAGAGAAAGTGGATCTGTGAATTCTCACAATCAATTTACAGTATCACATTATCAAACCAGGCTAAATTGGAAGGCCCAGAGGACTGACCAGCTACAAGTCATAAGGTGAAAATACTGTACATTCCATCGTTAAATAGCATTGTCTTCATAAAGAGGCGAAAGCAATAACAGAGTTCTGTGTATTGCAGGTAGAACATACAGCATGAAATGATTCTTGGAGACAATAATAGCTTTTGAAATGAGTTGCCTTGACTGCAGGGCAAGAAGGAAATATTTTGTCGGTGTGACAAAAAGCAAGGAGAGATTTAGTGTGTGTGTGTGTGTATGCACGCTCTTGCTGATGGTGGTGTGTGATGTGGGTGTCACTGATTTGGCCCAAACTCCCCGAGTCGTCCAGACCCAGACGTCTTAGTAATGTGACGGCATTGGAAGAGGCAGGTGACACATTCAGGACAAGTCTCACGTAAACAACTCACGCTTGGTCAGGTATTTCATTACAATTAGTCATGTCTGCTAGACAATGTGCTAGGCTAGATAATGTGCTATAATCACGGATGCTACTTCTGTGTCTGAGTGTGAAAGAAAGAGGTAGAGAGAGAGAAGGCACTGTTATCTCCTCAGTAAAAGAGCTAAATGAAACCCAACAGTGGAGTCAGATGACAAACTGATAATAATGTTGTTAAGCCCCTGCAGAGGAACATGGGACCCGAGTGAGTTTCTTGCTTACTGTAGCAGGCTGATCTAATAATTCTAATGCTGGAACAACAGTGTTGCTCGGCAAAGCTGGGACTTGAAAGAGCGGCATTCAAAAAGCAGAGCCGAAGAACAAAAGTGAAGAGGACGGACAAAAGGAGGAGAGGAGTGTGACTCGCCCACCCTCAACTCTCTGCAGAGAGAAGAAAAAATAATCTACACACACAGGAGGAGTAATCCCTGGGCAACTTGCACATATGTAATCTGCCTCTCATTTTCAAGAGGGATTAATTTCTACTTCCTAATCTGCTCAATCGCCCTAAATCAAGTCTCATCTGTGCACTTTTCCCTGTGGCCCATCTCAGCAAATCTCCTTTTTGGCTGTCTGACAGCGCTACCTACAAGTCTACCTACAGCTACCTCTGTGGCTTAACTTGATCAGACTGAAGCCTCCAGCAAGAGACCAGCAAACCCTTGGGCACCTTTCAGATGGGGTGAAGAATTATTTGCTGTAGCACATTGAATCATTTGAAATGTCAGTGCTTCATATTTTTGCACAATCTCTATACATGCAAACCTACGGAAGAGACTTTATTCTCAGAATTCTGGGATTTAAAGGTCCAATGTGTAGGAATTTCTCCCATCTAGCGTTGAGATCATATATCACAATCAACTCTCTCGCGCCACAGAGTTCCAAGTATGTATTACAGCTACGGTAGCCTACACGCTTCAGAAAGCCGGTCTTTTGCTCTTTTCAATGTCCTTTTTCTTTTTCTGGGTGAAAAAGAAGACTCCTGTTCTTGAAATTTGTCTTTTGAATACGTGTGATCCTCTAAATTTCCTTCCTCAAACTTGCCAGGGCTGGGAAGCGACGATACCCATTAGCAGCATTAGCAGCACCTGTGAGTGTATCTTGTGACAAAAAACGTGAAAGGTGGAGCAGTATGTCCTGCATGTCCCTTATGACTAAATATGGAGCGTCTACCCCAGTTCATGCAATGAAAAATGTAAAATTTCAAGCCAATAGGAATACTTGGAATTGAATATTCATGAAAAGGGATAAGTTTGTGAACACCGACTTTGAAAATATACAACTAAACACGTTACACACTGGACCTTTAAGTCAGAGTTCTGATTTTTTCCAGCCTTTAATCTCAGAATGCTGACTTTAAACTCAGACCTAAATACAGTTTTTCCTCTTCGGTACAATTTTGATGGTCTTAATTTTAGTTTTTTAAATTGATATTTTCCAAGACTTTTTATTCTTGGCAGCATGGCAGAGCCCTTGATACAACATTTAGACCATTGTGGAAGCCTATAGAACCACAATTATAATCTGCGCTCGGAGTTGGCAGGGTAACACAGGTTTTCTGGCAGTTTTAACAATCAACCAGCTCTGAAGATTGTTATGCAGCATGTTACTGTCGCCTCTGTCACATCAGCAGCAGGCTGCACTACATGCCTGCTTTTTATGGAATGGCAAATATCAGCTTGATAAGTGTTCAATTCTTTAAAGGAGCATTCCGGCTTATTTTTACAATCAATAGAAAAAAAAACGTGCCGAATCGGTGCGGTTAACACGGAGTAGCTGCAGCTACGTCTACGAGCTTCCACTCAGCTACAATGGCAGTTAACCGGACAGGTTTTAGAGTGCGCCTCTTAACAGACATAAAATGCAATTAAAATCTCTGTGCAACATGAACAAAACCCTTACGTGACAACAAGATGTGTTTTTAAATTCACTTACCCTGTCTCTATCCTGCTGCTAGCTAGCTCGCCCTGTTAGCTGTTAGCTGCTCGCTGCTGTGTGTTCAGTCATGTTTCTGTGATAATCATCATGCAGCTGTTCATCTATTTTGTGTGTGATCAATCTGGTCTTGCGCTGATGTCTTGGTGTAGCAGGAAAAGGAAAACAGTGTGCAAATTGCTCCAAGAAGCAAGGTTGCCAAGCCTCCTACTCACCAACAGCAGAATGATCACACCCAAAACGGATGAGCAACAAAATACACAGAAACATGACTGAACACACGATAGCTAGCAGCTAACAGCTAACAGGGCGAGTTAGCCACCAGCAGGATAGAGACAGGGTAAGTGAATTTAAACAATGTCTGAGTTGAAAATGCATCTGGTTGTCACGTAAGGGCCCTGTTCATGTTGCACAGACATTTTAATTGCATTTTGTGTCTGTTAAGAGGCACAAAGGCACTCTAAAACTTGCCCCAACAACCGCCATTTTAGCTGAGTGGAAGCTTGTAGACGTAGCTACTCCGTGTTGACCGCACCGATTCGGCTCTTTTTTTCTATCGACTGTACTCCATATTTATAGCGACCAAGATTAACATAAAAATCGTCCGGAATTGTCCTTTAAATCAGTCTTACCATTGTCCATGCAAAACAGAGGTGTGTGTTTAACTACAAATCCGGATACTCTTCCTGTTCAACTACAAACGCTCATTTGTAAAACATGAGATACATTTTCAGGGTATAGAATATGCTCACCCTGAAGTAATCGCTGCACGCTGCCAGGACGGCTTTGTGGGCGTGGAACTTCTGCTCCCCGGCGACCAGGGTGACGTCACACAGCAAGCCATCCTTCCTCTGCTGGTTGAGGGCAGAGAGGACCGAGTCCTGGTGGGACTTTGACTGACAGAGCCTCTGTCCTGTCAGCATCTCCCTACTACTGCTACACACACACACACACACACACACACACACACACACATATATAATAATATATATGTTGTTAAACTGGAGTTGGACTTGTAGATGAGGCAAAGTTCATGATGATAATAATAACAATATTACAACTGCTACTGTGCTACACAATTACTATCACCACTCCTACTATTGTTATTTTACTCCTGCTGGTGCTACTACCACTACTACCACTACTACTACTACTACTACTACTACTACTACTACTACTACTACTACTATTACTACTACTACTACTACTATAGTTAAGGTCTTTAACACACACAATCTTCCTTTCTGGAGAGAGGCTGCATAGATTAAAAGAAATTGACTAATTTTGTTAATGACATCCTTGCAGTGAATGTGGACTGGATTACAATTTCAAGGATTCTTTTTGGGACAGCTAGACTACTTTGATGGTACAACAAGAAGGCACTACATTTTTGGGGATGGCAGGGTTGGTTGGAACACCAATTTGCATGAACTGCCATGAAATGTGTTTAATTTGTGCTAATTAGTACATGTTAGCACAAACCAGTACAATAATCTAAGATGGTGAACTGAACATTGTATTTGCTAAATGCCAGCATTAGCATTGTCATTCCATGCTAGCGTTAGCGCAAAGTACCTAACAAGCATGAGTACAACCTTATCAGAGCTGCTAGATCTTCTTGTTAAGATTATAGAAGTATTGAATGCATTTATTGTCATTATACACAAGTGCAGTACCTGTGCAAAGAAATTGAAGCAACCCCTTTACAGTGTCAATACAAAATCTAAAAATATAAAATGTAAGTTGTGCAGAAGAAGAACAAGAAAAAAAAGAGGGGGGAACGTGGTGCACAGATTCTGAAAGCAACTTTATACCGTACATATATATAATAGTAAGAAGGATAATGTAGATAGATAGTGTATAATAAGTATACACATTATGCAAATAACAGTTGTATAGTCCTCAGCTCCTTTTTATGACAAAGTAGTCTTTTAGAAAATGACAGCCATAATCCAAAAAATGAGAGTCTAATCTAAAGATGCTGTTCACATGAGTGTTTTCCTAGGAGTAGCAGTCTGTGAAAGTTGTACATAGTGCTAGCATCACTAGCACAGTTGGGGGGACACATTACTGCAATACAAGTCATTTTGTTTATTTTTAAGAAGAAGAAGGTGTATAAGTAACTATGATTGTTAGTAGTTTTAATTATATATTTTCATATTTTAAAACTAAGACTTTAATTCAATTAAATGCACTGTAAACAAGTGACAGATTAATATTCACACAAAAAGATTCACTATGAATGACATTTGCATTATGTCCCCACACTTAGACATTTTGCCCATTAGTATGTATCTCACATATCTCAAATCACATTCTTTATGTTGGATGATGTGACAAATGACAAATACACTGACTACTGACTGACTGACTATCTGGATCCAAACAATACCAAACATACCAACCCATCCTCAGCCATTCTCAGCTTTCTCCCATCCTTAAGGAGTACGACACCCTGTCCATGACAATTCATCTCTGTTCACTTACAGTTGAGGCCATTTTTCTAAATGCTGCTGTCTACTAGGACGCTTGCTCTGTCACCTTCATGGTGATAGTGTGTACGACAGAGGAAATAATGGGTGTGTGTGGGAGGGTGTGTGTGCACACTGTGGGCCAGAGGTAGGATGAATGATGAGTCAGGCTTGTTGTTTCCTCTGTTGGAGAGAGCTAAGGGAGAACAGGACAAAATTGTCGCGCTGGATGAGAGGGAAGGGAAATTAAAAGGATTTAGCAACTCAGAGAAAGAGAGAGAGAGAGAGAGAGAGAGAGAGAGAGAAGCTCTATGAGGAATTTGAGGAGGGGTGAAACCTTTGATGTCCTTGATGATGTTGAATACATGAAAATATAAAGATCAAAATATCACATCATCATTTTGAAGCTGTAGTGTAGACTATGATGTATCCACACATTTAAAGAGCTAAATTAAGTAAGGCACATTCATAAAACTAGTTGACTCAGAAGAGGCAGATTGAAGAAAGAAAGAATGGTCAAAATTGAGATAGTTTACCCATATTGCAACCAAAAGCATCTTTTCACTAGACTATCCTTGTTCGTGTCTTTCAAATTTCATGTCCCCAATTTATATAAAAGTTAGTCTTGATCCTCCAGAGCCACAGAATAAATAATACAACAAAAATGTTCCCAATCTGAATAGTACACCTCTTAACTGGAAAACTGACCTTGATCTATAAGATTTAGAATTTTCAGCAGGGAGCATTGTCTTTTTAATACTACCTCTGGGGAGATGTTTAAAAGCCTGCATGTGCTGGCTGACAAAAAAAAAAAAACACAAATTGACCCTGCTAAGTGTTCCCTGTGTAGCCAAAACCCTAATATACTGTATCTCTGTATTCTTATGTGCCATAGAGCTCCACTGTTGCACCATTGCACTCGGTAACATGATTCGTCATCACGACAAACATGGGCACTGAAGTTTATTTTGAACATATCCCACATACACCGGTCTGCTGCTGTAAATACTCACATGTGCATTGCACTATATATTCTTGACTACAAAGGGTTGGAATATGGATGGATTACAAAGTGGATTACAATGGGTCGGAATATTTGGATGGATTGGGAAAATGTCCAAGAGAAGGGAACTTTGAAATCTTTGCACAATTTCCATTTAAACTTATATAATTGTGAACTTATTTGGGAATGGATACCCATGAAAAAGCACTGCTCGGGCTTATGACATGTTTTGGTTTAAAGTATGCCTGTGAGGGAATTTTCATCTTACTTACCATGCTGGGTAAACAGAGACAGTGGTACCCGAGGTCACATTTGGGTCAGTGGCCAACACAACAGCATTAGGTCACGACCTGTTTCAGCCAAAGTAATAGTTCTACTCTCCAGACACTGGAGAAGTAGCAGCTACCTGATAAAAAATAATAATCTGCCTGTTTTTATTTTTTATTTTTAGCGGCATAGGGAGCGGACGCTGCCTGAGAAGATGGTTGGATTCACATTCTGACTTTAGAATGTGCTGAATGTGTACTGGGATTAAAGCCTGACCTTAGAGACCGATATTAGACATTTCCCGATCTATCGATATCTTCATTTTTTTTTTATATTCATTCATCAGAATCATTTATAATGACATGAATATTTAAAAAATAAAAAGTGTCAACCATGTTATGAGCATTGGCGTTGTATAGTTTGTCCACCAGAGGGCGCTCTACAACGTCCCTGTTGGCAACACTGATTTTTTTTTTTTTGTAAATGTGTTTTTGTTCAAAGGACTTTAAGTTTCATATCTTAAGTTTGTATTTTTATACATTTTATTTATCAGAACTTTAATATATTTTTATGTCCTGTTGTGTCAATAAAACAAATTATTATGATATTATTTTAGTAAGAACGCATAAATAATTACAAATAACTAATGTTAGGGAAATCTGTTTATGTTTTGTAACGCATTTCTGTTTTTGTTTTTTTTAAATATGTATTGGCCGATTAATAACCAAAAATTCGTAGCGGTATCGGCCTTAAAAATCCTTTAGCGGTCGGGCTCTAACTGGGATATCTACAACGCGATTTAGGTTAGCATAGCATGTGTTTAGGTTCCGATATCTTTACATACATTAATGTTTAGAGAAAAACAACTTTGATTATTTATTTTGACTGTCTTCTGTCTTTAATCTTGTCTGTCCAGAACAAGTTAAAGTTCTAGTGCAAAGTGTCTTCGATACAGTTGCTGGTAGCCAAGAAGAACACGGAGGATTAAAAAAAACATGATGTATTCTTCAGAAGAGGTAATTATCTTCACTCACATAGCCATACTGAGAAATACAGAGAGAGTTGTGTGGAGACGATTTTAAATTAGCTTTGTAGCAACTCATTTGGCGATGGCTTGAATGTAACGGATGTTTATTAATATCAAAAGTTACTCCCTTAGAAAGGCAAATATTTCAGTGTTGGGTGGCTTGTATTATATTAAACCTAATTTACTTCTATCAAGATTCAATAAATGCTTACTGCACACAGGAAGTTATTATAGTTTCCTGAACCTTTTTCAGTCTCCGAGTCAATCAGTTTCCCCAATTTCTTCATCTATGCCCATTTTATTGAATTGCAACCAGTGCACTCTTTCATCACATGTATCAGTTGCCAGCATCCCATTAAATAGGAATTCAGTAAATGTAAAACTCTCTGTATGCACAGTGCATTCTCCCATCACATGTACAGCCCACACTACTGCACTGTGTGAGCCAAGGGACTGCATGCTCTCAGGCACGTTGTGATTATATTACTGGGGTGAATATATTTTATATTTTTATGATATTTCAGTGAACCAACAGATAGTGGCCTGAAGCAAAGTACACATTTTATAACGTGGATGTAGCTTGATTGAGAATGTTAATTGAAGAGTTTAAAGCCAATATTGTTTGCTCAACATTTTCAATGCATTTTTCTCCATTTAAAAAGATGACCATAGAAATAAAATGCTTAAATAAAATGTTTTATTTCTATGTTCTGGACCATGGTGATTTGGACTCTCGTTGATACATAAGCATGAGGTTTTAAGAACTGTGTGCATAGTTCAATTTTTTTTATAAGATGGAGAAACAAACTTGAATACAGCATTATTTCCGGGAAATGTCACGCCTGACACCTAGTTTGTAATACTGCAAATATACATATATTGCAATACTTTCATCAGTGGGCCATAGGCTTAATAACCAGCATGTTACCCTTCTTTCAGGGATAGTGACAGACATTTATTAAAATGTAAATTTCAATATTACAGCTTAAATTAGATAGCTATAGATTAGTCACCACATGTAACGTTCACACTGTATGTATCTGACAAATTAATGGATTAATGGATTTATTTGGCAAACCTTTGGATTATGTCTGCTACTGAGGATACAGTAAAAGGTTATTAGTTTCAATTTGCATATTACATGTTAAGTACAGCATGAGCAACCTAAATGTCACTTTATTTCCCATGGAAAGTTATAAAACATGAATATTCCAGAGATTTTGCAACCTTATTTGTGACTTTGGTCTTTCATAGGCTTTGTTGACAATAACAAAAATATAGAACATACAGCCTTTACGTGGGTTTAGTCTAACCTCCATTATATCCAAACAATGAGTTGGATAACAACAGAAAGTAAGTGGAGCCTGCATACAGTACATGGGAACACCGTGGTTGAACAAGATATTGATCTTACAGTACAAAGATTTCCCTCAAGTTAGAATAAAGAATGGTGTTTAATGGCTCTTTGTCTACGTTTCTGTTGTAGACAGCTACTGCAACTCAAGGAACAGTTCTGTTTGTGCATTGAGCATGTAATAACATAACATTCAACTGTCTCTTCAGTGGCACTGATTGGCTGAATAATCAAGCCACTGAAATCTAGTGACAATTGTTCTGCATGTGTGTAATTTAATTTGGTTTTAAACAATATGAGGAACGAATTAGGAATGAATGGTTAGTTATGGAGTAGTTATGATTGACTGCAATTCACGCACTAATAATTAGTTACTGTTAATCAGACTGGTAGTTACTGTTAAATGAATAAGTAACGACTGATTAGTTAAGCATTCACTAATTGATACTGAGTGGTGGTTAATCATTAAGAATGCTTAACTATTCATTCCTTAATGATGATTAAATTGCTATTTCTATTCTCAATTCTTATCATTTTGGCGCTGGTGATTTGCCTTTGTGGCTGGCTAAAAGGCTCTTTGGGTCGTTTCAAAAATTCCTCTATGCAGGAAAAGCCCTGATCTAAAAGTACAGTACGTATAGACAGGCTGCCACTTACCTGAGTCTGGGTTCAGAAGGCATGCCCCTTGAGAAAAGAAGAGGAGATGGTGGTGGAGGGGAGGTGCTGTGTGGCTCCTGAGGACAGTAGTCTCCTCACTGGGATTGTACATCAGCCTGATAGGACAGAACAGCATGTCAGCTTTACTCAGTCCATCCACTCAACCCCAGCCGCACTGTGACAACCTCTTGTGCGATGTGTGAAGGGATGCAACCGCGCGTCAAGCCTGATGCTGATTTGTCCCTTCTCTCAGCTGCACTGGCCTTGACTTTGACATTTCTTATAGCTGTTTCTTTCCAGCCATTTCCATGTACAGCACGGCGGCTGTGACAGCCACAGGCAGCTCGCCTTCAGACTTCAGAGAAGGGAATAAACAAGCTCAGCATCTCTCAGAACAAGCAGGGAGTCCAAATTACACCAAGTCCCTCCAGTGTAGCTACAACCTTGACATAATGTGCTACACACCTGAATCTGATAACCCTGAGATAATACCCAGAGAAAAACAGAGGTCAGCACTGATGCACTGAAATCCAAGCTGCTCTGGCTACTCTGATTGAAAAATTACTTACTCACTGTACAATAAGTCGCCCCTGGTACCCTAATTGGGCTATGATGAAGTTTGTGTATGTGTGGTTCCACTGAGTGTAGCCTATATAGGCCAGATCTAGTCATCGATCTGTTCTGTCCTTCAGACGCACTGCCACAGCAGGCAACTGCTACTGACTGGGGGAGAAAAGAAGCTTATGGTCCTGAGTCCAACCCCAAAACAGGCCAACACTTTGCTGCACACATTTCATAGCTTAACCTAAGTTTTGGTGGGTGAGGCTCTTTGTATATAAAATTTATATCAAGCAAATGTACTAGTAATCAAATCTGACAATTGCACCACAAGTGCCAAATCAGGAGTAATATTCCATTTGGTGATATCTATGGGCACTTATGAAGTTTTGAAAGTTTTGGCAAATGGCAATAGGCCTATATTTAGCAACATATCCCATACATTTTTTGAATGTCTAACATGAGTTTACATGAGTAAATTACATCATATTTGGACTCAGAAAAGATTAAACATATCCGGAAGGGTGATATATTTAGGATCTGATCATCACAACAAGTAGGCCATTGTTCCCTGCAAAACACTATAATCTCCTGACTGAACACAACCACTGGTAAATGTTGTCTTTTACGCACAAGAGGCAATTAGGATACCAGCACAACAGCGCACAATTGGAACTGGATTGGGGAGAAGAAGGAATGTTTGGGTTGCCAAAGGAGCACACACCATTAATTCATTTAACAGTCACTTTCCAAAAGCTCCCAGCTGTCAAAAGGTCTCCTAGCAACAGGCCAGCGCCTTGGTCCACAAACTATGGGGACGGAGAACAAAGCTCCTACGAGCAGAATAATCCTGTTGCATCCATCACATTGCGCACTCAGACAATCCGATACCAAATGATATAGCCTAGTTGCGGCTTGGCAGGAAATTACTGTATTCGGCTCTCTCTTATCTGAATATGCCACTTGCTCACGCACCTCATATGAATGTGTTAGGATTCAGTCCAGTCCCCTCTGGCGGCGTCTCCGTTACAAATGGCATTTGATGTCTGAGCGTGGTCTCTTGTACATCCGCGGCGAGAAGAAATGGGGTCTCAACGGCGGGCAGATGCGCTCAATCGCGGACACTTTCTACACTGTAGCACCTATATTGTCACGTTATAGCCCCGCCTCTACACGGCGGTCACATGCATGTGGACATAGAGGGGATACAGCGCCTCCAGGTGGATAATTGGAACACACGAATTGTGTGAATGTGAGTAGGCTGTGTTTACTACACAGTATGATATAGGTGTAGGGACACCAGGGTGTCTTCGTGGGTTCCCAGGGGGCACAGCCAATAAGGAATAGAATGATTGTTACTGTAATTTAACACCGGGCTGCTCCACTAATGACTGTCAAAGCAGCGTTAGTGTTATATTGTGCATACAGCTGTGATGTTAAAGACACAGCTGTATGCACTATAATATAAAAAGAACGTTAGGGCGCGTTCTCTAAAGGTTACAACTACCGATAACGTTAGGTGGATGTTCTGAGGACGTTCAATGTAACGAAAAACTAATGTTCCCTGAACGTTAAGGACACTTTCTGATCAACCAAAACACAACCAAACATAACTTTCAGGGAATGTTCCTGCAACCACACGAATGTTTATAGGCAACCTGGACAGCCTACTCCAATAGAGACATGTAATATGTGTGTAGTAGTTGTAATGCCTTAACTATTATCCTATAGAATATGTAGGCCTAGGCCTATTCTGGGTGTATTTCTTAGCTGTATGGTCTACTTGCAGTGGCGACTGGTCATTAGTGCAGGTGGGGCTGTTTTGATATTTGTTAAGTATCCTCTGAAGGTATTACTGGGTTTTTAGTTACCTCTATTTCTTAACAAAATTGATCAATCTGGTACTTTCATCTAGCAGTATTTAGTATGCATCATCCTGCAGTTAGTAGTGGGCTACTTTCATCTTTTCACATAAGCCTAAAAGCAGAATGATCTCCTGTTGATATGGATGTTCAGAAAAACTCTGTGTCTGACTTTCTTAAACAACCAAACTGCTGTGATACTATTCAGTGTCACACATTTCAGTTACAAAAATTCCTTGCCGTTTCCCTGACGTTTTGACTTGCATTGTCCAATTATTTCATCTGCCCATCTGCTATGCGTTCAAGTACTCCCGTCAATACCCAGTTCACTGCTGTCGGTGTTTTCAAGTGCACCCTTGCATTGAGCTAATATTCTGATGATATGTTTTTTGTAAGTGAGCGTTTACAACATTGTTAAAATGTTAACTCCATTAGAGTGTTTCAAATACGTTAGACAAACGTATACATTAAATGTTTCATTGGTTCTAAACGAAATGTGGATATTTCCAAACGCACTTGAAGGCAGCTTCACTTCAAGGCAGCCCGGACAAGAAAAGACAGAGGGACCGTGCTGGTGCTTGTCGCAGGAAACACGCTAACCAAATTCCCCAAAGAATTGCTCCAAGTAGCATTTATGTAGTCAGCTGTTATACGAACTCCTGGGCAGTTGGGGTAAGTCCTTTTGTCTCGTTTTTTACCCTCAAAGTGTTTTTTTACTTTCTTCTACCGAAGTTGTTTCGGGCCCCGTCCCGTGGCAGCGACCGAGGCAGGGATGTTTACTGTACTCTCTCACCGCATTTAGCGTCTAATTTACGGGACAACGGCTTCCTGACATATAGCGTTACTTTTTAAAATAATGTAGCGTCGGAGGTATGCTAATTCTTGAAGATGTAATAGCGGCTTATTCATGTTGTAACTAACCTGTAACTTTACATGTGTGCTTGTTGCATCGACGTGCTGTTGCTGGAACGTGTCCAATATTTGCTTTGCTAACTTTTATTGTCTCTTTAATCATTGCTAAAATGCTAACCGAAAGTGCTAATTTACCAATCCAATGATTTAGGTTACCCAGATTCCACACTTATTTCAGTGCAAGCTCTATGAATTAACATGCAATATACGAAGCTTGTTGAAGGCGGTTACTTAAAAATCAAAAGTGACGCGGTAACATTATTAGATAAACTCTAACCACCAGAGATAATATCAGCATATGATAAGCAAATTGTTACCATTGATAAGCATCAGGAATTTAAGCAGCCACATAAACATCTCTTTATTCTCAAAAGACCATATTTTCATATAAAAGAAAACGTCAATTATTATTTATTTGTTTTAAAACACACGTGCATGTGTTAGTATACAGACTGTAACCAGAATTAATATCCAAAACTGGACCTATGTGGGCGCCGTAGACTGTTACAGTCTATGGTGGGCCCCCTAAAACCTAAGTCAGACCTTCGAGATTCTTAGTGTGTGCTGTGAAACAGTGACACTCTATCTCGAAGTTTAATGTGCATCAACAAGCTCAGACTCATTCTGCTGAATCAGCCTGGATCTGTAGCATTCCCCCACCCACTGTAAATTTTAATTTAAAGTGAGCACAGGGATTGACTGGATATTGGCCCCCTGGCTTAATTCCATCTGTCTGATGTGTCTCCAAACAGTCCCGAAATGGAAATGCTTAATTCATTTTAATTTGCTTAGCTTCTTGTAACCCCTTATAGCCACAACGAGAGGTTGTATGACATTAGGGATGGGTGAAAAGAATCAATACAGCATAGTATCGTGATATTTTTCCGTTGCAATACTGTATCGATACACAGGCGCCAAGTATCGATCTTTTATTATATGAATATGTGTTGGTCAGTTTGTCTGCTTGACAATCCCATTTTGCAGCAGTAAAATTGAAGTGAAACAGATGTTGACAAAGTTTCCTTTTGGGGACATAATTTGAAATAGGTAAACATTAGAAGTTGGAAAAAAGATAATACATTGCAATATATCGCAGAATGTTTAACCCTTGTGTTGTGTTTCTGCCAAAATTGAAAATCAACACTTTTGTTGACGCTTTTTATCGATGTTTTTAACTTTTTCTTATGTTTTTGACCCTTTTTTCAACACTTGTTTGTCACTTTTTTGGATGTCTTCATTCATGTATTTTTTTTTTAAATTCTGTTTTACAGTTATTTTTGGAATTTATGTTCAATAAACCTCATTTATAGGAAATTATACCTAATGTTTGAGTTAGAAAAGCAGAAATTAGGAATTATTTAAAATTATATTATAAAATTATAAAAAACTAAAATTAAAGGAATGGATGTTGATGATAATCACAGACTGGAATATGTCAACTTTTACTCAATACTATTTCAAAACCACTTCAGTTTGTTTTTAAATGCTATAAAATTGAATAAGACGCCCCAAAATGAATGAAAGTAGAGATTTGTACTTGTCAAAGAGCGTTGTGTGGAATCAATCATGTTATTTTGGGGAATTAAAAAGAACATTGATTTAGGAAAACGGGTCAATTTGACCCGAGGACAACTTGAGGGTTAAAATCGCAATAATGTCGTATCGCGGCATAAGTATCGTGATGATTTTGTATCCGGGAGGCGTCTGGTGATTCCCCCCCCCCCCCCTATATGACATACTGTTTTGATGATAGGGCTTCAGTCTGCCTCTGCTCTGCAACTCTGTAGTAACTACAGTAACAACCACTTACAGAAGTCTTTTTAGCTGAGGTTCCTGAAGACAAATTTTCATGAATGGGTTGTGGTCCAAAACAGTCCTCTCAAGATATGTTTTAGTCATTGTGGAGCTGAAAGTATACACCCATTGTGATATAAATACTTTACTTTCAGGGATGTGGAATTTCAATCTGTGACCCAGAGGCATGCTGACCAATTATGGGAAAGTTTTACCTGCTGCTAGACCCATCAGCTCCACTGAGATGACTCCAGGAGAAGTAAAATGTGGATGACGGTGTGAGCCAGGGGGTTTCAACATTCAGGGCAAAGTATTCTTCCACTGAGCTAAAAAGAAACCTGTTCTAGTTTACCCGCAAGACACACAGTCACTCCCAATCAGCTGTCACAATGCCGATGCCAGGACCACTGTGGGCCTGTCTGGCTCTGATATGGATGGGAAGCTGCAGTGCCCACAGCCTGTTTACCTGCGAGCCCATCAAAGTGCATCGGTGCTTGGGGATGCCCTACAACATGACCTTCTTTCCCAACATTATGGAGCACTACGACCAAGATATCGCAGCCAGTAATATGGAGGTGAGTCCTCCTAACATTACATAATATATGAGTTTGTTGAAGCCAATCAATCTTGTTTACTTTCCATGAGAACTATAACAGTCTGTAGAATATGCAGTTACATTTCATAATTTAGACATATTTATATGTTTGGTTTGACTTTTTTTTTTTAATTTAAAGACTCAATGTGTTACAGATTTATTCAAGTCCTAAGGCCGTTTTATGGTTGTGCCTAGAATCGACAGCGTACCCCCACGCGCTGCAGTACTCTCCCTTCTCTTCATTGAAGCCTCTGTTTACATCGTAATATCAATACTAAGCTAAAACATTTTTTTACCTGAATCATGCAGGCTGTCACCAAACTTTCAGTCTGGCCGCTCTGTGATGCTCTGTGAGTTTTTTTTGTAATTGTTGCAAGCAAAAATCTTTGATTATGGGGCATGTTTTCTTAAAAAACGTGATGGAATATGCGGGATATTCATGCACCCAACACCTTGTTCTCACTAGGCTACTACCTTAATGTAAAGAGTCATTTCTTCTTACTTTCTATGATGAGCAAGCACGTTGCGTAATTACGTCACTTCATCATTTTCCCATGGCAACAGGGGAAAATGGCTGCGCTTGTGTAAAGTTAACGCAACATTTTTCAACTTTCTGCAAAAATATATGTGACTTTTTTGCTATGAAAATGCGGGGAAATTCCAATCCATTTTTGCCAAGAAATCAATGCCGTGACTGTTGCCACTCAAAGCCAGAGAGTGATTCTAGACTGGGTAAAGTAGTTTGGATGTGTGAACTCAATACCAGCAAGATATATGGTGTACTTATAGTATTTGGTCAAAATTGTAATCACCAAAAAGGGACAGCTGTCTTACAGGGCTAATGGTACACAATCAGTCAGCAGTGCACCATGAAAGTTGACAGCATCTCCTAGCAACGCCAGCACTCAAAATCTCAGTCAACAGGTGCCATGGGAAATGCCCACCCAGAGACTAAGGAAGTTCAGACAGTTTCCACAAATGGGTCCAAAAAAACATGTTTACTTCTTTTGATAAAAGTGTCAAGATATACAGTAGCTGCAGTATTAATTTGTACTATATAAAAAATATATTCTTTTATTATTTTTACATAAAAAAGTGATTCAAATGTGTCTTTGACGTTAGTCACTGGCCTTGTTAAGTGTTGTCTTGTGTCTCTCCTCCTAGGCAGTGAACTCAGTTTCTGTACACCAGTAGATGCATCCAGTGTCCTGGTATTCCTGAAGGCCAGGGTTTGGTTACACACATTTGGTGTCAGAGTGTTGAGCGTCAACAGTGATCTGTTGAAGGAGTCTTTTGTGTGGCATCTGGCAAAGGTATAGGCTTCTTATTTCACAGGAGCCTTGGCCGCGGGCAACTTCATCGACTTTGTTGTGAGGGGCCTTTGATTTCTGGAGGAAGGGGAGGGACACACCCACTCTCACACAAAGCCTACCCTGCATACCACAATGAGTATTCTCTCCATTAATCACTCACTCATTTCCTCCCTGTACACGGTCTTACCTCCACAGCCCTGTCTCCCAGGTGACAGGCTTGCACTCTCTGGCCTACATTCGACATTTCATATTGTACATAGCTTTCTCTGAAAGTACACAGTGATTTTTACAGAGTCCTTACGCTGTCATCGAGCAGACCTCTGCTTCGTTATGGGCTCCGTCCAGCCTAACAGTTAGATTTTCCGGAGGAGGGTTAACCTTTTTCCGCCCTTGGTCCAAGATTCCACAAGCGTTTGCCTGCTTTTGAAATAGAAGAGTATTAGAGTTAGAGTTTTAGAATACAAAGATAATGGAAAGACCAATTGACATACTGTAACGAACAGTGAACACTTAAGAGTCTTCAAAAGTTCGAGTGAAAGTTTGACAAGTGATTTAATCATTGACGTACTTTGCTATGAAATTGTATGAGAGGATTTATAAGGAGAATATCAACTCAACTTGTACTGCTGATCCTGTTTGAAGGGTCCAGAAATGAGGGCAGTTTTTACAGTAACTCTGCCATAAAGCAAATAAAGGTCAGATTGTTGAGCAATGGGGAGCTCATTGAGGAGTTCAGGACCTCCACAGGAGAGAAACAAGGACGCTTACTGTCAGAGGGGGCAAGCCCCGGCCCCAGAGACACGGCCTACTGCCAGACTGGATTTCAGGGGGGAAAAAAGAGGAAAGGAAAGATTGAATAGTGGACTGTTTGGAGTGTATGTGTGTGTGTTTTGTGTACAAATATTATCAGTACAGACTGACAGAAGTCTGTCTGTGCATGTTGGTCTGACAATGGTTGACGAGGTTCCAACGAAGGGTCTGGACTGTTCTAAAACATCTATGTGGTTGTAGTGCAGCTCTAACTGAACAAAGTATTCTGGGTGATATAAGCAATAATATATAGCAATGATAAAGGAACCTAAGAAGTATACATTTAATCAAAATCCAAGGCTTAAGAAACATCAGCATGGAGATGATCTTGAAGTGGAATGAAGTTGTCTTCAATGTAGCTGAGTCTGCCACTGATGAATCCACACATGTTGTGCTGTAGACACACTAATAATATGGCTTGGCTACAGCCTGACCTATCAACAGCTCTGTGCATTCCAGCCTTCCTGGCCTCTCGTCGTGTGTTTCCAAATGTCCGTGCAGTCATTTCCTGCTAACCCCCACCCCCCACGTCTCAGTCCTCAGGCTTTTGACCAGTGTGTTGAAACGGAAGAACATGGTTCCCAGCCAGTGAATGGGCTCCTTTGTGTGGCCCTATAGATCACCGCAGATCAACAAAACAAAGTTAATGCTTCTATGTAGAGCAGTTGTTCCCAACCTTGCTGATTTGTGACCTCTTAAAATGAACAAAGTTGAATTGGGGCTCATCATGAGCACTTCTATATGTGTGTATGTATGTGTGGATTATATTAACCTGGTCACTTAAAGTCTGAATACTTTCCCCCGTTTAATCCTGCAGCCCTCAAAAGGTGAAAGTACACATTTTTCACAAGAAAAAAGAAAACGCTGGGGAGTCTAAAACACTACATAAACTAAAACAATTATTTCATGTTATATAAATGTTTTTTTTTACTCTCTTAATCCTCTCACAGCTGTGTATTCCCATTTATGCCCTCCGCTCATTTTATGCTATTTAATCATATAGGGTAGTCTATGCAAACCTATGAGGAAAATGCTATTTGTTTTGCCTCTTTTCCAGCTGTGGGTTGATCTTTAAAGGTATGTTAGGTGTGATCTTACAGATTGCTACTGTCTGCCTGAAATGATCATGTTTTCAAGGGGGAAACCAAGGTTTAAATCTAGCATTTCCAAGGACAATTCTATCTCGAAAAAGTCTGAACATGCTTGTTTATGTGTGATGAAAGATGCTCAAACTCGCAGGGTCTGTATCTGTACTTGCTCGGAACACACTTAGAAAAATTCATGTATTTTCAGATAAAGTTCAAGCATGAATCACCCTTTCATATCGACAAAGTCATTTTTAATGCAACAAAACTTGTCTCGTAATCTCCAGCCATTCATGCCCCTGGCAAACCTTCGCTGCTCTCCAGACGTCCACCAGTTCCTGTGCCAAGCCTTTATCCCAGCATGCACCGAGGAGAACACAGTGATCCGTCCTTGCAGAGAGCAGTGCGAGGCCGTTCTGTCCGACTGCGAGGAGAATATCCGAATCTTTGGTGTCACCTGGCCTGCTGAGCTGCACTGTGACAAGTAAGAAAACCATAATGACAGACAATCCGCAAGAGCAAGGGGTTCTTGGTCGGACCATTGAAGGATTTGTTTTTTTTTTTTGTCTTTTTCAACTAGATTGGACCCATGTAGCTCTCTTGGTGGTTCGGCCCTACCTGCAACCACCCCTATGAGCTCCTCATCAGCTAAGAGGGACCTTGGCTTCTGGTGCCCACTGCAGCTGAAGACCAAACCGGGCCAAGGCTCATCGTTCCTCGGCGCCCAGGACTGCGCTCCGCCTTGCTCCAACATGTACTTCAAACCCCACGACATTGAATTTGCCAAGAACTTCATCGGCGTGTGCTCCATCATCTGCTTGGGTGCCACGCTCTTCACCTTCCTCACTTTCCTCATCGACGTCAAGCGTTTCCGCTACCCGGAGAGCGCCCCATAATCTTCTACGCCGTCTGCTACAGCTTTGTGTCGCTCATATACTTCATCGGATTCCTGCTGGGAAACAATGCAGCCTGTATCAAAGCGGCTCATCCTTCCAGCGTGGATACAGTGGTGCTGGGCTCTCAGAGCAAAGGCTGCACACTGCTTTTCATGCTGCTCTACTTCTTCTCTATTGCCGGTATCGTCTGGTGGGTCATACTCACCATCACCTGGTTCCTGGCTGCTGGACCCAAGTGGAGCTGTGAGGCCATAGAAAAGAAAGCGGTAATGTTTTCATATCTGTTAGTAGCAAATAGCAAGAGAATACAGCAAAGATATGTTGAATGTAAATGTAAAATTAGCAAATACAAGCAGGTTTTTGCCAATTGCTTACACACTGAAAGTGAATGCTTAGACAAAGGCACCAAAAGTACAAACACATTTTCTGCTTTGCACTTTTTTTTGCAATTCTGCAACACACTGCTTGCAAAACACTTCACACTGTTTCTTACATTAGACACTTTGTTCAAGAAATGAAAACTCTTGCAGTCATTAGGAAAACCCTTCTCTTCATCTGGAATTGGCAACACACCCACACACATTTCTGGATGCACTTCATAATGTAGTTGTACAGGACGAACCACAGCAGCCCAGGTTTGTTGTCATCTGGGGTAATGTTAGCTTTTCCTTTTAACCAAGACATACATAAATGTCGACAAACTCTGAAAAACAATAAAAACAGAAACCAAACTACAGACAGTGCTCACAGCAGCAGACTAAAAATACAAAATATATAGAGTAAATACAGACAAAATGACTTTTCACCTTGGTCTGATCCCTTCTTGTAGGATATATCTGGAGCATATACCCAATCAAACAGTGTCACAATCCAATACAAACATCTCTCTCCCTCATGAAAAATACTAAATTACTCAGAAATCCCCTCATTTGCCAGTATTTCACCCACATTATTTTGTTCAACAAAGTCCAAAAATGGTCCCCAAACCTGTTTGAAAGTATCTTGTCTTTCCTTAACCATATAGGTTATTCTTTCCATTGTTAGGCAAGAAGACATTTCTCTAAGCCACCGACCAATCCTAGGCCTATTCACATCTTTCCAAGCAAGAGAAATCAACTGTTTGGCTTGCAGTAGGCACATATCTATAAGTACTTTCAGATGGATCAGATGAGTATAACCCCAAGATGAATACTTTGGGACGGAGAGGCAGATTAACAGACACTATTTGAAATGTCATTTGTGCTACCTCATTCCAGAAGTCTTTCATTTTATTACGGTCCCGGGCTGCTCTTCAATAACTTCACAGTTGTATAGCTGCATATTTACTCCCCATTTCTCAGTCCGATTGATTGCAGAGTTTCATCTTGACATAGAAGTGAGATATTTATCTCAAAGTGGTGTGTCTTATTTGGCTTGTGTGAAGAGTTTTGGCATCATCTGCCACATTCTGCAGCAAGTGTGTATGCAACCGGCAAAAACTGTAACAGCCAGCCTTATTAGTGGAAGCTGTTCAACATATTGATCCCCGTGTCGTCTGTCTTTGACGTGTTGTCTGTCTTTAGGTGTGGTTCCACTCTGCTGCCTGGGGGATCCCCGGGGCACTAACTGTCATGCTGCTGGCTCTGAACAAGGTTGAAGGGGACAGCATCAGCGGAGTTTGCTTTGTGGGGCTCTACGACCTGGACGCCCTGCGCTACTTTGTTCTGGCTCCTCTATGCGTGGGCGTCATAGTTGGCCTCTTCCTCATCCTGGCGGGCATCGTTTCTCTTAACCACGTCCGGCAGGTCATCCAGCACGACGAGCGCAACCAGGAGAAGCTGAAGAAGTTCATGATCCGCATCGGCGTTTTCAGCTGCCTCTACCTGGTCCCGCTGGTCACCCTGTTAGCCTGCTACACCTACGAGCAGAGTCACCGCAGCACCTGGGAGAATAGCTGGATCAACGACCGCTGTCAAGAGTACAGCATCCCCTGCTCCTACAAGGTAGCTGGGGCTCATTCACTTGCAGAAGGTGTTATGGCTTTAAACAGAAGAAATACTAGAAGGCTTTCCAGCTTACTGTCTTTTGAATTATGTCCTCGCAGCTTGTTATAGTTGACTAAAAGGAAGCAATGTGTGTGTGTGTGTGTGTGTGTGTGTGTGTGTGTGTGTGTGTGTGTGTGTGTGTGTGTGTGTGTGTGTGTGTGTGTGTGTGTGTGTGTGTGTGTTGTGTGTGTGTGTGTGTGTGTGTGTGTGTGTGTGTGTGTGTGTGTGTGTGTGTGTGTGTGTGTGTGTGTGTGTGTGTGTGTGTGTGTGTGTGTGTGTGTGTGTGTGTGTGTGCGGTTGTCACATTTGTTCTGTGCCTTCTTTCAATAATATTGGCACACAAGCCTGTGTTCAAATGAAACTCTAGATGTGGTTGGATCACATAATTTGACAAAAATGTGACAGTTTGAACTTTAGTGACAACAACAGGGCTCCTACAGGTTGTGTAACTGAGAGGACAGTATTGGATGAATGGACATGGATACACCAAGTTAAAAAAAAAGTCTTTGTGAGCTGCCTTCTGACCCAGAAAGGCGTTTGGCCATTAATATCCATTCCAAAGAAAAAGAACAATGGTCACAAAACTATGCATCTATGCATATTTTGATTTCAAAATGGCTGTCCATTTAGAAACCACTTACACTCCAAATGTGTAACACATATTACGTGCAGCTAAACAATGTGATAATTATAAGGAGAGAGGAAAACGTGTAAAAAGGACAATGTAAAAGAGAAAAAAAAAGTAGCTGAGTCCTTTGTCAAATAGCAGTATCTGAGCTTAAAAGTAAGCTTGATTTTGTCTTCATTCAAAAATAGGTTTTGTTAGTTTTCATACAATAAATCCCAAGGATTCTATTATGGTCTGTGTGTGTTCCAGACAACAGAGCACGACCGCCCTGACCTCTCCCTGTTTCTGGTGAAATACCTGATGACGCTGGTGGTGGGAATATCCGCAGTGTTCTGGGTCGGCAGTAAAAAAACCTGCTCTCAGTGGGCCTACTTCTTCAACAGGACCCGCAAAAGAGAGTAAGACAATTCATCCCGTCCTGTAACATGTCCAAATTCAATTTCCGTGAAAAAAATGAAATACGTAGTTTGGCTATACGCTCATGATCTCTGACCCACAGTCCCATCACTGAGAGCCGGCGCGTGCTCCAGGAGTCCTGCGAGTTCTTCCTCAAGCACAACAGCCGGGTCCAGCACAAGAAGAAGCACTACAAGCCGAGCTCCCACAAGCTCAAAGTCATCTCCAAGTCCATGGGCACGAGCACCGGCGCTGCACCCACCAACGCCTCTACTGCCGCCACCACCACCAATCAAGGGACCCCTGCACTGGGCAATCACGAGCGCCATGCTCATGGTTCTCTGTCTGAAGCCTCAGCCAGGGAGCCCCTGGACAGGGCCACCCCTAGCCGAAGCTCCCGGAGGGGGGAGAGGGAAAGGGAGCGGGAGAGAGAAGGGGGAGAGAGACGAAGCAAAGGGGGGAGCTCCTGTAAGATCAGCAGCCACTCAGAGAGCATGCACAGAGCCCCAGATGGGAGGTAAGTGAGACAGATGTTGCATCTTTAGTTTCTGAAAAACACAGGCGTGACACTTTAGCTACTTTCAGTATTTTACATGTTGATATAATTAAACATTTTGGAGCTACATCTGTACAAGTAATAACCACACTCAATCCGTGACGTGGTTCCTTTAGGATGACTCCGAGGAGCGAGCTCTCAGAGGCCAGGCACGTCCCCAGTGGGCAGCAGAATCCGGCTTTAAACCAATCACACAGCAGCATCCAGGACTCCACCCACCAGCTGGTGCGCCAGGTGCCTGAGGAGAGCAAGGACACAAAGCACAGCAGCTGCTGAGACATCTGACCCCCTCAAATATATGTGTGCGTCCATCCATCCATCCATCCATCCATCCATCCTGTTTCATGTATCTGTTTCAAACCATAGCATCTATGTATCATTCATCATAGAAGCTTCTTACATCACATTATGATTGTTTTGGTCACATTGTATTCAGTGGATGTTCAATGCCAGCGAAATGTAACATTTAGGATTACAGACATGGTATGTTTGGACCAGAATCTGGGTTTTAGCAGAGTTTAAAGGAGTTGGATAACTGACCACTGTCTTTCAGCTTTACTGATCTTTTGGCCATTTACAACATAGCTGAATGTTGCAGCAGCACAGCTATGATCCACCTATACAACGACCAATGGTCTTTTAATTGTATAGCATGCATTCAAAATGTTAGGTCTACTGTTTGTAGATTTGTAGCTCAATGGCATATAATGCATACTTTAAAACAAATGCAATATTTATGTACAGTACATATTGTATTTTTGAGAAATGACTGGACTAGTCGCTACACTGAGAGTTATGTTAAGAAAGGTTTTGTCATGATATTACCAAATGTTCAACTTAAGGAAAGTCTTCACTGTTTTTTGAATGTCTTAATGTTCTTCCTAGAAAGAGGATTTGCTGGTAATACACACAGTGTGCTACTTTATTGCTCTTTTGAAAAAAAGGCATACTCATAACAGTTCAGTAGGTAACTTTAATAAAAAATAACTTTTTTTGTCATACTTGCTGAAACTATCACTATATTGTGAATGTTGCACATAATGATATAATGATAATTGATGACAAGTCATGTCAATATGACAGAAAGTTGTATTCACCAAGTTCCCAACAGTAGCTTTAATGTTGATATATTTTAGACAGTGTTGAATTTGTGTTATTCACATTTTCTTTCAAAGACTACTTTCACTTGATTTTTTGTGTTCCAACTTGTCTTATTGCACACGTCTTCAATGACGTGTCCTGTGAATTTGGATAAAGTATAGCTTTATAGGATTTTTTTTTACAAGAATGTGCCTTCCTTTGAGCAGTTCCTCATTTTCAAAGAACTTCAAAGAATCTACAGATGTTTTGCATGTGTGGTGTCGACCTGTGTGGGTGTTGATTCGTACGATTTAGAATCAAATTGAGGAAACAAATCAAAAGGCTTTGCACTATTTGTCATTAGAAGCACAAACCACTAATAATTAAGTATGAATAGTCCCAAATAAACAGAAGAAAAATGAAAAATATGGGGCTTTATTCAGAGGTTGTTTATAACATATGGTCACAGACCATATACTGTATTTCTCACTCAAGTACTTCCAGAACAACATCTGATTTATTTAAAAATCTGCCATGTCATGACTGTCTATTTTGCTGTGTAAGGGATGGATTCTTCTAATACCTTTTATATTTGGGAATCACATCACCATGACAACAACGCCAATTAGGAGGAAATCCTTGTCGGTGTATTTCTGTTGTATGCCTTTCCCTGTATACATTCTTATTGTGGGATGTGGACGGGGGTCTTACTTATGCTGTACCTAGTCTATGAAATGCTCCATACAACGTTTGTGAGCCATTTGTACTGTTTTTTTTTAAAAATGTTTATGTAGCCTATTTTGTCAGCTGAATTTTGTATCAATATAATTGCATTTTAATAAAATATAATTGAATAAAAAATGTATTTGAGTGAGTCAAAAACTGCTATTTATGATAGATTTGACTTACCATGGCCATGGATATGTTAAGTCAATATTTTCTTTGCTACTTATTAAGGCTGGGCGCTATATCAATATTATATCGACATTAATATTTGAAGCTTGATGAGGTTTTATCTTTTGAATATCGTGATATGACGCAAGACTTGTTTTTATTTAAAGGCTACATTACAGTAAAGTGATGTCATTTTCTGATCTTACCAGACTAAATAGCTGTTTTATTATTTAACCACTATCAAACCTCTCGTTGTGTTAATATTTTGTGAAAGCACCAATACTCAACCCTACGATATTGGCACAATATCGACATTGATGTAGGCTAAGCTGTTTGGCCAAAAATATCGTGATATATGATTTTTCCCATATCTCCTTGCTCTACTGCTTATACAGCCCTCATGACTATCACAGAGTTCTGAGTCGGTTTTTCCTTAGGGAGGTTTCTGTAAGTTGACTGGCTCCTTCCTTCTCGTCCTGCCCTCCTCTGGACTAAAACCGTCTGGAGTTGGAGTCAAACTGTCGCCTCAGCTCCCTCTCTCCCTCTCAGAGCGCACACAGTCGTCGGTTGCATGATGTCTCCTCCCGTTGCCCGCTTGCTGCTTCTTGTCTGCTTGGCTTCACCTCTTTATGGCGTGGAAAAGGTGAGAAATAGAGGATACCGAAAGGATCCTGACGCAGACAAGGTAAGAGAGATTCAAATGACCATGCGGCTAATTATCATTTCCAAAAGTAGACATAGTGCCATTCCCAAATGCGTTTTGGACAGATTTTGTGGTTTCCCATAACAAAACAAAAATCAACAAAAAATGGGCTCATGTGAAATTATAGTTATTGTAGGCTACTCACATTAAATTGCCATTTAGCGCGCTTTGAATGCATTTCCGTTAAGGGCACTTTGCATTTTAAATTCCTAAAATTACTTTTTCTTGTGGCATGCGCTGTTTGCCCCCCCCCACCCACCCACACACACACACACACACACACACACACACACAAAAAGCAATGATGCCGATTCATATATATCCACAAACATCACATACACACACATATGCTTACAGTGCAATGAGTGTGGTCACCGCTTTGGTAAAAAGGTCTCCAAAATGACCAGATCATACCGTTTTATTGCTTTGTGTGGTCAGCTGTTTCTCTATTATTCCAGGTCTGGCTGCTCTCCAGCAGACTGGGTGGACAGATAAAACAAAAAAATAACAGGAAGTTGGGCTCTGGCTCAGATATACTGTCTGTCTCTCTCTTTGTTATCCATCTGTCTGTCTTACCAGTTTAAAGGACTTTGTATGATTAGGCTTTGGAGGAAATTGTTGCTCATATTTTAAGACTGATAGACTACATGTGTTATAGATTTACCACTATTTTTTTTGCAGGGTTTAACTATTTCATTTCAATTCACACCAACACCAATTACATAACCCTCCATGATGTAGGAGGAGAGTGAAGGAACAGAGTGGACACACATTTCTCTCTTCAATATCTCTCTTGGGAGTCAAATGAAAATGAAACTGGTGTTTATTTAGCCAGGACCTCCACTAGTCTGTGGGCCACCCTTTAGAGACTCCTGGAAGTCTGCACTACCCCACTTTGAGAACCACATTGCTCAAGCAGTTGCTCCTCATTATCCTCTATATTCCATAATTGAGGCCACAGTAGAAGGATATTCTGAATAGCATCTTATGTTACCATCTGTATCTAGTGCATTGGAAATGATGCAGAACTGCACTAGATACTCTGGAGAAGGAAGATCTGCTTATTTGAACAACATGGTAATCATAAAATCCTATTTTGCATCCTCACGAGGTCCTGCGGATCTAAAAAAAGTCTCAAAGCCAAGCATAATATCCCCGCTGTGCATGCTTCAGGAGAGCTTCAGTCCTTGCTTTGGTGTTGCATGAAATACTACTGATTTATCAGCACTTTGGAGGCAAATGCAGCTTTTATGCTTCTGTTACAGAAATGGACTGTGTGCTACTAATATTCAGTAGAGCTGAAGTGTAATTCATGCAGGCAGGCAGCACCACACTACCGAAACAGCAGCCTGGAAGCTAATATTGAAGTCAGCTGTGTGGCAAAGTGGACAGAGGTTCCATTCATTAGTCTGTTTCGAAATGCCTTAAAAATCCCACCCTTAATAAAACTGTGAGACGTTTTCTTGCAGAATATCATCCAAACGAACTCTGTATTTCCACATTTTGCCACCTAAAGAAAAAAAGTTTAGTCTCTTTTCCTCGAGGACAAATTCCAGGTCTATTACAGCACATGCGTATACTAAACCACAATCTATTGGTTTCATCACAGACTCCCCAGTTTCCCACAAAGATGATGTCAGACTTCACATCTCCAGGTTACTCCGGCATAGCCACTTAATGGCTAAAACAGACTCAACCATCTGTTTCACAGGAGCCGACATTGGAACATTGTAATTCTGCCGACATTTAGGCATTTTCCAGATTCCCATCATCTGAAAAAAAAAAAAAAAAAAAAAATTCTATTCACCCCAGGGACACAAGATGTTGAAACTGGAGTAAAAGCTCTTTGTTCTCCTCTCCTGCCTCTGGACTTTTTTGCCTTTTGGCCTTGTGCCTCTATAACGGCTCCACAGCTGCATGCTGAGCAAAAGGGCAGCAATGACCCGACAAGAGGCCCCATCTGAATCCTTTTAGCATCGGCACTTGCTTAAGGGCGAGGGCACTCTGGTACGTGTCAGTTTATGTCTGTCCTGGCTGAAGGAATGAGTACATGACACTTACCAATCACATGACCAAAATTAAAACCCAACTCTGACTAAAAAAAGCCTCAACAGCTAACCTAGACACTGTAATCTGTGGGTCGAAATGTCTCTTTGAAGAACATATTACTCAAAGCTATTTGGATCTTCATTGTATCTATCTCTGTATGTGGTGGGGCAGTTTGGGCAGGCTCCCCCATCTGTGTGTGTCTCTGTGTGTATCTGTGTGTGTCTGTGTGTGTTTGAGTCAGCTTGAGTAAGACGCAGCATCTGTTTAAACATAGCAGGAGATTCATCTGGGCGATGAATCACACGGATGGATGTGTGGCCAAACACCTACGGCACTAATTTAGCCTGTCACCAAGCCTTCAGTTCCTCATTAACACACATCTGTCATTCACTTGCTTTTCGCCCCAATGGTTGCTGGTTCTATTGCTTTGGTTTGGATCACATCTGTTTTGACACTTATTTCAACCCTATGGCAATGTATTTGTTTACATGACCGGTTATTGAGGTATAATCTGGCTTGTTGTGTGTGATGGTTGGATGAACGGCAGCATTTCGGTGTCTATGGTGCATGCGGCCCAAACTGGGACATATCCCCCACAGGGAGAAAAAAGAATAATAGTTAGAGAACAATAAACTCTGCTGATGTTAATGCATGTCTTCTTTGCAGTGTCACCATCACCACTTCTTCTTCTCTCCCCCCCCACACACAGTATGGCAGTTGCATGCAGGGGCCAGCAGGCACCACTGGCCGTGATGGTAACCCTGGCACCAACGGCATCCCGGGGACGCCGGGCATCCCTGGCCGTGACGGACTCAAAGGGGAGAAAGGCGAGTGCATTAACGAGATCTTCGAGGAGCCCTGGAGGCCCAACTACAAGCAGTGTGCCTGGAACTCTCTCAATTATGGGATCGACCTGGGTAAAGTAGCTGTAAGTATAGACCGAATTGATTTCCTGTTGCAGTGTATGTCAATCATATCACTTCAATTCAATTCAATTTTATTTATAGTGTCAATTCATAACCAGAGATATCTGAAGACACTTTACAGATAGAGCCTAGACCGCACTCTATAATTTACAAGGACCCAACAGTTCTAGTAGTCCCCTCCAGAGCAAGCAACAGTGTAACAGTAGCGAGGAAAAACTTCCTTTTAGGAAGAAACCTGGGACAGACCCAGGCTCTTGGTAGACGGTGTCTGACAGTGCCGGTTGTAAGTGTAAGTTAACAAGGGGCCAGGCTGTTGCCTAGCAATGGGATTTCATTGAAAGTGTTACTGTTGCACAAAGTATATAAATATCAGAGTAGAAATATAAGTAAAGAAATATAAGGAGTGTGGATATGCATGGTATTTACATAGTTAAAGGAATTTTTATGATACAGTATTTACATATAAAAAAAATATGGTAAGGATGCTTCCTGGGCGAGGTGTTCCAGGCACGTTCAGCTGGGAGGAGGCCTCGGGAAGACCCAGGACTAGGTGGAGGGATTATATCTCCAATATCAGATCCCCAGTCGGAGCTGGTTGATGAAATATAAAGTGAAGATGGATGGATGGATGGATGGATGGATGGATGGATGGATGGATGGATGGATGGATGGATGGATGGATAGATGGATGGATGGATGGATGGATGGGATTTACAGTTAAAGTTGTTTGGTGAACAGTAATAATGAAAAATAGTAGCAGCAAGGATTGCCTTTATTGGGCAAGTTATTCCAGGCAAACAGATAATATCTGTCTGTCAGACACTCTGGGAAGTTCTAAGGACTGGCCACAGGCAGGAATGACTTCCTATGGTGCATTTTGGAATAAATATTCAAATGACGTGTTTTTGAGCAATGTGGGTGTTCGTTGCAATCATTTTACAAATTTACCGAAATGGTATATAACCACAATAGTGCATAAAAGGGACAAAATGTCCTTGTGCTGTGTTGCAGGACTGTACGTTCACCAAGCTGCGTTCAGACAGCTCCCTCAGAGTCCTCTTCAGCGGCTCCCTCAGACTCAAGTGTAAAAACGCATGCTGCCAGAGGTGGTACTTCACCTTCAATGGAGCAGAGTGCACAGGACCCCTGCCCATAGAGTCCATCATCTACTTAGACCAAGGAAGTCCTGAGCTCAACTCAACCATCAACATCCACAGAACGTCCTCAGGTACGACTCAAGTCCCAGGCTTTGCTGTGTAATAAATCTGAACCCAACAACATTTTTAATTTTGTGCGGTGTATTGTTTCAGGGTTAATGATTTCCATTTGAGTGAAAAGACAGAGCAGCTGGTTAGCTTAGCTTAGCATGAAGACTAGAGGCAGGGGGACAATCTGCCATTCAGCACCTCTAAAGCTTACAAAGTTCCACATTACATCTAATTAGTTTAGTCCTTTAAAAACCTAAGTGTACAAACATAAAGTTGCAGTTTAAAGGGGGTTATTATTATGTGCTTAGTCTATAATCACAACGTTCCACTTCCCGGGTTGCTCCGGTGCCGCTGGAAATTTGGCTGGACGTCACTGTTTTCAGCCGGATGTCCGTTACTCTCCGTTTTCTTTGTGTTGGCGTTCTAACCTCCGCTGGATTTCTAAGGACTATGGTTACCTGGTCCTCAGATCCCTGCAGGGTAGACTATCTGTCCAATCAGTTTTCTGTTGACAACTAAAACATCTCTTGAACGTACACATAGAGGCGCCATTGCTTCGTCCGATCCAATAAACCAGAGCAGGTTTTCCTCCAATCCCAGAATGCTGTGTGGACTAGCCAGCCCCTCATCCGCAGCGCTGTGGGGGACGGTACTAAGCATCCTGATAAAGTTCCCTTGGCCTTTAGAATGAAAATAGCCCCCCCCCCCCATCATCACATACCCTTCACCATACATAGAGATTGCCATGGTTTTATTTCAGTTAGCTTAATAGCTGGTTTGATTTGCATTGAGAGATGATTTTATGGAAAGTTCCCCATGCCTATCTCTAGGTATGGGGAAGGGTATGTGATGATGGGGGGGGGGGGGGGCAAGGGAACTTTATCAGGATGCATAGTATCCTGATCCATGTAATAACTGGCCTTTAATAATAAAAATCTGCCTGCCTCTATGGGAATTTAACATAGGGGGGTGTATACTATGCCCCCTGTATTTTAAGGAAGAACATTTATTTATTTACAATACATTATTTATTCACAAAGAAAATTGGTGTCTTTAAAAGGTTGGATTTTCCTAAATTTTTTTAATTAAGGCATTAAGATCAATTTCTAAAAGATTTTTTTATTCCTCTTTTTGATCAACTTTAGCATGGGTGTGTAAACTTATTTAAGCCACTGTATCTTTAACAGTACACTCTTCCAATTGAAGTGCAACACTGTGCCATAAAACTAAACAATTAACAGTTTCCATCTCTGGAGACAATTTGGGTGTTCCCTGAAAGTCATTTGTACTGCCTTTTGTCTTTTTTTCCCTCTCCAGTTGAAGGCCTGTGTGAGGGTGTCAAAGCAGGGCTGGTGGATGTGGCCGTGTGGGTGGGGACCTGCGCCGACTATCCCCGAGGGGACGCATCTACAGGCTGGAACTCAGTATCCAGGATTATCATTGAGGAACTGCCCAAATAAATAGAAAGTTCCATGTAAGGGAGGGCCCAGACCTGGTATTACGACAGTTTGTCATCTGGCCCTCCAAAACGATCAGGTGCGGTTTGTTGAGGCGTCACAGCATCACTGATGGTTACTTGAATGTTTTTTTTTGTTTTTATTGTGTTTAAATACTATACTAGTTGACAGGCCTATAAACAAGAATACTGTGTCATTCGGTCTACCAGAAATACACTTTGTACTGTAACTTTTCTGCTTATGGGTGCTGACATTGAGACAAGACATTGATATTTAAAATATCTACTCATGTTACATGTTTACATCCATTATTACTGTTAATAAAGTTTTTTTTGGTCTTGTATGACCACTTGTTATGTTTAGAAGCTTTGGAATACTCACTCAATTCAGTGTAGTCACAAAGTAATACATTTAATGTATTTATTTTATACACTATCAAACATGACAATGCAGAAAAAGCAGTTTGAAAATCTTACAAAGTAATGTAGTTATATAATGGATTTTGCCAGAAAATAAATGCATTGTGGGAAACATAAAATGGGCTTGTTTGGAACACAAAAAGTTTACAAAGACATTATTTCAAAAACACACACACACACACACACACACACACACACACAGCCCTGAGAAGATCTCCAATTTGTTGTTAATAACCAGCTTTTCTTTTCTTTTTTTAAAGATTATTTTTGGGCTTTTCTGCCTTTAATGAACAGGACAGCTAGGTGGGTGCTGGGGGGGGCTGCAGAAAATCGTAACAGTCCGGACTCAAACCCTGGACCTCTGCATCGAGGCGTATACGTGTGCCTGCTCTACCCACAATAATCAGCTTTCCATAGTCCATCCTGTGTTCCTTCCTGCTGCCAAGAAAACATAAAATGGAACGTCTATGATGAAATATTTATCAAACTCCTCTACTAAAAAAAAGGCAGACTTACTGTACAAATCATAAGAAAAAGAACATCATCACGGCGGCATGTATTTTGGCGTGTAGAGCAACATACTCTATCCCAGAAGTCAAAGTGTTTGTCATGCATCTGTAAAGCCACGGTGTATTCCATTTCACAATCAAACGTCTGCATTCATCGTCAAATGAATGTTCTCAAATTCAGTGCAGAGAGCTCAGTTTCTGTAAGGCCTTTCTCCCTGGATGGCGCCAACGTGTCAGTGCGAGTCTCTGCGGCTGCCCATGCCGTGCTTTTAAAGCATTAGAGCGTCATTTTGTGATATTAATAAACGCCTGTTACATTGAAGCCGTTGCTAAATGAGTTGCTACAAAGCTAATTAAAACTATCAGCTCCACACAACTCTCTCTGGATCTCCTCAGAATGACGTGATGGCGTCCGGCGACTTTCGTGCGCTAAAACTTGACTGAAGATAACCTCTTCTGAAGAATCCATCATGTTTTTTTAATCCTTCGTGTCCTCCTTGGCGTCTAGCGTGGACGAGGGGGAGGGTGCACGGTCACGGAAGGCTTGTATCATGTGGACGCGGCGACAGTTTTGTCGTCATTACGTAGAATTCCTCATGGCGGCGGCAGAAACTACGCACTATGGCTTTAAGAGCCTCAGTGATTTTGACCCAGAAGGTAGCGGGACAAATTCTCATAAACTACAAAGGTGATGCAGCAGGCAGGAGTGACACGAATCACGTTGGGAACGATGCCTTTGTAGAAACCAATGGCGCCCTCGTTTCTGCAGAGAAAGGGAAAAAACAGTGAGACTGGCTCACATGGTACATTACTTTCCCCCCTGTTGTCTTTGGGGTTAAATTTGACCCCTTTTCAGAAATTTGAGTTTCTTTCAAACAAATTGTCCAAAAAAGTAAACGTGGATGGTTCCCAACAATGTTCCTCATAAGTTAAATAATTAATCAGTTCACTACTTTCATTGAATTTAGGTGTTTTTTGTCAGTTGCATAGCATTTGGAGAAAAAACATAATTGATAAAAGAACTGTGACAAATGTAAAAAAAAAAGTAAAAAAAAGACAAATGTCAATAATAGTGACAAAAATGTGAACAAATGTAAAAATTAAAAAAAAAAAACATTTGAACAAAGTGACAAAAATGTCAAAAAAGTGACAATGTAAACAAAAAATAAATAAAAAAATAAAAACATTGCATTAATCATTTGGGAGAAAAAACACAAAAATTTCAAAAGGCTCATAAAAAGTAGACAAACGTTGATTAAGTGACAAAAACAAAGGGGAGAAGACACAAAATTGTTGAAAAAGACAACCAAAACATTGATAAAAAGGTTTTTCTTTTGAAATATTGACTCAGAAAAACAAAAATTTGCAGGTAGGCGGGAAGACAACACGAGGGTTAACAGCCACATTTGGAAAGTGAGTAGGACGGCATGTTGGGGGGGGGGGGCAGTGTCGTACCTCCATGTCCGCCTGATGACATCAATAACTCCATTGTATGTATTGTGCTGGTCTTGCAGGCGAGCTCTCACCACCTGATATGGGTACGTTGTGGCCACGGCAAAGATTTTGGATAATGCTGCCATCGTGATGTATTCCAACGCACTCTGTTCACACAGATAAAAAAGATGAAGAGGGCTGTGAGCAGAGCAGGAAAACCGCAGAGTCACTTCTTCAACTGCTAGTTATCTATCTGTTGTGGGCTCAGTCTTACTAAGCTCAGTTACACGCTTCATGCCTGACTTTTATTAAACACATGGTGCAGGTTTCCAGACAGCCTGGGGCTCGCGTGGGGGGGTAATGACTCACCAGCTTCGCGTCTGAAGGCACTTTCCTGTATTTGTTGTAGCTTCTCTTGAGCTCTTCGTAGGCCATGAACTGCAGCGCTCCGTGAGATGTGCCAAACAGACCAGGAACAAAACCCTTAGACAAAACAAATACATAAAAGTCAGTAAGTCAGTTTTTCATCACACACATTACATCCATATTGTGCCTTGTCTATACACACTGCATGTGGAGCTTCCTGATTGTCAAGGAGTAATTAGGTAGCAATTCTCCAGCCAGGCTAATTAGATTAGAAAATATTTAATTCATCCCACAGTGGGGAAATTCCCATATTACAGTGGCAGTAGTTTCCTACAGTAAAAAGCAAAAAAAAAAAGTAAACAGTCAAACAGACGTGTAAAAGGTAGTGAATGAATATAAAGTGGCATTAAATAAAAGGTATTGTAAAGTAAAGTGAGGTTGCCATAGTGCAAAAAACAAATACTGCAGTGTAAGTAAGTGACGTTAAAATGAAATTGAATATGTAATTAAATAATATAGCAAAAGTACGTAACCATAATATAAATGATATAATAGAATGTACATTAAGCTCAACAATTCTGGTTATTAAATTCAGTTGTTACCATTGTTACCATCATTGTTAACAGTTATATGTACTGTACACATTCATTTCTGTATTTATTGTTTATTTAGTTTACACGTCTGATTCTGACTAAGTTCTCCACTACAGCTAATACTGGCTGTTGACGCCCTCTAGTGGTGATTAATTAACCCATACAAAACTGCATTTCAGCCTAGGAGGACAACTTTTGCTGTACTGGTGAAGCCCAGACGTCCTCTACCTACCAGCTTACCTGGCATTGGGTAAAATAAGCATCTCATGCGTTGCTATATTACATGAAAGCACAGACATACACAGATGTTTAACCTTATATAGTCCTGGCACTCCCTCATGGCGGTAGATCTTGACCAGAGCATCTATCATCCCCTTGTACTGTTTACCGCTTGGGTCAGCGTTGTACTGGAGCACTAGCCGGGTCTTGGTCACCCAGATCGGGTTGGTTAGGGTGAGCGTCAGGATGCCTAGGGGAGGTCAAGTATAGGCAGTGAAAAAGTTTTTTAATAGATTATTTTTTGAGGCTTTTCATTTTATTAGACAGAGTGGGTAGACATGAAAGGGGGAGAGAGATGGGGGATGATATGCAGCAAAGGGACGCAGGTCGGATTCAAACCCGGGCCGCTGCAGGACTCAGCCTACATGGGGCGCACACTCTTACTGGGTGAGCTAGATACCCAGATACTGGTATCGGTATTGCCTCCGATACTGCCTAAAACACTGGTATCGGGAAGTACTGGAGTTTATGCACCGATCCGATACCACGTAATAAAGCCCTAAAGAAAATCTACTAAAGTAGTTTATTTATGTTCATATAGACAAGCCTGATGCATTATTTTGCAGGGGGGGGTACAAGGTATTAACTCGGCAGGGTGTCCAAACTTTTGCAGACGCCATTTCTTTGTTTTCTGTTATTTTGAAAGTGGAAATGATGGAAATAAAATCTAACTTTTTGTGACATATAATATAAATGTCTAATCTGTCATTCGATGCCTTTTTGGAAATTTTTTCATCTTTTCTTGGCTTCTTTATGCACATTAATACAAATTTTTACCTAGGGTGCCCAAACTTTCAAACCCCACTGTGTATATATATACAGTATATATATCATAATGTCGAAACACAGCGGCTGAACTGCATTATGGCAATTTTTACGTTATTTGGACGACTCTTTATATTCTCATCCTTGCACATAATGTTCATTTTTGCACTAAAGTTCTTAATAATAATGACAGAACATACTATGTACGTGTCATTTGTCAAGAATTTAATTTGCATAGGGGTTTAGAAAAATAGGCTTTACCACATGGTTATTTCATGCAGACTATCTATTTATTGAATAACTAGAAAACATGCAGCGTGATAAATATTGTTATTGAGAAATGAAATTACCTATCGGGATAGAAGATTTGGGCCACATCGGCAGCTAGCAGATAGTGAGGAGATATTTTTTTACAGTGTGTTCTGGGACAGGCAGCTAGCAGATAGTGAGGAGATGTTTTTTACAGTGTGTTCTGGAGACCAGCAGCTAGCAGATAGTGAGGAGATGTTTTTTACAGTGTGTTCAGGGGACAGGCAGCTAGCAGATCGCGAGGAGATGTTTTTTACTGTGTGTTCTGGAGACCAGCAGCTAGCAGATAGTGAGGAGATGTTTTTTACAGTGTGTTCAGGGGACAGGCAGCTAGCAGATAGTGAGGAGATGTTTTTTACTGTGTGTTCTGGAGACCAGCAGTTAGCAGATAGTGAGGAGATGTTTTTTACTGTGTGTTCTGGAGACCAGCAGCTAGCAGATAGTGAGGAGATGTTTTTTACAGTGTGTTCAGGGGACAGGCAGCTAGCAGATAGTGAGGATATGTTTTTTACTGTGTGTTCTGGGACAGGCAGCTAGCAGATAGTGAGGAGATGTTTTTACAGTGTGTTCACAGGCAGCTGTAGTTCAGTGGGGGACAGGCAGCAGTGTGTTCTGGGACAGGCAGCTAGCAGATAGTGAGGAGATGTTTTTTTACAGTGTGTTCTGGGACAGGCAGCTAGCAGATAGTGAGGAGATGTTGAAATGTTGAGGAAATGTTGAACGTGATATCACTTAGCACTTAATAAAAAAATACTACTGAGTGCCCGAGAACTTTTTGATTGGTAATGCAGTTAAAAGAAATCCTGTCTTCTCTCTCTTTTTATTTCCGGGGTATTCCTGAAATCTTTTGATAGGCTTAATTTTCAGCCCCTTACTCCATTTGGCAAGCAGGAAGCAGATCCTTGACCCTGTGACACTAAAATCAACAGAGGGGCTTGTCTACTAATTTGTATCTGCCAGTTGTCTGCTAAGGCCAGACAGGCACTGCCCATAGTAGTTGACTGTGTACTGATTATGTGTCAGACTGGTGTTCAGATGTAGGACTAACCTGCTTCGGCTGCACACGCCAGGTGCTCTGTGGCACTCAGTTCAGCTTGACGGCCCTCCTTTTTGTACCCTTTGAATGCATTGTAGCTGTAAAAGAACAATTAGCGTGGGAAATAAGAAATGTCACAGTTAGAGATCATTTTTAACCCTCCTGTTGTCCTCGGGTCAAATTTGACCAATTTTCATAAAGTTTCTATATCAGAAATTCAGGTTTCTTTAAATCAAATTGTAAAAAAAATAATAATGTGGATGGTTCCAACACTCTTCACAAGTTAATAAATGATCAGTTTACTACTTTCTTTAAATGTCTGTGTTTTATTCAATTTTATAGCATTTGAAGAAATAAATTGATTAAAAAATAAAGTTGAAAAAAAAAAATCTTTGGAAAAAGCGTCAAAAACGTGGCACATAACATTTTTTCCCAAAAATGCATAGAAACAAATGGCATAAGTGACAAAAACCTTGGACAAAAAAGTTACAAAAGCTCGGAAAAAGAAGAAGTTTTGATTTCAAATCTTGACCCAGAAAAACTAAAAGTTGGAGGTCGACAGGAAGACAACACAAGGGTTACAAAGGTCAAAACATTATTATGTTGCAGACATGATCAATTAGGTTTATAGCTTACGTACAAAAAGAAGTAGAGACCCCAAGATGCTCCAGCACCCCAAATATTGGGTGTCACTCCTTGGTAGAGTCCTCTGAGTCCCTCCTGCCGCCAAACACTCTTCATACAGTGCAGTATGCCACTGTACTTAGGTCTAAGTTCCAATCCATCACTTACTACATTGAAGGGAAATCAAAATATTTTGTTTAGTTATAGGATATCGTCCAAATATATATATAAGACACCAACAATTTCTAAAATTGATTAATTTACGCTACAGCACCAGCTCAGTAGCGTTGCATCATCATAAAACATCATTAATATGAAACATGGTTCAGTGGTACAGCAGGGTCACATGTAGTGAAAATGTTGTTCCTTGACGCAAAGGTCCAGGGTTCGAGTCCGACCTGTGGCGATTTCCTGCATGTCTTCCACTTTCTAATTTAACAGTCCTGTCAAAAATTAAAGGTGGAAAAGCCTAAAATATAATGTTAATATAAGGCTAACGTCATACTGTAACGTTACCTGCAAACCTGATTTTGACCAGATCCAGAGGATGAAGCACCAGTGTTGACACCACTCCTCCACTGAGTCCTGCGACCAGGTTTTCTATCTTCACATGGCTGAAGACCTGCTGGACATGTCCGGCTATTGACACAGCAGGACCGGGTTTGCTGGACACGGTCTCTGTGACGTTAACGGCACCGTGATTGGAAGCGGAACTCATTTTTTACCCCGGTAACGCTGCTAATTAACTTAGTTAGCTCCTGTCACGGAAATGCTATAATTTTCCTTTATACCATTTTACACGGCCCACTATGTTATACAGGCGGCACTAACTTCTTGAAACGTGCTCATTTTCATTGTCAATTGAGCCACGTTGTTGACATGCGGTGCCCCATTATGGTTGACGTAGCTAACGTTACCAATGTCAAGCAGCAGTGCCACTGCTCGACCTTCCTGCTAACATCCATGCTAGTAATACATTGTTGCCAAGGCGATATAACTAAGAGTAGTGCTTCCGGTTGTTACCTTCAAAATAAAACTTTTTGTTTAGACGAACGATAAATTAACGATAAACAACCAACTGCACTCACTGCCTCTCCCTCACCGCAACACACTGACCCCCAACCTGGACTAAGGGACTGTCACATGGATGTGTGTCAGCACTTTTTAGAAACAGAAGACCAGGAACCACCAGGCCTAGACAGCGTGTCGGTGTCGCGCCATCTTTAGCATGTGAGTCTGTGTTGATCAGCTGGCCCTACACAGATCTTTAACAGATCACTGGATCACTCCTAAAAAAACTTTTTTATCAAGATAAAAAATGATATAAAGATAAAAAAAGATTAAAAAAAACAACTTTTTTATCTTGAAAAAAATGAAAAAACTTTTTATTTGAAAAAAATGATATATATAGATTCTCTATCTCTATCTATATTAATAATATTTGGTAAAACCTCTTGAGAAAAAGTGCTTTAAAGACAATTACTTTCACTAAGCAAAAAAATGAAAGTAGTATGCTAGTTGAAAACCAAATCGTGGTATGTCCGAGTTTTTCGCTACTACATTTTGTACCTTGACAGTTGATGTCAGTGACGTCACCGTGGACGCAACTGCGAGGACTGGACATCCCACAATGCAACGCCGTCAAATTTCTTCTTCATCAACACATGGTTGCTAGCTAGTAGTTTTCTCATTTAACTAAACCTAACAGCATTTTTCAAGTGTCTGTCCACTTTTTTTCTTCTACCAGATGAAAGTTAAAGTCCTCTCGAGGAACCCGGATGATTATGTCCGGGAGACCAAACTAGATATTCAGCGTGGTAAGTTATACATGTTAAACTCGCCTAGGCTAAACACTGTTTGCTAGCTAGTGCTAATGCTAGCCAGTTTTTCTTAGCAAATATCAGCCCCCACACAGTCTAATAAATAAAACCAATTAAAATGTCATTTTGACAAAAGGGACAATGCTATTACCTGTGAACTGTCGTTGTCTTTTTTTTCCAAAACCAATTGGCAAGAATAGTTAACAGCTACAACATTAGCACCTATTTTAAGTCACTGATTGGAAATTGTGAATTAGCCTAACGTTATAAAGTTAGCATGTGTGCAAGTCCAGTAACGGTAACGGTAGGTCATTTGAGACTTATATAAAAAGAAACCAGAAGTAAATTGAATGTGTTGCTACAGAGAAGTATGTCATTGATGACAATAAAGTAGGACTGGGTCATATGGCATAAATCAAATAGCACAATGTTTTGGGCCAAATACCTCGATATCGATACTGCAACGGTATTGTAGTGTTGACTATTGGTGCTTTCTCAAAATATTTACACAATAAGATTTTTGATAAATAATCGTCAGTAAGGTGCATATAATAACTAAGTGGGTAAAGGAAAATAATAGAACAGTTACACCAGTCTGGTAAGTTCAGAAAATGCCATCACTTTACTGTAATGCAGCCCTATACTTGTGCCATATTACGATATCCAAAATCTAAGACGATATTTAGTCTCATATCACGATATCGGTATAATATCGATATATTGCCCAACTCTACAAAGAAGTTGATTCTAATGGATATCACACTTCTGCATTTTATCTAAAACTGATATTAGCCCTGAAAATGCTAAACATAAAAGCCTCTGTATATTCATAAGTAATATGGAATGCTATGTGGAATCCAGTGTACTGTATTTTGACTCCAGGAGGCTTTGTTGCCCTTTGATGCTGCCATTGCTATGCATTGCTGTATCCTTACATTTATTTTTATTTTGTAAATGAACATGATCATCATATGCAGGTGAAATGTCCTTACAGTGCCTTAAAGGAGTGACTCCTCTCTTATCGTTAGTCCCTAGAAACTATGACCCAGCACTCCATCCGTTTGAGGTGAGCAGAGAGTACACCCGGGCTCTGAATGCCACTAAGCTTGAGAGGGTGTTTGCCAAGCCTTTCCTGGCCTCTCTGGATGGACACAGAGATGGGGTGAACTGCATGGCCAAGCACACCAGGAACCTCTCCACCCTGCTCTCTGGCTCCTGCGACGGGGAGGTAACTATCTGCCAAAGTACCTCTGCTAGGAATGCCGGGACATTGTACCCACAACACTGCAGGGCTTTACTTCGACTTCTCTTTATTAATCCTTTTGGGATGACTCCTTTTGGGAAATTGAACATTTCCAGCATCAGTTTTTAGCAAGAAGAATACAGTACAGAAAAAGAATACAACAACAATAATAAAAGTAATAATAATAATAATAACAATAAAACCTTTGGCTATAAAAAGACATTTACCATGAATTATCAGTCAATTGTCAGTGTCGAGTCAAGTGTCTGTGTGTGTGTGTGTGTGTGTGTGTGTGTGTGTGTGTGTGTGTGTGTGTGTGTGTGTGTGTGTGTGTGTGTGTGTGTGTGTGTGTGTGTGTGTGTGTGTGTGTGTGTGTGTGTGTGTGTGTGTGTGTGTGTGTGTGTGTGTGTGTGTGTGTGTGTGTGTGTGTGTGTGTGTGTGTGTGTGTGTGTGTGTGTGTGTGTGTGTGTGTGTGTGTGTGTGTGTGTGTGTGTGTGTGTGTGTGTGTGTGTGTGTGTGTGTGTTGTCCTCTCTGCCCTGTTTCCTCCCTCCAAGTGAGGAGTTGTAGAGTCTGATGGCAGGAGGGACAAAGGAGTCCTTGAGTCAACTGGTCCTACACTTTCCCTACCATTAGTAGTCTTAAGGCCGCTTTATACTTCTGCGTCTGCGCCTTACCCCACGCCGTAGCCTGACGTGCACCTCTTTAACAACACGTCGCGGCGACGCCCGTCTCTTGGCCGCGGCTTGGTAGCGTTGCATTTCCCCCCGACTAATTTCCTGGTTCTTCTTCTCCATAAACAACATGAAATCAAGGAGAGGGTTAACTTCTCCTGCTACAGATGTCTCACCATGTTCAGAAAACACAGGCGAGACACTCTCTCACGTCTCCCTCTAACACAGCCCCCCCACACACACACACACACACACACACACACACACACACACACCGACTCGACGCACACACCAGTGCACAAGTATAAACACCAGGCTACTTACGTAGGCTACGGCGAAAGCTTTGCGTGGAACCTCTGCAAAAACCATAAAACGGACTTAAGGTTCAGCACCCAAGTTTTTTTTTGTCAGCAGCTTAGCTGAATGAATTTGAAATGTGGCAAAAGCACCAAAAATAGCAAACAAGTGCTGAAAAAAATTAGAACAAAGGCATCGAACTAACTTTTCAGGTCTAATGATTGTAGTTTAACTTATTTAGCAAGCTTTATCTTTAAGCATTTTTATTTTATTTTTTCCTTTTTATCTGCTCTATCTTTCGCAAAGTTTTAGACACAGGTATGGTGATAACGGTCCAAAATGATGTTTTTTATTATTTTATTAAAAAGCATCCCATCGAACCCCTTCTTCAAATATGCCCACCTAAGTCTTTGATGAACCCAGGGAGAACACTACTGTGTGTTATACGATCCTTCTCAACATATTTTCTTTGATTTTGATCCTTAGGTGAAACTGTGGAACCTGACCAAACACGAATGTGTGCGCACACTCCAAGCACATGAAGGATTTGTCCGTGGAATGGTCATCCGCTATTGTGGAACATCCTTCTTTACGGTGACTGCTGCCTTTCATTATCTGAGAAGTTTTCAGAATTATCTTATTAGCTGTCCTATAACCCAGCTTTATTTATTTTTTTTGTATATATATCTATATCTCGGCGTGCTTACTGGAACAGGTTGGTGACGACAAAACAATCAAGCAATGGAAAATGGAGGCGCCAGCTTACGGAGAGGAAGAGGAGCCACTCAACACTATTCTGGGCAAGGTGGGATCAGTGAGCCTTTGCTGTAGTATTACAGGTGTGGTTGCATCATGATAATGGAAAACACCCTGCTCTGTAGGAGACCATGATAAAAGGGTCAGTAACTCATCACATGTTGGTTATTGTAAAAATGATTCTTGTCCCTTGCAGACGGTCTTCACCGGACTAGACCATCACCAGAAGGAGGCTGTGTTTGCAACATGTGGCCAGCAGGTGGACATCTGGGACGAGCAGAGGAGCAGCCCAATCCGCTCCTTCACCTGGGGCGTAGACAGCTTCAGCAGCGTCCGCTTCAACCCTGTGGAGGTAGGACACCGTGTGTCCACCACACCCCCTCCTGGCACAGACTGAACTACCCTTATTAGTAGAGCCAGGCGACATGGAGAAAATCAAGTATCACAAAATATTTGAGCAAATACATCGATGTTGATATTGTAGTGTTGACTATTGGTGCGTTCACAAAATAGTACCACAATGAGAGTTTTGATATATAATGTGGATAAAATGATTAAGAGGGTAAAGGCGCACACAATAAATAAAAGCTACAACAGTCTGGTAAGTTCAGAAAATTCACTTTATTGTAATGCAGCTTTTAAAACCAGGAAAAGACAAAGTTTTTTTGTAATATTACAATGTCCAAATTTAAGACGATATCTAGTCTTGTATATCAATGTCTATATAATATCAATATATTGCCCAGCCCTACTTATTAGTGGTTATTGTCGGACTTATTTAGATCTGCCACCCTGCTGATATCTTTAAGGTTAACGCTTTGTCTTTCCACAGACTGAACTTCTTGCAAGCTGTGCCTCTGACAGAAGTATAGTACTGTATGACATGAGAGAACCAGCACCCCTGAAAAAGGTAGGGTCTATCATTCACTCGCCGCACAAATAAACTTTCTCCTTCCCCCAGTTCATCACAGTGACATGGTATGATATAAATCTACTGCTGTGGCCATTTTCTTCTACAGGTTATCATGACAATGAGGAGCAACACTTTGTGCTGGAACCCTATGGAAGCCTTTTACTTCACATGTTCAAATGAGGACTACAAGTGAGTGGAGGATGTTCCAGATGGTTACAGTGAGAATGATTCTCATGAGTATTGTATTTAAGTACATTAGGTCTCTAGAATTAGTACTCAAACAGGAGGAATCGTGCATGTACAAATGTAAAAATCCTTTGCTCCATTGCTTTCCAAACAGAGTGGCGATTAATGTATGGTGCCATTATTATTTTACTGAAGTGCTGCCTCCCACTACAATGCATTTGAGCTAACTGTGCTTCTTTGTCTGATCAGCCTCTACACATATGACATGCGGTACCTGGACCGGCCAGTCACCGTGCACATGGACCATGTCTCTGCAGTGCTGGATGTTGACTACTCACCAACGGGGAAGGAGTTTGTATCTGCCAGTTTTGACAAAACCATCCGCATCTTCCCCAAGGACAGCGGCCACAGCAGGTTAGTGTGGCCCTAAACGCCAGTTTTAAATTACCGTTGTCATTGCATAAAATGTTTACTGTCATCGTATTACTGGTCTGTAATCAGGAACCATTTCTGTTCTGTGCTTCTGACTGAGCCATGGTAGAGTGTAAGCAGTGTATATATAGAGATATATTTTATATATACACACTTAATCCTATAGATATTTTTGATCAGAGCGAGTTTTCATAGTCAGTAACACCTACATTTTTCCTTCTATGGCAAGTCAAAATATCTGCTGTGAAAAATGCCTATTGGCTATGATAGCTGTTAATAGTTGCTAGTTGACAAAGCTAATACCTGTGGGCATGCTTATTCTTTTGACTGGCCTTGTCAACCTAACAAAACCATTGTTTGGTTCCTAAATGACGTAATGGCACATGCAGTGTTGTTTGAACATTTATCAAGCTCCGGAACAAATAACCATGGTTGTGTTACGGTAAGTGGGGCCATGGAGTCGGACAGCACAACTGCATGGCAGGTTGGAATGTTGTGTAAATATTGGTACCTGACTGTAAGCACAAATCAGAAATATGGTATTTTAGCCAGGATAGACCTTTTTTACAGCTAATATTGTGACTTGCGGGGCAACCTCTAGCTCACCCAGTAACAGTGTGCGCCCCATGTAGGCTGAGTCCTGCAGCGTCCCGGGTTCAAGTCCGACCTGTGGCCCTTTGCTGCGTGTCATCCCTCAGCTCTCTCACACCTTACCTGTCTATCCACTGTCACAGTCTAATAAAAGGAAGAATAAAATAAAATAATTTTAAATATACACTACCGGTCAAAAGTTTGGGGTCACTTATACATTTCCATACCACTCCATTATAGACAGAATACCTGCTAATTTGGGTGGGGGGGCTGATCTTTAATGTAATATCTACATTGCCCATTATCAGCAACCATTCATCCAATGTACCAAAGGCACATTCTGTGTACTAATCTATCATTTAAAAATAAAAAACTAGAAAAACATTGAAGAACCATTTTACTATTATGTAAGCACATAATGTAATCTGATTACTGCCCTGGTTAAAAAAAACAATGCAGCTTATTCAGCTGGCATTCTGTCTAAATGGAGTGCAATGGGAATTTCTATGTGACCCCAAACTTTTGACCGGTAGTGTATATATTATACAGAAAACGCGTTCGCTAACGTTTTGCTTCTTGTCTCATCTGGTGTCTGATTAAAAAGTACATTCATCAAATTCAGAGTCAACAATGCTATTTATAATAAACTGTAGCTGCGTGAGTGCGGATTTCATGCCGCGGCTTTCGTCTCTGTTTGCCACTTTGTCTAAGATTGAGTGACTTTGTTAACGTGACTTTGCGAGTGATGAAGATGAAGTCCTGTCACTGTTCCAGATAATCACCCTCAAAGGGGAAAGAGAGCGGATGACAGTTCTCTTGAGTTCAGTAGAGCAGACGGCACTGCAAAGTCGTGTATGATTATGACTTTTCATAAACATCTGAAGGAGCGGGGGTGTACATAGTGGATACCCAGTCGTGCGTCTGCCCTATTTCTGATCCCGTGGCGGGCTGCCATCAACATAGAGGAAACACTGGTTGCTAATAACGTTAACAATGGTCCCAATTAATCATGCATTCCATTTAGATTAGCCAGTTCCACAACCTGGCTCTAATGCTAATTTAGTGTTGGCAAATGGGTTTTTATTGGGTTTCCTCTTAGCAAAATAATAGACACGGAACAGCCAGTGTTATGTAGCGCCTTTTTCCCCCAACCTCACTCAACATAACCGTTGTGAAGTTCCTTTCAACTGTTGGCTGGTGCTCCATGAGAGTGAAGAAAAGTCAGTTTAGTATATCCAGCAATCATATAACGTTGAAAGTGTACTGGCGTCAAAGCCGGTAAACCCTAAAATTAAAATGCCTTTATTTTACATGGCAACATCTTAAAATGTCGTTTCATTTAGAGAAGTTATTATTTTAGTTAGACTGTACCTTTTTAAAAAGCAAAATCCAAAACGTTATTCTTAAGTTTATAATGAGTGTTAAAGCAGCATCAGGCTTTGGTCATTCTGTGTAACATAGACTTACTGTATTCTGCACGTCATGGTACTCCGGTTACTTTTTCCTGCTAAATACTACTTAATTTTATGGGAAAACATATACATGCCATGTCATCCTTGCTTTTTGTCTGTAAGACCTGCCTCCAAAGACAGATAAGCCAATCAGGCTTGTCTTACCACACATTGATATCTTATGGTACTTTTTTACTGTAAAGTGTGTCGAAGGTGTCCGGAATACAGTGAGTCTAAGTTGTTGTAACACTTGATTCTGTATAAGTGCTTGTTTTTGTTGTTTTTCTAACAGCCAATGAAGGCATTGTCTTGACTAATTTTATTTTATCATTTCATTTTTTGTTGTTGCTTTTTGGACATTTAGGGAGGTCTACCACACCAAGCGCATGCAGCACGTCATCTGCATAAAGTGGTCGTCGGACAACAAATACATCCTGAGCGGTTCTGATGAAATGAATATCCGACTGTGGAAAGCCAACGCAGCTGAGAAACTAGGAGTGGTGAGTCCTGCCTTCTCCATATCATTCCTGCTTTCACTTAGAGTATATTTTCAGCTTCAATCAAATTCATATTTAAGGCAGCTTGCTGCTGATTGGCTGCTTCTTGGTGAGCAGTGGGCTTCATGTCTGTGTACCAATCAACAGCTGTGTTTTCCTCAGCTGTCAGACGCAATGCATACTGCATCTCCCTCCAGTGATCTTGTTTTTTGAATTAGTGGCCCTGGGCCCACCTCAGCAGGGTAAGAGGGGGTGCCAGGAGCAACGGCACTGCTGTTGCCAAATGCCCTGATGAATGCTGACTTAGGGTAGAATCACTCTCTATAAGTACCAATTGGCACAGTGGCTCTTGTGGCAGGTGTAAGTCCAGAAAACTCATAAGCTTGTGCAGTTGTTTCACAAATCGCCGACCAAAGACTTTTTAGAAATCTTTACTGCGTTTTAATATCTTGTTTAGTGGGTACCACATGTATTGTATTCAGATAACATAGGCTGTGTTAGCAGAAAATATGGCCCCGATGTTATGTTCTGCTCAACTGTCAAATAAAGCTCCTGTAAAATGCTGGGAGGTGATCCAATGCCCCCAATCCCAGTTATTATGGCTGAATAATAAAGATCAATGCCATCTCCAACAGCCATCTTTCATTCCTAATCGGATTCACTCTTGCCTATTCTCTTAATGCAGCTTCAGAGTGGAAAATTGGCCCGCTTTTGGCACTTGTTTTACTGTCACTGTGTAAGGGGAGATTTATTCGCAAGCTTTGCACTTAAAGAGATCAGACAAGGGCTGCTCCTATCAGCAGTTTATATCAGCCAATCACTTAAAGCGGGCCACTCTGTACATAATGAAGCATTAACAATCAAGTTGTACTGAAGGGGTCTTTAATTATCAGGAAATGCTGAATCAAGGATGTGTCTGTGTCTGGATCAGGCTTCTCTATCAGCTGCTGCACATCACCAAATTTTCTTTCTTTTTTTTTTTTTTTTTTTTTACTCATAACTTTGCAGTCTGGGACCTTTGACTCCAGTGTAAACTAGACCCTTTACATTTTAGACCAAGACCTAAAACACGATGAATCAATCTGCTCCTATTTGTATTAAACTGGGTAAAATGTATTTCTTCTGCTCTGAAAACCTTAACCCACCACTAGTTTGTTTTTGTTGTTTTTTTAGGTTGAACTCAAGTTTAGAGTTGAGTGTGTGTGTTCAGTGTGGTGATGGCTTGTGGAAAGAAGCTGTTCCTGAGTCTGTTAAAGTAAGCTGCCTGTAAAAGCCAGCGTTAGAAAGCAGCGCAGCAGCAACTGCTTCAGTCCTTCAGCCACAGTCCTGCTGTGGTCGCCCTGGTCAGGTCCCAATACAGTCAACGTAGTCCCACGTGTAAAACAGAAAAAATGGACTTCATGCCTGAAAAGAGCCGTGTGTGTGTGAGTGAAACTCGAGCCTTTACGCGGCCTGTGTACACAACTTTATTGATTTTTTTTTTTTTTTTTTTTTTTTTAAAGAACAGGAGTGTATCTGTTCCTCAGACACATGTGAGCCGGGCAGCTGGTATGAGGCTGAAATGTCTCCTGTTGTGGATGGATTGATAGACCGATATATCGGCCGGCCGATATTAGGCCTTCCCGATCTATCTGTATTGGCATTTATAATGGCCGATTTAAAATACAAAAATTATATTCATTCATCTAAATCATGTATAATGCCAAACAAATTATTCTGATAAATGAATATTTGAAAAATAAAAACAGTCAACCATGTTATGACCGTTGCATAGTTTGTCCACCAGAGGGCGCTCTACAAGGTCCCTGTTGGAAACTCGGATCATTGTTTTTGTTAACGTTTTTGTTCAAAGGACTTAAAGTTTCATATCTTAAGTTTTTTTTTAAACATTTTATTTATCAGAACTTTAATATTTATTGATGTTCCTCTGTTTTGTTATGACAGTAAAACAAATTATTGTCATATTATTTTAGTGAGATCTCATAAATAACTACAAATAACTAATGTTAGGGAAATCTGTTCATGTTTAGCATTGCGTTTCTGGATTTTCTTTCTTTTTATATTAAATATACTGTATATCGGCCGAAATATCGGCAAATCTGATTTTTAAATAAATATTCGTATCGGTAAAAATCCTTTATCGGTCAGGCTCTACACACACACACACACACACACACACACACACACACACCCCTAAGACAGAAAGGGATGAAAATGTATGCAGTAGATCCAGAGGTGTTGTCCTTTTTTAGTCCGTGCATGATTGTTGTGAAAACATACATTCCATATTTAGGTGTTATTCTTCTGCAGACCCTTCCAGATTTTGTCCATTTTTGAACTTCAGATCCGTAACGTATCTAAAAGAGAAAACAAACGCAAACTGCTAAATTATGACCCAAACTGTCCTTTACAGTTTTAATACCTTTATAGACCTCTATATAGACTTTAAGTCTTCAAAGTACTGCATCGCCATAGAAACCCTCCTGACACTTTTTTTACTGCTTTTCTGACGTTACTTTTCAGATGTTGTCTATAAGCCCGTGTGATTAATCGTTCTACTTTTTTTTTTTGTAAATTTAAAAACTATTTTTTTTTTACGACTTTGATTCTCATTTAATTTTACGAGTCGAATGCATCACAAACGCTGCTACTCTCCTCTGAGTTTTAAACTTGGTCTGTATAAAACAGGTTGAGATGCTCTCCCTTGTCTCCATTGAAGCCTCTGTGTTTCCAGGCTGCTGGTGATGTGCTATAGGTGACACAAAAAAAATACAGTTTGGTACTGCCAATTTGTTTTGTCTTGTCATGGTTCATGTGTGCAATAGACACGACACTTTGAGAGATAAGAATCGTGGCAGAGAATCGTGATATCAATTCTAAGCCAAAAAATCGTTATTCATATTTTACCCTGAATTGTGCAGGCCTAGTTGTCTATTTTTTAAATGTATTTCTGTGAAGCTAAATGTAATCTATTGGATCTTCTTTTATGCCCTAAGATGTTCTTGTTTAGAAAGGTTGCCGCCAAATAAAAATGTATTATCACCAACCTATATGACCCGTTTTTTAAGATTATTTTTTGCCCATTTTAGGCCGTTATTGACAGGACAGCTGAAGAAATGAAGGGGGGGTGAGACGGGAATGTCATGCAGCAAAGGGCCGCAGGTCTGAGTCGAACCCGGACCTGCTGCATTGAAGTAGACCTCTACAGCAATTACTTTTGTGTGATCTGAAGCCAGTGTTGTTATAATTGATAATTTGCGGTACATTAACAATATGGGTGACGGTGACACCCCTTTTGATCCATGCCACTCTGTTTGTTGCTGCGTTTCCCCCGACACCTTGGTTATAGTTTTGGGGTCTGAGTTTTTGGTATCTCTGCAGTGGACTGTATACATTTGAGGTGTTCAGAGCATCGGTTGGATTAGAGTTCCTACTTGCACCTTGCTGTAGCATGGTCATTCATAAGTAGTTTAGGCTGTTCGGACTCAGCAATAATTTTCCAGAGATTTTCATTTTTTTTATCCAGACATACTCCAGAAGCCTCATCATCTGCTGTCTCACATCCATCCTGTCGAGATCATACCAACTGTGTTTAGCAGGCTAACTATGTGTGTGTCCAGGGGAATTAGATTAGTCCAACAGGATCAGCATCTAACAGCTCTTCACTGAGACAAATCATTGCTTTCAATTAGAATAAAAGCTTGGAGGAGGGCAGCCTGAGCCAAGACGAGTCCGTGTAGCTGGTGGGTTTTATGACCGAGCCGGAGAGGGAGGAATGCTGTTGAGCTGGGGTCTTCACTTTTTTTAAAGACATTGATTCGGTTTTGAATGAGCACGTTGTCGAGCTGAAGTTTCTGCTTTACTGTACCGGCCGACATTTGATGATGTGAGACAGCGCACCTTAACAGTCGGTAATTAACATAATGCCACCTGAGATGAATGCAAAATCCTCTACTGGAAATACTCATCGTTACTGGAATCAAGGCATTTAGGAAAACACAAACTGTCGGTATAAATGCAACTTAACAGGTTAAAATGCCTGTAACAAGACTCCGAAATGTCACCGTCGGTTTCCTGTTCTGATCTCCAGCAGAAGCCTCAGAAAGAGGCGCTTCTCACTATTAAAGCGACGGCATTGGTCCAGCGTTCAAATGCCTAAAAACAAAAACCCGGGTCAAGTCTGGTGGTTCTCTCTCAGAAGCGACATGTTCTCTGGTCTCCCCCACCAGAGGCCTGTGTCTCTGTCGTATCCACGGCGCTATTTAACCCTTGTTGTCCTCCTGGGTCAAAAACAGACTAACAATTTGACATTTTTTTCCCTTTTTCAGACTTTTATTTTTAAATTTTCACTACCACCACCTTACTACCACTACTACATTTACAGTACTTTTTGGAATTCATGGTCAATAAACCTCATTTATATTTGACTTAAAAAAGCAGACATTATGACTAATAGTTAAGATCAGAGGAATGAAAGTGTATTTGCAAAGAGCGTTGGATGGAATCCAATCCATTTCTTTTGTGGTAATTTGGTTAAAAAGAAACTCCATATTTCAGATAAAGATATTTTTTAAAGGGGTCAAATTTGACCCGAGGACAACAGGAGGGTTAAAGCACGTTACGATGATTTGGAGGAACACCCGTGAGCATCCATGTTTTATTTTACCTATAACCCTGCCAGTTCCCTAAACTTAACCAATCACACCCCCCCCTCCCTTGTGTCATGCAGCTGGCCCCCAGAGAGCGGCAGGCCGCCAACTACAGCCAGAAGCTGAAGGAGAAGTTCCAGCACCACCCGCAGATCAGACGCATCGCCCGTCACCGACATCTGCCCAAGAACATCTACCACCAGAGCAAGGAGCTGAGGGTTATGAAAGAGGCTCGCCGTAGGAAGTATGTGTTCTATATTTTTAGAACTAGCTAATGTATCTATAGGAATGGCACCCTTTGTGTCCATGTAGAGGCGATGGTGACTTGGGCGGCTGCCAGGGTCGGTCTGACCTATGCAGTCACACCAGCCTAATGGAAAATCTCAGTGATGGGACTGCCCGTATGACATGGTCTCAATAGCCCTTACATACTCATTTACAGCATGCATGGTGGATTGATTGTCCCAGTTTGCCCTGCCGTCCAGTGATTCATAGCCCAGTCTGCTGCTCTTTTTCCTAATTACTGACGGCATTGTGACCGTCACACTTGTTTGGACTGTGAATGATTTACCATCTATGCTTTATGCATTATTTTCAGGGTGCATTTAGTGTAGTCGGTGACGTAGGTGTTGGGTCAACAGTCTCATATTCAGTCTCTTCCTGCCTCCTTCTTTCTGTTTGCTCTATCCCTTCCTGAATATTCTCCCCAGCAGATTGCGTTTGTTTTCATGGCTCTTCTTTTGTTTTCCAGGGAGAGGAATGTCCGTAAGCACAGCAAGCCAGGAAGTGTTCCCGTGGTGTCTGAGAAGGAGAAGCATGTTGTGACTGTGGTCAAATAGTTGAGTGGTCTGGGAAGAGAACAGAAGACCAGAATGAAGATGAGGTGGAGCCCACAATCACACCAACATGAGACATGTTCAGACTTAAGAATTGAAGAAAATAAGTTTGAATTTTTCAGTTGTGGGAAGGACAAGTGACAAGTTCTGCATTGATGGAAGCAGGAAACAGACTGTAAATACATCTTGTAAAGCATGTAGAGCATTCGCTGTACTTTTCACTGAGCAGTAGTTGTTGGACTCCCTTTACACACCTACACATTTCTGCTTTGGTCCTGTATTTGAGTGACTTCTCGTCACACATTTTGCTTTGAGCAAGCATTTTTTTTATCACAGGACCCACGATGATTAAAGAAATTAACTGATTAAATGGATTCAATGTTTTAAAAGAATGTTGTGTGAGTTGGTACCTACTTCTTCCCTTTGTTTTATAGTTTTAGTTCCTATGAATTCTGTTCAAGAAATGTGCTACCGGCGATAACGGTTTCAGTATGCTTGAAATGATTTGCTGTCCGACAACTCCTACTGTCAAAGGGTTCTGTTAAAGAGAGACCGACAGGCCTGTCGAACAGCTTGCTATCACAGCCTCATTCTTTTCTGCATGACCGTTCTCTAAGAAGTCTGTCTTTTGTATGTTTGTTTTGTTGTTTTAACTTGGTAAATCGTACAAAATGGCGCTACTGTCATACACATTGGGACAGTATGTCCATGATCCAGCCTCGGAGTAAAGTTCAAACCCTCCCTTTACACCTGGGCAACCGCTCCATAAAGTAGCAGTGATTTACCAATGTGTAAGATCTGATAAAACTTCCTTTTAAAGCATACAGACATCTTAAACATTGGAAAGTGTTATATATCTGCAGGGGTTGTTCTCTTATTTATTTTGTCTAATGCGGAGACAATTTAACCCTTGTGTTGTCTTACCATCGACCAAGCAACTTTAGTTTTCCTGGGTCTAAATTTAAAATTATAAATATTTGGTTGTCTTTTATTGTTTTTTTGACATTTTGTCAGTTTTTTCTAAGTTCTTTGTAACTTTTTCCAATATTTTTATTCATTTTTTCAATGAAATTGAATTTAACGGAATGTAATAATTTGTAAACTGATCATATATTTTACTTGTTATGAGCGTTGTAGAAAACATCCAGGTTATTTATTTTAATTTTTTTTGCTTGAAAGAAAACCACATTACTGATATAAAAACCTTTTGAAAATGTGTCAAAATTGCCCCGAGGACAACAGGAGGGTTGAAGTTGACAAGTCTGAAGAAAGCAGGGGCAGATGATTTGACTATACCTAATTTCCTATGGGTGAGGTAATAATAATTTATACTTGATCCCCAGTGGGGAAATTACAATGTACACTCTGTTTTGTCAGTAATCACTACACAAAGGCTCGAAACACACACACACACACACACACACACACACACACACACACACACACACACACACACACACACACACACACACACACACACACACACACACACACACACACACACACACACACACACACACACACACACACACACACACACACACACACACACACACACACACACACACACACACAGAGACAGACTCAAGACCTATTCATGCACAAATGGAGAGATGTCAGAGTGAGTGGGCTGCCAGTGCTGGACCAGTACCCTGAGCGGTTGGGGGGGTAGGGTGCCTTGCTCAAGAGCACCTAGCAGTGCCCAGGAGGTGAAGTGGCATCTCTCCAGCTACAGTTCCGTACAGGAACTTGAACCTACGACCCTCTGGTTCCCAGCCCAACTCCCCACGGAACGGGGTACTGCCACAATCTATGTATATTGGAACGACCCTATAAGACACTTTTACACTTGAGTTTTTGCTGTGAAAACAGCTCGTTTGTATGAAATCATAATTTATTGATTCAGAATTCAAACTTGTTTGTGTTGTATCACTGCAATGTCACTAATAATTACAGCCCTAATGAGGTAGAGACTGTATCCTCTTAATGTTGTCCTTCAAATCCTATCAACACTGCAGCCTGAGAGAGGGTTGGTCTTTAGGAATGGGTCAGGGATCAAGAGGAGGGACTCTTAGTCAAGGGTCAGATATGAGAAAAGCATTACAGGGTTGAAGTGCCAGTTTTTCAAGGAGGCTGACACACAGTTTGGGCTTTACTACCTAGAATCCTCAGTTCAGTTTTAGAGTAATTTCTGTTTGAAATATACATGCAACTAACATAACTTTCACAAATGATTACATTACATGTCATTTAGCTGACTCTTATCTCTTAAGCGACTTACCATTGCTAAGTCGCTCTATGTCGCATGCCTCTGGAGCAACTAGGGTTATAAGGGTCTTGCTCAGGGACACATTGGCTGGTGTATTGCAGTGGGAATCGAACCTGGGTCTCTCACTCTAAAGGCATGTGTCACATCCGCTGCGACATCACCACCCATGATTAATCTACTTGGGGTTGGGGAAAAAATTATTAAAAAAACATAACCTACCAGTTATTTTATCTCGATTAATAGATCAATTATTTGGTCTATACAAAATGTTCCCAGAGCCCATGGCGATGTCTTAAAATGTCGTATTTTTGTTGGACCAAAGTCCCAAACCCGTCAGATATAATTTTTTAATGGGACAATATCCACATCAGTGCACTTAACCAACTGCCACTTTGCTTGTTTGAAAGCCATGATGTGGCCAAATTCTCTGGGCGGGCAAAGCAGAGAAAGGGAGGTAACCTTGCCCCTCATGACCTCATAAGGGGCAAGATTCCAGCTCGGCAAAATATTGTCATTTAGTTTTAAAAAAAAATCTCGTTCTCACAGTGAAGTGCAGCGTCACAGCTGGCAAGCCTTGTGCAACTTTGAGCTTTATTTACTTCCATTTATCATCACAACATTTCTCACATCAGCTGGCATCAAAGCCAGTGAGTACTTCACACTGCATTAAAAACAGCACTGATTGGAACCAAGGAACAATCATGGTCACTATAGTCATATTTTGTATTTATCTTCCCACTTCATATTTACCCCTTTTATTGTGCTCGTAATCTGGTTATGAAATATGCATCCTGCTCTTCCTGGTACAGGGTTGCTCCAGCTGCACACCGCTTCCTCCAGTCCGCGTTTTAGCGCCTGCTATCCGCCTGCTGTCAATGAACATCCAGCGCGTCCTCTGGCTTTATTCTTCTACGTGTTTCCATCGCTCCGCCTCTTCTTCCTATCTGTTTTTTTCTTCTCTCTCTCTTACTCTTGCTCTCCCCCACTCTCTCTCTCTCACACTCTCTCTCTCATTGCATCCATTTTTGTGCATTTAAGAAATCTCCAAGAATTACCAACCTGGAGGAAAGCGAGCTAACCAGAGTGACAGAAGAGGGTTAAGGACTTCAAACGACAACAAACAAGGACGGACCGGGGCACCTTTTATTCCAACATGAGAATAAAACCGTTCTAAAGGATGGCAGCGATGGGTTAGGCAGGATTTAACATGACTGCAAAATAAAAGGCAAGAGTTCTTTTCTCATCCTCTGTATTTTTCTTCTTTTGTATCTCTGGATGGATGGAGGCTTGTGTTTGGAATACCTGGAGGTTGTAGCTTACACCCTTTACATGTGCTTCTTTTAAGGGCATCTATTCCTAATCCTTCTCTTTCAGAAACGTCCATGTGTAAATTTGGCGTTTCAACTTGCAACAGCTTGAATACTATATGCATAGCCCCACTGTGAGCGTTTTACGGATGGGAATGAAGCCTTTAATTCATATTTTTGACGCTTCTTTCTGCAGAACAGTGTAATATGTGCACGATAGGCTACTCCTACCCAAGATGTCATGCCGCCTGTGAGCCACGGTGCCTCCAGAAAATACCGAAATATGACAGCATGAAATATAACCAAAAATATCGCCCAGAATGCTACTGGTTGACGGTGCTTTTCTTTTCTTTTTAGCCACTCTGTGTAAAATATGTCAGCTCCACACGGGGCCCGGGGCGGCCCCGGCCCTGCTGCCGCCGCTGCTGCCTCAGCGGCCGGCGCCATGCCGGAGATGCCGGACCTCAGCCACCTCACCGAGGAGGAGAGGAAGATCATCCTCGGTGTCATGGACCGACAGAAGAAGGAGGACGCGAAGGAACAGTCGATGCTAAAGTAAGAAAAAAAAGCATAGTGGGAGCTGTTGGTGCTGCTGGCAGTGGTGAATATCATAATTTCTGTTAACTGTCTCTCTGGGAGATTATAGATATCATGTTGCTTCACTTCGAGCTAAATAGTCGTCTCCTAGCCGGTGTGGACCAAGGTCCCTCGCCTCGTTGTCACCCCTTGACTCCTATTTTAGAAACCACTTTTGAATAGCTGAGTATCGTTTTTATAATGCGGCATACGTTCCAGCCTCTTTCCTCCACTTTGCTGTAGCTATAGCTGTACTATAAGGGGCTGGGTATAAGCAGCAACGGCCGCCATTTTCACGTAAAAAGCACGCCAAATTGCTTAACCTTTCCCCACGAACGTCACCGAGATTACACAATATGACACAGGAAAGATCATTTAAGGTGTCCTTTGTGGCAATGGCGCACGCGGGGTGTGTGTGTGATTTCAACGTTAAAGTCTCGATCGACCCCCCCCCACCCCACCCCACACACACACACACACACACACCCCAGCCAGCCCCCCCCCCTCTCTTGTGTACAGATGTCGCTCGGAGCTGTTTCAGCACCACGGCACTGTCCAGTGTAGGGGTTTTACTTTTTAAGGTGGACCGGACTGTTTCCGCCAGCATCGCTTTAACCTTTACTGTGTGAGCCATAACTTTGCTTTATGGTGGAATATTACACTCTATCGTTTTGCCCTGGCCATAAAAAAACACACTCAGTTGAAGTATTGTTGTTTTAACAATTTGGTTTTAAAAGCCCGGCTAATGAAGAAAGAGGGATTTTGGATGGTTGCCTTAAATCTTGCCATCCTGTTGATTTCCTTGTTCCTCTTGAATGAAATGGATGCACATGCACACGTTTTGACGTGTCTATGTGAATGAGGCATACATATATATGTATATATATATATATTGGCTACGTTTTAGGTGATAACTGCTTAGGAAATGTAGGCTATCCAGATTTCTGCTAGAGATCTCTGGCAGGTTTACTGTTGACATTAGTGTGTATGCATGGCACTATCACTGGAAGCTTTTTAGAGGCATTAGAGCTGTTGATTTCCATAATCAGGTAACATTTGCACTAAAGCAGCATTCCTAATGGAGTGAAAGTTGTGCAATCCCTACCTAGTGCTGCTGCATGATAAACATGACTCATGTACTCCAAGACACGGCTTCCTCAGCCACTGCGGTATGTGCTGTGTTAATCATTCAGGCCTTTTCTGCCTTCGCTCCCCTTTTCCCTGTCTTACAGCCTCCTCCCCAATAGCTGAGTGTTTTTTCCCATTCCTCTTTCTCTGAGGTAAAGGGGATTGTCAGTTTTAGTCACACTTAGTGTGACAAGGATGTCAAAGCCTTGTCATGACGACGTGGGCAGATGAGGCTGTGATTTTGCGACTGGCTGACTGACTGACTAACCGTCTCACCATAATGTTAGGTAATTCTGATTGCAGGCCACATGAGCCGAACGCATACAAGACATTGGCAGTTCAAAAAAGCCTCAGTGACAATTGCTTGTGTTTCCAGTATGGCTATTCTGTTACATGTTAATATTAAGGCAGGCTGCCATTTCAGAGATTGGTTAAAAAGTGTTCTGGAGACCTCTTGACCCCCTTCTGGCCTAATAGTAAAGTATTTTACTAATTCATACAACAAGACTATATTGGTTGATTTTACGGTGTTCCTTTATCTATATGTACACAGTGACTCATCGTGAGTCACCATAACAGTAAATCCCCACTTTCTTTACCTATGAATCACACAAGCATCCTAAAGCAGTGTTAATATGCACAGCCCTGGCATAGGTGGATTAACTTGTCATCGGATTGTTAGTAGCATTTCCAGCAGTGTCGAAAACAAACACCCCCGCCGCATCATCCAACCCTATAGCCGGTGCATCTGCGCTGTCGCAGTCACGGCTTGGATGGCTTTTTTTGGGAAAGTGGCAGTTTGAACATCGAAGTGTGTAATCTAACAGAGGGAATCCTGGGAGGATGGAGGGATTGAGAAGAGAGAGGGAGAAAGGAGGAGAAGCCTCCAGCTGCAGGGCTTGCCAACTCGCTGTCATCTCACTGGAGGTGCTACAGAGAGCGTGGATGGGAATCCAGTGCTGCTGACTCTCATGTAATTAGCTACTGTCTCTTAGCCTGCTCATTCTTAGCAGTCCTGTTTGTGTGTGTGTGTGTCTGCATGTAGAAAATGTGCTGCACCGATGAGAAGCAATTTCCTGAAGTCCATATGGTGGCACTCTACATATCTATAGCTCATTCTTAGAATTCTGTCCTAGAAAGCTGTAGTCATTGAATACATTTAGAACGTTTCTACATGTACAGACTACAGTCACTAAAATGAACCCTCTGATTAACCTTTCTTGAATTCTCCTTCTAAGGGTATTTGCAAATAACTGATCCCTGTGTGTTTCATATCAAAATGTTCAGAACAAACTCAGCTTTCAGTACAACAGAAATTGTTCCAGAGCAATGTATAAGGAGATAAGTTGGCCCTAAAGCAGAAATATTTCCCAAATCTCTTGGTGAAAATATACCTACACTCAATTGTTTTGCTGCTTGTAATGATTTTTCAAAAGTCTTGGGTTCACAAAAAGTAGCGTAATAAATGAATAAAATAGTAAATAAATGTTTAAAATGAATCTTTTGTAATATGTCTTGAGTAGGAGTGTTGTCCAACAGCGCTTGGACTTGCTGGTGTGTCTTTTGTCCTCAGAGGGTTAAGCATGGCTCCAGGTGCAATTGTTCCATTAAACTGAAGACACTGGAGTTATTAGATATCTTGGCGTTCCATGCACCAGTGAGTCTCTGGGCAGTACAGCAATGATGGTTATGGGACCCCCATCCCCACCCCCACCCAACCAGACACTTTGTATCCCACAGGCAGGCATCAGCTGCCTGTGATGGGGTGACCCTAAGAACGCCCGGGGCTCCACTTCTCCTTTCTCCCTGCTCCTCCAGTCCTCTAGGGCTGCTTCCTGGTTGTGCTTTGTGGCTAGGAGGGGGTCAAAAGTCATGTTCTCCATCCTAACTCTGACTTTCTCTTTCACACCTCTGCCCTCTAACGCTTTGCTATGGTTTCTATTTCTCTTGCTGCATATAATGTTACCTAATAAAAAGAGGAATAAATAAAAAATAGCTTGAAAAAAATCCAACCTTTGAGGACACCAAGTTTCTTTGTGAATGAATACATTAATAAAAGTTCTTCCTTAAAATACAGGGGCATACGTGCACACACCCCAATGTTAAATGAAGGGTATGTGATCATGTGGGACTCTGGCAGGATGCATAGTATCCTGGAGTCATCCCTAATTTTCTTAATTAAGGCATTAAGATACATTTTCAAAACAAAATGTTATTCCTCTTTTTAGTCAACTTTAGCATGGGTTCCTAAACTTATGAGCAGCAGTGTAACTTGCATTCCTGTAAAAATCCCCAATTCCACCTCTTCCTTGTGACAGACAGTGTTCACTCATGAATGGGGGGGGCTGTGTCATTTTCTCAGGGACCTCCTTTGACAGTGCTAATTATACTGGCTGCCTTGTAGGATGGACTCCCACTGAGATGCAGCTATTCCAGGGCTCCGAGGTGTCTCCTGCTCTGCCATCTATTTGGGCACAGCCATTTTTATTCCACAAGACAAAGGATGCCCCGGGACGCTGTTCTGTTTCCTGTATCTGGGAACATAATGTGTATCAATAGACTTTTATATGTCAAACATTTTGTCTAAAGAACCCCTTCTAGATCCTTTTTTTGTCCAAGGGACCCCGGTTTTGAAAAAACAAATTGGTTATTGAAATTTTGGTGTTGACTTTTCCACAATTTCCACATTATTTTCAGTGTTATTATCAGAATCAGAATTAGCTTTATTTGCCAGGTATGAGGACACATGAGAGGAATTTTTCTTTGGAACATCGTTGCTCACAATACACTTACACATACAAAACAACCAAACAATATATACACACTAATATATACATACTCTAAATATGAATAATATTTACATCAATATAACATTTTCAATATGTTTTTATATATCATACAAACAACCCAGATCTGTTTTTCCCCCCATACCTGGTTGTTGAATCATGCAGCTGGACCAGAGGCGGAGAGGCAATTGGGAAAGTTGAGACTTTTCCCGGTGGGTTGGGAGTGTTTGAGGCCTCTGCCCTACCCCTGCCCTACCCCTGCCCTACCCCTGCCCTACCCCAGCCTGGCCCCTGCCCGGCCGCTGCCCTACCCCTGCCCTACCCCAGCCTGGCCCCTGCCCGGCCGCTGCCCTACCCCTGCCCGGCCGCTGCCCTACCCCTGCCCTACCCCTGCCCGGCCGCTGCCCTACCCCTGCCCGGCCGCTGCCCTACCCCTGCCCTACCCCTGCCCGGCCGCTGCCCTACCCCTGCCCGGCCCTGCCCCTGCCCTACCCCCTGCCCGGCCGCTGCCCCTGCCCTACCCCTGCCCGGCCGCTGCCCTACCCCTGCCCGGCCGCCCTGCCCTACCCCTGCCCGGCCGCTGCCCCTACCCCTGCCCGGCCGCTGCCCTACCCCTGCCCGGCCGCTGCCCTACCCCTGCCCGGCCGCTGCCCTACCCCTGCCCGGCCGCTGCCGCTGCCCTACCCCTGCCCGGCCGCTGCCCTACCCCTGCCCGGCCGCTGCCTGACCCCTGACAGTGTATGAGTCTAATAATGTAAAGCCAAAAAAGAAAAGGGAAAGGTGGAGCTGAGATGGTCAGACTCAAAAGGAAAATGCAGTGTGTTGCTGTGCTGTGTTCTTCATTCATTTATGTTTAAAATTGTACTTAACTTAAATAAAAAAAAATCACTAAAAAATTTAGCAGTGAAGACAACTTTTTGTCCACAATATCAAACTCCAAAAACACTGTATCCTACAATTCCCATAATGCAACTTAATAACATCTCTCTTACAGTAACCCCCCCATGCCTGGCAAAAGCATGTGAGTTAGCAATTAGTCCAAAGTTTGTATTACAAACTTTCTGTTAAACATTTGTAGTTTCAAAGCCCAAGTCTAGATAATGATGACATAATAACTTTAGTATTTCATGGATTTCACAAATTTTAGTATGACAATTATGTCCGTTTAAACTCACATTGGGGAGTGACATAGTGAATAAACTCGTGAAACAGAGAAGTATCGTTATGTAATCCATTGATTTCAACAATGTAACTGTATTCTAAATACCAACTAATTCAATTGTAAATGTAACGGAATACAGTTACTCATAATTTTTATTCTGTTGCTACAGTATTACACTACACTGTACACAGGGACGCAAAAAAAAGAATAAAGAGACTAAATTGTGTATATGACTCATAAAGGTGTTAGGATGGTATTTTAGTGGAGCTACTTTAAAATCAATAGTTTGTACTGTGTACTTTGCTGGAGCCATCCTCTACTGTACGAGTTCTCTTCACAATGATTTGGACAAAAACTGATGTTGCTGATTTGTTAGTATGCAACACAGCTATGGTGAGAGACACGTAAGGGCTTGGTGTGTGTATTCAACATAAAGCGTTGACCTAGAATTCGCCCCCCCCACCCCCCAGTTATCTGATACTGCGAGAGTATACCAGCTGGGGTCAGAGTCGAGAGGCCCTGTGTCCCTGGAGGATATAGGTTCTCAGCCCCTCTGAGAGAGTAGCACAGGTAGAGTGCACACACACATGATAGAGGACTAAGCATCAGAAAACAATGTTTTTTTGACTCTCAACAGACAGGTTTTTCTGTACACTGTGAGCGATCAGAAGCTGAGAAAGACCTTAAATAAATACAGAAAATGTGACCAAAACTTGCTGGCCAGAAACAAAGTTGGCAACCTAAAAAAAAGCACTGGGCCAGATACTTTTGTGGACGTATTTGTTTCGCAACATGTGCGTAAAAGCATGGCAAGGTATGTACAAACCATAGACAGTAAAATGAATGGACAAAGCAACGTCGAAGATTTCCACGGAGACCAGTGAAGTCTATTAGAAGCACTTTTCCGGTGATGCTGAGCGTTACTGAACAGCCTCCAACTGAGCTTGAAGACGTAGATGTGACGTGGGCAACCTGTCTGAAAGTTGTAAGTCTTCTGGTAGCTGTGCAAGAGAAATCTCAATCATTCCCAATCAGCAGAGACGGAGAGCGTAGGTATATGTTAGGAGAACATAGACACAGGCTAATTATTGCTAACTAAAATGCTAGTTAACTTAAGTAATTAAACTTAAACAGCTGATGTAAGTCGAAACTGCCTGTGAGCTTCTCCTGACTATACGGTAATTTGGGCGACTATGCGACAGAAAGTCATGTGGTTATGGCACAATCATTAGCCGATTTTTACAAAAATGCTTCAGATGTAAAGTTATTCGCTGTCAAAGTGATGCCAAAATGAATGGCAGTCAATGGGATTCTAACGGCAGGTGATGGCTTATTAGCATCAAAATGGCGCCATTAGAGGTACGCTTTGCAGTGGCTCTCTTACCCCCTTGGTACAAACAGGTTGCACTGAGGTAAAAGCGCAGACTGCCTGTTGCGGGAACTGAAAATGGCAAATTGCGCTTTCTGTGTCATGCATATGCATTCATGGAAGGGTCAAGGGGAAAGAGGAGAGTTTCCCATAAAGAGATGGGAGGGGAAGCGTGAGGATCACACTCAATGGAGTGAACACAAAATCATTAGCGTTACAGATTACGCAGCCATGCAATGTTACAGTTACTGGAAGATGTCAATGATGACATAGAATCTCCAACTCAGCGTTCACATTCCATTCCAGCAGTTGTTAAACTCCTTGCTACGTTACAAATATTGGCACCAGGATCATTTCAAACAGTCATAGCATCAGCAGGAATATCGCAGTCTGCACTCAGCCGTGTCATAGCACAAGTACTCAGCGCTGTGCTACAGTGCAATTTACAGTATAGTGGGCGGAGAGCGACGCTGATCACCTGATGAACTGCAGGTTTGGTAAATATGCGTGGCCATCGCGCTGATAACACTACATTCGCAAATATACGTGGATCTGGCCCTCTGTGTCAGTTCTGCAAACAAGAGCTAGAGGCGGAGCAACACTCTCATGGGCGCAACAAATATGCAAAATAGTAGATAACCAGTGAAACACTTGAAACTGTACTGAGCTCCTTCAAAATGAGATTGCATTTGTATAACGTAGTATACTGTACAGTATGTTGTGTAGTGTATAGTGTTTAACCCTCATGTTGTCCTTGGGTTAAATTGACCCATTTTCCTATATCAATGTTCTATTTAATTCCCCAAAATAACATGATTGATTCCACACAACACTCTTTGGCAAGTACAAATCTCTACTTTCATTCATTTTGGGGCGTCTTATTCAATTTTATAGCATTTGGAGAAAAAAATTGAAGTGGTTTTGAAATAGTATTGAGTAAAAGTTGACATATTCCAGTCTGTGATTATCATCAACATCCAGTTCTTTAATTTTAGTCTAAATAATTCCTTATTTCTGCTTTTCTAACTCAAACATTAGACAGTAAAATTAATTTTATAGCTCCTAAAAGTGAGGTTTATTGACCATAAATTCCAAAAATAACTGTCAAACTAAAGTTAAGTAAGTTAGTAAGGGTTAACTGATTATACTTACATTATAAAACATGTACAACTTGCAACTTGTTGCAATACTTAGTTATGTCCATGCTAGTCTCGCATTGCCAGACCTTTCTCCACAGCGCTGCTGAGGAGGGTCTGTCTAGTGCACACGGCATTCCAGGATGGGCGAAAAATGTGCTCTGGTGTATTGGCATTCCTTTAAACTAATCATACTCGTCTTTGGCGGCCGAACGGAGCAGCAGCGCCTCTGCAAAATAGCCTCGGGAAGGAACCTGTTTTGGTTGAACGTGTAAAACTCAGATTGGACAGATAGTCAACACAAAGAAAGTGGAATGTAACGGACATCCAGCCTAAAGTGAGGGACATGTGGCGGAATTTCCGGAGGCACCTGACCAATCCTGGAAGTGCAAGGTCGTTAATATAGACTTTGTCCATGACAATAAAGCAAATTTGAATTGGAAAAGATAGAAAGAATGAGAGACCTATGGTTGTGAAATGACATGAGGTAATGCTTAGAAGCTTCCCACAGGACAGTATACAGTATACTCTCTCTTTCTCTCTCTCTCTCTCTTACTCTCTCTGCTTTCCTCTTGTCCCCTTAGCTCACTCACCCATGCTCACAGGCCTTCCCATGCAAAGATCTTCCATCCCCCATCACTTTCCCCAAGGGAGAGAGGGAGAGAAAGTGAAAGAGCGGATGCTGTCTTGACTTCATTAAGCAGAATGCACGCCAAATGAATACATCATCATGCTAATTAAAGTAACAATGTGTTTTGGTTATGGAAGGTTGGCATGTTGTCAAGTAGTTTTGCTCAGCTGGACAGGAAATCCAGTTAAAAACAATTGACATCATTAAAATGATACAATACGTTCAATAACATGTACCATTTGCTCCTGTGCTTTTCTGGGAGTGAAGTTGCATTACTCTAGTGTCGAGGTCCTTTGGTGCTCTTCTATTTATCTACCTCTTTTTATACTTCAGGCATTGTATTCTACTCCTGTACACCTGCATGCCATTTTCCTCTTTTCTTTTGGCTCCACAGTTGCCTGAAAGTGTGGGAATATAGGTTAACTATGCTACAGATTTACCTAATCTAAATCACAGTGCTCTTATTTTCATGTATACAGTACTCCACAGCATTCTGGGATGGGAGATAACCATGCTCTGGTTTATTGGCATTTCTTTAAACCAATCACAATTGTTATGGGCGGCGCAAAGCGCCAGGCAGAGCCACAGTGCCACTGAAAAATAGCCTTGGGAAGGAACTTGTTTTGGTGGAACGTGTACGTTAAAAAATAGTCTTAGTCGTGCAACAAGAAACTCAGATTGGACAGATAGTCTAGCTAGCTGTCTGGATTTACCCTGCAGAGATCTGAGGACCAGGTAACCATAGTCCTCAGATTGGACAGATAGTCTAGCTAGCTGTCTGGATTTACCCTGCAGAGATCTGAGGACCAGGTAACCATATTCCTTAGAAATCCATTGGAGGTTAGAACGCCAACACAAAGAAAGAGGAAGAGTGACATCCGGCAGAATTTCCAGCGTCACCAGAGCAATCCCGGAACTAGATTGTAGTGGATATAGACTAGCTAGATGCTAACTTTGTCAGTGTGCCATTCAGTGCTGGGCAGGTAGTGTATAGTGGGTTTATCAGAGATTTGTGGGAAACAGCTGCCTGTTGCTATCTGACACTAGGTGGATGAGAAAGGTGAGACTGAGAAAACAGAAAAAGTTTTAGGCCATAAACTTTGAGCTGAAAGTTTCACAAATGCTCTATAGAACTGAGTGTAACTGTAGGGTGGGATAATTCTCTGTGGGTTCGACTTTATAAACAACCGTATAATATTTATGGCTGTAGTGTGGTGCAAGTCTGATTGCCTCAAATCAACAACATATCTTATTTATTCAGGATGATATAGGAAGATGTCACCAGGTACAGGGGTGTGGTCTACGGCACAGAGGAGGTTCAATCACGCTTTGGCTACACAGGCAAAACTTCTTAGTAGGATCATTCAAAACTTGTTTTAATTTGTTCTGAAAAATAATAATCATGTATACGCGCAAGGGAAAAGTACTGTTTACCCTCTGTTGTTATTGCACTATATTGCACAGTGTGTGTGAGGGTTCAGTGCCTTGCACAAGAGCACCTCGACAGTGCCCTGGAGATGAACTGGCACCTCTCCAGCTACCAATCCACCACCATACTTTGGACCGTACAGGCACTTGAACCAGCAACCCTCTGGTTCCCAACCACACGCCCTATGGGCTGAACTACTGCCATCCCAATTATGTTCTTCAGTAGCCTATGTTCTGATGAGTCCCTTACGCATTTTAGCCTGACTGAGAAAGGAAAGGATGATTAGCTAATATGGAAAAGAAAAATAGACAAGAGGGCAGGACAAGAGGAAAGTGTAGGACACGTTAGCACACAGTTGGAAATGAGTAGGGACAAGAGCAGAAGAGAGGACAGGAAAGGAGAAGAGAACATCAGAGGTAGAGAGGAGAGACACTGACGTCTGAGATGCTATCAGGTCTTGCTGCTGATATGACAGCCTCAGTCTCCATTGACAGGGCAATCAGCCTGCCATCTCCCATAGCCTGCTCTTCTCTTGCGTGGCACAGCACAGCATCGGACTCTATTGTCTCCCAGCGCTTTGTTCTAAATAACATCTGCATTCGTCAGCATAGGTTTTATTCTCTTCTGGGCTCTTATCCTTCAAGCAAAGTTTGAAGGGATTTTCCTGCCCCTGGCTGCGCAATTTGAAATGCCCTTGGCAAAACATGACAGTATGAAAATATTTTAGAATGAGAAGTAGGTTGTGTTAACTACTACAAGGGATTATGTTATGTATAATTAAGTATACACTGTACTGTTCAACTGTATGTGTTAAATAATTAGTCAACAGTGCCTCAAGCTGCTGTAACTTTTGGATAATGAACTGTGTTCAAGCAGCTAATGTTGGATTGGTAATGTGATAAACAGATATGTACTATATTAAGATCAGCAGGTCAAATCCCCAGCTAGAGAAAGCATTGTTTGTACTCCAGCTTGCATGTAAAGCATGCGATGCAGTATATGATTGCAACATTAGCAACTAGTGATCCTGGACTGAGTCAGAACAGAACCTATCCACATAACATCTGGCCTGATGTAACATAATCCTCTCAGCATGCTGTGCAAGAGTAGCTTGATTGAGAGCAACACAATGCGATAGAAATGCCGATAGAGCTGAATAGCAGTTTATGAAGGGGAAACAGAAGAAAAGGAGATGAATAGAAAAGGCAGAAAGGTAGCCTCTGCCAATAAGAGCGAAGAGAGTAGAGAGGGGAAAGCAAAAGGGGGCACTTTATCACTTTTATTGCCCATCCCCCGTGCACGTCCACCCTGAGTAGAGTCAATGTAGAGGAAGATATACAGCATTTGACCCTCTGAGGGAAACCCAGTGCTCCACCTGCACTCTGCTCTACCACTGAACCTGGCTACAAATGTCTTTATTTTTAAGATTTCTTTTGACATTCAGGCCTTCATTGGGACAGCTTAGACATGAAAGGGTAGAGAGAGAGGGGGAATGACATGCAGGAAAGTAGCACAGATCAGAATTGAACCTGCGACCTTTGCGTCAAAAACTGAGCCTGTGGGCACACACTCTACCAGTATCCACCCAGGCACCCATGAATACAAAGTTTTATTTTAAAAATTGCTAAAAATGCTGCGTTACCCTGCTAATGACGAGCTAAAACAGGAAATGGATTATTTTCCAACTGCAAAGGGAAAGCTGTGGGACAGGTGTTGTGTCAGTGTGTAGATAGTAGCTAGTGCCTTCTCTCTCCCCCGTGACATTCCCGCAGGGTTTGTTTCATGATTGTTGAACCCTGAAAGGTCAGAGAAAAAGACATCTCTCCACTCTGTACAGCAGAGGTCTCAAACCCACGTGGCCTGCAGGGCCCAAATTATCTTTTTACTCTGCGGATGATGTGTGAATCAGCTAAATCAATCACAAACCCGTGACCAGGGGTTGTAAACTCTGTGTGTGCGTTCATGGTGCGGCAGTTATGCATGCATCCAAAGAACATTCATTTTTTTTGTCTGTGTACGTACCGTGAGTGAGTGAGTGAGAGACAGACTGAAAGCAGGAAAAGAGGAACACAGAAGCTTGCATAGAGAAAGAGAGACAGTTCCGAGGCTGCTGAATGGCCGGTTACTAAAGGTGGAACGTGGCACCAGGTCATCTCAAGCTGATTGCACTCAAAGAGTGAGAACCGTCACGCTGTTAGTTGGACTATTAATAGTGGAGACATTCAGCTTTCTGCAGTGGCCAGCAAGCAGCCAGGCATCTAAACAGGCCATTTAGGTGTCCAGGATAGCCAGGCAGCAGGGCAAAGAAGCTTCCAGGACAAACTCCAACCACCATAAAGACAGGAAAGCTCCTGATAAGGAGAGAGGACATTTGGTTCATCAACAGAGCTAATGGAAAAACAAATACATTGATAAATGAATTCTTAATTGTGTTGTGCTTTGGTAAAGAAAGGATTCCATGTTAATAATTTGATAGGAGAGAACCGTTTAATATAGCCAGATTTGATGTAATAAAATGGATAATAATCTTATCCCAGCTTTCTGATATCAATAATGTTGTTTGATGCTCATTTATTAGCTTGTTGTTGAATTTCAACAGCAACACTGTAGCAGCTAGTAATGACTAGTAATGAATAAAATAAGGAAATAAGTCCTACTTTGCTGAACTGTTGTTATTCATTGGTACACTTCCAGACTCACTTCTTTAAAGGAATTAAAAAGCCTGCTGTTGACTATTAAAGGCTCCTGGCCCTATCCTGCACCCGGCGCAGCACGGCACAAAGCCAGACGCAAGAGTCTCTGCTATTTTAAGACCGACGCAGTTGATAATTTCTCTTCCTGCATCCACGTTGTTTAAATAGCAAATGCACCTGCGCCCATCTGTGCGCCCATGGGCGTGCTGGTCTTACAGTGAGGTGTGTTCAGGTGCATTCTTGGTGTATTGCTATCTTGAGGCAGCGGGAAGTGAACGTGCCAAACAAAAACCTGGTCTAAAGGCAATAATACGGCATTTCATTGAATTTTAACAGCACATTAGTAAAAATGTGCCTAGGCTCGTGCACATTGTGCGCACACTATGCTTACAGGACAAATCTTGCAAAAGATTACAAATAAAAATATGACGGTGCAAATACACCATCATCTCGCGCCCCTTAGCGCCATCCCCCCCTTCACGCCATGCACTTAGATCGTTAAAATAGCGCCCTCCATGCTCATTTTTAGGTTCATACTTGTTCTTCGGGTTTCTACTAGAACATTTTTACATGCTTTAAAGGTCCCATGACATGGTGCACTTTGAATGTTTTTATATTGACCTTAGTGGTCCCCAAATACTGTATCTGAAGTCTCTTTTATATAGACCTTAGTGGCCCCCTAATACTGTATCTGAAGTCTCTTTTATATAGACCTTAGTGGTCCCTAATACTGTATCTGAAGTCTCTTTTATATAGACCTTAGTGGTCCCTAATACTGTATCTGAAGTCTCTTTTATATAGACCTTAGTGGTCCCTAATACTGTATCTGAAGTCTCTTTTATATAGACCTTAGTGGTCCCCTAATACTGTATCTGAAGTCTCTTTTATATAGACCTTAGTGGTCCCTAATACTGTATCTGAAGTCTCTTTTATATAGACCTTAGTGGTCCCCCCTAATACTGTATCTGAAGTCTCTTTTATATAGACCTTAGTGGTCCCCTAATACTGTATCTGAAGTCTCTTTTATATAGGCCTTAGTGGTCCCCCCTAATACTGTATCTGAAGTCTCTTTTATATTATAGACCTTAGTGGTCCCCTAATACTGTATCTGAAGTCTCTTTTATATAGACCTTAGTGGTCCCCTAATACTGTATCTGAAGTCTCTTTTATATAGACCTTAGTGGTCCCCTAATACTGTATCTGAAGTCTCTTTTATATAGACCTTAGTGGTCCCCTAATACTGTATCTGAAGTCTCTTTTATATAGACCTTAGTGGTCCCTAATACTGTATCTGAAGTCTCTTTTATATAGACCTTAGTGGTCCCCTAATACTGTATCTGAAGTCTCTTTTATATAGACCTTAGTGGTCCCCTAATACTGTATCTGGAGTCTCTTTTATATAGACCTTAGTGGTCCCCTAATACTGTATCTGGAGTCTCTTTCCCAAAATGCACCAAAGCCTTGGTGCAGAATTAGGTCTCTGCAGTTGTATGCAAAGCAAAGATGCCCAGTTCCCTATTTTCTAAGCTCTTTCATTTAGTTCCCCACCGGGGGATTCCAAGGCCTTCACAAAGTCTGTCAGTTAATATATTTAATCAAGTATAACTTACCAGTGTCTTTGGCCAAGCAGTCTACTAAATGCTAAATGTTTCAGCTTTAAGCAAGGTGTACGATAGTCTGAGTCTGGCGCTTAGCAATTCCCAGGACGGTTGTTTATAGAAATACAACCAATCTAGAGCATTTTTCCCCTTAGAAGAAACGGTGTAGCCAGACTATACTCTGCCACTAATGAAGAAGTTCTTGAAGTTTTTTAGACCAGGACACAACTCGAGTAAGGTTAGACTCACCCCAGAATGCAAGCTCATGCATTCCATATGGGCCACCTTAATAAATCCTATTTTTGGTAAACTAAGACCCAAAATGAGCTAGTTTTCATGTTGTAGATTTTTAAAAAGAGACAGACTTTTGTTCATTTGTCCTAGATTCTGAGCCTGTAGTGAGAGTGACACTAAATACAAAAGTCTACTGGATATACAAATGTTGATTTGGGATACTGCTTTAATCATGGTATACAGCATAAGAAGTGTTATTAACCCAAGCGAATGTTAAAATGAAAAGAATGAAATGACAGCAAGCAATAAAATGACTTGTTAATAGGCCTCACCTGCCAGATGCTTTGCTCTGTGTGTGTGAGCTGGCATATTTACTAGCGGTAGTTTACACAGGGCGCTCTAATCTTTCCTTCCCTGTGTGTGTGTTTGTGTGTTTGTCCATGGTCTGCTCATTCAAGACTCAGCTGGTTGGAGCAGGTGCAAGCTGGTGACTCAAACACATGGATGCTGCCTAGCCGGTCCTTCTAATATGCCTTTGTGTGGCTAAAATAACTCAAACCATCCAGTGCTTTCTATAAACAAATACAGCCTGGATCCTTGTATTTGTCCAACACATGCGCACACACACACAAACAGACATACTGCACTCTCAATGAAACACCTACACACACATTAGCTCCGTAGAGAGTCCACCAGACAGTATCATTTGTTATGTAATGATTGGTGCAGGGATTCTGTTGGATACATTTGCTTATGTAATTCCTGCTCACATCCTTGGTGGTTTTATTTTGAAAATACATCCTGTAATTATATGAAGGGTTTTGATATTGCTGCTTTTATAAAATGTATTTCCTGTTTGTCCTGCACATGATTCATAGGGATGTAACTGTGCATGGTGAATCAGCAAAAATCGATTTAAGTGTGTAAAGATTACAACTGGTTGACATAGAAAAATGAATCGGGATGCAATTTTTAAACAGCCTAGGGCTTAATCTACCGTACATAAGCGAAAGGAGGAGAGTTATGATGGAACAAGAGAGCAAAAAAAGTTGTAACAATATACAATTAGGGCTGCAAAGATACACTCAACTCACGATTAGATAGGATTCACGATTTTATGTTTCTGACACGATTTTGTCACAATTTTTTAACCCTCGTGTTGTCCTCATGTCAAATTTGACCCCTTTAAAAAAATGTCGATATCTGAAATATGGGTTTCTTTTTAACCAAATTACCACAAAAAATGGATTAGATCCCATACAACGCTCTTTGCAAATACAATTGATCACTTTCATTCCTCTGATCCTAACTATTAGTCAAAATAATTCATAATTTCTGCTCAAATATTAGATAAAATTATATATAAATGAGGGATATTGAACATGAATTCCAAAAAGTAGTGTAAAACTAGTGGTAGTAAGGTGGTGTTAGTGAAAACTACATTTTTTTTTTAAAAAGGGACGAAAATGTCAAATTTTTGTCCGTTTTTGACCAGGGAGGACATCACAAGGGTTAACAGAATGAGCTGCAGACAAATGATTGATCAAAAAAAACACATCAAAACAACCAAATAGAACAATTATCTTTTCAAATGAACTAAGAAGACGGAGTGACCTTTGCAAGACCATCAGGACTCAGGGTGTATGTGTTTAGTAGCATTACAGTGCTTTCTATGTACAGTAGGAGTTGCTGTAGGTAGATTACAGAAGCAGTCCACTGACATGAATAAGGGAGGATAAAGAGCAGTCGTTATCATAACGTCACTAATGCAGCCGTGGCCCTTATATAAGCCTACTGTTGGAACACACAGGAACTACCGTGTAACCTACACTAGGACATACTGTACAACAGCACATAGACCACTGCTCGCTCTGCCTGGGGCTGAAGGTGGCTTTGTGCGCTTGAAATGATTTATTCCACAGATTCAGTATCTGTATGTGTGTGCACGTGTTACTGTATTCACGGTTGCTCGGTTTGTGTAGTCTCGCGTGTACTACAAATAACAGTGAAGGGACCTGTTTTCTTTCCCCGTCATCTGACACTGATCAGGAGAGAGAGAGAGAGAGCGAGAGAGAGAGAGAGACACATACACACAGAGATACAGCTGATGTTGTGATCCCGGGATTGTGCTCCTCGACCGGAGTCTGATGGAGGATCTCCCACTAATCCCTTAATATCACTCGTCCCACTGAGATACCGCCGCCATCGCCATGGTGATGATGAGATGGCCTGGATGTGTAGTAGTGGAACGGAGGAGAGGGGGAAAGGGCGGAAGGGGGAGAGGGGTGTTGCTCAACAGAACCATAGAAATCCTCCTTTGTGAAGCTTAAATACAATCATTTGAAGTAGTATCTCAAGGCGCCATCTATGTGCTGTAGATGGTGAGTAGAAGTTGGTCGCCTTGTCCTGTGGGCGGCTGCTTGGTGGTTGGTTGGCGGGTTGGCTTTAAATCTGTGCGGAGCGGCGGCTAATGCTGGGGAATCCTTTGATTTAGGATTTCACAGCAGTCAAAGTCAAACAGATGGGACAGATGTTGGGACACAGCGAGTTCAACTTAATTAAAGTTGTATAGTATTGTGGTCACATCTGTTTATTTCGGCTGAATGTGCCAATGTTTAACGGCCCCCATAGACTACATAAGACTTAATTCCAGGTGGGACTGCACAATACTTCATTTCCTTTATTGTCATCGCGATTTTAACTGGTGCAATAAACACATATCGCACAAGGCTGCGGCATATCTGTTTATATATTGCAAGTAATACCATTCTCGTGATCTTCAACATTAGGGGGGGATCACCAGACCAACCACCCTCCCAATACGATATTATCACAGTACTTATGCCACGATATGATATTATTGCGATTTTAAACATATTGCAATATTCTGCGATATATTGCAATTTATTACCTTTTTTCCAACTTTTAATTTTTCCCAATTTCAAATGATGTCCCCAAAGGGAAACTTTGTCAACATCTGTTTTATCTAAAACGATACATTTCTCTGTTTGTTCATCTCACTTCAATTGAGAATTGCTACAAAATGACCAACACATAATAAAAGATCCATACTTGACGCTTGTGTATCGATACAGTATTGCCACTGAAAATATCGCGATACTATGCTGTATCGATTTTTTCCCCCACCCCTGTTCAACATTATCTCATATTTTCCTTATATCGTGCAGCTCTAATTCCAGGGTGTGTAATATCATATTGCATCTACAGCCATATTTGATCTAAGTGATGGGTGTGACCTGTTTGCACTGAGCTGATATCAGATTGCCCCTGTGCTTGTCTGCCTGTGTACACTGAATGCCTTTTAGTTAAGCAAGCTAATAGTGACGTGCTGTTGCGATGAATTGGGACAGGAAGGAGTAGAGCACACTGGGCCAACAATATGCAGAAGTATCTATTACTTTTCTATTGTTAGCCATGGCTGGGCTATTATTATAGCCCAGAGTGAGACACAGACAGCTGACTGCAGTTTCAGTACAGCCCACCTACCTCTCCCAGCCAGGAACAACAACATCATGGAGGTTTTTGTATGTGTTTGAGGATGATGGGAGTTGAGAGGCAAGGTTTCGATAGTGGCAGAGAATTTCAGTAAGATCATGATCATCACTACCGTTTATTTTCTTTTTTTGTTTTAGCTGATCAAGTCATATTTTTTGGGGATTAAACATGAGATGTTCCAGTTTGAAACAACTAAGCGATATATATATATATATATATATATATATATATATATATGGAAATAGCGAAACCGGACAGAATTGGTGCTCCAAGAGCGGTTTGATGCTTCACTTTGTATAGTATAGGCTTATAGCAGGACGTGGAGCTGCATTCAGTTGTCTCCGTCTGGCTTAGGGTGACCACAATTTGATTTCCAAAAAGGAGGACACTCGGCCAGCCTCAAGACACAAATTCAGACAGTATTTACATACTGTATGTTACAAAATAAAATCTGTAACAACATGTAACAAAATAAATCCTCTCTTTTCAAATAAATAAATATGGAATAATCTTCTAACTATGACCTATTGTGTGTCAGACAAAGTACCATAGTATTGTGTGCAAAGCACCAATGGTTGATGGTCCCATGAAAAACAGTGAACAGTACAAAACAGTGGACATGTCCAGGCAAAAGAAGACGTTTGGTCATCCTAGTCTGGCTACTGGAGCTAAAAATTGGGCTAACGCTGAGTGCGGTGACCTGTGTTGGGGTTCCCGGATGAGCTGTTGAGCAGTGTATGGGTGGGGGAGTCAGCATGGGACAATGTCAGCTGCCAAGAAAGCGCTGATCACAGCCAGAATAAAATGTATCTGTGTCAGGATGAATAAAGTAGGCTGACAGGAGAAGCAACCAAGCGTTCACATACAAAGACAGACACGTCCACACACACCATTACCAAGCAAACAAGCACATATGGGCAAGAACACAGACATGGTGTATCACTGCCTCTGACTGAATGTTGCTCATATAGTTGATACATTTCCACTGTACAATGAACTAGCTGCGTTAAAATGAATATTGTACATATGTTTCCTGTAAGCCCTGCATGGAAATACACTTGTGAATGTGTGGGCTGCTGGGTGATTAGCTGACTCCTTGCCACTTGGAAATCTCTCTGGAGAGGAGATATGGAGCAGCTCAATTGAATCCTGGCAGGTAATCTAAGGAAACAGATGGATTTTAGTTATATTTGGCAGCAGATTAGCCACTTCCCCGTTGCTCAGAAAATCTGCTGTTGCCAACTCTTGATGGAAAATCGGAATATTAGTCCTTGGTCAGGAGGTCTGGTTTGGGCGCTGTTAGATTGCCTATTCTGATGAGTGTGCCCCGCGGATTCAATCGTATCTGTGCTTTCTAAGGCCCAGCTGTGTGTAGCTGGCCAACCCGTCCACACCGAGGCGCTTGCCCTCTCACCGCCCCTCCTGCCCTGCCTATCGCGCGGTGCCAGAGGAAGTTATCAGCACTCTCTCTCTCTCCTGCCCCCTAATCCTCTCCGAGGTGGAGAGAAAGTCTAAGTAGCACGTCTTCTGGCATTTATTAGCGAAGTGGAATGAACAGGTGTCTCAAGACCTAATCATTTGGCTTTGAATGAGCTGCTATTTTTTAGTGCACACTCCTTTTCTTGGAGATTTCTGGGGAATGTACAGTAGAGGTGGTACAATGGGGGATTTCTGTTTTATATATCTTGCAGGGATAAGGCTGACACAGTCATACACCGTGCATAATGTTTTTCCTTATGCGGCCGGGGGAGTACAGTAACACATTATTAACCTTTGTGTTGTCTTCCTGTCAAAATGGAAAATCAACACTTTTGTTGGTTTTTAAAAAACTTTTTCTTACGTTTTTGTCCCTTTTTTCAACACTTTTGAAGTTTTTTTTCAAACACTACTTAACACTAACTTATTAACTTTAGTTTAACAGTTATTATTGGAACGTATGTTCAATAAAGCTCATTTATAGGAAATTATACCTAATGTTTGAGTTAGAAAAGCAGAAATTAGGAATTATTTAGACTAAAATGAAAGGAATGGATGTTGATGGATAATCACAGACTGGAATATGTCAACTTTTACTCAATACTATTTCAAAAACACTTCAATGTTTTTTTCAAATGCTATAAAATTGAATAAGCCACCCCAAAATTAATGAAAGTAGAGATTTGTACTTGTGTGAAATCAATCATGTTATTTTGGGTAATTAAAAAGAACATTGATATAGGAAAACGGGTCAACTTGACCCGAGGACAACATGAGGTTAAGGGGCTTTGGGGAAAACATAATACTTTTTCTTCTTTATTCAATGTCGCTTCCACTTTTTGGAAATTTACTTTCAAATACACACAATATGGGCATGTTTACACATTCTATACGCTACACTAGTTTTCTTTGGTTTGGTTCTGCCATAAACAACCTGGACATAACACACATATCTAAATGGTCATCAGAGAAGGAGAAAACAAAGAATAAAAAAACTCAAATTTAATCCCAGAATGGACCTGGACATTTAGAGAGAAACAAATGAAATACTGTAAAATAAAACAAATTATGAATAGCATATAACACAAACAAGGTGTTGAAGCATGACAGTGGCCTTTCCCAAATCATACCAGCAAACACTGCTGTGCCCCATGCTACATTACAGACTTACAGTGTAAATCTAGATTTGATTGTATTAGACAGTATTAGGCAAAAACATTTGTATAACATATATATTTCATATTATAATATAACATAATTTATTTTGCACCAATGTGCGGGCTTAAAAAGACCATGGTAATAGAAATGCCATGCATGTGCATGCATTGTCATACATAACATTTTCTTGCAACTAACTAATTTAAAACTTTTAGATTAGAGGCATTAGACATGTTTTTGAGTTACCACCTAGGTGGGTTGTTAAAATGTCATCCTATATCCTGACTCCATTGCATTGCATGCTTTTGATGTTATGTATTATCATACTGTATGCACTAGCACCACACTGAACTGCACCAACATACAATTTGTATCATACTGCTCCAGCCAAAGACAAGAACAGAACTGAGCAGTGCCACAGCCTCCAGTGAGAGATTTCCTGTTGGTCACTTGCCTCTGAGTGATGTCAGACACACATTCACCTCTTCTCCTGGCAGTACTGACTGACTGGGATGGTGTTAATGATGTATGTAGTTGGTATTTACCCACTGAGCCAGATTACTCCCTTATGATCTAATTATCACTCAGTCTGTAGTGGACTCGGATGGCCTGCAGGGTCACTGCTTAGCCGTGAGATCCCCTATCACAGATTTTCTACTCCAGTGTTGATGCCAAGACGAGGCTGCATCTCGCTATCTGTTTAAACTGTCAAGCATTGTGGGCTGCCAATATCCTACTCTAAAGTCATTCGAGGAGGCATTTATAAAATTTTATTGTAGCGTTTCTGCCGGCACACACTGTCATGTCAGTCTAGCCTGCGAGAAAGTTCAGCGACACAGACGCACGTAGATCTCGATCTACACACATTCATCACAAACCTAACCAGGATCCAAAGAATTTCAAGGGTTATGTAGCTGTTGAGTTGTTCGGGCTTCTTTTATTTTGCTCACAGTAGTAATCAGTGAAAAGTCACACTTTCCCTAAGGAGAGGGCTTCTACTTACATCTATCCACAATTCTACTGATCTTGTTCCACCAACATCTGGCTGACTTTTGAGAAGGAAATAGAAGAGCAGCAGTTTGCTCAAAGACAGGATTAGAGGGAGAGAGAGAGAGAGACCTTGCAGTGACTGGCTGACCTGGCACATTTTGGGAACGGCAGGTGGTGTAATTGGAAAGTTATTATATCCCGGGTGGCATGTGTGAAGCTCAGTACAGTGCGACAGAGAACACTGTGTATGGGTCTGCTGTGTGTGTCTAAAATGAACAGAAGTAGTAAAAGATATTGTTGATGTTCAGCCAGCCAACTGATGGAAGTGCTTTTTCATGTCATTTTTGACATTGATTAGTTATTGATACAGCAGGTTGCACGAGGGAAATGTAGTGTCCCATAGCTGCTTCCTGCATTATTTTGTGAACCTGTCAAATTGTGTTCCTTAAGAGTTAATGCTAATGCTAAATGCTAAAGAGTTAATGGTGTAAATACTCACTAACACAAGAAATGTGGATTGTTTTGTGGCTGAAATTAGTCCCCAACGAATACACTATCAAACAGAGAGTCGTCTAACAAATTGCAAACTTTTCATGGGATTTGTTGACAGTTAGAAAACACATTTCACACACATGTAGATACATTTTATAACTATCATTATAAAGATAAAATCGATAAAGAATCATTATCTAAAAAATGCTGCACTGACCAGCATAGGTAGCTAGTGTAGGCCACTTTATCATGTCAGTAGAGCTAATAGGTGCTTTAGCTTAGCATTTTCAAGCCAAAGCACTCGCGAAAGTTTTCCGCTGGATGAGAGTTTGTTGCTGGACGACAGTTTGTCACTAAAGGAGAGTTTGTCGCTGGACAAGAGTTTGTCGCTGGATGAGAGTTAGTTGCTGGACAAGGATTTGTCGCTGGACGAGAGTTTGTCGCTGTATGAGAGTTTGTCGCTGGACAAGGATTTGTCGCTGGATGAGAGTTTGTTGCTGGATGAGAGTTTGTCGCTGGACGAGAGTTTGTCGCTGTATGAGAGTTTGTCGCTGGACAAGGATTTGTCGCTGGATGAGAGTTTGTCGCTGGATGAGAGTTTGTCGCTGAATGAGAGTTTGTCACTGAATGAGAGTTTGCATGCACCATACAGCAGCAGGTATATTGGATTCACTCCTGCTTGCGAATCAAGTTAACTCTTTAAGAGTTGTTCAAAAATAGTGATTTGTTTGCAAATCTGGCATCACTAGCAACATCAACATGTTATCACCTTATGACATTGAGATGGCAATGTCCAGCAGACACGGATACACATTAGCGTATTAATTTAGAGTCGTGTGTGTGTGCATCTGATGAACGTGAGTCCAATATTCACTCTCCTTTTTGCTCTGTTTTGTTCTCCACCAACTCTAAGGGGGAATAACTGGCTCTTTAGCAGCTAAATGCTCTACTATGTTAACCAGCCAGTAGCTAACTCTGTCAGTCTGTCAATTTGGTGCTGGGTGATAGATTTATCACAGTTTTAATTTGTTGTTTGCTGAACACAGCTGCCTATTGCTGCTGGAAAGACTTGGATGAAAATATTTTGACTACAGTATGAATGAACGATTGTGTCGTCTGTGCCAGGCCTTTACATGGCCTCTGAATTATATGAAGAAAGCTGGCTTCTGCTTTCTTCTGTGCCCATCACAAGTTCTTAGATGCACATATTAGCTGTTGCAGGACCTGTTGTGGTGCATTCTGAGCGCGTGGGAATCTAAGGATTCAGGGCTCCTTGTACAGCTGTCTCATCAATGGATTTGTCTTAAGCCGCCTACACATGATAGGCGGCAAAACCGCTTTGCGCTGGTAGTTCCGTTGATTTCCCATGGGGAGAGGGGTGCCCAACTAGGTGCTGTGCGGGCGCCCAGATAGCTCAGTTGGTATAGATTGCGCGCATATATAGAGGTTTACTCCTTGATGCAGCGGGCCCGGGTTTGGCTCCAACCTGCTGCCCTTTGCTACATGTCATTCCTCCCTTTCATGTCTTCCTCTGTCCTGTCAAATAAAGGCCTAAAATGGCCCAAAAAAATGGCCTCCCTTGACGACGAATACCTGCGCCGTGCTTTGCTCTGCGCCCCTACCTAGCGGTGCATAGGGAGCCAACCGCTTATCATTTGTGTGTCTTTAACACAACTGTGGCAAAGGAGTAGCAGTTAGTAGCAGGTGTGTTTTAAGGATCTTCTTCTCTCTTCTCTTCCCCTCCCATCTGCTGATTAGCAGACATATCTTCAGAGGGCTCAGATTAATTAAATCTCTGGGATCTTACTAAAATGTTCAGGTCTTCGTGACAGCCCGCTGTGTAATTGTCCTGCTGTAAAGAAGGAACTGCATCAATTTGGCTCTCCAAAGGATCTCACTCCCATCTGAGTTGAATGAAATCCTCAACAAGAGGGTTGCAGACTTTAAGGAGACCATGTATTTTGGTATCACAGCATGTACATTTTGGTTTGCCTTTCCCCTTGGGGGGAAAGACTCTGTGTGAATTCTTAAAGGGGCGATGCCCGAGTTTTAAGTAAATGTTTTCCCTTTGTCGACATCTTTGGTGCTAAGCAGTGTAGATGTGGTGTTTTAAGTGTACAGTCCAAAACATGGACACCAATAATGTCCTTTTCCTTTCATTTCCTCTTGGCGATGTGTGTTTGTCTGTTGTCTCACGCCTAATTTGTACATTTTTGTGGGGTGTGACAAGTGTAAATGGTGCATGCAAGCTTTTGTGAACTGCTTATATTTTCAGCTTATGTTGTGTTATAATATTTGTAAAGACAAAAAAAACCTCAGTCTATGACATTAAAATCAGTTTTTACGTAAGCTTTTGTGATATTACTTCAAGGATTCCTTTCTTATTTCTGCTACCGATTTTTGTCCTCATTGAATAATCTGCTTGTAATTTTCTCAACAAAATGGATTAGTCGCTTTGTCCATGAAATCTCAGAAATTGTGATAAATGACTATCACCATTGCCCAGAGCACAAAGTGACAGCTCATTTGTCTGACCAAAATTAAAAAATTGAAAGATTTTCAATTTACTAACAAACATAAATAAGCGGGTGCCAGCCTTTTTGCTTGAAATAGTTTTTTTAAAAACATGTATTTATTGAGTTTTTTTGTACATTTGACAATCAAAAACAGTACAACAAGGCACATAACATAAAACAGAAAGGGGGTTCAAGAATCAAATGTAGTAGCTGTAGTAGCCACAGTCATGTTCTGTACATCCATAGGTGTATGCTTGCCCAAAATACACAGTATAGTACAGATGGCACACTACAGGCATTAGGAGTATGTTATCGTATTTGGACAAAACAGAAAAAGAAAGAAAGAAAAAAAAAGTTATCACTCCAACCATCCACATCCATATTGTTATTACTATCAAGATAGTTGCTGCTTAAATTCTCTGTCAATTAATACATTGATTTATTGATTTTGTGCAGTACTGCTAAGCATCCTGCCAGCTGGTTAATGGCATTTGTATGCATGACTAAATTCACCAGGGTTTTATATCACTAAAATAACAAAAGCACTGTTTTATTCACACTTTCAGAAATAACAGTTCACTTTGACCTTTCTCTCTTCCTCTATCTCTTTTTCAAAAGACAATACACAGTAGCACAACATGGCACAACAAACTACCTACTTACAGATTCTCCCATAGAACTCCAGGAATCTAGTTCTTAGAAGTCTATGTAGCACATCTGTCCACTAGAGAGCAGTGTAGCATCACATCATGGCCAGACGTGGCTGATTCTCCATGCAAAGCCAGTGAAGCGGAGTAGGTGAAACCCAAATACAGAACAAAATAAAACAGAGGCTAAAAATAACCGCAGCATGTGGCTCACTTAAACCTGCCACTCTGAAACAGAAAAAAAGAGAGAATCATACACCGAGACATGAAGATGCTCCACAAACCTTTTCCCTAGTTCTATACCAGTGTGGGTTTTGTGTGTGTGTGTGTGTGTGTGTGTGAGGTTCATGTGAAGCAGAGTACAGGTTAAAGAGATGGAAAACAGAGACTGTATCTGACCGGCAGGCCTCCTCAGCAGCTGGGATACTGAATACGTCACCTGTGATATTTAACACTCACTCATTTTGCTGCCAAATAATACACCAGGCACTCACACTAACGCATGCACACGCATGAGTACAGTACACACATGGATATGGTGCACACACAGGCGGACACTCACACACTTTGTGAGGCTTGTAATGCGACCACAGAGACGGGGCTGATGGGATCAATAAAGAACGGCGCTGCAGGTCATCGGGAGAACACAGCGAGAGGATGAATATGGACTGGCTCATCGGAAAACAAAGCAGCGAGACTGATGGGTACACAAGACTTTATCTTCTCGCCCATCTTACAGATCAGACAGACAGATTTCTCACTCTGGTGTGCTCTACCTCTAGCTAAAGTAGACCGTTGGGAGGCTTCACTGCTCTACTCTGATGCTCTGCATGACAATTGTTGGAGTTTAATGGCATCCTTGTAGTTAATCTGAAGTACTTGATGGAATATTGTTTTCTGTAGACATTTGTTTAGAGCTGCAAAGATGATTAGTCGTCAACTATTTCATTAATCGGCAACTGTTTTGATATTTGATTAGATTTTTTACAAAAAATTCTCTGATTGCAGCTTCCTTAATGTGAATATAATGTGAATATCATTCCTCTATGACAGTAAACTGAATATTTTTTTTAGTTGTGGACAAAACAAGATATCAGTGGGCTTTGGAAAACACTGATCGACATTTTATAGATCAAACAACGAATCAATTAATCGAGAAAACAATCCATAGACTAATCAATGATGAAAATAATTGTTAGGTACAGCCCAAGCCGTTTTATTCATTGTCCAATCGATTTTTTAAATTAAGGCTTTTCAGTTCCAGCAACAACAAAGTTCTGGGGGAAAAGTGAAGTACTCTTAGTTTAATTTACCGCTTGTCCATGTTTTATGTCATTGTAATTTAAATATATTTGGGTTATGTGGACATAACGTTGGGCCCTGGGAAATTCACGAGTGCATTTTTCACTATTTATGTAACAATGAGTACTGGTCTTTGTATAAGTTGACAGATTTAAGTCTAAAAGTATCAGGTCACTTATGTAGAATGTAGTAAATGTTGCTGTGCCTCAGTCAGAAAAAGACAAAATCCAATTAACACATTCCATTTCTCACAGCTATATAAAGCTGACTATGTGCTTACCATAAGAGGGTGATGATGTGTGTGAAGTTCTGAAGTGTGATTCTCAGCTGCAACTTGTCTCAGTTCTGCTTATGATGACACCTAAATCAGAAGAGAGCGGCTGAGCTGGCAGCTTCTGTGCTAAATGGTCATGTGGTGGTGGTGTGTGTGTTTGAGTGCTGGTTGCGCTGTCTTGATCATTTTGGGTAAACCTATTTCAACTTCTTAAAGACAGTTCCACACGAGGAATGTGTAATGTAAAGACTTTGCATGTCTGGTGATGCTGTATTTGACAACTCTGATACTTTGGTAACTGCTACCCTTGTTTTGTGTCTAAGCCAGTGTGGTCATTAGAGGGGAATAGTCTTTTAAAGATATAATTGTTTTTTTCCCCCTTTATTAGACTTAAAATGGACAGATATGAAACGCACTTACTGGGTGAGCTACAGGCCACCCCGGGAGAAATAGTCTACTTAATAGATGTTTGGCTTTTTGGTTCTGATGTAGTTTGCTGTGTAGTTAGCTAGCAGATAGTGAGGAGATGTCTTTTACAGTGTGTTCAGGGGACAGGCAGCTAGCAGATAGTGAGGAGATGTTTTTTACAGTGTGTGCTGGGAACAGGCAGCTAGCAGATAGTGAGGAGATGTTTTTTACAGTGTGTGCTGGGAACAGGCAGCTAGCAGATAGTGAGGAGATGTTTTTTACAGTGTGTGCTGGGAACAGGCAGCTAGCAGATAGTGAGGAGATGTTTTTTACAGTGTGTGCTGGGAACAGGCAGCTAGCAGATAGTGAGGAGATGTTTTTTACAGTGTGTGCTGGGAACAGGCAGCTAGCAGATAGTGAGGAGATGTTTTTACAGTGTGTGCTGGGACAGGCAGCTAGCAGATAGTGAGGAGATGTTTTTTACAGTGTGTGCTGGGAACAGGCAGCTAGCAGATAGTGAGGAGATGTTTTTTACAGTGTGTGCTGGGACAGGCAGCTAGCAGATAGTGAGGAGATGTTTTTTTGGGCAGCTAGCAGATAGTGAGGAGATGTTTTTTACAGTGTGTGCTGGGAACAGGCAGCTAGCAGATAGTGAGGAGATGTTTTTACAGTGTGTGCTGGGACAGGCAGCTAGCAGATAGTGAGGAGATGTTTTTTTGCAGTGTGTTCTGGGGACAGGCAGCTAGCAGATAGTGAGGAGATGTTTGCTTAGAGCACCTTTAATCCTAGTTTAAAATAATAAAGGTATATGATGTGTGATACTATAAATAAATTGAAATTGAAATTGAATTGATGTTACATTGCCGTTAATGGCCTTGGCTTTCAGTTGTAATGGACTCTGATCAAGTATAAAAGAGCTGTTGTAGGAAGCCAAGGTACCATAACAAGTTATGTAAAGCTACACAGTATGAGAGAGGGTGTTACTCACATAGGGCAGCCATATTTAAGTTTAAGTTTGTCCAAATCCCTTACTTACTTTACTTTACTTTTACTCATCTTTAGTCATTCTGATTGTTACATTCAGAATGACTAATTCATTTCTTTCATGTTGTTTACCTCTATATTGTCATCCTTTTCATCAAAGCATCATCTATAATATCCTGAATATTATTCATATTACAGTTTAAGTATTATTTATGTCATACCCATTTTTTGTGCTATCAGTTGTGTCAGTATTTTGTGTTTTTTCATCTCTTTGTGTTCTGTATGCACTGAGCTGTGCACACCTTTTTATTTTTTTTTATGTTTTAGGATCAAAGAAGAACCAAAGCCTCAGCCGGCACAGTAAGTGAACTGCATTTCCCAGAGTGCTCTAGTGCTCAAGTCGGTGCTGTGTGCTTCCTGTGGCTTTCTCCTCTTTGTCTCGGGGGAGGGGGGGGGTCACTAATGTCATGGAAAGCAGATGTGGTAGCACAATGATTGCACAGTGCCATATTCTTTTTATGAGCTTTGAATGAGTAGCATTAAACAGATTGGTGCATTCTGTGCTTGAAATTAAACAGCTGACTTCCATAACATCATTGACGACGGCTTTTCCTTTCTACCAGCTTTGTTATAGCAAGGCCCCCAAACCCTTGTCCCTGGTCTCTAACTGGCTGCCCATTCTCATCCAGTGTGTCATCTGCACTCTGATTGGCTTGTGCAGCCTCGTAATTCAATCACAAATACGGACTTGATGCACCTGCCCTGCTCTATCGTACTGTAGCTGCATTTTGACTAAATCCACCCGTAGGCCTAACCAGTTTGATTACCTGACCCCTACTGCACCACCAGGTTGGAATAAATGACACTCCTGTTACCCTCAGCTGGGCGTTTGATGCAGCTCTCATTTCCATTGGCTGTAGAGCTTTCCTGCTTCTTCTCTCCTTTCCTCTACTATAAGTCTGTCTGTATCATATTTCTTTCTTTCGGCTGTCTTTTTCTCTGTATTTCTGACACTGTGTCTGGTTGTAAATGTTCCACTAATTGCCGCTCTGCCCGTGTCCCGGCCTTCTCCTCTTTCTGCGCTGGTTGTAGTGAATGCCCCTGCTATTGTTCACTTCTTAGAATCTGACCTCCTTCCTAAAAAAACTCCTTTCAGGACAGATTGTTTTCTCCCATGATGACTTATTGTGATGTTCCAGTCACATTTTGCTTATTTGAACAGGTGGTTTCCCTTTAGTGGGATCACTGAGCTGGTAAATAACGTCCTTCAGCCCCAGCAAAAGTCCCAAAATGACAAGGAGCCAGAGCCAGACGCGTAAGTAAAAGAACAGACCCCTTTTGATCTCCTCCCAGCAGGCACAAATATACACCCGTGATCTCAGCAGCTGGACGCACAGAACGCTTGAGCCTAGTAGATATTAGACTACGTAACACAATTTCTCAGTGTTTGTCGAAGCATACAAGGGAGAGAGTGGAGTTGTGGGAGGGGTGGTCAATCATGGATCCTACTTTAATAAATTAAATAATAGTAAATCTTTGTGATGTGGTACCAGTACTTACTGAAGTTGAGAAGAAAAACAACATATATTGTCATATATGTTTGTGTGTTACTTAGCCCTGATGTTATTACATTTTATGTAATAAAACAAATTGCGCAAAAATAGAGTTCATTACATAACGGTATCATAGACTGTATAAGGTTGGTTTATATTGAGCAATACTTCTAAATTATTGCCATCAATTGATCAAAAGCACTGTGGCCCTCAGTTACTTGGAGCTGGTTGCACACATTAAATATCACAATATGAAGGGTTAAATCTGTCTAATGTGTCTAGTGTGTGTTGAAAAAATAAATGATCTATTGTGAGCTGGGAGCATAGCCCCAAGTTCTGGACCCTGTACATAGGCATTTTTTATGGGCCGCTCCCTGCATCCTATTCATTATAGTATTTTTGTGGGCCCTCCTCAAATGATGTCCCTGTATATTCAGTCACATTCATAAGAATTGTCTTTCAACTGAAGCAGTCAATGGCACCTGCTGGTAACTGACCTACGTCCCACAGGAGAAACATTTAAAATCAAACATGTCATTTTTTAAAATTAATTAATTTAGTTTTTCTGCTGGAGTGAATGGTGAAGAGTAGCTTAAAGGTGTAGCTTAGTCAGCCATGTTGTATGTTTTAGACAAAATTCCTAAAATGCAGAATTATTAGTGAGTTAATCTGTGTGTTTGAGCAAAAAAGCTTTGTCTGAATCACTTCTTTGCAACATTGTTCACTATATTGGTTCAACATGTTATATGAGTGTCCAAATTCTGCTAAATTCACTGTAGCTGGTGTAATTGTTCAAAATCCCAATATTAGCCTACTAAATAGTGAACTATTGATTGTCTATCAGGTAGTTTCTTCACAGCAGACATTTTGACTCGTCATGGTAACAGTGCAGGTGTAACTACAAACATTAATTACCAGGACTTAGGAACATGCACATGTAGGCCTACAGTAAGTGGAATTTAACCAAACATTATTGTTATTAACTACACCTGTGCTTTTCCTGCTTTGTCACAATGTGTGCTGTTAAGTCATGTAAAGGGTTGCTAGCATGCTGGGGTGAGTTGAATTTAGCAACTTCAAGTAACTTTTAGGTCCTTCTTTACCCAAAATACACAGCATGTTTGACTAAAGAAAAATGGTTTGTACATGCCCACAGAAAATTCTTGTCGTTCAACTCTGCAGCAATTCGGAGCATTAGCTAAGTCTGTAATTTTATTTTGTTGGTTTTACAGTCTGCAAAGGTAACGCTAACATTAGGCTACTTTAAACGGTTTGGTGTCAATTCTCTCAACAACCTCATTTCCAGCAATAGCAGAAAGCTGTTTTTAGCATTCAAACTACTATAGCCTATGCTACATAGTACTCGATACCAAACAGCTACATTTCACAAAGCTAGCAGCTAACTAAGCTAACAACTAACTAACAGTAGCTAGAGCAGCTAGCAGTTAGCAGGCTAATTATCCTGATAGCTGCCCTAGCTACTGCCTTTTGAGACCAAACCAGAGCAGAAAGGAGAATTAACATTGAACTTGTGTTGACTGTCTGTTAGATGTGTTACGTTTAGCGACCTATGGTTAGCCATAACGCATTGTCAGGATGTTTGTGAGCTTGTTGCGGCTTTAGTCAGTTAATGTAATGTTAGCTTAAAGTGAAGAGCTAGAAAACCTTGTGCTATGCTATAAGTTGTTTTAGATAGAAGGGGTTGGAGAAAGGTTAGTGTATCGCTTGCAAATTCAATTTTCATTTCACAAACCAGTCTTAAAAAACAAAAAAAAAAAAAATGGTTGTTTAAGTTTTGTTTTAAAATACAGAATTTGAAATTGAAATACAAGGCTTTTTTTTTTCCTCCTTTTCATGACCAAAAGGGGATGAGAGAAATTTAAGAATATTTTTTTCATATTCAGAGAACGGATGTTGTCATTTCCAATGCAACACCAGTGTTGCTTTCAGCACAGGATAAAATGACTTAGGAACATAGACTGTTAATATTAATATTTACAATCTACGCTCTGGAACCCTACTCTGATGATGCTTGAGCGGACTTTTATTTCAAAATGTCACATTTATTTATTTCCCGCTCCCTGCATCCTTCCGACTCTCCATCTCTAGTAGCGGCATTATGCAACATGACCCCAGAACAGAACTCTTTGAACTGATCTAGTCTCGTAAAACCCTCCTGTATAACATAAAAGTTCTAACAAATCCATGTGGTGGAAAGTATTGAACAATACTGAAGTCAGTAATGCCAGTTTCCCATTGCAGCCTATGTTAAAGAGACACTAGTGAATGGGGAAAATATTTCAATTAACAATTAATCTCCATTAAACTTCCCCAGTTGATTATTTACATTAAGACAATAATCTCTTGTATTACAAGTATTCTGAACATGTATGTTTAATTTGCAAATGACATGTCAGAATAAAAAATAAAATATTTTTGGTTTTGTAGTGATTTTATTTTCTGTTATAGAAAATAGAAAATGAATAGCAAAGCATATTTTTAATTTCTCATACCCCTTTTTTGACCATGAAAAGGAAAAAAAAAACCTGCCTTGTATTTCAATTTTCTAATATTGTATTTTAAAACTAAAATCAAACAACAATTCATTATTTTTGTTTTTTAATACTTGTTTATGAAAGGAAAATTGAATGGCCAAACAATACACTGACCGAGGAAGGTAACAATTCCCCTTTCCAATGGATGCTGTTAATGTACACACTTATAAGCCGGTTAATACACCATTATGTCTAGCTATGCTTTCATTAAGGATGATAGAAAAGATAAAATTCAGCTCAGACAGGTGGTGACAGAAGTAGAATCCAGGAGCTTGCGGAGAGCTTGTAGTTCACCCTGTTGGGTCTGTCATATGTCCAAGGAAGAGGCTCAGGTTACCGGCTGTGTGTAGCTGTTCTGGTGCAGGCCAGAGGTAAGAGAGCCCCGATACGCTAGCATGGGATGGCACAATGAGCAGCGTATGATTACTCGTCAGCAGTGTCACCTACATTTGACCGTGTTTGACCAAATAAGCAACCCTCTGGAATGGGCCCTGTGTACCAGCTGCCTGCTGTCACACACGTTACTTGGTAACTCATTTGTTGTATTTCAATCTGCTGCATTACTTGCAAGCTCTCTGTGCATTCTTGCTTTTTGATGTCTCAGTGACCATCTTAGAATCACACATGGTCTATATAAACAAACTTCAGTCAAATGTGTAAAAGTCCCACCTGTGGGAAAAAATATATATACAGTATACAGTATATACTGTATATACTGTACATACATACATATATATATATATATATATATATATATATACATACAGTGGCTTGAGAAAGTTTACACACCCCTGCTAAAGTTAAAAAGAGGAATAAAAAAAGAATAAAAAAACATCTTTTGGAAATTGATCTTAATACCTTAATTAAAACAAATTAGGAAAATCCAACCTTTTAAGGACACCAATTTTCTTTATGAATGAATAATAGTATTGTAAATAAATGTTCTTCCTTAAAATACAGGGGCATAAGTATACCCCCCTATGTTAAATTCCCATAAAGGCAGGCACGTTTTTATTTTGAAAGGACAGTTATTACATGGATCAGGATACTATGCATCCTGATAAAGTTCCCTTGGCCTTTGGAATTAAGGTTCTCACTGGGTGAGCTAGAGGCCGCCCCGAAAATTATTTTTTTTAGTTGTTTTTTTATAGCCTATTTAGCCCCTAAGAGGTGGGTGAGCATTAATGGAAGCGGCATAATAGGTAATCATTGGTTATCTTCTCAGCTCTTCTCAGTGACCTTGTCTGATAATAGATCATTGGCCCTTCATCCATGTAACTTAGTTGCCCTGGATCGAGCTCATGTCTCTGTAAACGTTTGAGTGTAAAAGGAGATTAGGTGAGAATAAAACACGATTGTTTGCAGTCTTATTTCCTTGATCCTTGGAGACGGTGGCTGTACCTCTTTATCACAGTCTTCATCACTCTGTTATCAAGCCTGCTGTCAGTATATGAGATTTGGCGGGATCTGTTGAACAAGGCTACATACTAATCTCTGCTTGGTAAACACACAAAGGCTGTGACACAATTAGCCCTTTAATCCCTCAGTTGCTACAACGGGGGGCATGCCAATGGCACTCTGTCTAATGTTTGGATGGCACAGAGACATCAGGTGGTGTGTGGCCATTACATTTGGGCTCTAAAGGTCTGGTTGTGGGTAAAGGAAGCGCGTTTATCTCAAACGCAGAGCTGTATGTGGTAAAAGGATAGCCTTCCTCAATAATTCACAAGTGCTAATGAATGTTGCAGGGGATATGTGGGGGCGAAACCAATTCTAATCGGCAGATTATGAAGTCAGCCCAGTGTTTAGTTTCCAAGGAGACGCTCAATTGACATGTGTCATACAAAATGCATGCGAAGAGTTCATGCAGTTTTTTTTTAGTAGCCTCTCAGGACTTGTTAGAAGTCAAGGATCCACTGTATGACATCAGGTGTAATGTTTCAATAGGAGGCCATCTATGGGACACAAACAGTAACACAGTAGACACTGCACTGCCAAATGGGTGTTGGGCTCTACTGTCTGTGAAACCAATGGTCTCCTAAGTAATACAATAGAGAAATACTAATTGTGTGAATTGGTAATATAGCTATCTAACAGTAGTTCCTAAGGTGTTCCCCTACAGAAACACAGGTGAAAATGATTCAGTAAATGCAGGGGAACCTGAGAAAGAGGAATTAAGTGATGTTCTTAAACTTGCAAAGCAAATTTGATACCCCCCCTCAAAGGAGGAGCTCATGGTGTCTGCTTTTCCTTGCACACTGCACATCGCCAAGGTTATATCAGTTGGTCGATAGTAGGAGCGTATTGTGTAAGTGTGATTTGAACACATGAATTAGACTCGTGGCAATAGGAGGGATAAATCTGGTGACCAAAGATTGTTATCTAACTCTGTCATAAACATATGCATGCATCTGCAAGTTAGACTACAACAGAACAAATTGTGATTCTATCCTATAAACTCATACTGATTACACAAAAGGCATACATTGCATGAGTTTTTGTGTAGTTGTTTCACTAAAGCACAGCGCTTTATGGATCTAATAAGCTTTACACTGGTGTTAGGTCAATGTTATTCGGATGAATGTTTTAAGGAACGGGCATTGAAAATGAGCGTAACACATAAGCTTTCAATAAATGAATCAAACACAAACCTTTTTTAAAGGTCACCAAATCTAATCTGTCTTTTCCTAACCTCTGTTCTTCCCATTCGCTTACAGGAAGTTGCACCAGCAGTTTGAATCGTACAAGGACCAGGTTAAGAAGATGGGGGAAGAGTCTAAGCCGACTCAGGAACAGAACAGCGAAGCCCCAACCTGCGGGATATGCCACAAAACCAAGTTTGCCGATGGCTGTGGCCACCTCTGTTCATATTGCCAAACCAAATTCTGTGCTCGGTGCGGAGGACGAGTGTCTCTGCGGTCAAATAAGGTAACACCGGCTTGCGGGCTCAGTATTTATAAGGACATGCACACACATGCAGATGTCCCTCCCTCAGGCAAATTTCCCCTACACTATGATTTTAAATCCAAGGTTATGAAACGTTGTGAAATCATAATCTGGGAATTGAGCCAACGGTGTCTCTAATGGCAACTGTTTTTCAGATTATCAACATGTACTCCAGTCAGAAACTCACTGCCTGCATGCTTTTATTCTAATTCTGTTCGCTCTTATGTGTTAATTCACAGCTGTAGATGTCATGTTTACTGTAAATTACAGTTGTCCTATTTCACCACTGGAGGGAACTGTTCCTCTTTTACTTTTCCCATAAAGGAACCTTTTGTACAATGTGGCCCACCAGTTCCTAACTAACCTCTGTAAAATCCTCCCCACAGACTAAGCCAAAGCTTTTAGTATTAGACCGCTTAGATTTAAATCATGAGCTTGAGTGTTTTTATGCGATGCCATCCAATCCTTTGCTTTTTGGAATTTGACCATACTACCAGGACCTACTAATGTCGCTCACAATCTCTCTCTCCCACCCCCCACCCCCCTGTCTCCCTCATTCTTTCTTTCTGCTGCATTCCTGCTCTCATGGAATTGCAACAGGAGGACAAAGTGGTTAGCAAATCCTTTTCTGCGTTTCTTGGGACTATGTCTGAACACAAACATTGTTCATGAAAAACTGTTATATGTATATGCACGCATACAGCAGCCAACAACACCATGAAAACAAAGTCAAGAAAAGTCCTGATTAGCACTTGTCTGTGAGTCTACCATGTCATGCTGAAATAAACACTCACTAAACATTAGCTCATTAGAGAAACACTGTTTTCAACAGGGTAGAAGTGTTTTTGATATTGTGCTTCTTAAACAGAGATACAAAGAGTGTTAAATGACAAAAGACAGATAAGGTTGGAATTAAAAAGGATAAAGCTTAGACAAGACTCAAGGAATAAAGCAGTAGCGCTCCACCGATGTTGCACATGAGTACATTTACCCGTCACTCAGATTTCTACTCAGATTGTGAAATATATACGTACATAATAGTATATATTATCGTATGTGGCTCCACAATGAGCTCTACAAAGTGTGAAGAAATAACCCTGATGATGTCATCTGGGTTACCTAGGTTTGGGCTTGAGACTTTCTTTCAACAATACTGACTTTAATGATATGGGTGTATACCAGGCATCGGGTTGCATTATGGAAATTGTGGCATCCAGCATTTTGGGAGTTAGCCCTAATGCTACACAGATTTTGACCTATTTTCTGTTTTGTTTTTTTCAATCTGTCTCTTTCTTCCTAATTCTATGTATTAGTTGTCCCCCTTACACATTTTAAAACTAGGGGGGACCGTTCATTTCAAGTTGTTGCTCCAAGGTTGTGGAACGCTTTGCCTCCTTCCATGCGCTGCTTAGATTGTGTGGAAAATTTTAAAACTCAGTTGAAAACTCTGCTTTTTAAAGAGGCTTTTAACTAGATTATAGGGTGGTTAGGCTGGTTTTATGTGTTTGTGTTATTCTTTTGTTTCTTTTTGTGATGTATTGTATGTATCAGTGTTGTTAATGCTTTATTTTGTTGTGAAGCACTTTGTGATCTTCATCTGAGAAAAGTGCTATACAAATAAATTTTACTTACTTATTTACTAGGTGCAATACGAAATTACTGTTAAACCCATTCAAATTTGACATTTCTTCAAACTTATAGGTAGTAATCTACACTTGTAAAACTAATTTGGATTATTACCCCATTTCTGATTAATATTGCTTAGTAATAACACTTACTCCAACAAGCAGATAAGGGGAGTTGCTTTTCTAAGCACTCTATTGGTAGATAGGGTTTTGATCAATATGAAATCCCACACCCAATCCGAACCATCCCAACTCAACATACTAACATGCAGTCCTACATGTGATGAATAGAACAATATAGATCAGAAGCTATAATGTCTGATTGCTGTATTGAATACCCTTGGGGATTGTCTATATCTGTGATGCTATATTTGTTTAGTAGGTTGCACAAAGACAGCCAGATGAACACTTCACCGGGGTCATATATTTGCTCTGTCCTTGTATGACATAGACTTCCCGTAGCAGGTTTGTATCTCTAACCTGCTTGTGTTTGACGGCCAAACAGTGACTAGACAGTCTCTAAGCCACACTGGAGAAAAGTACATACCGGCAGCAGCAGGAACACTGGGAGAGACCTCTGCCCTGCTGCTCCTTTCACTGCCAAGACCCCAGTTGTACAGGCGGCCATTGTTCACTGGTAGATAATAGCTGGGAGATCGATTACCTTGTTGTACAGATGGTGTTGAGTTTTAACAGTGGCAGCAGGCTGGCGATGGGCAGAGAGGCCCTGGAATGTGCCACTGAGGCAATGCCAGCTATGTTCCTGGTGGTGCCCTGGCCTCTTGGCACTCCAGGTTAACTCTTCATATAGACTGTGGATGATGTTGTCAATTTACTGTAATTTTGCTCAGAAAGGAATTCAGTACCACTTTGCTGTAGTATATTGTCTATACTGAGATACAGCTGCAAACCACAATGGAAGATGCAGGAGTGAACATTTCATCCCAGTCCAGAGGACTGTGCCTGACAATACTGACATAGTTGAAATATTTTTTGCAGATACAGTATGCTTTGAGAATGAGTCGAGAATCCAAGAAATTGCTGATACATAGATTACATACATAGGTCTTTGGCATGGGAGCAGAGTTTTATGACAGGATGCAGACGTTGAAATGACAGCATCAGTCAGAGAAACCGAGAGCGAGCATGTGTGTTAGGGTGAAGATAGATAGATAGATAGATGGAGTACTTTATTAATTCTACCTTGAAATTTGACTAACAGCAGCTGTGAGCTATGAGCAATACTTATCAATAATAACTTAATTAAGTGGGAGAATCTTTGCTTTAAATTGTGCTCTGTGCAATACTGCATAATGAAATGTAAAGTATACTGTCTCTGTAAAGTTTTAGCTCCATTGTGGATCAGATAATTGAAGGATGAGAGTGTTTGTATTGGTCTAAGTTTGTTAAGGGGAAGCCTCCCGACCCCTGTCCTGACACATAGGGGGATGGCAGCTGGCAGCACGGACCTCCTGTAGCGCTCCTCGTCACGGCGGAGCTGGATCAGTCTCAAACTGAAAGTGCTCCGCTAGTTATGTAGCTGGTAGTATTGCAGAAGTAGGTTGTTGTTGGGCTGTGATTGTTGTTTTATGCTGGCTCCAAATTGTTAACCAATACCGAAGACAACACAGGGTTTTAATTGTACACAGTGGTCCACTAGGAGTTTAGTGCTATGGTTTGCTGATTGTTTTGTGTGTTGTTGCTTGTAGTCGCAGATGGACAGAAGCTGTGATTACTCTGCCACGAACAACGGGGCCACATTTTGGTATACCCAAGCAGCTTGTCAGAAAGCTTGGATGTCAGTGAAAGAGGTGGCAGTGGTGAAATCTGCCCTTTTTCCATCCGTCTTCTCTTTCCCTCTCTCACAGATGGTGACAGCAGTGGCGAGAGAGATCTTGTTCTGCGAAACGCCATTGAATATTTACATGTCTCTATGTCTGGGACAGGTAGCAGACCTATGGCACACTGGAATTCGATATAGAGGGACTGAGAGTTAACCGAGTGGTAAAGGAAAATAAACTTTGACCCAACTTACAGTTCTGCCCAATAACATAACATATTGCTAAATCTACGACTCATTTGATATAGTCACAATGAATCACAACAAGCTGAATAAAAGAAAAAACGGTAATAGAATATCTATGTTGATAGTAATCACTGCTCATTGATTTCACCACTTAGCTTAGCCTCTGTAGTAGACACTTGAAGAACAAAGTACAGAGTGGCGTTTCAGGGCTGTAAAATGCCTTTGATAGAGATAAAGTGTGTGTCATTGTTGTGAAGTCTTTAGAATCCCTGCTTGTTGCGGTGGAGCTCCCCACCATTTCCTCTGATGTGGCTTCAAAAGGGTCTGAGGAATCAACAGTCTCCTGGGAGGAAGTCATTTGTGATTCAAGCAACTGTTGAACACATTACATGTGCTTCTTGGCACCCTCAACATTTCTGCTATAAAATTGAAGAGGACATCCTACAGTTCTTTATAGGGTTATTTTTCAATTCTAAACAGCATTGTAGTGAATAGCATATTGTAGTACATTTTATAGATTTGTGAGTCTCGAAACAGCACTGCAGAAATCTATCTCATCATCAGAAGATACCATATCTATCTTCATTCCATATGCTTTAACCGGTTTCACAGTGTATTCCACTTTATTGTTAATTTTGAGAATATAAATGCATAATTCTTAAAATGTGTTAAACCTCTAAATCCTAACTAACTAGTGTACTTGCGATGTTAACATAAAGAGAACTGCATGTAATGTTACAGTATCTGTGTAGCCAAGAATATACTGTTTTCATTGAATATCAATACATGTGATGTGCCATTTGTTGTGGTGCACATCCTTTGCAGCTATGCTATGAAAACATATGGCTAAGTGTAGGCTACATTTCTCTCAGTTGTAGTTGAGATTTTTTATGTTCGCAGAAAGATGCACAACTCTGCATTTTCCAAATTAGCTGTACAAGGACTTTTAAAGGGTGCTAACGTTGTTAGCTTTAGCTCCCCTGATTCCAGACAAAATGCTAACTGTGGAAAAGATGCTGGGCATGAGCTGAGGCTACCTAAAAACACTTTTCAGGTGATAATATGGGAGCTTGCTTGATTCCTTAATTGAAATGGTAATTGTATAACTCACTAAGTCCTCGTTTGTAAAGAATTTAACATCTTAAAACAGCTTGATTTTTCTTACATTGTAAATATTTCAAGTCGTTCACCCTTGTATTGTCCTCCTGGGTCAAAAAGATTAACACTTATTTTTATTTTTTTACCATTTTTTCGACATTTGACATTTTCAATGCATTATTATTATTTTTTATTTCACTACCACCACCTTACTACCACTAGCTTTACACTACTTTTTGGAATCCATGGTCAATAACCCTCATTTGTGTAGAATTATACCTCATATTTGAGTTAATAAAGCAGAAATTATGAATTATTTTGATTAATAGTTCAGATCAGAAGAACACATGTTGAGTGGATGAGATGGTCAGGATGCTGATTTGAAACTAATTCAATTTACACTCCAAATTCAATGAAAGTGATCAATTGTATTTGCAAAGAGCGTTGCATGGAATCCATCATTTCTTGGGGTAATTTGGTTAAAAAGAAAGCCATATTTCTGATATAGACATTTTTAAAAGGGGTCAAATTTGACCCGAGGACAAGAGGAGGGTTAAACCCGCATCTGCAGCACGTGAACGCGGCATACGGTTTTTGCTGACACGTTCACATGACCTCCCTGGCCCCTTGACTTCATGGTCCTGCAGTTGTCTGACAACATGAAGAGAAACACACAACGAAGGCGACGATAATAGTTCGGTTTAAAGCCCAAGCTGTGGTCACACAGCACAGACTGAGTCGGAAATGACACACTGTGTGTGTGTTTGTGTGTGTGTGTGTGTGCGTGCTTGTGAACGCTCACACAGCAGAAGCAGTGGCAGTCACAGCGTTGCCGTGTCTGTCTACGGGACGGTGGGCACCAGATCACAGAGGAGCTCCTACAAAACATCGTGATTTGACGCGAATTTTGACTCGGCTCACATGTCTTCCTTCCGTAGACCTGCTGCCATTGAGTCTGGGATTGTTTGATGGATCCAGTGTGACGAGTCAAGATTAGAATCCGTTATTCCTTTAAATGAATCGGCGTCTCTGGATGCTGGAATTGCTTAGTTGATACAAATATAGCCTAGAGGGGGGAGAGGAGAAGACTGCGCTGGTTTTATTGGATTGGATGTTGTCCGTTGAGTCCCTGGTAACCTTCACGGTGTTCCCAGCAGCCGCTGTCCGGCCGGCAGGCAGGCAGGCAGCCTGTTGTGTGGACTCGGAGCTGTCCGCGGTGCTGAAGGTCGGCTGTTTCTTCATTCTCCGGAGCTGCGAACAGCCGCCTCGTCACCCCATACCGAGGATTTAAACGCTGCGATCTTTGCGCACAGGCGCGCCGTTTTCTCACAGCGGCACCATGGGTAAGCTGAGTGAGAATGAAGCTGCGGCTGCATCGCGCTTCCCACCGGTCATTTTGCTTCTCGGGGTATTTGTGCTGCTATAATTCATATCCACAAACGATTCCAGTCGCATACGCCCTTTTGGAGATTGATAAATGTATTACGATATGATATATGATCTATATTGACATATATGTCTAGCCTATACACTGTTTCTTTGCAATATTTTTTCCTTTAAAAAATGACATACATGTTGGTTTCAGTAAGCGTGCGTCATGTCCGTTCATCACATTTTTTTTTTACATGGTTAGGACTGAGAGAGGCTAAAGGGAGATGTGGGTCTGACAGTCATGAGCCATTTCTGTGTAAAGCCGCTGGATTTCTACAGTATTCCCCTCCTCTTCCTCGTGTCTCTGAACTTCAAAGAAGGGACATGAATATTCATCAAGTCTATTATTATTACTGGCGCGCACGCTAAAATTAGAAGCTCATTAAAATGCAATTCACCGCGTGCAGTCAGCGTTGGAGCATGTGAATGTAGGCGCTTCTATTTCATTCTAATTGGCCACCAAATGAATCACTCCAAAATGCCTTGTAAACATTTTTATTCTGGAGAACTGCCCCAAAAGTCCAAATCCAGCCAAAACAAAACAAATTGTTGTATTTATTGGATTCAGTTGTATTACAATCTGCATCTATGATGTAGAAAACACATGTTAGAGAATAAATGTATTCAGGATCATTTTTATACAATGTACAATGCTCCTCAAGATAATATATATGTGATTATTTACTTATCTTGTTATTCCTTATTCATTGGCCTACATATGCATTCCAATGTGTGTCATTGCAACCCACCACACCTGTGTAGCCCCCAGCTGTGGCAATAATTTGCTCTAGAGTGTATTCGGTGGTATTCTTGCCTATGTGACTCATTCCAGGCTGGGATGTTCTGAGGAACACTCCATTCGCAGAACAATGAGTCTTTAATGAGTGGTTAAGTTCACCTCCGTTCAGGTGAAGAAGAGAAACAGCAAAGCAATATGATACCTATGACAGGTCATTTACTGCCACATCAATATTGCAGCATGTGCCATCTCCAGGCTTCCATTTAGTTGTTTTTGAAGGTCTTTTGGCCTTTTTTAGTTAGCTGACAAGAAAGCGACAGAAAATGTAATAAAACATGTGGTTTTCCATTGCAATCAAAACAGAGGGGACCATGGTTATATTGTTTGCATCTTAGACCACTGGCCAACTAGAATGCACACATCATGTAAAATGAATGTGTCACTATCACTAGGCTCTCTCTAAATCTTAAAATTCCAACTTCCAGTGAAATCAAGAGAATTATTTTGGCAATTATATTACAAATACTGTTATTAATGTAAAATGAGTGAATGCAAAAAAGTCATTGATTTAATTTAACATTGGCTTTCTATTTTAGCACACTGTGATATGCCTGCAAGGATACTGCTGATTCACTCTGGAGCCTCTGTTAAGTAATGTTGTAGTGCAGTTTAATGGCCACAAGAGAGAGCTCAGTACCTTCTCTTACTGCAAATCTATCTGATTTGTATGTATGTGTGTGTGTGTGTGTGTGTGTGTGTGTGTGTGTGTGTGTGTATGACTCCCCCAGGAAATTTGAATGGAGCAGACAGGGGAAGATGTAAAGTACATTGCTGCAAGGGTACATTTTATTTACTATGTGTAGCATATATACTGTTGGGTAGGACTAGTCATTACAAAGTAAGCTGTTTTTTTATTTAAACCACAACATATGAGACAGCTATATAGGAAAACATCATTTTAGAATAGATAAATGTTCACTGTCAAAGATAGTCTGTCCTTCAGTGGCTTCATCGGCTGGAATATGTTTTGCTATTCTCCCTCATCTAAGAAAAAAACACCCATATTTTGGAAGATTGTATTCACTGGTATCACTGAAAACACCCTATGTATGAAGAAAAAGTATTAAAAAGGAAATTATTTATTGATCCCATGGCACCGGTGTTGGTTTCCCTTAATTCAGTGCCTCAGTAAAAGGCCTATAGTGCATTTAATAGAGTATATATATCTTCCTGGTGTTTGCACTGTGTGGAAGTGCTAGGTTTTTAGCTTTCTATTTTTAGCCACAGGTTCAATGACTATGAAATGGTGCAAACACAGGGAGAAATGGCCGTGCCCAAGGTCTGCAGCCCCCAACCCCCTGCCTTCGCTCAGCCGTGAAGAGTTAAGCCGAAGGGAAGTGTGTGTGTGTGTGTGTGTTTATTTGAAGAGTCTTGGGCAGATTGGCTGCAGTTAAAGTGAACATATCTCTGGCTGTTACAGCTGCTTGACCTGTATATACAGTATATATATGCGTGTGTGTGTGTGTGTGCATGCAGAGTCTGTTTCTTTGTGGTCTATTAGCGAATGAGGGGTATTACAGTTTCCTGTCAGTGTAGATTGAGCTCACACTGTCTTTGGCCTGCTTCCCTAGATAGACTGTTGGCAGCCGCGTGCTGTGTGATGGCTCTGCCCGTGTGACTACAGACAGGAAAAACGTGTAATGAATGAAACAGGTTTCTGTTACTGTCTCATATCTGGTAGGATACAGCATGATTAGATTTTTCCTTGAATTTTGGTTATTTATAAGATATCTGAGAGAATTTGTTCAGTCCTTTATAATATAGCCATAAAGACCAGATGTATGAATCCATTTTGCATCCTTGCCTTAGGCTGGTTCTAAGAAATACTATAGCTCATTTTCCACATGCTTCTCTATCAGTTGATAAAGCTCTTTAACCTCCTGAGCCCACGTAGCACTTTCATATCCCTCTGGATAATCTCAAAATATGTCAAGCTCAAAACAAGGTTAATTTACAAGGTAATAGATAGATAGATAGATAGATAGATAGATAGATAGATAGATAGATAGTTTATTCATCCCAAAGGAAATTTTAGGCATCCAGTAGCAAGACAACCATAACACAATAAATACATATACACACATATATCACCCATATCTAAGAATAAAAATAAAAATTAAATTAAAAATTAAAAATCACTCACAGAAATGCAATGACCATGATAAGGTGAGATACTATTAGACTGTGTGTAATGATGATAGTGCAAAAGTGAACAAGTGAACAGTGCAGCGATTTAACAGTGCAGTAGATCATGATAAAATATTGACTATGACTATAAAATATAAATTTAACAACCTATAAACTGACTGATATGCAGTTCATGTAATGTTTTGGACATAGGAATGACATTTACCTTAGTTTTGCTCTTCTGTATCCCTTTTTCATTCGGACTCCAAATATTAATGTCTGAGGCTCAGTGTACTCAACATTTACTGGACCCAGTCACCTTTTTTGGGCTGTTTTTTTTAATACTAATATGCTATTAGGTATTCACTGATGAGATAAAAGAGCTTGACATGTGCGGTTCAAGGGCTGAGAACGTGGTTAATTACAGTATTATTGGCAGACCAGAGAGGTGCACAGCAACTGAGTCTATGTTAATTGGAGTTTGGAGGGGTAAATAAGTAGGCCATAGGCTGCAGTTTTCTGTAAAGGAACTGGGCCGTTTGAGAGAGAAGGACAGATTTGTTGTAATTAAGCACAGATGATACATCATCTGTTATATGAATATAGCTCAAACCAAACTAAAAGGTTTCATGGGAAAATAAAATGCTATGCTAACACTTACGCACCATTATTGATTAGATTGTGGGGACCATAACAGATTGGATACGGTTAGTAGGGGTGGGGGAAAAAATCAATACAGCATAGTGTCGCAATATTTTTCATGGCAATACTATATCGATACACAGATGCCAAGTATTGCTCTTTCATTATATACGTGTTGGTCAGTATGTCTGCTTGAGATTCCCATTTTGCAGCAATAACTGAAGTGAGATGAACAACATCTGTTTTTTTTGGAAAGCAGATGTTGACAATCATTTGAAAGTTGGAAAAAAGGTTATAAATTGGCATACGTACATTGCAGAATATTGCAATGTCTTTAAAATTACAATAATTTAGTATCATTAGGGCTCTGGTGACTCGCACCCCTAACGGTTAGTAATGATCCTTTAATTATTGCTGCAGAATAAGGAAATATTTTGCTGAAATAAAAAAAACATCACTCAAGTAGGAATATTTTTCACATTAGTTAGGAACTGAATAAAGATTTGAAGTGAAATGTACGTGCCCATCCACCACCTCCATACCCTGCCACTTTCTGTATTACACCCATTTCATGTGTGCATTTGATGTAATTGCTACAATATGGATTTTAATGGCAAACTAAAGCACTTTTTAAATCGGTCCATCTTGGATGATTTCGATGTATTAATAACCTGTCTGATCTGATAGGATGTTAGCTACAAGTGTCCCTGTCTGAGGTGGGGTACCTGCAACCCCCTGGGGCCTGTGGTATCTAGTAACGTGTCGGCAGACACCCCGTGTAACTGGAGGTGCTGAAGCACCCTAGCAGGCCAGAACCTGCTGTACAGTACCTGAAGCACACATCCAACAGAAGGAAAGTAGTGCCTGTTTCTAATTGCCCTCTCCATGTGATCATTCCATTTTGAGAGAAATTCCTCAGACTTATTTTCATTTGAAGATATAATGTCAATTTAAATACAGTTTGTGTGCATGCTCATACATTTGTTCTGTAAGTGTACAACGTCCAGGTACAGGAAGTGATGTGGTTGATTAGCAGAAAAACTGGCCTTGGTGGCTCCCGGGTCTTAGCTGATGACTCATGGTTCACTGCAGAGCTTTTATCATGACCCCAGTTAAAGAGCCAGTCATGGCCTCACTGGCTCCCTTCGCCTCCCTGCTTCTATTGTGTATCAGTATTAATATAGGCCAGTACACGCTGCCTGTGGTGTGACAGTGACATTTCAAATAAATCATTATTAGGGGTGTCTCCATTTCAATTTTGAATCGGAAATTTCGATTTCGACTATCGAAGTCAGAAGCAGCATTGGCGATTCCCAGTGTTTTTTTCTCTCTCACCCCCGCCTTCTTGCGCATGTCCGAAGACAAAAAACAACAGACACAATGTAGCTTACCGGTTGGTATCATGCAGGTAACAACACGGAGTAACACTAGCTTACCGGTAGCCTGCAGCTGCGCTTTTCCAGACACAACAATCACTGCCGGAGTCAGGGATGATGGAGAAACAACAGAAAATCCTCCTGCTTCCCTGAAGTCACCAGTGTGGCAACATTGCAGAAAACAAATTGAAAAATGAATCGTTTGCTTTAAGGTGGATAATTCTATCTTTCTATTTACTCACTTGCACGCACAGAGAGAAACAGATATTAACAATTGAAACTACTGCACACACTGTACTTGTTGCTGCCATCTCACACTGTTAGTCTGAGGAAGATGTAGCAGCCAGCTGGAAGGTGTAATGTTGTGGAAGTTTAGGAAATTGCCCCGAGATTTTGTACAAACCAGTAAGTCATTAGTTCAGAGACAAGCACATGATCTCCCACTGACATCCCACCCATGAACACTGACATGTTGGATGACTTAGCCATACTAAAGACTGAAGGGAACGGAATCTTTATTTTTTTTGTATTTTTTTTTTTTAGATAATATTTTTGGGCATTTTTGCCCTTTATTTTTACAGGACAGCTGAAGACATGGAAGGGGACATGACATGCAACAAATGGCCGCACGTTCATGGCCATTGGAAAAACATTTTTCCTATTGAAAACCGCATCATTCACATCACTTCCTGTGGGAATCAGATTTCCCAGTTGTCCCAGTTGTTGACGTTGATGACTTTGGTTCACTGAAAATATTTCAATGACAATACACTGTTTATTGTGGACTGCTTACTGCATCGAGGAGTACACACCTCTACATTTACTCCACCCCCTGAGCTATCCAGGCGCCCTGGGGACTAAATCTCGCGTTGTGTAATTGGATGACTGCTTTTTCTTCTGCTCCACCCGGACACAAAATACAAATTCTTATTTGTATCCGTGTGCTAGTACGAAGATTGAACATGCTACAGGTTGCCAACCCTTGTGATGACTTATTGGGTCTCTTCCCCAGCGGTTACTGCTCTGTATTAGCCCATGCTTCAAGTCCAGCCAGCCACTGAGATAAGCAGTTGTGGTTTTGGCTATGGCTACAAAATCCAGCCTTTGAACAGTTGCAGCCAGTAATTGTACCCACCAACAGAGTTTAAGCGAGTTCAGTTAATCTAGAAATAACATATCAGTCAATTTTAATTTGATTCAAGGCTTACTGAAAAAAAAGTCCAGCTACAGACCAACTGATGGTGGGTGATGCAGCATTCAGAGCTCGCTCACACTAATAACAGTAATGCACTGACTCAGCACTCGGACTGTAAAGACAGGGAGTGTGGTGGTGGTGTGTGTGGGGGGGAGTAGCTCTTTGCCGCCCTACTGGCTGTCTGGCCTGTCAATCATTTGGTAAGCTCCTATACACACACAAGCCTAGACACACACAAGCTGTGTTCGAAACAGTTCCTTCATTCACTCACTCACTATTTCCTACATAGTGTTGTATTTAAAAGTAAATTACATAGGGAATGACTAAACCAGATTTTGGACACTGTGCATTTCGGGTATATATATATTATATACTATGTGGTGCACTATTTCCGTGATAGCGAACGGTTTAGAACATAGCTTTAGATACCACTTTAAGTTGCTCAGCGTTATTGAGACAAGTGGCGTCCCCTGGAGCAGGCCTGAGTGAGACTCAATGGACCTTTTTTCACAGCAGACATTTTGACTCTTCATAGTAGGAAAAGCACAACTGAAATTCACAACCTTAACGATGGGTCAATTCCATCAAGTGTCCCAGTGAGCTATTTCAGTGAGTCAGCATGCACAATACCAAGGCCTCTCCGAAGTGGAATGCAGCCATCATTAGTTGGTTTTGAATACACCCGTGCTTTTCCTACTATGACAGGTCAACCTGTCTGCAAGAAAAAGGTCTATTGATAGTTTTCTCCAAGACGGAGTGCGGAGCTTTTCAATGCGGTGTTTGTGTTTGTCTGTGCAGATGTGTGTGTAGTGATCAGGGCTCCTATCTGCTACTGGATTTATGAGGCCAATGTGGTGAGCTGGCTGCTGGGACTGCAGTATAGAGCAGATAAAGGCACAACATCCCGGAGCAGTGGAAACCACCATCTCTCCGGTCCTTATAACAGAAAGAAACCGCTGCTGTTCTTTCCCATTATTCTTACCAAAGTACTACTCTACTTAATGTACTCTCATTAAGTCTCTGCAGTCGGTAGTTATGTAGGCTCTGAACATCGGCAGTTGGCTAACCAGAAACAAGATTTTAATACTAATGTGCTGCATCATAAGGAATAAGAAAATGTTCAACATGGAAAGTACATTTGATTGTACTAAAAGATCTGCAGGGGATTATCTAGACTCACAGACTCAAAATATCTAATAATAATAACAACAAACTATAAACCAATTTTACCTTTAAGTGAAATCAAAGGCTGCTGCATGTGTAGAATATTTCATATTTCACCTCATCAATCATGAATTGTCAGTAGTGTTTATGAAAATTGTTGCTGTGGGGTGAAAACTCAAACCTCCAAGTTTGTTGATTTCTTTAGGAAATGTTATCAAATCTGACAAGTTATACCTATTTTCTAAAAAGTTTACATTTTGAATGTAAAATGTAAGATTTTCACCCAGCAACAGCGATATGCCTCACAGTTAGCCTACGTATGTGTTACAGCTTTGCATTAAAGTAAACATAAAGTATACATTACATTATTAATATTACAAATACCCAAATCACCCCATTATAGCTCATCATAGGTTATATAAGGCAGCCTCTCTATCACCACTCCAACGTATTAATATGTTCCTTTTCTTCCCTGCAGGTTATGTGGGTATGCAACTTGTGCCGAAAACAACAAGAAATCCTCACCAAATCGGGGGCGTGGTTCTACGGCTCGGGGCCTGGTCAGGTGCTGTTTGAGGGTGGGCCGCAGGGCAAGAAGGCCAAACTGCAGGACCCGTCCCTGTACCCCTACCAAGGAGCCTCAGGGGACTTGACACCAGCGTCAGACAGAAGCAGACCTCACGGTGGACTCCTGCCCAGACAGTCGTCCCTTGACAACGGATCGGGGCTGAGGTACGACGCACCCATAGACAGGTCAGTTCTACTACATGCTCCACATGAGTAGTTTTTATTATGGTGTAAAGTCACGTTGATGCTTTTTATACATCACAGAAGTAAAGAACATATGCTGACATACAGTATGTGGCGGTTATATAGGAAGTGCAGAACTGTCTTTCAATCCTGGCATAAGAGCAATGTCTCCTAGCAAGCTAGACAAGGCCCCATAGAAACAACTTGTACATGGAGCCCATAAGGCCTTTAAAGGAGACAGAGACACAGATACTGTATGTGGCACTAATTCAGCAATTCTACAGTCACCCCCCCACCCACACACGCACGCACGCACAGCACAATTCAACATACCGGTAGAAGGTTTGAGCAAGGCTAAGCTAAGATAGGGTGCTGGGAGGTGAAAACAACATTTGCTTTAAAGTTTAAGACATTTTTTGTCATCAGCAATGTTTTAAGGCCAGTTCAGCCATTGTAAGGCTTGGCAATTGAGCATTATAAAATGCTTTTGGAGTAGAAAAGCAAGAGCAGGCTGGTTTCACTGCAGAACATTGTGTTCTATTTGTCATATGCACTAATGCCCCCGCTGAGTAGCAAACTGTCAGTTGCTGACAACACGGACATGCTGTGTTTGTGAATCTTTGATCTGTTTGCCTATTTCATGATACTGGTGTGAAATAAGGTAGTTACTTTGATGTCCACATGGGGGCTCCTTCCTCTTTCTTCCTTCAAAGAGAGGAAGAGAAGCTTGTAGTCAGTATCTACACACTCTCTACAAATGTACACAGCTGAAAGGCAAAGAACCATTTCAGAAAACTTCTTATGTCCCTGTTTGCGCCTTCTCAGATGTTGGGTAACACAACATTTGTAAAGTGCAACGTTGGACTATACTTAAACTAGACTAGACTTATACTGTAAGTTGACATATACAGGATGCTTAAGATACTGCTTCTTAAGAATGTCTAAAACTTTTGTCAGTTTGGGACAAACAGTGATCAGTAAAATAAAATGACTATGGTCACGCACATTATAGGAGAGGTGCAGTTGGAAAGGAGGTGAATTTGACTCTGTCCCTAACTAGCCCATGTCCCTGTTCCTATCCTCTGCTGACCTTGTAAATGTACACCTGATGTGCCATACCCCCAACTTGTCTAGCACAGGGACAAACCAGCATGCACAGGCTTGTACCTACAGTATCTTTGGAGTCATTCGGTCTGTGTCATCTCTCTGCCATTGCAACCTTGTGTTTACTTCTTCATGCATTTAAATCCTTGATTTAATTGCCTGATATTTTGCTCCAAATGGATGTTTTGATGGCTATATCCCACATACCTAGCAGTGAGTGTTGGAGATAAGTGTACATACTTTCAGTGCTTTCACAGTGTAATAAGGCTGCTGTGCAACTATGACACATACTCAGAAGCATTGCTATAACTCCAAAATAGACATTTATTTCTCCCCTGTTTTGGTAAAATGGTGTTCCTGTGCTATCCTTGTTGTCCTCCTCCATTACATTTCTATACTCTGAATCCAGACTGCACACAAGCACAATAAAGAGCATCACCTGCAACTGCAAATTGTAATTAAAGTTACACTACTGTAAACCTTAAAGATTGATGCAGGTTAACAATATTTTATGTCTCAGTGCAACTGGAGTACATCATCCATCTTCTCCTCAAATGGCTGGCTACTCTAAGGTGCTTTTAATGGATGATCAGACTGACTATAGATCAGACTATAGATCAGACTGCTCCAAGCATTTAGTCATCCAGTCCCTCTCTGTTCCAATCCAGGCCCTTGCCACTGTATATTCATTAACTGCATGGCAAAAGAGGTGGATGTGGTACCGAGGAGTGATTATTGCTTTGACATTGCCTACATATGCAGTGACACAACAGGAAACTGGCTGTCTGGAAATTCATGGGATAATGCTGATGATTGATAGCACAGAGTCCATAAATAGAACTCCCACTGCATAAGCACCACAACCCACTTTCATTAATCTCAAAGAATGTTTAAATTAACTCCTGGATCTGTTCTGCTAAAGAAAGGAGGGGAAACGCTGACAGTCTATTTATAAGAAGAAATAACTTGGGAAGGCTTCTAATTTATCTTGGTCTCAGAGGTGTCATTTGAATGAACACACAGCTGCATTTTTGGGTGAGGCTGATGAAACAACAATGATTACACTGGGATTGGAACATTCATTCATTCAAACCTTTATTTAACCAGGATAAAAAAACTCCTTGAGATTAAAAATCTCTTTTACAACAGTGTCCTGGCAAGTGGCAGCAGCACGTTTCAAATAGACACAGAGACACTTAAATGTAAATACATAAACACACTTTCACTCATATTCAAACAACAATGTCGTCATAAAAACCCTGGGTCCTAAATCAATTTAAAAACAGTGACATACAGACTGCCTTTCTGCAAGGTCCTTTAAAAAGCCTTTAAAAGAATGAAATGAGACCAACATACTCGCTTTCTTATGCATACTGTATGTCATCAGCCACTGCCATATGAGCCTTAAAGTTATGTCACCAATGAATTCACATTGCCATGGAGTTCATTCTTTTCTAGTTTTCATAGTTTTGGTCACTATTCCTATCCTTTAATATAATGTTTACTGGTAATTTATGATGTGATGATGCTGCAACTTCCACCACTCCAGTGTGCAAGCAACACGAGTAGTCGGACACTGAGAAAGATTTGAAACAAATTCTCATTTTAACTAAGTGAACATGCCCAAATGGTCCATTATGATTGTCCTTTGCATTGTGGAACTGCATTTGTGGAAAGCTACAGTAAGTGCAGTAGGTAGTTGAAGTAGGAACTAAATCTAATAGATGCTTGCAACGGACAGTTGGGGTAATAGCAATAATATTCAACTTTTTTACTTTTAAATAAGTGCTTTGTTTGTTAATATGGTTAGTCTGTGAACATATGTGAAATGTATTGCCTTAATAGAGGCCCTGTGCACTCAGTTTCTAAAAACTGATTTTAGTAGCTTGTTGTATCCCCAGATCTCAGCAATAGACGTTTTTCACAAAAGGCATTTTGACATGTCAGAATAGGACATGCACAGGTATAAATAATGAAATTAATGATGATTCTGTCATGAGTGGAACAGACCAATGTTATTGGCTAAACATGTGCTTTTTACATTATGTCAAGTCTGCTGTGAAAAAAGGCCCATATATAAATAGGACCCAGGTGGTAAACATCATGGGTCTTATTTTGATATTTTCATAGCCTTCTCATCTGTTTTGCTGAATTTTCCTTTAAGTGTAAAAAAACTGCAAATTGATGCAACATATCATGTAACTTTGTCATTTTTTGTATCTTTGCTTGAACATATGCTCTATACTTTGGAGTTTGAGCTTTGACATCAAAACGTAAAATTTGGCAGTGAATAAAGGAAACATTAGCACTGAAAAAGTTCCACTGAAAAATAATGAAACACTGGTTTTGAAGATGATTTTATTTTTATATTCTTTGCATTGTGCTGTTTTTCAATGACAATCTTTGGATTTTTTCATCATGTCACTAATCATTGAATGTCAGTTTTTCTGTTAATGCTTACAGGTTTTATTTGATCCTTCTTTTAGTTTCAACTTTCTGTCTCCTTATTTCAATAGTTTAAATGTTTTTAGAATAAACATTCAAGTCATTTTTGCCCAACTTGGACCAACCTTTTTCAAAAAAGACCATATTTTGTTGTACTGCCCATTGCTGCACATCCTGTTTACACCTTGTATGTTTGGGTCTCTGTTTTAGCTCCAGAGTGAGACATCTCACTTCTATACTATCTTTGTTGGGAGTTGCACATGCTCAGTAGCTCGATAAGATCCCATCAGCTAGATAACCGTAGTAATATCAAAGTTGGTAGCCTTTGCTCATTAGCGCCACCTCTGTTCAGGGAAAGACTGCAACTAGTCTTGCGACCATAGACATTTAAAGAAATGGACCAACAGGTCCCGTTGTTCTGGACGGAGACCAGTGAAGTCTATTAGAAGCTCTTTCCCGGTGATGCTGAGCGTTACTGCGCAGCCTCCAACTGAGCTTGAAGACGTAGATGTGACGTGAGGAACCTGTCTGAAAGTTGTAAGTCTTCTGGTAGCTGTGCAAGAGAAATCTCAATCATTCCCAATCAGCAGAGACAGAGAGCGTAGCTATATTTTAGAGATAACATAGACACAGGCTATTTACTTCTAACTAACATGCTAGTTAACATTAGTAATTAAACCTAAACAGCTGATGTAAGTTGAAACTGTCTGCAAGCTTCTCCCGACTATTCGGTGATTTTTCAACTCACAATCGTTAACCTATTTTTACAAAAACGTCTGCTATGGAGCCATAACGTGAGCTAATGGAGCCTTTTATACATTGTTGTGTTTCCTTAGAAAGAAACACTGGAACAAAATGAATGGCAGTCAATGGGATGCTAATGGCATGTGATGGCTTCATAGCATTAAAATGGCGCCATAGGAGCTACGCTTAGAGAGGAGAGGCTTACCCCCTTGGTAGAAACAGTTACGGCGCTCTCATGACATCACATTTGCGGGCGACAGCTTGGTTGTGGCTACTGTAAAAAGGCCTTTAGTTGGCACTTAGCAACAGCTAGCGGTTAGCCTGACTTTTGCAACATAGCATTTTATCAGAATACATCACAGGAAATCTTCTTAGGAATATAGTAAATATTGTATTGGATAGATATAATTCTGCTAAATAAAAACATCACATTCATTATTAGTTACACTTGTTTTCATGCAGCGCCGAATGGAAATGAGAGAGGCACCATTCTCCCAAGTTAGTGTAGTATTAACATGATTTTAAATCTGGCAATTTTAAGGTAAAATACCTGTAAAATGTTGCTATAATCAAATGCTTTAATCCTCTCGAAGTTCACTGAATCTTTACATGCATAACAACTGACTGAATAAAAATAAAATTGTAAACCCTTGGGAACCCCCCCTTTTTATGTGTGCCTTTTCCTAACAGGCAGACACTCGAGGTATTAGGACTGTCATCTGCTATTACTGATGAGGAGCTGATGCTCTGAAGCTAGGAGTATAATAAGGGGAAAACCCTGAAACAGCATCGCCTCTCTTCCCCAATTATACTGTGGGAGCTATCTGCGGCTGTGCGCGTCCCAAAGAGTGCATGGCAGATGATGGAGAGATATGGCAGAGTGCGCACACTTGCATATCAGACCTGTACTTTGTGTGTGTGTGTGTGTGTGTGTGTTAGCGCGAGTGTATATGCTCTTCGTAGGCGACTGGAAATATGAGTTGAATGTGAGGCGGCAGCTGATGCGCCGGTAAGGGATGCTGCTGCTGCTGCTGCTGGCGGCCGTGTAGGATGCTTCTCCCGGACGCTCCTCCGCCTCTTCCTGCACACCGAGAAGAGATTTTTGCAACAACGAGAAGAAGAAAAGGCTCGTTACCGGCACCGGAACTACCTTATTTTTCTCGCTTCAAGTCCGAAGCATTATGACCGAAGGATCCCGCCCGGAATGCATCTCATTTAAGGACACTTTTTACCAGGAGCGGCCGGAGAGATATGGAACTTGATCGGCGCCTTTTCTGCGTTTAATGCGCCCCCGGGAGATAATAATAACAAAATACTGAGGAGGCATATGTGTGGAGGGGGGTGTCCGGAGAGAGCGCAGGCTTGGGGATGTATTGCTGGTGAAAGGAAAAAGGGTGATCATTTACTGAAGATAAAAGAAAACGGAGGGCGAAAATGCAGTTTGAGACATTGCGTCAGTTCTGTAGCTCGGTTTTATCCCATTTCAACGGGGCTTTCTCTGCGCCTCAGAACATCTTGCAGACGGAGCTGTTCGAGCAGGCGTTGAGCAACATCGGGTGAGTGATTCCTTTGTAAAGAAATGCCCTGATTTATGAGGAAGGGCTTCCCCGTTGGTATGTCAAACGAGTATTTGGGGAGGAGGGGAGTGGGGGGGAGTGTTGCCTTTAAAGATCGGCAGCCAGCCTGCGTAATAACAACCTATAGTACTGTTGCTGCTGCAGATATTTCCTAGCTGGATGATGGTGCCGATCAGTGATGCTGCCGCGGTTTGCTGTGTGCGCGCGCACACATGTACCGGGGGGTGCGGGGGTTGGGGGGGATAAGGGGGGTGGGGGTATATGACTGTGACCATGTCGAGGTGTGACTGGGCTGGTAGCCTGTGTATGTGTGCATGTATGCCCCAGCGCACCGCTGCAGCATGTGCCTCTGCTGCTGCTGCTGCTGTACCTGAGAGGACTACATGGTGTGTTTGTGTGAGTGTGTGTGTGTGTGTGTGTGTGTGTGTGTATGTGTGTGTGTGTGGGGGGGGTAATACATGTTCATTTTTAAAGCATTTTCTATCATTTTACCCTTTTAGCTACAATGTTACTGCAACATACAGGAATAACTGATTTTTTTTACATTTGCTGGACAAGAGGTGATAGTGTGGTGTGTCAAGGGTGAGAGAGAGAGAGAGAAAGAGAAGAGAAGTTGGATCTTACTTAGATGCATTGGAGCATATTATGATTAGTCTTCTAAATGCTCCATTCCCCCACAGAGAGGCCCCTGGTCATCGGGCCAGGAGTGGCTGTTAGACACATCTTGCAGACTGCAGAAGGGCTTCAAACTTGCAAGCAGTCTTGCGTTCCTGCAGCAGCAGGGCCGAGGGAACACGCAGCAGGGCCAAGATAACACGCAGGCCTATTTTTATTTCCCAATATAGGCGCAGGCCCCATATCTCCACATGCATTGTCTGTCTCTGGGGACTGCAAGTCTTTCCCTCTTGCCCCCCACCCTACCGTCAGAAATAATTTACAGCATTGCTGGGCTCTCTGCCACCTCCCATTACATGGCCAGAACACTCAGCCACTGGAAGGGCTGAACAGGGGGCTCTGTGCCTGGAAACTGTGATCCAGCAATCATCACATCTGACTGATTAAATTGAACTTATTTTCCGTCACTACCCTTTTTTTCCCTTCTCAGCAAATTCCACTAGTTAGAAGCAGTCTCTGATTGGCAGCTGATGACAGGACTGCTACATTATCATATTGTTATATATAATTGGCTAATTTGAACAACTCACTGGTAGGTGTATCTTCACTTTTAATATTGGACCCTGAGGCCAGTATCAGCCTTTATGTACCATATAACTCACTGTTGCAAAACAACAACACAACTCTGCAAACCAGCAGTGTGTGCTAGCCAGGTTGGCAATCCATTCGTCTGTTTGTGTGTGTGTGTCTCTCTCTCTCTCTCTCTCTCTCTCTCTGCATGTTTCTTTCTTGCCCGGCCAGGCCTGCTAATGGGCTGTATGCTTTTAGATTCAGCTTCCATGTATTATGCATGTGTGCGTCAGGAGAGGTTCTAATGGGGTGTGGGGATCTGTTCTTAGAAGGCCTGAATGGTTTTGAATTGAGTGGTCACTACATTTAAACTGCAACCATACTCATCCCCCCCACCACACACACACCCCAGCCCTATGGCAGCTCTTTGTGCTTGCTTCCCTGAAATGCCTGACACCAAAGTGTGTCTGTTGTTGGACTGGTGTATAAAACGAGGGGACGTTATTGAGTTTGTGGTACACGTCATATAGCTTGTTCCCAGATGAGCCTTTAGCAAAGTGTGTAATGCTATATATGGTATATGAATTCCTGCATTTGATGTTCTGCATGGATGCAGTGTATTGAAAGTCACGTAAAGTGTATTCAAATCCAGCATATTCAATAAAACCCATATTTCTGTTTAATAATTCCAAACGGGCCGCACAATCTTGGGTGGGATTTTAGTGAGTCATCCTCATACTCACAGCTGTTTACTTCATCTCACACTCACATATTGTTCTCTTGCAGTGGCAGCCTATTTGCAGCTGTGCACTTCTGCATTTTATAGCTTATATGTGCTGTGCAGTGTCACAGATTGGAGGAAAATCAACTTGTTTCGACCACTGCGGGTTCCTCTGAAGTGGAAACCCCCAACCCCCTCCCTCACCCATCTATTCACTTGTCTCCTCCAACGATGGGGTTGCCATAGTGATAATATGTAATGTTTGATCAATAGAAATGAGGATGTGTCCTCCGTGTCTGTTAACACTGATGTTAGCAGGGCCTGATTAAAAAGATGAAGGAAGTCACAAATTCAGGGATTATTTCTAATACATTGACATAAGGTGTAAGAAAAAGACAGGGGGGGGGGGGACAAGTCATTTTTCATTTGCCATATAATCCTTGTCTGATCTGTCTGGAGAGGAAACACAATTTTGCTTCTCTATGGTACTTTTTGTGTGCCTTGACATGTTAAGACATTTTAGCAGTACTCATGTGTATGGCAGTTTTTCAACATGATAACATGACAGTTATTGTAGAATGCATTATCTGCACTATTTCCGAGTTCATGCCTGAAAGGTTCCCGAAAATGACTGATGCAGTTTAAACTGAATTTGAAACTTGAACTTTGCAAATTACAGACTGCAGAGAGAATATGAATACAGCACAGAAGAAAATGTTACCTGTAAAGCCATTTCAGTGATGCAACCTGAATCAACTTCTTTAAAGAGATGCAAGACCTCTCAACCAAGAGCCAAATGTGACATGTTTTTTAGAATTGTATCTGTAGCAGCTAATTAGTACTTACTAGCCCTGGATTGAGCAAGTTAAGCCATGTGTGTACAGTGGGCATCCTTTCAAACACTACCCTCATTACTCTTCACATTACCACATTACGTGTTCAGATCAAATGTGGATGGTGCTATGTAAAGGACCAAGATGCATTCTAATTGTCATTCGATCATTTAAAGCTTTAGTGCTTTTACATTCAAACCATTGCCAAAGTGAATTAAGACTATCAGCTCCACACAACTCTCTATGGATTTGTCAGTATGGCTGTGTGTGGCGTCCGGCGATCTCGACTAAAGATAATGACCTCTTCTGAAGAGTCCATCATGTTTTTTTAATCCTTCGTGTCCTCCTTGGCTGCTAACAACTGCGTGGGGCAGGGGTGGGGTGCTGTGTGCGATCACGGAAGGCTTGTATCATGTGGACGTGGTGAATTTTTTTGTTGTCATTACGTCCACAGGTGGGCGACTAAAACTACGCACTATAGCTTTAAAACACTTAAAAAGGTGGTCTGGTGCACTTTTGACCACATAGCTTTTGTAAGCGCTAATCCGTCCTTAAGCGTCCCCGACAAGGCAACGCTACAGGAAATTACATCATCAATGCAGAACGTGGTGGTTGTTTTGTTGGCTGCGATATCGGCAATATCTTAGCTGTAGCAAAAAAAAAAAAACGCAACTGATGTGAGTTTGGAAGCAATAATTTGCGCTGGGCCCTTTGACCTAGTGGAAGTGACGTAGGCTGTAGCAAAATCTGAACACAATTGGTCATATGGACACGCATGATCAGTGTTGGGCAAGTTACTTCCAAAATGTAATACATTATAGATTACTAGTTACTGTCATGTGAGAGTAATTCTCTGAATTCTCTGAATTCTCTGAAGTCTCTGAATTGTAATGCGTTACACTACTTTTGAGTTACTTTCACCAAAATAACACCGGAAGTTTGACTTGGCAGCAAGTGTGTAAAGATCAATGTCTCCTCTTTATCCACATCATAGATTATTCATAATATTTTGTATAATGAATATGAACATGCAAAGAAGTCTAACTAAAGCTATAAAAAGTAAAACATAAAATGGGCAAGTAGGAGAAAATTAAAATGTTCAATTAAAAAGTTGAAGTGTTATTTATATTGTAAAAAATTAAAATATAAAACACTGTACACAGGTATAATATTACCGAAATGTAATTAGCAATGCGGTAAATTACTGCGTTACAGCAAAAAGGAATAGAGTACTGTAATTGCGTTACTTTTGTAACGCGTTACTCCCAACGCTACGCATGATACACAATGTTGCTGCCCAATTCATATCAGGAACCCAATTTGTTCTATGCATGTGCGGAGGAAGTTGAGGTTACACATTGAGGTTTCCAGTACTGATAAGGTATTAAAGGGCTGTACTAAGGTCACCTCCAGCTACAGCTGATGCTCGTTACTAGCCATCTCAGGTCAGGACAGCATCTGGACACGTCTGGGCATTTGTTTCCATATTCTTCTAGTAAAGATAAGAAGAAACATAGTCAGACCAAACAACAGGACAAAAACATACCAGACAAACAACCACACAAAGAACATAGATGTAGTAAAAGCACAAACAGCACTAAATAGATTCAAAGTGTTCACCTCCACTGTATACTGGTTTTAAGTAACTTTATTCCATTACATCCAGTCTGTCATACATGGAGCATACAAGACACTTTCCACTCTGATTTCTACACTTGTCAACCTGTATTCTATTGATAGCAAGCATTGTGGATGTGAGGTGAGAGGAGCACAGTGGAGAGACAACACAAGGAAGGAAAAAATGGAGAGAGGACAATAGAAAGTACCAGGAGGAGACAGGAACACCCAGGCATCAGTCACCACGGTGACAGAGCTGTAGACGAGGCAGACATAGCAGGCTGCAACTTGTGGGACTCTGAACCCCTGGAGCCCCAGATTCACATCAATGTGACAGAACTGGGAGAAAGGAAAGGAGGAAATAGGAGGAAGGAAGAAGTGAGGAGAGGAGAGGACAGGGGAAGGCGATAGACTGCAGACCTAGAAACAGCGAGAGACAAGGACATGGATCCACAGCAGTCTGTCCCTTGGCTTTTCACAGTCTCGGACACCTGTGTTGATTCAAAGGTGTATCCACCTTGTTATGCCATTGGCCACACTGTAAGTATATAGAACATTTACCTATCCCCTGTTTTTTCCCCTTCTCTATCCAGGGCAATGCCCTGCTTTACATTACCACAGTTACACATTAACGCCTTGCAGATGCAAAATCAAGCTGATTGAGCTCCTCCACTGGAACTACTGGGAGTTAAATGCCTCGTCCTACCCACATTTTCCCAGCCAGCCTCTAGGCTACCATCACCCCTTTTTACCATCTCTGTGAGTACTATAAAATAGCCTCTTGAGGGTTTAAATGTGGGAGTCAGACTGAGACTCAAACTGTATCCTCAGTCGTTGTTATGCAACCTCCCCGGCATCCCGTCACACCTCGCCCACGCTCGGCCCACGCTCGGCCCACGCTCGGCCCACCCTCAGCCCACCCTCAGCCCTATGGTGTTGTACCGGGGTGTTGGCGGCACTCAGCAGATGTAATTAAGCCAGCCTTTTATTGGTTTTGTCCTCGCTGAGGGAGATGTGCGCAGGACGAAGGGATGCCCTGGTTTATTGTCTGGGCGGCTAAGAGAGGGGTTATTATGATTGCGCGCTGGAGAGAGAATCTACAGAAGCGGATAGAGAGAGAGAGATAAAGTGGAGAGAGTTGGAATGATAGCAGTGCAGAGAAAAAGAGGATGAATATTGCAAGAGAGACAGCGGTAAAGGCTGAATCGATATGCGTGACTCGTCTCTGATCTCACCAAATCATATCTCAGACAGAGATCGAGAGAGGAAGAATGAAAGAGAGAGCGAGAGAGAGAACTGGTAGGTAGCGGAGTGCTGTGTAGCCAGATAAGCATCAGGCTAATGTCCCCAGCCCCAGGCCTGCTGCCACTGCTGCTGCTCGGAGAGCGAGGCGTCTTAGCACAGGTTTGGTTACAGGTCGCTACGGCACCTCATGGCCAGAGACATGTGGGATGTCACACAGTAAGATATATACGTTATGTATATGTCCTCAGCAGTGAAACAGGATGAGGAAGGTACAGAAAGGGTCGAGGTGCAACAAAGGAAAGATGGTGTACTAACACCAACCTGTGCAGAGCCCTGACATCTGGGCTCTCTTCATGCTTATGGAGCGAGACTGATTCCCTCAAAGGTTGAAGAGGCACGTGTGCACATGTGTGTGTGTGTGTGTGTGTGTGACCCTCAACCTTTAATGGTTGAGTTGCAGTAGGCATAGTGTCCTCCCAGTAAAACTACATTTCATATTGGCATTAGGATCCAACTCTGCCCCAGGTCCTTAACTTCTTCCTCTCTCTCTCCACTCACTAGTGGACTAAAGAGAAGGCTGCTGAGTGGCATAAATGTGACTCAGCTCTTTATGTGTGTGTGTGTGTCCTTGTGTTTCCTTTGTGAGAGTGCATGTGGCAGCACTTGAATGCTCATGTGTTTGAAGCCCAGACCCTAGGAGGTCTTTTTTTCCTCTTAAAAAGACTATTTTTTTCTGCTCCCCAGCAGATGTCTGATGTCATCTTGTTTTTAAATAGCCAAGAGAGGGGAGAGAAACTGCATGCATGGATAGTGCTTGGCTTTCAACCATATGCATTGACGTGGGATGCTATTTGTCAATGTCGGTAACCATTGAATAGTTTGTAGAGGGGTTAAATTTGCCTGCCTTTGCTGTAGGAGCTTACCATCAGTGTAGGATCTTAGTGCTAGTGTATAAATGTAGGATATTCCACAAATCCTTCTGGCCTTGATGTTCAGTGCAGGTGCTAATCGAAAGCTAAGGCTCTCTCCTCCGAAAGGTACTTCACAGCATCATCATTCTTGTTTACATTTGATTTATTGATTAAAGAGGCTTATGAGGTCAGACCTTTGGAAGGTAAAGAGGTGGACTTTATTAGCTACATCTGTCATTCAGAGCAGTGGAGTCCAAACAACACATCTCCAGAAACATTTCAAGCTATTATTAGCATCAAGTCATTTTACATGAAGGCATTTCTGCGTTCATTTTCTTTAGTCTGTGTCCCAACAGGTAAATGACGTCCAAGCTAACATTAGTTACAGTGTGGACATATGAAAGCATCGAACATGCGTTTTGAATGAATGAGATGAGGGTATATCCAGTTGTTCCTTGTCCCCGTTTGCAGAAGTTACGTAAAAAAAAAAAAAGGGTATATGTGTACAGGTGTTATGCTCTAGGAAACAGTTTTTAGTAATTTAGTACTGTTTCCACACCACATACCCAATGCACAATTGACTGACCTGATAGCATAATATCTGCATGCATTATTTCATGAATGGGAAAGAGACCACTTTTCATGTAATCCTGTTGCTGTGCCCCAAATCCAAATCTGTTTCATGCTCCAATTTATTCAATTACCAAAAATACACTTAAAGAAGCTTTGTGATAAAGCAATAATGAAAAGCATAATCTAAACATCTGTGTCTATCCAGCCCATTGCTATCATCATCATCATCATCTGTCTTTTCCCCAGCTCGCGCTCAAATCCTCTTTTGCAACCCTGATGGTATTTCACAAGCTCAATGAGATTAATTATTTCCATATTTTGCAAACATTGCACCGTGTGTGTGGCTCCCCCGTCGCCCCGCACGTGTGCAATTAGCTCAGTTCATTTGTGTTGTAAATGAGCCGGCCCTGGCGGTGCTCGGCGGCCTCCCTGGGCTTCTCCTGCCACGCAACGAAGAGGAGAACCCAGCCAAGGAGTGATCAAACGCCTCCTCCTCTGGCAGGCAGATGCTGAGTAAACACAGAGAAGAAGTTTCAGTAACTGTCTCCTCCAGCTTCCGCTTCTCGCCTTCATTATTTTTTTGGAGTCTGCTGGCTGGCGTTAATGAAACCCCATGTAATATTCATTTAATTCCCAGTGTTTACTAGTTCATTAGGTTTTAGGATAGTAGTTGATCTGATCTCCAGGGGTGGCTAGGAAGAGGAAGGAAGCTGACTTTGAAGATTTTCCTTTTTTCACTCAGCGGTCTTCCTTCTAGTTATTCATATGTTTCCCTTGATCCTGTTAGAAAACCATTCGCAGTCTTCCTGCTTTCGGAATCATAACCCATTCCTCTTCTCTCGTCTGCTTCACCACACTTCTGCTCTCATTTGTACAACTAAAGTTTGAAGGCTGTTTTTGGATTCTGGTGCAGTGGTACATCAAAATGTGAACCCAGTTACTGCCACCATCTGTATAAAAGACAATTTAAAAAACCCTATTCGTGCATAATACAGACGAGTAGAGTTCTACTTTATATGATGAATGTACTGTAAATCTAGGACTCTAAGGGCAAAAAGGTGGGTAGATGTAATTCAGATGATGAAAAGGAGATTCACCATCTCTTCACGCCTGTGGTTGAAGTGAACCGCTGTCAAAGATGAAATGTTTTCTCAGACCAGGGCCTCCCCGACCAGCTCAGCTCCCTGGCTCAGGGCATGTGTTAGAGAGGCTGTCCTATGCAATTACAATTAACCCACACAGCCCTTTGGTCGGGGGCTCGCTCAGCAAAGGTCTGGCCGCAGGTTCATTGATTGAGACGTTGGCTTGCCAATACCATTGAGCAAAGTAGAAAAGGTCTTTCTGCTGAGCACACAGGGACACAGTGACTGGCTCTTTCACAGATGGAGAGGACAGTGGAAACTTTCTCACAAAGCTCGTTTTTGGAGTGGTAAACTCCAATTTTGAATACGAACAGACGTAAATGTTTATTTAAAGTGCCGTATCAATACTTGATGTATTGCATTCTTCGAAACGCCTACCTGGCAGTTGTTGAGCTCCTACTTTCTGCATTTATCATGCAGAGTATTGAGTAATAAGTATTTTTAGGGGGATGAAGCAACAGTGTAGCTCCAATAAAGTATGTATTACAATTGCCATTAAAGAATAGATCTTAGAATATATCTTTTGTGACGTCTCATTATTTGCGTAGACTTGTATAAAGTTATTTTTCCAGTATCTTCCATATCTACTTCCTTGTTGACATTCTCAAACTCTCAAACCCTTGTACTTAGCACCACCATGTTTCTTTGATCTCAATGCGTGAGTGGGAGTCTGAATGTGGTGACATCTCTCAAAAGAGGAAAGTGTTTCAGAAAAAAAGCTCGGAAGGCATCGTCCCATTATGCACAGCTTCCTGTCTGCCTCCGGGCAAGCCTTCTAGCAGCCGATCTGTTTGAATTCAACTTAAGAGAGACTTGTGGGGAAGAGGCAACGAAACTGGAATGGAGAAGATGGGGAGAACAGCAGTTTTATTAATTTGAAAAATGCACGGAAATGAATAGCATTTCGGAAAGTAACCAACTGGGGGGAATATTTCAACATGCTTTGCTAACTAGTCACAGAACAAGATGAAGAAAAGATCATTTAAAGAACCCATTGTACACGTCTCCCAGTTTTCTGCTTGTCAAATGTTGTGTGCCTAATTTGGCACATTGTAGGACAACACTGGTGTGGCTATGTTTTGTAAATGTTTCTACTGTTGTCTTAAATTATATCTTTTTCTCAATTAAAGAAAGCAAGATTTGCATCTTTCCAAATGTAATTGAAGAGTTATTGTTCAGCAATTCTCTTTGCATACACTTTAACAGTGCTTACATGTGCATGCCTGCTAAAGCTTGATAGAGATTGTCAAAGTAGGGTCTATAATTGGAAGTTTGATGTGTTTTTGTTGCAGTCAATGCATATCAGTTTGTTAAGCTGGGCAACAGTGAACAATACTGTAAGAAACATACTTCCAACATGGCATTATGACTTCACGCCATCTTTGTAAAGCCAAGTGGCGTGTTATCTGTACGCAGTTTGAGCTATCCATGTGTATGTGTTATCTCCACTTGTGTTAGAAGAAAGCTACGGTTGGGTTTAGGAAAAGAAGAATGGGGTTGGCAGCTGCTGTGGCTTTGCTTCCTTATAGATGTCATTGGAGAGTGCTTATACCTCCTTTCCCTGTGCTTCCAATTTAGGCTTCTGTGACACTGCCACTGTCACAAGCACAATCCAAACAGATGACCAGTTTGTAGCAAATAAATGGGCAATAAGAAGAATGTATATAACACATTAGATATCACAACTGTACACATTCAAAATACTGACATTTCAACATAGAATCATATACTTTTTTTCGGAAGGCTGACTTCCGTGTCTTTAAACCGGTTTGATAAGGACATGCCCCCACCACACACAAAGAGCATTTACTATGATAATCGTTTGTATTATTATTGTTAGTTTATAAATGATGTGTTAAAAATAGCTCCTTTGGTAATAGGCGTGAACTGTGCTGGACTGCCAGAGGCAATCTCTTCAGTGTGTAATTGCAGTACTTCAAATTCACTGTTTTCTCTGCCACAGAGTATGAGCACCCATAAAATACTTAAGCTTGTCATTTTATCAGCATTGTTTCACTGTTCATCATGTGGCGTTTTAAACTGAACCACATCTACTAAAGAGTTGTACTCAGTCATATTGGATTTTCAGTACGTTCAAGTAGCCTGGTCCTACCCGGCTCTGGTCCATTAGCCTGGTCCTACCAGACTCTGGTCCATTAGCCCTGTCCTACCAGGCTCTGGTCCATTAGCTTGGTCCTACCAGACTCTGGTCCATTAGCCTGGTCCTACCAGACTCTGGTCCATTAGCCTGGTCCTACCAGACTCTGGTACTGGATCTGCCCAGAGTCACTCTGGATCTGCCATAACCAATCACTAACGTTTGGTTGTGACCTCGGCTTGGCATTGCTAGTGTTAGCCTTAGCCAACATCCTTCACCACTAACGGAGCTAGCTGGAAAATCAAACTTATCCCGAACCCCATGGGAAGGAGGGCAACAACATCATGCCCACCAACAGAACTCAGTGAAGATTGTTCTTAACACTTTTACTTTGTAAAGGAGTTACATTTTGAAACCAAGTGGCCAAGTGGTGTGTTTACAAAACTTTGAATGGGACTTTTTCTCTGCCTCAACAATAATAGGTACTGTAGGCTCACTCTCAGTTAGCCTCAGTATCAGGGCTTTTCCCCTTAGTACCTGGATGGAGCAGGCATATCAAATTTTATACTCTGCTCAGCTCTACTGATACTGTCAAGATAAACCTCTTTAAAGCTTATTGTACTGCTTTTTACACTGCCCCCTTGTGCGTCAAGTACAAAAAGGCAAGCTTCAATAAGCTGCGGGTCGCTTATAATGATTGTTTGCGCATTCTACTTAGGAAACCTAGGTGGTGTACTGCAAGTGAATTGTTCTGTCAAGCAGGAGTTATTACTTTCTCCGCTTTACTGAGGAATTTGATGTATAAATGTATTGGTCGATTGAATTCTTCTTGTAACGCTGTCATTTCACATCTGATTGACCCGAGGTTCAGTGCTTTGCGATACCAGTCCCCCTTTTGGGACGACTGGTATAGCTGTCTTATTTAATTGGTGTCTGTCTTGTGTATCTGTATATTATTTTTTGTTGTTGTTGTTGTAAGTTATGGACCGTGAGTCTAATAATAAAGGCTATCTATCTATCTATCTACATGTCTAGGATATATCTTACGGTGCAGTATCTTTGTATTTGTGTTTTGTATTTTTTTAGGCTCTGGGCATGGCAATCTCAGCTGGTTTGTTGGTCTGTTGGTCGTGCATTTTGGTACAGAGTGAAATATCATGGCAACTATTGGCTGAGTTGCACCAGGGCAGGTCAAATCACTCACTTGTCCAACACTTATGACAGAATACCTCTACATGGAATGATTGTCCACCCCAACCACTGTACAGAGGATAAACCCTTGTTATTTAAGAAACATTATGTTCTTCTTGATGACATATACTACTTTAAGAGCCTGCTATTGTTTATTTGTGACTGCAGGAGCGTAGCATTCTTGTGTAGACACAGAAATGCTGTGCGCAGGATTGGGTGGAATTTGAAATTTGAAACATTAAGTGAGTCCAGCGGTTTTGTGAAGAAATATTAGCTTGGCATTGGTAACTCTAACCCCCTCGACCCCCCATTTGTTCGCACAGAGGAGAACATTGTGTGGAAAGGAATGGAAAAGTGTTGAATGGCACAATGGAGGCCCAACCTTGAACCAAAACGATGAGCTATTTAGCCTGGACCCCATCACCATTTGTCAGCATGACTGGACAATAACCAAAGAAGCATTGCTCACCTGTGAAGGGACCTCATATTCCTTCTTCCCACTGACTGGATCACCCTTTGTCTGTCCCCAGCGCACACTACTCTTCGCCCTGCTTAGTCTTGTCGTATATTTAGGACAGGGAGGGCTTGGCTGGCGCGACGTGCTGTGCTGCTGCAGTCTTATCTGTTGACAAGAATAGACACGGAGGAGATGGGAGAGAGACAGAAGAAAAAAAGTGTAGGTGGGGACGTCCAGACGGGCCTCGACCGCTGCTTGTTTTCCAGGAGGGTCGTCTGTCCGTCCAGCCCCAGAGATGTTATTTTGGGCAGCACGGATTATTAAAGCATCCTCTGACTCACCCCTCAGCTTTTTTCATTACCTCCTCAGTTTCTGTGTAGCCAGACAGCCGCGCAGCGTCACTGCCTTTGATTTCAAATGCAGCTTGCTCACTGGAATGAAAAATGCACACTTAGCAGAACCAAGAAGAAATTCATGTGTGGAGAGAGAGAGAGAGAGTGAGAGAGAAAGAGAGAGATAGTGTGTTCAATTACTTTTATGTCAGAGTGAGAAAGAGATGGTGAAAACAGGTTTCTTAAGACTTTTTCTTCTCCTGTGCAGAAATACAGCCCAGTGTTTGGTGACCATAGAATTTGCTGGGTTTTGAATAGTTTGACACATCTCAATATATTCTCTACACAGAGCACTTAGAGAAAAATGAACAATAACTGATGAGCACTGAGCAGATGACATGCTACAGCACAGCAGCAGGCACAAAGGGTGGGTCTCCGTGGATATCCCATCACGCTAAGCTGGAAAGTCTTCTTTCAAAGCTATAGTGTGTACTTTATGTCGTGTGTATACGCATACGTATGTGTATACTTTGTGGTGCAGGTTGGCACAGTTTGTTTCTGTTGCTGTGTGTAGACCCTGGGCTGTCTACAGAGACCACATATTTTAGATATTTTTTACAGTGTGTTCAGTGGACAGGCAGGTAGCAGATAGTGAGGAGATGTTTTTTCACAGCAGTTCTGGGGACAGGCAGCTAGCAGATAGTGAGATGTTTTTTACAGTGTGTTCTGCGGACAGGCAGCTAGCAGATAGTGAGGAGATGTTTTTTACAGTGTGTTCTGGGGACAGGCAGCTAGCAGATAGTGAGGAGATGTTTTTTTACAGTGTGTCCTGAGGACAGGCAGATAGTGAGGAGATGTTTTTTACAGTGTGTTCTGGGGACAGGCAGCTAGCAGATAGTGAGGAGATGTTTTTTACAGTGTGTTCTGGGGACAGGCAGCTAGCAGATAGTGAGGAGATGTTTTTTACAGTGTGTTCTGGGGACAGGCAGCTAGCGTGAGGAGATGTTTTCTGTATGTGGCAACAAATGTTCTAGCCTAAAACACGCGTGACATCGCTTAGAGCATCTTTAAGTGAAAATATTGATAATTAGACAATTATGTGGTAATTGTACAGGCCTATGCACAACATATTTTGTTATGGTCATGTTTTTGAGCAGAAAAAAACATTATTATTAAACATTATTAACAAACATTAGATCTTTATTACATCTTGTACATTCAATTGTATTTCACAGTTATGGTCTGAATCTTACTTAAATGTGATGCATTGACTTTCCATGTGTATCCAGTAGAAACAGATTAACAGATTAAACTTACTGCGATGACGTCCAGCCTCTGCCAAGATAAGCAGGACATTTTTATGTATACTGTAAAAGGGTCTAAATTACAAATGTGTTTTCTCCCTGCCTCCTACTAATATTTGTATTTTTTTGCACTGCCTTTTCCAAACATGTAGCGAAGAGTTATACTTGTCCATATGCCTTTTTTAACAGCAGACATTGGGACTTGTCATAGTAGGAAAAGCGCATGTGTTAGTAATGACATTACCAATGGCTCTGTTTTATTCAAGTGTCCCACTTATCCATGCCAGTGAGCCAGCTCGCACAACTCTAGGACTGAAACTTAAGCAGTCATCCTTCATTTTATCATTTATTCAGAGCAAGTCAAACGCCAGGTCTTGTTACCCACGTGTCGTCACACAGGGTGTCATGTGGTTTCTTTAGAGGGGATGACTAAGATGACAAAGTCTTTCAAGTGGTGATGAAGCTGTAATGTCTGGTCACAGATGAGTACCAATCACGCGTGTCTCCTCAGGTTCAAATACTTGGTATAAAATGTTAATTACCCACCAGTGATGGGGTGTTGATTACTTACAGCCCCCCCTCACCCCACACTGCACCCATTCTCTGTATTATACTGCAGCTCTTTGCAACTCAAGCTGAAGTCAATAAGCACAATTACAGATGGTACCCCTGTGCTGCTCCAAATTTGCCCCAGTGAGTCTGCTGGTGTGTCTGCTCAACAGAGGTGTTTCATGCTTTATTAAATTCCAGCTGTGAGGTGCACATTTTTTATGCATCAGTGTTCTTCACAGTATGATAAAATATTTTTTTCAACCGCACTCCTGCTCCTCTAACCTTTGTCTGTAGGGAGGGGAGAAGCAAGCAGCGGCGTACCAGTCCTGACTTGTAGCTAATCTTAATGGCATATTCTGTTGGGGCTTGGCCTACATTGAGTGCTAGCAGTGCCTTTCTTCTTAAAAAAGAGACCTAACAGGCGGTGCAGTGCGGAAGACGTATTAACCACACAGAGTATAAACATGAGCACAGAAAGCACCAGCTGGTCAACTCTTAGACGGGAGGACAGAGTCTGTGCTCTTGGAGCCAATTAGTGAATACACACAGACCTCCAGACTCTGCCAGCTGAGATGATAGATGTATAGCTGCACAGCTTTGTGTCCACTTCAGATTTTCCACAGCACAGGGAGACTAAGGGAGGGAACGTCTGTCGTCTGTTACTGCAAATGAAACTGTGCTGCACCAGGCTTTGTACATGTGTATGTGCAGGCCCAGACATAAGATCACACATACCACCCGTCCTTGCTCTCCCCTGAATATGTATACCAACTCTTACTCCTTCAAACTACTAAAGCCATGTAATGAGTAAGCAAGAATAAGAGAGAGTTGACACATTAAATACTTCAGAAAAGGTGCCATTTATTAATAAAATAAAATTCTCCTCATGAATCCCATATATTATAATTTAACGTCGTCAGCGAGCACCTGGTGGCCGGGTTTGCCACGGAGCCCGGTCGGGCACAGCCCGAAGAAGTTACGTGGCCCCCCTATCTCCATCCCATGGGCCCACCACCTGTGGGAGGAACCGCTGGGGTCGGGTGCGCAGCCACATGGGTGGCGGCGAAGGTCAGGGACCTCGACGGACCAGACCCGGGCGGCAGAGGCTGGCTCTGGGGACGTGGAACGTCACCTCTCTGTGGGGGAAGGAGCCGGAACGTGTGCGGGAAGTGGAGCGCTACCAGTTACATCTGGTGGGGCTTACTTCTACGCACAGTCTCGGTTCTGGAACCGTACTCCTGGATAGGGGTTGGACTCTGTCCTACTCCGGAGTTGCCCAGGGTGTGAGGTGCCGGGCGGGTGTGGGGATACTCACAAGTCCCCGGCTGAGCGCCGCTGCATTGGAGTTTACCCCGGTGGACGAGAAGGTCGCCTCCCTACGCCTGCGGGTGATGGGGGGGAAAACTCTGACTGTTGTTTGTGCATATGCACCAAACAGGAGTTCGGAGTATTTGGCCTTCTTGGGAGACCTTGAATGGAGTCCTGTATAGGGCTCCAGTAGGGGACTCCATAGTTCTGCTGGGGGACTTCAACGCACACGTGGGCAATGATGGAGATACTTGGAGAGGCGTGATTGGGAGGAACGGCCTCCCTGATCTGAACCAGAGTGGTTGTTTGTTGTTGGACTTCTGTGCTAGTCATGGATTGTCCATGACAAACACCATGTTCGAACATAGGGAGGCTCATAAGTGTACGTGGTACCAGAGCACCCTAGGCCAAAGATCAATGATCGATTTTATAATCGTCTCATCTGATCTGAGGCCGTATGTTTTGGACACTCGGGTGAAGAGAGGGGCAGAGCTGTCAACTGATCACCATCTGGTGGTGAGCTGAGTCAGGGGATGGGGGAAGACTCTGGACAGACCTGGTAAGCCCAAACGAGTAGTGCGGGTAAATTTGGAACGTCTGGAGGAGGCCCCTGTCCGACGGACTTTCAACTCACACCTCCGGCGGAGCTTTTCGTGCATCCCTGTGGAGGCTGGGGGCATTGAACCTGAGTGGACAATGTTCAAAGTTTCCATTGCTGAAGCTGCGGCGGCGAGCTGTGGTCTTAGGGTCTTAGGTGCCTCAAGGGGCGGTAACCCACGAACACCCTGGTGGACACCGGTGGTCAGGGAAGCTGTCCAACTGAAGAAGGAGTCCTTCCGAGATATGTTATCCCGGAGGACTCCGGAGGCAGTTGCAAGGTACCGACGGCCCCGAAGGGCTGTAGCCTCTGCAGTGACAGAGGCAAAGCAGCGGGTGTGGGAGAAGTTCGGAGAAGACATGGAGAAGGACTTTCGGTCGGCACAAAGGTGCTTCTGGAAAACCGTTCGCCACCTCAGGAAGGAGAAGCGAGGAATCATCCAAGCTGTTTACAGTAAGGATGGGACGTTGTTGACCTCAACTGGGGAGGTAATAGAGCGGTGGAAGGAGCACTTTGAGGAACTCCTAAATCCAGCTGGCACGCCCTCTGTGGTGGGGGCAGAGCTGGAGGATGATGGGGGATTGTCGTCAATTTCCCTGGTGGAAGTCGCTGAGGTAGTAAAACAACTCCACAGCGGCAAAGCCCCAGGGATTGATGAGATCCGTCCAGAAATGCTGAAAGCTCTGGGTGTGGAGGGGATGTCTTGGTTGACACGCCTCTTCAACATTGCGTGGAAGTCTGGGACGGTGCCTAAGGAGTGGCAGACCGGGGTGGTGGTTCCCCTCTTTAAAAAGGGGGACCAGAGGGTGTCTGCCAATTACAGGGGTATCACACTTCTCAGCCTCCCTGGTAAAGTCTAATCCAAGGTACTGGAAAGGAGGGTTCGGCCGATAGTCGAACCTCGGATTGAAGAGGAACAATGCGGATTCCGTCCTGGCCGTGGAACAACGGATCAGATCTCCACTCTCGCAAGGATCTTGGAGGGGGCCTGGGAATATGCCCAACCAGTCTGCATGTGTTTTGTGGATCTGGAGAAGGCGTATGACCGGGTCCCCCGGGAGAAATTGTGGGAGGTGCTGCGGGAGTATGGGGTGAGGGGGTCCCTTCTCAGGGCCATCCAATCTCTGTATGACCAAAGCGAGAGCTGTGTTTGGGTTCTTGGCAGTAAGTCGGTCTCGTTCCAGGTGAGGGTTGGCCTCCGCCAGGGCTGCGCTTTGTCATCAATCCTGTTTGTAATATTTATGGACAGGATATCGAGGCGTAGTCGGGGCGGGGAAGGGTTGCAGTTCGGTGGGCTCGGGATCTCATCGCTGCTTTTTGCAGATGATGTGGTCCTGATGGCGTTATCGGTCTGTGACCTTCAGCACTCACTGGATCGGTTCGCCGCCGAGTGTGAAGCGGCTGGGATGAGGATCAGCACCTCTAAATCTGAGACCATGGTTCTCAGCAGGAAACCGATGGAGTGCTTTCTTCAGGTAGGGAGTGAGTCCTTACACCAAGTGAAGGAGTTTGAGTACCTTGGGGTCTTGTTCGCGAGTGAGGGGACCATGGAGCGTGAGATTGGTCGGAGAATCGGAGAAGCTGGTGCGGTATTACATTCTGTTTATCGCACCGTTGTGACGAAAAGGGAACTGAGCCAGAAGGCAAAGCTCTCGATCTACCGGGCAATTTTCGTTCCTACCCTCACCTATGGTCATGAAGGCTGGGTCATGACCGAAAGAACGAGATCCAGGGTACAAGCGGCCGAAATGGGTTTCCTCAGGAGGGTGGCTGGCGTCTCTCTTAGAGATAGGGTGAGAAGCTCAGTCATCCGAGAGGAGCTCGGAGTAGAGCCGCTGCTCCTTCGTGTCGAAAGGAGCCAGTTGAGGTGGTTCGGGCATCTGGTAAGGATGCCTCCTGGGCGCCTCCCTAGGGAGGTGTTCCAGGCACGTCCAGCTGGGAGGAGGCCTTGGGGGAAGACCCAGGACTAGGTGGAGAGATTATATCTCCAACCTGGCCTGGGAACGCCTCGGGATCCCCCAGTCGGAGCTGGTTGATGTGGCTCGGGAAAGGGTAGTTTGGGGTCCCCTACTGGAGCTGCTGCCCCTGCGACCCGACTCCGGATAAGCGGATGAAGATGGATGGATGGATAGATGATAAAACAGTGAGCAGCATGTAGGGCTGCAACTATTTTCATAGTCAATTAATCTGTTGAATATTTTATCAATAATTGGATTGATATTATTGTATTGTATTGTACAGCTTGTCCACCACTTGCTTTTGGCTCAGTTTTATCAAGGGGCAAAGTGTTTTAATAGTCGCGCCAAAATGAATGGCAGTCAATGGAATGCTAATGGTGGGTGAGTGCTTCGTAGCATTAAAATGGCGCCATGGGAGCTACGCTTCACAGACACTTTTTTACCCCCTTGGTTTAAACTTGTCTTTTATGGGCAGGACAAAAAAAAAGTAAAAATGAAAAACATAAAGTGTCGGTGGGCCGACGTGCTTTTTGGGCGGACCACCAACACTTTATATGTTTCATTTTTACTTGCCAGATGGCCAGTCCACCCTTGTATGTGGGGTTTAAAGCTGGCCCCATTTACATTTGTCTCATCAACTTTCTCAAATACAATCCACATGTGATTTAATAATAATACTTTCTTTCACACTTAGCCTCTCTGTTAGCAGCATCACCAATCTTAACACAACACACCTCGGTTTTCCATGCTATGTGCAAATCAGGTCGGCTCTACTCCAGTCCAGAGGCTGTTGGTAGCTGTACCTGAAGCTGTTTGGTGACTGCCCAGAATGCCAAGGAAGAATAAATTGTGCCAGTTGTAACTAAAATGCTAAAGCACTTATAACTGCTGCTCTTTGCTTGATGCTGCAGAATAAAGCAGTTTAGCTAGGTAGCATCTATAAACCATCACAAAAATATTACTGAGATGGATGAATATAAATGTCAGTGTTTCTTCCCTTATTAGAGAGGACAGGTGCAAGTTAGTGGCTCCTTCCACAGATTGCTCCCTGATTTAGTTACAGCTTTGAGAGGAGTACAGATTTTGTATGCATCTCAGAGAGACAGATGCTTGAATACCTTTTTTCAACATCTGGTTAGAATGCATCTTAAACCACCTTCTTGTTTCAATCTAGTCCTTTCAATCCAGCTGTAATCGGATAGCTATTAGATCCGTTACTGGTCCATCTCTTCTCTTAAGGGCTGTCCACACCAAGAACAATAACTATAACTATAACTATAACGATGTGAGCACCGGAACAAAAACACAGACAGTATGACAATCACAACTAAAACATTCACTCTCTGTGGTTCCTGTGACATTAGAAGTACTTTTAAAGTACTGATGTTTTAAAATACAAAAATACACAGTGCTAAAGGATCGTGCCCCACCGAGGGGAAAAGTCACGCCACTGACCACCTGTGTGAAACAAACCTCTCCGCAGTGTCTTTCTCCGTTGTGTCATGTTTTAGTTTCCGCTGGATTTTGATTGGCTGTCAGTTTTTCTATCGTTCATCATATCGCTCTGAAAGTTATTCCGACGATATCGGTCTCCGCTGTCATCATAGTTGTGGTGTGGATTCCACCATCCACTTGAGTTAGAATGATTTTTAAAGGCCTGTGGCATGAAAATGTCTCTTTATGAGTTTTTTTTTTAACATTAATATGAGTTCCCCCAGCCTGTCTATGGTCTCCTAGTGGCTAGAAATGGTGATAGGTGTAAACCAAGCTCTGGGTATCCTGAAATGCCTTTGAGAAAATGAAAGCTCAGATGGGCCGATCTGGAATTTTGACCCTTATGAAGTCATAAGTTTTATGAGCTTCCCCCTTTTCAAAAGCTACAGACTCAGAAATGTCACATACTAAGGAAAGCTCATTGTGGGACTGGCTCTAGTGGCTGTAATTCTGCACCAAGGCTGAATTTTGGGAAAGAGACTTCAGATACAGTATTAGGGGACCACTAAGGTCTATATAATATGTCTTTTCCACCAAGGCAGTTCTGGTGCTGGTTTGGAGTCAGTGCCAAATATTGAACCGGTTCTTTGCTTTTCCACACAAATAAACCTGGCTCTGGGCCAAGAAAACGGGTTCCAACTCAGCACCAACTTAGCGCTGGTCTAGAGATAAGAACCGGTTACGTCAGGTGCTGGGAGCGGGTCCCGGTAGGCTTTTTGTCAGGAAAATTGGGACAAACCGGGACGTCTGTTCACCCTAACGGTGTTTTGCTTGACGCTACTGATGTTGCTTTTGCAAGCTAGCAAAAGATAATAATAAACGTTAAATCATGCGAGATAATTACCTTTTTTCTTGGACGTGTCCTCGGTCCATAGCAGTCACAAATAGCTGTCAAGGCCCGTCTTTGAATTCCAGTGGGAATTTGTAAAGCCAGGAGCAAAAGTATCGGCATGTAGTCCTCCATTATTGTTGATTGTCATGACGCGCGTTGCTATGACAACGGAGGTACTTGCAGTGACGTTGTGACGTAGCCCTGCTCTGGCTCTCAGGCTGTGGAAAATCGAGCTGGTTCTTAGATAATTGGCGAGTAGAACCAGCACCGAACTGGCTATAGCACCAGCCTAGAACCAGCACCTGGTTAGCCTTGGTGGAAAAGACATATAAAAGAGACTTCAGATACAGTATTAGGGACCACTAAGGTCTATATAAAAGAGACTTCAGATACAGTATTAGAGGACCACTAAGGTCTATATAAAAGAGACTCTCTCTCCCCTTTCGTTTCTTCAGCTGTCCTGTCGAATAAAGGCCTACAAAAAAATAACTACCCAGAGGCCTGCAGTTTTTTACTCTATCGTGAAGGAAACACCCCCGAAGGTCCTTTTACCATTTTCCCTCTTTCCAACCTCTGTCCCAACGCTGTGTCAACAACCTATCGCCCACCTGCCCTCCCTGATTCCACGCTCCTGTCAGTCAGCTGTCACCGCCGCTATCACAAACAGAAACACACTCTGGTGGTGTGTCTTCTGTCCGACTTAGGTTGACTCCCATGGGAGGGCTGAGACGGGGAGGAAGGATGGAAAGCGATTGGAGAAACATGGTGACAGATGCAAGATGTGTTGAGGCAGAAGAGTGAAGAAAAAAAGGCAGGAAGAAAAACGTTAGCAAAACCCAGATACTGTCAGTCACAATACACCCACCCACATACTGTACACCAAGTAGATTTATTAAACCAGGTCACTGGAAAACAGCTACGTCGTCACGGTGCAGAACCAGGAGAAAAAGTCTTTGATCCGTTTTGTAATGCGCAGAAATGATGGGGTAGAGAAATCTCTACTTCCCCACTATTCCTCCCTCTATTGTTCCCTCTTCCTCCTCTGTTTTTGATTTAGTGACTGAAACTGGATAAAAATAAATAAATACATAAACCATGTAATTTGTTCAGTTTAGGGATCACAAGCCCTCAAACTGAATGAGATTAGGTGAGACTTGCCACTCTGCCTGCAATTGGTGATAGATGTCAGCTAGTAATCAAGCAAGAAATGTAATCCTTTCTAAGGCTGCACAATTACCTAAATATTAATCGCAATCACGATTTGGGCTGGTATATATATATATATATATGTGTGTATATATAAGTATATATACACTACCGGTCAAAAGTTTGGGGTCACTTATACATTTCCATACCACTCCATTATAGACAGAATACCTGCTAATTTGGGTGGGGGGGCTGATCTTTAATGTAATATCTACATTGCCCATTATCAGCAACCATTCATCCAATGTTCCAAAGGTACATTCTGTGTACTAATCTATCATTTAAAAATAAAAAACTAGAAAAACATTGGACAACCATTTTAATATTATGTAAGCACATAATGTAATCTGATTACTGCCCTGGTTAAAAAAACAATGCAACTGATCTCAGCTGGCATTCTGTCTACAATGGAGTGCAATGGGAATTTCTATGTGACCCCAAACTTTTGACCGGTAGTGTATATGTGATTGACATGATTGACTGAGATAGAAACCCTGCTGCTTATCAAACCATACACTTCCTAAACTAACAACATGACTCAGAAAAGGACAGTATGCTGTTAAAATAATGGACATATGGGTTAGAAGATGATCCGGGTGAGCCAGTATTGTTATGGTTGCAATGGCGCTGCGTTGAGCTAAATGCTAAAGAGGAATAGCTGCCGATTTTTCAACCGGCTGAATCCATTTTTATATGTACCCAACATACCACTGAATGATACGCCAATGTATGTGTGGGACGACATAAACAGCAGCTAATATTGGTAGTGAGAGCAACAAGGTTGCCTGATCGGCTTTTGTGTGTGTGTGTTTGTGTGTGTGTGTGCACCTGTCTTTTGATGTAATTAAAGGTGTTCCTTCATAAGGATTCTATTGCACTAGAAAAAGAGAATATCCAAAACCTAAAATTAAAAACCAACCAACGAAAGACTATCCAAATCGTCCAGCCCGACTTAAGTAAAAGCTTACGTAAAAGCAGCGCTCAGTTTATCTAACCCTCCTGTTGTCCTCGGGTCAAATTTGACCCATTTACAAAACGTTCTATATCAGAACTATGACAAAAGTGACAAATTAACTGAAAAATTTGTGAAAAATTACAAAAACGCAGGAAAAAAAAGTAAAGAAAAACATTATTTTTTTAACCGTTGAAAAAGTGATCCAACAAATCGGGAAAAGTGACAAAAAAACATCAAAAACATTAGAAAAAAATGACTAAAACATAATTAAAAAAATACATCAAAACTGACAAAAAGATTTGAATAAAATTGACAAAAATGTTGAAAAGTGTAGAAAAACAACAACAAAATGTTAAAATGTCAACCCAGAAAAACAAAGTTGCATGGTCAACGGGAAGAGAACATAAGGGTTAAATGTGAAAGTGTGATACATATTGTATATTTTGTCCCTAAAATCAATGAATAATTGTGGTATGCAATCGTGATCTCAATATTCGTACAAAATAATTGTGATTATCATCTTGGCCATAGTCTTTGTTAGGCAGAGGACTGGATGGCCGGTGGGTTGGACAGGGACGCTGCTGGACATTTAGAGAATTGTAGCGATCACATGATGTCTGCTCGCTTCCAGACCCCAGAAGCCTTTGCAGCAGGATCATAAACTGTGCCCTCTATCCACATCCAGCACTGTGGGTACAACAGACCGTAACAAACAAAGCAGGTCATGCTGATACTACAATATCATTTGGATATTAGGAACTGCAGGGTTCCAGCACGGTTTAACCCGGTTTAATCGCTGAGTCAGTCCTGGAAGGGAGCGTGACACTGCATCCGTAAATGTACTGTTGGGCGGATTTTTCCTTCTTCTCTGATTGCTCTCAGTTGAGACGTGCACATTCAGCTTGTTTTTCTTCCGCTCTTGCTTTTTTCTGGTTATCTAATTTCAATAGATACCATTCCAGGTTGTCATTAGTGGGCCAGATTTCCTCAAAGAGGAGAGCTCTGCAACCCAGCGCCACTCATTTGTTCTCATTTGACTTCTCTCCATTATCCGCAAAGCAGAGGTGGCACAATCCCCATGGGGGCAGCGTTGCATTTTCACCTTGATTGCTTTTGGCTTTCTTATTTAACATGTTTCTCCAGCAGCAGCAGCTGAGGCAGAGCTGACAGAGCTGGTGTCACACACTCAGTGTGAAGAGCGCTGCTGCAGGACTACCTTTACTGCTGCTGTCTGCAGAGCATCCATAGCCTTCTAGAAATAAAACAAGGATATACATTTTTTTCAATGCAAGAGGAGAGAGGATTGGAAAAACAACAAGAGCCTGGTCATAGGCTGTGGGCTAGCTCTGGGCTAGGACTGGACTGCTTGTGTGCACAGAAGTCCATGAGTTTGTGTGGAACAGCCAGGCAGAGATTTGAACTGAGCTATAGTAAGGCTGATTATATCTCATAATTTTGATTGCAGTTTGGATGTATAATGTAATACAATCCTGTGTGGTGTGGTCTTATAATTTAAGTTGATATGAACATAAGAACATTCATATTGTATAAGCAGTGTCATGTTTTTTGTGTTTCTTGTAAATATTTTTTTCAATATATATCCCCTGTCTATAAAGCAATACAAAACTAAATGTAAGGCAGGTTGCATGTACAGCAGGTTGTGCATGTGGCTGTAAAATGAACAGGTAATTCCAACGACGATGCAGTAGCTTTCTTTGCCGCAGGGTTAACTGTCAAAGCAGCATTAGAAAGCAACAACTCCATCATGATATTATAGTGTATATGTATTCAAATATATATATTTATTTTGGAAAGACAACAAAGTCCAGGGTGCTCAGGAAGTTCAGTCAGATGATTGAAGGTGCTCTTTGGGGTCAGGAATTCTATTAAGTATAGAAAATCATAGAAAAAGACGAGTGCCTTGGATATCCTTTTTTATATACTGTATATTTATTTCTTTTGACAGTGAATGTGTGTCAAGGTGCCTACACTTGCAGTTGAAGTGTTCATCAATGCTCATTGTCTTCCAGTTATTGATCTTTGTGCTTGTGGTATTTATTTAGGTTTAACCCTCATGTTGTCCTCGGGTCAAATTTTCCTATATCAATGTTCTTTTTAACTACCCAAAATAACATGATTGTTTGCACACTATGTTCTTTGGCAAGTACAAATCTCTACTTTCATTCATTTTAGGGCGTCTTATTCAATTTTATAGCATTTGGAAAACAAATGGAAGTGTTTTTGAAATAGTATTGAGTAAAAGTTGACATATTCCAGTCTGTGATTATCATCAACATTCATTCTTTTAATTTTAGTCTAAATAATTCCTAATTTCTGCTTTTCTAACTCAACCATTAGGTATAAGTTCCTATAAATAAGGTTTATTGACCATAAATTCCAAAATTAACTGAAAAACTAAAGTTAATAAGTTGGTGTTACATTAAAAATGTCAAAGAAAGTGACAAACATTTTTAAAAAAGCGTATGTATTAAAAAAGGGACAAAAAAGTTAAAAACCTCAATAAAAAGTTTGATTTTTAATTTTGGCGGGAAGACAACACAAGGATTAAGTGAAATATCAACAAAATGGTTGTGGAGACAAACATCTAATTCTAATGTCTAATTCACTAGCTATGGAATTGTTCGAGATAAGACCACATTTTCTCTCTCTCCCTTTCTTTGCTTAGCCTATCTTTGTCATTACAGAAGCTGTGAGAGGAGGGGAAGAATAAAGAAAGGCAGACAGAATGAATCATGTAATCACAATTTCGGCTCCCACAATTAATTATGCTTGGCCACGATGCTTTGCATTGTAAGTTTCTGCTCTGGTCCAATAAATCTGGAAATTCTTTGACCAATCACAGGCCCTTGTTTTGGACATACTGCACTGTGATTAGCTGCTCCCCATAAAGTCTACAAAAGCAATTGGAGAATTTAATTTTAAACACAAGCAAACTGTAATAAAACCTTTAGTATTTAGTGTTATTTAAAATTTTATTCAATGCAATATGAACGTCAAGGCCGTTTTTGTTGCAATCATCAAAACTTTCTTCTATATTTTTTAGATGAATAATGCAATATTAATTTGCTCAATACCAGTGTTGAGCAAATGATTAATTATCATTTAGGCCAGTATTATGCATCACATGGATGGCGTGAAGATGGAATATGTGAAGGGGACGGCTGCTCAGGGCTTTTGAGTTCAAATGCTGACGTGTTCACGCTGTACAACTAACTGATCACTAGCCTGTGTGTTGCAGATGTTCTGTGTAAATGTATGTGCAATAACCTCCCTTTTTATTGTAAACCCACATCAAATGGTAATGATTTGCGACCGCAGGGGCTTCCTGCTTGATCTTGAGCCTTTCATCCTAGCTGAGCCAGCGCAACACACACATAAAGGCATACAGAGTGAGAGAATGACAAAGTTAGACAACCTTAGTCCATTTGCAGCCTGGGAACAGGGCTCTGGCTGTGGATGTTTCTGATCCGATCCCGTCAGTAGGTCAGAGCAGGAACACATCTGATGAGGCACAGCACGACAACCTCACTTCTGATTACACCCACAGTGTATCGGGGGGATTTTACCAATTGTTTTATTTATTTTTATTTTTTTGCAAAAAATAACAACACATAACAGTTTTAGCGTGGCGAGCATGTCAGGTCACTTCTAAGCTTTTAGGGTCACACTTTTTAATCTTACAGGGCCATAGTGTAATCCCATGATTTTTGTGAGCCACGGATTTGATACATTATGCTGCTTTTATGATTCTACGCCAGTATGAAGGTTTACCCCTGTCCAACACAGAGATGCTTTGTACACTCCTGGATGTGAGCCCTCTCACACAGGTATCAGAAATTGCAGCCATTAGACCCAAAAGAATGCCATCGCAAATCTTATTCCCATGTTAGATATCCTGCCAGTAACACAGTGAGGCCAGTGTCACCCTCCCTGAATTAAAACTTATTGTCATCATCGTCCTTGCCACCAACTGAATGAGGCCCCGTGCTTCATGCACTGTTACAGCAGAGGGTTTCTATAGTTAGCTCAGAGTGGGACAACAGCAGTGCTGAGGGCTGCTGGTATTCCCACAGCAGGAACATACAGAACGGTGCAGTATTCCCACACTGTACCGCGCACACAGTGAACATGCTCTATTGTCGGCCTGTTAAGATGATTCGCTGCTGGTCGAGGTTCTGCACACCACCATGCTCAGTGCCATGTCTGTGATGACATCACACATCTTTCTATATAAGGGAAAGTGATGGTGGGACTACATCATCGTGCAATCCGTGACTTAATTATTGCAGCAGCCAGGCTTCTGTGCAGCATCACAGGCAGGCATCACGATCCCACTTTACGCTTGAGCTTGACAAGCCCGGCTGAATGCACCATGCACACCAGCTGCATGTTCAGCTCTAGGTCACAGTTAACCGGCATTTTCCACGCTTTATTTTCATGCTCTTCTAATTCACACACACTGACGATGATATCCCTCGCCTTTCCCTTTTCACATTTTGTGTCTCTATCTCTTTCTGTGCCACTGAGGATGGCATGCAAATCTAAGATGAGCAGAGTGTGTCATGGCAGAGATGTGGAGAGCTCAGAGGTATCTGCAGATATGCTATAACAGTAGCAGTGGCAGAATTTAGTGCTGCGACACTGCTCTGTTGTACTTACTGAAGGCTGGTTCAGGGCCGACAGCGTTAGCATCATGATGCAACTGCTGACAGGGCCCAGTGCGTGGTTGCTAGCATACTTGCTAGCTGCCATAGACATTTTCTTTCTGGACAAGAAGGACAGATGGCGCTAAACGGGAGCAGGGAAATGTGTTCCTCGTGTCAAGATGAGTTAGAGCTCGTCATCGGGGGCAGTTTGTTAATGTTAGTTGCTCTGTGCATGTTCTGTGTGCATGCGTGTGTGTGTTCAGGGTGTAAGATTTCAAGACAACATCCCAGAAGAGACATTTGCCTGAAGCCTTGAGGACATGCTGAGGGGAATGAAGCATTTCTTAGCCAGAGCCGCATTACCCTAACTTTAACCATTACAACTAAATACCTAACCTTACTGTCACCCTAACCATAACATAATTCTCACCCTAATCCTAAAACCAAATCTTAACCCTAAAACAGCCCTTTAAAGTTGTGGGGTCCAGGTCCTGTATTCCCAGTTTTTGGACCCCACAAATATAGCTAAACAATAACACACACACACACACACACACACACACACACACACACACGCACAGCTACAAACATGTGAACACATGCACACATAACACACCCCTCCATCATCATCGTCAATTCGCTATAGAAAGATGTTTCTCATGCTCATCACACACTTCCCCCTCCCCACTCTCCCACTCCCTCACTCGCCTCCACATGTTCTCCCATCCAAGTCACGGCGCCTGTCCCCTACTCCAGCATATAATTTCTGCTGCAGCTTCACTTTGGATTTGTGAATGAAGTGCTGTTCAGTTAGTATCCAGGAGCAGGCCATGAATAATGCAGCATCCCTCATGTGTTTCTCCAGCTGCGACTGAATCACCAGTGAGGCTATGTTTGTGTGCTAAGGTGATAGGAGACATTTGTTTTGATGTGAAGCAGAAAGGAGAGTTCACTAGCTGCATCACAAAGACTTCAAATGGCCTTTTGTCTTCCTCTGTCTTTGTTGTAAATAAGGATGTGTTCATTAAAGTGCACATTAGCCATTAGTCTTGTTTTTGTTGTGCGCGGGTTTCCGCTGCTTCTTTAATGCGAAGATGTTTTTTTGTACTCCATTTGCAAGAAAAAACTCACTCCTCATGCAAGTGGCTTGTGGTTAATACTGTCCATATTTCTTCTTGTATTGGAATAGGTGGTGGTCTTTTTCTTTGATTGTTCAGATGTGTGTCTTAGCTCCTAGAAATTTAGAGGGCAGCACTTCTTGTGCCAGTATTTTTCTTTGGGAAAAACCCTGCTTATACCAGGAATTCACAAAAGCAAGTCTTTATGATGGTATTAACCAGTTATTGAGTGAATAAGTATTATTTTTGTTTGAAACTGCCTGCAGTTATCAAAGCTGCATTAAAAGCTTTTGACCACCAAAGGGGAGGAGCTGGAAGTAGAGGTCCCAGCTGCAGTCTCCAGTTTTTATTTTATTTGTTTATTTAATACAGGGACAGTGCATATTAATGGACATTTCTGTCAATACGCCAGAGTTAGCCAGGAGGCCTTTTTTTCATCTGCAGTCCTTTGACAGATTGTAACAAATCACCGTAAAAAGTAAAATTACATATTTACATAACATCACAATTACAATATATTATACATTGGGTAAAAGTACTACTATTAAAGTTAAATATAAGAAAAGTTAAGTTAAATATACACTAGAAACATAGCTGACCAATAATCAGACAAGCATCAGACAAAGACATGAACACATGTACACACACAAGGCAAGAAGCCAGCAAGGGGCAGCGAGAGCTGGTCTAACGGTTAACCCTTATGCTGTCCTGCGCTTTTTTAATATATATATACATTCTCTCACTCTGTATATAATAAATATAGGAGGTCGAAAATGTCAACAGGGCGATGACAAGGCGACAAAATATTGGGGAAAAAAAACTAAAAAATATTGGAAAAAGTGACAAAAACTACAAAAAAAACACTGAAAGTAAGCAATCAAATGGCTAAAATGTCAAAAAAGTGATAAAATGTCAACAAAAGGGAAATTTTGGGGGGGAAAATCCAATAAAATGTCGAAACTCCCCCAAAAAAACGTAATACTTTTTTTTCGGAAAAGCAACAAAAACATTAAGATAGGGAAACCAAAAGTGTTTATTTCATGTTGAGGGAAAGACGACACAACGGGACAGCTGTGATTGTCAATGAGACATTTTTTTAACTGGATCTTGAATATACTGTATGTGTTTATTTTTCTGATGGTTATGGTGGTGAGGTTCCACTCTTTAACAGCGCCAACAGAAACTGCATTTTGGCCAAATCCACTTTTCCTGAAAGGAATGACACAATCTCGCCGTGCTGCACCTCTGGTTCTGCTTTGATCGGATGTACGGATGTTGACACACTGGTGGTGTGATGTGATGCCTATGATTTGAGACAAAAACGAAATTGTGCTGAAACCATGCAAAAACTCCTAGTGCTCCTTTAAAAAAGCAGACGTGGTTAAAAAAAACACAACCGCTTTTGTCCAAAAGAATCACGACAAACTGCAAGTTACAAATCGCCACTTCCAGTAAATCTTTTATGTACTAGTGATGCTGGAAGCACATTTTGTACCACACTATTGCTCAACTTCTGCCTCTCTCTAACAGCCCATGTTGTCACTGTATAGTAGTTCATGAACTATACACAGCCCTCATACATCCTTCTGTCGCTCCTGAATGCTGGCACTTCCCTTTAGTGAGATTATTCAGTGTTAAACATAGAAATCCAACACAGAGAACACAAAATGCATCTTTTCCACATGTGCCTCACTACAGCTCTGTCCATTCATTATACTGAGGCTAGCCCGAGTGCTCTGTGATACAGTAGGCAGGGACCAAACCTCCTCTGTGGTTCAGTGAATTAGCCAATCACACGTGAGGAGTCTTTACCTTGGCTACTGAGCACAGCTGGCAGCAGTGATTTATGAAGCCCTTTAAAATATATGGAAAGTTGTCACGTACAAAATTAAAGGAATGCTTCACAGAGCTTTTCCTCACCAAATGTCATTATGATTTTGGAGGAAAAGTGGGAGAAATGTAGGAGAAAAGTGACTTATGAATAATTGATCTTCAGCAAAAGAATGAATGCATTAATGCACAGTTAGCCTCCTCCAGGCTTTTCACCCACTTCCTGGCTGGTTTCCTTTATGACAGTCGGACAATGATACAATGATTGATTGCTAATTTTAGAAATATGGGGCTGCTGACTGTAACCATAGTAAATGCAATGGTCCCTTCCCGACTTCATACCCCCCTTCTTTCAGCCCCCTTGCTTAGACCACACCCATATGCCAACTCAGCTTTGATCTCAACTACACACCTGTAAAGTTTCACTGCATTTTGCACTATTCTGTCCAGACAGAGATAATACATACACACACACACACACACACACACACAATCACATGATAAAAACAATACCAGCGATACTGTCGCAGCTGGTAAATATTCATTTTAGCAATTTATTTTCATGCAATTTCCAACATAACTGCTTGTTTCAAACGTACATCTCTTGTCTGATTGTTATGATTTTAGTCTACACCCTAACTAACTGTCTGAGAGACCTTACATGTTTTTTACCAGGAGGAAAAAGGTGGCGAGATAAATAAAGGGGCACCTTTGTCTGAGGATCATGAATTCAGATAGAGCTCTCTCTTCATCCATTCATGTCGATTGTACTGTGTACATGGATACAATCTGTTAAACTCTGAATCATTTATCAATGCATTACTTTCAGTACACTGGCTGGATGCTCATCTCGCTGCCTTTGTGGACACATGCACACACACACGCACATGCACACTCATACTCGCACTTGCACTATTCATTTGGAAATACAAACAGGGTCATATCCAGGCAAGCTGTGTTGTTAATCTTGTGTCATCATGTAGTTTATAATGCATTACAAATTATGATGATGTAAGCACCTATATCAACAAAGTAATCAGATGCTATCAAAATGAAAATGAAAGATTGCCATGGCTGTAACAGAGTCAAATATTGGATACACCATTATGTGTGTGACCTGCAACCTTCTAAATCAAATTTAATAATCAGACAGGATTTGCGCTGTATTAATGTGTATGTTTTTTCTAAAACAACCAGGCCTACCTGTTTTTTTGCATGTTTTTGGAGATTTTCATTTCATTCATTTATTTAATCCACATTTCTGTAAACGGTCCAGTATTAGCCAGTTGACTTTACAACTACAGTCCTTTGAAAAGATGTTTGGAAACCAGTGAGTTTGAATGCAGGTTGCAAAGCTACCTGCGCTACCTGTGAAATCTTTAGGTAACATGACAATTACATGCAAAGTGTGCGAAAAGGAGAGCATTAGTCAGCTATGTAATAGCGCAGTAGTTCTCAAACATATTTCAATAATGTGCCCCTTTTTAAATATTTTTGTAGCCCTTGAACAGTGCAATACATTTTTGAGAAAAAAAGCCCTAAAGAAGTACAACACTGTGCCTGTTTAGCTGAAAAAACAACCTTGTAATTGAAAAACACTTAAATGCTACCCTACTTTTTTAAATCTTCTAGATTCCATCAATCCAAAAAGAAATCTCACCTACACCCCCGCAGTAATCCAAAGTGTCCCCAGGGGTACTAGTACCCCCATTTGTGAAACGCTGTTACTGGGCATGTAGTCTATTGCAGTGAGAAGAGGGAGTGGTGCTGTATCCCATTTCTCTATTTCAGCGTATGTGTGTGACAGAGACAGAGCAGGCTTTCATCAGGGACTGAGGTCCACACAGCGCAGGGCAAAGTGAAGTGAAGCTATAGAGTACTGACTGAAGGCTTCTGCCTCAGCAGAGTTGCTCAGAGATTTGTGATGAATTTGTGATGAATTTGTGATGGCTAATGTCTGACTGATACCGCACTTTTCTTCCTGCACACAGGCACCCACTATATGCTCTTCAGGAATTTAACATCAACATAAACCTCTTCTTTTTTTCATTTAAACACATGATTTTCATCAGGCTGAGAAATAAACCATGATATATATATATATATGACATCCAGTTCAAAGTGGACCAACCACTAAATTCCACTCTTTTGTTTGCCTGTCTTTGATCTACAGGAAACGAAGCCCATCTGCATCCAGGGATCCAAACCAAAAATACGACCAAAGGGAGGGGGGCGACCACTCGCAGTATGCCCCGCCGGACGGCGGCATGCCCAGATCACCGTCTGACTATGGAGATGGGGACCCTCGGCGGGCTCCGCGGGGCCATCACATGTACCCAGACGCAGATGCAGCACGGATGGGTTACCGGGACCGGCGGGGCCCCGGACGCTGGCACTCCCAGGAATACCCGCTGGACCAGGAGCTAGATGGACCACCCAGCGAGTATGACCTCCAGCGGCAGCGGCAGGAGGAATTCCAGACGCGCTATCGCAGCGACCCCAACCTGGCGCGCTACCCTGTCAAGCCGCAGCCCTACGAGGAGCAGATGAGGATGCACGCTGAGGTGGGCCGCTTGCGGCACGAGCGCCGCCATAGTGATGTCTCCCTGGCCTACACGGAGCAGGACGACCCAGGCCCCATCCGGCTATCCCGTCAGCATCTCACCGAGCGCCGGCCACCAATGGCGGGACAGCGCTCCTACTCCGTTGACCGCTCCTCTCCTGGGCCCATGGGTCCCGGCCTCGGAGGACACAGAAGCTCCAACCACAGCCCCCCGACGCCGCACCGTAGCCCCGTGCTGGGTGACAGATCTGGGGACCTGCGGAGAGGCGACATGAGTGGAGGCGGGGATCCCATGAGGAGGCAGCAACACCACTTGGACCCCAATTCAGCTCTCCACAAGACCAAGAGGGAGAAGATGGAGAGCATGTTGAGGAATGACTCTCTCAGCTCGGACCAGTCTGAGTCGGTGCGTCCGCCACCCCCCAAGCCCCACAAAACCAAAAAGGGAGGAAAGATGCGGCAGGTGTCGCTGAGCAGCTCAGAGGAGGAGCTGGCTACCACACCGGAGTACACCAGCTGCGAGGACGTGGAGATAGAGAGTGAGTCAGTCAGTGAGAAAGGTAGGGGGCTACAAACCTCACTCAGTCTGCTCTCTCTCTGCTTCTTTCTCTGTTTATAGATAGCTTTATTAAGCGTTACTTTATACCATACCATTGCACTTTTCTCAGATGTTTTTTCATGCAATAATAAAGCCATCCTGATCTAGTATTATACTGACATGATGTTGTTGTTAGGAAAGAGAGATTTCATTGAATTATAATTCAATTGTTGTTGCTGTCTCATGTTGATATTGATTCTTGATATTGATTCTTGCAGCTGTTGATTCAGGTATAACCTCAAGATTCCCCAGTCTACAGTCTATATATGTGCTTTGTCTGTTTGTATATCTATCTGTGTGTTTGTGTGTGTTGGGCTCTTAATTTTTGAGGCAAAAACATCTTTGAATTTATCCGTTTTTTAAAAAAAAATTCTTGTACATTTTTTTAAAAACAACTGGAGATCTTTTAAAAACTTAAACGACAGAAAAATCAAGTGCTTTGTAGATATCCACAGACCGGTGTGACTGGTGCATAATCAGTCGCTCATTTGTATTTTCTCAACATTTTTTTCTCTTCAGTTTCTATTTTCTGAGCTTCTTAAATGGACAACAGCTTCTAATGCGTGTGATAACACTGGTTTAAAACTGCTTTTTTTTTTATAGGATCCTGGCATTTTTTTGTAAAAAATCGTTGAAAATTCGAAAACAATGAGCCTTACATACGTGCAAAGCCCTATAGCGTTCTGTGTGTGTTATCTATGAATCTACTCGAAGAGCTCCCGTGGCTAAGAGGAGGCGGCTCGTGCACAGCCAGATATGTTTCAGTGTGGATGGTTGTTTATGTGTGTGGCTGTGATTTGAAATGAATGGAAAACTGCTCTCAAGGCCTTCTCCTTCTTGCTGTCACCTCAGAGCACACTTTGCCAGGTCCGACCACTGCTGTTTCACACGATCAGTCCGTTCCAATGGACGGTGTTGCATAGCCGACAGACAGAGGGGGGCTGGGAGAGGGCTGGGGTGTGAGTGTCTAGTAAAACAGGGTGAGCTGAGTTAACTCGGTTGTCTTTCACTGAGTAGGTTCATGTCATTACTGCTGCATGAGTGAATGGATGTTATTAGAATAAAGGTAATAAAGAGCAGAGGGTGATTATATGTTTTCCTGCAGTATACTGTACCTCCTCTGTTAGCCTTGACATCCATACTGCTTAGATGTCATTCATGGTACAGTGGCCCATTACAATGTGGCAATAGGAATATGGATCAGTTTTCACTGCCTATTCTACTAGTATTACTTTAATAACTGTTAATACCCAAAGACTGTTTAAACGTTAAAATAATAAGGGTAATAATATATATAAATAACTATTTGGTCACGCAGTGGGTGCAGTTTAATTCAGTGTATGCTTGGTATTGGCTCTGCCCGGCCAGTCTTGCTGTTGACTACAACAAGGAAATTGAAATGGACATTGAATTGCTCATTGCAAATGTCTTACCTGCCTGGAGACAAAAGCGCACTAGTCCCAGTGTATAGACACGCAGTGGCAAGCACGCAGTCAGACTGACTGAGTTAGGTGCCACTTTGCATAGGATAAACATCAAAAGCAATTGTCAAGGATGTTAGCTTCTTGACTGCTCCACCTGGCTGACAGTTGTCGTGATTGCAAATTTGTTGTCAAAAATCACAGAGGCCTTCAATTTAGAAATGTTAAAAGCACTAAACCCACAGGAAGGAGGAGGCACAGGCGACAAACGGAGGAATGGTAGAGAGAAGGTACAGTAGCACAGTTTGCTTTTGTCAGTAACACTGAACCAAAGTGCCTGCCACATGCTCAAAATGTTTAATCTAGAGGAGAGGGGAGGAATTCAGCTGGTCTGCTCTGTTATGTAACTGTTCTCCTCACTAAAGGAAGCCGCCCAGCACTAGCGCTCCATTATTGATGTGGGAGTTTCCAGGTTCCCAGGTAGCCGTGGAACAAAGAAAGGGAGAAAAGCAGGCTGTTTCGAGGGTCAGAGTTTCTGTTGTTTCTGTCTGCCAAAGAGATGGGAAATAAAGGAAAAGGAAAGGAAAGAGCTGATCTATTGACCTGAATACGTATCGCATGCCATACTAACTACAGGACAAGCTTGAACAGCTGATTATGTGGAGCTATCTTTGGTCTTTATTTAGTTATAATTGGCAGTTTCATTACTTTATGACATAATTAAGGCTGCTGTGATATGGTGTATAAAGGGAGTCCAGGAAATGGTTCAGAAAAGTCTACTAAACCAGGGCCTGTCTGCATGGAGTTTGCATTTTCTCCCCTTGTTTGTGTGGGTTTCCTATGGTTTCCACCCACCATAAACACATGCATGCTAGGTATCTAGTACTACAGTTGAAAAGTAGCTGACTGGTTAACACTGGCACATTTACACAAATGTTGATTAATGTGCATTGTCCTAATCAAATAAACAAATCTTGCCTACATTTACACCCAGTTTTCACTCTATAAAGCTGGCCAAATTAAGGAATCTTCCTGCATAACATGCAAACCAAGCACTCTTTGATTAGCAACCGTAGAGAGCGCTTTTCCCCTTCAGTGAGACAAAGCAAAAAAAGAAAGAAAGAAGAAAACAGCTAAGCAAAGAATCGTAATTGCATTTGAGGCCACACCAGGAGAGATGAGAAAAAGGGCACAAAGCACCTTTTGGCCATATGAGGCCCGTCAGCATCTTGGGGTTTGTCAGCTTGACTGGGCCAGGAGATGTGTGTGTGTGTGTGTGTAAAAGCAGGCTAAGCAGGGTGCATGCCTTGCCCTCAAAAATCCATCACCCCGAGGTAGGAAGGAGGAGGGCTTGATGGGATGAGAAGGAGGGGAGACCAAGGAGAGGAGGAGACTGGAGGAGAGAGGCTGTGCCAGCTGTAATGGGCCTGGCTCGTGCTTGCGAGCGGTCAAGACTGATTTATCATGGTGGTCTTCTCCCTGTGTTTTCCTCTTTATTGATTCCCCTGACATGCCGTCTCATAATAGTGCCAAACAGACAGAAAAGGAGAGGCTGGCTGGCTAACTATGGCAGAGAGGTGGGCAGTGACAGCCTAAGTTACATCCTCATTATTGGCTTCTGGGATCAGTTTTTGCACCTCAATAAGCCTGTTGGGTTTGTAGTAGTAATATCACGCTATTTTTGTCAAAATACCGATATTGTAGGGATGACTATTAATGCAATATGCAAACAATAAAACAGCTAGAACAGTCTGGTAAGTTCAAAAATTACATCACTTTACTGTAATGCAGCCTTTAAAAAAACCAGGTCAAAGACAACACTTGTGTCATATCACAATACGATATCAAAAATGTAAGACAATATCTAGACACATATTGATTCAATATAATATTGATACATTGCCCAGCCCTTGTTTGTAATCTGTGCTCTAACCTGTTATACCTTAATTGGTAGTATTAGTGGGCTTCATTGTAGAAGTTAGGTCTATGCCTTTTTGCTTTAGAATATAAGTTCATAAGACACTGTTCTGTACCACCTTCCTAGCATGGTCACTATGCTTAAACATACACACAGTTCCACTCCTGCCTCTTTTCTGCTCTCTACCCTTGAATTGTAGTAAAAACAGCATCAATAATTAATGATCCAATTAATAGTTTACACTGGTTTTTATTGAGCTGTCAAAGTGATGGAGAGCCTGCTGGTGGTGAACCCTGCCACTGCCTGCGCTCCGCCTTCGCCCTGAATCAGCACTTTGTGGGGCCTCGGAAGCCGGGGCGAAGCGGCAGGGCTGGGTGCAGACTGCTGATGCTCACAATTTATGGCCGTGATGAGTTTCCTGCTCCCTGAAAACAACCACACAGTTTCTCAACGGGGATCATGCCCAATTGTAGTGTGCCACTGTTAATAAAGCTTCAGGGAAAGAAAAGGGGAAAGGCTGGATGTACATCCACGTTGGCGCCCACTCAAATTCTTTTTGGCAGACATTGAGTGGGCTGGGGGAGGTGGATGGGTATGATGGGAAGAGGTGGAGGTGAAACTGTAACTGAACCAACCTTGTGATAAGCTGTTTGTAGCATCTAAATAGTCTATCTATATATAATAAATGCAAATTTCTCACTGTCTCAACATATATTTACTTCATTTTCCACGATTGGTTCGTTCCTAAATAAATAAATACATGCAGGCCTTAAGCTGTTTGGGCTATCATGGCCACATTAGGCAAGTGACTTGTTCAATGGAGAGTGTCTACCACTCTGATCTGGGCTCTGGTGTTTATGCTGCTGACAGAATAGCAGCTGGTAGGCAAAGAGGGTAATCACTGTTGTCAGCTGTTGGTTAGAGGGCCGCGGAGGGCAAAGCCTGTCTGGGGACACCCATTATGTTTTATCACAGTGCATAACTGTGTACAGTAAGTAGTTTTAGCACTCCACTAGACTGATGGATGGATGGTGATAGCATAGAGAAAGAGGAAAGAAGGACAGGTTGGTTTTTTTTGACTCAGACTGACCTTGCAACTTATTCCCAATCCTGAAGATGAAGAAAATCGTAAGTGTGGAAAAGTCATTGGAGAGTGTTTTACTGGCTGGTATGAATATGGATATGCATATTAAGAGGATTGTTTTGAAACAATACAAAAAGCAAAAGTCAGTGATGCTGGAGGTGAATTGCAATATATTAATGTGCAATTATATAAAAAGCTACGCCCCAATTTCCTTCAACAGTGCTTCATAACATATGCAGAATCAAATTGATGGATTGACACAAAAACATGGCTTTATTAAAGGATACTCCAATTAAGACATATTCCAGTTTTATTTCATAGTTTTCCCAGTTTGGGCCATCATCACTGTAACTGACAAGGACATTGCGCTTACAAAATGAATTGTTAATATATGGGGAAAACAAAAATAACACGGGGTAAGAGACAATCAGACAAAATGTAGGTGTTTTTTAGATTGTTGTAGATATTATGGCTAAACTGTTGGTGAGTACAGTGTCATCATTATACAGTGAGTAAAAGAGGAAGAAGTAGGGCTTGGCAATTAATCAAATTTTTGATTTTGATTTTGACAATCACAATCACAAAAACAACCGAGAAAAATTATTCTTTTGCACATTACATTTTGCAAGTACACTTTCGTTTTGTCTTGTATTCTGAAGGGGAATTCAGAATGTTCAAACTGAAAAAAAGTATTATGGGTACGTTTTTTTAAGTTCAGTAAAGGCAACAGCTTTCCAAAAGTCAATGAGTAATCAGTTGTATTCCTGCTATAAACATTGACCAACATAAATGTGATTATGATTTTCCCCATAGTTAAGCATTCTTAGGACAAAGCTACGGAACTAAAACTCGAATAATAAAAAAAACCTAAACTCTCAGCTCAGAAGACTTGGATATGTGGCTGCATTTATTCACAGTGGCACTATCTTTAGGCAGCATACTTCTCCCCATATCGACAATCCCTTCCTCTTTACCCTTGTAATCTCCAGCCCCGTCCCCCACCCCCATCGCCTCCTCTTCTACTTCCAGAAGCATATGCAGGCGATTTTTATGCCATTCCGTCAGAGTGCCCTGATTTCCCCATAATCTGAGCTTGAGTCCTCAGCCAGTTCATGCTCGAAGGAGGCCTGTCCTGCATAGATCCATTAGGCTCTACAGCTCTTTGCAGGTGAAGTGAAGTGTGGGAAAAGTGATGTTTGTGGCCCAGGGGGTCTCACATGACCTTCCTTGAGATTCACTTCAGCTAAATACAAACATACATACTTTCATGCAAGCACACAAGTATATCAACAATGTACAAGTGGGTCGCGACCAGGTTCTCCTGCATACAGACAGTCAGGACCAAATAGGACTGTTGTATTGTTTAAATTAGTACAGTGACCCAAAATTAGTTACAGAAGGACCCCAAAGCATTTAAAATGCAACCCCACTGTATAGCCGACTATTGACTTTCTGTGTACTTTTAATTCAGAGGAAAACATTGTACTACATTTACCTCACAGAGAACGTTGCAGATTTAGATTTTACTAACAAAATAATACAATTGAAATCTGGAGTAATCGCAGACATATTGTGGATAGAAATGGCTTTTGATTGAGTTTCCTCTTAGCAAAATGCTCTGAGGGAATTTAAGCTGGGCTTTTATTGTGAAGGGTAGATGTAGAAGAGCCAGCGTTATGGCAGCGTCTTTTTTTCTCAACAGTTCGGTTGTCAGTCAGTTTAATTCACAGTTTTTTAATATTCAATATCAGTCCAAACTGCTCCAAATTCTTAACCCCAAGTCCATTGGGTACCCAGGTACCCAGTGAAGTAGATTGAAGTAAATTTCCCAATTTATTAAAGAGATGACCATACCTCCTCTTTTATATGCTTTAATAAGAGCAATTTTATTAGGGCCATTTAGTAATTCACTTCATTGTTGACTTGTAAAATGACTTGCCATGCCAGTGTAAGCATGCATAACATTTAAATGCCCATTTACCTATTCATCCCAGGATGTTACATTCAGAGATACGCTCCCCACTAAGGTCTCAGGACAAAGAAATGACCCATGTCCCGGCAGTCAGAGAGCAGTATCTCTCTGACAACTGAAATGTCTTCTCACTGTCTCTGGGAAGCCTCAACCCTCAATCCTCTTCAGCTCCATACTCCATTGGGAATCTTAGCACCACCTTCCGATTCAATATTTTTTCACTCTTTCTAATTAGCTTGGATTTTTAAGCCTCTTAATCAAATTGAAAGTGCTCACTATCTCTCTGCTCTGTGCATCCACTTGGCAAAACAGGTTGCATACATAGCTTTCCATCAGAACAAATACTCACAGTGAGTTAATATTGGTCTCATAAGCTATCTGTGTCTTCTTTTTGTTGTTGTTGTTGTAATGGAAGCAATTTATAAGTCTAGATTCGACACACCATCAGTTCCTCTCTAACTCTTCAGCTTGAATGAGGAGAAAGAAAAAAAGTTCAAAGAAATGTCCCAGAAACCTCCATCCTGTAATATCATTCTAGCCACACGCCCCACCTGTATTTCTCAAGGCTGTGTGTCCACTGGTGCTACTACAGACGTTGTAATCAGAGCCTCATCTTTCAAAGCTCTCCCTGGTGCACTTTAGATTGAGGTCAGTTAAGGCTGCGTGGCACTGCAATCTGAATCCCCAGTTAAACACATCAGAGATCTGCCCTGCTCCCTCCTAAAGATGCAGCTACTGTATGATAAGATAGCAGCACGCCAACTTTGTTTGAGCAAAATGTGAATTGTCTGCCGATTTGAAGTTACAGACCTATCCAAGAGCTTTTAAAGATTGTTCTCTGGAAGTAAAGATGGAAGAGAGGTGTGAATAATCGTTGAAACACTGACTGAGTTTGCATAATACAAACCAAAGTATGGAAAAATACACCACTGTATTACAGTTGCACAAAAAGTGACCATTCGGGTCCCAGGAAATGAGTCAGCTTTTGTTGTAAGCCAGCCAGATCTTGATGAATCCCGTCTTGTGATCAATTTAGGTGAACATATGGCAGAGTTCCAGGTTACATTTGATTTTTCCATGAAAGTGTTTTTAGCCCAGGTGGTCTTTGTTTCAGGCAAGGTGGCACTGCAAGACGCCCACATACTGTTTTCAAAAGTTTGAGATGTTAGATAGACAGTATTATATGAAAGTGGCATTAGTGGAGTTTTCTCAAAATGAAGAAGGCCTAAAACTAATTTCTTTCTATCGCTGATAGTGTTAAGAATTTATAATATGTATAGGGGGGTGGGGAGTGGGGGACTGGGGGTTGCTTGTGTGGAGGTGGTCAAATCATTAATGATCCTTTATGTATTATTAGCTGAGCTGCATCGTTCTTTCTCCACAGGGATCTTTGAGTTGCACACAATGGCCAACTTTGAGTTTGAGCAGTATGTGAGAGAATGTCTGTGTGTGTGTGTGTGTGTGTGTGTGTGTGTGTGTGTGTGTTGCTGTTACTGTCTGTTGATGTTCGTGGTGTCCTCACTGGTCCCTCTTGCTGTCCTCTCTGGTGTATGTGCGCCCTTTCACCCCTCCTCCCCCACCTTACAGGAGATTTGGATGGCCATTGGTGGGACCATGCGTCTTGGCATAGCAGCGAGGCCTCCCCAATGTCTTTGGTGAGACATGTGGAGCCCTGCCTTGACCCCCCCCCCCCCCCCATCCCTTATCCCCATCTCTCTCTCCCTCTCTCTCTCTCTCTCTCCCCTTCCCTCCCCCCCCATACCCCTTTGTCCCAGAGTCTTTTTGTCATTCCATGTTTCCTTCGTTTTATTTACACCTTTGCATGTTGTTTTTTCTGTTTTTCTTTCTGTTTTTTATCCCACACCTGTAGGGGACAGTCAAAGGGGAAAAAGAAAAACTATTGAGCAGACATTTATGTCCGAGCCGACACACACCTTATCTGAGAGGCAAAAGAAAATGGTGCGCTTTGGGGGACACTCATTTGAAGAGGACTTGGCATGGTGTGAACCGCAGGTTAAAGACTCGGGAGTTGATACGTGCAGTAGCACTACCCTAAACGAGGAGCATAGCCATAGTGAGAAGGTACTGAGACAATCTAGCCTGCATTCTGTTATTATTATTTATGACCTACCCATCCAGTCTTTGTTTGCTCTCTGTCACTCAGTGTAAATAGGTGAGATGTTTGTTCTTTGGATTTTATTTGACGTTGTATGAATTGATTTCTCTTGCGATTCTGTTCTTTTTTTTGTTTTTTCGGTTCCTTTTGGCTCCACCTTTGCTCGGTGTTGCCCGCGGAATTTTTTTTTAAAAAAAGTCTTTTGGGGGCACCCTCTTTGCTTGCTACTTGTACTTGCTGTTTTGCTCCCTAAAGAACACATCTTACAGTAGTTGTAAATAGAAGAGCATTGACACACAACCTCTCTGTTTGTCATGGCACACAGGAATGTGGGTCTCTCCTAGTTGCATGCTCGTTCTCCTCCGTATGTTGTGTTCTTGCTCTGCAGCGGTCCTGTTTAGTGCAGTAGGAACACCTTTACTTTACTCAGGCCCGTCCCTCTCACTCTGCTACCCTAACATCACAGCACCCAGTCCAGGCAGAACCCGCCGCCCTGCCCAACTTTCCTCTCACTTCTATAGCTAAACCTAAATGATTGTAAGCACACAAAACAGGGAAGTCTGGATTTGCTTTGCACAAAAATGAAAACATATGTTTTTCTTTTTTTCCTTTCACTGCGCGTATGTGATTTCACCCTCTCTGTGTCTCATGGCTTTACTTCGTGCGCTCTATTTTTCATCCTTTTCAAACTTTAAACTGGCACCTCATGGTCTACATTTGTTCCTGTATCATAAATGACCATTTCCCTCCCTCCCTTTTTTTTTCTCCCGCTCTCTGCTTTCCCCTCACTACTCCATGTGATGGCGGTTGTGTGTTTGGGTGTTGTGAAGCACCGGAGTGACACTCCGGGCTTCCTGCTCCAGTTTGAAGAGCTGGTTGGAGGAGGAGTGATGGGGGCTGCTTGCTTTACTCTGCATGGGGGCGCTGCATGAAGCTCACTCCACCCTCACACTGGCGGGTTCACACAAGCTCTTGGAATAACACCTATCACTATCGTCTTAGATAATAATAATTATTATTATTATTATTATTATTATTTATCATCAATAGCTTTGTCCACGCTCATGAATGTAATATTTCATCTTTTAGAATTTAATTCACTGAGCATGTTACTATCCAAACAATGAAACGGCATTGATGAGGCAACAGAGTTTGTGTGAACTTTCTTCCCTGAGTGAATAAATACTCCCCTCCCCTCTCCCACCCCCACACTATTTTCACTACTTTGGACAGCTGTCTGCTTTGGTCTAAAGTGATCAAATTCAAGTGGACGAGTTGTTAAACAACAGGTGTGTGTTGTTGCTCTGACATTGTAGCACCCGGTGACGTGGCAGCCGTCCAAAGATGGGGATCGCCTAATAGGGCGTATTTTACTCAACAAGCGCATGAAAGATGGAAGTGTGCCTCGAGACTCAGGAGCTCTGCTTGGTCTGAAGGTGAGCTTCTGATGATTCTGTCTGTGTGACACACACACACACACACACACACACACACACTGCACATCAACCTTTCTATTTTAGCATCATCATTACACTGAAATAAAATAAGGGTTTCAAAATATTCACAATTACCATACATTACACTATATATGTTGGTAATAGCCTTAATGGGATAACATCACACTCTGGACCGGTGCAGGTAACTGCCAGTGTTGGTTGTACAGTTATGTTAACATACAGTCTTGTAACTTTTGTTCAGCTGTGAATTCTACTATTTTGTGGCCTCTTCTTTTCGCTCGCTGGTTCTCTCCTTGTCTTCCAATTATTGATTACATCATACTGCTACTCAGTATTAATATTCATTAAAGACTTGATGATGTTCCTGATGAATAATAATGAGTAGCCTTTGTTATTGAGCTGTATAATTTTCTGAACCCACTCACATTGAACTATGTTACAGTTTTTTGGGGATTGCTTGACGACACTGGGCACAACTGGAGTCACATGTGCAAAACTCTAACTCCAGTCTGCACAGCAGCAGTTCATGTGGACCACACTCTAGTTCCCTTTTTTATTGCTAGGACACAGTTTTAAAAACTCCACACACTTAGGGATTTAACTCCAACGTGCACACCGCTGTGTATTTACAGCACTTTACTCAAATGCTAACACACTGCTGTCACACCCTCACATTCAAAACAGAATAGATTTCAGTCCGGGGCCTATCAAAGACTGCTGATTGCAATTTTAGCTAAAAGACCAATCAGGTGTCTTGTTTTATACTTGTTAGTGAACATATACGGTATTTATATAGAGAAAGCTAAGAAAGCCTTTTTTCTATACAATCACCAAGTAAGAATTACAGTAAACAATTATACCCTGGTACCGTTTGAGAGAAACAGGTAAAAGAGCAAAGATACCAATATATACACAGCTATAAACAATAAATGTGCAAAACACTATATTACTTACTTACTTACTGTTGTTCAGAAAGAAATAGAGGTGAAAGCAATGGAAACACCTCATTCATTAGTATTTCAACATGATGCAGACATCCAGGATCAGTCACGCTATTCTGTGTTACTGTTATACACCTTTAATTTTTTTCCCCAGTAATTCCATAAATTACTAGAGCCAAAATACTACATTGAAGCAAACTGCTGATTTTCATTCTGTCTTGTTAACCTTACATTAAAATTGGTATATTGTAAAATCTTGATCTTTTCTTTAAAGAAACTATAGAGTAGTGTGAAGTCACTTCAATTGTTCAAACTGTAAAGTTAGTATTTCCTGTGTTGGTGGTAAATGCTAGTGTTTCTACTCTCATAATCATCATAGTGTTTGGTGCCCTGGAGTCTGTTTTGAGACGTGTGTTAAGAGCTGTGTTGCTGGGAATGAGTTTTGCAGCTGATGTGAACTGTTTAGCTCAGGTTACGGTTGGTAGTGCAGACTGGAGTTTGAGTTTTGCACATTTAGCTCCAGTTGTGCCCACCGTTGTTTAGCAATCCCAAAAAAACTGAACTGGCGGTGTCGTCACTGACCGAATTTGATAAAGGAATTGTTATTTGCTTTGCACAATTATTACAATGTATGTCCCCCTAGGTATTAACATTCTATGGGTGCGTTCAGAACGCCTAGTAGTTCCCTGCAAAGTGGACTGCACAGGGTATTCGTACAGAGGGAATTTGAAAAACAACCGTTTATCCTGCCCCTCTGATTGAGCCCTGCCAATAGGGAGTTCCCAGACCCAACATCTGGATGTGGGTCTGGCTTGTCAGGCTAATGTTTTACAGCATTTGGAGAGAAAAAAAACAGTTCAAATGGGTTAAAAACCATTTCTTGACTAAACTCTCTCAAAGTCTTCCTCAGATTTAACTTAATTGTCAAAATATTTCATCATTTCTTCTTTTAACTCAAAAATTAGGTATAAAATCATATAAATGCAGTTGATTGGCTGTGAATTAAAAAAAAAATTGTAAAACTTGTGGTTTAAATTGGTTTAAGGGGTGTATATAATGGCGGTAGCTGGGGGAAAAGTGTGGAAAATGTCAAATAAAGCAAGAAAAAATATGTTAAAGAAACATAAGAAACCAAAGTGTTTTCAGTTTTCACCCGGGAGGACAACACAAGATTTAACCTTTCAGTCAGTTGTTATTGTAGTGTAGTCACCAAATTGCCAAAGAATATAACATATTTTCTGTTGTGGTGGATGCTTTGGTTTCCCCTTCCCCTTTTCACTCTTGGTTGACATGTCAAAAAAAGAAAAGTAAAGCTGAGCAGCCAAAGTCCAGAGGAGCACGGTTGGCCATGAAGAGAGCAGAGAACAGAGAGCGGCAAGACGGGGGAAAATCATTACTGATTGAATGAGCCTCCTGAAATGGCATGTTTGTGTCTGCTCCGAGCCTCTGTGTGTTTCTGTCTGCTCAGCAGAAAGACAACCAACTCGACAGTCCAGCCAGTCAGTCCATCAGTCAGCCTCACCCTCTCTCTCTCTCTCTCTCTCTCTCTCTCTCTCTCTCTCTCAATTCAATTCAAATTGCTTTATTGACATGAATGTCAAAAATAACAATATTGCCAAAGCATCAAGGATAATAATGTGAGAAGAAATACATACATACAACTCACTGAGTAAACTAAAATATGTACATTTAAGATAATAAACAGGAAAGTAACAACAGTATATCAATATACAGTAAAATCTCTAGTGTCGAATGTAAGAAAGAAAACAAAGAGAGGTGGGGAGGTGAACTCCAGATGTTACGTGATGTCGTGCTGGTTGACTCTCAGTCTGTGGCATGCACTCACATGTCTCACTGCTTCTCCAGCGCTCACTCTGTTTTCTCCAAGTAGAATCTGGGCGTTTACATTTAATTTTGGTAAAGAACTGGGTTCTGATGTCAGTATATGTGCTCTCTCTCTCTCTCTCTCTCTCTCTCTCTCTCTCTCTCTCTCTCTCTCTCTCTCTCTCTCTCTCTCTCTCTCTCTCTCTCAGTTCAAATTTGCTTTATTGGCATGAATGTAACAACAGTATTGCCAAAGCATCATACAAACTACATGAGAACAATCAACCCCATACTATTTCATTAAACTAGTAATTAAAGCGTAAAGTAATTAAATTGTGTTAGAAAAATTGAAATGTATTAAAAAATGAAAATAAAATAAATAAATAAAACAGTAGGCATTTGTGTGTGTGTGTTAAAAAAATAAAATAAAAAATCTCTCTCTCTCGCTCTCTTTTCATCTGCGAGCCTCCTTCTATGGCTCCTGCCTGTTACATAAAGCCATTTCATTTAGCAGACTTCCCTAAGCTCCTTTGTATGTTGGCATTCAGCTGCCATTAAGGGGGATTTTTATTAGTATGATGCCCATGTTAGCTGAGTGGAGTGGAGTACAGCAGCCCAGGACTGTACAGTACAGCTCTAGCCCACGGCCCTGCACTGCTACCGAACCACAGAGCAGCGCCAGAGTGTGTCCCTGGGGAAGAAAGCATTAGTCGGCTTTATTTTTTTAACAAACGGAGACAGGCTTTTACCATTGACCCTCCCCTTAATGCTTTTATTGAGGATCCATACCTTGCAGGCAAACGCTAAAGCCATGACATCAACAGGACCCTTTGAAGGAAAACAATCCGTCTTCTTCTGTGCGTGTTCTATCTTCACAGGTTTTGTCATGAAGATGCTGCAGTTATAAGAACACTTACAGTTTAAGTTGAGTTTACACATGTTATTCAGTACTGATCCAGTCCCTTCTTTGCTTTCACAGGTGGTGGGAGGCAAGATGACAGAATCTGGTAGACTTTGTGCTTTTATCACTAAAGTGAGGAAAGGAAGTCTAGCAGACACTGTTGGACACCTCAGACCAGGTATTCACAACACACACACACTTGTATACAAAAACTCAATTAGTGGATTTGGTAGTATTCAACAATGATGTGTATTCTCTACACTTGCATGGCATATTAAAATACCCTTTGTGACATCCAGTATTTGGTGTTTCTGCAGGGGACCAGGTGCTGGAGTGGAATGGGAAGCTTTTACAAGGAGCCACATTTAAAGAAGTTTACAATATCATTCTAGATTCTAAGCCTGAGCCGCAGGTGGAGCTGGTGGTCTCACGGCCAATAGGGTGAGAGCTCACAAACCTTGTCTCACACACACACACACAGTGTACTCCTCACAAGACAGTTAGGGTGGGATGTTACCGAGCAGGGTTGGGCCATATATCGATATTATATCAACAGTTATACATGAAGCTAGATATTGTCTTAAATCTTTGGATATGGTAATATCGTGATATGACAAAAGGGTTGTATTTTTCTGGTTTTAAAGGTAAAGTGTATTACAGTAAAGTGATGTAATTATCAAACTGTTGCTGTTTTATTGTTACTGTAAGGTTTTGTGACCAAGCACCAATAGTCAACCCTACAATATCGCCACAATATCAACATCGATGTATTGTATAAAACTATTGTGGTATTTGATTTTTTTTTATGTTCTTGATCACTCAGCTCTAGATGTACGTAACTGAGGTGTTGTGCACAAGCCAAGCATACAATAATTAGAAAATTAAATTTGTGTTACTTCTCCGAACAGCACATGTTAAATTATGTTTTAGATCTTTTATTTTGCTTTTGTTGAATTCTGTTTTAGATCTTTTATTTTGAATCAGTAATGAGTAATGTCAGGACTGGCTCCTGTCCAGAGTGTCTGCCTCCCTCTTTCAGGTTGCATGCTGGGATAGCTTCCAGGCCCTTTTGACCATGAAAAAAGTAATCAGTTGGAGAGGACGAATATATAAGTCAAATTAAATGTTGTTCTTTTGCCAAGTGCCTAGTGCTAGGACAACATATACAGGTTTAAATGTTTTTGGATTTTTAAAGCATTGTGCAGTACAGTTGTGCAGTCAAATGTGTGGCTTTTTTTCAGGATTTAAAAAAAAATTCCTTACAGTAAACATGAATAAACAACATGCACGTTACAAACTAAAACCAATTGAAGCAGAAAAGATGCATCGTGTTGTGACTGCATCGCTTTTATTGATATTTTTTTCTCTCTAAAGCAATACTAGTTCTTACTTCAGTGGGCTTATTTAGCCTGCGTCACTGCCTGCATTACTCTGAATAACTTTGAACTGAATATATCATGGAGACTTGAATCGGGAAATCTGAGAAGGAATATAGCCTGTGTCCTCACAGAATGTGTTTGTGAAAGAGTGACTGTTGTTTCCCTCTCCTGCTCGGGCCTCGTATGGGCTCGTACCACACCAGCCAGGAGGGGGGGGGGGGGGAGACAGCGGCACCTTTGCTTTGCCAATTCCTCTATCTGACCTGCTTTGTGGTGCTGAGGGAGTTGCGGGGTGAATGAAGACTAATGCGGTGCTTACGGTCATTAGAGCACAGTGCAGTCAGCATTAGCTCAAAGTGATCCTTTCCATCCCCTCCCTCTCTCCTGTCTCACACACCTGCGTTCTTTCTCTTCTTCTTTTTTCCAGAGATATTCCAAGGATACCAGACAGCACACATGCACAACTGGAATCAAGTGAGTCTTGTCAAAAATCTTTAGCCTATTACATTACCCCATTTTATTACCCCATGCCTCTCTGTATTTCTCACGGCACGCGTTCTTGCCCTCTTTCTGTCTCTCTTCTTGACTATTTCTGTCTTCCCCCTCTTTCATTTTATTTTCTTGATGTTACTAAAACCAACGTCACCACTAAATAGTCTGACTGTCATCTCTGGGTTGTCAGGTTCGAGTTCTTTTGAGTCTCAGAAGATGGATCGCCCGTCCATCTCCGTCACGTCCCCCATGAGTCCCAGCATGCTGAGGGACGCCCCCCCAGTACCTGTCAGGACAGCTCTCAGTAAGTGACCTCAGTATGACATACAGACAAGGGCGTAAGTTGGGGGTGGGGGGTTGAGATGAAATCGTCTGGGGGGATGTCATTGTTAGACTGCTTTGACCACTGTTGAGTAAAATGAGTTATTGCGTTCATATGACTATGTTTTGGACATTGGGCTACCAGGCACAGCTTCTCTACCTCTGGCTGCTCAGCTGGCCCTTTACCAACCCAGCACAGGACTGTAGATCAGGTTACTGTGTGTGTTGTCCATTATCCTGTGTAAAAACCCTCCTGGGGTAAGTGGGTAAAGGACTGCATTAAAGCGAGAGATAAATCAGCTCTCAAATTCAGGGTCCAGCTGGGAAATACAGGAGCTTTAGCATCTAGCTAACACCTCCAGGACATGGCTTTTTTCACAACATCGATATTTATGAGAAATGACACAGGGTTTAAATAATAATTAGTAAGTAATGCAAATAAAATGAAAATAATTCATCTTAAAATGTATCCATTTTCAAGTAATTTCAACAATGTGTCAGCCAATTAAAAAGAAAAACACAGAATTCTTCAACCTCCACATACTTCATAGGCCGGCTGCACTCTGCCTGCGTGGCGTGAGTGTGGTGTTAGTGTTGCGTGTCAGTTGCATGGCGGCAGCGTGGCGTTTTCTTTGTCTTTGCACACCAGAAACGTGTCTGACGCGGCGCTGCTGCTGCTAGCCTTGTCTGTACACACAAATAATAGTATGTTCTTCAACTTTATTTTGTCAATATTTTTGTGTTTCTACATTTGTTTTCACATATTTCATAATACATATGTATATTTTCATATTTCAATTCCCTTTTCTGAGTTAATAAAGTCATGTTATTGGTTCATCAGAATCCAATTGAAATACAATTTAAAATGGTGCTCAACAGAAAATGTCATTTTTTAAATGTGTTTGTGTCAAAATGACATATAAACATCTCTTCATGTTCTATTTTGCCTGGAAATCAATCCAACACGCTTGCATGTTGCGTGAAAGACACGCAGGCAGCATGCAAGCTCTAACCTGTCTAACCTGAAGCAAAATAAGAACGGACACGCCACGCGGTGTTTGGTTTTTTTTATGCCCCCAAGGAGACCTTCCAGGCAGCGCCGCAATGGTAATGTTTAGGGATAAGGTTAAGGCAACGTTGGAGGAAAAAAACACCATCGAGCACGCCACGCAGCTGACACGCTCACGCCACGCAGGCAGTGTGCAGGAGCCCTTTTCATGAAGCAACTTGAGTTCAGTAAGGTCTGCAGTGCCTGATGAGTAATTCTACACTGTAAAGTATGTCACAATATAGTAATATAATAATAATATATAGTAATATAGTAATGACGCAAGTTTTAAAGCAGAGCAGAAAAAGAAAGATGGTGTTAAGGCATTGATAATTACAAAGGGCTTATGCAGAAAAGAGCAAAGAGGCTCAGGTACAAGTAGTCAGAACGCAGAGAAGCAATGATATGAAGTATAAAATGATGGTAGGAATGAACCCACTGACCTAAATTGCCTGCCCTGGAAATCTTGCGAGAGCATAATTTGAATTTGCTCAGTGAGTTACTCTGGCATCGAGTAATGCTGCTCATTAACTGTGCCCTTGTAGCCGAGTGCACCAATCAGAGGGCCAGAGGAGAGCTGAACATATGACGACCAGTTAGCGCCACTGGTAGCTAAGCGTATGGGGCTCTGGATACATAACCCCGTGTGTTGTTGTGATTGGTCGTAGTGTTATCCAATTGCCGCCCCTAGATAAGGCCAACTTTCATTACTCAATGCCAGAGCTTTAATCCTTTCAGATTTGGGTCTGGATTTCCAGGCAATAAATTGCCCAACTGAAACTACAACGAACTGTTGTTGTTAAGAGTGTATTGTGAATTTCTGTTGTTGTTTTATGGGGGTTTTGGCTTCATTGCATTCTTGTTTTCTTTTCCTTTTTTACTGTTTAATTTTTACTTATCCAGAGCCAAAGCCTTAGTAGAAGAACAACGCCTTTTACCCCTAGGGTCCAGGTAATTGGCCCTGTCAGAAGGGCACAATCTCTATTTGGTCTTTGCTCATTGACTGTTGACTGGCCTTTTTCTGTTTGTTTCCATACTCTGGAAAATGCATTCGCGGGGAAATGGCAGCTTCAAGTTTCCCTCAGTGCAGTGCATTGCGCCATTTTCTTCAATTTGATTTATTGGTATCACTGTTATGATGAGAGTTATTACTCATTTTAACCCGTTCACCTCATTATTCCTAGGTTATGCATGCTCAACTAATCTGAAAAAAACACACATTTAAAGAGACACTCTTCCATTGCCTGATTTGACACAATTGACCCAACCTTGTGTCATACATTTTGGGTCTTTGGCAATGCTGGAGGGTGTCTCCCTGAAGTTTCTCAGGACAAATGACTTGGGTTATCTTGTGCTTCAGTGTGATATGAACCCAGGCCTGGATATCTCTAACCCTACACACATCTACAGGAGAACTCCTCCATGTGCGTGTTGAAGTTGTGTAAATTTGAAGCTTATGGTTGATGGGTCTGCAGTTTCATGTTGCAGTGAAAAGATACCAAGTTCACCGTCCTGTTTTGGAAAACCAAATTGCATTATCCCGTCCAGATGAGTGTTTAAGCAAATTGTACCTCCCCAAATAGCAAATTCCAAACCGAGCAAAGCTTTGAAGGTGCTCCTTCGCTCTCTACTATTAGCCAGCTGTTTCTGTGGTTTTGTTTGGTGACACACACGCAGTAGAATCACTTTGTTTGAATCTGTAGTTCTTGATTCAGCTGGCCTAAAGGTTAACACTCCTGCTTTGGCATTTGGATATGTATCTGGCTGACACTGTAACAGTATGTTGTTTTGCTTAAAAGTACCTTCAACAAGCTTTAAATCGATCTGATGAGAGAACATTGTTTGAATGCACATTATGCATTGGGCATGTAGATGTGAGTTTCCAAATTTAGTGGGGTCTAAACATTGAATGGAGGTAAATAAGTAGGTTTTTTGAGTATGTGTGTGTGTACTCTTGGAAAAGTGTGTATGTTTCAGTTAATTCATTATTAGATGTACACATTGAGTTGTTTGTGATTGAAACACATGTACTATCACTAGTAATTTTAAGGTTTAAAGGGTGAATCTTTTCAGAAAGACTTCACAGACAGCACATTATATTTACATTTACATGGGGCGGCTGGGTTTAGTGGTAGAGTGGTCGCCTGCCAATCGGAAGGTTGGCAGATCGATCCCTGGCCTTGCAGTCCCATGTCGAAGTGTCTTGGGCAAGACACTGAACCCGAGTAGCCCCCGATGCTGCGCCGTCGGTGTGTAAGTGTGTATCTGATGAGCAGGTGGCACCTTGTATGGCAGCCTCGGCCTCAATGTATGAATGTGTGTGAATGGTTCCTGCACTCAATGTCAAAGTGCTTTGAGTAGTTGTTAAGAGTAGAAAAGTGCTAACTAAGGGCTTTACATTTTGTATAGTATTTCGTGGGCTACAAGCATAGAGATTATTTGGTACAATTTGTTTACCCATAAGCCCTCTGCTCTCTGTTTTTGCCTACATGAAGTCCATTGACTTGTCCTGAATGCTCTTTCTCGCTTTTGCTGCATGTATAGCTGGTAGTTTTAAACGGAGCAGACCCTTTCCAAAATCATATTTTTAGAGAAGTATGGACAAGAACTTAGAAGTTTTATTTCTCATTTCATCTACTTTGTGTAAGGCCTCAGTTGGAGTTTTTTCTTCTTCTAAGTGTTTTCTTTTAGAGTCCATACTTCCCTTTTAGTGTGAGCTGTCTTTGATTCGTCTCGCAACAGCATGATTGATTTCTCCATATCAATGCCCATTGAATAGCCGAGAGAACATTATTAGAGTCTACATCTTCACTTGTACAGTAAATGATCATCACTGTTCCTTTTAAAGCATGTTGCCTTTAGCATATCTATTCAATTGACATTCAGGCCAAATGCATTCAGTTCGATTTAGTAAGCTTTATTCATCCCTGCAGGGGAAGTTTTTAATGACAAACACAAACACATAGATTTTAACACTTTATGTTAAAGAAGATAGAACAAAAACAAAAACATATCTTTGCATTTAATGTAATGACTAAAATATCATTCAGCTTTTCATATCAAAATTTTGACACTTTTAGCATAATCATACCATATTAACATTGATACAGTAAGTCTGTGTTTTAATGAGCAATTGAGCTCTGATGAATTGTGCAGCATGTGACGTGACATCATCTTAGCAGGTAGACATTATTCCTCCTTTCCCCTGAAGGGTAAATACAGGAGAAGACTCTGCAAACTCAGGTTACATTTACACTGCTACATTTTGGTTTTTAATAATATAATATATATACTATTCTAATCTCTGTTTAAACTAACACGCCCAATATCTCAGGAACACTCTGGTATGCTGGGCATGGTGTATACTCGGCCTGCTGCTGGTAGTTGCCATGATAACGTTAGTAGCTTAGTGTCAGAGAATGAGACATCATGACACATAAGACCCAATCAGGCAGCAAAACATTGCCGTCAGTGTTGGTGTTGCCAATGATAGATAGATAGATAGATAGATAGATAGATAGATAGATAGATAGATAGATAGATAGATAGATAGATAGATAGATAGATAGATAGATAGATAGATAGATAGATAGATAGATAGATAGTCATTATTGTCCGCTGCGCTCATTGAGACTGCAACACAACTCCTGAGATTCCAAACCAAAGTGGGGTCAGAAGTGTTTTCAAGTGTCTCCGGTTTAGGGGCTCTGAAATGCCAGAGCGGTGTGAATGTGAGGCGTAAACTAGGGCTGGGCAATATATCGATATTATATTGGTATCGCGATATGAGACTAGATATCGTCTTAGATTTTGGATATATCATTATATTGTAATATGGTAAGTGTCCTGGTTTTACAGGCTGCATTGCAGTAAAGTGATGTCATTTTCTAAACTTACCAGACTGTAAGCTCTTCTATTATTTACCTTTACCCACTAAGTCAATAAATCATATCTGGAGAATCAAAAATCTCATTGTGTAAATAACAGTCCACCAATAGTCAACCCTACAATATCGTCACAATATCAGCATCATGAATTTGGTCAAGAATATCGGGATATTTGGTTTTCTCTATATCGCCCTGCCCTAGTGTAAACGTAGCAAAAGATATTCATTTTCATGCCAAGACATAGCAATGTAAATGTAGCCTGAGATTCGCACAAAAGGCACATGTAATAGGTGTATTTCTAATTTGATGAAGGTGTCTTCTCCTGCATTAGTCCCTCTGTGTGCTTCCATTCCCGTGGCCCCGACCAGTGTCTCAGCAGGCTGTTTCTGCTCTGCCCCCGCAGGTCAAATTATGGTATGACAAAGTGGGCCATCAGCTAATCGTCACCATCCTGGGTGCCAAAGACCTGCCAGCCAGGGAAGACGGCCGGCCCAGGAACCCTTACGTCAAAATCTACTTCCTCCCTGATAGAAGGTAAGAGTAGGAACAGTTACTGTGGCCATTTTACCCACCCCACTTATTATTTAGATGGAGTTAGTATACAGTGTGGACAATGGATTCTGTATTATTTTGAATATTTTTGGAACAATGATGTGTTGTCACTAGGTTATATGTCATTGCTTTTCTATCCATTAGCATCAGGAAAGGCTGTAGGGATGTATGTGGATGTGTGTCTAGACACTGTGTTGGTTGTTCAGTGCAGTTTAGCAGCACCTTGTTAAGAAGTTTGTTTTTCATGCACTGATGAAGAAAGCAGGAAGTGACCATTTCATTCTCATCATCAGCATGCCCCGGTGATGTGTTCTCTGTGCTGTGTCGTGTTATTGACCTGTTGTATTCGTGGCTCTTCCCCCATCATGGTTGTAAATAAAAACAGTTTGAATTATTGTTCCTCTAGTGACAAAAGCAAGAGGAGAACAAAAACGGTAAAGAAATCCTTAGAGCCCAAATGGAACCAGACCTTTATGTATTCGCCGGTGCACCGGCGGGAGTTTCGGGAGCGCATGCTGGAGATCACTTTGTGGGACCAAGCCAGGGTGAGGGAGGAGGAGAGCGAATTCCTGGGAGAGGTAAGGAAACCAAAGGCCGCCCATCAGGGACACTCACTGACAGTATCTCAGCTAATCCTCCTGAATGGAGTCAAGCCCTCAATAAAGACCTTGACCCTTACAAGGTTCTGGTGGTACAGTCTTTTTTTCCAACATGAATAATGATCTTAGGTGATTTTATTTAACGTGTAAAACTGTTACGAAAAATGAACAGACCTTGGTAAGAGTGAAGGGATTGTTTGGGATTATTTCATTGAGTATTGTGGCACAAGTGTGTGTTATTCCATCACTGACTAAAACTATGTAAACTGTATGTCTGTGACTATTGGAGTGTAGGGAAGAGAATTCGGGCCACAGTTGAAAGATGTATTTGAGTTCAGAGTTTCAACTCAGAATTCTGTGTTGAAACTCTGAACTCAAATACATCTTTCACCTGTGGCCCTAATCCTCTTTAAAGACATAGTAAAGACATAGGAAAGAGTAAAGACATTTTTGACCGGGGCCTTTTTTCTTCTGGCAGATCCTTATTGAGCTGGAGACGGCTCTTCTGGATGACGAGCCACACTGGTACAAGCTGCAAACCCACGATGTGTCCTCCATGCCGCTCCCACGTGCCTCCCCGAACACACAGCGCCGGCAGCTCCACGGAGAGAGTCCGACACGGAGGCTCCAGAGTACGTAACTCCTCTGGCACTGATAACCACACACACACACACACGTTCAATGGTGTTTTAAGCTCCCAACGTCGACTTCCAGGCACTAAGAGCACACACACACACACACACACACACACACACAATCTCAATGGTCTTTTAAGCTACCAACGACGACTTCCAGGCACTAAGAGCACACACACACACACACACACACACACACACACACACACACACACAATCTCAATGGTCTTTTAAGCTACCAACGACGACTTCCAGACAATAGGAACACACACACAGACACACACATGCTTTTATCAATATCTTGAAATAATGAAATTAAATAATTTGTTGATGCAAGAAAAGACATTTGTTGACAAAAGGCTTATTTACCAAACCAAATGCTTAAGCACTAAGTTAAATAAATAATTTTACTTACACCCAAAACAAGACATTAAATTGTGTGGCTACATTTTGAAACTTAATAAACAATCATGTCCACAATTGTACACAATTGTAAAATAAAAATGGCGGTACCCATTTGTACATAGGAAGGATCCTTCTTTTACAGTAACTCTTCCTCCTTTTGATTCTGATACGGCAGCATTATTTAGCTGCATACAATTTAGGAAATTGGGCTCACAATGTGAAATCCTTTACAATTATATAACTTAAACTGGCTTACCTACCTGGCGCGCTATTGGCGGGTTTAAAACAATGATGATAGGGAAGCAACCAAGCAGCTTCTTGTTTACATTCAACTAAGCGGCCACTGAACGCCTCCAAAGCTCAGCAACCAGGTGATGCCGCTGTCGCTTCTACGTCCCCCGGGTTGTTGGTCTGATTGGTTGAAGGACTATCCAATTACGTACAGAGTCATTTCAACTATGCCCATTGTTCACTCCTCTTGTGCCGAGAAAATCCAGAGCAGACCCCCCAGACCAACAATCAATCTCAAATCTGCTGAGCCTGGCTTTGTCTGTTCATAGCCAGACTATTTTGCGCATATTATGTCTTTGCTATGGATGTCACATCAACCTTACTGCTTTTGCTTTTACAGACAAAGGCTCACATTCATACAACTCAGGTAAAGGCCCCCTGCACTTGCAGGCAGTGCTGCTCTGTGGAGCGTCTGAGTGTTCTTCTGACCCCTGCAAAGATGCTTCCTTCTGCCCTGATTCTCCATCCCCTGTTTTCCACAAAGGGTGCATGTCTCTGCTGCCTTACATGGAGTTCAATGAGGGGAGCGGGTGTAAATTTGACACAACTGGTTTTAAATCCACTCAGGGTATCTGACACATGCACGTTTTGGGGGAACATAGCTTTTGGACACAGTGTTCTCTCCCTCTTTGTGTATTCACCTGTAAACTATCTCACAATCCCATCCTGCAACCTGAAACCATATCCTGCTAAACATGAGCAGACTATAAACGACAAGACTATCTGCCAGTTCTGGCAGACACAATATACTTTGATTTTGACCAATTGCTTTTCCTCTGTGATGCATATTTTTTTTTATTTTATACATACTATTTTATTTTCCGTTACCAGTATTTTCCCTTTTAAGAATGCCCAAAACTCTTTTGCCCAGATGCAAACTTTGCAGCCCATTCTACTTTGCTTGTTTTGTGTGTCTTGAATGTGAATATGTTCTTGAAATTGTCCTGCATACTATTCTTAAACTTCCAAAAACAGTGGTAGTATATTTAGTTAGAGAAACAGAATTTCCTTTCCCCTTATGAGGTCATTCTTCAGATACAGTATTAGGGGACCACTAAGGTCTATATAAAAGAGACTTCAGATACAGTATTAGGGGACCACTAAGGTCTATATAAAAGAGACTTCAGATACAGTATTAGGGGACCACTAAGGTCTATATAAAAGAGACTTCAGATACAGTATTAGGGGACCACTAAGGTCTATATAAAAAGAGACTTCAATACAGTATTAGGGACCACTAAGGTCTATATAAAAGAGACTTCAGATACAGTATTAGGGGACCACTAAGGTCTATATAAAAGAGACTTCAGATACAGTATTAGGGACCACTAAGGTCTATATAAAAGACACTTCAGATACAGTATTAGGGGACCACTAAGGTCTATATAAAAGAGACTACAGATACAGTATTAGGGGACCACTAAGGTCTATATAAAAGAGACTACAGATACAGTATTAGGGGACCACTAAGGTCTATATAAAAGCATCCAAAGAGCACCATGTGATGGGACCTTTCAACTCAGAATTCTGACTTTAAACTTAAAATTAAAATACATTTCTTACATGTGGCCATAATTATTTTCCATAGTAGTGAAGACATTTTTGAACGTGGCCTTCTTTCCCCTCTGGCAGAGTGTGCAGTTCTCATCACTGTTGTGTTCTGGGACCAGATATACTGGTCAACGTGCCTCAGACGACTGTAATGTAGTCTGCGTTACGCAGGACTGCCTTACTGTACAGCTTCTTCTAGACACTTAAAGCTTGCTTGCTTCCCCCAGCAGGATGATTTTCTGGGTGTTTGCTTAAGTGTGAGGTGAAAGAGCTGACAGCTGTAAAAAGTCTCCAGCCAACTGAGATGAGAGGTTGGGAGCGGCACTGCTAGAGTGCAGCTCTTGTCATTTCTGATAAAGCACACTTGTCCAGTTGATTTAAGTTGAGTTAACGGTGAAGGCGGATAGGGTTGAGGGGAGGGGGCTTCCGGGAGGGGCTCATGCTTTAAAGGGAGGGGGGCATGAAAAAATCACCCCCCATTGAATGTGTCATTAAAAAGTGCCACAATTCAGATGAAGAGAGATCTGTGCTTTTTTGTTGAAGTGGAGCAGTGAAATTCAGCATTATGTGTTACAGCCGACGCATATTTTCACATATATTATCCAAAATGCTCTCTTACGGAACTGTTTGTTGTATTTGTGGGGCGCGGTGACAGGAGTACATTGGATGAACATCTTATTCTATTCCGTTACAACCTCCAGTGCAACCAGTAAAGATAACACTCAGACCAGGGAGGCATAATACAAAATAAAATGGGTGAATAAATGAACCAGGGGATGAAAATGACTTCTGCCTTTTCCCCCTCTATCTCTGTCTTTCTGTCCTCATCCAAATCTGCACCCCCTTTTGTCTCCTGTGTTTCCCCACGTTTCTCTCTGTCTCTTTATTTCAAAGGATCCCAGAGGATAAGTGACAGCGAGATCTCAGACTACGATTGTGAAGATGGTGTTGGGGTAATAACAGGTAATACATTAATAAGGTCATGAGAAGAATGAGTGCATACATGTGAATACAATCTTTGGTAATACAAATCAATGAAATCTGAAAAAAAGTCTGGAGGTAAAGAACCAAATAGTTTCTAACCAGGCCATCTTAGAATATGTATCATTTTGTTATAACCTCGTACATGCCACCATCTGTCTAATGCTTCCTTGGCCTGAACAGCTTACAATACTGTTATGTATCATGTTAGCAGGGTGAAATGGTGCAGCCCATCAGCAGCAGAGAGATTATTTCTGAACTGTTAGTTGCAGTTCTGCTGTACTCACCACGGCTCCAGCAGCTTGCCCACGCTGCACATCAGAAAAGGAGACGCTCTGCTCGGCTCTTACCAGCCAGAGAAAAAGTCAGAAATAAAGACCGAAAAGTACTTAAAATTTGCCAACTTGAGATATCAACCTCGGAGGAGATTTTGCTGCATTAGCTACCGCAGCCTTGGAAATAAATAGAGTCTTGTTTTTGTTTTCTCGTGCAAAAGATAATGTTGGCAAAAACTATGTTCTTTGTTATCCTCTTTCAATTAAATACAGCCCTCTGTTTGTTCTTACACTTGGAGACCACAGAAATTGTGCCGCCCTTGTTTGCAGGAACGATTTTGGTGGATTGCAGAATGGAGACAGCTGCCTGCACTGTTGATTAAGCATGTGGTCAATGTTTCAGAAGAGAGGTGAAAGAATGTAGAGAAGAAATGTGGGATGAGAATAGATTCCGTCAGACAGATAGACAGAGCATCAGCCTGGGCCCGCTGATGATACTGTAGCTGAGGGAACTCCCCCCTCCAGCCTTTTTAACATTCTCATCAGCCCCTCACTGCCTCACCATGCCGGTCACCTTCACTTCATTCACAGTGGAGGGAAAACCCCTTCGCTCAGCTCTGGTCACACCCTCCTCTATACACTACACCATATCTCAGTTTTCCCTGCAGCCATTGTATTAAACTGCTGACACTAGGGCTGAGCAATATATCAATATTCTATCAATATTGTGATATTAGACTAGATATCGTCTTTGATTTTGGATATTGTAATATTGTGATATGACGTAAGTGTTGTCTTTTCCTGGTTTTACCTGGCTGCGTTACAGTAATTGGATGTCCTTTTCTGAACTTACCAGACTGTTCTAGCTGTTCTATTATTTGCCTTTTCACTTAGTCATTATATTGACATGACTGATGATTATTTATCTTGAATCTAAGTGTGAAGATATTTTGTCAAAGCATCAGTCAACACTACATGAGATATTTGGTCAAGAAAATCGTGATATCTGATTTTCTCCATGCCGCCCAGCCCTTGCTGTCCCTATTACTTTCAAATGAGGAAAAAAACACTTTTTCATTGCACGTTATTTTATGGTACACCAACTGGCAGGTCACTAATTGTCGGGTACACACTGGACAGCAGTGCACTGCACACTTACATGCCTTTGTAATCCTGTGCCCGTGTTATGTATCATTTTTGTTATTAGACTCTTTTTATGCAATGGAATTTTAGAAATGAAAAGTCAAATTTGACCATTTGTACAGTGAATTTCATAGTGCTTTGATCCTACTTCTGCTCTGATGCACTCCTCTTGTGAATCCCTATTAATTGCCAGTAAAGGTTCTTCTCTTTATATGTGCTCAACAGACAGGCCTTACTCATGTGTGAAGCAGCATGTCAAGAGGAAGAATAGACTTAATTTGGCTCTGCATGGAAGTTGATTGCTCTGCTGCAGGAGGCTCTGTGTTGGTGCTGCTGTTTAGAAATGGCACTCACCCAATCTGAGGGTTGTCCCCTCCTAACAAAAGAACAAAATTGTGAACAAAATGTATTGTAAATAATAATAATATATAATTGAAATTAGTTCCTTCAGATACAGTATTAGGGACCACTAAGGTCTATATAAACGAGACTTCAGATACAGTATTAGGGGACCACTAAGGTCTATATAAAAGAGACTTCAGATACAGTATTAGAGGACCACTAAGGTCTATATAAAAGAGACTTCAGATACAGTATTAGGGGACCACTAAGGTCTATATAAAAGAGACTTCAGATACAGTATTAGGGACCACTAAGGTCTATATAAAAGAGACTTCACATACAGTATTAGAGGACCACTAAGGTCTATATAAAAGAGACTTCAGATACAGTATTAGGGACCACTAAGGTCTATATAAAAGAGACTTCAGATACAGTATTAGGGGACCACTAAGGTCTATATGAAAGAGACTTCAGATACAGTATTAGAGGACCACTAAGGTCTATATAAAAGAGACTTCAGATACAGTATTAGGGGACCACTAAGGTCTATATAAACGAGACTTCAGATACAGTATTAGGGACCACTAAGGTCTATATAAAAGAGACTTCAGATACAGTATTAGGGGACCACTAAGGTCTATATGAAAGAGACTTCAGATACAGTATTAGGGGACCACTAAGGTCTATATAAAAGCAGCATGTCATTGGACCTTTAACTATTATGCACAGCTACCTCCCATCAAAAACAAACTACCATATTTATATGTAAACGTTCTTAAGTGTAGGCCAACATTTCTTCATTTCTTCAATTTTTTTTACCTTTCCTTCTTTTTAACTTTTGATTCATGGGCGTTCTTTTTAATGTGCTATACACTCTATTGAATATCAATCAACTTTAATAGCGCTAAGCATTGACCTTAACCATGGCTGCTTGCCATGTCTGATTATCAGGTAATGAACTCTTTCAAGTTCAATGGGCTAATCAGTCTTTCAGGGAAAATTCATTATGATGTTTCAGATGTTTTTGAAATGCGATGTTCATGTTTAATGCACTATGTTAACACAGCAGATGAATTCCACCTTCATTGAACGTTAGTCCTCATCTTTGGAATGTAGATTCAGCATAATAAAAAAAAGAACATTTGTACCTGTGTAGATTAATAAAGTTTGATCTATTTTGTTTAAGTTATTACACGGCGTCGTTACAGCTGTCATATGTTTTTGTTATCAAATGCAACAGATTTCGCTAAATCACTCACTCAAAAATAAAGAGAATTCACAAGGGGCTGAAGTAAAATTAGCTCAGAAAATTGAGTGTGACGGAATTTAATTCCCGCCACTGCAATCATTTTGGTATCAGAATATTATTACAGATTCATCTAAAAAAAACTCGTCCCTCTTTCCCTCCATTACTATCTACATTTGTCTTCACAGACTACCGGTCTAATGGCAGAGATTTCCAGAGCTCCACGTTGTCCGTCCCCGAGCAGGTGATGTCGTCTAACCACTGCTCTCGGTCGGACGATATTAACCGGGCGCGGTCGCGCTCTCCCAGCGTTCCCCCACCCTCCAGGTAACTAAAGCTCAGTCCAGTTCCTGGCCTTGATTTCTCGGTGGACACTGTGTTTTGATTTTGTTTTGGAAATGGATGCATTTAACACCCTGTTGATATATTTCAAGAACAAACAAATGTTGAAAGAGGATGCCTTAATGTCCATGCGTAGGGGATCCTTAGAGATTAGGGATTGCACTGCAACATCACAATGTATGAATGCAGTATTTCTGGGGGTTACTCTGAATGCCTCCCATAAACATGAGGCAATGTGCCCCCTGGCCTTTAGGGGGCAGTTTGTAAACTACATGAGGGGTGATCCAGTCCACTTCTGTCACACAGCAGAAGTCTGGACCCAGCCTTTGACCTTAGGCCTTCTCAGTACAGCTCTTCCACTAGAATGGACCACCACAGTGTGTCCGAAGATAACTACTCACCTGACAGGTACACACACTCTCCAGCTTACACTTGTGCACAGTAGATGCATGCACATACGTGGTCATGCATGATGCAGATGCTGACAGGCACAAGTGGGGGCTGATGAGTAGACAAGCAGGCGAGCCTACGCTTATGCACGATGCCGTTTGCCTTAAACTCTCTGGAAGGTGATGTTGTCTGTGAGCACTTTTGAGATGTCTTATATTTCTGCTTTTAAAGAGCAACCTTCTCCATTCCTTGGAAATATTGCTCATTGTGACACAATGGTTTTGGATTCCCTATCCCTTAATACTCGCTTCATTTATCTTCCTCTCAACAGTTTTTCTTAAAAAGACAAATGTTGGGTGCCTGGGTAGCTCACCTGGTAGAGCGGCCGCCCATATATAGAGGCTTTTTCCTTGACGCAGCAGCCGCGGGTTTGACTCCAACCCCTCTCTCTCCCTTCAAGTCTAAGCTGTCCTATACAACTAAAAGCCTTAAATGCTTAAAAAATAAATAATAAAACAAATCGTACCATTAAATCCTTTGATCCTCAAAGATGAAACTAAAGTTATTTCACCAAATAATCAGAAAAGTAGTATAAGTTGTATAAGTTAAAATCCTACATTAACACGAGACCCTGGTAAGACTGCACTGCGTCATTACACCCACTGAGTAATTAACAATTAGCTTTTTTACAATCTTGGACTCAGGAGAGTGAAATTATGCAGGAACCATTTGAAGCCAAAGCTCATGCAAATGCTGCATACAGTATACATCATCTGCATGTATCTCACTATCTTTTCTGGGAATGGTGGTCAAGGGGAAGTGGTCAGTTATCCCCCATCAGCACTTATTTTCTGTGAGGGTTGGAAAATGTTGCTCCAAGAGTCCAATCATAGCCTTGGCACTGCCAGGCCGCAGCTACTTCCCCCTGTCCAATTAACTTTATTTGATATTTCTGAGGCTTGGCCTAAATCATTGTCAGACGCAGAAAATGCACTCATCTAAATTGTCTGGGACAGTGTTCACTTGAGTGTATTTCAGCGGCTTTAATTAACAGCGTCCAGTTATTTATTGAAAACAGTTGAAAATGACACAGGAAATGAGTCATTGAGAATTTGGAATTGTACCAGAACTCTCAGTATTAAAAGATCTCCTCTAGAATCTGTATAGTTTTTTGTGAGGCTGCTTTTCTCTGTATATTCCTACTTTTTTTAAATGTTGTGTCTGTAAAAGAGTAATGTGCATGGTCTTACATTGTTTAATCATTCAGTAGAAGTGACACCGAGCAGGTTTTTGGACTGTGCTGTTCTGTTCTTTCCTCCGTGAATGCTTCGGTGTACCACTTCCATCCATCTGTGTGGTAAAGCTAAGGAAGACATCTCCTCGCCATCCGATCTCTCAGCCTGTCTTTGTCTTCCTCGCCGGTTTTTCCTCTTCAAAACTGTTACGTCAACCTTTCCTATGAGCTTTCTCAGTCTCTTTACGACCTATTTCTTTGAGAAATCTCTCTCAGTTTCTTCAGCCCTCCATCTGTCTGCCTTTGATTCTGTCTATCTCCAATCCTGTCCTCTCTCTCTCTCTTTTCTTCTCCTACTCCTCCGCTTCTTCCTCAGCACCATCTCAGATCCATCTCTGTCTTCTCTTTTCCCTCCATGTGGTTGCAGCCATTTTCTCACCCTACCTCGAACCAGACATACTCAGCCTATCGATGATCCTCAAAAGGACCCCAGGTAGACTTTTACCTGAGTATGCATGAAGCCCCTCATTTCTGCATCTTTCCAACTTCAACCCACAACCCCTTTCTTTTCCTAAAGCGTAACTCTCGCCAAAATTCAACCTAGGGTCTTTTTGGGAATGTACCCGAGTAAAACTTTTGTTTAAAAGTATAATTAGGACAGAATCGCCACTTTTTACATTTACCGTATTGTCATTTTTTGGTCAAATGGCCTTTTGAATGGGAGAGCTAGGGTCATATTTATGCTAGCCTCAAAATAGCTATTATCTTTTATTATTATTATTATAGTTATTATTAGTATACCAGGGGCTCTTCACATGAACTTAACATTGAGAACATTGTTGCCATTTTCCCAGTCAAAAATAGACGATCTCCGAATGTGAATGAACTGACTCCATAGAAGGAATGTCATTCTTACATGAGGCTCCTTTTTCTACTTCAAGGTCAAAGGTCAAAATTGTGTTTCACTAACTACAAAACAACACATTGGAAAGCTTTAGGAGCTTTCCATCTTTACTCTCCTCCCTCAACTATTTTTGACTTGCTACATGGACGGAGACGGGGAAAACCAACAGCTAACGTGAGTTGTTAAAACCTTTTTAGTAAACTCTGTGAACACAAACAATGTTCTCAATGCTGAGTTCATGTGTAGAGCCCCTGGTGATACTTGGAGCAAAGTATCATGTTGTGTCGAGCCTTCTTAGTGTTTTAAAAATAGCTAATTTGATGCTATCATAGTAGTGTCCCCAGCTCTCCCATTCAAAACGCCATTTGAGCGAAAAACGGAATACGGTCAATCTTATAAGTGGCGTTTTGGTCCTAAATATGCTTTTAAACAAAAGTTTGACTCGGGTACGTTCACAAAAAGACCCTATTACATTTTGGCGAGACTTAAGCTTTAATGCAATCTTTCAGTTTGGTGTTGAACACATGGCACTGACACTAGGGCATGTTTTTCTGTCACTGTAAGAACCTCACATTGTAGAAGTCACTTTCACTCAGACTGACTTAGGGCTGGGTATCCGTGAATTTGATCCTGGTTCCTGAATGATACTACCAATCAAATAAAACCAGTTAAATCCATTTTACCAAGAAGACATTACAACATTACAGTAAAATGTATATGTTTTATTTATCTGCTCCTTTACAGCATAGTCAAGCCTCTCAAAACACAACACACACACACGAGCCCCGTCTCTGTGCGTAACATAGAGTTTTTTCCTGCATGTCTCTACAACATGTAATGTTAGACAGCCAATTGCATTATTGGCTCACTTACGCTGATGAGATCTACTCCTTTAGGTATTGCAATTTATATATACATAGTATATAGGTATATCAATTTAAATTTAAATTTATTGCTATTTATAGTGAATTATCACCATGTACTATGGTAACAGAACACGTTACATCCAAACATTTGCAATTTATAATTCATAATTACAATTTAGCCCATATAAAAGGCAAAATTATAGATTATAGATAAATCAACAACACTAAAAGGAATTTAATTGGAGCGCCCACACGTTAAAACACAAATAAAACAACGAAGGATAGTGCATAATAAAATAAACAATATGCCAAGAATTCGGAGGTTATGGATTTACAACATAATGATTTGAATAAAGAAATGTTTTAAGAATGTCCACTGAACCTAATGTTGTGTGGAGTCAATTTGGTCAGTGTCTAAAAAGTATCAAAGTTTGGTACCCAGCCCCGCCCTAACTACACTGGGATAAGGAAGTAAACGTCACACCACATAGTTTTTGATGCACTGAATAGGCTGCTTCCTATTACCCGGCCATTGTCAGTGCCATCAGTGTTGTGTTGTTATTTCTTCTGCAAAAATCAATTATATACAATACCTTAACTATACAGTACATTTTAGTGGTGCAGTATATTGAAAAAATAAATGACTCGGTGGTTATACACTTCATCCATCAGCATTGCTTATCCTCTCTTTTCATCATCTCAGTCATTCTCATATTAACATTCCTCTCAAATGGATCACGTGTGATTCCTAGATGAGCTAAGTCCTCATTTGTCTTTTGTCCTTATCCACCAAAAACTAAGTGAAGACGGCAATACAGAAAATGGATAAGTGTTCTATGTTTGTGAAGCTTTGTCCAGCAGAGGTGGTTTTCTCCTGCAAACATGTTGATTCATTTGTAGCAAAGAAGTGGATGTCGGCCGTCAGTTTATATGTAATCCCCTTGGCTCTGTGGGAAGTTAAGGCGGAGAATGGGTAGAGTAAGTCTGTAATGGGAATATAAAAAGGTGGGCTCCACGTTTTCTTCCTTTACAGGTTTTTCTTTAAATTTAATTTGATGTTACTTCCCCTTTTGCTGAAAAAAAAATTAAATGCTGACCAGTTGTGACATTTTTTCGCCAGCCGCAACCATCGCGTGCATCCGATCTGCCGAGAGGAAGCAGTCAGGTTACTGCGTTCCACTAGGATGGCCCGCGCCTATTCTGAGGGTGCCTACTCCTCCGACTATGACTACGAGAGGTATTGACATGCACTGCTGCTGAATCTGTGCATCCGCCATCGTGTGGTCTTCTCAAGTTGTCCCTCGTCCGTCTTTAATTTACCCGTGATCGTACATGTGATGACAGAAAATGATATCCTGTCTGATATCGGTTTTTGTTAAAGCGTCATCACAGCTCTGAAGTTGTGTCAATGTAAAACAATAACACACAACTGCCTCTGTATGTTGAGGCTCAGAGCTATTTGTGTTGCTGGCCAGCACCTGACTGTCTCTTCGTTGATGTCCTTGTTCATGTACCCATGCACATTATACCAACAGCGGTATGTTGCTCAGTGGTGTGTGTATAAATTTTAGTGTTGTCCTTTTATTTATTTTTTTACTTGCTCACCTATACAATGGCATCTGGGATGCATTGCTCTGGGCTGCGCAGTAGCTTTGTAAATCCTCTGTTTGCCCTTTGGCTTCTTGTGTCTAGCTAAAATGAGCTGCCAGGGCCGTTTCAAGCACCCATAGAAAGGCCTGCTGGTCACCCATCCATCTCCAGGACCCACGCCAGCGTTCTAGTGCACCAATAAAAAGAAAGAACCCCCCCTCCCCTCTAGAGAAAACGCTGCAAATGACTCCACTTTTTTCTGTCTTCAATCTTTCGCCTGCTGCCATCTGGCTCTCAGTAAGGAATAACATGACGTTTGTGCCATTTCTCTTCTCCGGGAGGAAAAAAAAGTGATGAGTCCTCAGAACCCAGCCCGAGAGCCTGTCTGACTTTATTAAAGTGTCACAAAGTTTCCCTGAGGCTTGGCTCGTCTTCAGGCTGAGCCCATAGCCTAGATAGCCATTAAAGAGACCCCCCCGTCTTCTTGTCTCTCCCTTTCTTTTGGCCTGAAATGAAAGTAGCTAGCACCTCAGTGCTATTCACAGAGGAATAGAGTAGCTTTTCCTCTCTTCATATACAGTTTGTTTCTGTCTGCACCCAGGCAGACAGAAACCAGAGTAAAAGCAACACTAAGAACTGAATAGAAATGAGGGAAGAAAGAATCAAAAGGCATATGGAAGAGGAAAGAGGAAACAGCGGGCATTAGTAGAGTTTGAGCCTTTTGACAAGTGTCTTAGTTTAGGTGGTTTCCCCCCAGAACACGAGACAATGTTTGTCATGGTTCTGTTGTCTAAGTGCCCCAGAGTGGACCATAAGTGGGACAAAGCCTGCAGCGTAAACACATCAAAACAACAGCTTTTCCAAGTACAGAAAACTAATATTTTGAACTCAGTTGGAGAAAATAGTGAGAAGTGCTATTCCACAGTTCAGTATGTGTATGTCATGGCTATATCCATCAAATTACACCTAATGAGAAGTCTGATTTGCAACAGACATAACCATCACATTGCCCATTAATCCTGGGCCATAACATCTTCACGATGTGAATCCACTAAATGATAATGTCGACCATCACTGTAAATGACTGCAGATTAAGAATGTTAAAGGCTACTTAAGGTCGCTGACTGATGAGCCTTTGTTTTGCTATTGGAGACAGAAAGGACATCCCCTCTACTGGACAATTTTTCATTCTGCAAAAGGCTACAGACACTACAAGGCTTTGACTTATTCATTCAAATTCAAATGATTGAAATTAGGTTTTTTTTCCACATTCTCACACATTTTCAACAAAGCCATGATTTAGAAGAAATCTTTTGGTGTATATTAGCCTTATTAAAGCAGCTCCCACCTATTTGTATTGTGCATACACAAATTCTCCTGTGCTTCAGAATAAGAATGGAATAATGGTTTGTTTTATTTTTGAACTTCTGAAAGGGATACAAAAAATATTTCCTTTGCTTTTGTGATATGTGCAGTGTGATTCAGGTCTATGAAAATGTTTTTTTTTTCCTTCTTCTTTTCTCTCTGCTAAGATAAACAATATGCATGTAAGCTATCAGTGATTTTTCTTGGTTGAGATACCTCATCTGCTTTTTTTCCTCCAGCTCTTCAGATCAACAAGATTTGCCTTTATTCTCACTGTGCCAAAATACATACAGGCATTTTTCCGGAAATACCAGATATAACGAGCCAAAATGCAATGTAAAGACACACTTCACTTTTCCCTCACATTTCACTCTACCTCAAACAAACTGCAAATGAACACCCACCCACCACATGTAGAAAGACAGCACATTGTCCCTGCTAGGTCTGCACTACCTGAGGTCTTCACCGTTCCTTCACCTAGCCCTTTTAACATGAAAGTGGTGTTGTCTGTTCTCCAAGAGTTGCTGAATAATTTCATTTTTCACTTTAAAGGACCATACCTGTATTTTTGCGTGTTTACGCCAATTTACAAACATTTATGCTAATCATAAAAACTTGACATCATGGCAGACCAGTGTCCAAAGTAGGCTGTAGCATCGTTTTTGAATGTTTTCTACTTTACATGCATTATTAATATACATTAATTTCAATACAGCTTACAGCTTATGGTGACATGTTTGCTAGTCCATGACAGTGAATATCATGTCAACTGCAGATAGGCCTATATGATATGGAAACTGGTAAGCACTAATGTTGAATATAATACGTGATTTGTATCAAATGGGTTAAAACATGTAAAAAAACAAACAGGGATGCTGCTTAAACATATGCACTTCGGAGGAGTTTTGAGGGTGCGGCTAATTTCCATACCGTCCATCCTGCCAGTTTACTGTCCCTGCCCTGCTGGGGCCCCACTGAGTGCCTGCCTATCTCTCAATAACCTCTGTAGGAACCATGGAGCCATGGATAGACACGAGTACCACAGCAGGTCCCGCTCTGCAGACCAGCGGCCCACTATAGAGCGCCCCACATCCCGCTCGCGCTCCACTGAACGCCCCACGACTCTTCGCTCATGAGGTCCATGCCGTCTCTGCCATCTGGGAGGTCCGCACCCCCCTCACCTGCCTTGACGAGGTGTGACCCAGATCGGAGACGCTAACCATCTTAGCACAGGAGCAGACTGGAGTTTTTAGTTGTACAATCATTTCCCTGAGGCATAGCTATTCTGGCGGGAGGGGTATTGTTAAACTAGAGCGCAGTGAATGCATTAAGGCCAAAATTATGCTGCAAACTGGGAATATGCAACATAGACATACAAAGGTCTTAGTTAGTCTTAGTTAGTTAGCCTAGGTACCAGGCTAGCTACCTAGTTTACCCAAATAGCTTCATATTAGGCTATTCATAAACTAGGTAGCCTGCTCCATTTCATGACATAGTAACAAATCATCAGTAACAAAGTCATTGTTTTTTATATTTCTTTGTTTTGACAGTTGTTTTCCTATCATTTACAAGTCTAGATTCTAGCTAGATGATAATTCCTTTGGAGAAATCCTTTTGTTTTCTCCAACACAGATGTTTGAATCAACCAATGGGATTATTTGTCCCCCAGAGCAGCTCTGCCTCTGCTAAATGTTTGCATCACTAGAATCTTTGTAGAACTCAACCAGTTCAGACCCCGTCCCATGAGCTCCCACCGACTCCCACTGACTAACTCACAAAATGAACCCCCCCCTACTATCACTACCACCTACCTCCCAATACCCTGCTTCCCTGCCTCACCTCACCTCACCTCACCCCACCCACCTAGCCACTTCCTTTTTTTCCCCCCAAAAGCACCGGTGCTGTATTTTGGTTACACCTGTTCCAGGCACGACAACCCTGACACCGTAGATGGCGTGCTGATGGTTTTGTTTTGTTTTTTTAATTTGGAACACACTGCTCATACGCTTGCGTGAGTATAGCAGTGATGGGCCAACATTTTACTTTGATTTCATTACTAACATCAACTGAGTATCCGTGTATCCTGTGATGGCATTCTCTTCTGTTCGTTTTCTTCCTTTGTTTTGAGTTGACGCTTTTGGGAACAGTCTGAACGCGCATGGTTGCACTGGTCTGCTGTTTCTGCATTGAACTCTTCTCCTTGCAGCCTGATGAGTGGACTGTACATGCGATTCACACCTGGCATCTATTTTTATTTTTATTTTATTGCAGCTCAGTTCCCTACAGTTGATGAGTCCCTTCACTCCCATGCCATGTGCCAAACATCATTGCTGTGTTCATTGGTTTGATATTTGGAAATCCAAAACACTTTGTAGGTTACAAATAATCAGGAACGTCTTTACAAAGTTACTAAGTGCAGACATATTTGCACAATGTAAAACAATGTCAAGCTGTAAACTTCTAACGTTGAGCTAGCAAACAACTTTTAGTTCTGTCACATAGAAAACTCTCTAAGTTGCACATTGGTACACTTCCTGTCACTGAATATCTCCAAAAGAGATTGGCACATCAAAACAAGTACATGTGTGAACATATATTTATAGTATGGTCTAGACCTGCTCTATATGAAAAGTAATACAAGATCAATTCTGTTGGGATTTGACTCCACTTTCGATTAAAAACATTTACATATGCCAAATTAAAACTGATATCTGTCTGCCATCATGGTAGATAGCTTTACTTTTTATGTCAAGCTTTACCTTCTCCAATCAAACTTGTATCTTTGCCTTTATTTTGAGAATTCCTTTACTTTTTTCACACTCTGATGCGGGTGGGACACGGCCAGGCCTTGCATCCACCCCCAGATCTTGTCCTAATTTGTCGCTCACCCCATTGTCTACTACTATTTGTCATGTAGGGCGCATCCTCGTAGTGGATCAGTCCAGACCAGTCCCACCAGTACCCCCATGTCCAGTAGACGAGGACGGCAACTCCCACAGCTTCCACCCACGGGGAAAGAAAGAAAGAAGTAAGTCCCCTGGTTGTTTTTTGTTTCTATTACAGGTTTAGCATCTGCCAAGAGACGTACAGAACACACATGTGTATTAGTGCGATAGTGTTTCTGTCCGCTACCTCATAACAATATCGTTTTTATTTGGTGGCCCAACTGATCGGGGCTGAGGAAGAGCTTTGGTTTTACAGCAGCTGCTGACTGAATCTTTTAATATGAGCTATGAATATATCTTATAGCAAGGATTCTTCTTTGTATGTTTAATGCGTTATTGGTGTTTACTTTTGCCTTTCCATCCGTAACATCTCTACTCGGTTCCTTTTCCGCTTCTCTCCCAGAAGATGGAGACGAAGGAACAGAGCCTTGTGAAGGTCTGTACCTGACTGTATGGGTTTAGTCTTTCAGACTGGGCGTGCACCTCACTCTGAAGGCCAAAACCCTGTCTGCAATGGCGGGTGGCAGGGTTTACTAAGCTTCCTCTTTGCTCCTTAACCCCTCCCTCTGTTGCAGCAGTGTTGACACTTTAGATGTTGTGTGCCGTTGTGTTGTACTTACCCGCAGGCCTGTCTGGATTCTACTATTGTGTGTACCAGTGTTGTGTTTGAATGTTGCCTCCCTGTCTCCATGTTTTGAGTTCTACTCTCGATGTATTTGTCTGGAAGTTATTGATTTATTTTAACTATTTGGACTGCTGAGATACTTAAGGCTTTCTACTGTGATTAAGGCACCATAGTTTGATCTTTCTGACATTTTCAAAGTGACATTTTCAAGTCTTATTTGTTCCTCAGCAGTCCTTTAACAAATGTGATGCAGTGACTTTTGACGTGGAAGTGTAGTTTTGTACGCTGTAAGTAGAGTCGCAATGAAAGCGGTGATTGTTTTACTTCAGGTGTCTTTGAATCAGACACAGTGAAAAACAAAGATCGGTGTAGCTTTGCAGAGACTGGGTCAAAGATAGAGGGGGGGGGAGCTCAGGAAGCTCTGGAGAACTTGTCAAAGCACTCGCAAAACTCTTTCATCATTGTCAGAGTCCATGAGGGCTTTCCTTGTCTTCTGTACAGCAGCCAACAAGCCCCCCCCTCTCTCTTTATCTTCCTCATTCTCTCCTTTGCCCTCTCTCTGTCCTGCCCTTCTTCTGTATCTGTGCCATCTTTTTTATCCCTCTGAAGTGCTCTCTGTCTGGACCGCTGCGTCGCTTCTTTGTGTCGCCTTTTCTCTCTTTATTCCTGCTCTGTTCTCTCTTTCTACTTTTTCTCTTTGTCATGCAGTTTGTCCTTTCTCACATCTCTCTGCTTCTTTCTTTGTCTGTCTCACACTCTATCTCTACTGTGCCTTTCAAGACAGTGGCAATGTGTGTGTGTGTTTGGGGGTGGGTGGGGGGGTATTGATCTGTCCTAGTGCCGTATGGCACTCAGCTTATGTAATGCAAATGTGTGTGTGTGTGTCTGTGTGTGTGGTGTTTTATGGACTGGATCCTTGCTGTTGCAGAGCTGGATTTTTGATAAAATGTGATTGATTTGTCTCGCTGCTGTGCTTTGAATTTTAGTCATACCTCATACCGGCACATACCTAATTGTCTCATATGTTATCTGTTCATTTATGGCAACTCCTAAGCGGTAACAGGGGAGGAGCTCGGGGCACCTGAACCCCAAACTGGTCGCCCAGGTTTGTTTATCATTACAGAAACAGCCTTTAAACCAACCCTGCAACCTGTGTGGTTTTTGGATGAGGGCAATGTACAGTATGTGTTGATCTACATTACATTCATCCTCAAGCTTGAATGAACGGCCAGACTGTTGGCAGAAACTGGAGTTCCCCGCAGTTTCCACTTCCTACTTTCCCATCTGTTTATGTGGCATGCTTCAGTCCTTTGACCGTGTGGTGCTATTACTCAACACTGCCGTAGCTGAAGTGCTGACTGACTTAGTAGATACAGTGTAAGATTTCTAAAAAATATAAAAAGCCACCTTCTCTTTTTAAATTGTCTATAATTATTGTGCTCTGAGTGGCAGAGGTCTGCATGCCAATATCTGCTATAAGAGGGTTTTATGTTGCATTACGAGGAAAGTAACAAATACATGGTGCAAATAACCACACATTGTACTGTATTATTAACCAAAAGTTCATTTATTTTGGTGCAGTGGCTTTTATATGCTCACTGGTATTTATCATTTATGGATGATGTGTGGATCTGTGGATGTATGTGCGTCTGTGTGTGAGCACATACAGTGTGAGTTGCCATGTTAATGTGACTTCCAGAACCAGTAAAGGCTTTCAAAGCTCCACCATTTCATCCTCCATTTGTCTCATTACTAGCAGCAGACTGCGAGGACAAACCCCAAGGCCCGCCGGTAAATGGGAGGAAAGGCAAGTCCTCTGAATAGTGTGATGGCGTGACTTTGCTGTGTGGGCTTTTTCGGTCAACACACAAGTTCTTCATGTGTGACATTCACTAGCATCTGTGTTTCTTGATACTTTTCTACTCACAGGGACTATCCTCCTGCTTTTGCCAGAGCACTAGGGATGTAACGATACTCACGATTTGAGACATTTCACATTTGAAAAGTTCACTAAACGATTTTCTCTCTTTTAACCAAACAAGCTGCAGACAAATGACAAAACAAAATTTCTTTATTTTTGTAAACTGTCCAGTTCAGACCCTGTCCCATGAGCTCCCACCCACCCAAATGTGTCCTCTTATCAAAAGTGCAATTGAAACTGTATCTTAAATAAATACAATTAATAGAAAAATTGTTTCTAAAACAAATCCCACATCAAAGTAACAAAATAAATAGAAAAGAAATCACAGTGACATTTAAAAATGACATTGTGATTCATTTTTTATTCCAAGCGGTTGTAATCTTTACACATTTATACATTGATTTTTAACGGCTTCACGATGCATCGTTACATCCCTACACAGCACACATATAATCAAACTTCCCTTTGTCCACATTTCCTCAATGATATAGACTGAGTGTGGTTAGTTTAAATTGGGCTGGTTCAGAGTAATTAAATTGGAGAGTTGTATGTAGCTGATGTTACTATGTACCGAGTGCTGTGGTGGTGCTGGTCTGTCCCTCTGTGGCTCCAGTACGGCCCCAAATCTCACATCTACTTTAATAGAAATTAATTCTGCGCAGCTCCACCTCCCAAAGAATGTCCTTTCAATTTCCATTGCGAAATGACCAATCCTTTTAATTAGACATGGGTTATCAAACACAGCCAAAAAAATAGGTAACATTCAATTGCATCTCAACAAATAATAACTAAATGTAGGATTTCCTGAATTCGGTGCTTTGCTGTAGAAGTACTGCAGAGTCTGATCTCTTTTTAAAAACGTTTGGACTGTTGTTACCTCTGTTGGCCAGCAGATGGAGCAAAGTTCATTATCTTTGACAGGAGCTATCCATGAGTTCAGTGCTGAAGTGGCAAATAAATCTTTTTCTTTCCTACCAATCTTTACACTGCCTCTGTTAGCACTGCAACAAGATAAGCATCATGGTTGTTCATATGTGGATTAAATGGTAATGATATCAAAATAATTCTTTATTGGACGTTTTGTGCAGGATCTTAGATAATCCAAGGTCCTTAAGATTCCAGCAGTGTGCAAACCGGCGTGTGTGTCTGTGCGTGTGTGTACGTGTGTATATATATGTATACATATATATATCTGTATGCGTGTGTCTTGCTGTAGAAGTGACATGGGAGGACCAGCAGCGAGGGCTGAATGGCTCTTTGTCTGATGGAGGGACACAGCCACACCCCTCCCTCACTGACACAGGTTGGTTGGTGTTGGTGTGGGTGTGGGTTTCTGACACTTTCCGATACAGCTATATTTCCCTTTGATAGAGTATTTTGGCTTTTTTCAATCAATTGCATGAGTCCATGAACAGGGATTTGAATAAAGCCTCAGAGCCGAAACGTCATCAGAATAACCAGAGACATGCATGTGGAGTCTACCTCCAGTTAGTAACTAAGTAAGTAAAGATTATTTATAAAGCACTTATCACAGACAGTCACAGAGTGCTCCACAGGCAAAATAAATACATATATTAAAACTAATTGATGCTCTTAAAAAGGAGAACCTTTTGTTTTTTTAACCCTCATGTTGTCCTCGGGTCAAATTGACCCATTGTCCTATATCAATGTTCTTTTTAATTCCCCAAAATAACATGATTGATTCCACACAACGCTCTTTGCCAAGTACAAATCTCTGCATTCATTTTGGCGCGCCTTATTCAATTTTATAGCATTTGAAAAAAAAAGAACTGGTTTTGAAATAGTATTGAGTAAAAGTTGACATATTCCAGTCTGTGATTATCCATCAACATACATTCCTTTAATTTTAGTCTAAATAATTCATAATTTCTGCTTTTCTAATTCAAACATTAGGTATATATTTCCTATAAATTCCAAAAATAACTGTAAAACTAAAGTTAATAAGTTAGTTACGTAGTGTTGAAAATGTCAAAAAAAGTGACAAAAGTGTTGAAAAAATGGAAAACATCAATAAAAAGCGTCAACAAAAGTGTTGATTTTCAATTTTGACGGTAAGACAACACAAGGGTTAAAGTTTTGGCATTTTAGTTAACAAGCATTGGAGAACAAATGTAAAAAGAATATTGGGGGACAGTTTTTTTTTTAAATGTCCTCTTAGATAACGTCTCTCCACTTACTTGTGTTTCTGCTCATTGCACAATTGTTGTTTTATGTGTAATGGTGTGTAGTATTAGCTAATTAGCAAATTCCACCAAGGTGGACAATACAGTCTAATCTAATCTAATCTAATCTAATCTAATCTAATCAGTAACACTTTACTTGAAGGTATCTACATAAGATTGACATGACACTGTATGACACAGGCAGTCAGTCAAATGAACCCTAACCCTTACCCTAACTTGTCATGACAAAACCAAATGACACTTAAAAAAGCTTTATGTCATAAACATTTGACTTGTTTATAATGTTTATTACACGTTCATGACAGTGTCATGTCACTCTTATGTATACCTTTAAGTAAAGTGTGACCATCTAATCTAATCTTGTGTACAGTACTGTAGAGGCCCTAAAATCACTTGTCAGCGCTACATTTTCAAAAGTAAGAGTGAAATTTGACACTTGAACAGTGTTTACTGCAGAGCAAGAAAGGCTAACCAGTTGTTTCTCATTCATGGGTCTCATACAAAAGTATGCATCTTCAAAAGCTAACCAATATTCTACCAAAGTGATCTGTCTTTGAAGAGTTTTTTAATGCTGTCTTTCAGTCCACGTGGACTCTTAGCAGCTGGATTACAGCCTCACCACAGTCAGACCTGGATAATGTACAATAGAAGCTGGGTGTTGGACAAATATAAAAATAATTAGGAAATATATAATACAAGAAGCGCTTGTTTCATGTCTTTTGTATGGGCTAGCAGAATGATTGGAAATGGTGATCAACATTGGGTTGCCCAGGTCTGCCTCTGGATGGCGTCCTTCTGTTTTCCTGTCTCTCCCCTCTTGGTGTGGTTTTGCAGTGCAGCATGGAGCCGATGTTTCTGTAGACTCTCTGATCTCTCCATCATCACTTAGCGTTTGGAAACAGATTTAGGTGGATTTTGCAAAGCCCAGAGCATTATTCTACTGCCGGGATTGGGCATCGAGTACAGCTTCCAACTTCCAATGGAATCCTTTCCTTACTGGGACCAAGTTTGGGTTTCCAGGTGTTTGTTGTGTTGCAGCCATGGAGCACAGTACGCGGCCCTCTAAAATCTAAAGTCTAAGGTGGCTTCATTTTACATTGATAAAGCCCATTTAGGGCCCTCTCTTGCATCCAGCACAGCACAGGGCCCGCAAGGGTCTCTGCTGTTTTAAGACTGATGCAGTTTAGATTAAATAGCAAATGCACCTGCGCCTATCTGTGCACCCATGGGCGTGCTGGTCTTACAGGCAGATGTGTTCAGGTGCGTTCTTGGTGTAGGCAGCGGGAAGTGATCGCGTCACTGACCAACAAAAACCTGGTCTAAAGTCAATAACGCAGCATTTCGTTGTTATTTTAACAGCGAATTAGTAAAATGTGCCTAGGCTTGTGCACACTATGCTTGTTACACACACACATATGCAGAAGATTAAAAATAAAATTATGAGCATCATAATAGCAATGCACCAAGGTACAATCCTGCCTGGAATTTAAAGGGAATGGGTGAGGACACTCTGATTGGTTGATTCCATGTTATGCCCAAATCACACCTGTGAGTAATGAAGACACTAAGTACAACCGTTTTGAACCATGCGCCCAGCACAGGGACACTTTTTTCTTTTTTCTCAAACTAGTAAAACTGGATTTGGACACGCCCTAAATGCACCTGCGCCAGGCGCTTCACGCCATACGCTTAGATTGTTAATATAGGGCTCTAAATCACCATTGAATATAAATAAAATGTTCCTCTTATCTGAGAAATAAGCATGTGACCCCTTTCAACTCCACCCCTCAAAGAATCGGAATCAATAATAACCAAACAATTCTGCCCTGCCCTACTTGGCCCAGTGTCAACCTTAACTGAATGAAGTTAAGTTTGACGGCATGCTGTCATCCCTGGATGTCTTGCAGGATGAAATGTGTTGCTAAAGTCCTGACACCAGCGGTGTCGTGAGGTGCTGTGTTTGCTGTACTGGCTTAATGTGCTTTCATGGAAACACATCTTCACTTCCCAGTGAAGCGTGTCACTCCCTTACACACACTCCCCACACACACATGCCAGCCCTGCTATTCTCTTAAAGACATCGACACATACTAAACTTCAGGCCACTTACATAGGCTACGGCTGGAAGCTCTGACGGAGCCTCAAGCATAAATCCCCTTATTCTCTCTCAGTCCCGTCCTCTTTGGGTTTTTGTTACTTTAAAACTTAAAGATATCTCAAGACTGGTCAAAGCTCCTCAACAGAAGGGGGGGGTTAATCAAACCCCTCACCACCACCTACTGTTCACTAACATTTATTCTGTGCTGCACAACACGCACCACCACCACCCACATATGTTGTCCTGCAACACAACAAAATGCCTAGGACTAAGATTTGAGTGTGCGGAGATGTGCATTTTTAAAGTCTTTTTCACCTTTTTGCAGGTGGTGCATTTTTTAAAAATCTCTTTCTTATAAATAAACGGGTATTTCAAGCACTGTGCTATCTCTGATGCTACAGTATACTGTACCTGTGGCATGTAATAGAAGTAATTTACTAAAACCAAAGACTGCAATGAATATGAGTGAAGAATTGACATACAGTGTGATTATTTTTCTCAAAAATGAAAATCCAAATGAATAACAAATGGAAGTGGATGGGATGATGGTTTCACATAGTTTAACAGCAGCAGTAATGAATTGACATAGATTGCTTTGACTGTTCACCTGAGAAACATTTAAGTTAGCCTTAACTTGTTGAAAGCCTGGGAAATAAGGTGAGCTCATTGTTAGCATTGCCATGTGTGATTGGTTGCAACGCTGTAATTCAATTGCTGTTGTGTCTGCACCTGGGGTCTGTAGTCTGTAAATAATTTGTCATTTGAAAGGCCGATGGGTTAAATGTGAGATTTTAATACCACACAGTAATAACCCGCACATCACAGGACACTTTTCCACACTGACTTGTTCTGGTTTTTCACTCCCACCTCTGTCTGAATATATCACTCTCCTATCCTGATGACCTACATGATGCAGCTGATGTAAGGAGAGAGAGAAAAACACTTGCTCTCTTCACTATCGCTTGACTCTCTAATGAGATGATGTTCGCTGCCACAAAGAGATGAAAGCTGTTGAGGCAGATGTCTCACATTGTCTTTTTATTCATGTGACACTATATTATTCAGCCGAATGGAGTACTAATTGAGCTAAATGCAAATTCTGTGTAAGGGGTTATGAAAAAGAAGTCTGACCGGCCGTCACTGTTGATTTTGTCATGTTCTCCAGGACGGAGATGAGACAGGGAGGAGGGGTTACTATACAGACGCTGCTGATGACACAGGATCGAAACACACATAGAGAACATGATAGAGAAATGAAATCGCAGTTCTTTTTTGGGATAGAAAGAGAAGGCAAACTAAATCCTCCTCAGAATATTCCAGGGTCAGGCGCCTAGATAGCTCATCAGGTAGAGTGGGCGCCCATGTACAGAGGTATACTCGTCGACGCAGCGGCCGCCGGTTTGCCTGCGACCTGCTGCTCTTTTCTGCTTGTGAGTCCACCTCTCTCTCCCCATTCATGTCTTTGCTGTCCTAGTCAAATAAAGGCCTAAATGCCAAAAAAATCATCTTAAAAGAAGAATATTGCAGGGTCTCAGCAGACTGAGCGGACATGAAGAAGGACATGAATGAAAATATGTAATGCCTGAAAGCAAGCAGGGGCAGATACTGTAGCTGTTCCCTGTGTGTGTGTGTGTGTGTGTGTGTGTGTGTATTCAATGTGCACTCTTGCACTCTACTCAGGTTACGTCGGTATTTTCACGATGTCTTTTGCTAACACTTTGTGAGATACTGTACAGTAGTCTGCTCTCTCTTTTGTGTGCTCGCTGCTCCGTGCTTTCAGTTTTCAGTTTGAGTTATTTATTTATTTATTTATTTTCCTTTCTTTTACGTTATTTTTCCAGGCTGTCCCCCACAGTTGCCCCATGCAGACCTAAGTGACATCCACTTCTCCTTTCCTCCCCCACCCCCTCTCTCTCCCGGCCTCTCCTCAGAGGTCTCGAGTTTCTACCTGGTCGGGCGCATTAACATCTCTTTACTGTTTCAGCTCTTTTTCCTTTAGAGCACAGAACCTCACCTTCACAACCTCCCCCTCTCCCCCCCCCTGATCTCTAATAACCAAACTCTCTCAGCCTCAGCCTCTCCTGGCCTCGCACCCTCTTTGACTTCTCACTGTGCCCATGGTGGAGTTTGTGTGTTCTTGGTGTACTCTATGATTTTCTTTGTGTGTGTCTGTTCTTGTTTTGTCGTGTCGTCCTGTTGTCGTGTTGTGTCCCTCCCTCCCAACCCCTCCATCCTCTTCCTCCAAACCTGGCATACTCTGTTGTCATGGTGATGGGGTCGCCCTCCTTCCTTCCTCCCTCTTCTCCTCCGTCCCCCCCACCCCTTTACCCTTCGTACATCCTCTTACATCCATCTTCCTCTCCTCTGTCTGTGTCTGTCCATTCTGTGATGTGATCCCAGAAGACACGGACTCACCAGGTTGGACGAACTCAGGTCTGTCCCTTCTTCTTCCTCTTCTTCACCTTTCTTTTCTGACTCAGCCTCTTCTTCTTCTTCTTCTTCTTCTTCTTCTTCTTTTATTCATTCTGTATCTCTTCCTGGCTTGCCCTCCCCCTCCCACCCACCCACCTCCCCTCATCTCTTTCCCCTGCTTTGCTTGCCTTCATTCTCTTTAATTGTTCTGTGTGAATGACGCGTCTGGCTTCTTTGTCATTTCTTTTTATTTTGCTGCGGATCAACTGTGACTGTCATGGTCATGCCACTGTGGTTTCTTTGACATGAGACCATGTGATTTTCTGTCTAGAGAAACACTTGCTGTCGAAGTATGCCAGCATAATCTCCTTATTTGGATCACTCTCTCCGTAGACACATTTTCATTATTTATCTAAATTGACTTATTTTGGTTTAATTAAGTATAATTGTGTGAGTTTCATGATGAGATTCACATGAATCATTTTATTTTTAATTAGCTGGTTCTAATTTAGCCCATTTGCTTTGAGATGATTCAATGACTGACATTCAGTCTTATAGATTAGACAAAACCAGGCTAGCTGTTGTTTAAAGTGCAAAGCTCAGCTAATGCTGCTGACTCCAGCAACATATACATCAAACTCTCAGCAAGAAAAACGCATTTCTCCTGTAAAAAAAAAGGCTAGTAGTTCCTTCACTATTCCTCTGATTTGGCTGTAAAGACCCTTAAATCACAGAAAAGCTGAAAGCTGCAGCTTTAACCCTTGTGTTGTCCTTCGGGTCAAATTTGACCCGTTTTTAAAGTTTTTTACATCAGAAATATAGGTTTTTGAACCAAAATGCCCAAATATAACATGGATGCATGAATGTACGTTGTATGGAACCCATACTACGTTCTCTGCAGGTGAAATGAATGATTGCATTCTTTTAACTTTGGGTGTTTTATTCAATTTTTTTCATTTGCTATTATTTGTCAAAATAATTCATAATTTCTGCCTTTTGAACTACAAAAATTAGGTAAAATGTCATATCAGTTAGGTTTGTTGACAATGAATTTAAAGCAAAACCATGAAAAAAGTGACAAAAATGTTTTAAAAAGTGTCAAAAGCATAAAGACTACACAATGTTCACTTTTGACCTGGATGTATAACAAGTTAACACAAGGGTTAACCTCATTTTAAAACCTACTAGAGAGCCAAAGGCACGTCCCTTCCAGTGGACCTCATGGGACCTTAATTCAGAAAAACATAAATAAAACGGGAGTGAACGGGGAGAGGCAAATTATTTTTTGATCCCCTTAGAATTGAGCCATGGATTACAAATATGATGTTTGTCAATTTAAAAGATAATATTTCAACCGAAGAAAGTCTCAGTTAGCTGGAGGTTTGTCATAGTACCACTTGGTTTTGTGTGAAACCGCTCAGTGAACTACATCTCTCCTCTCACACAATTCACGTCACCTAGCTTGATGCTCAACTTGCTCGCTAGCTAGCTAGCTTAGCTCTGTGACGTTATCTTACCTGATGTGTTTTATCCAGAGAAGTGTTTTCAGCAGATAAGCAAAAGAACAAGCAAGATCCCCTGCTCGTTTGAGTAATGTTACACACACAGAGACATCGTAGTTTCAGCGAGACGTCATCCGTGCGACTTTGAAGTGTGTAGCTAGTCTTTCTAATTACGTATTTTCATAGACTTATACTTCAACAGTTTAACAATAAGCTGAGACTTTCTTCGGTTAAAAAAATATCTTTTAACCCTCATGTTGTCCTCATGTTGTCCTGTATCAGTGTTCTTTTTAATTACCCAAAATAACATGCCAAATACAAATCTCTACTTTCATTAATTTTGGGGTGTCTTCAATTTTATAGCATTTGTAGAAAAACAATTGAAGTGGTTTTGAAATAGTATTGAGTAAAAGTTGACATATTCCAGTCTGTGATTATCCCTCAACATACTTTCCTTTAATTTTAGTCTAAATAATTCCTAATTTCGGCTTTTCTAACTGAACCATTAGGTATAATTTCCTATAAATTAGGTTTATTGACCATAAATTAACTGTAAAACTAAAGTTAATAAGTTAGTGTTACGTAGTGTTGAACATTGAGAAAAGCGTCAAAAGTGTTAAAAAAGATATAAAAACGTAAGATTTTTTTTTTAAACGTCAAAAGTGTTAAAAACAGAAAAAGTTTAAAAAGCGTCAACAAAAGTGTTGATTTTCATGGCTCAATTCAAACGGGATCATAAAATAATTTGCCACTCCAACTTCACTCCCGTTCCTAATATTTTGAAAGATAGGTCCCATGGACCAGAAGTAGAAGGGCGAGACTTCAGCTCTCTACCACACCTGTCCACCCACACTGGAACTTAAAAAACAGCACTCCAGTCTCTAATAGCTGAAAAAGGTTTTAGGTACACAGTTTCCTGAATGCCTCCTACATGGAATAACCCTTTCTTTGTCATGTAGAGAAAACTAAAGACATTGTGTGAGATGTTACAGAAGAAGCAGTGTAGTATGGGAAACAATTAACCAAGAGAGACAGAGAATTAACTTAATCCTAATGAGAAAAAAAATCACGTTTGCCTCAGTCATTCATTTGCTCTCCGCTTGTATGGCTTTTCTTTATCCAGTATTCGTTATAGGGCATTCTGTATGTGGGCATGGCATTTGTATTCCATGCACATTCATCTTCACTTCATCATTGCCATCATATGACACAAAAGTAGAGACAGAGACCAAGTGGAGAGTAGATGAGGGTATGAGCAGGGAAGTTATAATTTTTTATGGTGATTGTGTGTACCAGTTTCAGCAGAAAGTATTTTTATATTTTTTATTTTGCTGTTTTATTGTCTATTTAGGTAAATACAATGTGCATAGTTTTTATGCAGTGGCTTATTACCTCCATTAGAACAAGGGTTAAGCGTCTGTATTGATTATTGCGTGATGTTCCTACAGGGCAAATTGTGCATGCAGCAGTATGAAGCAAAGCTCAGTGCTTCAATTGAATTTAAAAGGAGCCGAGATGGGCAAACAGGATGATGGGAGGATTTTGCAAAGCACAAGTTAGGAAAAAAAAGCCTTTCAGTTAGCTAAGCCAATTAGTTGGATCATTCAGGATTGGCATTTATCGAGAATCTCGTGTAAAATGTGGTGGAGGTCGTACATTTTGTTTAGTGTAGTATAAATAAGGGGTGCACAATATTTAGTTTTTTTTATCATCATTGCAATATAACACACCGCGAAAGTCTGCAACATACTGCAAAAGAGATTTTTGGATTTAGCTCCAGCAGGGGACCACGAACTTCCCTTTTCCGAGTACACTTTAGTATCTGTTTTATTTATCACAAAATATCGGGATATTCAACAATGTTATTGCACATCGCATATTGTCCTCATATCGGGCAGCTTTAGTATAGGTGTCCAATGCTTCTATACTATGAAGCAGGAGTCAATACATTTTGCTATTTGATTATTATTCAGTCAATTAAAAAGCACATTTTGTTCCAAATGTTCCATACAGTTAAATGAGTCTGGAATTGTGACAACAGGTATCTGTTTAATATGAAATGCAGCTCACCTTTACTGGCCAGTACTTTCTGTCTGTGTTTTTTTGTTCCTTTGTTTAATACAGCCGACCATTCAGCTTTATCCCATCAGATCTGTCCTTGTCATAGCTCATGGCTCATAGCACAGCAGAAGCTTGACTCTCACCATAACAGTGTGTGTGTCCCTCCATCAGGCCTTCCACACTGCATGAGCACCCCCTCTGACAGTCTGCTGTCTCTGTGCTTAGGTATGGACATGGAGGAGAGGACCAGGCAGATGAAGCTGAAGATGAACAAGTACAAGCAGGGAGCGGGCTCCGACTCAGGCTGGAGCAGGACTACCACAAGGTACAAAAAAAAAACATATCCAGATATGCTGAATTGCATGCTTCGGTTCTCCAGATTCACAGAAAAAGACATGCCCCTACAGTATACTGTTTGCATGGTTGCACTGTGCATAGGCCATATGGCGCACTTTGCATGCGGTCAACCATGTGCACATGCACACGTCAACATGATACTGCGCATGTGCACTGATGTTTTCATAGTGTAAGTCGCACAAAAAACATACCAAAACAGGTAAACACTCCACTCAGTTCAAAGGTTGGAAATAACTAAGTAATGCTGGGTTTGCACAGGCAGCTTTCAGAATGGCAGCTCGCTCTCCCAAAGTTGGCTTCGAGTCAACTTTTGCAGATGGGTAACAAATGGGAGGGCAGACTCGATAAGGTGCCTCCAATATATTCTGCTGTGTATACACACGTGCTATATTTAAAATTCCATGAAAATCAAATGAATGTGATTTTCCTATAGCCTACTTTATGATATGTCTCTGTATGACTGAGATGAGATGTTAAAGGCCCCATGGCATGACAATCTCACTTTATGAGGTTTTTAACATTGATATGAGTTTCCCCAGCCTGCCTATGGGATGGGCCGATCTGGAATCTTGCACATTATGAGGTCATAAGGGGCAAGGTTACCTCCCCTTTCTCTGATGTGCCCACCTTAGAATTTTGGCCACCAATGAGAAAGAGACATCATGGCTTTCAAACGAGCAAAGTGGCAGTTGGTCAAGGCCACACCGCCATCCTCCACCTTGCCTTGCTATATAAAAGAGACTTCAGATACAGTATTAGGGACCACTAAGGTCTATATAAAAGAGACTCCAGATACAGTATTAGGGGACCACTAAGGTCTATATAAAAGAGACTCCAGATACAGTATTAGGGGACCACTGAGGTCTATATAAAAGAGACTTCAGATACAGTATTAGGGACCACTAAGGTCTATATAAAAGAGACTTCAGATACAGTATTAGGGACCACTAAGGTCTATATAAAAGAGACTTCAGATACAGTATTAGGGGACCACTAAGGTCTATATAAAAGAGACTTCAGATACAGTATTAGGAACCACTAAGGTCTATATAAAAGAGACTTCAGATACAGTATTAGGAACCACTAAGGTCTATATAAAAGAGACTTCAGATACAGTATTAGGGAACCACTAAGGTCTATATAAAAGAGACTTCAGATACAGTATTAGGAACCACTAAGGTCTATATAAAAGCATCCAAAGAGCACCATGTCATGGGACCTTTAATAGCTAGCTTGGCAGAAGGTGTACCCAGGCAGTTGGTATTCCGGGTGAGTTTTTATATATATTTGTTTTAATAGTAGCATTGTGGTAACCTTAGCATTGTAGCAATGACAAGTAATTAGTTGCTAGCAATACATATTGTAATTTAAACTGAACTGAACACAGCGGTTTAAGCGGTAAAGTGTGTGACTGGAGTAGAAACCAAACAGCTACCAAAGAGTTTGCGATAGGCCAGATAGAAACGGATATAAACCGATGAACACCAACAAATTGTTTTCAAAAGGTTGGCATCATGTTGTGGTGACATACTTCCGCTTGGAATCCGCTGCGCGTGGCCAAGACAGCCGCGTTTCAGTTGAAAAAGCAGACTGTGGAAACCCAACGTTAGTTTCAATTACTGCAAGTAATAGTGAGTTATGTGCTTTGTTTCACATTTAAAACTCGGCAGCATACCTTCCCATAAACAATGTCTCGGGATAATTCCCAGACATTCAATCAATTTTGTTGTAAATATTTTTTACTTTAGAAAAGAAATAATTATAATAATAATAATTAGTCATGTTTACAGGAAGGTCTGTGGATTGTCTGGAGTAATTGAGACATTTCTGGAAACACACACACTGTTCCTTCCCAATGTCATTCGTCAGTGCTTTTAGTCAAACAAAGAAACGCAGATACCTCAAAATCCTAGCACGCAAAGACAACATTTGGGAACACTTTATTTTAAGGTATCTACATAAGATACATTTTTTCGCAAGTTACAGTAAGTGAGGAAATGTGTTTTTCTCTTTGTCATTTAGATATACTGAGCCTTTAAGCCTTGTGCTGTTAATCGGAGGAATGTGACAGTGAGTGCGTGCAGAGTCAAGTGTTTACTATTGTGTTCTGGAGAGGGCCCGGACATGTTTAGAGAGCTGGACCTGGTGTCCCGCTGCAGTCTAGGCCATAAAGCCTCTCCGTCCAGCTTTCCTTTTAAGTCTGTGCTATGACAAGTATTGCAGTTGGAGAAGCCAATGTGTGTGCTAGGTGTCTAAAAAAAGATGAACCTGTGAGGAGTCCTGTTTTGTTGGACTTTATCCTCCTTGGAAGTGCCATTGACAGAATAATGCTCTCACTGTTGTTAAATAAGATTTCTGAGCTCTTGCTCCTAAACACTCAGTACAGTACTCTCTTACAATAAATTTCCCACAAAGCATACACACAGAGATATTATACAAACATTTTCTTAAACCAGCAAAACACACTTTACATGTCAAAAGTAAAATGAGCTATTGTGTATTTTATTGTTGGATTGTTATCACAGACCAGCGCAGTGCGTTGAAAACGTTGCTTGGCCTCCCATGTCGCTGCTCGCAGCTTTCTCGAGAACGGCTTATCCAAACAACTTTCCACTCGACACTGAGATACCCTGGGTCCTGAAATATACACCTGCCATGATGAATATACGATGTAACAGTTGAGTCTAGCTTTCAGTTTTGGAGCAATAGGTAGGAAAAACGAGGGGATTCTTTAAAACGTTACCCTAGAACATGCTTTTCTGAAAAGAGACAGATTTTTTTCACACTCCGTGCAGTAAAGTCATGAAAACAGCTTCCAGAAGAAGTCATGTGTCAATTGATTATTTTAAGAATAGGTTGTTTGAATTTAGCCTGTCAAAAGGGGTAATATAAAATTATAAAGCTTGTTTATAATTTATGTAACTTTTTTAATGAAAACAACATGTTCAATATATATATATATGACCTAGTTGTGTCCCCTAGCTAGAGCATTTGCTACCAGGTATCTATTTGGGACAAGGCTATTTCCTGGAACAAAAGCATTCATTCTGAAAGTATCATCGATACTCGGTGCTTGAAATGTTTGAGTTAGCTACTGTACAATGTAACATCTCTCCTCATCTCTTCTTGAGTGTACTGCAGAAAGCGACTGAGCTTTAGTTGTACCCAGCATGCCGTTTTGCTGTGTAACAGTTAACAGGCGGCCCCTAAATAAACTAGACAGTGTGTACATAACACACTACTACTAATAAATATATCCCGTCGATGTCAAGAGCTCGCGCTCAACACTGCGCTTCTGTGGGTCCCTAAACAATACACCCGCCAAGTGTGAAGTTGATCAGATGAATGGTTGTTGAGAAAATCAATGGACAGGCAGACAGACAGACAGACAGACAGACAGGCAGGCAGGCAGGCAGGCAGGCAGACAGACAGACAAACAGAGAATTCTTCCATTTTAGTTAGATTTGCTCGCATTCATAAATAACGTGGTGTTTATTTAATCTGCTCTAAAGTAAATGACACAGACACCCTGGAAACAGCAGAGTCTAACATAGCTTTAATTGGACATGCTTGTGAAAAAGTACAAGCATCTCAAACAAGTACTTTTCCTCTGTACTCCTCTGAGAGCTAAACTAATACGTGTACATATTCCCATGGAAGTTAAAGTCACATCTCCTCACTATCTACTAGCTGTCTCTCCCCAGAACACACTGTAAAAAACATCTGCTCACTATCTACTAGCTGTCTCTCCCCAGATCTGCTAGCTGCCTGTTCCCAGAACACACTGTAAAAAACATTTCCTCACTATCTGCTAGCTGCCTGTCCCTGCCTGTTCCCAGAACACACTGTAAAAACATCTCCTCACTATCTACTAGCTGCCTGTCCCCAGAACACACTGTAAAAAACATCTGCTCACTATCTACTAGCTGTCTCTCCCCAGCTAGCTGCCTGTTCCCAGAACACACTGTAAAAAACATTTCCTCACTATCTGCTAGCTGCCTGTCCCCTGAACACACTGTAAAAAACATCTCCTCACTATCTACTAGCTGTCTCTCCCCAGAACACACTGTAAAAAACATCTCCTCACTATCTGCTAGCTGCCTGTTTTCAGAACACACTGTAAAAAACATCTCCACACTATCTGCTAGCTGCCTGTTCCCAGAACACACTGTAAAAAACATCTCCTCACTATCTGCTAGCTGCCTGTTTTCAGAACACACTGTAAAAAACATCTCCTCACTATCTGCTAGCTGCCTGTTCCCAGAACACACTGTAAAAAACATCTCACTATCTGCTAGCTGCCTGTTCCCAGAACACACTGTAAAAACATCTCCTCACTATCTGCTAGATGCCTGCCCCCTGACCACACTGTAAAAAACATCTCCTCACTATCTGCTAGCTGCCTGTCATACATAAGTATTTTAACTTTGTTACATTACAACACAGACTCTACAAGAACAAGAGCAGTAGGAATAACCACATTTGAAATGAGCATGGATTAAAAAATTGTTGGTCTTCTGTTCGTCAAAAGACTGCACCACTCAAGCACCAGAAATATGTTTTTTTCTGTTATAAGACACCACCATTATATTGTATTGTTTTTGTCCTCTCTGCAGCGTTCGGGCAGAGATCCACGGGGCTCAGATAACCTGTCGGCCAAGTCCTCGGACAGTGATGTAAGCGACGTGTCCGCTGTGTCGAGAACCAGTAGTGCCTCTCGGTTCAGCAGCACGAGCTACATGTCTGTCCAATCAGAAAGGCCGCAAGGAAACCGCAAAATCCGGTAGGCTGATTTCCACACACTTATCAAGCTGTTATCAAGAATGGACAGATCCCCCTCAGCTATGAACTTGTCTTTCTATATACAGTATGTTGCCAGATCCAGATGTTTTCAGCTTTGAAAATGTTTGCACTTGGTTGAACTTAAAGAGGAAAATGCACCAGCTAGCTAGCACTGTGTGTCATTTTCTCACTGTGATGAGTTCAGGTTTGGCTCCGTTCTAGAAAAATCTGGAACCAAATGGCTGAACTCTGCTCATTCAGGCCATGGGGGACATTTGTCCATATCGTCACACACTGAAACATAAAGCACATTGCATTGTTTTAGCTGTTGTCTCATATCAAAGCAAAAACAAAATTGCATGGTGCTTTGCTGTAAGTCTACGTTTCTGTTTTCTGTTGATTTTGAATCAGTCTGCTTTTGATCTTGGCTGCACTGTCTCTCTGTGTTTGTCTTTCTCTTGTTGTTGACAATATTCATGCTTTTTGTTTGGTTTTCTTTTCTGCTTTGCATGTGCTGCACCCTTGCTTCTGTCTCTGTCTTCAGCCAATTGCAATCAAGGAGCCAGTCTGGCGAGGGGGACGAGCAGTTAGAAGTGCTAGAGGCGGAGGGGGCGGGTGGGGGAGGACGAAGCGGGGAAGGGAGAAGGGCGAGTAAAGAGGGAAGAACCAAAGAAGGGAGGAAGGGATTGGGGGGGAAAGTAGACACAGACAAGGAGCACCAGGAGGATTTGGAGGAGAAAGAAGAGGACTTGCACCAGAGGAGTATCTCAGAGACTGACCTCAGGTAACACATGTGTGGCAGCCTCTAACTGTAGACTCCTACTAACAATAATGTAGACCTGTAGTTCCCAGAGGCCCGCTAACTTTTGCACGTTTCTATGACAATGTGCTAAGCGAAGTGTGGTGACTATCCTCCACCCTTTTTTTTTTGATAAACCTTGTGTTGTCTTTTGGGTCCCAGAGACCCTCCTCCATTAAATTATATTATCTTTCCCTTGTGACATCATAAGGGGAAAGGTTACCTCCCCTTTCTCTGCTTTGCCCACCCAGAGAATTTGGCCCAACCATGAGAAAGAGACATCATGGCTTGCAAACAAGCAAAGCATGGCAGTTGGTCAAGGCCACACCTCCACCCTCCACCTTGCACCCCCTCTCACCTCCTCAATAGTATTTAAAGCTACAGACGCAGAAATGGCACATCCTAAGGAAAGCTCATTGTGAGTCTGGCTCTAGGTGCTGTAATTGTGTACCAAGGCTGAATTTTGGGAAAGCGACTTCAGATACAGTATTAGGGGACCACTAAGGTCTATATAAAAGAGACTTAGATACAGTATTAGGGACCACTAAGGTCTATATAAAAGCGACTTCAGATACAGTATTAGGGGACCACTAAGGTCTATATAAAAGAGACTTCAGATACAGTATTAGGGGACCACTAAGGTCTATATAAAAGACTTCAGATACAGTATTAGGGGACCACTAAGGTCTATATAAAAGAGACTTCAGATACAGTATTAGGGGACCACTAAGGTCTATATAAAAGAGACTACAGATACAATATTAGGGGACCACTAAGGTCTATATGAAAGAGACTTCAGATACAGTATTAGGGGACCACTAAGGTCTATATAAAAGAGACTTCAGATCCAGTATTAGGGGGACCACTAAGGTCTATATAAAAGACTTCAGATACAGTATTAGGGGACCACTAAGGTCTATATAAAAGAGACTTCAGATACAGTATTAGGGGACCACTAAGGTCTATATAAAAGAGACTTCAGATACAGTATTAGGGACAACTAAGGTCTATATAAAAGAGACTTCAGATACAGTATTAGGGACAACTAAGGTCTATATAAAAGAGACTTCAGATACAGTATTAGGGGACCACTAAGGCCTATATAAAAACATCCAAAAATCAGCATGTCATAGGACCTTAAACATTATAATTACACTTCATATCATATTGAAAAAAAATCTGGTTTGTAAACCGGAAATAGAAAGATCTTTCTAAATGCAAAGATACTGTGTATTATTACAGTATTATTACCATTGACTTTTCTCTGTGAATTTTCCTGGTCAAAAACTAATTTCTTTCTATGAATACGGCACAAATTCCCTGTCTCACAATGTTAACGAAAGTGGAAAAAGAATTTGTGTCCCCTCTAAAATGTAATGGGTTCTTCCTTGGCCCATGCTACACCGTTCTACCAGGTTTCATGAAATCGGGCCAGTAGCTTTTCCATAATCCTGCTGACCTGCTAAATAAAACCCCAAACAGTCAAACAGCAAACATAACCTCCTTGGCAGAGGTTATTGACATTAACGTCTGTGGATTATGCTGACTAGCCAGATTGCTGCCTCTGAAAAGACATGCTGCTGTTTTTGAAATATTAACTTTGAAAAATGAAAATGAAACGATACATACAATACAGTACAACAGAAGTGAATCAAAATTCCATTCACCTCCATTGTCTTGGGGTGGAGATAGAAACCCCAGAGATGGATGTCTCAAAAACCTCTGAATAAAACCAAACTTACATATCTGCATGGCCATATACCACTAGGTGTAGGAGAATGAAAGAGTCCCTCAAATAGAGCTACAGTAGTGGGGTGTGCCACTTTAACCAACTCAGCATAGTTTTGCTTTGGTTTCTCCAGTAATCCTCTTGTTGCCAACCGTCTGTCTATTATCGCTATGGTTACCTTTGCCATGTGTGCCATTCGGAAGACTTGACGTTTTAGCTCAGGGATTTGAAGTATTGAAGTATTTATATTTCACCATGAACAAATTTGGTAATCTATCATACATACACTACATGACTGATCCATGTAAGGCAATCTTCCCGTTTTGATTTAATGCATGCATCCAACTTTACTTTGAACATGTTAAGACTATATCTAACATGGCACTTTTTTATTGTGGCCACAAGACAGTATTGTTTCACTTCTGAAGAGTGCAGTAAAAAGTATGTCAAGAGCAAAATCATGATCAAATTTGGAGTTCCATAGCAGGATGAAAGCTTAGCTTAGCACAGCTAATAACATGTTTTCACTTATCAAATCACATTGACAGCAGGATTCAAGTTAGTGCTTCTTGCACACATTAGTACTGCTCACTGTCTGCTTAGACTTTAGAGAAAACACTATACCCTCGTATTTATTAGCTAACTAAAATCAGACACAGTGTTGTGTTGACTGTTGAGGCTGCAGTCTTGAGTTTCTTTACTGTTTCTCTGTGCGGCTCAGTGATGTTGTGTCAGTATGTCCTCTGTCTGTCCGTCTGTCTGCATCTGGCTGCAATATCCACACGCTATCTGTGTCCAAGAGTGTCGCTCTGCACCTACAACTTGTTAACCCAAACCTCCACCATTCCTCCAGCTACTCCTCCACATGCCATGCACATTTCTTTCTCTCTGTCTCAATCAAGTCACTTTCAGTCAAGTCGCTGGAAACTTTAATGGATGTCATCAAACTCCTGCCTGAGCAAATACAGTCTGAAGATACATTTGAATTAATTTCAAACGTCTTCCTCCTTGACTGAAAGTGAGCTGTATGAGTAGTGCGTTTAGCATGCTGACAACTTATCTCTGTGATCAACCTCAATTCTTTCATGACAGCTACAGTATAAATATATTGTACTTTTTAAGCACACGTGAGTCATTGCACATTCTCCTTTTCTGGGACAACAACACATGAGACGGGATGTCTAAGGATAACCTAAAAGTCAATGTTGGGGGCCTAAAACACACAAAAAGCCTGTATTGACACAGTAATGATGGCTGAATGCCTATCTTTTATTAAATAATAAAGTCTGTGAGCAGTAGTGGAACAATTGATTGCTAAGCAGCAGTTAATGGTAATATGAGTCATTTTCAGTTACCAAAAGTCTGGATATTACAATGATTTACACCATCCAATCAGAACTCAGGACACATGTTATTAAGGCTTTGTGATTTGTTTGTGCGTGATGTGAATCACTTTGTGCACAGAGGGCCAGGATTTCTGGTGAAGATAGAATATAATATGCACTCTTTTTTGCGATAAAATTTTGTTAATTTTATTTTATATTCAAAAATTAGCATATTAATGCTGACTGAAACATATTTATGGTTGTGCTCAGCCATGGTTCACCCACACAGGGTTCTTCACTTTTTATTAAAATGATAAATTATTAATTATTAACAAAACAAACAATTACAAACAACACACTGAGACATGGAACGCATCCCAGAGCCAAAAAACACAGAGAGGAAAGCTGGGAGGGAGGGAGGGAGACAAAACAACACATGCAGAAACAGACACACATAAACAGACACACACACAGACAGACACAAGACAAGGGACCAATCAGACGTGCAGGTTGAGGTCAAGGCTGTAGCCCGGACCTTAAAGATGAACTGAACTGGAATTTGAATAATGGTGATATAACAGATGTATTTTATTTCTTCTCACTGGTACAATTATTAAAATGGGTGAATTTGTTAAAAGGGACAAAATGGAAAGTTGAAAGTGTTGTTTTTGTTACATGGGCGCCGCCATGTTGGAATTCCACAATCTACTACGTCACTGGCATGGTAAGCTACTCCGTGGCTAACTAGCGCTAGCAGCGCAGCCATAGGAACAACATATAAAGAGTCGGAGGCTAGCAGACATATGGCTGAGGAAACAGAAAGAAACACGTCTGGGGGGCATACTGTATTGCCCCTGGCTGCAGTAAGGAACTGTATAGGGCTTAGGCAGCTGGGGTTACGACACATTTCCACAGGCTACCTTTGTCAAGGAATAAAACAGTCCTTAACTCATGGCTAGCAGCTAGCTGCCTTAAAACGGGCTAGCCCTCCGACAGCCCCTGGATTTCGAGTCTGTAGCATTTTTTAGCGACAGACTATTTGGAAAGCTGGGCTTTTGATACAACAGCGTCACTGGTGAGGTTAAGTCCAACAGACTGAAACCTGAGGCCTGCAGGCTGTAGTGCAGGGCAGACCGATAGACCACCGGCAAGTAACACCACCGATGCTACCTGCCGCAGACAGGGCGCTGAAACGCTCACGGCAGGCAGAGCACATAGAGGTAGCGGTATGTCTACCTGTTATCAGCATACTATCAAGTCTACTAGGCAAAGGGCTGGATGTAACGTTGTTGTCACATACACAAAACACGAACATATTCACTTACAAAAATAAAGCCCAACGTATAGGCTTTATAGCAACAACAAAACAGAGACTGACACACTGGGCATTACTTGAAATTGAGACACAACACCAAGCTAGATACCAAACAATCCAACCGAGGGAAAGCTAGCAACTAAATACGTTGGAAGCACTCTTATGACAAACTCCCCAAGCTAGAACTCCGACCATAGACTGTAGAAATAAACCAAGACTCCAACGATATCACAGATCGATAATAATACGTTTACTAGCCGCTAACTAAACCACAGAATCCAACGTCCCTCTACTCACCCTGAAGCTAGCTGATGTTCGCCGTCTCAGGGCACATTGTTGATGCAGAAACAGCTGCTAGTTCCATAGTAAAAAATCCGCCAACTCTGCACCTGCCTAATCAAAGTAAACGGCAAAACTCGTGAATCCTCCGTGCATCTATGGTCAAACTGGGGTAACTCTCCTACGTGCAGTTAACAGGCGATCCCATTGGATTAATTTGTCCAATTACATTTTCCATTTATCTGCCTCTATTTTCTTAAACAAACAGGACCTTAACCATGTTTTTTATGTTTTCTCTAAATGCAAACGCTATATAAGCAGTCTATTTCCTAAAATGCATAATGTGCTTGGATACAATAAATGAGAGTGCATGACAGTAAGCTGCGCCCACACACACACACACACCGATCCCTGTCAGTCCCCCCCACAAACGATCCTGTACTGAAGGTGGAGCCTGAAACTGATTGTCCTCCATGTGGTGGTAGTTAGACACTACAGGCATGTCCCTCACAGGCTCAAATACGTAACCCGTGCCATTAAAATTACTCCTTTTTGTGTGTATATAATATGCTGCAGCCGTTGCCTATAAGCCTTCTCAGGTCCTACCATGCCAGTGACGTCATTGATATTGTCAACGTTCTCAAAGTTACACTAACAAACGCGCTCAATTTTTGTGTTGCTTAAAAAAAGAGGCAAAGCTATATTGATTTTTTTAATTAAATTTTTTAGTGTAATTTATTTGTAATTATCATAACCAACAAGTTATCAACTTTAATTTTTTCAGTTCAGTTCATCTTTAAATAGCCAGCGATGCTGCGCCAATTGTCCAGGGTCCTTCCCTGGGCTCCATGGATGTGCGCCGTTGACAGTTTCACGTACACAACATCCAAGAAGGAAAGGGGTCATGTATGGATAGACATGTCATGAGGTGCTTTCCAACAGGTTGCAGTCATTCTTTTAGCAGCAGTAAGTCCAGCAAACACAGCACATTTTTGAGCTTTAGAGAGCTGAGAGGCTGACAGGTCATTCAGCATCAAAACATGTACAGTAAAGGGTACAGTAACATTAATCCAGACGAAAATTTTGGATGCAACATTGTTCCAGAACTGACCGACAGATAATATGCACTCTTATTATCATTATTATTATTATTAGATTGAACTATGCCACCTAAGTCCTTGCTTCAATTAAAGGAATGTTGGAAGGTTGAATAAATGAATCTAGTTGTTCTCTTTAATGACACTTTGTGTTACATTTCAAGGAGACTGGAGCTGAAACAATTAGACTAATTCAATTACTCACTAGAAAATAAATCTATTTCAATTATTGATTAATCATAATACTAATCAATACAATAGTAAACTAAATGCCTTGGGGTTTAAGACTATTGGTCGACAACATAATTACTTTAGGCTCCGGGAAATCATGATGACCATTTCATAGACAAAACAATGAATTGATCGATCAAGAAAATAACCTGCAAACGAATGCATGATGAAAACAATTGTTAGTCGCAGCCCTAAAGGATGTTTTAAAATAAGTCTAGTTTTAGCCATCTTTAGTTACAGTTTTTTTCTCTGGCCAGTAATCTTGAAGCCTGCCACATCATGAAAGTGTGGCACTGGGTATCGAAACCACACATCTTAGTTCCATAAAGCTGAATAGGAAGAAAGGTAGATTGTTGTTCAACGTCATGAGCTTTTCAGTGTCTTATGTTCTGTATGCACTGGGATAAGAAAAGGGACTGTGCTGTTATGTAAGCTCTGCCAGTGACGACTCTCCCATCAGCCTGTACAGTGAACTTAAACAGCAAACAGACGTCTGAGCCTTACATGAAAGCCTTCAGTCGATACTGTAAATACTGAAAATAATCAATACTGTGTCCACAGGTCATTGGAGGTGTCAGGACGTTGCTGTGTAATGACTAACAGGCTACTCGCCTCAAGTGATAAAAGCTTCTGCTCTGCTTATCTATGAAAGCAAAGAGAGCAGTGTGATGTGGCAGAAGCATCGATACTAGCTACATTTTCTTATGACTCATCTCCTATGTATTGAGGTCACAGTGTAAATATACATCTACACATTAAACAGGCCCGCTCACATGGGCTTGGTGAACGAACAGGATGATTTTAGTCCATGAGTGCTTCCATTGCACCACGAGAAAAATGCACACACACGGCTCTAAGCTGATGTTGTGTGCAGTGGTCTTCCATCAGCACTTTTAAATCCCTTATGTCCCTCTTTCATCCAATAGTGGGAGAGCATGGACTGGTATTTTGAAGGTCAGGGGCTGATCATTACTTAGATCTTATTCCTGTTGGCCAACGCATCCCATTCAACAACAGCTTGTTAAGTGAGATGGAGAGGCCTATATAGCACAGGATCACATTTCAGTATGAGTTTCAGACTTTTATTAACCACTCCAGTCTCTGACAGAACATTTTGGAGTTGTGTTGACAGGCATGAATGCATGCTATTGCTCTGACCAGGAACACAGTTGCCATGGTAACACATTTTTACTGCCTCATCTGATTGAAAAAGGCTAATAAGATCAGGGGATAAGTATGGGAGGACAGGATGCAACTTTCCCATTTACATACAGCATGATCCATCTGTCAAAACAGCACATCATTTTCTTTGTGTTGGGTAAATGAAACAGCCTTTTAAGAGTTTAATTAAAATGAATGTTGCTTGATAATTAACTTAAATATATTAAGTGTTCACCTCAATATTTCTCATTTTTCAAACATTGTGACCTCTTTAAGTACACTACATCATTTTTAGTAGCCCAGCTTTTTTGGCCTGATAGCATCCTGTTTTAATCTGAGATTAACCTAAATCTATTTACTCTTGATGTACTGTTTACTAATACATTTTAATGGTCATTTTTTGCCTGGTGGTGACACCAGGTGAAAGAGATTTTCAGATTCACTTACCTTTTGTATCTAGAGTTTGTATGTTATTGTCATCTTGCATTAAGAGACAGAATGGTGTCAATACTTGCACAAGACAAAGACATTGCCGGGTTTTGTTTTGCCTTGGGAACATCTTGGCCTAGATGAAAAAGCATGGTTAGCAATCTGCATGATGAGGAACACTGTGTTCTTTAGGCTGAGGTTGAGAATCAGAAATCAGTTTTCCAAGTAGGCACATATACAGTGAGACCTGTTCAGAGAGTAGAGGTACAGTAATGAGACTGGGTGTTAGAGGAACAGTGAGTAGATGAGGCATACTATAGTTAGTATAACTAAGATCCATGTTCGAGCAGTAAAACATAGACAGTAAAATTTAGACCACCATGCCCAGTGAAACAAATACTTAAGTCTGCTTAATCCTTCTGTTGTCTCCCTGTCAAAATTGAAAATCAACACTTTTGTTGATGCTTTTTATCAATGTTTTTAACTTGTTCTTACTATTTTGTCCCTTTTACAACACTTTTGACATATTAACTTTAGTTTTACAGTTTTTTTTTTATTTAAACCTCATTTATAGGAAATTATACCTAATGTTTGAGTTAGAAAAGCAGAAATTAGGAATGGATGTTGATGGATAATCACAGACTGGAATATGTCAACTTTTACTCAATACTATTTCAAAACCACTTCAATTTGTTTTTCCAAATGCTATGAAACTGAATAAGACACCCCAAAATTAATGAAAGTAGAGATTTGTACTTGGCAAAGAGCGTTGTGTGGAATCAATCATGTTATTTTGGGTTATTAAAAAGAACATTGATATAGGAAAACGGGTCAATGTGACCCGAGGACAACATGAGGGTTAAGCCAATTTAAATAATGTGTCTGTTTAGATCTTAGACTGTAAAAGAAAAAGATGTACGACACGTCTTCATTTCCTCACACTGTACAAAAGTTAAGCCAATACATCCCGGATATGGGCGCCACCATCTTGTAAAATTGGAGCCAGAGTCTGCGCAGTAGTGATCGAGCGGTGGATTGCGAGTCAATCACAGCTGTCAACCATTTCAGACATTTCACCCCACTGCAGAATGACATAACTTAAAACATGAACACTTAAACAAACATCAGTATTATAAGAGCTATCTAAAATGACAGAAACCATCTCTTTATAAAGACAGCATAGCATGCATTGACAGATTGGAAAGGGAGGAGAGAGAGAAGGGATGACATACAGCAAAGGGCCGCAGGTCAAACCCCGGCTGCTGCAAAGGACTCAGCACACTCTACTCGGCGAGCTAGAGGTCACCCTAGGAAAAATGTATTTGACGTGTTTGTTGATTTTTTAGTTTGGCCCACTTCCTATCCACAAATGTAGAGGGGGCGGGATTTATGACCTCTACTGCAGCCAGCCACTAGGTGGCGATCCAGATTCCCTTACACAGTCTAATTCCAAGTCCACTAATGAAGAAAGTAAAGAAAGATTAATCAACAATGAAAATAATCTTATATTGCAACCCTAGTGCTGATCCATTTCAACCTCAGAGGCAACAATGGCCCCTGTACCCCAAACCGTGCCACTGTGCTTATGTTGGATGTAATGGAAGAGGCAGCATTGTGTCGAGTCGCCCAGATGAAATGCAGACTCACTGTAATGATGGTGAAAGAGCATAGTTTAGAATGTCACCTGTACCACATCAGCCCGTGGGATGTTAGGAGTTGAGACGCTTGAAGTCTGCTTCAAAGCTTCTGGGCTGCATTAACTGATTAAAGGCACTAATCCCCCAATAAGCATTCAATATGTATGTGTGAAAGTACAGGCTGATCCATAACAGAACCCAATGACATTCAAACTGGCATAAACAAGGCTTCACACTGCAGCCTGAAGTACGAGGTGTGTGCATTCTTTTAAAGCACACTGATTTATTTCACCAGCAGCTGGCAAACCAAAAGAAGACGTACAGTGGCTTGCATAAGTTCACACACCCATGCTAAAGTTGATTAAAAAGAGGAATAAAAAAACATGTTTTGGAAATTGACCTTAATTCAAAAAATTTAGGAAACCTTTTAAGGACACCAATTTTCTTTGTGAATAAATAATGTATTAAACGTTCTTCCTTAAAATACAGGGGGCATAAGTATACACCCCCCTATGTTAAATTCCCATAGAGGCAGGCAGATATTTATAATTAAAGCCCAGTTATTTCATGGATCAGGATACTATGCATCCTGATAAAGTTCCCTTGAATTAAAATAACCCCCCCCCACATCATCACATACCCTTCACCATACCTAGATATTGGCATGGTGTTATTTCAGTTAGCTTAATAGCTGGTTTGATTTGCATTGAGAGATGATCTTATGGAAAGTTCCCCATGCCTATCTTTATGTTTGTATTTATTCCTCTTTTTAATCAACTTTAGCATGGGTGTGTAAATTATGCATGCAACAGTCCAAACTGGTTCAGGAGAGGAGTTTGTGCACAGTGTTATTGCCAACAGTGAGAAGATCAATATGAGCAATCATTTGTAAGTGCTTATACACTCACGAGAGATTAAGTGGCAAATAAATAATATATATTTATTATCTAACTCTTGAAAACAAAAATGCTCGCTTTCTCTGGCAGCATAAAGTAAAACCACAGGCTATGGATGTGCTAGATTTGGATGTGCAGAGTGCTCCAGCTCCAGCTATGGGTTAACATTTAAATGAAAAGCATCGCTCACCGTCAATGTCACGGTAATGCAATGTTGCCATGTGCACTTGAAATCCTATTACAATGTAATGACGTAATCCTGATTATATACTGAACCTTTTCTTGATTCTAATACAATGGAGTCGAGCACTAATGTCTAATATATAAGTGAGCTGAATTTGAAGGCGCCTAATTGAAGTAATTGATGGAGGCAATCGTCTAACTGCATTGATTCTTCTCCTATTTTAGTCTGTGTGTCTTTCCGTGAGTTGTCTTTATAAGACAGTAACATGGTGGAGGTCAGACACTTTAATTAATGAATAGTAGCCCGAGGGCGCTACACGTAACTTGTCCGATTAAGAATGTAGAGCATCTGATACAGAATTAAATTTGTCTCTTAAAGATCATTTTACTGGCAGAGCTTAAATAAGACCCTAATTTGGACACTGGCCTATTTTCCAAAAGAAAGAGATTGCTAAATAGCACAAACTTGCATGACCTAGTATCTCTAAGTTGTATGTAAATGGTGTACGTAAGATTCTTTGGCATAGTGTACAGCCTAGTTTTGCATGCTGCCATTTTTTAAGATTTGGGTCGAGTGGACACAATTATTCGCTGTGTGTTGGCGGTCGCTTGGCTTTTTATAAAGTATAGTGGTGGGTTTGTTCAGGGTGTCCCGTGCAGCTTTAGGGCTCCTGCAAACTCCCTGCATGGCGTGAGCGTGTCAGCTGCGTGGCGTGTCCCTTTTCATTTCAGCTACCATGGTAACAGGTTAGAACTTGCACACTACCTGCGTGACACGCACGTCTCAGGCATAACTCAAGCTGAAAACACGAGCATGCTAGAAATAGGGCCGACGCCTATTTTTCCTGCGACACGTAAGCGTGTTGAAAGCGTTTCCAGGCCAAAAAGAATACGAAAATATGTCATTTTGACACAAATACATGTAATAAATGGCATTTTGATGTTTGAAAGTCTCTAAATTTTGACATAAAAGCAGATATAAATGTAATTAAAAAATATATATATATCGATTTTCAAATATGGCACCTGTCAAATCAGAACAAAATATTGAAATATGTGCAAACAGATGCACAAACACAAACATATTGACAAAATAAAGTTGAAGAACATGCTATTATTGATTTTATCAATGAGAGACATACATGTGTACAGACAAGCAGCAGTAGTAGTAACACCAGACACGTTTCTTGTGTGCAAAGACAAAGAAAACGCCACGCAGCCGCCATGCAACTGACACGCAACACTAACGCCATGCAGCAGCCGCCATGCGCAGCCGCCACGCAACACTAACGCCACGCAGCCGCTACGCAGCCGCCACGCAACACTAACGCCATGCAGCCGCCACGCAACACTAACGCCACGCCACGCCGCCACGCAACACTAACGCCATGCAGCCGCCACGCAACACTAACGCCATGCAGCCGCCACGCAACACTAACGCCATGCAGCCGCCACGCAACACTAACGCCATGCAGCCGCCACGCAACACTAACGCCATGCAGCCGCCATGCAACACTAACGCCATGCAGCCGCCACGCAGCCGCCACGCAACACTAACGCCATGCCCACGCAGCCGCCACGCAACACTAACGCCATGCAGCCGCCACGCAACACTAACGCCATGCAGCCGCCACGCAGCCGCCACGCAACACTAACGCCATGCAGCCGCCACGCAGCCGCCATGCAACACTAACGCCATGCAGCCGCCACGCAGCCGCCATGCAACACTAACGCCGCCACGCAACACTAACGCCATGCAGCCGCCACGCAACCGCCACGCAACACTAACGCCATGCAGCCGCCACGCAGCCGCCACGCAACACTAACGCCACGCAGCCGCCACGCAACACTAACGCCATGCAGCCGCCACGCAACACTAACGCCACGCAGCCGCCACGCAACACTAACGCCATGCAGCCGCCACGCAGCCGCCATGCAACCGCCACGCCATGCAGCCGCCACGCAGCCGCCACGCAACACTAACGCCATGCAGCCGCCACGCAACACTAACGCCATGCAGCCGCCATGCAACCGCCACGCAACACTAACGCCATGCAGCCGCCACGCAGCCGCCACGCAACACTAACGCCACGCAGCCGCCACGCAACACTAACGCCATGCAGCCGCCACGCCACGCAGCCGCCACGCAGCCGCCACGCAACACTAACGCCATGCAGCCGCCACGCAACACTAACGCCATGCAGCCGCCACGCAGCCGCCACGCAACACTAACGCCGCCACGCAACACTAACGCCATGCAGCCGCCACACAGCCGCCACGCAACACTAACGCCGCCACGCAACACTAACGCCATGCAGCCGCCATGCAGCCGCCACGCAGCCGCCGCGCAACACTAACGGCATGCAGCCGCCACGCAGCCGCCCCGCAACACTAACGCCATGCAGCCGCCACGCAGCCGCCACGCAACACTAACGCCGCCACGCAACACTAACGCCATGCAGCCGCCATGCAGCCGCCGCGCAACACTAACGCCGCCACGCAACACTAACGCCATGCAGCCGCCGCGCAACACTAACGCCATGCAGCCGCCACGCAACACTAACGCCATGCAGCCGCCATGCAACACTAACGCCACACTCACGCCACGCAGGCAGTGTGCAGATTGGACGATTTTCTCCGTCAGCCGCCGACTCAACTCGCATGGAACCTCGACCAAGGAGAGTCACACATGTTTCATGTGTTCACTCACTTGGCATTTTTGTTGCTTTGATAAAAACACAATGCAAGGCAACTCTCACAAGGCAAAATTATAAAATAAAAAATGAATTAAACTTGAGTACAGTAGAGTATGGCATCAGAATCAGAATACTTTATTGATCCCCTCAGGGAAATTATTTGGTTTCAGTTGTTCACTGTCAAATTTAAAGTAAAATAAGAGTAAGAAAAGAGCAAGTCAGTACAGTGTATAAAGTAACATAGCGTACAGTAAGAAATACACGTCAAAAGTAGAAGTAAGTAAGATCAGATCACAGGTAAGATCATGTTAAAAAGATTGTTTCAAATTGTATTGTAGTGCAGTGTTATATGGAGCCCCTGCGGTGACATTGAGGGAAAAATAAATAAAAAAAAGAAAGAAAGAAAGAAAAACAAAGAAAGAAAGAAAAAAAAAATGTACTGGGCACAAACACTTTTGCATGATCTTGACTTTGACATGGCGAAAAACAAATTACTGGGCCAAACACATAGGTGAGATCTTGACTTTGTTTTGCAAGATCTGAAGTGTTATTTCCTTTTTTTCTTCTCCATGTCTACTCCGTAGTGTCGACATACAGTACGAACATAAATAAGTACAGTGTGACTAATAAGTAGCTGCAGTGAATAAATAATACATTTTGCACATGTAGCTGATAAATTATTAGTTAATAGTTGATCTTTCACTGCATGAACAATATTTAACGATATACAATACACCCACTTCACTTCAACTCAGCTATACTGTAAGTCATGAACTCCTGTACCTGAACTCTGTCCTTCTCTCCTTTCCACCCCACGCCTTCTCATCTCCTGTCCCTCTCACCTGTCCTCTCTTCTTTCCTCTTCTATCCCCTCCTCCTGTTTTCTCTTCCATCATCTCTCCTTTCAAATCCTCTCCCTCGCTCTCTCCTCTCCTCTCCTCTCCCCTGTCTTGTCCTGTCCTGTCTTCTCTGTCTTCTCTGTCCTCGCCTGCCCCCCTCTCAATGGTGGTGGCTGACAGTGACTTTGCATCCAAAATGAAAAACAGGCAGATGGGCTCGTCGGGCGGGGTGAACATGACCAAGAGCACAAGCGTCAGCGGCGACATGTGTAACCTGGAGAAGACGGACGGCAGCCAGTCGGACACGGCGGTCGGCACGGTAGGCACCGACGAGAAGAAGAGGCGCTCCAGCATTGGTGCCAAAATGCAGGCCATGGTTGGCATGTCGCGCAAGAGCCGGAGCACCTCTCAGCTCAGCCAAACAGGTAGGACATCCAGCTGCACAGCCAGTGTGTGATTGTTTATCTGGGCATCTGTCCTGTGGCCCCTTGTTCTGTCTGTGTGCGTCTCTTGTGCGTTGTTTTCTGTTCTGGATGTTGAGTTCTAAAACCACTGCTCTCTCTTCTTCAATTCTTCCTCTTTCCCACTTTTTTGAATTTTATTTTAAAGCCTTTAGACTCTGCAGTCATTCTGGAGATGAACACAACGGCATGTCTTTCCTCTTACAGTATTTTTCTCTTTCTTTCTTCTAGGTATAACTTACCTGGAAATTCCTCACACTGTCTCACTACCTCCCTTTTTTTCTTTTGACCTTATTACTCCACTGCAGTTGTGTTTTCATGCATGATGCCGACTATTTATTGCGCCTTTTTTTGTTTGTTTTTGGTTGTTTCATTTCGGTACAGCTGTGACAGCTTTGCACTGTCACATTGATGACTTCAGCTGCTTGTTGCAGGTCACGTTTTGTAACTTTCTTATATTGTCACGCACTCTTGACTGTGATTACCTGTGTGATTACCACTACCTCAAACGGGGGCCAAATGCAGTTGTTTGTGTTTGTTTCTATGAGTGCATGTGAGAATGTGTGCACATGCGAGATGTAGACAACAAGGGGTGTGTTTGTTGGTGTTTTCAAACCTATTTTCCTTTAGCAAAATGCAACACTGTTTTTCTTTCAGTGGAAGATGGAATTTGCAGCACATGGGGTTATTACTTTTCTTCACACCTCAGTGTAATAGTTTTTTTCTATGGTACCTGTTTTTTAAAAAAGAAAACACTCAATAACCATTTGAGAGGCATTGCGCTGTATTAGCTGGTGTCAGAAGGTGTTAGCACGCCATGCAGTGATGTCTCGGCCGACAGATTGGGGCCTGGTCTATTTGTGAGAAGGTCATTGCGACAGCGCATCTCAAAGCATTGAGGGCCTTTTCATCTTGTCCATTCAACCTTACAGTGGTGAAAAAACCCTTCAACCCATTAGCACTCTCCATCCAAATCTGGCTAGGTAGCATGGCAGAGGTATGGAGAGATGAATTTATGGTGACGTGAGATCTGCAAAAGAGTGAAGGGAGGCACCAAGTCACGTGGCACTGCACTGCCTCCATCTTTATGGGTTAATCATTTCACGTCAATATGTCAATTAGCAGTTCTTTGTGGCATTTTGGTATGGTTTATAGGGCTGGGCATTACCACTGATTTCCCTAATCGATTTGATTTACAAGGTCCCAAATTGATTTCCAATTAAGTTTGATTTGTTATATTTTAGTTGCAGTTTAAGTTCTCGAGGTAAGAGGTCAAGGGATCCTTTTTAAAAATGGCCTTGCCAGGTTTTCCCTCTCAAAGATGAACAGTTGCCCATCTTTGGAGCATTATTTAACCACATTTTATATGATACAGGCAGAAATCAATTCTGGATTTTATGAAACAATATTGGATCATTTAAATGAAAATCCATTTGAATCGGAAAATCCATTTTTTAAACCCTGCCCTAATGGTTTACTTAGAAATGGCTGCTGGAAGACAGGAGTAACTGTGTGATGCTTCCTGTTCAGTGACTGCATTGTGAAGCAGTTCTCCAAGTCTTCTTGACTATTATTGAGGGTTATGTTGCATTATAGGATGAATCTTCTGGCGCCACGAATCTTTTGGGAACAGACAAACCTGACTTACATTTGTTCAGATTTTTATTTTAAGATTTCACAGAACACACTGCGCTAACTGAGCAGAATGATTCTCCTAGAGCTATTAATATTTCACTCAGTGCTTCTAAGTGCATCAGATGGAGTTTTGTGAGAGCGTGGGTACGTCTGCCTCTTCATATTTGAGATCTCTATTTGGTTCTGCACCAGCGCAAACACTGCCAAGCTGCCTTTTGCCCTACTTTTGTTGTGTGTTATATCCTGAGAGGCTCCTCGCCAGCTTGAAGGGTGCATTCAAAGGATGTTAGATTTTTCGACAGTTTGTGTGCTCTGCCAAGTGCTGGTGGGGGATGGGCAGATCAGACAGGCAGCATGTCGTTGTCTTTGACAAACACAGGTCAGTCAGATGGAATGATGTGCTCCCAGGTGGCCGGCCTTGAGTAGTGTGTGTGTGTGCACAGTTTCCGGCTCCAGATTGTAACTGCTGGTTTCAGTCCTCGGTGGAAGGCACAAGATTTTTCAGAAAATACAAATGTCTCACTGCAGTATGTCTGAATAATGTTGTGTTGAGTATTCGAACAGTCACAACTGTTTCATTTTCTAACTGCCATGAAGACTAACTGTGTGCATACTGTACGTCTAGGCCTGGGTTCAAATAATCGATTCTCTGATTAAAATTGATTCAAAAGTGATCTGATATCTCTTTGAAATTGATCTTTTAATATATGCCAGCTGCAGACAGGAAAGTGGTGAGAGAGAGAGAGAGAGAGAGAGAGAGAGAGAGAGAGTGTGTGAAGACATGCAATAAAGTGCAGCAGGTCAGCTCCCAGGGCGGCCCATTGGTGTAATGTAAACATTATCCTGGTGCATTATAAAACATATTTGAGGGTTGTATCATTCTTGTACAATTTGCAGCATGAGTTCTCTTTAATATCCAAGCACAATTGGTATTATAACTGAAATGAGACCTAATGAGATGTAATGGGACCTTGTGAATAGGAATCAAATCGATTCAGGAAATCATCGGTGATACTCAGCCCTACACACATGTACGTCCATAACAGGACCTGAGACTGAGTGCAAGGGTCCAATACAGAGCAAACAATGGACAAGAGAGAGTACTGTAGATGCTACGTACATTTCGCTTAGCATAGCATCCAACAAGTAATAGCCATTAGTGAAAATGTATCAGTGAACCTAAAAAAAAGTACCACAACATGTTTCTTGGATGCAGAATGGAGACTCTGAGACTGATTCATTATTAAATTCATGTGACCCTGATTAATCCTACACACAAAGAGCATGCTGTTACACACCTGTGATAAAGAACTGTACTGCATGTTGAAGAAATGGCGACTTTTTTCTAAGAGGAAATAAAACCATTAACAGTGTGGTTGCAACATTGGCTTTGAGACTGTGATTGACATGAACACACACAAAAATACATTTCGAAAATAATATCAAACCTAGGCATGAGTTTGTTTAGGGGCTTTATTGATGGTACACTGGTCATCATGAGCAAGCTGAAACATCCATTTGATTTATTATGCCCAATTGTCCCAGCCACCAGTCAGCAGTCTTCTGCTCCCTGGGACATTATGTTTTTAGCTCAATAGAGAGGTCTTAATACGCCCAAGCAAAACTGCTGCTGCTACACAGCCTGACTCAGCTGAAACCACACGGTAACAATCAAGTCTCGCAGGCTTATTGGAAATCCATCTTCATGCATTCATCGGTGCATTTCTTTGTGTATTTTCCTTTTGATAGGCATCTGATAAATAGGCCTGCCTTTCTGTCAATTAGTTCAAATGCATTTGCTATCTGTGATACAAATTCTCAGTATGTGTGATTGTGTGTGTGTGTGTGTGGTTTGTGGGGGGCATGCTGATGAAGCATTTCACAGTATATTGACCTGCTGTTTTTTTTTTTTTTTTTTAGCTCAGTTTTACTGTGAATTGTTATCGCCTGTGGTGCATTATTGCATTCACGCACCCAATCATACATTATTATAATTGAATTATTCATCTTAGGGCTGTCAAAATGAGCGTGTTAATAACGCGTTAACGCAAATGTGTTTAATGCGCGGGAGCATGTCTTAGGGATGTAATACATCCACGAACGGGAGATAACTAGCAGAAACAAAGCTCCATGAGCAGAAATGGATACATGACCGGGTCTTTTGAATGGCAAGTTGAGTTTCAAAGTCCTTCCAGATGGTTCTCTCCACAAGCCTAAAGTTATTTACGTGTACTGTCGATGTGAACTGAGTTACCGCCGAAGTACGTCCAGTCAAATACCACTAAAAAAAGTAATTATTTAAGTAAATCTAATTATTTAAGAGAAAAAAAATGTGCTATTAATTTGCAATTAATCGCAAGTTAACTAGGACACTCATGCAATTAAAAACTGTAATCGATTGACAAACCTAATTATTATATATTGTCACTGTCCAGCAACATTACAAAGTCAAACAAAATGACCTTGTCACTCTTTAAATATTTGTAAAAACCCACAGACAGACGTAAAGGTTGATCAAAAACATTGATTTATGAGAAAAATGTAAATGATGGAATATAAAGATTCAAATTTTTTGCGCGACAGCAATGATAATGTACTATGTAGTATATAAAATCATTATTATTATTATAATATATATACTGTATATATATATATATTATACCTACATCATTGTAAAATCTTTTTTTTAATGATTTGAAACATACATTTTTATGAACTGAAGCATTAGCCTCCTGCTCTCTATAGTTGTTAGAAATGGGCATCATTGGGCACCAGTGTTGTCTCACCTGGTAGAGCGTGCGCCCCATGTGCAGAGGCTCCATCCTCGCAGTAGCGACCACAGGTTCAATATTTTTTTGACCATTTCTACAACACAGCTAGTAGCATTCTACCTGATTATCCATTTCAGTAGTTTTTGCCCATAATGGCCTCTGTTTAAAGAGTCCTGATGGCGTCCCAGAGACATAATAGAAAGCACTTCTTTAATACTCAGCACCAGCCGCTGACTATAAGGGCTGGGGCACAAACAGTGCAGGAAATTAGGCTTTAACAAGCAAAAACAGGCCAGGGTGCTGCAGTGGTAGTGTTAGCAGTGAAATAGAAATAGAAAAAGGTGGAATCAGTGGGGAGGATTCTGAGTACGTGGTATGATATGTCATTAGCATCTAGTTTTCTGTTCCCATGGGTACAGCCTTGACGGGATTCTTCTTACGTCCTACTTTTCTCTTCCTGACCCTGAAAGAAGCTCACTCTTTCGCCAGATGTGTCACTCTCACAGCTGAAAAAAAGAGTCTGTAGAGAGGGATTCAAATAGGACATTACACTTACTTGGTTGTTTAAATAGTTTTTTAATAGAATGAGTCTTAATGATGCCATTGCATTGGCTCTAAGAGTAACTTGTCAGCTACCTCGTACTACTTTTGCCTCTAAGAAAGACGAAGTGGGATGAGATTTGATGAAACACTAGTGCACCACTGTACCTGACATCTCAATCCCACTGCTAGGGAACTGTTGGTGACGGATAGATGTATGTAGTGCAACCGGTTCACTGTGTTCGTTGATGAATGGATAACTTTAAAGTAAAGAATGAGTCTGTATGTCTAAATATCATGTAAACAAGCTTAGTAATAGTGTTAGATTTCAATTCTAACCTGATTAGGGTATGATTTACATGTAAATAAAAAAAAAATGTATTTGACCTAACTGCTCATATGCTCAAAACAGCTAAATGCATATAGAAGAGAGAACAATGCATTGGCTCCCCCTTCTTTCCTCCCTCCTCTCTCACCTACACCACACACTGATGAAGTTTCGGACCTCCAAAGTCCTCCGACGCACTATTTTATACGTGGTAAAATTGCTGAACTTTGAGCTTTCAGCCGAGGTAATCTATCTTCATAGAGTTGGGTGCCTATATCAGCAGCTCCTCCGCTGGCTGAGGCTGCTAATTAATGTCCTCGGGGCGTGGAGCCGACACGCTGCTCCCAGGATGACGCATGAAAGCAGCACAGGTGCACTCAAGGCTCCGACACACCAGCGCTCCTCGTCCCTCCTTCCACCTCATGCATTCTCTCATTCCCATGCTAGCTGGCACTTGTATCTCGCTGGCTCTTGTAGTATCTTTGATATAATACATTTTATAATCAGGAAACAGTGTCAAGCGGCTTCCTTATCAAACACATCATCCAGAAATTGCTGTTCAGACACCACATTTCGCAGTATCTCTTTCTCTCTGTCTTTCCCTCTATCCACTTTTCTCTCTCCATCTCTTTACAACACCTCTGTAGGTGATGCATGGTGTGAATACCCTTTGGAAGCAAAGCTTTTCTACATTTCAACTTCAGCCCCTGCAATCAGAGCTGTGATGATCAATCAAATAGTTTTCAACTAAATGAATCGCCTACTAAAACTATTTTGATGATTGATCAATAGGTTTGAGTCATTTATTAAATGAAAAAAAGTTAAACATCTAGTCTATAGTTTATTTAAACCTCTCTTTGAGTTGTCGACAAAACAAGACTTTTGAGGGTTCGGGAAACACTGATTGAGATTTTCACCCTTTTATAGACTAATGAACTGATCGATTCATGGAGAAACCAAGATGATTTTGGGGTGGATGAATATTTAAAGGTACTATAAGCGATGTCGGGTGACAGCACTTCTTGTTAAAGTCGCTTGTTCCATGCTTCTGCACACTAACCCCCCAACCCCCTCCCCCAAATCCTTCTTGTTGGTTATTGGCTGGAACGCTGTTTATGTTTGGTGGTGCAGGTTGGCTCAGTTGGTTTTTGTTGGCGTTTGTAGACCCTGGGCTGTCTACAGAGATCACGTTTTTTTACAGTGTGTTCAGGGGACAGGCAGGTAGCAGATAGTAAGGAGATGTTTGCTGTATGTGACAACAAATGTTGTAGCCTAAAAAGCATGTGACATCGCTTAGCGCACCTTTAAAAGAGGTAGATTTGTACTCAAAAAAATATGAACGACAACCCACTCCCCAAACGAGGTAAAAAATACCCGTTCAGGAGGCTTACCCTTCTAACCTGTTAATATACTGAATGCTTCCCAATAACTTCAGACACCCCTAGAGAGGAGCGTACCATCTTATCAGAGGGAAATAATATACTCCACTACATTTGCAAATTAGTTACTTTTCAGATTGCAGTTTTTCATGCCCTTTCTGTATAATGAACACTATACTATATATCAAAGATATCGCCAGATATATTGTTAAAGCCTCTTAGCCAAGCTGAAAACAGGGCTATTTTTATGTCACCATGAAATCTATATCTTTTCAGAGATACCTGGTTCTCACAGACGAATGAGTAACATCTATAAGATAATCATACAAATGTATGATTATCTTACAGATGTTAATGCCTTGCTGTAGACAAAACTACCCAGCAGTATAAAAAGGAGTTGAAATTAGAACAACAGTAAAATGCAAAATACACATTAATGCGGTAGTAATATTATTCCAGATAAAAACATCATATTATGCAACAAAACCCTGACAGGGAACATTCTGCTGCTCAGATATATGCTACTCATTGTGGAGTAGTATTACAGTGTGGTACTAGTAAAGAATCTGAATACTTCTTCAAACACTGTATGTCTAAAATATTTTACTGTCAGGCTTCATATTCGCAAAGCTGACAGCCACTAAAGAAAACAGTATGCTTATATGTAACCCAATGTATTGTTATGACATTGCTCGCTTTAGGTACTTCGCTGCAGATTGGTATTTATTATTTCTAAAATTAGTTATAAGAAATGGTTCCATCACAAGAAAATCACAAATAACTTAATGTTTATTAATGAGCTGGGATGAATATCAGAGTTGGTTGACTAATTGTTTTGATACTGAGAGCAGCACATTGTGTCTCTCTGAGCAGACAGTGTGCTTCGCATTATCCAAGAAAGTAATCAATGTTCTTGTTTTAAAGATGTTTTCTACATTGTGGTAATATGTAGGAGTGTGAGTTTGATGTCATCCAAGAGAAACATAAGCTCTGTTGATGTCAACCCTGGGTATGCATGTACAGTAACCTGAAAAGTTGTGGAAATGAAGTGGACATATGAGTGGAGGTACAGTACAAATCTCTGATCTGATCTTTAACCATGTGACAAAAATAAAATTGTCATACTGTTGCTACTGAGAGGATTGAAAGGGAAGTGGAACTGATTTACTCTTGAGCAGCTAAGAACACACATCCTCTTTGCAATGTTTTTATTTTGTAGCACTGTGGGTAAAATCCATGATCACGCTCTGTTGTTTTCTGACGGATGTTAATACTGCGACAATATTGTTGATTTGTTGGTGCAACAAAATGTCTTCATAATTAGATTTGTGATATATAATCATCAGTACAGTGAATATAATGGACTGTATTTAGGTAGTGCTACTCAAGGCTACATTTTTAACATAGTACGGGAACCATTCACACACATTGACACAGTGTGGCCGAGGCTGATAAACATATATACACATTTACACACTGATGTTGCAGCATCGGGACCAATATGGGGTTCAGTGTCTTGCCCAAGGACAACTTGACATGGGACCTGGGCAGGGCCCTGGATTAAACCCCCACCTTCAGATTGGTAGACCCGCTTTACCACCTGAGCCACAGCTGCCCCAATGCCTTAGTGGGTAAAGGCAAATTATAGATAAGCTAGAACAGTCTGGTAAATTCAGAAAATGACATCCCTTACTGTAATGCAGCCTTAAAAAACAGGAAAAGACATCACTATACCACAATATAACAATATCCCCAATCTAAGATGATATCTTGTCTCATGTATTGATGTAATATTGTTATATTGTCCAGCCCTGTGACAGATATTACATTTAACACATCAAAGTGTATTATTTTACTGCCGTATTTCAAGCCTACAGTTAGAGTCTAATACTAAAACAATAATCATTTATGTGGAATGTCCCTTTTTGAGAATATCATGCACAAGCTCTGATCTTGTAAACGCTGCCATGCTCCACCAGCTGCTCTGTGTTTTTGCCTGCAGTGTGGCTCATGCTCCACATCCATATGTCTCCGTTGCCTGAGTCCGAGGCTTGGACACATTTGTATAGTCACGTCCCACATTTCAGTATGTAGTACATTCTTGCCTCCCATCTGAACTGGACTAAAAATGAACTTCCACCCTTCATTTTTAGATTTTGAACTGCTGCTAAAAATACGACTTCCTCTTGTGATTGTTTTGTCTTTAACCGCTGACAGCACCACTCTGTAGCTGTCAGTCGAAGAGGAAGCCTGAGTAGAAAAATACTGTGGTCAGTGTAGTCATAGAGCGTGAGCGTGATGCTTCTGCTCTTCATAAAAATGGTTAGAAACATGTTCATTTCCTCTTTCAGTTTGAGAAGTCAACATGCCACGGTGACATGATTGTGTTGCAATTGTTTGTTTTTACATATCACGCTAGTTTTTGTGACTATAAAACAGAAAAATCAGCTGGGGTGAGGTCAGGATGTTTCATATACACATACGAGGCTTGGCAGTATTTAGATCTCCTTTCTCTCTCTTGTTATCCCTCCATCTGTTGTACTTTCAGTGTTTGCACCACTGAGCGGAGGGAGGCCGCCAGAGCACAGTCTGTTACTGCTACACCTGCATTTCACTTTTCCTACATGCTCTCTCACTTCACACCTTCCACTGAAGGTGTGAATCTTTTTCAGTAAAGGTGTGAAGTGAATAGCGGCACACAGTGCATGTGTAGTGCGTACATGTCTGGTGGGAAGTCTCTTATTATATATGAAACATGAGCCGTTATATCGTCAACAAGGATTCTAATTTCTCTACAAATAAAATTAGTCTAATAACCGGAACATATGCTCTTTTCTTTACACTAAACTGTATACAGACACATTTAGCAACTAGCTAGTGAAGACAGTGAAACATCTAGCATGGTAAAGATCCTAATATAATGTAGATACATGTTCTTGGTTCAGTTTGTGTGTTGATTAGTCAATCAGCAGGAATACCGAGAAACTACTGGCCCGATTTTTATGCAACTAGCTGGAAGGGCATAGTAAGGGCTGAGGAAGAATCCATTCAATTGTGAGGGAAATCTGAATCACGGGGTGGATACACTAATTATTTTTCACAGGTATTAGTAACCAGCGGCTCGGTGGGACTTTTCCATGCAACATGTCCTCCAAACCAGTGGCTCTCAAACTTCTTTCAATAACAAATCAAAATATCTTTTTTATTCAAGTACCCCCTGACCAGCACAAAACACTTTTGGTAGCAACAAAATACGTAGCTACAAAAGAGGCACAATACAGCGCTGCATCAGTGTGTGGTTTATAATGATATTGTAACGTAAAAAACTAATATTTAGAATGTATCACTAAATGCATTCGTTATCATAGTGTATCATTATTTTAGGAATTATGCAAAATGATATATTTTAAATAAACATTTTACAAAGATCTAACGTACCCCCTGCAGTCCTCCAAAGTACCCCTAGGGGTAAGCGGACCCCATTTGAGAAACACTGCTCCAAACCGTACAACATTAGAGCTTGTTTATTCCTACCCTCTAATACGACCCACAGTAGCGTTTCATAAAACAGCGCTCCTAGGAAAAAGGCAGGAAATACAACCCACAAGAGCATTTCCGTCCTCATTTCTACACCAAAGAATTTACTGTTACAGTCGTGGGTTACCTCCTCTTGTCCTCGGGTCAAATTTGACCCCTTTTAAAAATGTCTATATCAGAAATATGGCATTCTTGTGGCAATTCACCAAATTACCACAAAAATGATGGATCTCATTCAACGCTCTTTGCAAATACAATTAATCACTTTCATTAAATTTTGGGGGTAAATTAAAATGGTTATAAATCAGCATCCTGACCAACCTCATCCACTCAACATACGTTCATCTGATCCTAACTATTAGTCAAAATAATTCATAATTTGTGCTTTATTAAATCAAATATGAGGTATAATTCTATATGGTTATTGACTATGGATTCCAAAAAGTAGTGTAAAACTAGTGGTACTAAGGTGGTGGTAGTGAAAATAAATAAATAAATAATACGATGAAAATGTCAAATGTCAAAAAAAGGGTAAAAAAACACACAAGGGTTAAACACTATCTTACCGTTTTAAAACAGTTGCAGTTTGTTCCAATTTAGGCAAAAAAGCTATGTAAGTTTTGAAAAAGATTGTGGTTTTGGTTAAAACCATCTGTTATGTTCCTTAACTTCCAGTTATGCATGTGATGCAAGTTATAAAAAAAATAAACAATTTACTTGTATTTTGAATTTTATTTTCAATACAGTTTTAAAGCTCGAGTGCTATATCGGTATTATGTCATGCTAGCTTGTCGGGAAGCGGACCAAATAAATTATTTTTGGAAATAAAAAAGACCTTGGTACAAGTCTGCACTCTCTGAGTGCCCTTCTAAATGATGTTATATTATTCTCTGGAGTTGGTGGAGACCAAAACAGAACTAAAAAAAGAAGAAGTAAATCTTAGACCTCTTCAGGTGGACACAACCATGGCTCCAAATTAATGCTTAATTTAGATAGTTAACTGTTTGATAACACGTATGCCAAAACAACTTCATAAGATGGTAATATGTCAGAAGTGTGTGTCTCACATTAAGTTTCCAAATATCTATGAATGACACTTTAATGTGTTGTTAAGCAAGATTGAAACAGCTCAGAGGTGATAGCATACCTTATTTGTAATACAATTTCCCTTCATGATGCTTATCCGGTCTGAGCTAGACACTAGGGGAAAGTGCACTTCAGACTGCAAGACTGGCCTGCATCAAGGTAGGCAGCATGGAATGTAAACTGAGAGGAGAGAGACCTGTTTGCCTACATTTGTGTATGCACGGGTGCGGTGCGTGTGTTCATTTAAGTGCTCAAATATGTGTGTTTGCCTACATCTGTGCATGTGAGTGCCGGGGTTATAGCCCTCCATTAAGCTGTGTTTACAGTGGGCCACAGTTGCTCTCTGACGCTTGGCTTGGCCTGTGATCATCAATCAGAAGGACTTCGGAAGGTTCCGCCAGTGATCCCTACCAGACAAACCTTACATACAACTTCTGGGATATTACGTTGTTTTGTTGTTGTAGTAGAATTAGATTCTTCAGATTCCTGCCTTCTGAGGTGCTTGTGATTTCCAGCTGCGTGGTCACTGTGATGTAGGTTTGTCATAGTGAGACTACATACAGTATGTTGCAGTGTACTGCAATGGTAATATGTACTAGTCATGCTGTTGGGAAATCAGAGAGTACCCTTAAATGGAGTCCTAAATGCTGACTTTTCTTTAGGCACAATTTAAAACTTCTTTGAAATGGATGAATCTTCTCTTTGTGTTGTCTTCCTTTGGTTGAGACTATTAGTTGACGTCTTTAAGTGTTTCTTACGTTTTTGTCCCTTTTTTCAACAGTTTTGACAATTTTTTTTTTACAATTTTTCTTTTTTTTTACAACTTTTTTGACGTTTAACACTATGTAACACTAACTTATTAACTTTAGTTTTACAGTATATTTTGGAATTTATGGTCAATAAACCTCATTTATAGGAAATTATTCCTAATGTTTGAGTTAGAAAAGCAGAAATTAGGAATTATTTAGACTAAAATTAAAGGAATGGATGTTGATGGATAATCACAGACTGGAATATGTCAACTTTTACTCAATACTATTTCAAAACACTTCAATGTTTGTTTCAAATGCTATAAAATTTGATAAGACACCCCAAAAAGAATAAAATAGAGATTTGTTCTTGCCAAAGAGCTTTGTGTGGAATCAATCATGTTATTTTGGGGAATTACAATTGGGTAGTTAAAAAGAAACCGGTTCAATTTGACCCAAGGACAACATGAGGGTTAACAACTAGGTTTTTAATTTGTTGATAATGTTAAGAATGATCTGGGAAATAAAAGTTATGCAAGGTACAAACTCTATTTTCAGAATCCCTTAACATGACGTCCACGTGCTGTATTGAACATATTGGCGCAGACCATAATTAACCTTATTTTTTCCATCATATCTCGAGTGTCAGGTGTAGTAGGTGTGCGACAGTGAGACATGTTGCGGTGCCTCTTTCTCTCTCTGTCCGTGTGCAGTGGGTGGACGGGTAAGAATAAACGGCTGAAACACACAGCACACGCCAAGTGTGTTGTCACAGTGAATGACTCATGACGCTCCTATCGCCATAGGCAAAGACGGATTAGACGTGATGTTTTAGGCTTGCTTTGTGCTCCTTCCCAGCCATTGGTGGAATGTAACTAAGTACATTAAAGGACAATTCCGGCGCAAAATGAACCTAGAGGTTAATAACACATGTACTGAGTCGACTGGGATATGTTTTCCTGCTAATCAAGAGTGTGTCTCTAGCTTGAAACAAGCTAGCGCAAACCGGTAATTAGCTTATAACGCTAGAAGTAAAAAAAAAAAAAATCAATATTTTATACCCGTAAAAGGTTCAAAATAGCACCTTTTTCCTGATGATACTTATATACTTTTGCTTAAGTAACATTTTAAATGCAGGACCTTTACTTGTATTTTTACATTATAGTGTTATTATTTTTACTTAGGTAAAGAATCTGGATACTTCTTACCACTGGTCACAGCATCAACAAATGCAATTAATTCTAATAATATTTACGATTTAACAAATCTTAGAAGTCCTTTTTTTGTAATTTCTGGCAGACAGTTCAGGTAATGATCAAGAGTTGGGGATTTTAAAGTGGATAAAAAATGTTTGATAGGGATATATCATGGTACATCCATGTGAGTAGTATAGTATAGAGTATATCATGCAATAGAAAGCCTGTTAGAGACAACCTCCACTATGTTCTGTTCAAACAATCAGACTGTCAGGCCGTACTGGGACCTGTAGTTTTAGTATCACATCTGTTACACTTCAATGGGGGGTGGCAGCTCAGCCCGTAGGGAGTTGGGTTGGGAACCGGAGGGTCGCGGTTCAAGTCCCCGTACGGACCAAAGTATGGAATGTGGATTGGTAGCTGGAGAGATGCAACTTCACCTCCTGGTGAAGGCACCCCTTGAGCAAGGCACCATACCCCCCCCCCAACCGCTCAGGGCAACCCACTTACTTCATCATCCTTTGTCCATGAATAGTTCCTGAGCATGTGTGTGTATTTCAGGATTACACACAAAAAAACAAGAGGGTAAATTGTAATTTCTCCACTGGGGATTAATAAACAGTATAAATTATTAAATGCAAACACGTTCACAATAACAATGCTATCATGCTGATGGTTAGCCGAGTGTAATATTTACCATTCTAATTTAGCTTGTTAGCATGCAAAAAATAAACACAAAGTACAGTTTAGGATGAGTTTATCGGTGTTTTAAGCCCCCAACGTCTCACTGCCTGGAAGGCACTTGAATTAGGCAATGGTTAATGTTAGGGTTAAGGTTATGGTTAAGGTTAAGGTTATGGTTTAGGATGATGGGAATTAGTATGGTCGAAAACCTGGCTGGACATTTATTTCAAAATACAATGCTATGACTTTTTTTTTTTATTACTTTTTCCGACATGCAATACTATGACGTTTTAATCACTATTTTTGACATGCAATACTGTGACTTTTTTTATCACTTTTTTGGCATGCTATGCTATGATGTTTTTGAAATATGTCAGTGTGGCGGACCTGCCGTCAGTGCAACAGAATGGCTTTGCCGTCCCTAGAGCCACACTGCTCGTATGAGTAAAAACCTATAAATTAAACATGATTCTCTCAAAGACAGGACTTCTCCTTTTAATGGGCTGTTTTTCATTTAATAAAATAAACACAATGTCTCTGTCTGAGGAGAGACAGCAGGAGCCCTTAATGATTTCCTGAAGAAACACTTTAAAAAAAGCCATTAGAAATTACCTACTTCGTTATATTGTACACACAGTGTGTTTGTCCAATTTCCTCTAAGCTGCAAATGTTAAGTGTTGTTTTTCGCTGCGCTCATCCAGATGGAACCTGCAAAAGGACGCCATGCATTAAGAGGCTACTTCGTGTAAGTAGGTTGCCGTGTCTCTAAGGATGGAACTTTTGCCATTGCTATAATACTATAGGGAGATTGCTATATTTATCTTGGTGCACCATAATTGTCGTGTCCTGTGCCTATTCTGTCAGACACATGCTCAGAACAAAAGCACCACAGTTGGTTCTTTTACTAAGCTGCAGTAGTGACAGTCAGCAGAGGGGCTGAAGGTTGGCTTAAAGCCATACATTTGCTTCATGTGTTACCACCACAGGCATGTAACCACACCATGCCGTAGCAGATTCATCAGTATTTCAGGGACCACCTGTAAAGAACCCTTTTTTTCTTCGCACCATTGTTGTGTCTTTCTGCTATGGACTGTTTAAAACAGGCTGACCTCGGGTGTCCACAAAATGGAAGACATAGACTGAAAAAAGGTTCATGTTTAGATAACTTTGACCCTAATTCAAACAAAGACTTGTCTGATTGTTTGAAAGTGTGGTTTGTGATTGAATTCCTCCCAACACACACAGCTGGTTTTGGATGACTGAACAATAAAGAAGCAGTTTGGCACGTGAACTCTGAGTAACCGGCGTGTGGCTGAAGCCCTCTCAGAGGCCCTGTTCACACCTGGCATTAGCATGCGTCTTGGGTGATCTGATCAGTATGTCAGTTCACACCTGGCATTAGAATGCCACAGAATCTCCACATGTGTCTATAATGACCACTTGTGATCAGATCTCACTTCCCTGCTCTAAATGCAAAAAACAAATATATAATTTCTGTTTACAAAGACCAAATGTTGTTCAATGGGTTTCACAAAATGTCTTTACACTTACGCAAAGGACGTTAGTTAAGTAGGCAGTCCTTTAATGCGGCCCAGAACCCATATGCACACACACTGCTAAAAGAATATGGCCATCTCAGAATGTGGTCTGTCTGAGCGATCAGATCTCAATGCATCCTTATAGCCTGCACTTAGAGCCTACCACCAATGCCAGGTCTGAACAGGACCAGAGAGGAGCAGGGCTGCTGGCAGACCTAATGACAGCTTGTTTTCACTGCCCTCTGTAGATAAGATGGGGAGAAGGAGGGATTGTGGGACAGTGGACATAGAAAACAGGGAAATAACAGTGATGAATAGCACAAAATCAACAAAACGGCAAGCAAAGGAAAAAAAAAAGAAGGCAAATTATAAAAGAAGAGGTTAAAAAACATGGTGAGAAATGAACTGGGGGGGGCTCAGTATCTCTGGGTAGAGCTTGTTCACCCGCAGAGCCAGCCGAGGTGCGCGTGAGCAGCCTGGCTCTCTGATTGGTGGTGCGCTATGCAGCTCTCTGCCCTCCCCCCCCCTGAAAAAGAGGTGCAGTAGGATCGTCAGACCCAGACAGCACAAGACTCAGCAACTGAAGCAGCATTTTTCTGAAGCTCTCCCTAAGATGCAAACGCCCGAGCATCTAAGGACAGACCAGATGATAGCACAGACCTGATCTCCTACAGCGTACTAACAACAACTAGGATTAGGAATTTATCAAACAGATTAGATTTGAGTTGCATTTTAAACCTTGAGCAGCAAGATCAGCTAGTGAAGGCAAAGCTGACGTCTCGTGCATTCGATTCTGCACATTGACAAGGACGGCTGCCGGTCACCATGGGCAGGCAGGGCCACGATACCTCTGCTCCGGTCCCTGGGATGCGTATCCAGCGCTCCCAGAGCAAGATGAGCCTGTCTGCATCGTTTGAAGCGCTGGCTGTCTATTTCCCATGCATGAACTCCTTTGATGAGGAGGACGAAGGTAAGGTGACAACTGGGGAAATGTCCCAGCAGCAGAGGTATTGATTATAGGGAGAATTAGGCCAGGTGGAGAGATGGAATGAATTTAATTAAGATGACAGTGTAGTTAAATTAGGATAATGTGGTGCAGGAGCTGTGCGTACTATGTGTAACATTATGAATTGAAAGTTGTTTATCATTTATCATCCAGGCTATGAATTTGTTTTGAAATAGACATACTGCTGTTGTTACTGCTGATAACATGCATGGTTATACGAACCAGTCTGCAGACATATTCTACTCATGCTAGTCCTGGCTCTATGAATGAAAACAAAGGCTTTAGTAGCTGGACTGAATCATTGTATCTTGTGGGCGGTGGGTTTTAAAACATTGCCCTATGACTGAATGAATAATAATGATGACAGATACTGTGTAAAAAAAGCTCTTATCATTTCCTATTCAATTGGCAGGGCAGTTATTTACAGACAATTAGAAATATGTCATGGATTTACAATGCAGAAGATTTGATTGTTGAAACTTTTACATTTTTATTTTTTAGCTTCACACACACTTGTACTCTTACACTGTTTGGCTCCGCTAGTCATTGTCTTTTCCTGTCTGGCAAGGCCCAGATTTGAGGGCAGTGAACTTGGTGACGGGCCAGTTTGTCTGACTTTTCGGCCACTGCTGCTTCATGTAGCCAGGTACTTAACAAAAGTGCTTGGCTTCCACACTCTGCAACCAGTGTTGATAACGCTCCCGTCGTTGACACATTTACCTCATCTGCCATTGTCTTAAATGCAGTTTTGTGTGTTGTGTGTTATAAGTCTATACCATGATGTGTTCATGGATCAATCAGTTACAATTTGCAGTGAAAATGATTTCAGCAGTCTTCGGTTGAAGCAAATCTTGTAGTTATTTAAGTTATTATTTTAAAAGATCACTCATTGTTTATATGATATTATAGTACGTGAGGTACGGGCTGCATCTGTGATTGTAGTCAGCAGTATAACTGATAACATATGCATCCCATTATGTGTGCAACAAAGCAGATAAACAGATATGCCGTGCGGGAAATATGGTGTTTTTGCTGTTCATTGAAAACATCCGACTGGCCACTGGTTGGCCGAGGTCCGCTGCTTTGTCACATATTGTAAAGTGTGAAGAGCAGGAAGAGGAGGCGAGCAGAATAATGGAGATTGTGACGGTGAAGTGACGGCAACTGTGAGCTATTACTTTCATCTGGCTTTGGCTTATTATCTGACATCTGGGAAATAATATGATGACCACCATTTTGCACTCAATTACAAATGTGAAAAAAGATGCCATAAATATAAAAGGTGCAGTATCATTTCATTATGCTTGGATGATTAGTCTTGTTAGTCTAGGCATGATTTCATGTTCAAACGTAGAGATCAGATACATTGCAGGTGCTCCCATAGCAGCTTAACAGAGCTAAATGGCTAAGTATCAAGTTGAGTGGCTCATGCCAACACGTTGTGATCATAAGTACTTGTCTAATGTAACCGATTTCATTTTAAGCTCCTAAGCATCATTGCTGTTTGTTGTGATGACTCACCCTATACTCAGAGTAAAGGAGAATTTGCCAGAATTGTTCTTAATAGGATAAACAATGAAACATAGCAGTGTTTCTGTGTGTATAGTTCTGTGTGTGAGTGTGTGCTCTGTTTGCCAATTGTGTGTCTAGTTCTTACTTTTGTGTAGGTGTACGTGTACATCTGCCATGCTCAGGATGTCTGGGGCTGGGTGGGGATGAGCAGCAGCAGGGTTAATGGTTGGAGTCAGCTGTCCTCTTGGATCAGTATGGATGGGGGGCGTACGCTGGATGTTTATGGGTCGAGCATGGACTCACGCCGGCTCCCACGAGACCCCCACAGGCAGCCGGTAGCACAGACCAGAGGAGGGCTGCACATGAGCCAGAACTCTGTAGAGCGTGTTGAATTAGAGACCTTGTTTGATTGTCACAGTGAAATTGCCATCCCAGAATAAGCTTTACTCAATGCCATGTTATATAAATGGAGTTTCATTTACAGAGTAGTTTTTTTGTGGTTTATGGCCCTCTGGAATGATTTTTCTATGAGCAGATGAAAGAACAGGGATATCAGTAATAATCTGTGTGAGTGCAACTTGCTGTATGGGTCCCAAAATAATGCAAGGCCATGGATTGACAGTCTCTATTACTCTTTCTCTCCCTCCCTCCCTCCCTCCCTCTCTTTTCTTTGCGTGTGTGTATCTGTGCGCAGAAGCGGGAGGTAAGAAGTTACGCAGCACGATCCAGAGGAGTACGGAGACGGGCCTGGCGGTGGAGATGAGGAGCAGGATGACTCGGCAGGCCAGCCGGGAGTCCACAGACGGCAGCATGAACAGCTACAGCTCCGAGGGAAAGTAAGGACACTCCCAATCTGTGGAGAGTCCAAAAAGCTCCTGCATACATCATTTAGATAGATAGATAGATAGATAGATAGATAGATAGATAGATAGATAGATAGATAGATAGATAGATAGATAGATAGATAGATAGATTTAATGATCCCAATAAAATAATAAAATGGGAAATAACAGTGTTGCAGCAGCAAAATCAGTCACACAGCACAGAATATAAATACAAATGAAATACTAGAATACAATATACAGTACATACATACAATAATCAAGAAATAATAATAAGAATAAAATGCAAGAACAAATATTTGAATGTACAAGTTGAGAATACAAAATTGTGCAACTGCTTAAATAGTATGATAAAATGTAAATAGACCAATTGTGCAGGTTGTACTTAGTGCAGTGTTGTGGTGTCTCAGAGTCTTATGTAGCACCCAGTGATGACGTGTTAAAGACTTTTGTTTACTGCATACACAGCAGACCATTCAAAACTTGATTTGATTACTCATATCTTCATCCTTATGACATTTAAAACCCTTTAAGGCTCGAGGCGTTGGGTGCCTGGGTTAGTTCAGTAGGTAGAGCAGGCGCACATACATGGTGGTTTCTTCCGCAACCTGCGGCCCTTTGTCTCCATCTGTCCTGTGGAAATAAAGGACCAAAATGCCCCAAATAATATGACTCAAGACGCATTCTAAAGCCTTAGCTTTCATGAAAACAAGCACATAAAACCTAAGGGCTTTCTGAATAAAGTTCACTGAAACCCTTATTTTTCAGCTTCTAAAGCATGTAGAAACATGAAATAAAATGTTTGAGAGCTTAAAGTGTTGCCTTTGCCCTAATGTTCATTAACGTTCTTCAACTAAACAGAAAAAATGAACTAAACTGAAAATGTCAGCAGGCATAGTCATAGTCTGGGTCTGAAAGTAATTGTTGCTCTGCTGTTGTCTGCATCATGTCTGAAATTCAACTTTAAAAACTTTTTGGCAGGCTAAGAGCCCTGGAAAAACCAAACCAATAACATTTCCCAAAATGCATTTCGCATTCCCTGCGTGTATTTTAGCAACACATTCAGCCATGGATGTATTAAGAGAACCTCCAGCCCTGAATGCCCCACCAGGTCTTAAAGGGACGTACAGGCATATGTTGCATCGGTCTTAACACTACAGGATTATATCAACTCAAATGGACCTTTCATCTCTGTGGTAACCAGTGCGTCTTTCTGTTTAGTCTCATCTTCCCTAGTGTGAGGCTCTCCTCAGAAGCCCAGTTCAGTGACTTCCTGGACGGTCTGGGCCCCGCCCAGCTGGTCGGACGACAGACGTTGGCTACTCCACCTATGGGTGAGAACAGTAATTCTTTCAGTCAATGCATTATCATGTAAGTGTGGTAATACACTAAGTTAGATATACTTATATACTTATATGCTGAAAAATATCAAGTGAGTAGTGTACTAAAGGTTGGCTATCTATTATTTCTGTTGCTTAGGTGACATCCAGATCGGTATGGTGGACAAGAAAGGAGCACTGGAGGTGGAGATTATCCGAGCCCGTGGCCTTGTGGGAAAACAAAGTTCCAAGGCACTGCCAGGTAATTTAAGCTATCACGCTCGTCGTTATCACGGGCAATTTACTTAAATCTAGATCATTTAAAAGGCAACCGCGACTACATTGTGCGTCTGCCCTGTTTCTTTTGCCATGGCGGGCCGCCACTACAAAATCAACATAGAGGAAACACTGCATATGCCAAGAAGTGGTCATCTGCTGAAAAACTAATGGCTGTCTACCCTACCTGCAAATACAGTTTTACACAGTCACATGTTGGATGAACGGCAGGGCCATTGGGCTTCCCAGCATGTTGTTTTGTTGCAGGGGGTTGCATACATTTCTCCGGCTGTACTGCATGCTGTTTAAGGTTGAGCCCAGTTCTTTCCTTCTGTCGCCCGGGGCCGGGCCACATCGCTACGTGGGGTCCGTCCACCCCATGGCCGGGCCAAATCGCTACCTGGATGGAAAAAAGAGGCACACTGAATCTCTAGATGAATCCCAGCCGAGCCGAGGTTAGCTGAGTCTGCTAACGTGACGTTACCTTCTCATAACACGGCCAAAGTTCACTGCCACTGCCGCCATGTTAAATTCTGGTCTTCAACACTCAACAGTCGTGCTGCAACATGTATACCACAAGCAGTTCCTATTGTTACGCAGTTGATTGAACCGCTCTTATAGTTAGAATCAAGTTATGGGGAAAAATACTGGGAACCAAGTAAGTGGCCCTTTCTGAACAGGCACTCCAATTGGGCACCGCACTAGTTTAATAAAAGAAAGGATGAAAAAGAATGTTTTTTCAGGGCTGTGGGAGAAGAATAAGTGGTGGTGCATATTGTATAAGGTTTTCTTGGCTCTCCACTTACCTCCTTTCCTCTCTTCTCAGCACCATATGTAAAGGTCTACCTATTGGACAACGGAGTCTGCATAGCCAAAAAGAAAACAAAAGTAGCAAGAAAAACCTTGGATCCTCTTTACCAGCAGCAACTGCCGTTTGAGGAGAGTCCAGGAGGGAAGGTGTTACAGGTAAGAAAGGTCTAACAGGAATCAAAGCATCTAAAACAACATGTCTCATCCTTTTGATTCATTTCCTGGTCTGTTTTCATCTCTGCAGGTCATCGTTTGGGGCGACTATGGACGTATGGACCATAAATCATTCATGGGAGCAGTTCAGATACTGTTAGATGAGCTGGACCTGTCCAACATGGTGATTGGCTGGTTTAAGCTCTTCCCTCCTTCATCATTGGTGGACCCTACTCTGGCCCCACTGACAAGAAGAGCTTCCCAATCCTCGCTGGACAGTTTCTCTCGATCATAGCAGCGTGTGGACTGATAGCGTTGTTGTAGCAGCCAGTGTTGCGATTACAGGTCACGCCCCCCCCGGTTACACTGCATGCTTGATGTTGTGTCTTCTGAGCCTGTTTCTAGGGGGTGCAAATGTGATCCTGTGTTTTGAGCAAGAACGTTGCGCACATTGTGCACATGGCGAAGCACCTGGCGGCCGGAATTGCCCGGTGTTGTCTGTTGTTGTTTGGAGGAAGCTGGAATGAACTCCTTAGCACGAGGAATCCGTCAGTTCCAGGTTTTCATCCAATTCGAAGCCATGGGGGTCAGTGCTGGGAACCGCAAAACGAGTTCTACAGAAGCCCTGTTTCGAATGAAAAATAAATGTTTTGCTTTTATGATTGTTCTTTTTTTCCATCTTTTTTTCCTTCTTTTTTATGTCAGTGTACTTGTATCTGAAGGGGGGGTGACACTGTTTCTATCCAGATGCTTGGTCACGCCACGCCAACAGACCTAGCTGTGTAGAATGGGGGAGTTTTGGAGACCATCACTTTGGGTGAGGTGTGTCCCAACTTGTATCCACACTCCCCTAGACCTCTAAAGAAAATACCCCACACACTCTAGGTTTATGTACTGAATCACACCGTACTGGTGAGTCACCAGAAAGTTAATCAGAGGCAAGATAGAAGTGGCTACCATCAACACTCCAGAATATACAGTAACAATCCCAACCCCATCAAAAGATGTACAATCTACCATCATTCTTTCTCTGTTGATATATTGTATGAAAATTAAATGAGAAAACATATTTTTCCCCATTTTAGTTCATTTGCATGGACAAAAATTTAGCTGAATTAAAAAAAAAAGAAAGACAATTATTTTCTTGAGGCTGCAACTTGCAAAAAAAGATGAAGAAAAATAAAACAGATCAGCCATTTTCAACAATTTATATTATTTTTAAAGATAAATTTCACTAGTGCATGGTTTTCAAGGGGAGTGAATGCAACGTCGTGATTAAAAAAGAAGAAGACATTGTTTATCATTCTTTAGACCATTCATGAGTCGGTGTTTTGCAGACATGCAGATAAGGCAAACTTAAAGGAAACTTTAACAGAAAATGTTTATGTGACAAAAAGTGATAATGAAAATAAATGTAAATTATTTATTTCAAAATAATTTTAAAAGGCTCATGCCTTATAAAGATAAAACTTATGTGCAAATTGTACATGTTTCTCTTTTTCTTCCTTGTCCCAGGGTACTTCAGGGTACTACTCATTGCTACCATTGTTCAGTCCCCTGATATTGTCCAGATTTTAGGACTGTTGGTTATTTTACAGTTCTGTATTGTTTCAGGATGTACTTTATTTTGGATTTGATTTGTTTAACAAGCATGTTGAAAAGGATTTTCTGCAACATGGCTTGGGCACACCTTACAGTAACTCAGCATGTTTTGATAAAGATGATATTTGGAATTTTTGCAGTTTCTTGTACAGTGCATGTCAACTTCATTACTTTTCTCCCTCACTTTCAATTGAACTCTACAGCAAATTAGTTATTGGTCTCCTCGGCCAATTTATTGAAGTTTTAACAAAAACATTCCACCCCCGAGATCATATTTTCTTTCAGGTTTTTGAAAAAAAGTGACAAGGAAAATGTTTTATATTTATTGGAGGTTGACGATACAGTCGTGACTGCAAGTGTATTTTATTTCAATATTGTTGACGAACATGCAAAAATAATCTGTATTGGTACAGCAAGAGGTCTATACCTAATCAAGAGGCAGCAAACATGCAAGAGATGTATGTGGTTCAATATTACAGCCACTGTTTGTGAAGATGAACTAATCACAAGTTCAAATAACAAGGGATATTGCCACAGAAAATGTTTTGTTTTTCTTGTTTTAATGAAAATGAAATTAATTTACTATATTTTTGTTAGTTTTATTTAAAAGCCAAGACCAGTTTATTTTTTATTTTCTATTTTTAGTAATTATAAATACCTCCCATGTCTGGGAAGTATGTGAATCTTATAGTTGCAGTATGTCTGAATGAAATTGAACTGAGGCATTATTCCTATTCCAGATGACGATATTGCGTTTCAATGTCCAAGAAAACCTTGTCGCTGTAACGAGCTATGGTATATATTTTAATTTTCATTGTAAATACCTTTAGATGTCAGAATTTGAATAAACAAGCTACCATGAATAGATTGATAGACTCTTTTGGAACAGGAAAATTGCCTCACATGATGACAAAGACATATGTTATTTATCCTTTTGAATGCCTTTTATTTTTTCTCTTTTTGGTGCAATGTGTTAATGCCAAGGCTATGTCTTGGTTAAGTATGGTTGAGTACAGAGATTTATGTAAGTTATTTTTCAAATTAAAAATAAAAAAAATTGATATCACACTGATGCCAAGAGTTGGGTGATACGATCAACACACACACACACGTGTATAGTGCTTTCTATAAAAGCCGCAGAAATAAATATTCAATTCAATTCAATTTTATTTATAGAATCGAATCATAACAAGGGTTATCTCAAGACACTTTACAGATAGAGTAGGTCTAGACCACACTCTATAATTTACAAAGACCCAACAATTCCAGTAATTCACACAAGAGCAAGCATTTAGTGCGACAGTGACAAGGAAAAACTCCCTATTAGGGAGAAACCTTGGACAGGCTCAGGCTCTTGGTGGGTGGTTGTCTGATGGTGCCGGTTGGGGGTGTGATGACCAGTAGCAATAACACTCACAATAAAAATAATGGAACTATGACTAAAAATAGTAGTAGGTCATAGCAGGGTACTGAAGGGCATAGCAGGGTGTGGACGTAGATGGGAGAAAAACATGCTCTGGTTTCTTGGCATGTCTTTAAACCAATCACAATCATGGGTCATGGGTGGCGCTAAGCTCCGGACGGAGCCCCGGTGCCGCTGCAAAATTGGCTCATTCCCAAATGAGTAATTGTATGTTACAGAGACATATATTTTGCAAGCCCATTACATTACACTTTGAACAGAAATTAACAAAAAATAATGTCATTTGAGCAAACGGAAACCTATTCCGTGCTCAATAAATGTATTTGCATGTTTGTTATTATCTCATTAACTCATGTTCCCTCTCAAAAACCCTTTATCTGTGCTCCGGTCACGTCTCCCTCACTCTCAACCTCTTCACTCTGTGCTCAACTCAACACATTCACTCAGATTTTCATAGCGTTACAAGTGTGCCACAAAACCAACCAACCAGAAATAAAGGTAAATTCTGATTGGCTGTTTGTCTCCAATTAGATTGCAAGCAGCAGGAAACACACATCTAGGAGTTATTTTTCCATGATTTAAACCTTCATTATTGTAGTACTATTGAGTATCTTTGCAATATGATCATATTACATTATTATTAAATTGATCCTTTTTGCTGTGACGTCTTCTTTTTTGTCATCACCTACTCCTTTTAAAGGTATTTTACAGCTTTTATCAGGGGTTCTGTAGTTGGAATGTCTTAAGGTGTATTCATCAAGTAATCCTGAATGTATTCATACATTTGCGGCATACAGTCCTGAAATCCTCAGTAAAACACAAACGCACAATCAAGTTTCCCACGGTCATAATCCGGCCTTGTGTTATCTTCTGTTTGCTTCTGCTTTTGGTGAAAAAATAGGGACGAATGGGAAATGACGAATGACTGAGGTTTGAGTGGACAGAAGAGTTCCTGTTTCAACCATATTTAAGGAGACTGCAAACTACATGCATGAGAATAGATCTACACTCTACAGCTCTACACTGCAGGTTTGTCGGCCTACTTTGTGATTTCATTACATTAATGCAACATTTTCACCTTCAAAATGGATCACGGTTGAATAGTTGATATAGTTGAACATTAAATATATTTCTGTATATCTTTTGCAACTATCTGTTTATGTAACCTCTATTTTTTTAATGTGGCTTATGTGCTTATGTCCAGGATGCTACTCTCATGGAATGCAATAAAACAGAGCTTCAAGGATATCAGTTATCTGGCTGTGGATGTTTTCGTAACTGGTGAAAGGGATGGCCTTCGAAGAACTCTGACCCTCCTCCTCGCCTGTAGCTTCTCCAGCCTCCTGCTCAGCTCCCTGCTCCTCCTGTACCTCGTCTTTACCCTGAACTATGAGCTAGCGGTGGCGGGATGGGTCGCCGGCTGCTTTGGGACACTATTGACACTTGCCCTCTTTCTATCAAAGAGAGTAAGGTGCTTTGGGACTCTTTTTGTCATCTCCATTTTCATGAAGAAAAGTCGGAACCTGCTCCTGACCGCCGGGACTAGTTTGGTGGTCCTTAGAAATATCCGCAACACCTTGGAGAACATCACAGGCCTGGTCAGGAGTATGCTTTGCAACCTGAAGGCTAAGAAAGCCGCAATGCTCGCTCCATTCAGCAACTATGTCAAGATGTTGAAGTGGATAGGGAACATGCTCAAGGGGGTGACAGACTTTGGGGTGGTGAACCTTGACTCCCAACTTAAAGTTTCCCCCAGACTGGAATCAGACGAACTCAGGGGGAAGCTCAGCGAAGCAGAGAAGCAGCTGAATGAAACTGTGAAGTATGTGCAGTCCGTGATGAATACAGTCTCCTCTGTGAGCGATAAGGCGTTTCCTGCCATCAGCTTCCTCGTGCTCATGATGTTTATAGCGCTGCACATTAAGAAATACTGCAGTGACATGAAGTATGAAAACAGGTTCGTGAGCAGCGGATTCGTTCGCTTTGACGAGAAGCAGAAGACGCAAGGGAAGCCCCACGTCCTCCCCCTCACTCCAGAGGAAGAGAAGCTGTACACTGCTGTCCCCTCGGCCCGTCCCACCACCAGAGAGGGGAGAGCTATGCTGAAATTTGGTGTTCCAGTCGTCTCCCATTTTATAGCTTGGGTCATATTTATAACTGTGGATGCCTTGTTGTACTGCTTTGTTGATATTGTAACAACAAAGTTATCAGAGCTGGAACCATTCCATGTCCCGTTGTTAATAAGCATCAAAGTAAGTAAGTTTTTGAAAGAGATGCGTTTCTGCATTTACAGTTTTTGTTCCAGTCAAACGGCCACTAAATATGTATTAATTTGTCTTCTTAGGGGATTGCAACTTTAATAGGTATACCACTTGGTGAGGAAAATCACCAAAATGATTTTTCCTACTCTGTGAGTCTTTTTGAGAAGAAGTGTCTTCCTAAACCCAAGCTGCTGCTCTATACCTCTGTGGTTCCTTTGGCTGCCATACTGCTCACCCTGCTCATCATGGCTCTGATGGCTGCCAAAGTGGCCCAGCTCAGGCTCATGGTCTGTGAGCGGTTCTTCTCCACCGCTGCGGAGGAGAGAGTGGAATACCTGCACGCCAAAATCCTGAGGAAGAGGGGAAAAAAGAGGAAGGGGAAAAACAACCTCACGTCGCTCTATTTGAAGGTATACATTGCTGTTTATTGCTAGTTAGGTGCATATATGCTTGTGTATAATGCATAAGGGTGATATGTCTTCTCTTTTCAGCCACATTTCTGGTGTCCACTGCTCTTCAGAACCAAAGAGGATCCACAACATATCGTGTGAGGATATTATTTTCTCTGCCCTGCTCCATGGTTTTATTTGCATTTATTCTATGAATAGAAAGTCATATGAAGACATTAGTTCTACTGAGGACAACTTTGATCAAAGGATTGTGCCTATACATTTTTTTTTTACCTCTGGCCTTTTTACCTCATCCTCCAGTAGTTGGTGTTTGTCCAACTCTCTCACTGTCTCTCTGGAGACAAATAATAATGACAATAACTGCTGCAACATCATGCGGTACTGTATGTATATCCATTTCATTTTTAATGTTGATTATAATATTCCGTTGAATGAGCTGCTTTGAAACATTTTTTTTACGATTGTGTTTACAGCTGGTTAAAATCAGATCTTTCTAGCAGTTTAGTCTAAAGTCAATCTAAATCAAGTGTCTAGGAGGTTGATAAAGGTGTCCCACAAGGATCAATACTAGGCCTTCTGCTATTTATACATACATAATATTTATCTTCCAACTTACCCTTGACATGTCCATTTTCACGCTGCTGATACAGTATTATAATACCAGACCGTTTTTTGAAACTCGTAGAAGACAAAAGTCTGCATTTTCTTTTAGATTTTTTTTGAGCATTTTAGGCCTTCATTTGTGACAGGACAGCTTCGACATAAAAGGGGTGAGAGAGGAGCAATGACATGCAGCAAAGAGCAGCAGGTTGACCCGCGGCTGCTGCGTTGAGGACTGAGCCTCTGCATATGGGCGCACGCTCTACCAGGTGAGCTACCCAGAAACCTAAAAGTCTGCATTTTCTAAGAGCACTAGTTTTGATTTTCACATACCAATCTATACTAATAATGAAAATCTAATAGATAAAGTGCAGCATTGTACATACACTCCACTCTACTGTCTAATGATTATTGAGTTAATATATAGTACATATAATATACTGTATATAGAGAGTTAATATAGTAGTTTGTCATTTGAGCAACCATAACACTGTATCACAGAAGATAACTTTTAAAGTTCTTCCTACCAACTCTGAACTCCATGCACAACTGATGGACTAATATACTGTATATGATGTGATATTTTTTATATTTAGGACTAATTTGTGTGTGAATTATGTTGTTGTGATGTTGTGTAAATGTATGTTTCTTTTAAACTACATATACAGAAAGTTTTTTTTACATTCCATGGAATATGGATTTTGTCATCTCACACTCGCCATCCACTCAGCCTGTGTGCCTGTTGTTTTGTTTCCAGTCTAGCTAGATCCGGTGGGTGTTGTAGTTTTTCTAATGTTACCAGTTGTTGCAACAGAACGTGAAAAAACACCGTTAATAACGCATTTAACTGACAGCAAAAATAATTTTATAAAGCAGCATCCTGACGTAGGTGTAAGAGAAATCTCACCAGGGCAACATTATCATGGCTAAGTCTTATTGTTTTGTTCCTGCATTGCTACTGGTGGTATTGTGTTTGACATTACAATAACCGCTGATTCCACAATTATTGTTTATGGTGCTGTATTGCAAAGATCCAGGACCTAGCCAAAAAATTTGAACATTGACAACTTCTCAGTCCCTCACCCCTTTTCGCCAAAGCTCAAAACGTCTCCTAAGCCCCTCCCCCATCAAGGGAGAACTGATTTTTTGAAAATCCCACTAGAGGCTGTAGGTGGTGCCAGAGGAGCCACATTTTTTTTAAATTACCTGCTTCATGTAGTTCTACTCAAACATTGGGTCAATTTCAGCAAATATGACAGAAAGTTAGTTTTATAAGGCTTACGTAGTGCACCTTTAACCAATCTGTTAATGCGGTTAGACTAGGAGTTATGCTATATCTCTGCCTCGAGATTGATAACCTGTCATGCCTATGGTACACATCATTGTATTTTCTATTATAGTGTTGGGTGGTCTTCTCTCCAAGAAAGATGGGATACTCACTAGTATCTCTTTATCTATAAGAGTCTTATTGGAAAACTGAGGGACACTATCAGACTCGCTCTGCTTTTACTTCATGCTCCACAAACTCTGTCTGAACTTGGAAAAAATAGTTTTTAGTTTAAGTGCACAATCAACTCAATTGGGCCTCTTGGTTGTATTTTCTTTTGCATCCCTTTTGTGCTAATGTATTTATAGAATAATTCTCAATGTTTTATTGTCTTTCTATATTTCTTATGATTGTGTTGTTGTTCTGTATTTATTTTTGTAATCTCACTTTGACATCGAAAATGAGGGTCGCTCTCAATGATCTCTTGAGGAGAAATAAAGGTTGAATGAATGTGCATGATTGGTGAAATTTAAGTCTGGTATATTACATTGTGTTATTCAGATGTGATTAAATGTGGCCTAATATAAAAAGATGATGGCCTATTCCATTTAATTTAATACTTTTTCCAACTCTGCTAACATGGTTTGACTTTAAAAATATACTTATATATATATATATATATATATATATACTTATACATGTTTGAGTGGAATTATGTTGATTCAATATTGAATCCACATTTATACAATTATATTCTGTAACCCGTAGAGAGAAGCACATGCCACCATCCTCAGACATACTCAAGTGCACAATCCTGCACCGCTCCTTCCTCTGCCAGAGACCAAAGGAAGTGGTACAGCTCCAGGATGAGTAGGCCTTCTGTGACTCACATGCTGCCACTGACCCGTGTAGAAACCTGATAAACTCACATTATGTCTCAACTGGCCCTGTGGCATTATACCACGCCAGCATGCCAGCCCAATAGGAAACTGCCACATGATGCTTAGTGACAGACACAGACCTTTTTTTACCATGGGAAGGAATGCATATGATAATGTGCAATCCTGCTGAATATGCAAATGCACAGGCAATTTGGGTCAACAAAGTCAATCTTTATATGTTCACGCATCCCAGTGCATTTTAATGAATATTTCATCAAAGGGAAGGATGCTTTTGGGTGAGAAAGATCAGTCCTGCTACCAATGGAAAATAAAATAAAAAGCTCAGTAAAAGAATAATCAAGCAGATTCACAACTAAAGCCAGTTTTTATTTTTAAATGTATTTTCTAACACAATTACCACAATGACTTGCACAAATATAAAAGTGACTTTCTAATCACACAGCTTTTTTTTACCATGAAATCATGTATAAGCTCTTCTCATTTCTCCACAGTTGATTACATAATGTATGTTTGAGCAGATATCATATCCAGCAGCACAGTGGGTTTTACCAACCTGTGTTCAAAGCACAGCTGACCAGTTGAACAAATATAACCAAATTATTATATGGCAACAGACCATTGATCTAAGTGTTTTGACCTAAACACTAAATGGCTGAGTATTGTATGCATGACTTGCAGAAATATCTCAGCGCAGGTTTATCAGTGAAACAGCATTACTGTAAGTTGTTTTTGGCTTCGGCAGCTTCATGGATTGTACTTTGAGACACACAGCTGGAGATTCAAAGTGCCTTTCATGTTCTAGGCCAGTGGTTCACAGAGAAATGACTTGGCCTTCATAGGGCTTTCTGATCACAGCTGTAGGTTTCCCCACCTGCAGGCCAAATGCAAAGCAAAGACAAAGGTTATGTAACCTTTGTGCACAGTAGCCTACCTCATCTGGACCTGGTTGCTGCAAATTCAGCATATATCTGAATGTCAGTCCTCTGAAAGGTGTTTCACACATGAGTAATATTCCTGTGTTGTTTATGTTTCATTTATGATGCTCACTTTAAGAACTGATGGAATTAATATTTGTAATACATTTAACTCTAGCTATCTGTAGAGTTGGGCTGTCTTGAAATTACTCCTTGATTCACTATTAGGTTAAAATTCTGGTGTAAAAGAGTTATTCCCCCTAAATATGAAGTTACTACAGCTGCTAGCAAGCAGTTAGCCTAGCTTAGCTAAAAGACTGGCTCACAGGGACACAGCTAGCCTAGCTCTGTCCAAAGGTTTACCAGAAAAAAAGAATACCTACAGTGTGAGAACCTCTAAAGCACACAATTCAAATTGGGATATCTTGTTTGTAACTTGTAGAGTGCAAAAATGACAAGTTTAGGTATTGCGGGTAGATGCTAAAATGTTGAACGTAAGACGCAAGACAGAATTTTTGGCCCCTTATTTATTCACCACAATGTCACTTTGTAGCAAGTTTCAAAGAACTGTCTGTGTGTCAACGCCTGCACAGTATGTGTGTGTTGTCTTGGTATCAGCATTTTATTCTACTGTTCATTCTTCTGGAAATTGATGCCTTAATTAAAAAAATAGGAAAAATTCAGCCTTTAAGGACACCATTTTCTTTGTCGATCAATAATGTATCGTAAGTGAAAAAAAAAGGTTCTTCCTTAAAATACAGGGGGCATAAGTATAGACACCCCTATGTGAAATTCCCATAGAGGCAGGCAGATTTTTATTATTAAAGGCCAGTTATTTCATGGATCAGGATACTATGCACCCTGATAAAGTTCCCTTGGCCTTTGGAATTAAAATACATCATCACATACCCTTCACCATTCCTAGAGATAGGCTTGGTTTTATTTCAGTTAGCTGGTTTGATTTGCATTGAGAGATGATTTCATGGAAGGAACCCCATGCCAATCAACGAGTATGTGATGATGTGGGGCTATTTAGATTCCAAAGGCCAAGGGAACTTTATCAGATACATACCTAGATCCATGAAATAACTGGGGTGTAACTTTCTACTAATGTAACTTGACTGACCTGATCCCTTTGCTTGATTCTTTTGTAAACAAATTCAGAGAAGGGGTTTCTGTGGATGAATCGGCCGTGCCCCGGTGATGTCTTCAGCTGTCCATCCTCATAGACCACTTTGCCCCGGGAGATGGTGATGACAGGGACACCGTGGCACTCCATGCCCTCGAAGATGTTGTAGTCCACAGCCTGGTGGTGGGATCTTGGCTGATATCTTCCTACCAAGACACAAAGATACTACTACATTACATCGAAAAATAATAAAAACTTTATCACATCTTTATCACATACAACCCTTATGATAATCACAGCATGCTTTCTGAAAACTAAGTTGAAGAAAGGAAGCAGAAACCTATTGTGAAATCTTGAAGCTTTCTTTTCTGATTGAATCAGGCCTGAATGCTCTTACGCTCAATGACTAACTGCAGCTCACTAACTTTGCAGTAATATAATGTATGACTTACAACTTTTCTGACGGAATTCTCTCCTAGTGTACTATGGTACTGTTACGATCTCTTGCCAACCACATGAAGCCAGGTGACCAGTGTGAATGTAGCCCAATACCATTTTGTGGTGCCATTAGTACTGTATTTGTGTATTATTATGCTACATGTACTTCTACTCCACAATCTTTCACAGGACAGCTTTATTTACTAGTTATCTTGCATGTTAACATTTTACATTCTAGACATATACTATAATTACCGTGTAAAATGCATTGTTAGAGAACAAACAAACACACAATAAATATATACACAGTAAGGTAGTTAAAAGTTGCTGCAGCTCGTCCATGAACATGCAATAACTCCAAGATTCTTGGCTGTAAACACAACACTGATATATAACATATGGAAACGTGTTAGCAAATAGTTACCACACATCCAGCAGAAACATAAAGAGCAACATTAGAATTTATTTGGAATTTTGTTTCTGTCCTCCTGACATATCTTAATCCAGTATACACTCTCCTTTGAGCTCTGTTGTTTTGTCTCGACTAGTCTATGTCCATGGCGTCCCACTTCCGCCAGATGCATGTCTTTTCACCTACATTTATGTCCCTCACTTTCTTGTTTCTTTGTGTTGGAATTTTAAAATCCGGTGGATGTATGAGGACTATGATCAGATCTCTGCAGGGTAAATCCAGACAGCTAGCTACACTATCCGTCCAATCAGAGTTTCAACTTTCCAACACACATGTTCCACCAAAACAGGTTCCTTCCCGAAGCTATTTTGCAGCGGCACCGTGCGGAGCTTGGCGTTGCCCATGACGATTGTGACTGATTTGAAAGAAATGCCAATAAAACCAGAGCACGTTTTTCTCCCATCCTGGAATGTTAGACCCTCCTGTGCATCACCTTGGAGGATGGTCTGGCAAAGCGAGACTAAGTCTCGACCAAGTCCTAAGAAAAAATATTTTGCATCTCAGCTGCTAGATGCTGCACAATGTTAACTAGGTAGATGTATTTTTATTTATTTATTTGTTTTGGACAATGCACATTAATCAATATTTCTGTAAATGTGCCAGTGTTAGCCAATTGGCTATTTTTCAACTGTAGCTGACTACATGCATGCATGTCTTTATGGTGGGAAGAAACCAGGGCACCCAGAGGAAACCTACGCAAACCGTACATGCAAACTCCACACAGAAAGATCCGGAACAACCTGGATTCGAACCAAGAACCTTCTTGCTACTTAGCCACCGTGCTGCCTAAGTTTCTCAGTTTGTCTGTCTGCCAATGGTGCTGAGCAGGTAGCATACAGCAGGCTATTTTGATATAAATAGCTACCTGCTGCAGCCAAAAATATATATTAAAAGTGGTGAGAGTGAACCAAAACTGTAAATTTACTGACTGTAATACACAAAAATGGTCCATGAAGCTGCAGACTCGATTGATTTTTATCTGTGTGGTCATCAAAACTACACACAAGTACTCATGTTACTATAAACTGATTAACTTACCTATTTACTTCACTCACTACATGCAGTTACTAATAGCAGTTGTATTAGTATGTTGATGCACCTCATTAGGAGTTAAAGGGCTTTCTGGAAAATGTAGACAATCTCTTAGCGGGGAAGGCAATTACAAAGTTTCTTATTAAAATAATCAACTACATAGTACACAGTAATTGATGATATTTAACAAATAATACATATCTGAGTGAAAAGACTAAATCAGTGGGGGACAGGTAAATACGTCTGACTCAGCCAGTTCCAGGAAACATGTTAAATGTCTTTTTCTTTTCCCAATTCACACATGCACATCTTCCATTGGTTTGTAAAAGGCAGACACCACGCCTAGTGTGCACTGACCATAATCAATATGTGTCGTCGTTATTCAAGTCACCCAATTATGAGACACAAGGCAACTGACTGAACTTCCTAGGCGTTTCTGGTTATGCAATTGTTTATGGCCCCTGGTCCCGGATGTTATGAAGCGACACTTGCACTAAGGGCAATTAATTACCAAGTTTCACAGATGAATTCACGGCTGCAGCAATCAAACACGAGGCGCTGTCATGCTTGAAAAGCATTAAAACATCCGCAAACATGCACGTGCGGGAAAGACACACGCACAGGTTAAGTCGAGGAAGACTAAGGCCTGAGAGGATCACAACACTGTAACCTCCTTCATAGTAGGACTTGCAAAGGTCTGACACAAGATTTTTGTTACCAGTAAATTACTGTACAGCAAATTACATTGGGGGTATAATGTGTTCTTCTCCGATTCACATCAGCAGTTAGTGGCTTCCCTGAGGGGCTCAGCCCAGATTCTGCAGCAAACAGAGCAGTGCAATGCCATTCTGGGTTATATAAGACTTAGTGTGCTACAGTACACAAGCTTGAATGCAAACTGTCCTCTGTGCCTGCATCTGTGCATGTGCTCCACAGAAGAGCATACTGTCCCGGGCCCCATATCTGGGACTTGGTTAAATATTAAGAAAATGGAAAAAAAAGCAATTAAATGAACAGTTATAACATACAGTCTTATGATATTCTGAGCCAGTTACTAGAAAATAGCATGCATGCATAATTTGTTCTGTACTATGAAAATGTGTTCAGCGCCCACGTGAAATATGCGTCATCTTTAAGATCGTCACCACGACCATCAGCATCATCCCACTGATGCTGTGCGCATCTGGCTCAATATGTGTTCAAATCCTTCCTAAAAAAATAACCAAACATGGAAAAGAATGAATCGTTCCCACTGTCTTTTTTACTGACGGATGAATGTGATTCATGTGTAAACTAGGGTGCTTTAATTTGCAGCTGAAGATGACATACTTCTGGATAGAGCACAACCTACGTGGTGACTTTTCCCCTTTCCGGAAACCTGGACTTATCCTTAACCCTTGTGTTGTCTTTACCATGAAAAAAGTTATCGCATTTTCTGACATTCTTGTCACTTTTTCAATGTAGTGGGTCCTTTTTTTGATGTTTTTTCCAAAGTTGTTTGATATTTCTAATGATGACATTTTCAGCTTATTTCAAAGGTCCATTTTCTGTGATGAAAAAATTGAAAATGGGTCGAATGTGATCCAAGGACAACATGAGGGTTAAGTACTTTGAATAAACCTGTTAACTCACACTCCGGCTCTGAGTTTATGTCTGTATTTGGGTTCTGCTCTTGATTCAAGCGTAACAAAGTCAGTCTTTTCTACAGGTGTGAATCTTCGCTGGTCTCACGATTCAACTCGATTACGATGATCGTGTCTTGGAAACGATTTGACATCACGATGCATCCCAATGCGCCACCTCCTCTCCATGATTATTTATTGCTACACATGTTTTTCATTGACAGATTCAAGCAGTCAGAGAGTCCGAAGACAGCAGACAACAGACAAAAGGCAGAAAAAAAAGCAGCAAGCGGAAAATCAACAAGTAACATCAGTAGGCAATCATCGATTATGGTCCGGCACAGAATCGTCCAGGCGATTACGTTCACGTTCGGACACTTATTGGCTAATGTTTTATCAAAAGATCTGTTCAAATAAAATATTAAATGATCTATTAATGTTTTCAATCAATTGAATGGTGTAAAACTAAAGTGTAACTTCTTGCTATTTACTTTAACTTTTACTTTACAAGAACAGGCTAAAGTACGCTATCAAAGAAAGATTGTCGCCCGAGCGTTCTTACTTCTTTCCCACATCAAAATCACTTTCATGTAATTAGACACGTAAATGTCCACGTACATATAGGAAAATTCATAGGTAGATTGTTAGATAGGTAAGATAAATTCTGCTTTTTTGGTGATGATCGGAAATATAAAGTACAGTGTAAAGACCGGAAAGTGCATCAGGTTGGAAGTGTCCGAATATGGCCAATAGCTGTGATAGGTGTCCGAATGCGGACACAGCGATGGCTAATCTTTTTTTGTCTTGACGTTCCGACAAAATCAAATGTGTTTGATATTATCTTAAGTTTTAAGTCTTGGTTTAAAATCATGGTTGCAGCTGTCGCTGTGGTCCTGCAGCGCCCTGCTACGCCATGAACTACTACAAACTACTATTTCTAGTCACTGTTCCATTATCTTTTACTGTGACTGTTATTGCCACTATTCATTACACCCCCCACCGGCCCGTCAGACACCGCCTACCAAGAGCCTGGGTCTGGCCCAGGTTTCTTCCTAAAAGGAGTTTTTCCTCGCCACTGTTGCATTGTTGCTTGCTCTGGAGGGAACTACTAGAACTGTTGGGTCCTAAATTATAGAGTGTGGTCTAGACCTGCTCTATCTGTAAAGTGTCTCGAGATAACTCTTGTTATGAATTGACACTATAAATAAAATTGAATTAAAATCTGTGACTAAAAACTCAGTGACATTATGACAGATTGACAGATATGAGATGGTGTCAGTCTTCTAGTGTATGGTAGGCACAAGCAAGCATTCAGAATATGCATTGCAGTCGTACACGCTCTGTTCTAGGGTGGCTGTGGCTCAGTGATGGAACGGTCGCCTGGAAGGTTGGTGGTTCGATCCCTGTCCCATGTCAAAGTGTCCTTGGGCAAGACACTGAACCCCAAGTTGCCCTTCAAAGTATAAATGTGTGTGAGTGTTTATCTGATTCACAGTGTGTGAATGTGTGTGAATGATGATGATGATTCCTGTACTATGTTGAGTAGTAGTTGTTGAGACTAGAAAATGGACTATATAAGAAGAGTCCATATTTCAAAAGCTTTCTCCCACACTGCTGGATGGGTCCCCACCTTGTCTTCTTGGGGTCCCATATTACCACATCAGCATCCGAGTTCTTGGCGATACGGCCTTTCTGGGGGTAGAAGTTGAAGATCTTTGCTGCGTTGCTGCTGGTGACAGCTACAAATCGATTCTCGTCCATTTTGCCGCTGTGCTGAGGGGGGAAACGCAAAAAGAAGCTGGTATGAATAAGGGCCCACAATGGATGTCAAAAAATTACAGAATTAGCAAGCAAAAGGTCGGTGCTTAGACTGCAGCAGCAACCAACTCATGTCTGCCAAAACATCTTCTAATGTTTGAGCTGTTGTTTGGAATGTGGTAAATCTTCCCAGTGGCCTCGGGGCAGCCGCGCTGAAACACAACAGCGGGAAAATGCAACGCCGGCTTTCTGCAGTAATATGCAGCTCTGAGAGTTTATAGCCTTTTGTATTGTAGAGAAACTACACTATATACTAATACACATATTTCAGTTGGAATAAAAGAAGAGAAGAGTAGAATAATGAACACATTTAAACAAGTATTCATTCTTAGCCTAACATTAAACTTGATGATTATGGCCCACGAGGGATTATAAAATCTACAATACACCCCTGCCCACTGTTATGTCGATGCATAAAGCACCCGTAAGATCTTATAATTTGTGCTACCGTGCTGAAATGATGCATATTCTCCCAATCATTTGGCTTTCATGCACGATGAGTAATTAGCCCTGACAATGCATCACAGGACAAAGTATCAAGCTGACGTAAGATACATGCAAATAGGGACTTTTTTAAAAGCTCATTTTAATTTGTGGTTAGGTTGTCATTTGCTCTATTTCATTCATCTTTTTATTCTACCTGCCACATCACTGCAAACTGTGTAGTTACATGGATAATGACAGGAAACTGAGTAGTAGCTGTGATAGCACATCATGCATCTCACACTTCTGCCGCTTTCAGACTTAAGTGTCAATGTTAAACAACGTCAGATACAGAGCATTCATATCATTTATTGGACGTACCACTCCTTTCTCCCAGATGACAGACATCCTGTCCTCCACTCCGTTCACTCCATTTGGGATCTTGCTGAAGTCGTCTTTGCCCAAAGCCTTCTGGCACACAGAAAAGGTGCAGTTGTCTGTCCCCGTCACACTGAGATCATCACTAGCACATTTGATGGATAAATACATGTATGGATGAATTGCAGAATAGATGCTGCAAAGAATACATAAAAATACAAAACAGAAACTTACAGCCACATTTATTTAACCCTCCTGTGGTCCTCGGGTCTAATTTGACCCATTTTCAAAAAGTTTCTAATCAGAAATTTGGTTTTCTTTCAATTATACTGTCCAAAAACATAATGTGGATGGTTCCATATACAACCATTACTCTTTACAAGTAAAATAAATGATCAGTTCTCTATTTTCATTGAATTTGGGTATTTTATTCAATTTTATAACGTTTGGAAAAAAGAAAAACTTGCTGAAAAATTGACAATAACAAAAAACAAAAAAATTGAAAAAAGTGACGAAACATTAAATTTTAATTTGAAATTTGGACCCTGAAATAAAATATAAGTTGCATAGTCGATGGGAAGACAACACAAGGGTTAATCATCTAAGATAAGTTAAAATGCTAATTATTAGGGCTGCCCATCTTAGTCAATTAGTCCAGTGGTTCCCAGACTTTTCACATAAAGGAACCCTAAACTGCCACAAATTAGACCAGGGACCCTTATTGATAAGACTTTGTCCCAGGGTCCCCCATTTGATAGGATTTTACTCTTAATGCACTAAGATTTATTTAGTCGATTTGCAATTTGTTTATGCTATTTGATGCTGAATTACTTATTTCCAAGCAACTTATTAGCACATCTTTGGTAAACACAACATAGAAAGTGGTGCTTTTGCATGAAATTATAGAAATTCAGTTTTACAGATGTTAAATGGACTGCAATTATATTGCGCTTTTCTAGTCTACCAACTAATGGATTAGTCGACAAAATCATAGGAGTGTTAGTTGATCAAGAAGTTCTTTACTCGAGGACAGCAGGACAGAAATTAGCATAATTTTCATAAATATTGATGTGATGGCCATGTCAGCCTTAGCCTCTTTTTCCCTGTCACCCTTCTACATTTTTACAAAAACCAATTGCTCTGAAATAAAAATGCTAAAAGATTACAAAGCATACTTATGTGTGATGACATTGTTGGCTGCTAAACTTTCAGTTGCACCCACTTGGCCAGTAGGTCCATGAGGTACCCTGGGGTGCTGGGGTCAGGTCTGAGGGGAGGACCCATGACAAAGCCAGCAGCGTGGGCCCAGTCTTTGTGCCAGCAGTGAGTACCGTCGGTGCCCAATCCAGCTGCAATGGGCTCCCCGAACACCACCCGCCCTGCAGAGAGACAACAACTAAACATTACCCGTTATACTGTTTTAGAGCCGGAGCAAATTCCATCCCAGGTTTTTTAATTGCACCCCCCAGTCCCGTCACTTGCTTCCCTTTCGTTCCGTCTTAGTCTAGAGATGCGAGGAAATTATGCGAGGAAACAGAAAACGCTTTCCCCTTTCAGCTGCACGGCTTCTGTTGAAGGCTGCTCTTGCGTATCCTCGGTCATAGCTCCTAGCTCAAACCTCGATCCTTGCTCCTCGGGGCAGGAATAAGAGCTTTGAGATAACCTTCACTGAGGAGGGCCAGAACTACTTCTGGTTCAAGGGAGGACCACTGGTGGAATGTGACTAAGGACATTTACTCAAGTAATGTACTTAAGTACTAATTTGAGGTACTTTACTTGAGTCTTTTTTTTCATGCCACTTTCTACTTCTACTCCGCTATATTTCAAAGAAAATATAGCACACAAAACACATGTAGTTTATAAAATATGATGGTTTATTATAAATTAAAATGAATTAAACTAACCAACAATATAATTGCCTACAAGTCCTGCTGTTTGGATCTCAGTTTCTAATATGTGAGATTTTTTCTGCATTGAGTACTTTTACTTATAACAGTTTATTTACATTTCTCTGATGATACTTACATAGTTTTACTTAAGTAACCTTTTCAATGCAGGGTTTTTACTTGTAATAGAGTATTTATTACAGTGTGGTATTAGTACTTTTACTTAAGTAAAGGATCTCAACACTTCGTCCAACACTGGCGAGAAGCGAGGTCCTATCAAATAAAAGAACTGAGGGGCGGCCTAGAGGGGCAGTGGAGTGTAGGCTCAGTCCTTGGCAGCGGCCCGGGGTTAGAATCCGACCTGCAGCCTTTTGTTCATGTCACCCCCTCTGTTTCTCTCCCCCGTTCCTGTCCAGCCACTGTCACTATCAAATAAAAATATAATTCAATTCAATTTTATTTACAGTATGTAGAGCAGGTCATTAACGCGTTTAGAAAAAAAGAAAAACGTCACAACAAAAAGGGCCAAAAAATCGACAATAACATTGGAAATTTAGGACAAAAAAAATTGAACAAAGTGATAAGCCACCAAAAATAATCTTTAAAACAATAAGAGAACTGAAGCTTTAGAATCTCTTTTTGAGGTCTTTCACCATAGCCACATTTTGAACATTTTCTGTTTTTTGTGACAAAGAAAAGACGTTGAATACCAAATTTGAACACTGATATTATTATTTAAGAGGCTGTGTCTGGCCTTTATCTCTCAACCTCGCCCTATTTCAACAGCAGGTGGCAGCAAGCCCACACTCACCGTCTCGGCGTGCATTAGACACCACCTTGGCGGCAGATTTGCTCATAACATGGACCACATACAGCGGGCAGTTGACAGCGTGGGCGATGGTGATAGCTCGCTGGGTGGCCTCGGCCTCCACCTCCTCGGGCCGACACAGCTCATGGCCCTCTGGCCCCGTGATGCCCAGAGACAGCATCTTCTTAGTCCCCTGTCGAGTCCCAGCGGGGACGGGAACAACAAGGCAGCGCAAAGGTTAGAGGAGATGGTTGGGTAACAGCACAGTAGAGAGGCAACCCGCTATAACTAACACAACAGAAATATTTTAAGGAGCATGTGTAAAGATGAACTAACAAGGCAGAGGAGTGGTTTAGGCTGTTAGACTGTACAATGAACACTGTTGATTCTGTGCCATTATTACATTTGTGCAATTTTCATAAGTGCAATTTTACTAATTCATGTCCAATTATTGTATAATACAGTTTGCTATATCTGACTTATGTGCATTGCCCTTCTACAATACTTTTATACTACCAGTATTTATTTATGCCCCAGGAGACTGTATAAGGCATAGTCTATTTTAGTCTTATTTAATGTACAGTAACTTTGTTTTTATTTTACTAAGAAGGGTACTTCTTTGTTTGACACTTGTTTATGCTACGTGTACACTTATCTATCTCTGCTCTTGCCTTTGCTGTTGAAAACCGCAATTTCCCCACTTTGGGAAGAAAAATGGTTTTCTTATCTTATCTTATCTTATCTTAAAATATGGTAACACTTGTGTTTGGTTGAAATTGGTTTCCTTCCTACTTCCTTATTATTATTTGAGGTCCCACAGACTTAAATGCTGTACAGTAGCTGACAGTGATTGCAAAAACAATCCCCCCCTTTCAATATTTTTTTCTTCTCATGACCCTTTTAAAAATCCAATATGTAGAAAGACAGGTAACACTTGTCTTGACAGTGTCATGAACACATGACACTGTCATGACACAGTCATGACACATGAACCATAACCATAACATAATCATAACTTGCCATGACAAAACCAAATGACACTTGACTAAAGCGTTACGTGATAAATGTTTATGACTTGTTTACAATGTTTTATGACACGTTCATGACAAGTGTAACCAAAAAATATTAAAGTGGCCCCTTCACTTTGTAAAAGTGACAAAGCCGCGCTGAAACACAACAGTGGGAAAATGCAATGCCGGCTTTCTGCAGTAATATGCAGCTCTGAGAGTTTAATAAGTACAGCAGATAAATCTGAAATATGTCATCAGTTCAAAATCATGTCTAAAAGCAATTGTCATGAAACTTGGAAAGGCTTTTTTGAGTTGTCAAAGGGAACATTTGGATTCATGCATACTACACCTTTAACACATGTCCCAGGGACAGCATTCATCTTGCGTTCCCCACCACAACAGACTCATCTTTCACTTTTTTTGGGCATTTGCTGCATTCTAGTGGTGAATTGTTGTTATGACATTTGAAAAGAAAAAAAAAGAAAAACTACTAATACATTTCTGAGAAATAGTTGGCCATTTTGACTTGTCAACGCAGAGAAAAGAGGCCCTGGAGCAAGAAGATCTAATTATTAACGTTTTTCAGCGGGGAGAGAGACGATTCTTGGGACAAACCTGAATTCTTCAGGTTAAACATTAATTGCAGTGGACATTGGACAGAGCAAAGGCTGCTTTGGGGTTTTCATCACATTCTTTTTTGTTTCACATTTGCTCTCATTGACGGTGTCAGGCTCAGGGCTGCAGTCGGGTCCAAGTCAAGACCGAGTCCAAATGAGAGATACCGAGACAGAAAAACCCCAATCCTCTCCATATGTTTGCTGTTATTAAGACTACACACAGATGAGGGAAATCTAGCGTGTGCTTTTACCTTGTTAGACATTTACCCAAATCTGGAAAGGTGGGAAGTACATTTATTTAAGTAAAGTTTTGAGGTTCTGGTTCTTTATGTCAGCATTTTAATTTTAGGATATATTCTGCTTTTCCATCACTATTTTACTTTTCACGTTATTATATATAATAACTGTTGTTGTAAGGTGTTGTTCAGTCTGTAATACTGCTACATATTTGACAGTGTCAGTGGCAGGGCTGTAGTCAAGTCCACCTTTATCTGGTCCAGGACAAGTCCAAGACCAGGACTCGTCAAGACCGAGTCCAAATGAAAGACCAAGAAAAAAAACAATCCTCTTCAAGAACACTTACTTACTTGTTACATCACATAATTTATGTGATGTGGGAGGCATAGCTAATATCTTAGGATGATCATTTTGCTTTATTATTCATAATCATCAAAAGCGAGTGCAGAGTAGCAGACTGTAGGATCAAATTCGGCCATATATATTTACTTTAGGTATAACAATTTCACAACTTCAGATTTTACATGTTATTCTGGTATAACAATAACATTAAGGACTGCCAATGAAAATTGCAACAAATTTCAACAGGTGTCACTGAAAAGTGTCAAATGTTCCCATTCTGAAGAATCCACAGTACACAGTGCCCTCTGTTCTAGATGGATTTAAATTAAACTAAATTTAAATTAAACTAAATACCATTTTTTTTATTTTTCTGAACGAGCGCGCTTCATTAATGGTTTAGTTTTATAGAAGGAAGTCACTTTAGAACAAAAGCATAAAGTGCCCGGACTCTGGCGAGACAAAGTAAAATATACGGTGCTTCCAATGGCCGACCCGAGACAAGTCCAAATCCCAAACAAGTCCAAGACGAGTCGGAGACAACAGAAAAACGTCTTGGGTCGGGACGCGGACTATGCAGGGAACACACTGATGCGATATGTCCCTTCATTCAAAGTCTAAAATGAAATTTCTGAATTTCTATTACAGAATACAACTACATTTTCTATTTGTATTACTGCCACAGTGTGTATTCCTCTATGACACTTAGTAGGATGTTGTATGAGAAATGGTCAGCTGTGCCAGGTGCAAGATAGGGCCCTCAGTGTTAAACATTAACAGTTTTTAATTGTTTCTGGACTGGTGTGTTCACACACATTTAGTATTTAACTGACATGTCCAAACCCCATCTTTGCTGATAAAAAGGACAGCAGCATGAATGCATGGTCGGTCCTTTTTGTAATCAAATACACAAGTAGAAAAAGGTTTTGGGAGCATATTTCTCTCACTGCAATCAAAAACCAAGTTTTTGCATCTCAACCAAAACTTTAGGAATTGTAAAACTTTTAGACTCTCAAGCAAAACCTTTTGAAATGCAAAAAGACAAACTTGTTTTTGTGATTGCAGTTAGAGAAACACTTCCAAAGCCCTTCCAAATGTTGTTTTTTCTTGAGTTGAAAAGAAACAAAAACTCTATATTTTCTTCTAGTTAAATTCTCAACCATGTTGCTTTAGCTTAGAATGAAGAAAATAATGGAAACTAAAACTAGTATGGGTGAATGTGAAAAGTATTTAGTTGCTAGCATTCTTCATACTCCTTACTAAAACATCAGCAGGAAGTCAGTAGCTTAAGAGGGGTCATCACATGTGGGGAAACCCACATCTTAGCCGCTCTTCAATACGAGCAACTCACACTGTCAGTTTCCATTAATTCACTCTAAGATATTGTTATTATTGTATACTAACCTCTGCAATCAGGTCTCCGTTCTCAGCATGCACCTGAGCTATAGCTCCGAGCTCCTTACACATGGAGAAGGCAGCGTAGAGCTCACAGTCCTGCAGCATGAACACATCTTTATAGGCCATAAACATCTTGAAGGAATTGACTCCCTTCTCTTTGGTCAGTGTCTGCATCTCTTCTTTGACCTGGAGAGAAAAGAGGTTTGGGAGGCTCTGAGTAACATTGATTCTGATAAACAGTAGCCATCTGAGCTCTGTGGCTCATGGGCTAGAGCGCTAAGTCACCAATCCGAAGTAGGGCTGCACGATATGAGTAAAATAACTAATTGCGATTATTTTGACTGCGATTGTGCTATGATTCACGATATTGGAGGGAATTTTTATTGAAAAAAAAAAAGATTCAAGTGTGCTTTTCTTTTCCGAGGATCTGTATCAAGCAAAGATTTTTTTCTTTAGTCTGTAGGGTACAATTTGTAGGCCGAGATGTCTCTGCAGCACCACAATACTTTATTTTAGAATGGTTTGACACATATTTTGCCTTGAACAAATATGGCGCCCCCCCTGCAATTTGAAAATTGCCCTAGTTTATATTGCGATTTTGATTTAATTGCAATTAATTATGCAGCCCTAATCAGAAGGCCGGTGGCCCCTGCAGTCTACATGTCAGCGGACAAGACACTGAACCCCAAACGGCCCCCGATGGTTGTGAGTGTGTGTGTGTGTGAATGGGTATCACTCCATATTATGGACTTATTTCTATTTCTTTTTAATGCAATTGGTTTTGCAATCAAAAACATAAGTTTGTCTTTTTGCATTAAAAAGGTTTTGTTTGAGAGTCTTAAAACTTTGTCAATAGAAGAGTTTCTATTGGTGAACTATGTTGGTTCACAATCAAAACTTCTTGTGATCCAAAAAAGACATACTTCATTTTTGATTGCAGTGAGACAAATATCCTCTCAAAAACTTATTTTTTTTGCTTCTGTTACAAAATGAAACACAAATAACTCCATGCTTATGAGCAGGTGGTACCTTGCATGGTAGCCTCTTCCACCTTTAACCCTCATGTTGTTTTCAGTTTTTTTATCACAAAAAAATGGGCCTTCAAAATAAGTGCTGAAAACGTCAACATAACTGGAAAAAACATTTAAAAAAGCACCCAAACATTGAAAAAGTGACAAAAATGTAAAAAAAGCGATTGTTTTGTCAACACTATTATCGCTTTTTCTGACATTTTTTGTCACTTTTTCAATGTTGTGGGTGCTTTTTTTATGTTTTTTCCAAAGTAATTTGATATTTCTAATGCTGACATTTTCAGCTTATTTTGAAGGCCCATTTTTTTGTGATGTAAAAAAATGAAAGTGGGTCAAACTTGACCCGAGGACAACATGAGGGTTAAAGGCCACACATATTTCATTACTTTGTGGTAATGTCTGAAGTTCTACCACGGACTCTGTAACATATTTTGTGAAAAAACTGCCTTGGTTACCTTGGTTACCTTGTTTCAAGCCATTCTAGCATGGTATAGAAAGCCTGAAGGAAAACTCAGCTCCATTTGTGCCAGTTCTCATTAATATTCAATGAGCTAAGCTGCTTGACTCTGATTGGCTAACAGTTAGCCAATGACAGCCTGAGTATCAGCATCCTTTACCCAGCTCAACGGAACGACTCACTGGAGTAATTGTGTTGCCTTCAATACATACTTACAAATCCTATAGACATTTGTATTCTCAAAGACATTTTTCTGTCATTTCTGACCCAATCTTTTGGCAAACGTTCTTGTAAGCTAACACTTAAATACACCAAAATAAAAATAAAAAGTGTTGGCGTGTTTATTAACGATGATCTGCTCCTTCACCTTGTCACTCCACCATGTGACAGCGACGTGCAGCGAGTAGTCGCAGCAAACTTTGGGGTCAGCTGTCTTTCGCCAACAGTCGTAGGCTTCCAGGAGAGACTGGCCCCTTTGGGGGATGACAAAGTCCAGGATCATTGTGGTCCCTCCTGCTAGAGCAGCCTGGTGAAACACACATTAACACACCACAGATGCAAGTTAAAGATTTACAAAAGGTAGACCTGCAACACATGCATTATAAGTGCTTATAATGTTGACTGTTTCACAGTTGTTTCAATCAAATTCGGCCATGTTATTTACTTCAGATTTTACATGTTATTCTGGTATAAAAATAACATTATGGACTGCCGATGAAAATTGTAACAAATTACAACAGGTGTCACTGAAAAATTGGAAATGTTCCCATTCTGAAGAATCCACAGTACACAGTGCCCTCTGTTCTGGATGGATTTAAAATTAAACTAATACCTGGTTTTCTGAATGAGCGCGCTTCATTAATGGTTTAGTTTTGAAGGAGGAAGTTACTTTAGAACTGCTGGACTCTGGCGAGACAAAGTAAAATATTTGGCGAATCCCAAAGTCCAAGAAGTTAGTGTCAGTGTGATTCTAGGCCTTACTGACACAGAGCTAAAGAGGTTAGAACAGAGAATTTCTATTTCCGTCCAAGTAAAGCATCTGTAAAATGATGAAGAAACACTACTGTAAGCATATTAGATATACACACAAAACTAGTACCCTAGCCAACTTAAAACAGAAAAAATCCAGAAGAAAAACAGCCAAAAAAGTGCTAAATACAAAACTTCTCAAATAAAAAAAACACATCCGTATCACTCACACACATACTTGAAATAACTATATACATACATTAATAGAAATAAGTAATTATAAATTGATGAAATGGTGAAGTTATACTGCTACATATGTTTTTCATGACATTCTGCAGATCTGTGACTGATGCAATCACACAGGGACTCTGGCTTCTTTTGTTCCTCTGTAAGCTGCTTCATATCGCCCGTCACTTCAGTCATAAAATGTATGATTGTCATACTACTAATCCAAGGTGACACACACTGCTAATTGGTATTTGATTTTAATATTACTCACTTATGGCAACCTGTTAAACTGTAACCAAGGTTAAAAAATACAAAATAAACATGAGGAAATCTGGAGTAAAGTCACATGGTTGTGTATTGTTCTTTGTTCAAAAACATATTTTCACACTTTCCAGATTATGTGTGTGCACCCTGTGTTTTGCCATACATTTCAAAATAAACTTCTGGTCCCAACCTTCAAAATAAAACACAGACATTTTTTTGCATGGGTTCCTTTAAAATAACTTTTTAACTACTCAATTATGAGTAGATTTGATGCTGATGTTTGATGCTAACTTGTAGCCAGCAGTGAACCAACTTCATTAAGTAGGTCCATTTTTACTGTATTGACATTACAGAAGTCTCTCGTTAGCATCTTGTATGCTACTTGTCGCAAAGTGACACATGCACGACTCACATCTGCACTTGACTCACATCAGGGAGGGACAAATATGCCAGTGACTATAAAAATAAAATTTGTCACAAACATCAAAAATGATAATAAAAACACAAACATCAAAAAGTAATAATCTCACAACCCTATTATATTATTTCATTGACATTTGTTTGCATTGTGAGTTGTGGGTTTTAACACATCTGTGAGGATTCCTGTGGGGGTGCGGTCTCTTGCCAGTAGCCTATGTAAATAAGCATAAACCACACCCTCTGTCCCTCCCCTCAGGCCCCTCCTCCGTTAGGGGAACGTTCTTTAAAGGTTGCAACGTTAGGTTAACGTTAAGTGAACGTTCCCCTAATGTTGCAACCTTTAGACCTCTCTAAAGGTTGCAACATTAGGGGAACGTTAGGGGAACGTTCTCTAAAGGTTGCAACATTAGGGGAACGTTAGGGGAACGTTCTCTAAAGGTTGCAACATTAGGGGAACGTTAGGGGAACGTTCTCTAAAGGTTGCAATATTAGGGGAACGTTCTCTATAGGTCACAACGTTATGATAACGTTAGGATAACGTTAGGGGAACTAACGTTTTCAGAACTTTAAGGAAATTTTCTGATCAACCAAAACACAACCAAACCTAACTTTCATGGAACAGTCCCGCAACCAAAAACAAACGTTCCCAGAACGTTCTGGGAACCAAAAATTGTTAGCTGGGATATGAGTAAACTGCTTGAGGGGGTTATTCTATGTTAATATGGATAATAAACATGCAAATACATTTATTGTGCACGGAACAGGTTTATGTTTGCTCAAATTAAATTATTTTGTGTGAGTGTTAATTCGTGTTCAAAACGTAATTTTATGTGCTTGCAAAATAGAGTTCTCTGTGTTCAAATTATACTCGCTAAATGAGGCACATATATAACGCCATAGTCAACTTTATTATGTCTAACTCTGATGTAATGGAAATTAATCACCTTGGTTCCGATATGGAAGTCATCCACAGCCTTGGTGCCCATGAACGCCAGCTCCATATGTGTGTGCGTGTCGATGCCGCCCGGGATCACCAGTTTCCCGGTGGCATCGATGACTCGCACCCCCCCTGGGTTCTGCAGGTTCAGTCCAACTTCAACTATTCTCCCATTCTCAATGTAGACGTCGCTGAGCACGGAGCAGTCTTCATTCACAACTTTACCTCCTTTTATCAAGATCCCGCTGGGCTCTGCCATCCCTTCTGTCTGTGCACAATTCATAAACCTATATTTATGTCTAGTGTTAATAATATACAAATCAAAAAGCAAGAGTTGGACGGAAGTGACAGCAGAGCAGCACAAACTATCTGTGTGTACAGTAAGTGTTCAGAAAGTTGACAAACGCAGGTCAGCTCTAAGTTTATGTGAGATGATCGCGATTATTTTAACTCTTCCATATCCGAAAAGCTGTTCTGCCACCGTCCTGTCTCGTGTAATAAACCGACCGATCCGCCCTCTTCATACCATAGATTTTACAGCCAATCACAGCACAATATCTTCCAGAAAGGGGAGAAGTTAAGATTTTATCTTTTGTTCTCTGCTGTCAGTTGTCGTTGTCACCCAGTGTGTGTGTGTGTGTGTGTGTGTGTGTGTGTGTGTGTACCATGTTTAACTACATTTGTGGGGACCAAAATTTGGAAATACAGTATACTTATGGGGTCCTGACAGCTTTGTGGGGACAAAATGCTGGTCCCCATACCGTTAAAGGGCTGTTTGAGGGTTAAGACTTGGTTTTAGGATCAGGGTTAGAATTAGGTTATGGTTAGGGTTAGGGTAAGGGTTAAGACTTGGTTTTAGGATCAGGGTTAGAATTAGGTTATGGTTAGGGTTTGGGTAAGGGTTAGGGTTAGGCATTTAGATTTGATGGTTAAGGTTAGGGGAAGGGGCTAGGGAATGCATTATGTCAATGGCTGGTCCCCATAAAGATAGTGAGACAAGACTTGTGTGTGTGTGTGTGTGTGTGTGTGTGTGTGTGTGTGTGTGTGTGTGTGTGTGTGTGTGTGTGTGTGTGTGTGTGTGTGGGTCATCATGGCGAACTGTCTGTAGAGTAGAGATCTTCAACAGGGGGACTGGGGGTCCTCAGACAGTTACTGCATGGGGGCCACCAAATTAATATGAATTTTTGAACGTTTTTTTACCAACATTAATTTGACATTATTAGCAAATAATAAACCCTTTATTGCAGGCCCAGTTTATTATGCAACTTAATGTTGTACAACATAAGTAGTAGGGGGTCCCTGCTCCGTTCCTCCTTCAGTTATGGGGTCCTTGGCTTACACAACATTAAAGACCCCTGCTGTAGAGGGATCTACCACAGAGGCGGTTTTGAGTAATTTACAGGTGTTAAGTCTGCAGATTTTGTCACTGTGAAGGTCTCATGGGCAGTGCCCCCTTCACAGCAGAGCGGGCGCCACTGCCAAAGGTTTAGCCTCAAGGCAGCGGAACTTGTTTTGTTTGACATGTGTACCTGCGTTTTTTGCTGCATGACAACCCGACTCTCTCAGATAAGTCTAAGCTGTCCTATAGAAATAAAGGCCTAAAAGGCCCAAAATAATCAGAAAAATAAATAAAGTGCTCTGGTTTATTGGTATTTCTTTAAACCAATCACAGTCGTCATGGGCGGAGCTAAGCTCCATACAGAGCCGGAGCCACTGCCAAATAGCCTCGGGAAGGAACTTGTTTTGGTGGAACATGTGTACGCTCAAAAGTTGTTTTAGTTGTGCATAGAAAACTCCGACTAGACAGATAGTCTAGCTAGCTGTCTGGATTTACCCTGCAGAGATCTGAGGACCAGGTAACCATAGTCCTCAGAAATCCATCGGAGGTTCCAACACAAAGAAAGCAGACGGAAATGGACATTGGCGAAAAGACATGCAATTTTTGTGCGGCATCAGAGGAAGTGGAACGTCAAAACTTTAAAGGTATGTAATGTGAGTTAAAGGGATATTTCAGCTTTGGGAAGATTAAATTGGGTCACTTATGTAGTAGAAATGTGAATTTGTAAATGTCAAGTTTGAAAATGGTCAGTAGAAGCTGAGTCATCTTGCTATGCTGCAAGGGTGTGTGAGGCAAGATTCTGAGAAGGGAAGAAGGAGGAAGGAAATTTGGTGTGATGGGGGATTGTTGGAAAGAATGTATCATGAGCATGTGTGTTACAGGTTGAGCTCATATGACAGAGCTCCTCTCTGTCAGGAATATGGACAAGTTGCTGCAGTATATGGTTACAAGATGTGGGAGATGTGGAATGGACAATTGCTGTGTGGAGTGTAAAGAAGACTAAGAGCAAGCAAAGTGCCTGCACTGCGAGGGAAATCCCCATGAAGGAAGTAAAAGTGAATAAGATCAAAGCAGAAAATTGATCGTTGTATACTGAAGCTGCTAAGAGAAAGGAGAGAAACAACAAAATTGTTGCCATTCAAGAGGAAATGGAGCTGATCACAATATCTGCGTGGACATTTTAGTATGACGGCCATTGTTATAAATTGTGCGGTTGAAATACAGAGGAGGTAAGAAAGTATTGATCTGGTGCTGGACGCTGCCAGGAGAGTCTTCTACACTCAGGGGAGGATTTGCATTTGTTGTTAGCGTCTTGCCATGATGCTGTTTTTAAGTTAATGGGTTCAGCTTATTTGCTCTTTGTTAATATCCCCACTTGACTTTTGTTCTTTGCCTCTATTTCAATAAAATTTTTGATTAATTAAACCTCCACTTTTTTTGCATGGACTTCTGCCTACTCATTCATTTTCAATTCAACTTCTTACATTTTTTATACTCAGCTAACATGCCAGACAGTCATAATAAAATCCCATGTTTATGTAGAATTACTACCAGTATTCGGTAGTGGTGGTATTTCTTTTTTCACTGACGCTGGAGAATCAGAAGAAGCCTTGATGATTCAACACCAGGGACACATACGGAGTATGACCCATATGACCAGGCGGCCATGGAGAAATAGCCAGGTGCAAGATGCAAGTCCAGGAAACAGAGGTCTACGAACAGGATCAGTGATGGATAAGTGCCCAGGTACAGCTGAACCGGGTGTGGGATGAGATGGAGGCAGACAGGCGGGGAGCCATCCCCTCCAGGTAGCAATCCTCAACCCCCTTTGGGGCCTGCACCAATCCAAAGTTGGAAGACAGAGATTATATTGAACAATAAGATAACAAGATTTCAGCATTTAACCTTTGTCTACAGATGTCCCACAACAGAGTTTCATTTCTGGGATGGTTCCCGTGCCGCCAGAAATACTCCAGATGTCCCTCATTTTGGCCAAATGTCCGTCACCTTCTGCTTTCTTTGTGTTGAGATTCTGGATTTATGAGGACTATGGTCAGGGGCGAAGCACAAAATTCTGGGCCCTGTAGAAAGGCATTTTCTGGGCCCCTCCCCGCATCCACAGCAATTTATTCTAGCATCTTCTTGGGCCCTCCTCACATGAGGGTCCTGGGTACTCAGTTCTCCTTTTTCCCCCAGTCCGACGCCCCTGACTATGGTTAACTGCTCCTCAGGGATAGGGTAGGATAAATCCAGACTAGACTATCTGTCCAATCTGAGTTTTCTGTTGCACGACTAAACTAAACAACCTTTAAAAGTACATGTTCCACCAAAACAAGTTCCTTCCTGAGGCTATTTTGCAGCAGCAATGTTGCTACATCTGACCCATAGTGCCCGTTTGGTTTAGGAGCACATTGTTCTCTCATCCCAAAATGCTTTATGGACTCAGAGATCCTCCTCCTCAGCGCTGTGTAGGAAGGTCTGGCAATGTGCCATCGATGTGACTGTGTCAGTGGATAATGTTAAAGAGGCCTTTATAGCAAAATATGAGGTTCCTGCCTCTGTGTCTGTGAATGACAGACTTAAGTCGTTCAACAGAATCAGATTAGCTTTTGCCTGATGTAGAGCGACGCTACAATGTTGCTACCCTAAGACTGAATGAGAAGAATCAGAATCAGAAGATCGAGCAACACTACCATGTTGCTACCATGTTGCTATCCTCAGACTGACTGAGAAGCCTGAGAGATTGTGTGTGCATGTGAGGTGATTCATGTTTTTCTGTGTGTCATAAATATACATATAAAGGACCATGCGCTGCATGACAATATATAATGAAATAATAAGGTATTAACTCTGTTGGCTCCATAGATACAGTATACCTATGGTTGGCTTTTTCCGGTATTGCTCCTGTGCACCGCCCACGACGATTGTGATTGGTTTGAAGAAATGGCAATAATCCAGAGTACGTTTTTCTCCCATCCCGGAATGCTGTGTGGACTAGCCAGACCCTCCTACGCAGCGCTGTGGAGGAAGGTCTGGCAATGCGAGACTATCGCTCCACTGGAACGTAAAAAATACTTTCTGTAATAAGGAAAATCAAAAAAGTACCTCCCTTTAGTGGTTACAGATTTGAAATAAATCAGTAAGCTGGTGCTAAATAACAAAGGGTGAGCTGTGTATTGTGTAGAAGGCAAAGCAGGAATTCTCACAGGTTAAAAGGTGATTAACCTGTGAGAATTCCTGAAAAGTTGACATATTCCAGTCTGTGATTATCCATCAACATACATTCCTATAAATGAGGTTTATTGACCATAAAATCCAAAAATAACTGTGAAACTAGTTAATAAGTTAGTGTTGCGTAGTGTTGAAAACGTCAAAAAGTGACAAACAAAAAAAGCACCAAAAGTGTTGAAAAAGGGACAAAAACGTGAGAAAAACTTAAAAACATTGATAAAAAGCGTCAACAAAAGTGTTGATTTTCAATTTTGACTGGAAGACAACACAAGGGTTAAATAAAAATGTATTATGAAATGTGATTAGGAATGCAAAGCATGACAGTTCTTAATGAGATGATGGGCAGTGAATCCAAATCTACTCCATCATTTCTTGAATCAGAAGAACACTTCATTACCAAGCCTGTGAAAATTGTTAATCACTTCAACAACTATTATAACAACAAAGTGGAAAAACTGAAGGAGAAAATGTGGCAAACAAATAACATACAATCAAATACCTTGATTAGAGATCAAATTATGGTAGGAAAACAATGTACTTTTAAATTTATTAAAGTTGATGTGAGCTATGTGGAAAAGTTGCTATTTAGTCGTAAAGTCAAACCATCTGGTATGGATAATATGGATATAAAACTTTTGAAATTGGTGGTAAACTTGATTGCCATTCCAGTTAGCCATGTGTTGAACATGAGTTTGGAAAAATAAAATCCAATCCAAAATTTCCAACAGCATGGGAAAACTGCTAAGATCATTCCTTTACCGAAGAATTCAGTGGTCAATAGTGGACCAATTAGCCTGCTGTCGGCTTTAAGTATGATCATGGAGAAAATAGCTTATGAACAATTACAATGTTATTTTTCAGAATGATTTATATACAGATTATTAACATGCCTATAGAGTTGGGCATTCTACAGACACAACCCTCACTCAAATGCCAGATGACTGGCACAGAGATATAGAAAATAAGAAATTAATTTGGGCAGTGTTGTTGGATTTCACTGCGGCTTTTGATATCATTGATCACAATTTATAAAAAAAAAGAACTAAAATGTAATAGTTTTGAAGGGCAGTACTTAGGCTAGAAAGCTATTTAGCAAATAGGATGCAGACGGTGTTTTTTTAGGAAGTTTTTCTGAGGTAAAATCAGTAAGCTGTGGAATTCCACAAGGAAGCTGTCTGGGGCCATTCTACATTTACCAATGAATTACCTTAAAACATGCAAAAATGGCGATGTATGCTGACAACTTAACAATATACATGGCGGCATCCACAGCTGAGAGGCTTACTAGTGTCTTACTAGTGTCTAAAACCACAAGCATTGTATTTGAAACAAAAAATTGGTTGTCTAACGAAACTTAATTAAATGTACCATATATGTTGAATGTATGGAAGTTGAACGGATACAAAGGACCAAGCTTCTTGGCGTTATAGTGGATAGTAAATTATCCTGGTCTCAACACATTAATGGGCTGGTGAAATTTTCTCCAGAAAAAAGTAATGGGAAACATTATTAAAATGAGTGTCCTTTCCCATTTAGACTACTGTTCAGGGGTTTGGTCAGGTGCTGCTATAAAGAAATTCCAAATTGCTTAGCATAAGGCCACACATTAACTGCCTCATTGTTCAACTAAACAGTTGAGGGTGCTGTATCAATTTCTTGGTCTTACTTCTGATAGGCATGACTACAGCACTAAGCATGCTAAGGAGGGTAGATTCAGTTTCACATTACCTTAAGGTAAGAACAAACACAGGGGAAAATACTGTAGTATATAGAGCCACGATTAATTGGAATTCAATGCCTAGTCATGTCATTCAAGAACATAGAAAATCTCAATTCAAAGTATTATTTAACCCCTGTGTTGTCCTCCCACCCACTATGCAACTTTTTGTTTTTCTCGGTCCAACTTAAAAACAACTTTTTCTGCCTTTTTCCCGATGTTTTTGTCACTGTTTCTGCATTTTTTGTTGTTTTTTTCTGCACTTTTTCAATGTTGCTGTTGTTTCTTTCTGTCATTTTTGTCACTTTTTTCAATGTTCTTTTACCATTTCTTTTTCAAATGCGCCAAATTGAATAAAACACCCAAAATTCAAAGAAATTAGTAAACAGATCATTTATTTTCACAATGTGTTGTGTTGAATGTTGTTAATTCTTGTTATTATTTTGGTCATTCTACTTTCTACACAAGCTTTGGGTGGACTCCTGGAAGAATAGCTGTGGCTATGTCACCAGCTAATGGAGATCCTAATAAATCAAATCAAAACATATTTGAGCCGGTACTTTAGTTTGATTTTCGAATTATATTTTTTATTACCATTTTCCAGACAACTTTTCTCACATTCACATGTAGCACATTGAATTATTAGGATATACTGTATCTGTGGAAGGCTGTCTAAGTGACTAATGAAGCTCAACGCAAATACTTTCAGGGAGACTTCTAACAATTCATTCACCACTCTCTCTTCCTAAAACTAATCAGCTGTTTAGAGACGTTCACTTTTCAGTTAAACCAATCAGAATCGGCCATGAATTTCACGAGCCAATCACAGCATTACATCCCTGCTTTAAATCTGTCAACTGTCATTTCAGGCAAACCGTGCAACCCTCCTCCTCCCCTTCCAGCTCCAGTCACTGTCACCCACAGCACCCTGGATCCCCCTTCGGCAGGCCGCTCCGTCGACTCCTTCACTGCCACCACCAGTGTCTAGACTCCATTGGGGGGACATGTCTTGATTCTCTGCCCCTTTAAAAAAATATTTTATAACGACAGAGTCTAATCTCCAAAGACTCTGTATATATCATTATGCACATGTACAATAAAACTTGCGTTTCTGCAACAAAGTCTCTCCTGATTGAATTACCTATAGGCCAGTAAGCAGTTGGGGATTGATATTTGACAATATGTTGAATTCATGTTAAGATAAAAAAAAAAATGTTAACTCTTAAAAGAGGCCCCCCTGCATTGACTCTAAGGATCCCCCAAGGGTCTTGGACCCCTGTTGAAGATGCTTGGTTTTTGGTCTTTAGTAGAGAGTGGTCATCATTAAGAAAACCTGTGACCACAGTCACACAGAAGCAGGGAAGCTGATTGGTCAAATGAAATGGTTTATGAATTGTTTATAGTCACTATTAAAAAAAATGAATAATAATAAAAAAAAAATCCCCAAATTCAGCGGGCTTCTGATAATGCTGTGATATCCCCGGAGCATGCAACTGCCTCTCTTTCAGGAAGAGTTGTTAGCCACTGGGAGAGATTAGCATTTCACTGCAGTGGATTGGTTGTCGGCATCGCATCAGTCCAGACAACTTTTCTCATCCATTAGTGTATTACGAAAACAAGACGCATTGGAGAGACAAAGATGCATGCGCTGGCAAGATAAGCGCACGCACAGGGCTTAGGAACACCTAACCTTCACAGTTGCAATAAACAATAACATGTGACTTAAGAGGATTTACATAAGATGAGAGGAGTAATCAGAGGGAGTGAAAAACCAATGAGGCAGCAATGGCATCTCCTCAAAAGTCTCTGTGTTGCTGAACGAGGAAAGTTGCCATTCGGCTGGATTTAGAGGAAGGCTGTTATCATTTTATTTCCTCAACCGGCATTACAAACCGACACAGATGTCAGTTTCTGTTCCACTGAATTCTAATTCAGTGAGCACAGCTCTGAGTGTTGACAAGGTAAAACTCTGGCATTAGAAGGGCATAGCATGCACAAAAAGTGACATAAGATAATGCTCAGGCAGATTATCAGTGCTCTCTGCTCAGAAAGAGGCTTGTGTACTGTGTTTGAGCTAAACTTCACACACATCACACCACAGCCACAGTGAATGTGGGTTAGAGACACACCAAGTCAGACAAAAACAGTAATAAATCTGTTGTTTTGTCATTTCTATAGCTGTTTTATTGTTTTCTTCTGGTGAACCCGGGGATGCACGAACCCAGGGTTCGGGTTCGGCCGAACTTTGGGCTTTTTGATGGAGATCGGGTACTGCCGACCTTTAGAATTTTTTGTTTTTGCTGTCGAAAGGAAGTAACAAGAGGCGAAATTCGAGAAAAAGAGGCTGACGTTGTGTTGAGTGTCAAATTACTGCACTAAGTACAACCTGCACAATTGGTATATCTACATATTTATCATACTATTTAAGCAGTTGCACATTTTTGTATTCACAACTTGTACATATTCTAATATTTGTTCTTGTATTTTATTCCTATTATTATTTCATGTATATTGTATGTATGTACTGTATATTGTATTCTAGTATTTCATTTCTATTTATATTCTGTGCTGTGTGTCTGATTTTGCTGCTGTAACACTATAATTTCCCATTTTATTGGGATCATTATCTATCTATCTATCTATCTATCTATCTATCTATCTATCTATCTATCTATCTATCTATCTATCTAAGTAACAAGAGGCAAAACTCCATTGCAACGTTCCATTGAGTTTAGCCTCTTGTTACTTCTGCTCTTTGAACGCTACGCTGGTCGACGTAATGACGCCACCGTTGATTATAAATCTAAAAGGCAAATATTTTATATCTTGATTGGATCTTGAGATAGGATAAACATTGGCTTTGTCAAAAATAGTTTTTCCCACTTGCACTGCTGTGAATACTGTTTATTTATATACTCTTGCAACTGTAACACAGATTTTCCTTTCGGGGATCAATAAAGTATTTCTGATTCTGATTAATGTGTTTACTGTGTTAATGGACTAAGGATGGGAGGAGGATTCGGTTCGAGGTTCGGCAGACTCTTAACCAGTGGGTTTGGTATTCAGCAGAACCCCAAAAATTGGTTTGGTGCTTCCCTAGGTAAACCAGAGACCTTGACTGGCAGCTGATTAGACGAATGCGTCAAGTGGGTCTGGTTACTCCCATCGGAACACAACCTCCTATTTTACAAATAACGTGTTTCTGAAAATCTACGGTCAAATGACTTTTTGAATGGGAGAGCTAGGGGTGCTGCTATGATAACATCAAAATCCCTATTTCAAAAACACTAAGAAGGCTCGACACAACATGAGACTTTACTCCAAGAATCACCAGGGGCTCTACACATGAACTCAGCATTGAGAACATCGTTTGTGTTCACAGAGTTTACTAAAAAGGTTTTAACAACTCACTTTAGCTGTTGGTTTTTCCGCTCGCCGCCATCTTGCCAGTCACAAATAGGCGATCTCTGAATATGAATGAACAGACTCCATAGGTGGAAATGTCATTCTTACATGAGGCTCCTTTTTCAACTACAAGGCCAATATTGTTTTTTCACTAATGACAAAACAACAAATGAGCCGTAGATTTATATGGAACTAAGCTTTAGGAGCTTTCCATCTTTACTCTCCTCCCTCCTTATTTTTGACTTGCTACATGGACGGTGACCAACAGCTAATGTGAGATGATCAAAACCTCTTTTTAGTAAACTCTGTAAACACAAACAATGTTCTCAATGCTGAGTTCATGTGTAGATATAATATGTGTTTACTGCAGATATCTCATTTTTGAGCTAAATGGAAATTTTGAGCATTTCAAACACTTCATTTCCTTCATTCTGGTGAATTTTTCTGCAACAATTTGTGCCTTTTCTTTTCTGTCTTTATTTAGGTAAAGGAAACTATAGTAGTTTTTTGGGGGCATTTCACTGACCAGTTTTGATTTGTACCTCCCCCCCGCCCCTCTCACAATCCACACCGGCCACTATGACATTTGCTTAAACTAAAGCTTCTTCTTTCTGGGATCCACAATCTTTCAGCGCCTGAAGAAGGTGAGCCAGTCTATTAAAAAAAACAAAAAACAGAGGATGAGAAACTTACTGTGCCAGCAGAGCCCGTTGGTGCTCCACGTACCAACTTGAACTCGAGTCAGGAAACAGGCGGAAAAACTGAGACCCTCCCCCCCACTCAGGTCACAACGTGTTTGATCTTCCCTGGCATGCACTGCAAGGGACTATACTAACAAACACACATGCACACACAGGCACACACATGAACAGTTAATCCACAGGGCACAACACACTGATGGGTAATGTAAATAACCAGCAATTCATTTTGCAAATATATATATATATATATATATATATATATATAGACAGATATAAATCTCCAAAATGACCTCTTTTGTACAAATGTGATGCCACAATTTATTCACACTGCAGGTTCAGTATATTCATAGACCATGTGTTTCTGCACTGTGAAATCAGATTCAGTTGTAATTAAACTTTTTAGTGCTCACTAATTATTCTTTCATGTTTTGTTAAAAACCATATCCATTACTAAATCCCAATAGGTGTTTGGAATCATCAGCTTAACCCTTGTGTTGTCTTCCCGTCAAAATTGAATATCAACACTTTTGTTGATGCTTTTTATCAATGTGTTTAACTTTTTCTCACGTTTTTGTCCCTTTCTTCAACACTTTTGGTGCTTTTTTCAATGTTTATCACTTTTTTTTGACAACACAACTTAACGCTAACTTTAGTTTGACAGTTATTTTTGGAATTTATGGTCAATAAACCTCATTTATAGGAAATTATACCTAATGTTTGAGTTAGAAAATTAGGAATTATTTTGACTAAAATTAAAGGAATGGATGTTGATGATAATCACAGACTGGAATATGTCAACTTTTACTCAATACTATTTCAAAAACACTTCAATTGTTTTTTCAAATGCTATAAAATGAATAAGACGCCCCAAAATGAGTGAAAGTAGAGATTTGTACTCGGCAAAGAGCGTTGTGTGGAATCAATCATGTTATTTTGGGGAATTAAAAAGAACATTGATATAGGACAACAGGTCAATTTGACCCGAGGACAACATGAAGGTTGAAGCTTAACTCTCACCAAAATGCAATAGGGTCTTTTTGTGAACGTACCCCGAGTCAAACTTTTGTTTAAAAGCATATTTAGGACGGAAGCGCCACTTTTAAGATTGACCGTGTTCTTGTTTTTCAATCAAATAGCCTTTTATGCTAGCCTCAAAATCACTATTTTTAACACTAAGAAGGCTCGACTCAACATCAGACTTTGCTCCAAGTAAGAAAACAACAACAATTTATCTTAAGCAACATTAAGAATGAAATAGGATTCATAAAATCACAGCATTGATCAAAACAATGTTCTCAATGCTGAGTTCATGTGTAGAGCCCCTGGTCTCATGAAGCTCAGTGTAAATTCTTTCAGGAAGACCTCACTCTTAATCAATGCTCCACCCTAACTCCAATCAGCTGTTGGAGCATTCACCTTCCTACTAAACCAATCAGAATCATACTCAAATTGCAAGGGCCAATCACAGAGTCACAACCCTGCTTTAAAAAATCAGTTTCTCCCTTTGCTATCAGCTGTCCTTGCAGGCAGAGTGCAACCCTCCACCTTCCCTTCCACCTCCAGTCCTCTACTCCAGCTGACCAGTCCAGATCCTCCTCTGGTCTTCGGGCTCCTTCATCGCCACCACCGATGTCTGGATTCCATCGGGGGGGTCTGATTGTTCCCTACTCCTATACATATATACGAAATATTCATAAAACGATGGAGTCTAATAGCCAAAGACATTGTACATTTTATTGAGCTGTGTACAATAAACCTTATTTGCATGTCTGCAAACATGTCTCTCCTGATTGAAATGTTGTGTTCAGCCTTCTTAGTGTTTTAAAAATAACTTTTTTGAGGCTAGCATAAAAGTGACCCTAGCTCTCCCATTCATTTGACCGAAAAACAAGAATACGGTGAATCTTAAAAGTGGCCATTCCATTCTAATTATGCATTTTAAACAAAAGTTTGACTCGGGTACATTCCCAAAAAGACCCTAGGTTGCATTTTGGTGAGAGTTTTGCTTTAACTGTACGCACACACTTCCACCAACTTAAGTTTCTAAAGTTACCGGAAGTCATTCATTTTCAATGGAAGCTTCTCTCAGCTGCAAGGAGCGGCAAATCTGTCGGTGTCGCGTTTTGAGCGTCAATCAGAAAGTTGAAATTTTTCAACTTTATGGTAATGAGCTATGATGAGGTTCAGGCAAGCAGCGGCTAACGCCAGCAACCAATCAGAATATAGACGTCCTTCGCGCTGGCTGATCCCGGAGAAACATACGATGTGAACATTTTTTCCAACCAAAACATACATTCTGAGGACAAGCTCATAATCGCCGTTACCTATCGTTTATGGTATAACGTTGTTTGTACATAGGGACCAGTTACCGTTACCTGCCAGTCACATGGTCTCTAACTGTCCCTCACAGTGAAGTCCTGCACGGATCTCTAGGCTAGTCTGGCGGCTAACAAGCGAGCTAACTGCTAACAGACACCGCTGCAACCAATTAACAATACAAATTCTGTCATTATATATGTAATTTATAAAAGGCTTCTAGTGTCAGTGTATTGGCCAAAGCGTCAAAAGAATTCCCTGTACTTTTTGACAAGCGTCCTTCACAGGACGTAAGTATGCAATACACAGATCATGGTAAGCAGAGATAACTATGGATGTTATGTTTCTGCAAGAAATGGACTTTTCCTATCTAATTTTTTGAAACAAATGTATTTCATACATGAATCTTAAAGTCAAATATTATCTAGGACAATACAACATTTACATGACCAAATGATTTCTTTGGTAGTGATAAGTAATGTTTTCTTATGTTTGACCTAACATACTTATTTAAGACAAATCTGGTTTAAGATACATGTGTCCTGAATATGACCCAAATATCAATTGTGGCCCACCTATTTTTCAGCTTTTTTCTTTACCAGCCAAGTTATTTTTTTGGGGCTTTATGTTGACCAAGCATTACGTGAGAACAGGGGTGTTGGACGGGGTGTTGGACGAGGGGGTTGACTGGGTACCCAGGGCCCGTCTTGTGAGGAGACCCCAAAAAAGATGCTAGAATGAATAGCAGTGGATGAGGGTCCCATAGAAAATGCCTTTCTACAGGGCCCAGAATGTTGTGCAACGCCCCCCTTAATGAGAAGACTATATAAGACATGCAACAATGCAGTAAAAGATGTTTTCAATGAAAGAAAAGCATGTGAATAAATTAAACATGTCCAGCCTTGGATATATCTGTATTGTTCATCTCTCTTTATATATCTTCTTTCCTATTTCAACTATTTAATTTCATTTTATATCTTTATAATCATTAACCATTTGATTTAGCATTGCATTATGTGTGAGCCAACAACCCGATACTGGTCCTGATTCTGATTTTGAATATTCATGCACGCAGACCAGTGGTTTAGGATTGCATTACCACTAATTGCAGCCCAGATGGCAGTGTTCTCTTCAGGTTGAAATGGAAATATGACCTTCAGTTTGGACTGCTGAAATATTTTATTGTACAAAATGCTCAACACAATGACCGTTATGAAATATGTTGACGTGTATAGAAAAGTAAAGCCCTTTATAAAATGTATTCATGAATTAATATGTTATCTAGTGCGGGTGTTGGGAAAACATGTTATTTTTTAAATAGATCTCAGATATTTATGTAATAGTGTGAATGGTTTCAGAGAGTGATTGGATGTGTTATGTTAACCAGAAATCTGTAATAGTAGATGCATTGTTTAGTTTCATGTATGGCATCAACTGAATGACACGTTTAGTGGTAATTTCCAGCCTTAAATTAGAAAAATACATATCCATGTAATACGGTTTCAAATGTGACACAGAGTGATGTAACAGTTCCTGACACTGTGCCTACGACGACACTGGGAAAGTCTGCAGCTACTTCAAAACATTTGTCAGTCACATTGTTGCAGCTCAAGCATCACAAGGCAGCTGTTAAGCAGACTCTAAAAATGTTAAGCTTCCAACAATGGGAGGCAGAAAATGTGAAGGGAAACAATTAAATTACGCCTTGCATGAAGTTTGCTTTTCATTTTGTGAGGCAAATTTAGTGCCATGGTTAATCATTATGCTGTTGAACACGATTTGCAAAAATATTCAAGAGCTTTATGTGCCTCAGTGCCCCTTCTGTATTGGAAAATAATGGGCCTCTATCCAATTAAAAACTGCATTAAATCTCTAAAGTATTACATGCACTTTACTGGTATCTCTCTGATTAAGCTTTTCTGCATGTGCAGATGCTGACAGCACACCGAGAAAAGGAGCTCTGACTGACTGCTTCCTTTTAAATCTCGTTCAAGAGTAAGGATGTGTATGGATACGGAAGGTACATGCATGAGTTTACGCTGAAAAGGGAACTATTTTTCCTCAAAATCTCAAATCTGGGAGAAATCTCTGATAGATGGAGGGAAATTGAATTAAAAATTTAAAAAACAACATAAAAAGATCCAAAGAATCCAACTGAAAAGCAGTTTCATTTTGTTTGAATGTCCACATTTTATTCCAATGTTAAAACTGCATTTTTTCTTAGAATTAAGTTTCAGGTTGTTGTTTTTTTCTTGGACCTTTAACAGAAAATAGTGTGTCCACGTTGTGATATGTGTTGGGGTGTAATAACAACATGCTTTTTTTGTATTCATAACCCGCTCTTATGTTTTGATTCTAGCATTGATAGGCAGTGATTCATTGTTCTGCAACAGAGGCACCAGTCCAACATGTGAATGGATGATTTATGTGACCATCTGTTTTATTCTGATCATAATTTCATGATCTCTTTTGGTGTGATGACTTTCGATGTCAAGACCCACACACACACACACACACACACACACACACACACACACACACACACACACACGTCCACACAACAAAACTTTGGAATAATTGAGCTGCCATCATTACATAACATTCCACGTTCACACCCACATTCTTTTTTTTCTTTTTTCTTTTTCTTTTTTAAAACTGACCAAATTATGCACACGAGTGAACAAGCACGATGGTCGCACAACCGACTCACTCCCGCTATCTGTTTGTGTTAATTAAAAGATTTGCAACTACATGTGTCTGCAGATAATCAAAATGTCTTCTGCAGCAGCACTCCCAGATGCATCGGCACTCCAGAGCTCATTTGCTTGCTGCGATCTCATGTTTGTTTCCAATTAATCAATCTAGCCACAATTGAGTTAATTAATTAGTGTTTTAATGCTACTCTTTATAATTGCAGTCAGATGAGTCTGCAGACAAAGCAATCACATTAATGCAAATACAACAGATAATTGTTATCCAAACTTCCTCAGCAGCAGCAGCAGGGGAGAGCTCTTACTGTACTGTGCAGCGCCCCCCCCCCCCTCCCATGAAGAAGCACTAGATGGCACCATTGAGCAGGGTTTCTCCCCACAGTCTTGTCACTTCCTGGATATTGTTCAATTAAGTGTCCTAGACTGTCCTCATTGAGCGGGTGTGCATATGCGTTGATGGATAGATGACACCTAGGTCCCAAAAAGGTCAGTTTCCAACAAGTGAAACAAACAATACATCGTGTTTAAAAAGGGATATTTGCATGTATCTAGTGTAAATCAAAAAGCGGGGGAATTTTCTGGGTCTCTTCGCTCCCCTGATAATGTTCATTTGTGTTTTTTTCCCCACTAGAGGTATCAAGAACCTTAGAGGCCTCTTTTGCTAAATGTCAGCTGTGTTCTTTTTAGGAACATTGTTCCACAAAGGTTGCCTTGTGTGTGCAACTTTTACTCATTCATGTTGCATCTACAGTGCATAGGATAAGTGAATACACCCATGCTAATGTTGACTAAAAAGAGGAAAATGAGGACAAAAAAGAGATAGGCATGCTTTTATTTCAGTTAGCCTAATAGCTGGTTTGATATGCATTGAGAGATGATCTTATGGAAAGTTCCCCATGGTATGGTGAAGGGTATGTGATGATATGGGGGGGGGGTATTTTAATTCCAAAGGCCAAGGGAACTTTATCAGGATGCATAGTATCCTGGATCTATGACATAACTGGCCTTTAATAATAAAAATCTGCCTCTATAGGAATTTAACATAGGGATGTCTATACTCACGCCCCCTGTATTTAAAGAAAGAATATTTATTTATTTATAATACATTATTCATTCACAATGGAAATTGGTATCCTTAAAAGGTTGGATTTTTCCAAATTTTTTTACTTAAGGCAATAAGATCAATTTACAAAAGATGATTTTTTATTCCTCTTTTTTGTCAGCTTTAGCATGTGTGTATTCACTTATATTAAGCACTGTATGTGAGAATAAATAAGAGCTCACCTCATGCAGGCAGGTTAACGTTTGTGTCCCCGTTGGACATAAAAGAGTAAATAATGCATGCTCTCAGTTATGTTTTGGAATTCTGCACGCACAAAAACATTTCTTTCATTTCAGTAAGAGAGGGAAAAAAGTTTGCAGCGTTGCTTTGTTTGCATTGTTACTCCTTAAAACTTTCCGTCATTCACATGTTATTCACAGCATCTTCATCATCATTATCATCCCCACCATCATCACCATCATTAACCGCAGCTCAATTTGGGTTGCATGGCTTTGTAGAGTACATTTTTGTTTACCCAGTTCCTGGTGTGTTTTTTTTTTTCAGGAATATGCTTGTATCATTCGGCAGTCTCTCAGCGAGAGCCATTATTCCCTCATCTCTTTAGTTTATCTCCTCTGATGATCTGCTCAGATAGATATGACAGCTGAATAAATATGCAAACGTAGTTCGCAGCTCCACACTTCACCGCAGAATTTTCTATTATGCGCTCAGATTTAGAGACGAACAGTATATTGAGATAACAATGGGAGTCTTTTGGGGATGTGGATGACTGGGGGTGGCGGGGGATGGGGGGAGGGGGGAATCTTCTTTATCATCTTCTGATAAACTATGGATATCAGCTGAGGAAATCAAGACACTTCTAACTCACTCTTAGACTAATTAAAAATCTCTTGTCACAAATGTGCTGTTGATACTTTCAGAAGAGATTGAATAGCAGAGAATGAAATAGGATTCATAAAATCACACTTTCATATATATATAAATGTTTCAGCACTGTGTCATGCCTTTTACTCTTTTTTTACTAGCTCTGCTCCACTGTGTCCTTCAAAATGAATCTCTTTCATTTGAAAAAAAAAGATGAGTTTTTTTTTAGATCAGTGACCCAGTTACCTGTGAGGTTTTGGAGAATGAACGTATGACACAGGCTATGGTATCAGATCATAAATCATAAATAATATGTTCAAAAGAGAAACTAGAAAAAGAGAAACTAAATTAAATTGCAACTGACCCTAATTTATCTTTAAGTCAGCGTAGCTTAATGTTCCAGCCTTCAAAACATATTAAAATAAATATGTGTGTATATTTTTGTTGTTAATCCACACAAATAAGAGATTTTTATATAAATGGACTGTTTTTATGTAGCACACCTTTAGTCTTAACGACTACTAAAAGCGCTTTTACAGTACAGGAACCATTCACCATTCACACACTGTGGCCGAGGCTGCCGTACAAGGTGCCACCTGCTCATCAGATACACACTCACACACATTCACAACTCGGGGCTCAGTGTCTTGCCCAAGGACACTTCAACATGGGACTGCAGGACCAGGGATTGAACCCCCAACCTTCCGATTGGCAGGCGACTGCTCTACCCTTGATCATTTATACTCTTTATTGAAGTTACAATTTACACTCGGTTGTTATTACACACTACACACAGGCCTGAAATACACACACATGCTCAGGTCCTTTACATGCACTAATGGAGAGATGGGAGTGAGTGAGCACAGGCGCCTTGAACGGTTTGGTGCCTTGCTCAAGAGCAGCTTGGCAGTGCCCACTCTGTACTTTGGTCCGTACGGGGACTTGAACCAGAAACCCTCCGGTTCCCAACCAAACTCCCTACGGACTGAGCATAAAAAAAGTATAAAAGTATTAAAAAAAAATACAAAATAAAAGAACAAATTTTTATAATATAAAAAAAAATTAAAAAATGTCATAAATATATATATGCAATTGTTTTGCATATATATGCATTTTTTTAATTTTATTGATTTATATATATTGTATAAATTTTTTAAAATATATATATATAAAATAATACATCTTCGAATCACAACATGCACTGATTAGTGCACTGTTGGACATGTGGGCATATGTTGCCTTTTTATAGCATACTGGTGACTATCTCAGCTTTAATACTTTGGGCTTTCGCCTGGCCCCCAGCTCCCAGCATGCTTTGAAACATCTAAGTCTCTTTTCAATCACTTTTTGAGCATGGCATCGATATTGGCTACATTTGTGGCAGAGGAGGAGCTTTGGCAGCTCTGTTTGAAAAAAGAAATTGCCACGGGAGGGGTCGGCTTGACCCAGCTTTAATGCAACAAGGACAGGAAACAAAACAAAAAAAAAGGAAATCGCTACTATATTTAACCAAAACTCGCAGCTTACTCGGAAAACACATGATAATGATATCCTCTTAACACTCCTTGCTGCAGAATTACAGCCCTCACGGCGGCAGGGGCCAAGATTGAAGACTAGAGAAAGGCTGCAGTTATTACAGCACAATCATTCTGTTGTGACTGCGTTTCTGGCCCCGTTCACCTCACTTGGTCAAAAGAGCAACACTACAAAAATGAGCAATTAAGGAAGCTCTGCCTGTTTCCCCTCACCCTCAGATCCTAAATAAGCACTTGTAAATGTGATTATTGTCTTGTCGGGTTGGTCTTTTTAAGGGGATTTGTTTCTGCAGCATCATGTGCACTAGTTTGACTACATTTCTCTAACACGACTCCCTCAAGAGGACTTAAGGACTGGATGTCCACGCGCAGCTGCTCCTTGCAAATACACTCTAAAAATCTTCCTTCACACGTTTTGTTGTTTTTTTGCTAATTCTTAATTAGCGATTAGTTAGAATCTCAAACTGTTTTTTTTTTATTTCCTCAGTGGAGGATGGTCTGTTATTTTAATTAAGCAGAGGTCAGAATTATTAACTCAGCAGGAGTGTGTTGAGTGAAGCTGTGGAAATCAGCAACAACGCTACGCATCGGGCCACTCATCACACCGATGCACACTTCATCTCCCCTCGCCCTCCACCAAACTGTGAAACAAGGCAGAAAAACAGAATGTCTTGGGAGGGTAAGGGGGGGGTTTGTTTTGATTCATGTTATGTTGCTCACTTATTCCTTTTGATTACTTACTGTCTCACTCTGTCCCCGTCCCTCCCCCTTGCGCTGATCCCAATGGTTGGATGATGATACAGCTCGAGACCCCTGATGAGAGCTTCCACTGAGTTTAAGGAGGCGGGGTGTGGTACAGGAAGAAAAGCTGAAACAATGAGGGGAAAAAGAAAGGAATAAAGGTTGTGTGGAAGAAATGAAAGTGGGCTCCGGGAGAGGGAAAAGATGGGATAATTAAAGGGGAGTGAGTGAGAGTGTATATCATGCAGCTCACGCAGAGGAGAAGCTGATCAGACTATAAATCAAAATGTCTCTTTCATATCTCGGTTCAGATCTTTTGACAGTATATTGCTTGTTTTCCTTGCGCAACATGGCAGCTGGCTCCACATCAAGCGGATAGATGTACAGTATACGGCAAGATTCCATTTTCAATCTCCTTTTAGATGAAAAAAAACCCATAAATGTTATTGAGCCATTCAAATCCACTCAAGTCTTTGCCCATAAAAAAAACACTGGTAATTTTAAAAAGCCTTTTCTGGCTTCATTCTGGACTCTAAAACCTACTTAAAGGTTGCATTGCATGAAAATGTCACTTTATGAAGTTTTTTAAATTAGTATAAGTTCCCCGAGACTGCCTATGGTCCCCCAGTGGCTAGAAATGGTGATAGGTGTAAACAGAGCCCTGGGTAGAAAATAAACGCTCAGATAGGCTGATCTGGAATCTGGGCCCTTATGAGGTCATAAGGGGCAAGGATACTTCCCCTTTCTCTGCTTTACCCGCCCAGAGAATTTGTCCCACACCCACACCCCATCACCCTTGCCCCCCCTCTCCCCTCCTCAATAGCTACAGACACAGAATTGAAGATCATTGTGAGACTGGCTCTAGTGGCTGGAATTCTGCACCAAGGCTGAATTTTGGGAAAGAGACTTCAGATACAGTATTAGGGGACCACTAAGGTCTATATAAAAGAGACTCCAGATACAGTATTAGGGACCACTAAGGTCTATATAAAAGAGACATCAGATACAGTATTAGGGGACCACTAAGGTCTATATAAAAGAGACTTCAGATACAGTATTAGGGGACCACTAAGGCCTATATAAAAGAGACTTCAGATACAGTAATAGGGGACCACTAAGGTCTATATAAAAGAGACTTCAGATACAGTATTAGGGGACCACTAAGGTCTATATAAAAGAGACTTCAGATACAGTATTAGGGGACCACTAAGGTCTATATAAAAGAGACTTCAGATACAGTAATAGGGGACCACTAAGGTCTATATAAAAGAGACTTCAGATACAGTATTAGGGGACCACTAAGGTCTATATAAAAGAGACTTCAGACAGATACAGTATTAGGGGACCACTAAGGTCTATATAAAAGAGACTTCAGATACAGTATTAGGGGACCACTAAGGTCTATATAAAAGAGACTTCAGATACAGTATTAGGGGACCACTAAGGTCTATATAAAAGAGACTTCAGATACAGTATTAGGGGACCACTAAGGTCTATATAAAAGAGACTTCAGATACAGTATTAGGGGACCACTAAGGTCTATATAAAAGAGACTTCAGATACAGTATTAGGGGACCACTAAGGTCTATATAAAAGAGACTTCAGATACAGTATTAGGGGACCACTACGGTCTATATAAAAGAGACTTCAGATACAGTATTAACCACTAAGGTCTATATAAAAGAGTCTTCAGATACAGTATTACCACTAAGGTCTATATAAAAGAGACTCCACATACAGTATTAAGGGACCACTAAGGTCTATATAAAAGAGACTCCAGATACAGTATTAACCACTAAGGTCTATATAAAAGAGACTTCAGATACAGTATTAGGGGACCACTAAGGTCTATATAAAAGAGACTTCAGATACAGTATTAGGGGACCCCTAAGGTCTATATAAAAGAGACTTCAGATACAGTATTAGGGGACCACTAAGGTCTATATAAAAGAGACTTCAGATACAGTATTAGGGGACCACTATATAAAAGAGACTTCAGATTCAGTATTAGGGGACCACTAAGGTCTATATAAAAGAGACTTCAGATTCAGTATTCCACTAAGGTCTATATAAAAGAGACTTCAGATTCAGTATTAGGGGACCACTAAGGTCTATATAAAAGAGACTTCAGATACAGTATTAGGGGACCACTAAGGTCTATATAAAAGAGACTTCAGATACAGTACTAGGGACCACTAAGGTCTATATAAAAGAGACTTCAGATACAGTACTAGGGACCACTAAGGTCTATATAAAAGAGACTTCAGATACAGTATTAGGGGACCACTAAGGTCTATATAAAAGAGACTTCAGATACAGTATTAGGGACCACTAAGGTCTATATAAAAGAGACTTCAGATACAGTATTAGGGGACCACTAAGGTCTATATAAAAGAGACTTCAGATACAGTATTAGGGGACCACTAAGGTCTATATAAAAGAGACTTCAGATACAGTATTAGGGACCACTAAGGTCTATATAAAAGCATCCAAAGAGCACCATGTCATGGGATCTTTTAAGAAGCTGATGCGTAGTAGACGTAGAGATGGGAAGTACAAATACTTTGTTACTGTTCTCACGTACCTTTTTCAGATTTTTTACTTTACGGTTTATTTTTGTGCTGACTTTTTACTTTTACTCCTTACATTTTTAACACAAATATTGGTACTTTCTACAAAATTTTACTTTAGTTTCAAATAATTTCAGTGGAGTTACCGTTATTTTTTGCGTCATCATACAAATTCAAATTTCATTAGATGGGAATATATGTTTCACTTCCGCACCACTAAAAGGAGACTCAGATTCATGATGTTAAAAATGAAGAAAACATTATGAGCCTGACATATTCCATTTATTATTATAAGCACTCCATGTTCAAAGATTTACTAGCTGTTAGTTCATTTTCTCTTTAGCAAAGCTACTTTTACTATTATACTTTAAGTTCATTTCCAAGCCTGTTCTTTGTAATTTTACTTGAGTCAAGAAGTTAAATCAGTACTTTGACTTTTTACCAGAGTATTTTTTTTAAATCAAGTATCTGTACTTCTACTTGAGTATGGGAAGTGAGTACTTTTGCCATCTCTGATAGTAGAAAGCTTAATTTCATTTCTGATTTCAATTGCATAACACAGTGACTCAGTTAATCTGTAAATACAAAGAGACAAAAACGGCAACATTTCAACAGAACAGACTTTATTCTTGGGTTTTATTTGTTAGAAATCTCTGCAGGGAAAGACTTGCAAAGTGTTGTACATTCAGTCTGTGGCCAAAAGGCAATTACTGCCAGAAAGCTTTTGACTCCTCCTGATTATGTGATGCCTTTCAAAAAAATTACACAGATTTCCCATCTCATGCTGAGCATACCTCGGCTTCAGTTGGGAGCGTCAGAAGAAAATCCTGACATTCATGCACACCATCCCCAAGCCCCGTATCTGCTGTAGGCTTTATTTTGGTCTGTGGGGACGATGAAAGACAAACAGAAGGGGGTGCCTCTTCCAATCCCTGGTCAGCACTGCAAAAAATGACCATCTTAACAAGTCATTTAGCGTAGTCTTGATTTTAAAATCCTATTTTTAACAGCATAAGGTGACAGCTTTAGCAGTAAAGATAGTGTGAGCTTCAACAGAAATCACCTTTTCTTGACACTATCACAGTGATGAAGACACTGTGTGTCGTGAGTTATTTAAACAGCAATTGTGTTTGACAGGTTAAAAAACATTTCTGTGGATCTATTTTACATTTTATGCCATAACTTTCTTTATAAAAGGAAAGATGCTATGGTTGCGGCTAGAAGGGACACAGCTACGGCCTAATGTCATGCAGAATTACGCAAAATCTTATAATATTATAATACTTTCACCCTGGAAACGCTTGTTCGTTAAAGGTACTGTATTGTCACATACATGTACTGTACATTCATTCTCTGCATTTAACCCATCCCTCAAGGGAGCAGTGGTCAGCCAATCACAGCGCCCAGGGACCAACTCCAAAACTGAGCCAGTGCCTTGATCAAGTAGCCTGGAAATCCAGACCCAAATCGGAAAGACTAAGGATCTTGCATTGAGTAATGAAAGTCGGCCATCCTGAGGGGCGGCACCAAGCGTGCATTTGAAAACACTACGACCAATCACACGTGGTGACGTCTCCAGAGCCCCATACGCTTAGCTACCAGCGGAGCTAACGGGTAGATTAGACAGTCATCATCTGTTCAGCTCGCCTCTGTAGTATGAGTATACAGCTCATGCTATTGGTTGTTAGCAAGAATTAAAGTTGTATATAATCTTTTTTTTATTAATTATAATAGTACTAGCATCTCAAGTTATAGTGATTACATCAAAGACAACATTTGTTAAATTATGTGCCATTACCAAACATGTTAGCATGTATGCTTCTGGGTTTCAGGGTTGCCAGGTCTGTATGAAAAAAACAGCTCAACAGCCAATCAAAACCAGCCCAATACCAGCCCAACAGCCAATAAAACCTCCCATCTAACCCTATATTCCCCATGCTAAAACATATTACACTAACCCTTACATTGCCTTTAAAGTCCAACAGTGTTACTATAATGGCCAAATGTATTTTAATACCTACACAGCAACACCATACATGTGTAGTTTACCAGCATTAAAAACAAAAACTTTTTTTTCCCCTGAAGTTATTTTACCTAGGCCCTACCTTGTGTAATTATATATTATCATTAATAATATGACGTGTGTGTTTAGCTTATAGCCAGTGCACTTCATCCACAGCAGACAGGGGGACAGTAGCAAACAAAGAGAGAATGAAAATCAGCTAATTAGTACAAAAACCTTTTTGAGTGTTTTTTTTATTGCTTTGAATTGTATTGTTAGTAGAACTCATTGAATTGTGTTGTCAGTTCAAGTATCTCAGTGAAAATAGTTAATGTGGAAAAAGGCTTTTGTGTGTAAATTACAAACATGTAGTTAAATTGTTGTCTAAGCCTGAATATCGAATTAAAACAAGGTCACGCTAAACTGTCCGCTTTGTTTGACACACAGTTCCAAGTATGTATTACAGCTACGGTAGCCTACACGCTTCAAAAAGCTGTTGCTCTTTTCAATATCCTTTTTCTTTTTCTTTTTCTTTTCCTGTTCCTGAAATTTGGATATGAATACGTGTGGTCCTCCATGTTTCCTTCTTCTAACTTGCCGGGGCCGGGCTGTAATGATACCCATTAGCAGCATTAGTAGCACCTGTGAGTGTATCATGTGACTGCGAAAACGTGGAAGGCGGAGCAGTATGTCCTGTATGTCCCTCACCGGCTAACATATTTCAAGATGTGTAAAATGTGTAAAATTTCAAGCCAATAGGAATACTTGGAATTGATGGTGGTGGTAAATATTCATGAAAAGGGACTAGTAACACTGGGCCTTTAAGGATTGCTTGTTATATTGACCAAATAAAAGACAACTTTACTTTATGTCAGTTTTTCTATTTAGAATGTGAAAACTCATGCCTACTGACACATATAATTCCACAGTCACGGCTGGCTTTTCCCAGTTTTCAACAAAGACACACTGTAAATAATGGCTGTGAAATCTACTGTACTATAGATTCCACAGTAACACTACTGTATTTGATTTTTTACAGTAGAATGCTGTAAAGTTACATTACAACCGTGTCGACATGACAAAATCACAGTAGTTTAAGCATTACTGTAAAAAAAAATCACAATATAGCCTCTATAGTGCTGTAAATAGTACAGTAAACTACTGTATTTTTTGTACTTGTACTTTTTTATCTTATGAATGTTTTTATTTTACAGTAAATACATAAAATACTGTAAATGGAAGTATGGTACCTTTATTGTGAAAAATAATTCACAGCTGGACAATTGTTGCCAGTAAGTCACTGTAGATTTTAATACTTCAAACTACATAGTTAACAAGTGAAACAATTTGTGTCCTTATGCAAGGCTGTTAACAGCAATTTTACCAGCTCAGTGCTCTACTACATGGCTTCCTAAGCTGGTTATTTTTTGCAGTGGGCCCTCAGTAGCAGTTCAGGTGGCACCAGCGTCAGTCAGGGGGCCTCAACACTGACTGACACTCTGTGAATGATAGTGAAATCTAGCAGGTGCATTTGGCTTGCATACCTCTGATCAGTACACCACTGTGCTTGTCTTCTTAGCTCGCTCTGTAATAAGCTCCTTCAAAGATCAGTATGTACAGCCCCCCCCCACCTCCCTCCCTCCTGATAAGATCTGGAATATGTAGTTCTCTCCTTCCCTTTATTCCCAACTCTTTTCGTTCTCTTAAGAAAATGTCAGTTTAATCATATCTTAATGCTTTGATAATGGGGTTCTTTTACACGGGCGAAGAACAGTCACTTCAGTGTCTTAAAAGCCCAGGATGTGGAGGGAAGGAGAGAATGTCTCTAAATTAAATTTGCTCGGGCCTGCCTCAGCGCCGTGCATGTGTGTGAATGTGTGTCTGTGTGTGTTTGTGTCTCTGACATTGGAAACTGAGGCTCTTTTTCACCCCTCTTGACAATCACACAAAACATGTAATTGTTTCATGTGCGCGAGTAGAGACTATTAATATTTAAATGTCAACTTGCTTGATTTAAATAATTGTGAACATTTAAGTGGAGACTTAACAGGCATGGAAGTGTCGGCCAAAAACATGCCTCTTTAAATGTCTTTTATCTTCACTGCCTTACTTTAGTACTTCCCCTAATGACGCGCAGAGACAAGTCACATGTCATATGAGACATATACACTTTTTCCCACCCTGTTATTTTTTTATCTTCGCGGTTTGGGATATAAATTGTTTTACCAAAACAAATCAGCAGAAGGAAACGGCAAAACAGCAGTGAACAAATAAATTATTTGTAAAGAGCCGGTGCGTGCTAACAGAGAAGGAGGGAAGAACGCTAAGGTCCCCAATGGACGTGCGTGTGCGATTGTGCAGGTGTGAAGCCAGCTGCTGGGCTCTTGAACGCCCCCCCCACTTCCCCTGTCACTCACAATGACAAGCAGGTGAGGCGGCGAGCGCGCACACACTCCCTCAACTACAAGTGCTGTAAGGTGTGTGTTACTCCGGCGCCATAAGGGAACTGTGCACTGAACTAATGCTGCTCGGAGTGGAAAAAAAGACAGAAAAGTTCCTTGTGTTAGGTAAAGTACTCAAACAAACCCTGAAATTGGTTTGCATTGTGGAGGAAGAAAACTTGGAGCAGCACCACCCACTCAAACATTTAGATGAGTGAGAGAGAGAAAGACCAGAGGGCATATTTAACCAGCCCTGTGGCTCTTCCATGTTGCTGTCAGTCCGCTCTCGGAGACCGCGACACTGTCGGCTTCTGCATTGTCTTGACCTACTTGTGACTCGTTGTTGCGCTGAAATAGAGGGATGGCTGACAAAAACAGCAAACGGAGGGTGGGGGGAGAAAAAAAAACAGCTTAAGAACAAATAGCCATTTCTGGTGGAGTTCTAATCAGTAAAGCAAAAGCCAGCGGAGAGCAGGGGAGTGTGCGTGCAAAAAAAACAACATTATCTGCGTCTCAAGATGGATCCTTGACTAATCCCGCTGTCTGAGCTCAACGCTCCCAAGATGCTACGAGAAGGAGAGAAGGAATGGGAGGAGAGGAGGTGGTGAGGGAAGGGGGGACCGTAGATTCAACGGAGGAAAAATATATATATATAAAAAAAAAAGCCAGTTTAGTCTTCCCACAGGCCAGTGTCAGCTCAGGGACAACATTTGGGCCCTAATTGCAGTCTCTCCAACAGCAGCAGATTATGGTCGGGCACCCCCTTGTACGCCAAGACCGTTAGCTGCTCTGTGTCCTTATCCAGTGTTACCAGTCTAAGAAAAAAAGCATCATCAAACTGCTGGGAAGACGCATCCCCCTACCCCCCCTTTCATCTTTTTAATTAGTTAGTTTGCATTGGCTGGTACAGTAAGCGGCGGATTTGTTATTTATTTGCTGAAACACAGGCTGCCACATTATTGTGTGGCTCAACGCAGGCTGCTGTCCTCTTTGATTCAGGCTAATGGAGTCCCACCAAGCTACATAATATGTGCTGTATGAAAAGCCTCTAATTCCAAATCATCTTAAAGGAGCGATGCGTACAGCGAGAGAGAGAGAGAGAGAGAGAGGATGTCTGCACAATGACAACAACAAAAAAAGAAGAGAAAAAGAAAAAAGGAGGGAAAGAAAAAGGGAACACAAAAACTCCATATGATTTCGCTTGGACATGAAACCAATTTGTGTTCACAGAATCATTTCGCTGCCACTCACAGTAAGTGATTAAAAGGGGGGGGTACTTCACATTGATCTCTCGCACAAAGCTCAATGAGCAACTGTAGCGAAAACAGGAAACGCAAAGATTTCGAGTTGCGTTGCTATGATTTTGTTATGGAGCTTATTGTGAAATAGTATTGTGCTTCGATGTATTTAGAGCTGAAAATGCATGTTCAGTGCAACTTATGGCATCTAATTGCGTGCTAATGTTCAAGTCGAGGAAAGAGATTTTCATGAGGAGGGAAAGCAGAAGCGGGGGAACAAGCGTCTAAGCTGATGCAGACTGCTGCTGCTTAACAGGACTCTGTCACTAGCACTCTGTAAAACTGTCAGGGTTACCATTGAGATGAATCTAAAACTGGCCACAGGGTTATTTTTAGACTTGGCTGCAGGATAAAAAAAAAGTTTCTGAGCCCCCCATAAGTAGGTCAGCTCAAGTGGTGTTCAGATTGCTGTTATGTACAATTACTGAAAAAAGTAGCATCTCCGGCCGAGAGTAACTTTTAATCCACATCATCCAGTGAATGAGCAAGTAAACTTCTCCCTCGCCAACTTTTTAAAAAACATCATCCTCAAATCCGCAAGCAGTTTGTCTTACAGGATGGTTCAGAGATGAAACCTGTCGTGGGATGAAACAACAGCTGCTGTATATATCTGTACAGTTGCTTTTCCAGTGGGCTGGAGATCTGATCCTACAGCTACTGTAGGTTACTCTCACTGTAACCCTTAGTGTCTCTACAGCGCTGCTACCATGCATCCAGGCATCAGGGCTTCCAAAGATGTATGGCAGTTCAGCTCAGACACTTTATTATCCCAAACAGGAAAGTTGGTCTGCAGTCAGGAGGGCAAGATTAAAAAAACAACACATTCAAACAACAATACAAATACATAAATACATGCTTTACTGTATTTAATATATAACACAATCTTTTTTAATTCATTCATTTGATTATTCCATGTATCTATCTATCTATCTATCTCTATCTATCTATCTATCTATCTATCTATCTATCTATCTATCTACTGTATCTATCTATCTATCTATCTATCTATCTATATATCTATCTATCTATCTATCTATCTATTGTATATATCCATCTACTGTATATATCTATCTACTGTATATATCTATCTATCTATCTATCTATCTATCTATGAATCTATCTACTGTATTTGTGTCTATTTATCTACTGTAGGCTATCTATCTATCTATCTATCTATCTATCTATCTATCTTTTAAAAAAATCTACATTACATGTGCAAATTAAGATGAGTTATTGCAGATGAAGGAGTTTTTATTCTTATTGCTCTTGAACCGGGACACTCTAAATCTACGGCCTGTGTGTGTCTGTGGGGGGGGATGGGGGGGGGGGGGGGCCTTGCCAAGTACTTGCTGGTATATTCAACTTTTTTGTTTTTTAGTACTATATATCAGGGCTGTGGTCCCGACTCAAGGCATTTTTCGTCTTGGACTCGTTGGGATCTGGACTCGGACTTGTCTTGGACAATATTCTAGTTGGTCTCGACCGAGTCCAGCACTATATGCTTTGGTTCTAACGTAAGTTCCTCCTTCAGAACAAAACCAATGGCATCACAGTCACTACCCCTCTACCCAAACCCCAACCCTGGATCCATCTTTTAAAAACCACAGACCCTACACAGGTCTAAATGAAAAATACCGACATGGATCCACTTCTCTTTTAATCTAAGTTTTTTGTTTCTAAAACTACTTCCCTTCCATTGCTCTGGTTTTCTCTCTCCTCCAGTTTTATCTAGACCTCCTCTGCAGCGCATCATGCCAACCCTTTTAACCCCCCTGCATGCTTTTTTCCCCTTATTTTGTCCTTCATTTTCTTTTTTATATGACTTTTTTATTCTAGCATGCTTCTTAGATTTGATTATTCTTTCTTTTACTACTTGCAGAGGGGGTCCTACTTATTATGTGAATATATTTTTACATTTTTTAATAAAATTATTTAAAGATGCCTTGGTGGTCCTTTATAACTTTTATTCTCTTGTATCTATATTTTAAAAATGTAATTAGACTGATTTATTTGTTGTTAATATTTATTATTGTTATTACACCATGAATGACTTTGTCTTGAATAACATTGGCTTTATGCATTTTTACTAACAGTGTGGGTTTATTCTATGATGTATTTTGAATGATTTATTGTTATTTATTGTGTGGCACTTACTTTTTTAAGTACTTTTTAACTTCAGGGGCAAGTAATTCAGACTTATAGTATTTTTCGACCTTTTAAATGTTTTATTTTAAATTTAGTTTCGGTTAAATAATATTTTCAATATATTGAAATAGAATTTCTTTTGTGTTGTGGCATCGGGCATTTTATTTATATATATTTTGTTTATTTTAATTCTTTATTTGGTAATATATGCAGGAGAGAGACCAGAGCAGGAGTGGGGGTCACCTTTTATTCCATCCTGTCCAGTGTTTCTTTTAACTTGCTTTTAATATTTGGCCTTCTTTTAAACAACTTTTATATTACCTGATTTGGTAATATATTGATGATTTGGCTTTTTTTTTTTCACACCAGTGGTCCCCTTGTGCCCGTGCCCCTGGTTTTAACCCAAATCTAACCCCAACCCATCATCACGTATCAATCATTCATTTTGGCAATGTCAGCGAGCACTTTGTTCTATAGATTCTTCAGGACAAGTAATAGGTTCATTTTTTACTTAAAGTAAATAATATGGTCTAATTTGATCCTATGGTGTGTTCCTCTGCACTTGTTTTTTGATTATTACAAATAATAAAGCAAAATTATCATCTGAAAATAGAAGATATACTGTCTCTCACATCACATAAATTATAATTATAATTATTTTCTGTCTTGGTATTGACTCTCTTATTTGGACTTGGTCTTGACTTGGTCTTGGTCTTGACTGGGTCTTGGTCTTGACTTGGATTCAAACTATTTTGGACATGATTTTGACTTTGTCTTGGTCTTGACTTGGAGTCAAACTATTTTGGACTTGGTCTTGGTCTTGACTTGGTCTTGGTCTTAACTTGGTCTTGGTCTTGACTTGGATTCAAACTATTTTGGACATGGTCTTGACTTGGTCTTGGTCTTGACTTGGATTCAAACTATTTTGGACATGGTCTTGACTTGGTCTTGGTCTTGACTTGGTCTTGGTCTTGACTTGGATTCAAACTATTTTGGACATGGTCTTGACTCGGTCTCGACTAGTCCTGGTCTTGGACTACAGCCCTGCTGCTGGAACAGAACAGCTAGTGCTGGCTTCATTTAAATAACAAGTGCATGTTAAGCCAAAGTATGCAGGGTTTCCTTTAAAGTGGTGTGTAGTTTGTGTTTACCGCTGGTCCATGGTCATAGCAGAAAAATATCTCACATTTTCCAGTGCTTTTATCTTCAAACCTTTTCACTTTCATCAGCTTTCCATACACTTACTGTATACCATATTATGAGAGCGAGCACGGTCAAAGAACCCCCCGCGGTATAACGCCGCTATACCCCAACAGTGTATTCAATTGCATTAATTGAATAACAGGAGGAGGGCAGGTGACAGTGCTGGAGTGAAAATGATGAGCGCGGCCTCCATTCCAACTTTGACAGGTAAACAATCTAATTGATTTTCCACGGCGTCTTGCCGGACTGTTCAATGCCACATTTCCAGTTTAAACGCAGAGCATTCTCAGTGTTTGCAAAACAGACAAGCCCGTCATCTGTAGCACTGAAAACATGTCAAGATAGAACGAGTAATTTGTGGTGATGAATGACAAGTGCAGGCTCCTGTTCAGTAGTCTGAGCGCTCATTAGAAAACACATTTTCAGATGTCACCAGGCTTCTGCGTTTTTGTACTTTTTGGGTAGAATAAACAAATATTGCTTGAATACTGCAGTGTCACAGAAACGAGCAGAAGGAACTTAAACCTCAATTGACATGTCTCACGCAGCCGACTTTTTTGAACGTTGACAGCCATCTGTGTGGATTCCTTTCACTCTCCACTAATGAGCTGTGGGTTGAGGAGACCCAATCTACACAGGCCTGTCCCTGGGGCCCAGTGCAGCTGCCGGACACACACAGACACACACACGGATGTGCATGCAACCCCCCCACATACACACACACACACACAACCACCAACATCCCTCTGTGTTTGAAAGCACACTTTGGCTAACTAGATCTGAAGTCGCACATCTTCACGCAGTATAAAGTATGTTTTATTATTTTATTTTTTTTGCACCACACACATTCCCATGTGCCAGCCAGAGAGTGTAAAACACTAGAGTACAAGAGAAGCAAAGAAAAGTATCCAAACAAAATACGAAGGCTGCACATGATGCGTGTGGCAGGAGCACAATACAACTGTTGAGCTTTTATTTTATTTATTTTTTTGCAGAGATGTGACATAAATTATTTAATTGTATACCTTCTCTCTGTGTCTTGTTATATGACTGTGGCAAGTGTTTTCATTTTTTTCTGAGCAGTACATAATGATGTGTGTGAGAGAGTGAGAGAGAGTGAGAGAGAGAGAGAGAGAGAGAGAGAGAGAGAGAGAGAGAGAGAGAGAGAGAGAGAGAGAGAGTAGGGTAAGCGGACTGAGAGACTTTATGTGTAGAAATGGAAACAGTGCAAGAATATGCTATTAAGTCAAAGTTTGTGCGACTATTCACGCTTCCCCTTCCTCACATTCCCGTACCTGTACATGTTGTGACAATGTGTGGAAATCTATTTGATCCCTATCACACACAAAGGAGATGAGCTGGAATGCCACTGATACAGTGTGTGAATGGGAAATGACAGGAAGAGCCTAATCAATGTCCTCCAGGACTGGCAACCGCTCCGCCTTTGTTTCTTTTTGTAAATACAAGCCTCTTTAACATCACAATATAAGCCATTATCTCGCCTGGCAAGGTAAATTTTAGGGGGAGCCGCACAAAAACATACATTTTCCCTCAGCTTGGAGCAGATCAGTCGGGTGAGATCTAAAGTCATGCAAATGTTACTGCAGAAAAATACTGGCAAAACTCATTCTAATTATTCCATATCAGCACATTTGCATGGAATGGATATTTTTTTTTAAGAAGGGAAGAGTTTATGATCAGTGGAGCTTGGGCATGGGGGCTGTTTAGGAATTCACAGCATTTTGATCTAATCACAAAATCAAAATATTCATGAAACACAATGATATCTCCCTGAAGCAGGCGGTTGGCCATTAATTTTCAAATTCAGGTAATTTATTAACACTTATCAGAGGCTGAAAAAGCCTTGCTCTGTGTTTGTAAAGTGGGTGAGAGGGAGAGAGGAGTTCGAGAAAACTGATTCCAGATGATTTATAACGGTGTGCTAGGTGCATTTTCAACCAGGTATTCAATTAGAATGTATGTCCAATTTTCTATTCTAGATCTACAGTTAAAAACTCTATTAAAGCACCATTTTCCTTAGCATAAATATCTATTATCAGCGTTCACGGCAAATTTGATAACTCTGGCTCTGTCGTTGTGGTCTTTTTTGCTCTCATTGGTCTCTTTCTTTTATTAATTGGAAGAGGTTTGACTATATATATATATATACAAGATGCTGCTTGGACATATTTTTCTTGTTTGTGAACTTGTGCTTGTTCCGATGAATAAAGCCATCAAAAAAGCATGAACATCACAGCTGCAACCAGTATCACTTTAACCACAACAACTACTGTAACTGGCAATTCTCTAAGCCCCGCCTCCCTTCCGTTCATATCCAGGTTACAAAAAGGGTTTCAGATTTAGGCGACTACACTCAATTCTTATTTATTTCCACATCCATGGGTCCTTGATTTCAGACAGATGCAGTCAAAGATTCCCAAGACTCTAGCTGGAGACTATGGCTTTTGTCAGCTAAATTGACAGCTGTTGCTGGCCAACCCAGTCTGACGTTATTGAATCTATTGATTTGTGTACACGGACACGTTTCTCTTGTTTTATTGTGATGGTCAGCACGTAATGGGAAGCATTTATACGGATATATCTATACGGAGGTTGGGTTTAGGAAAAGAAGAACAGGGAAAGGAAAGGTCACACACGGTCTCCAGGGTGACAGTCCTGTGTTGTTTGTTGCTTATTTCAGTGCTTTTGACATTTTTGTCACTTTTTGTTTTACTCATGGTCAATAAACTTGATTTGTATGACATTATACCTCATGTTTGAGTTAAAACAAAGCAGAAATGATGTTGAGTGAAAAACCCAAAATGCAATGAAAGTAAGTAAGTAAGTAAGGTTTATTTGTATAGCACCTTTCACAGATAAAAAATCACAAAGTGCTTCACAGTAAAATGTAATACAATACCAACAAAGTACAATACAATGCATAAGAGTTTACTTTAAAAACAAATGGAAAACAGAAAAACAGAAACCATAAAAACCCCACGTCTAACTAAACGCCTGTTTGAATAGCAGCGTCTTCAGTTGCTTTTTAAAAGAATCGACAGAATTAACACAACGTAGAAATGTAGGCAATGCATTCCACAGCCTAGGTGCCACTGCTTGGAATGAACGATCCCCTCTGGATTTAAAATGAGTGTGGGGAACCACTAACAGTCTCTGACCTGATGACCTCAGACTACGGACCGGAGTATGAAGCTGTATCAAGTCAGAGATGTAGTGAGGAACTTGACCATGCAGGGCTTTAAAAGTAAGAACCAGGATTTTAAACTGGATTCTATACTGGACTGGTAACCAGTGAAGTGCTGCTAAAACAGGTGTGATGTGTGCTCTTTTGTTAATGTGAGTTAAAAGCCTTGCAGCAGAGTTCTGAACAGCCTGGAGACGGTAAAGCTCCTTCTTGCGCAAACAGGTAAAAAGAAAGTAATCATTTGTTCATTTCTTTTACCAAGAATTTGCAAAGAATGTTGTATGGGTTCCATGCAACATACATCCACGCATCCAAGTGATGTTTTGGTGATTTGGTTGAAAGAAAGACATATTTCTGATATAAGAATCTTTGTAAACGAGTCGAATTTGACCCGAGGACAACGCCAGGGTTAACAATGGCTTACGTTTGAGAAGACTTACACCTTACTTACACCTTAGCTCTTGTGTTTTTTATATTAAAAAGGTGATTCTAAAAAGGACACCACCCTCTAAACCAATATTACTCAACTTACAAGATTTGGCTGACAATAGGGTGCTGGGTGGCCGGCTGAACATTTTCTAATTGAATTTTTTAAACAATTAAATAAATTGATTTACACTTGGAATTCTATTTTGTACTTTGAATGTAAATAAGATGCCAACATTAAAATGTAGCTTGTTTAATTGGATGTCCGTAAATCCTAGAAATGCCCCATGCACGCACCTGACCTCAGTTAATTTGATAATAATGAATTTCAAAGATATGAGTTTTGTGCTTTGTAACGTTCATTCATTTTGTCAGAGAAATATTATTTCTGTTTATTAACTGACCCTGGCCTTCTTAAATGCTAAGTATCTTGCTCCTATGTTCACATCTTTGGCATGGGGAGGTTTGTGTAAAGGGCCTGTTGTGATCAGGTTACAGAAGCTATGATTAGCCAATTAATATTTGGGGGAGGGTATAACCGTCAATTATCAAAAGACAATATTACTTTTAAGACAATAAGTTCTTTTTTCCCCGATTACAAGATATTATACAACACAGCCTTCATCCCTGTTGTGTAGACCTCAGATTTTCTAGCTTGCAAGTGAAAGATATATCCAATAAGGTGAAATGTTGAGCAACAGCTTTAGATAGAACAGACTGTCAACTCAGGCCATCTGGGTGTATGTGAATCCATCTGGGTGCATGTCTCCTGGGGGACGGAGTCAACTTCTCTCAACTGTAGCTTAAATCATGTTGCTATACTTCCTCAAAGTATTCAACGAGTAGATAACATGAGCATGTTCATTAAGCTTGCATCCATTGAGCTGCATCCATTGAGGGAATATGCTAATAAAGACAAAAAACTTATTGTGAATCATATCTCCCCAGAAAAAAACACATCTTTACATGTTCAGAATGAGTATAGAGACTCTCATTGCATCATTGGAAAACCCTCAATAGGATAGTGTGGGGGCGTTTTTCCCTTAATCATTCTAGTCCACTGTGCACAGATTATATCACACACTACCCATTGTATATTTAGTCATCGCAAGGAAACAGCCAGCGACACATCTTCCCACTGTTATACAGACAAAGTGGTCTGGGGGAAAAAGATGATCCAAGGATAGGGTTTAAAAAAATAACACACACACACATAAGGCCTGGATCTCTTTGTCTCCCAGTGATATATTCAAACAGCCCCTGAAGCTGAGCTGAGGCGAGCCCTGAGCTGCGATCGGGCCGTGATAACAGCCAGATGGATCAATACATGTGTTGTAAAGGTTAAGTGATGTTATGTTGTTCGTTGTTATTGGACACGGCATGTCACACTACATGATACTGACACCTTTTTCTGCCCTTCCTCCTTCCCCGCTCCAGGTTGGGTTGAGGTTGAGGCCCTGCAAGGATCCCATGAAGAGGGTCAAGTGTTGAAGCCTTCACCTACTAAGCCAGTGAACCAGGTTCACCACAGTGATTTGTCCTAGCTGCAGCTTAAAGGTCCAATAGATCTAATTTCAACTGCCTCACAATCAAAATGACCATCATATAGCTGGGCTTGTTTGGCTTGTTGATCAATAGAAATGATTCAAAATGGTCTAAAGATCTCCCAGCTATACCCTTGTTTGTTTTAATTAGCTAAGTAGTGGTTCCAAAAGTGTGGTCTGGGGGACCCAGGGTGTTCCAACGGGTCCCCAGCAAAAAGGGGAATCATTTTTTCACTAAGGGATCCACTACACTTCCATCCATAAGTAACACAATGACAGCACGTATGACTATTTAGTTATGGATTTCACACACCCAAAGCGTTAAATTCAATTCAATTTCATTTATAGTATCAATTCATAACAAGAGTTATCTCAAGACACTTTACAGAGCAGGTCTAGACCACACTCCAGAATTTACAAGGACCCAACAGTTCTAGTAGTTTCCTCCAGAGCAAGCAACAGTGCAACAGTGGCGAGGAAAAACTCCCCTTTGGGATTGGGAGGACAATCAAATGAGGGGTTTGTGGTCTAATTTGTGTCAGTTTAGGGTCCACAATGGAAAAAGGTTTGGGACCCACTGATCTAGCTTATGTACAGTACATGTTTTTCCAAATGTTTCAGTTTATTATCATAGGATTAACATACTTTGCATATATCATGTGTAGATTCTGCACCACAAAATGATTATATGACAATAGCATTAAAAAATATGTTTTCATGTGAGATGTCGCTCTAACATTTAATTTAGTTTCAGTGAAAACCAATATTTGTAGAATTTGAAAATCTGGCACCTCAAACAATAAAGTGATACATTGTCCTCTTGCTTACTGCGTCAATTCTTACTGGGGTGGTTTAATTTTTCTATAAAGTAAAGGGATGATTGATATAAAAGATCTTACAATCAAAATGTCTTCTCACAGTGGCAGTAAGGGTCAGGGTTAAGTTGCAGGTAAAATTGTAGGACTATGATTTGTGCATCATGATCCCTCAGCTTCCACATCCATCCCACCAGGTACCTAATTGCATTCACCTGGTGCTGGTGGTATCACTCACTGATTAGCTGGCCAGAAAAGAAAACCAGGATCAAGTAGCAGGGGGCTAAAGTTGACTGAATAAAGGCCCTGCACACCCGCTCAAATGATTTCAATTCAGGCTGATTAGACCTTCGCTTACGGTGAACTTGGATGGAGCTATAATGGGAGTTTGATGAGGTCACCAAAATATATACAGTACACTTAGAAAGAATGATAAGGGTGCAACCTATCCCACCCCAAGGCGCAACAGAACTAGCAAGATCAGAAACAATATGTGTGTGGGGTTACCACAGAATGGGAAAAAAGTGCTCATTGTTCCTCTGAACCAACATTTTACCTTTCTATCTAGATAGGTGTGGTGTGCTTAACCCTCCTGTTGTCTTCAGGTCTAATTTCACCCCTTTCCAAAAAGTTTATATATCAGAAATTTGGGTTTCTTTCAAACAAATTTTCCCAAAAAATAACGTGGAAGGTTCCCAACAACGCTCCTCACAAGTTAAATACATAATCTAAACTACTTTCATTGAATCTGTGTTTTTCGTCAATTTTATAGCATTTAGAGAAAAAACTATTGGTAAAAAAAAGTGTGAAAAAAGAGAGAAAATGTCAATAAAAGTAACAAAAATGTGAACAAATGTCAAATAAAATGACAAAAATGTCAAAGGATGTTGAAAAAAGTTAAATAAATGTCAAAAACGTGAAAAAAAAAAAAAAAACGCTTTAAAAAATTTGGGGAAAAACCCACGAGAATTTCAAAAGGCTCAGAAAAAGTCGCTAAACGTTGGAAAAAGTGACAAAATCATTGGAGGAAAGAAACAAAAGGGTCGAAAACGACGACCTTAACCTTGATAAAAGGGTTTTCATTTTAAATTTTGACTGAAAAAAAACAAAATTTCCAGGTCAGGAAGACAACATGAGGGTTAAGCAAGGTTTGGAGATACTGGACCTCATCCCAAAACAATGGAATTTAATGATATTCTCCATCAACTCCTGATTGGAAAACATAAAGTCCTAAAACAGGACCAAGGACCCCCAATCAGGGACCATCTATCACTCTACATGCTCTGCACACCCATATAAGCATTTAAGCATTTATATTATAATTACTTCCACTGTGTTTTTAACTGTTTCTATGCTGTATTCTTTTAAGCTGTGAACTTTGCACAAAATTTCATACTACTGTGTACTGTGGTATGACAATAAAGAAATCTTGAATCTACTATAGTGTATCAAATCAAGTTGCGTATTAAATTATATAAATATATAAACTTTTTTGGTGCATAGAATACTACTCTAATAAAATAACAATTGTTTGCATGATATTATAAACCATGATAAACATACCATGTGGTATGTTCACCCTTTGCAGCTATACCTTACCTATAGCCAGTTTCATCAATGGTTGTTTTTGTTTTCACAAAAAGGCTGATGTATATATATTTTGTTGGCCCCCCCTGCAGTAACTCTGAGGACCCCATGTTGAAGATCTCTGGACTAAAAGAATTAGTCCTCCATATTAGGTGCTTTAAGTTCCTGAATAACTTGGATCAACAGAAGAACATGGCAGAATAAGCCTGCTGCTATCTGTCGAAATCCCTTCGTTATATGCGGGAAATAAGAAGAACAACCTCCTTCATGCTACAAATGTCAGGCTGTGACGAACAATGAAATTGTGCAATAAGGCAGACCTGCTTGGTTCTACCAGGTAATTAAGATTTACAACAAATATTTTATTGCATTTACTATCTAACTGGGACGTTTCGGGACCAATAGATATGATTTCAATGGGCGTAGCAGACACGAGATACACAAGCAAATTGTATCTTGCTAATTTATATAGCTTACGTTACTGTTTTGAGTGAACAGTTCATTTCATATATTGTATGTGCTGTTTTCTTTTTTTCTTTCTGAAAATTATCCACCAAAATATTTCAATATTTTTTCCCTCGACCATATTGCGGAGCCACTGTTGCTAGTCCACACAGCATTCTGGGATAAGAGAAAAACGGGCTCTGGTTTATTGGCATTTCATTGTCCTCATAAATTTATCAGAGTCTAAATAGCCAACACAAAGAAAGCGAAAGGTGACATACATCCATCAAAAGTTCACTTTGAATGAACATTTTAAATCAAGATTCAAGATTTCTTTATTGTCATACCACAGTATGCTATGGTATGATATTATGTGCAAAGTTCACAGCTTAAAATAATACAGCACAGAAACAGTTAAAAACACAGTGGAAAAGTTGAGTTATTATTTATATGAATTAAAATAAAGAAATGCTTAAATGCTTATATGGGTTTGCAGAGCATGTAGAGTGATAAATATACATATTGTCTAAAAAAAACAACTGAAAAATATGTATATCTAGATGCTAGATACATACAGTTGAGAAGTATAAATATCAATATTTAAAGTAAAAGTAGAGAATAAGTTGCAGTCAGCATAGATACTAGGGGGCATTTCAAACAGATTCATTTGTACATGAATAGTATTCAGATTGATTGGATTGTTTTAGTGTGTTTCATTGTAGCAATAGTCAAAATTAACCTGGAAGCATTTCATTCACCAACCGTTTACCCTTACTGTACCGGTATTAGCCTACCATAGAGGACTGTAGCTTACATTACCAGTCACATTAGCACACCCAGCAATTAGCAGCTTAGTCTTTACTGACTGCATGTTGACGACTCTGACTCTTGTTTCCGAGGTGCACGCGACGTGGCAGTCTTGGAGGATTATCAGTGCTCCAAATTACATAACTGAACTAATGAGATACATACTTACACAGTTTCAACCCCTATTCCCACCGGGTGCCTCACTGGCGGAGTGAAATATTCCTCAGCTCCCCGTGGACTCCCCGCACATCCCCGCCTGTCTGGGGAGAGGAGAGCAAAAAATGAGGCGAGCGAGCTCAGGAAGAAAATGTAGAGAGGAAATAAATGGAGATGTATCGTCACCAAAAGGTCTGACTGACAAGTAGCTAATATGCTGTAATTGTTCAGCGAGTGGATTGGAGCTTGTCTCCAAAGTGACCCGAGGTGACAATGACTTCTTAGGCTAAGTGTTTGTTACACTTCAGGTTCATTTTGCTGTTGCCGATGCCTCATTAAATAAAGGCTAAAACAGGCTGTGCGTATGTAGGGATGTACAGTATATCAACAAACCACATAGCAGGGGAAAATGGGTTGTTGCCTGTAGACATGGGACTCCTGAATATTATTTCTACCAACTCAATAATAAACAGCGTGATTGTTGACTTTGTGATAGGAGTGAAACTGAGACCTAACAAGCACTTAGGGATGGAAGAGCACTGAAACTAGTGGTTTCCTCCACTCTATCACACAATGCAGAAAATTGAGGTCATGCTGCCATTTGTATTCATGGTAATATGGCACTGCAAATAACAGTCGGGTTTGTTTAAAGTTCCATGCCCCAGATGTATATTTATATTTCTCCACCTGGCACCCAATTCATTTTGCACCAACGACCACTCGACTTGTAAATCTCGGCTAAAACCACAACCTAGTGATTTATGCCAGATAAGAAAAACAAAGCTAACATATTGTTTTGGTGCTATTTCTCCCTAAATATGCCTCGGAGGACATTGGTTCAAACACAAACCCTGCTAGTCACGCCAAGTATGTCAAGTATTGGCTGTGCTACTACCCGTTGTCTAAGTTATTGCTTGTTTTATTTACTCCATGTGACAATGCCATAAAGGGAGACTCAAACACAAAGACTTCACACGACTGCTTTTTTATCAAGGAATGTAACTCTTGAGCAAGAAGTAAGAGCAACAAAGAGTTAGAGGAGACAAGTATCTTCAAATGCCCGAACCCCCAAGTCATACAAATACACATTCGCCCTTAAAAGCTAGGCTACATCTTAGTATTTGTATTTCATCTTTGTCACACTGATAAGAAGTTAAATGCAACTATATTTGCACTAATACAACACAAGATGTGAATTAAAAGTCCATTTTAATAAAAAGAGGAGACAGCCTAACTGGAGGGGACAGATTCACTGCATTATTTATCATGTTACAATGAGCTTATCCCATAATTACTGCATGGTAATTCCCTTATGTATGTCAAACTGTGTCTCTCTCCCCCCTCCTCCTCCTCATCCAAATTAAAATCTACACTGGCTTCTTTATCATTCTAACTACTGTATATTACCTCCAGTGCTAATAATGAGGCTTTTAAAAGACACTTACCTCTAAAAGCTAATTGTTTTTGTTTGATTTTTGGTGACACTTTATCAAGACCGGCTGTTAATTAACAGCAATTTTACATTAACTATTAAAGGAGGCACCTTATTAATTAATGGCCTCAGATGCAATTAAATTACAGATGCACACACCAATTTAGCAACCAACTTTCCTTAATCCTGCGTAATTTCAAAGGGATTTCAGAAAGGGGGGAAAGTGATTCTATTATTATGGCTGCAGTAGGTGTTAATTAAGAAGTAACTAGCGGGTGCATCTAATATGGAAGATGTATATATATGTGTGTGTGTGTGTGTGTGTGTGTGTGTGTGTGTGTGTGTTTTGGCTTGGTTTTTGGGGGGGTATTTATGCAACAAAAACACAACTTGGGATTTTACCCCACAAACCAAAGCTACATTTCTGCTCCAATAGCAAGCAATTTCCCTGATAGAGATATATTCCTTTATGCTGCTGCTTGACTTGTATGTTTCTATCTGTCCCTCTTTTGCTCTCTTCTGTATTCGCCTCATAAATCTGTATCTTTGAGGTAGAGTTTCCATTTTGCTCCAGGCAATAGGAAACAGAGTCTCATGCTGTTGCTGAATCCCCTTGTTCATGGTTGAATGCTTTTTGTGTATAGGTGAGTTTCTTTCAAACTGTCAAGACTTCAATTCTTATACCATATGTATAGCTGAAATATATATTTATATAGTTCTATGTTATCACAAATTTCTTATCTTTTCTAAATGTACTTTAAAAGGGGTGTTTTTCAAGTTTTTAATGCTCAGGTGGTATTTATTTGAGACTCAAAGTACGTTGGTGGTAACTCAGTTCAGTACATGCGAAAAACATAAACCTTGTCGAGAGAACCATCTGGAAAGGGTTTTGAAACTGAACTTGCCATTCAAAAGATTTCTGTCTTTATCCATTTGTTTCTGGTAGTTATCCACAACCATGCTGCTGCATCGCTTCCTGATTTCCCAAAGCAGGCCGAGGCCCAAATGACAGAAGACTTCAAAAAAACGAGTGGCGTTATCAGGAATTTATGTTATTAACGCGTTCATTTAAGAGGAATCTTGAAGTGTACTGTATGGCAACTATTTGTTTTAAATAAAAAATGCTTGTAGCATTAGATTAGCTTTGTCTACTACACCACATGCTAGTGTCTTGCTGTTTTTTAACCCCCGTCAAAATTGAAAATCAACAATTTTGTTGATGTTTTTTTATCAATCTTTTTAACTTTTTCTTATATTTCTGACACTTTTTTTCAATGTTTGTCACTTTTCGACATTTTCAGCACTACAAAACACTAACTTATTAACTTTAGATGTCCAGTTATTTTAGGAATTTATGGTCAATAAACCTAATTTATAGGAAATTATACCTAATGTTTGAGTTAGAAAAGTAGAAATTAGGAATAAGGATAATCACAGACTGGAATATGTCAACTTTTACTCAATACTATTTCAAAACCACTTCAATTGTTTTTTTCAAATGCTATAAAATTGAATAAGACACCCCAAAATTACCCATCAAAATCACCCCAATGAGCGTTGTGTGGAATCAATCATGTTATTTTGGGTAATTACAATGGGGTAGTTAAAAAGACCCCACTACCCCATTGATATAGGAAAATGGGTCAATTTGATCCAAGAACAACATAAGGGTTTTAAACAATGTGGCTCAATATCTTACTATTCTAAAGATGCTTAGATGCTCTAGCTCACCCAGTAAAAGCGTGCGCCCCATGTAAGCCGAGTCCTGCAGAGGCCGGGGTTCGAATCTGACCTGCGGCCCTTTGCTGCGTGTCACCCCATCTCTCTCCCACCTTTCCTGTCTATCCACTGTCACTATTTAATAAAGGGAAAAATACCCCAAAAATAATACAAGTAGGCTTGTCTATATCAACGATATTCCACTTTTGGGATTGCTCCGGGTGCCGCCGGAAATTCTGCCTGATGTCACTCATTTTCGGCTGGATATCCGTCACCTTCCTCTTTCTTTGTGTTGTAATTCTAACCTCTGGTGGATTTCTGAGGACTATGGTTAACTGCTCCTTTTCTGTTGCATGACTAAAACAACTTTTGGACAAACACCTTCCACCAAAACAAGTTCCTTCCTTACGCTATTTTGCAGAGGTTCTGTTTCTCCGTCTGGCACGAAGATGTTTGTGATTGGTTCAAAGAAATGCAGATAAACTAGAGCGCGTTTTTCTCCCATCCCAGAATGCTGTTTGGACTAGCCAGATCCTTCTACGCAGCACTGTGGAGGAAGGTCATGTGGAGGTGATCATTTCCAAATCCATGTCAAGGACCCTGAAAATGTCTTTCCCCCCCCACTTCTAGCCCATGTACTGTAAGTACAACCCCCTACAATAGTTGGACTGAAGTCAGAGAAAGAAAAATCAGCTCATGGGACCTGGATGTACGTTCGCCATCTCCTTCTATAATGTCTAGAAGAGCAATGCCCCTCATAAGGGAATATCCAAGTCAACACGCGTGCTGTCTGATTATGTTAATAGTAAATCCAATTATGCACTTATAGCATAATGCTCGAGAAGGAAACTAGGCTTGTAGCCCAAGGGGTCCTCAAGAAATGGGACGGGTGGATGTTGCATTTGCAAAATTGTGGAATCAATAGGTTTTTTTTGTGCTCGGGAGACATTGAGTACACACAGTAATTACCTCAGTGTCTGTGTTTGTTGTATCAATGTCAATTAAAATATCAGGAATGGTCAGAGAGGTTGGGAATCTTAATTTGTTTCTCAAAATCTGCCTCACAATGATCACTTTAATGGAGAGCAGTTTAGAGCTGAAACAATTAGTTGAATAATCAATTAGACAATCAACAGAAAATGCAACCGCATTTAGGAGTTGATTATAAGTTTATAATTCTTTTTTTCTTTTCGAAAAATGGCAAACAAACTCACTGGTTTCACTTTTCTAAATGTGAAAACAGTTAGCAGCAGCCATGCAGCTGTTTTATGGCACTACAGATGATATAGCAGGGTGTGTCTTCATGTCCGTAGACTGTGATTTAACCAAAACATATATGAGTTATAATTATTCATCATGGTGTAGAACGGGGTCTTCTTTAAGCCAAGAACCCCTTAACTGAGACAGACAGGATCAGGGACCGTGTGCTACATACATTGTATCAAATTAAGTTGCATATTAAAGTGACTAGATGTATTTTTTTTATGTTGCTGAAGCTCTTTCATATTTCATACAATGATCATGTAACAGCAATGCCTCTGCCCGGGTCTGACTTTTCCCGCGCAGTCACAGAATGATTTGCAGCAGGTAGACGGCGCCACAGTAACACATTCTGACGGGTCACAGATTTCTTTGTTACACCGGAAAAAGCCTGTGTTAGTATCCAGCCTTTTGAGCCAGGCAAAAGGAAGCAGGGGATTTCGTTATATAGGACTAACTGTATTTAAATGTTATTTTAGAGGTCATCTGCTGTAGTTATGGCTGATACTAGGGCAGGGCCATCATAGAAAAAAGACCTAGAACAACTATAAGCTGAAAGGGAAAAGACAACGGGCGTTAACGCAGTCACACTCAGTCGGGCTTTCAAAGGATGGAGACAAGTAAATGATTCAAAAACGTCCCAGAATTGTCCCTCAGGTACGTAATATGTCTATTTCATTCATAACATACCTTTAGATTGTGCGATGTGGCTGATTTCCCCCTTCCATTTAGCGCGGGACATGTTATTCCTTTTACTGTGTTTTTGTAGGCCTACTGTTGTTTTCCCTTGTCGCCTTGTACTTGTATAAAGCGTCCGTGGGTTTTATGACATGCACTATATGAATCTAAGTAATTATTACGTTGGTTGCTTCAACAATCTCTTATGGCTTTGGCTCGTGACACAGTGACAGTGATACCCGGGTTTAGCTCACGAGACACCCAAAGTAGGCTAAATTACTGAATGCAAAACTTGAATCAGTAACTTGTTCTCTTATTGGAAATGAATGATTTTCTGTCCGAACAAATTCATCGTGACCATATGACCTCCCCTTAACGCTAACTCGGATACAATCAACACAATGTAAAAAGTTACATGTAGCCATCGGCGCTGATCTATGTTTTGCTCCATGGGTGCTCACGGGCGCGCGCCCTTTAAAAACAAAAGTAGTCAAAAAAATGCATTTCACCATAGGATAGGATCATAGGAAATGGACATCAACCGAAATGAACACACATGCCTATCGACTCGATACTAAAGCCATTAAGTCTTTCAACTCAGGACAGCGGCACGTCTCACAAATACAGACACAACCGGAGATGAGAAGTTGTACTGACACATAACCGCGATCAGCTTCATGGGACATTATGAATCAATGGAGCAGGGGGACTGATAGCGACATAACCAATCACACTTAGCACCAACTGCAATGTTTCATTTTAAATGAATGTAGCCTACTGGCAGTTTGGCACACGTGGGCACCCAGTATTTTCCATGGGTGCTAATGCTCCGGAGCACCCACGATATCGGCGTCTATGCATATAGCCACTGTAAACTGGGCCTACAATAACATGGAGGGCGGCCTAAAGCCTTTATAGTGCAAAGAATACTTATATAATCTATTAAATAATAATTGTCTGCAAAAATCATGCTTTATTGTTAAAAAAAAAACATGCATGTTACATACATGTGTCATAGTGAACTGTATCTGTACACCTGTATACCTTACCTTTCCTAAGGGCCAGTACGCCTGTCCAGGTTTTGTTTTTTTCACAAATAGGCTGATTCATATTTGCTATATTTGTATGAGACATTTTCATTTATTTTTTTTAAACTTCCAAAAAATTACAAAAAATGATGTGGTGGCCCCCCGGCGGTAACTCTAAGAGCCCCCCATCCCCCCAGGGGTCCCAGACCCCATGTTGTAGATATCTGTTCCAGAGTATGTCCTGTTCTGCTTTGTTTTTTCTGCATTAGAAACATGCACACACAGCTCTAGCAGTCCTGATCCATGTGATTCAGACATTTGCTGTTTATGCTGTACATGAAACGCCTCCTAAAACACCCAACTGTCTGTGTCCATACTAATTAATGTTTACCAAACTTGAAAGCCTGCATAGGCTACACTGGGAACCACAATTACAAATGTGCCTTCAACAACAATTTGTTTCTCGGGCGACAGAGAACATTAAAAGTGCAACTTAAATGAGCGTACAAAGCTAACAAACGCGTGTATTAAAAACTATTTCAAGCCCCATTTTGATCCCCCAAGACATCCTATCAGTAACAAGTCCCTCATCGGAAAAGAAACTGCACAACACATTCAAACCAGCAATTAGTGCAAATTAACAGACATTTTCAAAAATGTCTTTGCTTAGAAAATGGCTGCTTTGTAGTTCAAAAAATTCCCACTTTGGCCTTAGAGTTGGAGTGTTCCCAGCAAATGCTTAAATCCTAAAATAAGTACTGCAATCTTCTGGCACAGATACAGTGTAATGCTTTAAAAACAATTTAGCAACTGTCATCGCTGTAATTACAATAACTAATTACCATCCTCAGCAAACAAATAGCTTAACATAATACGCAGGCCCAATCAATTTTGAAGAAATGCAAATTCTGACGCAAAAAAAAAGGGGACATTTTTGGCAAACCTGAAAGAATTACAGTGAAATAACACTTTGTTTTATCCACACATAATTCCCAGGGAATATCATATCATAAATATTTGCATTCAGTTCTTATCAGGACATTTGCATTTGCTTCTTATCAGTCGGCAAGCCAGGCACTGGCAGATAGGGAGAGCTGCCTCCACGCCATACACACATTTCTAATGAGTCACGTCGCAGGCTGATATCATATTTTGGCTAGAACTTTATCACCAAAACGAGGAGGTCATTTTCTCCTGGAGTTGGCTCATCTTGGAACTGTCTTTGAGTTTTTTTTTTTTTTTTTTTTCTCTGATGTGATTCAACTGAGATTCATTTTTTAAAGCCCACAAAAAAGGATTATTTCCTCTCCTCCCCCAACCGCAACACCCCCATATCAGTGGCAGGAATGCTTGCAATGATTATCATTCTGTCATAAAATATTTTCACTTTTATCAGAGTATTATTTTATTTGCCACAGCATCCCTCGGAACAAAGACTCTGGGGAAGGGGAGGAAACACACACACACACACACACACACACACACACAACGAGCTCATCTGCATGAACAGCAGTGGATGACAGGCAGGAGACTCCGCCATCTCATTTTGGTACACATGTGCAACAGTTTCCAGGGGGAAAAATTAAAGTAATTGTTTGATAACATTTTCAAAAAGGTATTCCACAATAACAATTTCATGGTGCATTGCAGAGTATAATTACGAATCAGCCTTTATTTTTTATTTTTTTCTTGGACAGCCAAGGAAACACTTGGGGTCAAGTAAAGTATCCTAGTCAAATTCTCCTCTCATTAGTGCAATCGCTTCTCTCTGCTAATTATTTCCTCTCTCCCCCCCCTGGATTATCCTGAGCAACACGCAGCGTTAGGCCGAAGGATGATTCTGTACTTTTTTTTTATTTATTTCAAAATGTGTTGTTCCTGCAAATACGTTTTGCATTAATTACAGCTTGATGTGACCAAATGTTAAACATCCTTTTGATGTAATGTAATCATGTGTCAAAATGCATTCATATGCATGCTCTGCTTTTTTTTGGGGGGCAGTTGACATATTTTTTTTTTTCACTTTGAGTTTTGTAAGCAATTAAAAAAGGCAAAAATGCATTTCCCTGCCCACAGTGAGGGGGAAAAGAAGGAGATGTGGAATAATTGAGAAAATTCAAACACAGAGCAATCACTGAAATGTGCTGTAAGGAATGGATGTGACACCTAAATGATTTGCTCTCCGAGTAATTCACATGTAAATCCAAACCGGAAGAAAAAAAAATGACAGTGAAATGACAGCGGACTGATTAATGGCAGACAACAGCACTCTGAAACATACCAGGACGATAGCAAGGAGTGTGACCAAACTAAAACCGAGTCATCCCCCTTCCTCGCATCTCTCTGTGACTGTGTCTCTTTTTTCTGGAGAGGATAAGATGTAAGGAAATGCATGAGGGAATGTATTCATGTGCAGCCCTGCCTTTCTCGAAGGTAGGTCTCTGAGCCTTTTTCCCTCAGTCTTCATTAGGGCTCTGTGCCGGCTGCAGCTTGGACGAGGGCAGCTGGATCACCTTAAGGATTCTCCTTAAATCTTATCTGAGGCTTTGTTTAAACAGAGGAGGGGAGACATTCCACTGGGCCCAGCTCCGAAGATCTATCAGGCAGCATTCAAATAATCAGCAGCCTCTTTATCCAAGCGCCACTAAAATGAGGAATTTTGGATCCCTAATAGCACAAGCTCTATACAGTATTTCTGTATAATATAAAACTATACTGAAGGCATCAGTGAATCATCACATATTTTCAATTCAATTTAATTGTATTTATAGTATCAACTCATGGCAACACTTATCTTGAGACACTTTACACATAGAGTAGGTCTAGACCACACTATAATGTATAAAGTCCCAACCATTCTAGTAATTCTATAATATGTGAGTCATTTGTAAAGACAAATTTTATGTCTGAATTTAAAAAAAATATTTTTTGTCTGTTACCGGAAGCACATGTGTGTCAAACTGCCCTGAACAGCTACACATGCGTTTTCAGTTAATCTGGCTGATTAGACCTCTTCCCAGATGCATTAAGATGGATAGATTGACATATTTCTGAGTCTGCTGTTTACTTGGTTGCACCTGTTAGGGCAAGGCAAATGACAGCTTCATCATTTTTATTGGTAGAAAATATTTGTGACGTAATTAATTCCCACGTAAGGTCGGGCCCACCTTTAACCTGAGCAGAGGTCTAACTGAACTGAAACCACCCGTGTGGGTGTTGGCACTACGAGTTAAATCACCCGCAACTCACATCTGCACTCGACTAACATCGGGGAGTGACTGTTTTCAGAGGCTTTACTGTAACACGTCATTAATCTGGCGTTGCCAGACCGCCACACCTCCATCTCCACAGCGCTGCCAGGAAGGTCTGGCTACAACATGGATACTTTAGGGTAGGAGGAAAAAGCACGCTCCCTAATGCTGCAACAGCGGCTCTGCAAAATGATCTTGGGAAGGAACTTGTTTTGGTGGAAGATTTCCAACCTGCGAAAAAAAACGCCAAATACAACATATGATGAAGTTTACTGTTCACACAATACAGTAAGGGGAGCTATTCAAATTAGCTGCATACATGGTTATATGTAACTTGCTTTTACCAGTGTATTGCTGTGTGTATTTGTCCATAGCAAATCCCCGCCAATCATACCCAAAACATCCCAGTTAGAGAGTAGATGCCGTAAACATATTCTTTATAAATCTTTACAATCATTCCCCGAAAAACCGAGCAGGCCTGCCTTGTTGCACGATCAAAATTGGCTTTAAAGGTGCCGTAGGATTGCAAAGATCCAGGACTTAGCCAAACAAATTGAACATCAACAACTTCTCAGTCCCTCCCCCTCACAAGGGAGAATGAATGCATGAGCATGAGGTGCATGAGCAGTGACTGACACGCAGTTAGCAAGTGCATTCTGGGAGTTGTTGTCCTTCATCCACATGAGGCAAAAAAAAATTTCTGGCTTTTTTCAGGTCTAGAAGGCACCAATTTCTCAAGTTTTTTTCACATTTCTACTACATAATTGACCCAATTTAAAGATATATATTCATCTTTCCAGCGGTGAAATATCCCTTTAAGTCTTGCCATTTTCAACATGTAACTTGCTACCTCAAAGTTTGTTGTTGTTTTCTTGTTGTTATCAACAGACGTTTTCCCTGAAAAATTCATCCATTGATCCAGACTAACACGTCATTAACATATTTGATAAAATATATGGTGTAAGGAATGTAACCTGTAGGCAGTTGGCTGGTTTCTTCATGCCTAGCTGTGCAGAGTTTGTGGCCATTATTGCTGACAGTGTCTCTACTGGAGCTGGAGTTTTGGAGGGCCCAGCCTCAGGCACACAGCCTGAAGTCTGCATGGATGGCGGTGGCCTCCAATCCCTCCACAAAGCCTGGCAACCTGAGTTCAGAGCTGTTAACTCGCTGTAAACACCATGATCTACTGTTGTACGCTCTGCTCTGGCCCACACTGCACACACACATTAGCGCTTTGTCCAGCCAGTGAACTCCAAAATCTCTTTGTCTTTGTCTTAGTTACAGCAACCATCAACCCTCTGCAAGTTTACCCTGCACTCTCTTTCAATCACTTTCATCATTTCTTTCATTTATACGCCCCCTTTCTCCAGTTTCTTCAGTTTGAGTTAGGCATATACGATGATAGGACCATCTCCTTGGAGCAATCTACTGGCATCACATCTACATTATCATCATTCAAAAAATATTTGACAAGGCCACTAATTAATAATGACTTCTAAGACTTTTAAGTTTGTATTGTAATTCATCCCAATTATGTACACTTACACCCTATTTTATTGTTTTTTTTTCTCACTGCTGCTAAATTAAGTGTTTATCTTTATAAGCCACATCTTGGCTTCTAACCTCCCGCGCACAATGTTTTAGCCTTTATCAAGCTTTGTTGTTTATTGTTTTAAAAATGTGCAAATTAACTGAAAACTGAACTTAACTAAAACAATATAGCAATGTGCAATGACTCAAGGGCTTTGAGATGAAATAAAAATCTATTTACTGTATATCTCAGCGGATTGTAGATTTGACTGATGTAAAAAATATGGCTATTCTCACTGCTATTATCTTCCTTCCCTCATTTCTGGCAACTAATATTTACTTTTTACTGTAAATGGTGTTTTTTGAAAAAACAATTTGAATAAGTTAAAGCAATGATTGAAATATCCCATATAATCTCAATTGAAATACCAAATATACATGATAGCCTTTTTCTAACCTTTTTGCTAGACTAATACTTTAGTGTACTGTGCTATATAGAAATATGCAAACATTTGGTTTGAGGATTGAATAATTGCTGAACTCATTGTTGCTTTAAAATATCAAAAACTAAGGGCAATGTATCCTAGCGTCACAAAACATGGCAACTGGTTATAATGGGGGTAGATAAGACGGACGCATGATTGTAATATAAGCTAATATTTACTTTTGGTGAGTGTGTGTGTGTGTGCGTGTGTTTGTGTGTGTATGTGTGTGTTTGTGTGTTTGTGTGTGTATTGTGCATATTTATATATGTGCAACATTTATGTTTGCAAATGTACATAGTGATTTATCTTACACACACACACACACACACACACACACACACACAAACACACACACACACACACACACACTAGGGCCCTGATGGAGTGGGGCTTAAAACTAAAAAACTCTGCAACACTTTTTTAGTTTTGAGTTTCTTTTTTGTCCACAGACATTGCATGTTGAATCATTGAGCACTATACCATATTATATACCTATATTATGATATACTTATACTCTGTTGTAATAAACCTGTAGTACCAAATTTTATGGAGAACAATTTCCCCTTTTGATAGGAGTTTCCTTTTAGTCCCAGTGTGTGGATTACCTTCTGTGAGAGCCAGTTAAGCACATACTTGTATGTTATATACTGTATGTTCAACAGTCATACATATTTTGAATAGTCATTTATAAGTTGACTATGCTACATTTATGTTTGCATTTGGTATTATTCTTTCTTTCCTTGTGAGCCAGAATAATACAAGGTTGTACTTTTATTATTTGTGAAAAACAAGCTTTTGATAGAGTTATATCATAAAGTATTGTGTTAATGGGAATAGAGCCTTAAGTGGTCTGACTGGGACCAGGCATGTGAGTTTAATTTCATTAAAAGTCCAAACTAAGACAATCAGACTAAGTGGTCTTGGAAGTTGTCCCCCCACCGTGATCCTCTGTGCTGTAACAAATACATGATACATGATTCACAATACATGGGTGCATATTCAATATTTATTGCAATACAATTGTATTACGCAGGGGCGGAATGGGACCAAAAAAATCTACAGGGAGATTTCACAGACCACCGGCCCTCGAGGGTTCGGATGGTCCGGTGAATGAATGAACAAAACACAGCAACATGAGCCAGTCTAGCCCAACGCAAGTAGCGCATTGGAACTGACTGCCAGGCTAGCTTATGCCTGAGGTGGTTGTTTTTGGAGAAAAAGAGGAACGATTATAAGTCTGCGCTCAGCTTTAAACAACAATGTTAAAAACAATAGACAAAGCCCGAAATCTTGGTGTAGTCATGGACTCTGACCTGGATTTTAACAGCCACATTAAGACATTTACAAAGTCAGCTTATTATCACCTTAAGAATATATCAAGGGTTAAAGGACTTATGTGTCAGCAGGATTTGGAAAAACTTGTCCATGCTTTCATCTTCAGTAGACTTGACTACTGTAACGGGGTCTTTACAGGTCTCCCTAAAAAATCTATCAGACAGCTGCAGCTGATTCAGAACGCTGCTGCTCGGGTCCTCACTAAGACCAAGAGACTGGATCACATCACTCCAGTCCTCACTAAGACCAAGAGACTGGATCACATCCCTCCAGTCCTGAAGTCTTTACACTGGCTTCCTGTGTCTCAAAGAATTGATTTCAAAATGCTTTTGCTAGTTTATAAATCACTAAATGGTTTAGGGCCAAAATACATTTCTGATCTGCTACTACACTATGACCCTCCCAGACCTCTCAGGTCATCTGGGACAGGTCTGCTTTCTGTCCCCAGAGTCAGAACTAAACAGAGGGAAGCAGCTTTCAGTTTCTATGCTCCTCATTTCTGGAACAAACTTCCAGAAAACTGCAGATCCACTGCTACTCTCAGTTCTTTTAAATCAAGACCTTTCTTTTTGATGTTGCCTTTCTTTAACTGGATGTTCATTTCTTTAATGTGTAATTTCTTATACTGCACTGTAACTTTTATTCTTTCAAAAGTCTGACCAGAGCTATGCCATTTGGGAAGGGGCCGCTCACTGATCCCCCTACATTTCAATCACACATGTCAATCACAAATTACCCCTCCCACTCCAACCATGGGCTGTTCTCCCTGCTGCCCTCTGGCAAGAGGTTCAGCTTTACATGCAGAACAACAGCTTCACCCCATGTCATAAGACTGCTGTATTCCCAATAATCCCCCCCACATACATACGACACTAGTCACTTTACATGGACAGTGTCAACCCTATTCGCACTACGTAACTTTATATTGTTCATTTCACTGTTTTCACTGCAATACATCCTGCTGCTACTGATATTCACACTAGTCATAATCGTCTTATAATTTTTATTGTATATTGCATATACTTACTTATATTTATACTGTTTCTCTTTTTACTTGTCTTCTGTTTCTTTTTTTTTTTTTTAAGCCTTGCAACATAATCTCGCTATATTGTGAACGTGTAGTTGAAAGACAATAAAGTCTGCCTAAGTCTAAGTCTTCTAAAATATCCAAGTCATGGTCTGCACTTCGTTAGTGCTTTCTGACTAGCCTGTGTTCACGGGCAACACACCAGGCCGCCGGATGGTGTTGTTAAGAACTTGCGATGTATAACTATTATCAGACCGGCCCTCATCGCCTCGAAACACTACCGGCCCAAAAAGTCCAGACTCTCCCAATTGCTACTCCACTACAGGTATTGAGTATTGCTATTTCCTTTAACAAAAACAGAAGTTAAATAATACACTTCTAGGGACAACATATAATTTCTTAAAACTAAATGTTTTCCAAAAAGAATGCACATCACGTGTCATTTATTTAACTTGTAATAAACTAGTCTGGCTATCACCAGACCGAGCCAAGCTCAATAGATTAGAGATTGAGCTTTGGTCTGGAGAGTCTGCAGTGTATTTTCAATATCTATTTTCTGCATGAGAGGCGTGACCAACGGGCATAGTTCAAATGACTGTACGCGATTGGATAGTCCTTCAACCAATCAGACCAACGATCCAGGTGACCTGCTCAAGTTTAAGGTAATCTCAAAACAAGGAAGCATTGGAAATAGTAAAAGGCATGAGAACAGCACTGAAAACTGTTGTGAATGTGAAAGTGAAAGTGATTTAGGCCATGATTTCATAAAACGATGCAGGTAGTAACGATGGAGGACTGCAGATGTAGTCTTATCTTCCATTCTGGCACTATATGTACATGGCTTTTCAACATTTGTGCAGTCTGGGGTGTCATTATCTTTCAAAATGCTTGTTGAGCAGCATTTTCTGGAGCCTGGTTTTGCAGCCATGTTTGGGCCTTGCACGGTACATGTGGGGTCGGTGCATTTGAGGCCAAGTTACCCGCCGCTCTCAGAGGGGGGGCCACTGTCCACGCCGACTTTTACAACTGGTGAGCTGCCACCAAACCAAAGCGCTGCTAATCGCAAACTCATAAACAGCTAAAGGCCTCGCAAATGAGCGCAGAGATGGTGTTATGGTGTTTGCAGAGCAGGGCAGCCGGGTGCCTGTCCAAATCAAGAGGAGTTTGGGGCCAGTCTTTGTCTGAGGATCTCAGTTTGGCCAGCAGTCCAGCCCCAGCAGGGACCGGGATCTAGAGGATTTGAGTAGAGCTTCGGCAGCTTTTAGAAATAAGCTTGTTGGGGAGATGGTGCTGTACAGTACAGCGGTGGATCACAGAGAATGGAGAGGAAGTATAGAGGGGAGCCTCGGCCACAGAATAGATAATATATGTAGCTCTTTTATCAGCATTAGTTAATGCATGCATGACCCCTTGATACGATTGGAACCATTTATTATACCATTACTTGTTTGTCCTGATGTTTGTCATGAGTATGAAGACTGTCTGGGTTGGAAACTACTGAACTCGTACTTACCTAAATAACAGGAATGCCACTAAAAATACTCTGTTACAAGTAGGGGTGGGGGAAAAATCGATACAGCATAGTATCGCGATATTTTCCGTGGTATCGATACACAGACGCCAAGTATCTATCTTTTATTTTATATGTGTTGGTCAGTTTGTCCATCTTGCAGCAATAAAACTGAAGTTAGATGAATAAACAGAGAAATGTATCTTTTTAGATAAAACAGATGTTGAAAAAGGGTAATAAATTGCAATATATTGCAGAATATTGCAATATCAGTCTTTCCAAAAAGTTTTTTTGTGATTTTTGCGGGCAAAAATCCTTGATTATGCGGCACATTTACTTAAAAAATGCAACGGAATGTGCAGGATATTTATGCATATTTACTGCGGTTTGATGAAAAAGAGAATGTTTGTCTTGTTGCGTAATTACTCACTTCATAACGTTCCCATAGCAACAGGGGAAAATGGCTGCTCTTATGTGAAGTTAACACAACATTTTTCAACTTTCTGCTAAGATACATGGGACTTTTTTGCAACTAAATGCAGGGATTATAAAATAATGGAAGCCCCGCATTATTTTGCACCGAAACCTGCAATTCAAAAGTGCGGCGTATTTTTAAAAATGCGGCACCCACATAAATATGCGGACTTTGGCTGATTATGCATTGAATTATGCGATTGCATATTCATGTTTTTCTGGAAGGACTGCAATATGTTTAAAAAGCGCAATAATATGGTATCATGACGTAAGTATCGCGAGGCCTCTGGTTATTCCTACCCATAGTTACAAGTACAAGTTTATTTTACTAAGGTAAAAGTACAGAAGTATTATCAGCTAAATCTACTTTAGGGATCATAAAAGTACCCCTTTGAAAGAAAACTAGTTTATCTGAGGTTATATTGCATTATGTTTGTGTGAACCAATGTTTCAGTTGATCATAGTTACTGTAACTTTATGACTCAGGAATATTTCTGGTAGTTGTTTAATACCTGCATCCAATTACTTTATGAATAACTGAACCCTAACTAGTGGGTGCAGATTCTGTCTGAGGTTTCTTCCTGTTCTGTCTAGACTTGTAAAGTGTCCTGAGATAACTCCTGTTCTGATTTGAAACGGTAGCTAAAATTAAATTAAAATGGAACATATCTTTCTTTATGACCCTTAAAGGTATTTTGATTTCCCTTCATCCTGTTGTGTGCAGCATGTATGGAATTAAAGGAAACTTTCACTGGACTTAAAATGAACTAAAGTCATAAAGACATGGCAAGAAGTGCAAACATATTAGGTCCCATGGCATGAAAATTTCACTTCATGAGGTTTTTTAACATTAATATGAGTTCCCCCAGCCTGCCTATGGCCCCCCAGTAGTTAGAAATGGCAATAGGAATAAACCGAGCCCTGGGTATCCTGCTCTGCCTTTGAGAAAATTGGAATCTTGCTCCTTATGAGGTCATAAGGGCAGTTGGTCAAAGTGGCAGTTGGTCAAGGAAAGCTCATTGTGGGAATTCACACTAAACATGCGTCCTTTGGCGTTTGTTATTGACACAAAAAGTCCCCTTTAGCGACTCTTGATGTCACTTTTTATGCTCTGGGTTGCGACATATTGACTAACAAGAACAGGACAGTTAGGTTTAGGAAAAGATGGTGGGTGGGAATACAAAATGTACGTTTCTGTGACAGGTGGGACAAGAATGGGACAGAATGGAACCGGAACCCCGGTCTCCTGGGTGAAAGTCCTGTGTTGTTTGACCTATCCACCACCCCAACCAACTTCCCTACGCAGCATTTTGGTCTTTCATACTACTCACTACTGTTGTCGCTCTTAATACTATGCCATCTGGGCGCCTGGTTAGCTCATCTGGTAGAGCAGGCGCCCATATATAGATGTCGACTCCTCCAACTCCAACCTGCGGCCCTTTGCCGCATGTCATTCCCCCTCTCTCCCCCCTTTCATGTCTAAGCTGTCCTATAGAAATAAAGGCCTTAAATGCCCAAAAAATAATCGTAAAAAAATACTATGTCATCTAACAGCGCTGTGATCACGCTGCGTCCCATACATATATATATATATATATATTATTGTGTCATATCTGACGCTGAGAGCCACTGCCCAAGCGTTTGTTTTTTACGACTTGAGAAAAAGTGACCCGACCAAGGCTTTTTGTGTCAATAATAAACCCCAATGGCACCTGACCGAGCGTCGCTTTTTGACACAATGGGAGTACGAATGTGTTGACCGTTACTTTCTGCTTTACCACCGTCATAGTTACTACAGCCACTAGAGGGTATGAGTCACCCTCAAACGACATATGAGAATGTTTTTTCCTTAACAGTATTGTACTTGACTACATATTAGTATTGTTAGAATAACAATTGGGTTCCCATCTTTGGGGTTGGTTTTAACTTGGTCTTCATTTGTCCAGTTTTAGTTTAAATCTAACCCTACATTTTTCATATTTCAGATCTTTCGGCAAGACCCACAAGCTGTACTAACTGAAGTGCTGTGCTTTGAAAATGCAAGGCCACCCTCCACTATGACAGCACCATCAATGCTTTCCGTAACCCTTTTACTCAGATGCTGCCCACACACACACGCACACACACACACACACACAGTGAAAATTGACTGTTTGGAGCAGGGGAAATAGCATATGATGGAAGACAGGGCCGGTGCTGGGTGGAGTCAGGCTGATTAAGTGATTGTGACCATTCTGTTACTGAAATGCTTTCTTCAATCGCGCAGATAACATCATCCTTGGGCTTTATCTTTGTTCTTGAAGTTATTTTAAACATTCCCCTCTGCTCTCTCTTCATTACATACTGTCCTCTCCTTTTGGCATCCAGTTTCATTACTGGCGACTTATCTCATACACCCTTCCTTTCTGTCACTCTGTTTATTGTGTGGCAGGGATTTAAAGATTAGCCGTTCCCACATAGCCTTTAGGACTGTACATCAGTGTAGGTCTGTGTGCTGCACTAGGAAGGAGCTAAATATTTATTTATAGTTGAAGTAAATTAATTAGGCTATCTAACGAAAGATAGGAGAAAAAGGCTGTGCGTTTAATTTGAAATGGCATATCTGCAGTGCATTTTTTTGCATTCTATAATCACACAGTAAATAAGCTGTCTGCTCATATGATATTGCCATTGGGAGCAGATTATTTGCATATAGGTTGCAAAGTCTGAAAGGGTGTCTGATGTTATTTTGACTGATGAAGAAAAAGTGTGCATTGAATCAAGTGATATGGAGTCGTCCTATTAGAATAAGACAATGGCTGCCTGGCTGGGATTTAAGGATATGCGCCTTCCTATTTGCTGCATAGAAATCAAGGCCTCATCATGCTTATATCTGCTGTATACACAAGTCATACAGTTGTGTTGATAAATGAGGATTGATCCTGAATGGCCCCATTTATACCGCCATGAATGTGCCATTAGAGGGACATTTAAACATGTCACTGAATGCATCCATGAGTATCTAGGCAGGAAGACTAAACAAGTGGAATGTGTTGCGCTCAGATTCCACTTTGATGTGATGATGTTGCACTGTTGCAAGATCACTGCCTGTTGGCTACATGCTTGCTGTTTACTGTCCCTACTGTATGTCCCACTTCCTTTAAAGGTTCCAAGGTGACATGGTGCTCTTTGGATGCTTTTATATAGACCTTTGTGGTCCCTAATACTGTATCTGAAGTCTCTTTTATATAGACCTTAGTGGTCCCTAATACTGTATCTGAAGTCTCTTATATAGACCTTAGTGGTCCCCTAATACTGTATCTGAAGTCTCTTTTATATAGACCTTAGTGGTCCCCTAATACTGTATCTGAAGTCTCTTATATAGACCTTAGCGGTCCCCTAATACTGTATCTGAAGTCTCTTATATAGACCTTAGTGGTCCCCTAATACTGTATCTGAAGTCTCTTTTATATAGACCTTAGTGGTCCCCTTATACCATATTTGAAGTCTCTTTCCCAAAATTCAGCCTTGGTGCAGAATTACAGCCCACAATGAGCTTTCCTTAGTATGTGCCATTTCTAAATCTGTACCTTTTGAGGAGGAGAGGGGTTGGGGGGGCAAGGTGGAGGCTGGGGGGTGGCCACTTTGCTTGTTTGAAAGCCATGATGTCTCTCTCTAATGGGTGGGCCAAATTCTCTGGGCGGGCAAAGCAGAGAAAGGGGAGGTAACCTTTCCCCTTATGACCTCATTAGGAGCACGATTCCAGATCGGCCCATCTGAGCTTTCATTTTCTCAGAGGCAGAGCAGGATACCCAGGACTCGGTTTACACCTATTGCCATTTCTAACCACTGGGGGGCCACAGGCAGGCTGGGGGGGACTCATATTAATATTAAAAAAACCTCATAAAGTGACATTTTCATGCCATGGGACCTTTAAGATACTCACAGAATCAACATTTTTGCTGCTTGCCAGTTATGTTTAACAGCATTTCCTCATTATGTCAACAGAAAACCTAATCAGTTAGGCTTTACATTTATATGTGATGTTGCAAATTAGTTGTATACAGACATAATTTCAAGGAGACAGGGTTGTCAAGCATTTTTCATTGCTGCTCCCACACTGGGGAACAGTTTACCCCTCGCTGTCAGGTCTTCCCTGTTCATAGCCACTTTTAACTCCTATCGTAAAGGGACAGTTCATCCCCAAAAAACAAAACTAAAACGTTCCTTTACCTCCAACAAAGTGCTTTTGGTGCCAAACACTAACCACAGACCGCTCTGGATACGGACCCTGGACTTTGTACACCTATCACCCATCACCCATCCTTGTGCATGTAAAAAATGTTGTCTCTGAAAATCCACGTAGCAGTTTTGTTTGTCACGAAAGGGTAATTGGGAAAAAATGAAGCATTATATGAAAGTCTTTGAGATAGTTTTGCTTGGTCACCATGGGACTTGTACTGAAAAAGTGAAATGGTTAAATGTAATTGTTGAATTGTTTAGAAGATGAGTCTAATTGTAAAGTAGGAACTGATTGGACAATTGGTGAAGAATAGAATAGAATACACTTTGTTGTCCCAGGGGGGAAATTTGTCTTGGACATAGTGCTACAATCTGTTGCTTCACAACATACACATGTAACAGAAAAAGAGAAGATGGTGTTAATGACATATAGTGTGTATGTGAAAGTCCTCCAGTTAATAGTTAGGAGAAGAAAAGCAAAACCCCATGGTGGAAGGGAAATACTGAAAAAAATATATATAAAATAACTATACAAAGAAATAACTACATAACTACACATAAAAAAAGAAGAAAGTGAGTCTAAATAAAGTAACGTAAAATGCTATTTGGAGAAATCAAAGACAACCTTTAAATTACAAACTGAACAGAGGCCAATATTGCATTACTGAAACATTGCTGTTATCTTCAGGTCACTGCTTTATCTCCACTGAAGATTCTGTGGATTGCACCGGTTTTCTTTTCCGCCATTAACAGAGATAGAAAACATGAGGACATCATAACCTCAAACTCAGATTATACCATCACCATTTAGACATCTACAAGTGTTGGATGTAAAAAATCTTCCACCCAAAGTAATCGGGTGTCTTTTTCATCTACATTCTATCAACCCTTGTCTGCACCACAAAGATGTAATTGCATCACTCAACAAGCAGGTTAAGAGACGGGTTGGAGAATTCTTTTCTACATTGTAGATTTCCCCAGTTGTTTTAATAACCCATCTCAAACCTGTGATCTAATCTACAGGAACAGTGGAAGTAATTAAAGTTGAAATTAATTACCGTCTGTGCCTGATATTCTAATAACGGCTTTGAGTTTTGCGGCAGGAAGTTGATATTTTGTCATCCGTGTTTTATCTCTCACGGCCGCGCGTGATTGTCTGCTCTTACAGATTATTAATGTAGCCAGGAAGGGAGCAGGAAATGGCAGATAAAAGGCGGAGAGACGTTCCTTTCTAGCGTTCTGCCTGACCACAGTGGCCCCTCTTGACAGTAAGTCCCTCCTCCCCGCCTCCTCTTCTCTTAACGCTCCCTTTATCGTGACAGTATTTAGAGGAGATACCGTAAGACTGAGCAGGCCTCATGACTGCTTTTGATAGAAATTATACAATTGTTCATTAGCGGCTAAGATAATGCCCCTCCCCCCCAACACTCACACCCCCACCCTCGGCTCTGCTTTCCCTTTGGGATCTCATTTAAGAGCCGCAGCGTTCAGCAGCGCATACTGCAGGGGCTGTAGATGTGACATCACACAGGACCCACTGCAGACGGTGCAGCTGGAAATGTCAAGTTAAGTGAAGGGAAGTGTTGGGCCTGCACACTCTAGTAAGCAGGGTACGTACCTCCCTGTGGGGTGTGGGTGGGGGTCTGTCTCAAACTGCCTGGCTCTGTCCATCTTACAGTGGCTATCATGTTTTAATGGGAAGAAAATGGTCAACTGAAATCAAATATTAAGCTTTGATAAGCATGGTGGAGGAGCAGTGCCTTCTGAAGTGGAAAAAAACTCTTTATACTGTACCGCTTCTTACACCAACCCAGGAGCTTTGAGTTGCATCCAGACTTCTGTTTGCTCCACTTGCCTTGAGATAAATCCAACCCCTTGGATATTCATTTGCACTGTAAGATCGCATCAATCCGTGATGTTCAATGCATTTCAGTGTGGAACAACTGAACAAGCTGTAATTCTTGTTATTTATCAGAATGCTTTGAAACCCTCACCAAACCTAGTTTAAAGTGAGGCTGTTATAGCCTGGCTCAGCCCTCCTACGTACTTCCGCTCAAGTTTCATTTTCCTTCAGTACGTTGTCTGGGTTTGCGGTGTATTCACAGGTTGTCTCCGGCCAGTCTTTACCTGTCCAATCAGCAAACAGAGGGAGTGACTAAGAACGATGACGTTGAGGTTGTGACCAGAGTCTGGTAGGACCAGGCAATTGGACCAGAGTCTGGTAGGACCAGGCTAATGTACCAGAGTCTGGTAGGACCAGGCAATTGGACCAGAGTCTGGTAGGACCAGGCTAATGTACCAGAGTCTGGTAGGACCAGGCTAATGTACCAGAGTCTGGTAGGACTAGGCTAATAAAGCAATCAACCTGCTGCAGATGGAAATTAGCCTGTATGGCTAAATCTGGTGAAGAAGGAAACTTGGAAAACCACACGTATTCAAAAGACAAATTTCAGGAACATGAGTCTTCTTCTCAGACGTGAGAAAGAAAAAGGACATTGAATGAGCAAAAGACCGGCTTTCTGAAGTAGTACTTGGCTACCGTAGTACTTGAAACTGTGTGTCTCAACGCTAGATGGAAGAAATTCCTACACAAATTCCTACACATTGAACCTTTGAAGAAGTAATACCTCCAAATAATTAAATAGTCACAAACATCTATCTGATATTATCATTAGATACAAATATTTCAGAAGGGACTTTTCCATTAAGAATCAACTTGCAATGCAGCCTATGTGTTCTGTGATCTACTGTTCAGTGAAGAATAAAAACGAACTGGTTGATCAGTCACATTGTAAAGAGAAAAAATTACACAACAGAACTTATCTTCCTTGCCAAGACTGAAGTTGGGTGACAAACAGCCACTTTCCCCCTGTCTCCTGGATCAGCTATAAGACGATTTCAATGACATGCAGAAGATCAACTGTTGGGAGAGTGAGGACTGCAAGACAGGGGCTTAGAATCGCGGCCGGATCAGAATGAGATGAACATACAATCAGAGGCAAAGCCACACGGGCTTATCTGCCCTTTCACGATGGCTGTCATCATTTGAGAGTTCCCTCGGCTGCTCCTCCGGCAAGATGAGAAGGCTTTCTGGCAGACCCGGAAAGTTTCTCTTTTCTTGCTTCAGAAAAAGTTTTTGGAAGAAACTTGCAGGGCCCCATAAAAAAGAACACATGAAAGTCGTCGAGCAGTGGGTAATGTAAAAAAACGAGAAGTCGGGTGGTGTCAACCTGGGTAAGAATAACTGAATCAAATACCAGGAGGGTGAGGCATTAAGCTGCAGGGCATACAGAATAAGATTAAATAATGCATGGATCTGTGGAGGCATGGCTTTAGAACACATGCAGGGTTTTAAAATAAAGTTGTTTTTTCTTTCAATTACGAGCTGCTTTTCTCTCTCTCTCTCAATTAGATCTATTTTTCTGATATTCTTGAACATAAAAAAATACTTTTCCTTCCAAGCCTTTCTGCTGTGATATTTCTTGCCCACATACAGTATGTAGCCTAATGTAAACCTGCGGTATCCTTCCAGAAACAGAGCTCCGTCCCTTGAGTGTCATTTTGATGTGAGCTACTGATGGACTGCCGGTGCACTCGGCATATGTCACATATACTTACAGAAACCTCATTTGGCATTGGTGTTGTCAGGCTGCGTAGGAGATCTGTAACATGAGATGGATCTATTTCAGCGCACATCACTGAACATATCCCATACAAGGCTGCGGCCAGTGTTTATAGCCTACCCCCTGTGAGGTATTGGCATCTAGCACGCGGCTCCATATCTGAGACAGTGTGGTGGTTGTGTAGTCTTTTCCCATGTGAGCCCTGCTATGCGAGGTGATTAGAGCATCGCTGTCAGTGGCTGAGGGGACAGATGGAGCAACAGAGGACTTTCTGGAGAGGCTATGGTAATTAGGAGTGAAAGGAGAGAAAATGGCGGCTCCAGAGCAACTGGGTTCAGGGAGAAGCTTTAAACAACACTATCCAAGTGGTGCAGAGATTTGTATGCCCTTTGGCCAGTCGACATGGCATTGTTATGTTCATGTTAACATGTTTTCACATGCTGTGAGGTTCTCCCCACAGTATCAGTATTGTCATACAAAACTATGGTGTGTATAAATCCTTTTCCTTTTTTTCAGGAGTACACATGATTGCACTGTAGAGTCAAACATCCATTAAAGGGGTCAGTTCACCCATGCTGCAAAACTGGCAACCCGGTCTCACGTCATTTTATGAAATGGTCAAGTTATTTTGATTTATTGATTCCTATACATGTCACGATTTTCAAACGTGACCATTTCACGAACTGAATTGGTCTGAACTGAACGACACCAGGCTGCTCTGGGGGACGCAACAACGGGGAAATGAAACGCCACACGCCGACGACAACAATGGGACGGATTGCCATACACGGGACGCCATCCACAGGCACAGGGACACGATCTGCGGCCTCTGTGGCACGCAACGGGGAAATGAAACGCTCCACGCTGGACACAACAACGGGGTGGTTGTGGTTAGGAACCGTCACACGCAGGACATCCCGACAACAACAGGACGGTGGTTAGGACGAGAATAACGTGGAAAGGAACTGCAACACGCGGAACACGATCCCTGGTCTCCGGGGTGAACGTCCTGTGTTGTTTGTCCCATCCTCCCTCCGCGGATCTTTTCTTTTTCTTTTTTCTTTTTTTACAACATATTTTATTGAGATCAGAATCAAGTTTTAAACATCTTGTATAGTTTCAATTTTAAACAGAAAAAAAACACAAAAGACAAAATTACAGAGCACAACAAATTATACATAAATGGCAAAGAAAAAGACACAAAGAATAAATAGATAAAACAAGGCACACAACTCACCCACCTCACCCCACCCCACCCCCCCTGGCTTAGTTGGAATAATATACATACATACAAAAGATAACAGTCTGATAAGACTTGTAAGTCTGCAAAATATGATGAAAAGGCTGCCATGTACGAAAACACTTATCAGTGTCACCTCTCATCGTGTACTTAAATTTCTCAAGTTTCAAAAAAAATATAACATCTTTGAGCCACTGTGAAACTGAAGGAGGGTGTGGAGACTTCCACTGCAAGAGAATTTGACGTCTGGCTACTAAAAATGTGAAACTAAGAATTTCTTATGCCAAATTTAGTCAATCTCACTGGCCTGAAGTTCCAAAAATAGCATTTAAGTGGAACTGTTGAAAATCTATTTCTGTTATAATTGAAATTGAGTTGAATTATCTGGACCAGAAAATAAGCTTGTAAGCGTGGACAAAGGAAAAACATGTGGCTCAAGTGGCAATGTGGGTTCAGACAGCTATCACACTTATCTATCACACACTAGTTATTTTTTACACTTAAAATAAGTGTAAAAACTCAGTTTTGATTTTAAAAGATGTGGGGATTTTCGGATTTTTAAGACTACTTTCAATACTTGCTACCATAATCACTCTGTGATCACGAAATAGGCTTTGAAATATATACATTATATCAGTATAGTCATAAATTACTAGTCAAAAAATTACTTCAAAATTTGTAATCAACACACAAAAATATTGACTTTAACGTGACCTGTACATGAATCAATAGATTAAATAACATGACCATTTCACAATGAGACTGGGCTGTGGGTGGAGCCAGACATGATCATCTCAAATTGTGGGTTGAAATGGGCAAACGAAACCAATGTCTTAATGCCATTAGAGGTAAGTAAGTTTTGCTTTTTTGTAATTTGTGTGAACCGACCCTGAAAAAAAAAAAAAAGTTGTTGCTACTTTAGATTAAGACCACCATTTCACACTGTTATGTGCCCTTTGGCAAGTCAACATTAGCATTGTTTTTCAAATTCCAAAAGGAATTGATCCTGCCTCTATCCCAATTCAGTGGAGGTAATTGGAATTTTTGGTGCTCGGAATATTGATAGATGAATATAATGCACATCTTTCAGCAAGTTCATAGTTCATCATAGGGACTATTTCTTTAGGGACATTATTTCTGGATTAGTATACACTACCGGTCAAAAGTTTGGGGTCACTTAGACGTTTCCATTGCACTCCATTGTAGACAGAATGCCAGCTGAGATCAGTTGCATTGTTTTTTTAACCAGGGCAGCAGTTTTCAGATTTCATTATGTGCTTACATAATTGCAAAAAGGTTCTACAATGTTTTTGTAATTAGTTTTTTAAAATGATATTAGATTAGTAAACATAATGTTCCTTTGGAACATTGGATGAATGGTTGTTGATAATGGGCAATGTAGATATTGCATCAAAGATCAGCCCCCCACTCAGATCAGCTGGTATTCTGTCTATTTGTAAGTGACTCCTAACTTTTGATTGGTAGTGTGTATTGACGACGTTTCACTTCTGGGATTGCTGTTGCCTGAAACTCCGCCGGATGTTCCTCATTTCTGGTGGATGTCTGTTACCTTCTGCTTTCTTTGTGTTGGCGTTCTAACCTCCGATGGATTTCTGAGGACTATGGTTACCTGGTCCTCAGATCTCTGCAGGGTAAATCTAGACAGCTAGCTAGACTATCTGTCCAATCGGAGTTTTCTGTTGCACGACAAAAACAACTTTTCCCTCCCGAGGTTACTTTACTTTGCGTTGCTCCGTCAGGCGCTTAAGAACTGCACATTGTGATTGGTTCAAAGAAATGCCGATAAACCAGAGCGCGATTTTCTCCCATCCCGGAAGGCTGTGTGGACTAGCCAGACCCACTTCCGTAGCACTGTGGAGGAAGGTCTGGCAATGTGAAACCTGATTTCCACCGGTTGCAGAACGGCTGCGGATCGGCTCCAGCAATCAACACCCACCAGGTCCAGATTTGTTGCGGAACGGCTACGACCATGACTGACAGCTGAAGTCAAGAGAACCCACGAGATCTCGCGCATTCACGTAGAGTAGAACCACAAAACCACCAACAGCTTCTTTCCATCCAGAGGAGAGGTTGCCGCGGAGCTTTCCGGTGTCTGGCAAAACTAGAAGCCCTGCGTATCTGGTCCGGAGGGCTGGGGATCGCTGAGACGGAGCTGGGACGGAGCTGGGACGGAGCTGGGACAGAGCTGGGACGGAGCTGAGACGGAGCTGGGACGGAGCTGGGACGGAGCTGGGACAGAGCTGGGACGGAGCTGGGACGGAGCTGAGACGGAGCTGGGACGGACGGAGCTGGGACGGAGCCGCTCCACAGAAAATACACACATTGACATTAATGGACACCTAATGACTCCGCAGCCGTTCCGGAGGAGATCAGCAGCCATTCTGCACAAGGTGGAAATTAGGAGTGAGACTATTTCTGGAGAGATATGCTTCACAGTATCAGGGTGGATGCCGATTCTTAAAAATATATCTATTTTTAAGTTTGTGAGAAAAGTGACAGTGAGAAAGCGGAGCTAACTGGTAGATTAAATTGTCCTCATCTGTTTGGCTTGCCTCTGGCCCCGCCTATATCGGATACACCGATGTGATTGGTGCAGCTTGACTACAAGGGCATAGTCAATGAGCAGCATTACTCGATGCCAGAGTAACCCAAAATCAGATTGTGCTCTCGCACAACTCAGAACTCTGGATTTCAAGGGTAAAACAAGACCTGAAAGCCAGTACAAATACCACCGAAAGGATCTGTGTGAGCAGAAAAGATACAGTAAGTGAAAAAAAAATTCATAATGTGGATGAGCTGACCCTTTAAAAAACAGTTTGCCTCTTTGATCTTTTTGTTACGTTACAAAAAACATCAATTCCTCTGTTAATTGGAATTGTTTAATAGGCAGCATTAGCTCATCACTGTTGAAAATTGAAACAATCACGCCCCCACCTACACAGACGCACTGAGGAGATGGCCCTTCCTCCGTCTGATTAATTGCTTTGTCAACTATCAATCTCCGGCACCGTAAAATAGCCACAGGACCTGCAGCCAGCATGTTGCTGGTGAAATGATGGCACTGAAATCCCCATGGGGCACATAGTAATGAGGCTACAGCCAGAGTTAACAATTCGCCATTAAAATGTAATGCATTCTTTCATTAATTAAGCTCTCATTTATAAACATCCACCACTTCGCTCTCACTCCAAATTTGACCTAACAATAGAGTACTTAATGTTTTATGGCGGAGGCATAACATATTTAAATGTCATTAATACATGAACAGCAAGATAAACATACTCAAAAATTCTATTAGCAGTAAGAGGTGGCGCGAAGAGTGTCCCCCTGTGTTTTTACCAAATCATTCAAAATGAATTTACATTACAGCTGGCATGCCAGTGCTTGAATTTGACTTAAATAGGAAATATTAACAGAGTTAGGTAGACTATCATATATTAAGAAGATACACACGCAATATCAAATGATCATCTTCCAAGTCCTTCAGATATCATATAACTGAGGATCTCATTTCATGTCACACATGCTCAATAAAAAAAAAAATCAAATTGGCTCCTGAATTGGTTGGTCACTCCAACATTGAAAAATAGGTCAAAGTTTCTGCAATCCGAAGTGTCCACTAGGCGCTATGATTGAACATTGATACATGTGGGAGGTTTCATATTTTTTTATTTCATTTTTTTTCTGGCAAGGCAGGAGCTAGAGATATCAAGCACAGTAGGAGTGTTCAGGAAATGTTGATCTCTAAGGTATGCTTTTACCCAACTAAAGAGGAATGTGGAATTAAAAAGACAAGAAATTGGGAAAGTGATATAAACATTTCACTGATGACAGATGATATTGGTGTCTTTTCTATTTTTGGAGGGAAACAACATATAATTCTGTTCATTTGTTTTTTTCTTGTAGGAGTAAAATGTCTGATATTAATGTCTCTTTTGGTGTTTATTGCCCCCAACATCTCCTTCCAGGCAACTCGGCAGTGGTTATGTTTAGGGTTAAGGTTATTTTAGCTGGCTGGAAGGCGAAGTTGGAGGCGAAAAACACCATTGAGCTTCTCTTTTGGAGAATGGATCATGTACTGCAGGTGCAAATCCTGAATTAAAAGAGAGTCAAATCAGACCACAATTCACTTCTTTTTGTTTCCGATGTGGATGTACAGCTTAATTAAGTCAATATGTAAATGGAATTTTTCCAGCGTCAGACTGTTGGTGTGAACTGGTTGGGTTCAGCTGAGCCAAACCGCTGTGCCATAATCATTTTGATGTTAATGATGTCTGCAGAACTGCAGTGTAACCCTTGTGATTTAATCAAACCTAATTTGGGTCAGTCTGTTTTGGCTGCAGCTGAGCACCTCAACATCATCATTACACTCCTTCAACCCCCACCTCTGGGCTCACCTCGCCACCTCGGAGCCTGGTCCAGTCCAGCCAGGCCACAAACAGCTGCTCCTCATCTGTCTTCTCACAACCTGTCCTGTCTTCAGACGTGGGCCTCGCACATTCTCCACTTTTGGTTCTGAATTTCACCATGATCCGAATCAGAAATGAGACTTTGTGTTTAAAGATTTCACTTCCAAGCTCTCCCTCTCCGCCTGTGGGACCTGCTCCTTGGGCTTTTCATCAGCTGCCATTTTCGACGGCATGCAGTAATTTCATGGCTCATTGCAAGCGCTGAAAACCTTTGAAACTGCAAATGTTAACTTTGCCTGGCCTGGAGCCATTTAGGAAGCGATTAATTTAGCAAACAGAAGTGAGCCACTTTCTCCTCCTAGCCTGCGCATAATTTTTTTTGGGGGGGCTTCTATCTGTATTTGAGTAAGAGTGAGCAATGTAATGACGGTTCCTGTAATTGTGGCAGTGTGAAAATGGCTCCTTCCTCAGCCTGCACTATCTCCCTCATCTCACCCGGCTCAGCCTGGTACAGTGAGAGCACACGCAGATTGAGAAGAGGTGGAATCACTTACACCGTGCTTGACCTTATTTCTTGTTGTGAGTTATTTAGGCGTGTGAAAAGAACATGTTTGTTTGCAATTTCAGCACCTCTCCATGTGATGCCATGCTCATATTTGCAAGCTACTGACTGAACAGGCATTTTTTCTAATCATGGCTATTCCATATCTTTGATAGCAATGTGCGACGAAAGCAACAATTCAATTTAGGGAAAAAAACAAGTGAAGACGGTGTTGGAAGTGTGAAGCTTTTTGGCTGTGGCGCTCTCAGGAAATAGTGCGGATCCCAGTGAGAGGCTCTCAGTGTTTGCCCAGTATTCCTGGAGGCTTGTTTTGTCACAGACTCGGTGCAGCTAGGCATGGGAGAGGCAGAAGGCAGCGGGTCGGCCAGCCTTCCCCCACAGCTGTCCTCTTCCATCCTGGCACTCAGCTCTACCAAGCCACTATGAAAACAAATTCTCGTCCCTCTTTGCAATTAATTTTCCTTTGCCGCAAAAAAAAAGAAATCCGTCTTGACAACATAACATATAGCAGGTTGTGTACAGAAAATCTGGCTGTACACAGGAGCAGGAGTAATTTTTCACTCTGCTGGGAGCAGTTGTCTCGCACATATTCCTCCCCATGTGCATATAGATCAGTGTAGTCCAATAACGCGGTGGAAGTGTAGCCATTTTATTTCCACAGGATGAGGCAGTGAGTGTCATTAACTATTGTTATTAGTATAACAGGATGCTTTTATATTCAAATAATCATTATCTTCTAAAGACAATTTTAAGGACATCTTATGAATCATATTAGGTATCAAGCAAACCATGCTCATGGTGTCTTGAAAACTATAAGAATGTTTAGGCAATTGTGATGTGGGTCAAGGGGCGAATGATAATAAAAAGAGAGAACGGTGGGAGTAATAGGAACACACAATGACAATGATCCAAATTCCTATTTTGTCTCTTTTACATTTACACAACACATGGGTGTGTGTGTGTGCGTGTGTGTGTGTATCCGCGCGCTGTGTTTAGGAAATGACTGCTTCCTTACCTGGATGCCCTGTAACCACATCTGCATCCTGTTTTACCACGGCCACACTGCAAGCTCCCCCACACCATTAATTTTACTGAAAGCCTTTCACAATAAGCATGAGATACTGGGCAGCAGTGTTCAAACGTTTTCTTCCCCCCTTCTTATCATAAAGGTCCCACATGTCTTGGCAATATCCCCCCCCCTCTCCCCCCTCCCCCAAAAAAAAAGAAAGATAAATTTGTCCTAATTACGTCCCTCGAACAATGTTGTTTGACGGCCAAAGACGTCAAATTAAATACTATTTTGATTCTGCAAAAGTGGTGTCAAGGTCTTATATTTTCATTGCAGGTACATTGACTGATAAATACGAGGAAGAGAACAGTAATTATAGGGTGGAAATGACATCAGAAATTAGGCAAATTGTGAAAGGTTTCGCCTTTAAATGGGTTTGAGCCATGAATTAAAAAGACCATTAACTGGTAGGAGGCAGGTGTTATGCTCACTGCCCAAAACAAAACAGAGAGGCGGAGGTGTTTGTGTCTGTGTGTGTGTGTGCGCGTGTGTGTGTGTGTGTGTGCGTGTGTGCGTGTGTGTGTGTGTGTGCAGAGATGCAGGTGTATGATGTTATCTATGAACAATCATGTCATTACCAAGTGAAGGTGTATTTTGCTGATTTTCCCCAGTTTCACTACTGTGGTAATTTTGTAATGTATTGTTCCATAAATAAACCATGATGTCCTTCCTAGGGAACTGTCATTGTAATACAAACACATGTAAATCTGAAATTCCTTCTCATTGTCGCTGCAGCTTTCTTTTTGCATGTTCACACTGAAAAATGGATTTAAAAATCTGTATGTAATGTCACTGATATAGCATACTAGCTTTTGCATTTTGTCAATATTTCAATAAAGAGTTCTGTATGTCCCCCTTGTCTCCTTCTCTGTACTATATCCATTCTTTGCAAGCCTGAATTCAAATTCAAAGGGCTTTAAATTGTACTACAAGTAAATTGTTGCATACTGACTCCACCGCCAGATATCAAAAGGCAGAAGATCAGAGTCTTATTCCACCCCATTTTGTGTTGCCATAGTTTTTTGTCTTTCATTTTTTTTCTTTTTTTATCAAACCTGTGTCTGGTCTTTTCATGAGCCCAGAGAAATGTAAAGGTGATGAGAGGTCCTCTGCCTGATAGGACACAGGGCCAGTGTAGTGATCAGACAAAATTACATCAAGTTTTCCCCCCTCGACTATGCTTGTCTTTTTTTTATTTATTTTGTATTTAATCAAAGCTCTTGCAGCCTGATGCTGCCCTCTCTGTGGGCCAGGTGTCAAACAGTTTCCATTGATGTCAATGCGGTGGTAATCACAAAGTCTATCCACAGATGCCTGCTTGCACCGGCGTTTCACTGGGGCATCGCATTCTCCGCTCAACACCTTTGAGGCATGTAAGATTATTTCTGCAATCTGAAAGAGAGAATAACCTCTAGGAAGAAACTAAATCACAATATAAAGTAATTAAGCACATTATCAACGTGGAGGTTAATTAGTGAGACCCTACACGCTGGCACCACTGGTAGCATTGCAAACAGACAAATGCTTTTCTTCTCTTTTGACCACACTCTCAAACATGCACGTACATATACACATGTGCACTTGCGCACACACACACTGACTGCAGGCGGTTGATTGCCACTGTTTGGGGCTCTGAAATTGATTAAACAACTTGCAATCCAGTTTAATTAATGGAAACTATCTGTAGTTCAAAGCTATTTAGCAGAATGTTGTGCCTTAGCGGCACTGCCCTCCCGTCTCTATTTGCTTAGACAATCGAAGAAATTAATTGAATTCTAGCGTTACTGTATGGAATAACCTTAAAACAATCTTTGATGTTATAGCCCATATTAAAAGCTATTCTATGTATAAACACATACAACCTGACAGTTGATATAGGCTACTGTTAGCCAGTGTTTATCCTTCATTCCATGAAAGAACTGTTCCGGGCTGTAGTATCACAACACAGGGAAGACAACATGCCCAGCCTCTATATCTCTGAAGTGCAGCTGAGTCCAAAATGGCACATTGACAACAACATACATGGTTGCTGCATAGAAACAAAAGGCAAGGCATTCCTAATTATTGACAAGCAACATATATTTACTTTTCCTCATTTTGAAATGATAAGTCCTTCAAGCTCCACTCAGTGTCTGCAGTGTGAAGATGTCCCTATCAAAAACTACAGGCGTACCTGTTTGTTCAGGAAGACTTGGCAAGAAAATGCCCTTCCTTCTGTTCCAACGCTGGGTGAAGCCATTAACCAACTTAACTTGCGGGGTTTTTTTTGCACGTCATATTTTTGATGGCTCCTTTTGTGCTTCATATCTCATTTCATTGCACTAGAAGTATGGTTTTATGCTTCTGACAAAATGTAGCCTAGATATTGTTTGGCCTATCCTTGTTTATTGTTTTACATCCTCTACAGCAGTGATTTCCAACCAGGGGTAGCCTTAGGGGTTCAACTAAATAATTCAAATATGTATATTTCCACATATTTGTGTATCTCAAGTGGAAAATTAACAGGATTACAAATTGGTATCTTTGGTAAGCACCCCATGTAAAAGAAATGCTTAGCTACAAAATAATGAACTGTTGGAATGGTTAGCTAAAAGTTTGCCTAATTGATAAACTACTGAAATACTAGGCTAAAGCCAAAAGTAATGAAGAAACTGTTGTTGTAACAGTTAGAAAAAAAGTTGAAAAGAGGTGCTGAAAGTAGATGAACATTTGAAATAGCCTAGCTAGCTAAAATCTGGATACCTGTTGAGATAGCTAGCTAAAAGTAATGGATAAACAGTTCATATAGCTAGCTAGCTAAATCTGGATACCTGTTGAGATAGCTAGCTAAAAGTAATGGATAAACAGTTCATATAGCTAGCTAGCTAAATCTGGATACCTGTTGAGATAGCTAGCTAAAAGTAATGGATAAACAGTTCATATAGCTAGCTAGCTAAATCTGGATACCTGTTGAAATAGCTAGCTAAAAGTAATGGATAAACAGTTCATATAGCCTAGCTAGATAACATCGGGATAACAGTTGACATAGTTAGCTAAAAAGAAATGGATAACAATTGAAAAAGTAAAAAACAATTAAAAAAAATTAACTGTTAAAATAGTTAGCTTAATGCATGGGTGTAGTGCTGTTTGTTCCAGTACTGTACCAGAGCGTGTGCTGCTTATTCAAAGCTTAATTTGGGGTGGCACGTTTACAACATTAGTCAACTATATAAAATGAATGGATGTTTTGCTGCCTTGTCATTTTTACTTCTTAACAGTTAGCTATAGACTGAGAAACTGTGCTGCTCAAAGGCTACAGCCGGCAGCTATCGGCGACTTTAAAAGTGGAATGTTTTCCTACATTTTATTTCTGAGTTGACATCGTGAATTAATCAACACACCTTCAATGTCAATGAGACAACTTTGCATCCATATATCCATTTGTCTTTCATGACATACGCTTTAGTGATTATTGGATCTTCAAATGCTTAAAAAATATGAATTTTAACCAGATTATGAAACTTGTGAATAGTCTATTTGACATCTTGGAGAAACAAATTGGCCGAGCGTCATTCAGGTGTGCTCTTGCATTAGTACTAGGCTTCTATAGGTTATATTTAACTAAAAGCATTCTATTCTTCAAATAATAAGCTGAAAATAATGGATACACGTTTTAAATAGTTAGCTAACAACATTCAACCATTGAAATAGTTAATGCAATGGATAAAATGTATAAAACCTCCAGTTTCTGAGTGTAGTGATAGTGATAGTAGTAGCTCAATGCAAACCAAAATAACCTAAATAATATAATATGATAACCAATATCCACTTTTATAAAATATTTGCTAAATAACATAATCCCTTCATAAGAATACATCTGGAATATGACAGATGGTGTTGATGGAAGGGTACTACAAGGTCCATATGACAGGGCTTTGAGAATATGTCACAGTGCTGTGTTCAGTTTATAATCATCATCATCATAGATTTTTCATATAGTAACATTTTCATATATAAAAACATATTTGATTTGATTTTGAGTTAATGTTTTGCCATTATAACAAACATTGTTAGGACAGAAAGGACATTCAATGCAACATACACAAGGTAAGGTAAAAACAATGTACAAAAAGTACATATTCAGAAGTTAAATAACCTACGCAAGATATCACAAAACATTAGATATAAATACAAGATATAGGGCAAAGTGAAACTCCATTCTGTTAAATTAAATGCAACAAAAACGTGCCAAACAGCTGTCTGCTTGCCCTGAAACTTAGAAGCAAGATCAGACAGCCTTCTTTCACCCTCCCTTTCCCCCCTCTCTTTTCTCTCCATCCTGCTATCCTGCTAACCCCCCCCTCCCCCTTTTTTTTCTTAAATGGCATGAAGGTTGAGATGGCTGGAGTCCAAGATCATCGCGCCTGAGACCACACAGATGGGGAGAGATAAAAGTTCTCTGTGAGCTGCTCACAGTGCTGCCATTTTCCACACAAGTAGAGAGGGGACGCGGGGAAGGGGGAGGAAGGGGAGCCACCTGCGGCCGTGACATCACCGCCTTATCACATCTCATGTATCACCTGCAGCTCCACGTCAAGCCCAAAGAGACAGATTTCATCTGTCATCTCTGAGAGGATCTGAATATAATTTACTGTGCTGATCTGACATCCAGAGGAGAGGAGTAGAGTTGCCAAACCTAATCTTACAGATGAGGACTCTCCTTTTTCTGCCCAGTCATGGCCGTGTGGGCCGCTGCAAAGGGGGGAGAGGGGTTGGCATATCAGATTTAGCTGTTATTTGAAAGCAGCATCTCGGGTTAAGTGGCTCTTGTGGTTTTCATTCCTCTGTAAACCCAATACACGTACAAGCCGACTTACTGTTCCTTTTGTTCCCGAAGAAACATCACATGACTTCACATGCGGAAATATTCCAAAAATGCCATTTTTGCAAGAAAAAACAGCCACATACAAGATATTTATTAAACACACACAGACATGGAAATACAGACTAAACCCAAATATGCTCCTGTCTCCACTTTTGTGATGCCAGTGTGTATGACTACAATGGAATAACTTTGTAGGCAAGTATGCAAAACAGAGATTATCATACATAAAAGCCAGAAGCAAAAAAACACAAGTGGTATCAAAAAGCATAACCTAATTAGAAAGACTAATCAACTTTAATGTCTTCATATTTAAGGGAGAGGGAAAAGATAATTAGTCTTGGGGTTCAGTCTCCTTTCCTCTGCAGTCATGCTACTTACAAGAGTTGACGCTGTCTAGAATGGCCACCCACATATAACAGCTAATTGCAGGTCTTTGCCCTCAAGCACCCTTCCAGTCATAGAGACAACAGGGAAATTGGCCATTTTAGCTGTGCTGGGTATCATTAATAATTAATGGCACTTTCAAGAGTCTGACTGTCCCTAAAAACCTAAGCAAGAGGTGCTTTGGGAACTACGCAATGTGTCATTTGCTCTGATAGCAAATATAGCCTTTTTACTTTGCAGCCGAGAACTTTTGTTTCCCTCACACGAATGCTGTTTTTATTCTATGAGATGTTTTGTAGTAGAAAATAAGTACTGCTCTGAGATTTGTCACATTTGTCAAGATCCTAATTAACTGCCCAACACTTACTTCAGAAAACACACTCCACTGAAGTGCATATCATACTGTACTCTGGAGCACACTTCTTTTAAGATATCAGCTACTGCAAAGATTACCCACACTCAAATAGAAGTTTGCCATATGCAATAATAACCAATATATTAAATGGAAAACTAAAAACAATTGGCCTCTAAAAAGGATATGTGGGACACTGTAAACAATCCCTGTATTGTTGGGAATCCAGGAGGCCAGAAGGAGAATTTCTTATGAATATGATTTGAAACTGACATTTTTCACAGTTCAGTTTAGGGTCTCAGCTGTTTAGGGTCTCAGGTGTTGCACCCCTTCCCCCCCCGAAAAAACGCCCACATAAGTGGTTTGTTCAGAATGTTAGAGGTATGGGTTCATACATCGACGAGGATTTATGGACATTTCAAAAGCATCACACATACCCCAACAGCAACAATGCTAAATTGGACTGTGGCTCAGTGGTAGTGTGGTTTCCTGCCAAGTGGAAGGTTGTGGTTCAATCCCTGACACTGAATGTCAAGGTGTCTTTAGGCAAGCCACTGAACCCCTCCACCAAGGTCCAGTGTCTCCCCAATAGCAGTAGTGTTATCAGAGAGTAGGAATAATAATACTTATTGTTGTGGTTTGGATGACTTATTGAGTTTTTATACAGAATATTTTGTAATTATATTGACAGACCCTCCTCCACAGTGCTTCAGAGGAGGTTCTGGCTAGTCTACACAGCATTCTGTGATGGGAGAGAAAAGTGTTCTGGTTTATTGGCATTTCTTTAAACCAATCACAATCGTCTTGGGCGGCGCGAAGCTCCCGGACCGAGTAACGGCACCTCTGCAAAGAAGAATCAGGAAGGAACTTGTTTTGGTGGAACGTGTACGTTCAAAAGTTGTTTGAGTTGTTTGAAAAAGTTTAACACAAAGAAAGCAGAAGGTGACAAACATGAAATGAGAGACAAGCGGTGGAACATCCGACGCCACCTGAACAATCACCTGAAATGAAACGTCGTTGATATAGACTAACAACAGTGTAAATGTCTGTTTGACCTTTTTGGGTTAAATTGAAGAAAATACATGGCAAATACAAGTATTGTCACAATGATGGATAACATACCGTAAATGTCTTTGTCTGTGACATTTCACAAACAATATATGTTCATGCATTGCTCATACAACATACACTGTTAAGCACAAATATTTTGTTATAATTGCTGTAGAAACAGTTCTTTTCCATGTTTTTTAACTACAGTGGATGGAGTGGCAAGTGGAAGGTTACCATTATAATCCTTTCTGCATATTTAATAAGAGAAAAACCCTAAAATGGAAGAAACTAATTGGTGTTGCAACAAAACAATATCTTTATTTAGCAGTGACATCTTTGGGGCCAGACATAATGATGTAAATGCCAACACAATAAAAGGGTTAAATATTTTTAGTTCATTTCATCATCCTGCTGTTACTGTACAATACAGTACTGCTGTACTTTAGCTGCATATTTATGAAGCTTCTGACCATATGGCAGCTAATCATTATACATTTCATTTCAATAACTGTTTCACGAGGCTGCTCAAGTGAGTGATGAAATAATAAACTAATAGTTTCCATGTTCAAAACAGTGAGGAGGAATGATTTCCTAATAAAATAGCGGCAAAGGACGCGGCAGTAAGGATGATCACATTTCCCCTCCTAGGGAGTCATCCACAGCACTGTTCAAGGGTAACCAACCACTGTCTTATAACTTTATTATTCTTCCTAAATCGGTTTATAAATATTTATGAATCGACAAAGCCACCCTGACTCGAAGCTGAGATTGAAGCCGGAGCGGAGAATGTACATTCCAAGGCAGCCATGGGTTGGGAGGAGAGAGAGATTGCGTGGACAGGAGATTTGTGACAGAGCAGAGCATGAAACCCATCAGTTGATGAGTGGAAATCCCTACTTTCTAATTAATAGAGGTACACAGGCCAGGGGGATAAGAAGGATCAGGGAAATGAAATCAGCAAAAAGATACCATCACTCATTTCTGAGGCCCATTGTCACACTTCAGGATCTGCTGTAATGAATCACTCAAGCATTCTGCAGATACATTTGAATGGTGGGGGGAAATTCATTGTCCGGTGGAGAGCATTCGATAAGGATCTTTTCTCTTGCCTCTCCCTTTTCTTCAGCCTCTTCTCTCTCTCTTTTGTCAAAGGGCGCTCTGATCAAAAAGCAAAATCAAGGGCTCAGGCAACAGGTGTGCCGTCTGAAAGGCTGCCGCGATCTGCAAGCGAACTGGAAAGCTATCTCGGATTAAAAAAAAAAAAAAAAGAACGATTCGAGAAGTTCCAAGGGAATCGCTTGTTTGGGTCAGTTGAAAAACTCTGAATGGGGGAAGATGCGAGAATAGGTCCATAATTAAACTTAAAGGGATGCAACAGAACAACAGAACAGAAACTGGAATGTGTTCTATTCACTAAAAAAGGGTAGGCCTACACAGTATAAAGGCTTTAGGCCACCTTACAAGTTATTGTAGGTTCTGTTTAACATGCATCTTAATTTTATATAATATATGTAGTAGGGGGTCCCTGCTCTGTCTCTCTTTCTGTTAAGGGGTCCTTGGCCTAAAACCGTTGAAGAGCTCTGCATAAGATAAAACAAAGTGAGTTCCCCCAACCGTCATTCCCTGAACAGAGTGCACACGGTCATCATATTGCTCGCTGTACTCCTACTCCGACTGGTTTTTTCTAGTTATGAAAAGTTGTACTTCAACTACAGAAAAAAGGTTGGCGGTGGTGTTTAAAAAAGCGCTCACGACTTTTTAGAAAACACGGTTTACTTCATAGGATTACAATATAAAATAGACACTGGCAGACTAATAAAAAGACACCAAGTGTGAACATAGCCTCATGTTGTTGTTGATGTTTTCCGTCCTGTGTTTAATTAGAAACATCACTGCTGGGTTGGGTTGGGAATTTGATTTTACCAATTTCAATCCTATTCTTCCTTTCTATTACCCTTACCCATGGTTAATACTTTATTACTAAATATGATCAATATGTCTTTATTAACAGTTTATGTACCACAGTCATTTAAAGTACCTCTTCTGAAAAAACAAACCCTCGATCCTGAGGTCTGAGCCAACTTTTAGACTTATATCTAATCTACCCCTTCTTTCCAAGATCCTTTAGAAGGTAGTCGCTAATCAGTTATGTGATTTTCTACATAGCAATAGTCTATTTGAGTTAGTCAGTCTTTCAGTCAGGATTTAGAATGCGTCATAGCACAGAGACGGCACTGGTGAAAATTACTAATGACCTTCTAACTGCTACAGACAAAGGACTGGTCTCCATCCTTGTCTTATAAGATCTTAGTGCTGCATTCGACACCATTGACCATACCATCCTGTTACAGAGACTGGGACATTTAGTTGGCTTTAAAGGAATCGCACCGCTCCTTTAAGTCCTTTTTCTGATCAATCTCTAAAGCTAAAGTTAGCCATGGCATTCCACAAGGCTCAGTGCTTGGACCAATTCTATTCTCCTTAAATATGCATCCTCTAGGCAATATTATAAGGAAACACTCAATTAACTTTCACTATTATGCAGATGACACCCAATTATACCTATCAATCAAGCCTGACAAAACCAGTCAGTTAGCTAAACTTCAAGCATGCATTAAAGATGTAAAATCATGGATGACCAATTTTCTGATGTTAAACTCAAACAAAAAGTTATTATGCTGGGTCCTAAACCCCTCAGAACTTCATTAAGCAAAGATATGGTTACTCTGGATGGTATTGCCCTGGCCTCCAGCACCACTGTCAGAAATCTAGGAGTTATTTTTGATCAGGGTATATACTTTAACGTCCATCTAAAACATCCCTCAAGAACAGCCTTTTTCCATCTTTGTAACATTGCCAAAATTAGGCACTTCCTTTCTCAAAACGATGCTGAAAAACCAATCCATGCATTTGTTACTTCCAGTCCGGACAGCTGTAATTCCTTTCTATAAGGTTGTCCAAATAAGTCCCTCAAGAGTCTCCAGCTGATCCAGAATGCTGCAGCACGTGTTCTGACAAGAACTAAGAAAAGAGATCATGTTTCTCCTGTATTAGCTTCAATACATTGGCTTCCTGTAAAATACAGGATTGAATTTATACTCCTTCTCCTGACCTACAAAGCTCTAAATGGTCAAGCACCATTATATATTAAATAGCTCATAGTACATTATTGTCCCACTAGAGCACTGTGTTCCCAGAATGAAGAGTTACTTGTGGTCTCTAAACCTAGAAGTGGAGCCAGAGCCTTCAGCTATCAGGCTCCTCTCCTGTGGAACCAGCTTCAGGTCTGGGTTCAGGGAGGCGGACACCATTACTACATTTAAGAGTAAACTTAAAACTCTCCTCTTTGAGAAAGCTTATATTCAGGGAGTGAGGAGTTGCAGTGTTTAGCCACACCAGCCAGTGGGAATGGTGTATGTCTGCAGACGCAGCACCCCTTCTCTTCTCTTCTTCTGTTCATAGTTGTCAGATTATTCTGCCATATAATCAATGATATAATCTAAGTAGGGGGAGCCAGGCCAGTACAGCCCGATCCTGCAGGGGAGAGATCTTCCTCGACCAGGCTCCTCTCCTTAACCTGCCTCTCTTAATTATGTTGTTATAGTTATTAACTATAACTTCATTTGACACACTGAGCTTCTCTCTCCTTTCTCTTTCCATCTGTGTGCATCCTGGTCCCAGAAGAGTCCTTATGTCTTTTTTCGCCCAGCATGTTTCCTGGATTAGGGTGGCACCTAAATCATGGTTGCAACTGTCCCGATGGCCCTGCTAAGCTCTGCAGTGCCCTGCTTTGTCCTGCTACATCCTGCTACGTCCTACTGATATGCTCTGCTGTGCCCTGCTACGTCCTGTAATGCCCTGCAGTGCCCTGCTATGCCATAAACTATTACAACTACTATTTCTGGTCATTAATTCAGTATCTTTATTGTGACTATTATTGCCAGTGTTCATCACATCTCCAACCGGCACCGTCAGACACTGCCCACCAAGAGCCTGGGTCTGTCCGAGGTTTCTACTTAAAAGGAAGTTTGTCTCATCAACGAGGAACTGAGATTTTCCTTGCTACTGTCACACTAAATGCTTCTCTTGGTGGAATTACAGGAATTGTTGGGTCTTTGTAAATTATAGTCTGGTCTAGACCTACTCTAAAGTAAAGTGTCGTAAGATAACTTGTGTTATGATTATGATACTATAAATAAAATTTGGTGCTTTGAGTTGTGGAGTTAAAACGGGTTGCATGCTTATTTCATAGATAAGAGAAACATATCATTTGGATTCAAAGGTGATTTTTTGGGGGTTTTACAGGGATTTTTGAACGTAAAATAAAGGCACACAATAGAGCGCTGCTAACTCATGGCTGGGTCATGGCTGAAACACAAAAAGTTCCTGAAAGTCCCATGGCATGAAGATTTCATTTAAATTTAATTAATATGAGTTCCCTCAGCCTGCCTATGGTCCCCAAGTGGCTAGAAATGGTGATAGGTGTAAACCGAGCCCTGGGTATCCTGCTCTGAAAGCTCAGATGGGCTGATCTGGAATATTGCCCCTCATGACGTCATAAGGGAAGAGATTACCTCCCCTTTATCAGCTTTGGCCGCCCAGAGAATTTGGCCCACCCATGAGAGAGAGACATCATGGCTTTCAAACAAGTGGCAGTTGATCAAGGCCACACCGCCAGCCTCCACCTTGCCCCCCCTCTCCTCCTCAAAAGCTACAGACTCAGAAATGGCACATACTAAGGAAAGCTCATTGTGGGACTGGCTCTAGTGGCTGTAATTCTGCACCAAGGCTGAATTTTGGGAAAGAGACTTCAGATACAGTATTAGGGACCACTAAGGTCTATATAAAAGAGACTTCAGATACAGTATTAGGGGACCACTAAGGTCTATATAAAAGAGACTTCAGATACAGTATTAGGGGACCACTAAGGTCTATATAAAAGAGACTTCAGATACAGTATTAGGGGACCACTAAGGTCTATATAAAAGAGACTTCAGATACAGTATTAGGGGACCACTAAGGTCTATATTAAGAGACTTCATATACAGTATTAGGGTATATACAGTATTATTATATAAAAGAGCACCATGTGATGGGACCTTTAAATTACGGAACCGATGATCGAATTCAAAACCAAATTTTCCAACATTATAAAGCAACACACTAGGCTTGTAACCCCCATTAGCCAGATCCTAAACTTCTTCTTTTAGGACAAAGGCAGCCGTCTTATAACTTATATGTAAATCCAACGTATGTGATGGCTGCTCTAGAATTAACCTTTGACCTTAATGCAGAATGTTTTTTTTCTCAGAAAAAGAACCTCTCGTCCGTTTGTAACTACTGTACAATGTTAACATTTTAATCTGCTCCTCCTTAAGGAATAATATAAATGGGAGCATAAGCCCAGCACATTTAGCTATTAGCTGCTGCTCACAGGACAGGCGTGCTGAACACAGCTCCTTGACATCCTGGAAGGCACAACTGTGATGGTGAAATCTGAAGTCGACATGAAATGAGAAACAAAAACGCTGCATATATCTTTCCATATCATACATGCTCAGGGGGGATTTACCAGAACTGCCTATAGACATTATTATTCTTGTTTGCAAAATGCACCAAGCGCACGTTTCAAAAAAACACAAGCAAGTAAATAAACAGTCTGTCTTTAGCCTTTGTCTTTGTTTGCTTTCTGAAGATAACTTAAGTTTCCAGTTTCTAAGTAGTTCAATCCAACCCAGGGGAGCTATCTCCCTATGAGAAAAGATTTTTTTTAACTTCTTTTTCTCTTTTTTTACATCAACCCTTATATCCCAATGCAATTATTTAATATACACCCACTCATAGTCTGCATATGAGATATGAATATAATTGTATGTTACTTTTTAATTACAGGAAAAAATCTAACTTGTAAGATGATGGGCTGGAAGGTGCCATTGCATTGTTATTTTTTTTTCATCCTCGTTTTCTGATTATGTGAGCTGGGCTCCTTTGCTAAGCGATGATAAGCAGAATTTCCATGTTCTCTGCATAATTAATCCATCTTTGCCTCTCTTCATGCCAACTCTGCCGTTATCGCCCGCACATGCCTGAATTGCAAAAGAATCCTCTCCTCAATTGGAACTTATTGATATTCTAAAAAAACTGGAAATCCTCAAATTCAAGCCACAGATTGTTAAATGGATTAATTTCGCGGCAATCGCAAGCATCTAACGCGGGGAGACAGGCAAAGCAAATTGAAAGTAGCTCCTGTTTGTGTGGAGTTTTAGTCCCAAATGATAGGGTTTATTGGCATGTTTTTTTTCCTCCATAGTCAAAAATTACCATTTATTTGCATGCCATAAAATACTTTTATATGGTTGAAAATTCAGAGGAATTTCTTTCAATGCCTGTCGTTGGATTCATGATAACAACTTCAGCTCCTCACATCTGGACGCTTTTGATACTGGGTGAAAGGAATGTCTGAATATTTAATATTTTTATCTGTTTTCATCGATGGTTTCACCATTAAGGATGGGCTCTGCTGTTTGCATGAAGCCTGGCAGATGTAGATTTATTTTCTGAGCTGTCGACGGTCTGCCTTTCTCTGAATATATTGATGCATTTTTCCATTTTGCTGTGCACTGATGCCTCTGCATATGTAATAAACCGGCAGACACACTTTTAAAATACATCAACAGACTGCATTATAATGCTGCGTTTAGATGTGGCTCCTCGGTTACTCATGCACATTTAGGAAATGTGTGTGTGTGTGTGTGTGTGTGAATCAGCCACACATATCAAATATAATTTACTTGACCTCATAAAAATGAATAATATTAAATCACAGGATGTCAAAACACACAAGGTTCTCAAGTATACGGCAGCAAATATGTTATTTGGACACTTTGCATACAAACCTCTGTACGTACATACAAAGAGTGATCTATTACAGCATGGACACAATAAGCTACATGGTCACTCATATTGTAGTCCACATTTGAAATGATGTTCACAGCCAAAATTAGACTAAGGGACAGCTGCTCTCATTAACAAAGATGTCACAGATATAGAAACAAAATTGAATTGATAAATCATAGCTATTGTTAACTCTGTAAAAAATGAAGATCCTCTGCAGAGAATATCTAGTTTTGGTATTGAAATATTTATTTTTGCAAAATCAAAATACCAGCCTATCTAGAAGCTAAAGATCTGTAGTTGCACAGAACTAGTGTATACTGTTCATGAGCATAACAGTGTGTGTGAGCTGTGTAAAAACTAATGATTTAAAAAGTCAATTTTCTATGAAGCGCCTTAGCAAACACTTCAATTATCATGCAGGTAAAGATGAATACCCTTTGGAAAAGCTGTTTATTTTTATGTTTTTAATTTTGGCGATGGACTAATTCTTAACTCCAATTCACCCAGTATCGAAATATAAATGTTTCTTTGAAGGGAATGTTGTTGATTTGATTGTGAAAGTTGAACAATTTATTTTTTAAAGGTTAATATTGTTTGACAATGTATATGCAGCACTATGGATTTGGGATGCTTTGTAAGCCCATGCAAGCTGGGCATGGTTCACAAAATCTTGAATGTCATAGGCAATAATTACAAGTGTTCTATATTATAGTATTCTGTATTCTGTAGCCATCATCTGAGAACTGACATGATAACGTTCCAAACATTACTTTAGATCAAATCCTGCTCACAATTTCACCTTTTGTCCCTACAAACCAGAAACCAGTGTCATCAGTTCCCTTTGTCTGACTTTTAATTTGCTTAATTATATATGTATAAAGATATTATTCAAATTACAAATTCAAAGTCGAAATTGAGCTCATTTCTAAATGGATAACAGAAATGACTATTAAAAGGTAATTTCTAGGGTAATGTTAAAGCTTTCTCTATGGGTTGATTAATTCATTCTACAGGCTGCATTCCCTCACCTTCCACCGTCAGATACATATCCCTACTAACTTAATAATGCAACATTTTTACTTAAAGAAATGAACTGCTTGAAACGACTACGGATATTTATGATTTTAATCCTAAAAGGCTTGCTGGCTATCCCCTGGAGGCGTCACAATCTCAGTTTCTGACCACATAAAAAGACTGTGAGATTAGGAGGAAGAATAGCCTGCCCGTGGTATCCTCCTCCTCCTCCTCTACAAAAAGCATTTATTTACAGATTTACACACTCCCAATGGGAGGAGCATAGTTTGTTCATCCCGCCCTCTTTTTGGTATTTTTCATCACTTGCCTCGACTTTAACGTCATGGTGTAATCTTTAGATGCTTTGGGGATGTGTGGCATTTTGATTCTATATTTCTGAACGACTGTTTTGTGGATGTGTTTTTTTCTTTTTCTGCTTGTCGTGCTTTGTTTCAAAGCGCACTGCATGTTATATATATTTCCCAGATAAATGGAAAGGATGGCAAGGGAAGGAGGTGTGGAGTGAAGGGACCTGGATGTCGGTGCGGGGAGTAAAGCCTCCCTGGAAAAAGCTGGCGCTGAGGCCTCCAGGGCCGCGGGTGGTTTTGGCAGCCCGGCCGGCGGAGTGGGCACTCTCACAGACATCTGTTTGCTCACTGCTGCTGCTGGAGCTGCTGGCTGGCTGGCTGGCTGGCTGGATGGATGGGTGGATGGATGGTTGGATGGATGGTTGGATGGATGGTTGGATGGGTGGATGGATGGATGGGGGGGGGGGCATTCAGCCACAACCAGCACCAGCATCTTACCCAGGACGACAACAGCAAATCACAGTATATCTATTAAAAGTCATGAATTATAGTAATGTAATGTAGTCATTCAATACCAAATTTCAATACCTAAAAGAGTATGTCTCATCAGCGTCAGTGAGCCAATAAGCACACAGCATGCGTCTACCGAGATCTAACGATGCTGCTGATTGGCTGTCTGTTACACGCCGTAGAAACGTGTTACGTGACGGGGATCACACGTGTTGCTGTATTTTGAGAGGCTGCATCACAGTGGGCGTCACATAAGAGTAAAGGAGATTTAAAAGAGGTTTAAAAACAAAAGATTTGAAGTGGTGTAATTTACTTTTTTTTATGGATTTTTATAAAAATTGGTATCGTTCAGGAACTGGTATCAAAGTCACTGGTATACCCATGATGCTTTACTTGCTATGAATCAAGCAGGGGTTTTCTTTTTGAAATTGTGGACGTCAGCATTGGGATGCAGTGATACATTCAGGGACACATACTTGAATATAAATTAGACAATATTGTAGAATGTTATGCAAAAACATAAAAAACAGTCCATCTCATAATCATCTCTGTTATACATACACTGAGGGCCTAAACAGTTATATAGGTGCCACAGCCACCCTGCACCCTACATCACTCCATGCACACGCACACACGCATGCACACACACACACACACACACACACACATCCTCTGGACACAAACTAATACCTAACAGCCAAAGGGTTAAACCACAGCAGGTAAACTCCTACCACTGATGTCCAAGTGGAGCTGCTGAGGCTGCTCTTTAAGGATGGAGTCCCTGTCCAGCCGATGGCTGTCACTCCCAGCGCCACTGGACATGTCTGATCCCTTAAAAACATCAACCTAGTAATTTGTCACGCCAGAGTTCCTGTGACATTACCCAGCCAGCACAGCAGCTCACTCAAACAGTGTAGGAGGAAGACTGCAGATGTTATTATGGCAATAATTCCATATAGCATTGTCATAAAATCAACACAGTACCTGAATCGTCTTATATTTACACACCTGGGGAAGTTACTGCACAAGTAGATTATTTAAGACTCAACTGTTTGAAAAAATGTTACATGAAAAATAATAGGAGGAAAGGGGGTCAGAAAGGGCTTTTTGCTGAGGGGGGGGTGGAAGGTATTCTAATATTTTTGGGGGATCAAAGGAGAGCTTTTTCACTTTTTCTCATCCCAGAGTTAGAATTTCTTTATTATTCTATAGAACAGAAAATAATATCAATATCATTCATTCATTCATCACAGATCATACAAGTGGTTTGCTACATGAAGACAGCAATATCTCGGTATTAGAGACTTTTATGTTCCTCATTAAAATCATACAGCATCATTATGCCAGAACATATGAATATATCTTTTTATTTATTTGACAGAATTTAGATTATATATCCCCAAAGAGATCTTAGCATTCAAGAAAATGATTGACCTTTGAAAAACATCGGAAAAACTGTACTTAGTAAAGGCCATGCAAGTTGTACCAATTCAATAGTGTCATATTTTGAGATATTGGAGGGAGAGTGTTGCCTTTTTTCCACGTCAAGTAGAGGGCCCAATGAAAATATGAATTATGCTGTGTGTGTATGTGTGCGTGTGGGGGGAGGTAATGCTTTTTTTTTTAAAGTCAACCATAAGGATCCACTGCGTCCTCCTCATCCACATATGTACAGTCCCTTATAATGTTAACAAGGGCATACTGTATGAGTTCATGGAAGGATGGCACCATGCCACCAAGATTGCAGTCCAAGATTATGTTTATTAACACATTATGAAATGTCCCTCATAATGTCAAATGGAGAAAACATGTTCTACATCCACGCAATATTTTTAATTTTTGAACATGAAAAAATAATAATCAGGGGCGGCCTCTAGCTCACCCAGTGAGAACGTGTGCCCCATGTAGGTCGAGTCCTGCAGCGGCCCGGGTTCCAGTCTCACCTGCGGCTCTTTGCTGCGTGTCATCCCCCATCTCTCTCCCCCTTTCCTGGCTATCCACTGTCACTAAGAAAGGGAAAAGCCCCCCAAAAATAATAATAATAATCAGCCCTTGCTCGTGACAGAGCTGTCAATAAATGATCAAATCAGTTGAGTGTTCAATGCAAACATGGCACTCTCACAAAAAAAATGTCCAGGCTCTAAATGAGACACTTTTTTTTTTTTTTTTAAGAAATGAATATGATCTTTTGCAGCACCATATGCATGGAATCAGCTTCAGAATGAACTCCAGTTGAAGGAACTGGTCTCATTTCATTCTTTTAAAGGCTTTTTAAAGGACCTTGCAGAAAGGCAGTCTGTATGTCACTGTTTTTAAATTGATTTAGGACCCAGGTTTATTTATGATGACATTGTTGTTTGAATATGACTGAAAGTGTGTTTATGTATTCACCTGGAAGTGTCTCTGTGTCTATTTGCAACGTGCTGCTGCCACTTGCCAGGACACTGTTGTAAAAGAGATTTTTAATCTCAAGGAGTTTTATATCCTGGTTAAATAAAGGTTTGTATAAATGAATTAATGAATGATGTAGCCCCCAAGATAGCCCACCTCCACTGCCCCACCACTGAGTGCCATTCCCCAAATGTGACTTGGCAGTTCTAATCAAATGATTTAGCGCATTAAATCAACCTTTCCCCTCTGTAATCAGATTATGTGAGTGCACTGCGCAGCCTCTCCGCAGCATACAGTATCCCTTAACCTATTAATACGACCAACCTTGTGTCAGTGATTTCCCCTGCGATGGAAACAGTATCATGTTAATTATCACAACCATCTGGTCTGAGCAGTGGAAAAAAAACAAAAACGCTTTCTCTCTCTGTCGCAGATTTGTACCTGTCAATCAACGGCGGCTTCAAACAAGCCACTGGGGCTGAGGAACAGCGGAGAAGAACCAAGCTCCAGTCTCACAGGATTTAGGAGTGGCGTTAAATTAATCTTCAGCTGGCAATTTGACTCTCCTCTCGCACTGTGTTGTTGCTCTCACCACAAATCATCATTGATTTTGGTGGTGCAGGGTTCTTAATGTGGCCTGTAAACGCTGTTTATGGATATTTAGCATGGGAATTTAACCCTCCTGTTGTCCTAGGCTCAAATTTGACCCCTTTAAAAAATGTCTATATCAAAAATATGAGTTTCTTTTTAACCAAATCACCACAAAAAATGGAACGCTCTTTGCAAATACAATTGATCACTTTCATTCCTGATGAAACTCATCTGTACATTCCTCTGATCTTATATGTCAAAATAATTTATAGTTTCTGCTTTTTAAGTCAAATATTAGGTATAATTCTATATAAATGAGGGTTATTGACCATGAATTCCAAAACATACTGTAAAACTAGTGGTAGTAAGAAAAAAGTCAGAAAAAGGGACAAAAATGTCAAATCTTTGTCCATTTTTGACCCTGGAGGACAACACAAGGGTTAAGAGTGTGTGTATGGCTTTATTTTACCTTCTAGTAGGTTGCAATGCAATTCAATGCAACTTGTGGGTTTTAATATTGGTTGAATTTGTATGACAAACACACCCAAATCATTTCCTTTTATTTATCCTCATTATGTTTTCTTTTTCATATCTTTTTTTTTCTCCGTTGTTGTTTTGAATAGATCATTATTCTCTCCTCTCGGAGTGTGTTCAGTCAGTGTGACAGAGCTGAGACATCTTGAAGCGATTCATGTTTAGTTCATGGCTATACCACTGTCCCATGACATCACTGGGTTTGGATTGTGACCAACGCTGAATGGGAAGAAAGAAGGAAGCAAAAGAAAAAGAAAAGGAAAAACACTTCAGCCAGCGGAGGACGGGGACGAGGAAAACGCAGGAAGAGACAAACCAAGGAGGCCCACGAGACAGATGCTCTCCTCAAGGTGAACCGCCGCTGACCCGTCTGCCACATAAATTATTCTGTAGTTTCAGACTCCATTCCAAAGTTGGGGAATTGGGTTACAAGATAATTTCACAGGCCACTTGCTTGTCTTCCTTGGCAGTCCAACTGGCTAATTGAAGAGAGTGATTTCCAGTTTGGGCAACTATTCAGAACATGGCAGTCAAAATCGGAATGATTTAAAGCCCCCTCCCCCTTCTCTCTCTCTCTCTCTCTCTCTCTCTCTCTCTCTAAATATTCTTCCCTTCCATAGAGAAACTAATTGCAGGCGATAAAAAGAAAAATGTCCTCTGATTGACAGTTTATCAAATATTGATTGAAGCATTAAAAGCAGAGTCTCTCACTGGAAACCCACTGCATCTTCTCATTTGGAATATTTTACAGTAAAAGTGTGAACACTGTGTGTAAGTGGAAGCATCAGGCTTTTACTAAAGGCCTATACTGTCAACTCATTTTCAATAGCTGATTCTGTGTGTTTTTACTGTAAAAAAAACTTTCTTCAGCTTTCAGCCAAAAGATCAAGTCACGTGAGGCCATGGCATCTCAATCCACATAACTCCAGAGTGCATTATGGGGGAATGTGTGGCAAAGCTGCAACTGAGCTAATTCTAGTTATTCAATGAATGCTAGGTTCAAAGTTAGTAATATAACTAGGACCATATGCTGTTTTAAAATGATGGATGACATCAAAATGTAGTTCACACGCTGAAAGACAGATTCAACTTATTCAATAAAACATAGAAACCCCTCATATCATACCACACAACTACAAATCCAGCACCACAGTCCACATCCTAGCACACTATATATGAGAATTGTAATGTTTTAGAGTGAGGGTCTCTGTGAGGGAGGGTGGATGGGGGGGGAGATACATGGGAAGGGGTACCACTTTAAGATTACTGTTTATTTGATTTTTTTGTTTTATTTAGTTATAAAAAAGACTCAGAATGTAGAAGTGAATTTTATGATAAATCATGTTCTTTGATAAAAAGACGTTGACAAAAAGTAGCAGTTCAATTAAATTTGCTTTTCATTTGAAAGCTTTTAAAAAATATCAGGAGTAAAAAAAAAAGGTGCAGCCTACCTATATATATATATATATATATATATATATATATATATATATATATATATATGTGTGTGTGTGTGTGTGTGTGTGTGTGTGTGTGTGTGTGTGTGTGTGTGTGTGATGCCTAATCGAGATCTCCGGCCAGGGCTCAGTTTGTCTCCGTCTCCTTTTTTTTTAATTTTTTTTAATTTTTTTTTAAATATTTACCCCATCCCAAAACACGGGCGCTAATTAAGGGCGACGCGCTAATTAATAACTGGAAGTCAAAGTAATTGTGGATCAAGTGAAGTTCACCAAGCTGCGGCTACGGTACCCGGGGAGGAACAAACCTTATCTTCAAACAAAAGCGCGAAACGCTTTCACCTCCCCAGTCAGTCCGTGCGGATCGCGGCGAAGCGCAGCCTCATCACGGAGAGCGGTGCTGAGAACGAGAGAGAGAGAGAGAGAGAGAGAGAGAGAGAGGGTGTGTATCCTTGTGTATGTGTGTTGGGGAGGGAGCGAGAGAGAGAGAGAGAAAGCCAGAGCCAGAGCCAGAGAAACGAGAAAGATAAAGGAAAGACAGACGGAACGATAGACTTGTGCGTAAAAAGTACCGGTGCCCCCCTTCTTCTTTTTCTTTCTCAAATTCCCATCAGACAAAAGCCCCCAAAACCGGCTGCTTGGATGAACCAGAACCTATCGATCTGTCAGTACTACACCTGGATTCACTGACCAGCCGCACAGCAGGCATGTCCCGAAGGAAGCAGAGCAACCCCAGGCAGATCAAACGTAAGTTTTTTATTATTTGTTATTTTTTAAATTTATTTTTTAATTCTTGTCTAGCCGCCACACCGCGTCTCCGAGCTTTTTAGAGTTCTTGCAGGATATTATAATGATAGTGACCACACGGAAGCTGATTCAGCATGTGTTGCCTGTCACGGTCCATGCGCCCCCAGTTCTCCCTCCGCAGATAGAGCCTATAGGTTCTGTGTATGTGTGTGTGTGTGTGTGTGTTTTTTTAAAGACATGATTTACAATCCAAATCCCACAATGCTGCTGGCTGGGAAAGTTCCCCCCACTGTTGCCAAGTTGTAGCAAAATGAAGTTATTCTGCTGTTAGTTTGATGTGCATGTGACTATTCAAGTTGTCATTGAGAATTGTGAATGAGACAGTGGACAGAGACATTGTGAAGGACAGTGATTGGGCATTATAGGCCTGTAACAGTGTTTCCATCCTGCCGTGGCTTTAATAAAAATTTAAAAAGCCTGATTTGTTGCCTCACACACACTCCCATCTCCTTCACACACTCTTCATGTTTTTCCTTTTCCACTTACACACTCACTTGCATGAAGTGTGTGTGCATAGTCTCTGGGATGCCAGTAAAAGAGCAAAAAGTGAGTTTTAATTTGAAATGTAACTAAAGTGTTCATCTTGTCTTGCAGCATAGTTTTCAACATATTTGATTTTCAAATTTAGATGAAAATTTAAATTAAGAGGATTATTATTTGTTTTGAAGGCAGGAATACATGAAGTCAAATTAAAATATAAGCTCATGGTCCACATCCGCATAATCCCAAATCGTGTCATATTTTATTTACAGGGTTGGATTTTAGTCATAATAAATGTATGTTTTAGGAAAGGTTTTTAACAACTTTTCATTATTTTAAAGAGCCTGTAGATCATCCCCCCCCCCACACACACATATACACACACATATACACACACAAGCACATGGACCCAAACACACTTTGACATTCATCAGAAATCCAGCTGACACACAGCTGAGTGTGTGTGTGTGGGTGTGTGTGTGTGTGTGTGTGTGTTCAGTTTGTCCACTGAATGCTGCTGCTGTGATTACTTTGGGGTCAGAATATCAAATATCAAACCACTTCCTCTGATTTGTTTTGTACTCGTGATACGGGTTATCTGTGCTTAAGTTATAATGGAGAATTCAGAAGGCCAACATTTGTATGTGTGTGTGTGTGTGTGTGTGCCCCCGTGTGTGTGTGTGTGTGTGTGTGTGAACTCATGAGGGCATGTGCATGGTGAGAGCTTTTTTTGAATTCATCTGTGTGAGACTGAATCTGCGACACAAGAGCTTTGTGTGCCGTCGTTTTATTTTAATTAATATTGTTTCACCTCTTTAATATTTATGGTTTGTGCATTTTATTTAAATATTTTGAAGGCAATCTTGCCTTAAATCTGGATTTTTTTCTTTTAGGTAAAGAAAAGTAGTTTTTATTATTTCAGTATTTTTTGGAAAAACAACATTTTTACATTTATATATACAGTATATATTTATTTTTTGAGATCATGGGGAAAAGGGTATTGTTAAAAATGCTTTTATGAATTAATAGTTGCTCTATAGAACAGTTTTGTACAGTATAGTCATAAACTCTGAATCAAAAAAGAATTATTTTGCAGAAAGGTCTTTTTGTGTGAACTGTCTTTAAGTTAGTATTTGTGTTCTGGGTGACGTGTGACGTGATAGGCCCACTCATCTTTGGACCAATCCCATTGTAGCATCCAAATTTTTGTTGTCGAGCAAAAAGGACGTTTTGTGTTACGCTCTCGCCTGCGTGCGCTGGCCTTGTGTGAATTAGTATGTCATGTGTGAGATCGTGTTAATGTGGAGCTGGCGTGCACATGCATATAATAACCAAGCTCTAGTTAGAAAGAGAAAAGGTCATGAGGAGCCTAGATCCTCTCTCTTACCCCGGGAACTCTGGGGGGGGGGCAGAGGAGAGCACTGCACAGAAAGTCAGCACAGACAGTCATTTTAAAGGACAAAAAGGTTGTTGGGCGCAGTCCCCCCCCCTACACCCCCACTCCTCCTGCATACATTGGACCGTTATCTAAAATTGTGATTTATGCAGTATTTTAATATTTTGCTTATTCTTTCCCCTTGGGTGCTCTCTGAGCGGTGATAAAAAGGCGATGCTGAAAGAGCACCATTAATTTGCTCCGATGACTGGGGAGATACGGCCAGATAATGGGAAAGATAAGCAGAGAAGATATACCATCAGAAACCCGATTATTACCATTAAAATTCCAGCCCAGCAATCTGCAGCTGGCTGATAATTCCTTCTCCGTTTCCACCACTTTGGATGATAAGGCAAAAAATAGTCACTCAGTGCTCCTTGATTAGGCTGCCTGGATATCCCGATAATACAGTGATAAATTATGTATTTTTCCCCCTTGTTTTTTTTTGTGAAACGTTACATCTGATTTTTTTTATATATATAAATGTATATTTCTGGCCCCCTTTCTGTATCCCCCTCCCCTTGTTGCTTTTCCAAGAAAATGGGAAAAAAGCCCCATACCCTTTTATTGTAATAAGAGTTTGATAGAAAGAGGAGATAGCGGTGGAGGTGTTTTGTGTGGGAGCACATATCAATGTTATCAGCTCATCTCCCAGGGCCAGCTGCTAGCTGCTGTTGTTTTTAGCCTTATCACCCCGTGCCAATATGCCAATAAATTGCCCAGATTGTTAGCCGTTCCAAGGCGGGTCAGTAGAATTTGACAGGAATGATGAAAATATCGCTGATGCTCTGCGGATTGCGATTAGCTGCTGTAATATGATGTGTGAATTCCACCAAGCTCCCGCTATCCTCTCTCCCCCCCTCCCCAGCTGCTGGTGTCCATACCTCTATTCGCACTGAGAGAAGAACATTTTGATGCTTAATAGGAAGGAAAGATATGAACAGGCTGAATTGAAACCAGGCCTCCTCAGAGTAATTTTTCTGTAAAATTGCCCCCCAAAGTTTCACGGAGTAAAGGGGAATCTGGATGATGTAGGGAGCGTGCCTCCGCCAGTGTTTATGGGAACATATTGAAGCGGCCCTCTGAGGGCCATGGGCGGACATCGAATGTCAAATGTGCTTATTAAACTGACTTATGTTCTCCCCTTTACTGTTGTCTTCAGCATATGGACCGTCTGAGAATTCATGTTGCTTCCTTATACTCGACATTGTCCAACCAGAATCCGGCACCGAGCTGTTGTGATTATACTCCTCTTTTACTGTTAGTGGGTACATCAGCTGAGTCCCCACAGCTTACCACTATGTCATAATGTCCCAATGCCTAATCTGCTCACAGTGATAGTGATCTCACATCTGTAAAGCTGCAGTGTACAGTAATGCCTTTTTGGTATTTTGTTTTATTTCCACCCATAATACTTTGTGGATAAAGTTGGAACAGGGATGCTTTGTTAAATATTGCTTTGACTATGTCATTTTCTTAGATGCATTGTTTCACTAATATATTTCATATTAAAGCCTTTAAGGAATATGATGCCAACTGTTCCGGTGTTGCTCATTTGTAATTGTTTTTTACTGACCACCAAGTTATCTTAAATCTTATATAATGTACATACAACCCTTGGATTCATTTAATTCGGTCTCTAGTCAGTTGTTTCACTAGTCCATTTGGAAGTGAAGCACAGCCAAACAGGGTTTTTTTTTTTTTATCGTAGAGACCATTTATTTCCATCTCCGCTCTACAGTTAATCTCTCCAACTCCTTAGCATAAGGCCACTTTATGTAACGTCAGCATACTGTTTACCATATCAGGTGACATTTCTATCTTTGAGGGGCATTTATCAGAGGCAGATTACAGTAGTAAGGGATAAGGGGAGTGTTTACTGAATTGACTGCCAACATTCTGTATCTGAATTTGTGTGTGTGTTTGCTTGTGTATGCGTTGGTGCATGTACAGTACAGTATGTGCGACAAGCGTGTGTCTATGTGCTTTAGCAGAGGAATCGGAGCTGCTAGCTTGATGTATTTCTCTCAGGGAACAGACTCCTCGTCCATAGTTCTTTTTTTTTTACAACTTAGCTCAGCTTTACTTTCTTATATAAGGAAATCTGAGTCTGTGCAAGTTGTACACGCCGCGTTTCACCCTTGGCCCGCAAACCCTGGCAACTCCAGCAGTCAGATGTTTTGGGGGTGTAAAATCAAAAAAAAAAATGCTTGCATGCCAGCCTCCCTGTATATTTAAGGGTTTCTCTTTCATTGGGTGACAATCACGACTTGTCTCTTGTGTTTCTCTTGTTGATTTCTGTCAGAAGAAGAATGGTTGTTGAATGCCAACTTTCCCTCAAACATCTGTTCCCTGCCAATAACAGCTTGTGCCGTTGCCTCGTCTTAGCTGAAGGATCCCCAATTGCCTCCTCACTTTTGACACAAAACAACAGTGCAGATGAATGTCATCGTCTTGTAATGTTTTTTGTTTTTCTTCCATTGTGCCTAAAGTACGATGTTTCTTGTATAGAGATAGTATTTACAACGCTGCTACGACTGCTTATGTCTCCACAGCCATAGAAAGAGGAATGTATAGCAGCTGCTGTTTCATTTGTTGAAAACAGTGCTGTGTGTGTGTGTGTGTGTGAGATGTGTTGGATGAGCTGGGTTGGCAGGCGATGGACTGCCGGTGCCTAATCCTGCCCTCTCTGTCGCTGGAGCCTGCCGTGCCTGGACAGCAGTGTGAAATGTGGGCAGGGTTACTGCAAAGGTGGAGGTCACTTCCTCATGCAGCTTCCTCTTTATCTTCCTCTTTCCTGAATTCCACTGCTATTATTCCAATAGCCGCCGGTCCAAACTGTCACTTTTGTGTTTTTTAATTCACTCACCGGAGCTGTCACAAATGTGAATGTGAAAAATGTTAATTTTAGTACAGTAATAAGTGTGTTTATGTAGCACAAAGTGCTTCACAGGCCAAATGAATAAATACTTAAAAATACAACGATAATCAATAAAAATCACAATAAATCACGGTAAACTACAATAAATAATACAATACATAGTACAGTACACAATGTGGATTTAAAACAGGTTGACATAAAAGATGTGTCTTTAGCTGCTTACACTGACAGACTACGTGTGTGTGTGTGTGTGTGTGTGTGTGTGTGTGTGTGTGTGTCAATCTTTCTATCAAAACGATTTCTTCCACAATTATTAGCCATTGGTTGTCCGTTGGTGTTGTGTTTTGAGTGATAGCTTTTTTTGCTAGCTGCTAGCAGTATTTTGATCAAATATCTATCGCTAGCAATAATATTTTCTGTTCAAAATTTACACAGATATAGCAGCAAACAACATTTAGCCCTTGTGTTGTCTTTCTGTCGACTTTTTCTGACGTTTTTGTTGCATTTCTTCAACGCTTTTTTTCATTCATGGTCAATAAACCTACTTTATATGACATTATACCTATTTTTTGAGTTTGAAAATAAACAGAAATTATGAAATATTTTCACTAATAGTTAAGAATAGAAGATGTAGAGTGGATCACAGACTGGGTGATAAAGTTTAGTTGTTGAATGAAACCAAGTGTCAAATGCCACATCCCAAAATTCAATGCAAGTAATCTTTCATTTTACCTGTGAAAAAGTACAGCCATACATCCATGTTATTTTTGGAAATTTGGTTGAAAGAAACCCATATTTTTTATATGTAAAAAAAAACCTTGTACCTTGGTATTTGTTGTAACTCTTTACTTACCGTTTCCCAATATGCAATTCATTTATGGCATTCCCAAACAACATGCCAGTGCTAATCAGAATCAGGATTTATTAAGTAAGTAACACTTATAAGGAATGTGGTAGCCCTTGGTTGATGGTGCATACATAATAATATTAAACAATACATTAAAGGGGCAGTATACAGTTTTGGCCATGTCTTTGCTGTTTTCTCACTTTTTGCTTGCAGGTTTCTCTATAGAGCCCCCCCCTACAGGTTTCTCTATAGAGCCCCCCCTACAGGTTTCTCGATAGCGCTCCCCCTACAGGTTTCTCTATAGAGCCCCCCCTACAGGTTTCTCTATAGCGCTCCCCCTACAGGTTTCTCTATAGAGCTCCCCCCTATAGGTTTCTCTATAGAGCCCCCTACAGGTTTCTCTATAGAGCCCCCACTACAGGTTTCTCTATAGAGCCCCCCTACAGGTTTCTCTATAGAGCCCCCACTACAGGTTTCTCTATAGAGCCCCCCCTACAGGTTTCTCTATAGAACCCCCCCCTACAGGTTTCTTGTTAGCGCTCCCCCTACAGGTTTCTCTATAGAGCCCCCCTACAGGTTTCTCTATAGAACCCCCCCTACAGGTTTCTTGATAGCGCCCCCCCTACAGGTTTCTCGATAGCGCTCCCCCTACAGTTTTCTCTATAGAACAACCCTCCACCCCTCCCTAGGTCAGTCCGGCATTTCCTCTTTCTCTGTTCCTCCGACAATGCTTTTCTAGCTTTCTGTTTCTTTTTTGCCGACTCAGCCATGACGATAGTGTGAAAAACTCCATCGCTATCTTGTTAGCCGGTTCCTGGATGGGCGTATGTGTGCAGTGCCGTGAAGCAATTCGTTACATTGCGAGACCTGATTCGTTACCCCTGATGTGGTGATGGCGTGGTGGCTATGACACATGCCTTTGCTGTGGGTTCGATTCCCACTGCGATGCATCAACCAATGTGTCCCTGAGCAAGACACTTAACCCAAGAGCATTTTCTTCTAGATAGTATGTTTCAGTCCCTGACCGTATTCCTCTCTGTTTATTTAGATTTGATATCAATGATGCCCATTGAGCCCCCAGGTAACAATTGACTTTCAGCCTGCTTTGAGTTAATAGCCTTGTCTCTTGCTTGTAGGGATCAATATTGGTATTAATTAATCACCATTATCAAGAGTGGGATCTAGTTCCATTTGTTGTTACATCAGCAAAATATCAATAGAGAAAGTGGACTCCCTGATCGTCATGGCAACTTCATCTCTCAGGTCAAAGAGAGTTTATCTTATCTTGCTGCTGAGAGTGGCAAACTGCTAAGGAATCTAGTTTAGACTCAAAGATCATCGATTGAAGCCTTTTTTTCACCCCCACCTTGTTGTTTCAGGAGAGAGAGGGGTTGAAAAAAACGAAGGAAAAAAAATCACAGAGAAAGGCTGCATTCTAATCACAACAGAGATGTAAGATTTAAATATTGATGTCCAAAGGCCATTACAGCAAAGAGGGCCTCTGGTCTCGCTGTTGTTCAAGTACGTCCTTTTAAGACCCAGACAAAGCTTTGATTATCAGAGGTGTCACCGTGGAGTACGTCTGTATAGCTGACAGTGTGGGACTGCAGGGGAGATCACTTTCTTGCAGCTACCGACACAGAATGTTAACACATCACACTCTACATCCTGGTATTTCTACAGGCCTCGGCCTACAGTGCATCCTGGCCCTCACTGTCTACGGTGCTCAGGATATTGGGACGAAGCAAAGTTGTGTTTCTACACTTTCTATGGGGTGTGGGCATAGATTTTATGCTACAATCTACAACAAACAGGATTTTGCAAAGTTTTCCGTGATTAAACTAAGCCTTATAGTGTACTTTGAGTGAAGTACTTCCACTCTTAGTTATGGGTAACCAGAGTACAAAGTCACATGATCCTGTGATGGATGGATGGGATGGTATAGAATGTGACCGTATTACTCAACAAATTTTGGGTTTCGACATAATGGTTATTGCGCTCTGATAACCTGGGGGGGTTATACACTGTCCCATACTAGCTGCCTAAAATCTGCTGTGTTATCTGCTTAACTGTTTTTAACTGCTCTTTAATGTTTAATTTCTTGTACTGCACTATAATTTTTATTATTTTAATCGTTTTTGTGTAAAGCACTTTGAATTGCCCTGTTGCTGAATAGTGCTATACAAATAAAGCTGCCTTGCTTTGCCTTAGAGGAAATGAATTGACAACTATTTTGATAATCGATTGAGCTTTTGTGTGTTGTTTTTTGTTTTTTGTGTTTTGGTCACTGTGGTGCCAGAATTTGCATTTTCTTTGCGAGTGTGAGAGTGTGTTTGCGCGACAGCGGTGAGAGACGTGCAAAAACGTGCAATGACAATGAAGGCATTCATTCATTCAGTCATTCTTTCTTTCTTTCTTTAACATAATCGTGTTTGTTTGTGAAATCATAATTTGCAGCGTAGTATCTAGAGCTGTCAAGAAAATGAAGAGTAGAAAAAAGTCAAATATTTCTCTGAAATGTAGTACTGTACATTAAAATAATAAAGTAGCACTCATTTAAAATGCATAGGCAAAGTACCTGGAACTTATACTTAATTACAGTACTTGAGTAAATGTACTGACTGGCTGCCAATATAATCATATTTTTTAGATTTTTCATTTAGATAGGGACAGTGCATATTAATGGACAACAGTACAAGTACACAATGTAATTATGCCAGAGTTAGTCTATTGTCCCTAGGCAGATACATGAAAAGAAAAACATGAAATTAGTAACAAGCATGCAACACCCTCATAGTTTGAGAAGCAAGACAAAACATTTTAAGCATCATTTGTATGAACAAATTCCTGTTTTGGGTCAATATTTTCCACACAGGCATTATTGCACATTCTGTTTAACATGCACACTGGTTGGTGCATTGTACAATGAAACAGCAACTTGATTAGGAATAGGATTGGGCATCGAGAACCTGTTCCAACAGGAATGGTTTTTAATAGTTACGATTCCAATGCAATCGTTTTTGCTTTTTAAAATTTTGAATGATTTGGAAAATTTGGTTACAATCATCGGTTCCACAACCCACTTGTTGTGTTGTGTGGCATTATTTTACACTGAAAAAAAATCATAAAAACTGTAAATCATCAAACTGTAAATCACCATTGAATCAAAATAAAATGTTCCCCTTTATCTGTGGAATAAGCATGTGACCCCTTACAACTCCACCACGTCAAAGAATCCAGCATGGATGAGAACCTGGGGTGTGCAAAAAAATCCGTTCACATTGGTATTGCGATTTCTAGCTCTATCGATACATAGAATTCCAAAAAATCATTTCATATTTTTAAAATTTTTTTTTTAATTTTTTGTTTTTTAATGGCGTCTATGCTATTACATGGGATAAGTACTGTGAATGTTTTTTTTAATTGAGTATAATTTTGAATCAAAAATCAATTTTGAATCAAATTGTGACATATTCTGGACCCCTAATAAGAAATGGAATGGAAAGGCAGAATTGGAATCAGAATTTGTTAATATCAAAACAAGTAAGTAAGTATCATATGAGTAATGAGTATAGTATGTACTGTAGCTGTAGAGTGGAGGAGCCTCTTCTCATGCTAAGCTCCAGGCCTGGTGTGAGCTACAGTATTTGGGTGGTGGATGTACCTCACCATGCTGCAGAATGCTCCTCAGGGTTGGAGCACAGAGCAGGGGCACTGCCTGCTTCTTTTTTTTTCTTCCTCTTTTTGCCTCCGGGACACAATTGCCTCATTTAACATTCTCTATTTGGCCCCTGCAAAGAGGGGAAATAGCCAGGGTGAGGAAGAGAGGCCGCCACACATCATGAATTCTTCTTTCATTTAACTTGCACAGTCCCTTTTCACCTCGGTGATGCACATGGATCAGGAATGAAGATATTGCTCAATTAAGGGGATTGCCGAGGTCGCTCCTGAGGTGTTGCAGTTATTTTTGTGCCATGCCGAGGTTTTGATGTATCATGGATCTAGATATTGGGTTCATCACATTTGTGTGATGCTCTGGCATCTCCATAGCCCAGAAGAAAAACAGCTCTACGCCTGCAACAGGAACTCTGCTTTATTCAAGACATTAAGTTTGTCAGTCTTCCTTTGCAGGGATGTAAAAGAACTTTTATGTCAGCATTCAAATTCCTTTTGTTTATTTCAATTTAATTAGCCACAGCTAATCAAAACATTTTCATGGAATGTGTCAAAAGTGATATTAGGGTTTTGACTGAATCTTGGATGAGAGAAAGGAAAGGGACTCCTTGGGAATATGACTCACGTTTTGCAGCAGGCATTGTTACAGTATGTTGTCAGCAATGTAGAGTGGAGATATTGCCCGAGCCTTGAGTTTAACTTAAACCACATAAATTCTTTAATATACAGCAATTAAAAAAAAATACATGATTTATTTTTTTTTTTCTTAATGGATGATAATGAAAGGGGATAATTATGGTGAACAGCGTTTCCAGAGCAGGATAGTAGCTGGCAGTGATGGCCTAATAGCTGCTCAGTGTAAATCTCTGGTTTGGCAGGAATTAGTGAGGATGTATTTGTGTGTGTGGGGGGGGGGGGGGCGATGCCGAACTTTGCATTGGGATGAAATGCAGCGAGCTGTATAGTTAAGGGATAGGTGGCAACAGAGGATTAAGTAACAAGCTTTTCAGTTCAATTTGTACATCAGCATTTTGGTGCCAGAAGAATGGCACAGGCCGCATGGCATCGTAAGGCCTCGGTGGAAAATCACTAATGACAAAGCTTTGTAAATAGATAAACAATTTATGTCAAATACGCTGAAAATATAAAACAAACTTGAAAATATGTTAATACTATAAAGAGGCCGTGTTTTGATTTGCACCATTGCAAAGCTGGCAAAGCTGTCGACAGCACAGCTTACACATCATGTGATCAGAGGCCATATCTGCCTGCGTGTGATTAGCACTGAGCACTGCCACAGTACAGAAATAGCCGTAACGGAGCCATTACTCCCAACACTTTAATGATGATCGATTATATTTGCTGTAAATTATGCAAATCTGATTAGAGAGTGTGTGTGCGGTATTGGGCAGTGACGAAAGGAGTGACGTGTTGCAAAGTGCCCGTCTCCTTCTTCTTACTATTTCAAAGCCAGTCTTTGTGAAGTGACAGAGTAAACATCCGGAGAGAAATGCAGCCGCTATTATTTCAGAATCAGCCAATTTTCTTTTTCTGTGTATTTCAGAGAATGCTTATCTGGTAATTACTAAAAACTGTTGACATTGAGCAAGTGCTGTAGCCGACTAAAATGCCTTTTTGTCTTATGATATCAGATTGGATTTTTATCTCAGCTTCACGCAATCACGCATTCCTGAAAACCAAAGATAACTGGCTCAAAATCCTTATTTCCACCACGAGAGTCAAATTAAGAGCCTCGTTTTTTGTTGTTGAAAAACTACAATCATTATATCCTGCATTCATTTCTGTGGTGAAATACTGATAACACGTTCTTCCCTTCTGGAGTCTAGAATGTGCCTGTGAATCTCCGAGACATTTGACCATAATCAAGTTTTTTTTAAGCTTCAGAAACAGGATAACAACTGGGTCAGATGATAAGCCTGGGCAAAACGGGAAAAATGCCTCCTCTGATAGACGAGGAGAAAATCTGATTGATTGATGTCTGCTGGCTCTGCCACCATCACAAGCCAGTTGACAGTTAGTTTGGGATCAGACGATTTCACTCTTAAGATTGGGGTTGAGGGGAAGCTAGGCAAATATGAAGGTCAATGGCTCCTCTCCTCCTCTCTGTATCTATCTCTCCCTCGCAATAGCTTGCTTTGACATACTGTAATGTGTTGCTAAGCTTTGTGGCAGCAGGACACATGGTCATAGTTTGTACAGTAATATCCCATTGCAGTAATCTCACAAGGAATGATTGAAAGTGGTGCAGGAATCTGGTACAAGCAGGGACCCGTTGACATCATCAGCTGCTGTGGACTGGCAGATGTCTCCTGACTTGTTTGAAACTGAATTTTCCCATGGGACCCAATAAGTTAAACAACAGCTCTGACTCGACGTGAATCTGTTATTGTAAGCAAGATCTGATAAGATGGCACAGTATTATGAGTTTGTGTAGCAAAGAGGCCAAAAGTGGAATATTGCCGGCGAGTGTCTCTCTGCGGTTTTGGAAAAGAAAGACCGACATTGGAACTGTGACAAAGGATGATGGGATGCATATTGTAAATAAACACCCAAGTCTTTCACAACCGCCTCTCGGTCTCTCCATAAAGATGTTCCATATAACATGTCATGTCTTCTCGCTGCTCAGATCGTGTATCGCTAAGATGAAGCGACAAGACCTGCTCCGGGGTTTGACCCTGTGCTGAAAAAGCCGTTCTATTGCCAGCGTTTGTCATTTGGTTCCTTTTAGTTATTGTTACGGAGCTGAAATTTAATAAGACGGGCCTCGGGTGCCCTGTAGTGGTGTCTGTGGTATTAAATACAAGGTCTTGGTGTCTCTGAGGGTCCATCTCTAATACACATAACAGACGTGTCCATTAGCTTTGTATGGAGTTGCTTTCATGATCAAGGTCTCACTTGTAATGAAGTGCCTATGCAAATGCAAGTCAAATTCAAGTATTGTGAATCACTTGTTTTAATCAAGTTTTTTTCTTCTTTTTTTTCCTGAAAGAAATGTAGCCTCCATTCAGAGCCACCAACCAGACAATTAAAAAAAAGGATAATCCGAAGACAATCCCCATCCAAATGGAACCGGACATCATTTAGGGGAAGAGACAACAACTCTTTGTTTGTTTGAAGTGGCTGATATGACAACCTTCTTGTCAAAGACTCAGGGCGAATAAAAGGGATTTGTAATTACCATAATTATCTCTTATATGTTTTCACCTAATGATGTCCATTAAATACTGGAGGCTTCATTTAGAGACTGCCTGACTGTAGGTTGGCGTAGACTCATAACACAGCATGTTACATTACACGGAGCACAAGTAATGAACTTCTTTCATCAGAGATGTTTATCGCCCCAGTGCTTCTGGGGGGGAAAAGCCAATATACTTCAGCTTTTTGTTACAGTTGGATTATAACAATTCTCATAGTTCCCACTTATCTTTCAAATTTCCTCCACATGTGATATCAACCCAATTGGCTTCATGTCTAAACAGGATGGCTCCCTAATCTAGACCACTGTTCGTTTCTTGTAAAACATCTCATTTTGTGGCTTAGGCTGGTGGCTGCCTTATCGTTACATAATTCACTGCCCTCGCCGTGATTTTCTTTGTGGCAATTTATTTAAATTCCCCCATGTTTATATATTTCCTGTCTTCTTTTCATTCACAATGATTGCCTTTCATGAGTTCAAAGACTCATCTTCAAGACGTTTGGTAACTTCACCGATATGAATTCACAGTGGGGAGAAAGAAAGAATGAAACTATTTGGTTGGAGAGCAGCAAAAAAAATGTAGGAGTGTTAGTGCATGTCCATCTCTGTCTCGGGGCCGAATCCAGAGGTTGAACCTCTCCTGATCACAAGTGCAGATATAGCACTCTAACAGTCTACACCTCAGCAAGTACAGCGTCTGAGAGCTCATGCCTGAGTACATGTGTGCTGTTCTGCTCCTGTGCTAAGGCCCCTCAGTCCTGCATGTGGCTCTGCTCCTGTGGTTGCTTTGGTCTTTGTCCGCCACCTATCAGCATATCAGCAGTGTCTCTGAAGCCCAGTTGTATAATGCACCATTTATGGCTTTGTGGAGGGAGATGGCGGTCAGGCGGCGGAAAAGCTCCAGGCCTTCCCCTCAGTGAGTGGATTAACGGCGGCCTGCTTTAGCGCACACTGCCGCAGTGTGAAATCGGCCCCGCTTCGGCGGCGGCGGCGGCGTGATGAGGCTCCCACTCTCTCTTTCTCCCCCTCTCTTTTCTCCCTCTGTTTCCTCACCTCCATGCAAAGCCTCTCCCAAGCCATCTGTGAAATGTGGAAACTCTGTGTCTAAGTTGAGTTCAGATCCCATCCCCTCCGTCAAGCCGAGGGCCAGGAAGCAAATGGGCAGGCAGTCGGCGGAGGGAGTTTGCAGGGGAGGAGGGAAGAGGAGAGAGAGAGAGAAAGAAGGAGGAGGGTGGTGGTGGTGGTGGTGGGTGTGGGTGTGTGTGGGGGGGGATCAGCTCACTGATGTCGTGCCGCGTGTGCAGGAACCCTGCCTGTTCTCCGCGGGCGAGTTGGAGGAGGGTCCAGGCCTGGGTGCCGGCCGAGAGATCTCTGGTTCCTGCTTGCAGATCCAAATCCCCCCTCTGTGTTATGTGTGTGTGTGTCTGTGTGGAGGCAAGACGGTGGCACAGCTCCCCTGAGCCCCTGCCCAGTCCTTTGAAGATAAGATGGTGATACAGAGTCCCTTTCGGTACGTCGCTAACCGATGGTCTTTGTGCGACACACATGCCTCTCTCCTTTGGAGCCTGCAGCTAAAACACCTATGGTCTTTACTGAAACGAATTGGCTACGTGGCCTCGGGTCAAATTAGATTATGAATGGGTGACAAAATCCTAGATCCTATGTTTAGGATATTTTTTTTCCCACCATTTCATGCTGATAGCGTAGACTTCTGCTGGGGTTGATATTGTATTTCTATTTGATTTCCCCTTCACTGGGAAGAATCACTTTCATAAATTCTCCTCATACAGTCACTGCTGACATCATTCTTTTAGTTTTCCATGGCAACGAGTTGTCATCTTAACTCTGCTGATTTCTCTGCAATGTGAGCTGTATTGCTCTTGATCATGACAGTTTTTTAAACATGTTTCTCCTCTGCATGTATAAGCGTATTTTGTGGCCCTCACGGGCCAATTCTCCCACTTCTGGCTCTCCACAGCAGCTTTTCACAAGAGCGACCATCATAATCAGGCTTTTGAATTATGAACTCAATATTCCTTTTACTTTTTTTTCTCTCAATCCTGTGGCTTTGGGGTTCTGATCTGTGCATAATGTCTTGTGATTGCATGGCATTATGGTGGTTTGGAAAGCCGAATGGAGGCCCAGCCGCGCATCATCTTTCCATAGACAATGTGGATCTCTGTGTCTCTCTGAGCTCATCAGGGATGGGGCGTTGATTGCTTTTTGATACCCCTCCAACGTGGATGAGGTCCTGCATACATCAGCTAATTAGAATGTTCTTATAGTGTGTGTGTTTGTGTGTGACAGACCCCACACTTCTCATCAGATCCTCAGCCCAAGTGCTCTAACCACACTCACTTTATCAAATTCCCGACAAGAAAAGAAAAGCTATACAGTGCAGGGCTGGACCGGGTGTGTGTGTGTGTGGGTAGGGGGTTGTGTGTGTGTGTGTGTGTGGGGAAGGAGGAATTTGATGTCAGGGGAAAATAAAACAGAAATTGAAAAGCAAATTCAAAACGACAGGAGTGATTTTAGTATTTAGTTCCACAAACCACAGTCGTACAGAACACATACAGGGAAAATCTGATGACAGCTGTCCAATATAAACCATGAAAAAGATGAGTGTGTTTAAGAAGAAACTTCCTTGCTTCTGTTCCAGACAGCAGCAGTGGAGTTAACTTCATCCCCGCTGCACCTAATGACGCCCGCTTTGCTAGAAGCTCTGAATGGATGGCACAGCAGTGGGAGTGGGGGGGGGGGGGGAGTTGCAGCAGCTAATTAGGCAGCACAAACAACTGAGTGCTATCATCCCATGCACCTTGATGATATTACTAGGGCTGGGTATAGCTGATGGTTTTCCCGAATCGATTCCGATACACGAGGTCCCTATCCGATTGCATTTCCGATTCGATTCCATATCAATTAGGTTAGGGAATTTTTGGTAACAATACCAATTGTGGTTGGACATAAAAGAGATTCTCAGAGAGCTCGTGCTGTAAATTGTACAAGGAAGAAGCAACCCTCAACTAGTTTTTTTTTACAAAAATGTTGAACATTTTTTGTAAGGTTAAAGTTTACATTAAGAATGAACCCCAAAAAGGGGGTTGATTCATGTATTAAAAGATTTCATTCATGATTTTAATTGGATTATTATTCTAACCCAGTTTAAGATATCACGGTTGTGGGGAAAGTTTTGCCGTTGACTCACTGACTTTTTGGATGGCAGGGTGTTTTAAACACACACGCACGCACACACATGCACACACACACACACACACACACACACACACACACACACAAAGGAAGAACTCCTGCTCACCAAACACCTTAGCCCATGCTATGATCTGTGGAAGGTGCTGTGGAGTCTGTATATATTTCATAAAGGCATCCTATTACACCCCCATGGCTTGTGGGGAACAGTACACTGTGGTCTAGTACCCAAGCAGCAGAGAATAAAGTGTAGGACGTGGCACTGGTACAGAAATCTAACTGCTGTTTCCTCAGGTAATCTTGACTTGGATCTTAATTCCAATAAAGTGTTTTTTTTCTTCTTCTTCACAGCATAAGCCAGATCCAAGCAAGAACACTCCACTCTGTATTTCTGCGGTCATACTTTATTGAATATCATTTCAGATAAGAAGTGTAATCCTTTGGGTGGAAGTGATGTATATTGACCAGCTCAATGATAGCGATACAGTGCATGTCTCTGATCTGAAAGTGGCAAATAACGATTTGTGTCATCGGCTCAGTCAAATCCGTGGAATATTTGAGAACGTCCCTTATTTTTGTCACTCCCCAACTTTGTCAGACTCTGGCTGAATATTTAAAATGTCACTGCCGATGCAGACAGGAAAGATGCAGGGAGCTGTTTCTTTTGTGCTGAGTACAGTAGCTACTGAATGCATACATGAATGGCTGGATGGAAATGCCAATCAACTCATCAATCACATTTGAACAGCTGTCAGACTGATGTAAATATAGGAGTGCTGCTGATATGAGGTTCAGTGGTGGTAGAAATATTCAGATCCTTTACTTAAAGCCACTGTCATCATGTGTTTAGCATTTCTTTGTAACGTTAAATATTCACATCAAAATATTCAACAATCAAAGTTAAGCCATATATTGTCGCTGTCGGGCAGAATCATCTACACATTCATAAAAAAATGTCTGGAGGAAATAAATAACTCAATAATATGTTTTCAAATCAGCCGTTTTTTTTACATTTCTTGAAAAGCCACAGTTTAACAACAGTCAGTCAAAAAGTTCAAATCAAAAAGTCTGCCTTTTTTTGATTGACAGTGGCATGAAAAAGGGACAAAAATGTCACGGGAGGACAACACAGGGTTAAAACCATACTGAGTATTTAGTTTGATAGTCTTGGGGAGAGTGTTCTATTCTCCCATTGCTCTGTTGAATTGATTTGGTTTTCACTATAGGTAAAGTAAAGTATTTTTCTTTGTTATAACATTATGTAAAAACCATTACACAAGTCTATTTTTAACTTAAAACCATGGTAGACTTTCATGCATTTTATCGACATTCGATCTAAACACGTCACCTTTTACCAACCGAGCCTCCTTGAAATCCATGTTAAAACAGGACAAATACAGAAATCTCCCACGTTCAAACCTCAAAAGAAGTCTGGTTTAAAAGAAGCACTTTTATTATCAGCCACATGCTGTTAAGTAATTGTAGTACATAGTAAACTAATGACCTTAAATTAGCCTACATAAAACAATATGACCATTGTACTTTAATATCCTGGATGAACATATTGGCATACTGCAACAGTGCTCAGAAGCACAGATGGGGGGGGACAGGATGAGGAGGAGGGAGGGGCAAGATAGTCTCATTTTGACTGGAAATACTTCTTTAAGTCTACTTTAAGTAAGTGTGCAGAATACAGCTTGAAGTTAACTTTCCTTAAAATTGTAGTTGCATTAATAGAACGCTTGATTTGAAAGTACTCAGATTATTTGTAGTAGTTCATTATGCTACTATTTTTTTTAGTCACTGTTCCATTATCTTTTATTGTGACTGTTATTGCCACTATTCATCACACCCCCACCCGGCCCATCAGACACCGCCTACCAAGAGCCTGGGTCTGTCCCAGGTTTCTTGCCACTGTCGCACTGTTGCTTGCTCTGGAGGGAACTACTAGAACTGTTGGGTCCTTGTAAATTATAGAATGTGGTCTAGACCTACTCTATCTGTAAAGTGTCTTCAGATAACTCTGGTTATGAATTGATACTATAAATAAAATTGAATTGAACTGAATTAAACATTTGTGCTAATCAGCATGTTAATTTGATTTGGAAAAACTTAATTAATTTGCGTGTTACCAATGGAAGTCATTTGTTTAAGTTGGTCCAACAGTTTTCCTTTTTCAGTGTGTTTGGAGTCTGCAACACATCCAATGACATTTTAATATATCTTATTTATTTAAATGCTAAAATATATATGTGCATAGGAATTACATATATACCTATCTGTACAGTTGATTTTGAAACTGATCCCAAGTGAAAATCTTAATTATTGTTTTATTAAATGATATGTTTTGGCCGTCAAACACCTCAATACACAATACAGGAAGCCCAATTCAACAAACCCAAATGATCTTCCCTTACTTTATGTTAAAAAAGGGTTGGTACCATTGTTTGATACCAGTATAGTGTGCCAATGAAGCCTCTGCAGAGAGTTCGCTAGAGATCAAGCAGTGAGCCAGGTCACCCAGGGCAATACGCCACTGTTACAGTCTCACCTCTCCGAGTGACAGGGCTTCTTCCATCAGCAGAGAGCAGCCCTCTCTGCTCCCACATGGTTCATTTCATCAGGGCTTGTTTTATCTTGACGGGCCAGGCCCATGACTCCTGAGCACTGATAGTCCAATAAGACTGCAAGAGAGCGTCACCGGGGCAATGTGGAGACTGAAACAGAACTTAACAAGGTTAAGTTTCCCTGCCCATTAAGTTTGTGTTTGTGTTTGCATGTGTGTGTGTGTGTGTGTGTGTGTTGAACTGTTTGAGCAAAAAGTTCAGTTTGAAGAATTCAGAGTTTACCGGAATGGCACATGAATGGTGACAGATTTAGCAGAAAAATATGTATCATGAATAAAATGCTAATTCATCTTTGAAGCATTTAATATATATATATATATATATATATATATATATATATATATATATATATATATATATATGAAGAATGTGTCATGGAGCTAACGCATCTAAAAACACAAGAAAGAAAGAAAGAAAGAAAGAAAGGTCTGGCCGTTCTGCTCCATTTCATGAGCCTGCAGAGAGTGCCATGTTTCCTTTCCTTTGCATAGAAGAAGAACAGTGAATGCTGTGGGTTCCCTGTAAAGACAAACATGAAAGAAACCACCAAGAGTTTTTTAGGCCCTTTCTCTTGTGCTGTGTGTAATGTAGCTTCTTTACTGCCTAGGTAGTCGCTGCTGTTTGAAGTCGTCAGTAGCCGACAATATTTGCTTCTTTTTTTTGCAAATTTCCACCCACTGTGTCTCTCGGTTGCGTTTGAACGTGTGACCAGTGTGGAGCCTATCAGTTCACTCTTTGGAAGAAATGGCTGAAATTGGGCGTCTGGTCCGTCTGTGGATTGACGATGAGGTCTTTGCAAGTGAGGTGCTTGGCGTCCATTGTTGTGTCGCGGGGTGAAATTGATTGACAGCTACGGGTGGAAGAGGAGGAGGTGGTGGGCAGGGATGGGGGAAGTTGGACGGAGAGGGTAGAGGGTGCAGGAATAGCTTCAGCTCAGACCTGCTGGGGTGTGATCTCACCAAAGCACCAAACGTGGGCCGATAGCAGCGAAACCCCACCCAAAAAGAGTAGGGAAGAGAGGGAGACCATCGGATAGAGGGTTTGAGAAAAAGACAATCCTCCCTTTATTTAACTTAAAAGAATTGGTACCATTGTTTGATACCAGTACACTTTTATATTCCTGTTTTTCTAGGATTAGAAATAAAGATATTTTTAGATAAAAAAAACTCTTTTATATCTTTACCAAATTAAGTGAAACCTCTCATCAGTGTTTAATTAAAACTCTAGGTCTAAAGCAGAAATCATCAACAGGGGGTCTCTGCGGGGGGGGGGGATTTTTTTTCTCCAAAATTAAAATGTGTCTGAAAATGGACTTTTACATGAATGCAACACAGCATAAGAAAACAATTACTGGCCTGTAGGTACATATACACATATACAGATACAGTTAAGATTAAGGATTTACTGTCTCTTCCACATGTATGTTTGACATTAAAAAATCAATATGTATATATAGTAGGGCAATGTAAAAAGTTATGTGTACACTGTAACAAATTTAAGGTAAGATTTACAGTAACTTACTGGCAACAATTGGCAGCAAGTTACTGTGAATTCTTTTCCCAGTAAAAGTACCATACTTCCATTTACAGTATTGTATGTATTCACTGTAAAAAACCAAAACAATTAAACACAACATAAGATAAATAAGTAAAAATACAGTAGTTTACTATTTACAGTACTATAGTGGCTATATTGTGATTTTCTTTTACAGTAATGCTTTGACTGCTGTGATTTTGTCATGTCGACACAGTTGTAATGTAACTTTACAGCATTCTACTGTAAAAAATCATATACAGTAGTGTTACTGTGGAATCTAAAGGAAATACCTGCATATTTCACAGCCATTATTTACAGTGTGTATTCTTTAGGCCGCCCTACATGTTAGGCCCAGTTTATTATGCAACTTAATTTTACACAATATATGCAGTAGGGGGTCCATGTTCATCCATAGCCAAAAAAAACTGGTCTAGAGTTAGCAAAAATTACCATTACAACTAAATCTAAGAATCTAACCAACTCAGACAATATTTCAGTGTTTCCATCTAATGCTCCTGCTCCTCCGAGCTGCTTCTCTTTGCCTTGTAACATCCAAGAGTCCCGCCATAGAGCCCACTGAATTAAAACATGCAGCATAACCTCTTCCCAATATACTCTACTGTATGTGTTCCTAGATCTGCGAGCACATCCGTGTGGATTTGAAGCACAGAGTGCTATTTCCAATGGCATTATCCAGTGGGTGTGTACGAAAGCTGCTCCTTTTCTCTTGTGGGGTGGCGTGTGGGTGGGTTCGAGGGGATGCTGGGAGGCTGCTGAGACCCCAGCGTTATCAGCACCAGATGCAGGTTGACTTCAGACTTTCAATGGAAGGTAAAGAGAGAGTGGGGGGAAATTAATGAGAGCCATAAAGCCAGCAGGATAAATAATTAGCCAACTGGTCCTAAGACCCATCCCTTCATTAGCAGCTACCAATAAATTCTCCTTTCAAAGTTTGTTTGTCAAAACTACAGCTTGATGCAAGTTGGCTCTTTTTTTGTGTTGCGATTGCACCCATGTGCGTATTTTTCAGATTCATATGTTGCCGGGTTTTTTTTTTTTTTGCTGTGCTGCCTCTCTTCATTTGTCATGCGTATCCAAGTGACAGGTTTCTCTGTCCTGCCACCGATAATTGGCCGGACCGGTGCTTCCTCCAGCACAGACCGACAGAATAAAAGACAATTCAGCTGTCATAGCATTCTTCATAAATCATCTGGATTAGAGTGTCATATTTGTGTCCGCATTTTTTGTTTAGAATAATAACAAGGACATAATGTTGCTTGTTTAGTCGTGGCTGAGGTTCCCCAGGTTGTAAAACACATTGCTTTGAACAGATACAGAACCTCAAAACCGCATTTATGTTTGTCAATTGATGGCATTTCACTGAACTGATTGCTACTTTGCCGTGCCCCTCGTCAGGATCAAAGCTAATTTTTGCTGCATTAGAGGCCACTTTGTGCCACTGTACTGGGTGTTGATCTGGAGTGTTTTACATGCGGCTCGCTCCCTGAGGATTTTGTATTATTGTCACACTATATGGAGCACAGCCACTTGTATTGTTCTAATACTCCACCGGTAGATTTGAAAAAGAGCTGAGCAATCACCAAAAGACTTACATTATCCTCTACTCTTTGATCGTTATTCCTGTGCCTGGGCTAAGTAATCTCCCCCTCTAATCTCATTCACAGATATAAATAAACAAGTAATGCTCTAAACGATAGAGAGCACACGAGTGAACATCCAGAGGATTATGGTAATGTGTGGATAAATAAAGGTGTTTAAAAAAAATCTGACTTTATATTAAGAAAGTTACTTCTCTTTAAAAAAAAAAATTGTTTTCACTCCGTGAACACAGAGAAATTAATCAGTAAATTGTGTTTCACTCAAATATTCCGCATGAATAAATTGTGAAGTGATGCTCTTTTAATGTTTCTGACAGATTTAGACAACAAATACCCTATTAAGCTGTTACTTTGTTCAATAAGGTACTTTCCATGAAAGTCAAATTCCCCTGGGAATCATTTAGATGATAGCTACCTCAGTATTTGCTCACTATTGATTAACACCTTATAAATAAAAAACCCAAACACTAAATACTATCTAAATCAACATGCCCATATTGGTGATTGATTTTTTAATTTTTTTTTAGGACATTGCTCTTTTTTTCTCATCTCTTCCAACTTGACATTTGGAAAGTCAGGAATCAATTACGTCTCCATTCCAAATGAAAGGCGGAAAAAAAACTAGTTTATGACTTTAAAGTAAGCCTAGCTCGCCTTTGACACGGCACATTACAAAGGGAAAGGAAAATCACACTGCATACCTGATCCATAAAAAAAAATAAAAAAAGCCTTTGAAATGGATTGCTGGGTGGGATCCAGTCTGGCACAAGTCATGGCATTGATGGCACAGCCCTTGGGCGCAGGGATACTTGGCCTGGACAAGACGGTGCTGGGCCCGTATCAGTGGGCACTGGCCCATCCTCTGGGAGCTCCTAAGCCATGCCGTCTGAAGAAGAACTGATGGGGTTGGCAGCACATATGGGCATGCTACGGGGACAAACAGTCCCGATGTTATCGCCTTCAGTCACCAGCACAGCAACATCAGCGAGGCTGACCGAGATGATTGGGCTTCACAGGAACACGCACGAAACCAACCCCCTGCAAATTAACTTCAAAACAAAAACTTTTCTTTGGTCCCTCTGCAGCGTTTTCTCCAGTTTTAACATACACAGCCCAGGTGCTCAAATCTAATTGCAAACATTTTGTTCTATCTTCCATATTGTGTTGAGGTGACAATTTGTTCCAGCTAATTGGACATTTTGCGTTGCCCATCCCTGCGCACAACATCAGCCCTATCGCAAGCGACATTGATATGATTAGCGGATTTCAGGCTATAAAGCCTCCGCTGTTTTTTCAAACCGAGACAGGAAGTTGACAGCTGCAACAGTTTTCAGTAATAGTTAGTTGATAACCATCCACGGGGTAATGAAACTTCCACCTTTGATGAGAAGTTGAAAAGAGAGTGTTTCACTGTTGGCTTGGCAGAACATTAGACATGGCTGCAGGGGCGGGCGAGCGATCGAGCTGTTTTAATAGGGCTCATCCAGAGGTGACGGGAGCACTGCATGCACTGAACTGGAGGTGTGAGCCGGGGCTGCCAGTACATATCTTTTGTCTTTCATTATCTTTATTTCCTTATTATTTTAAATGGCCGGTGTGTGTGTGTGTTTTTTTTCTCTCTTCACTAGAAGCTTTTTTGATATCCATTTAGATTGGAGCTTCATTAAAAAACCTCAGACAATGGAGTGACTTCTAATTAAGAAGCGCCGCATCTGGCCCCTGGCACCCTATCCCGTTGTTCCATCTATTTTGCTGGGGAGAATTCATTTGTTTCTTAATTAAGAAAAACACCAATAGCGTGAAAAATCTGCTTATGGTACCTGAATCCTAATTAGTTAAATAGTGAGGGGAAGGGGAAAACACATTCCAGTAGCCCTAGAAATGAACTCAGAGCTGATAAAAATGAACTAACTAGCCTTGCATAAATCCAAGCTGGGGAGAAAGTGTACCATCATTATGGCTAAGACAATATGCAAACTATCTTCAAAGAAATCAAATTGCCGGAATGTTTTCATTTGCATGTATTAACCATTAACATAATGAGGAGAAGTGACATTGGACCCGGATTGTGTGTCTGTTCGGATTGATAACTCTGCTGCATCTGCAAATAGTCTCCTCTGCAAAATTATGCTAGCAGTCAAATCAGTGTTGAACTGTGGAGGGAGAGGGAGAGGGATGGAGAGAGTGAGAGGAAGACAGAGACACACAGGCAGAGGCAGAGGCAGAGGCAGAGGAGAGAGAGTCAAAGCTTTTTTTCTGTTTTTATCATGGAGCTCTGTGCAAAACCTGCTGCAGTGTTGAATCAGAGCCATCATCCTCTGACAGCTATCCTTAAACAGGAAGGGGCCGCGAGTCATTGTCTCTAAGGCTCTGTGGAAAGCTGCTGTGTGTGTGTGTGTGTGTGTGTGTGTGTGTGTGTGTGTGTGTGTGTGTGTGTGTGTGTGTGTGTGAAGCAAGGGGACGTAGTGGGGATGTGTGCCCATGTGGCTGCTAGCTGGGGATGGACCTTGAGTGGGCACACTTCACACTCTTTGCCCTCCCCCCAACTTTTATATATCGGACACATGCACACACACGCCTGCACACAGACAAATGCATACTTTGTCTGTGTGCCCACACACACACACACACACATGCAGACATCTGAGTGCTTCCAGGATACCAAAGGCTCACTTATCTGTTCCGTAAAGACTCACCATGGCCCATATGGGCGAGTTGGTGGGCAACCAGCCAAATCCACTGTGTGTTCTCCAACTGCAGGCGTCATGCAAAACATTGAAATGTGTCTTCAATATTCAAAATAATTTTTCCAACATGCTACTTCCCAGGATCAGCCTCTTAGGTCAAATTATTCAATTAAGGGTCTGTTTATTACTGATACCAAAGCTGGGTGGCGGTTCTACTTATCACCTTTTTTGCAGATTGGTGTTCTCGCAGAATACCACCATAAAGATTGCCTTGGCTGTAATTAAAATGGCACAGAGACAAATTTGGCGCAGGGCTAAGACACGGGGAAATGAAGGAGGTAGGGGGAAATTGCAGAGGCTACATTCTGTCGTCCAATGAAAAAGTTGAGGCTGTAAAGCAGAAACATTGTTATCAGAGTGTTACTGTACAGTACATCGCATAGGAGGAGGCATGTGAGGGGAAAATGCAACCTTGTAGTGGTGCTGGTGTTGTTGTTGTTGTCATCGCGGTGCATTTATGTACAGAAAATGCTAAGGCTTTTCTTTGTGGCTCTGACTGAAGCAAGTAAACAGGAGTCAGTAATGGTTTGTGTGGCAGAGCGGATGTTGTTTGGACGTCCTAAACGCCATCCGGGCGTGCGTCCATCCACAGGCCTGTGTGTTTGATGAGCTATTGGCAGTCTATAGGGACACGTGTTCCCGTGCCTCGTGGCAAACATACCTTTCACTGTCTTTGACTCCACAGGCCTGTGTGACTTCTCGGGGAAAAAATATGGAAGAAATCAAAGCGCCAATAAGCTGAGGGTGTTAAGCCACCGAGAGAGAGAGAGAGAGAGAAAAAAAAAAGAAAGACCTGAGCGACTTTGGATTTTGACAGAATCTTCATGTGCTCCCTGACAAAAAAAATTTGCATTGTTATCACAAATAACTGCCGATGTTTTTACTAGGTTGTACATTTTTGTGAAATATGTAAAAATGTAAACCCGAGCCTCTAACGATTCCCTTAATGACGCAGATCTTGCTTTTTCCCCCCTTTCCGAATCGCGTCTTAGCGGGCTTCTCAGTGCAAGGATGTCTGATATCTGAATATTAAAAGGGAGTTTCAAGCTCATCTGCAAATGTGATTTGCACATATCACACTTCTGCAGTCGTCAAGCTGCTTCATCGCCAAGCTTCTGAGCAAAGACGGCTGGGGAGGGGAGGGAGAGAAAAAAGAAAAAGAAAAAAAAAAAGAGATGCACATATGGGTTGCTATTGATGTATTCCATTTCTGACCTAATTTAAATCCCTGCCAACAAGCTCATATGCATACTGTACATTTGCTAAATTACAGAGTGTAAACCTTTCCTTCTCACAGAGACAGGTGTAAACATCAATGTTGTCATAATGCACCACCAGTAAATATGATAATCACGCCATGCTGCAATAGAGCACAAAATAATTTGGACATCATTTTGATGCCTGAGGGGCCCAAGGGAATGTCCTCCAGAATGAAGGTGGCCCATTGACATGCTATACACGCCAAGATATAATTATGGCTGCCTGTCTTTGTTCCTCCTAGGCTTCCTCTCAGAGCACTAGTAATTTGCTTGTGATTTTTTGGTATTCTTTAGGATTGAGTTATTCTCTGTGGACTTGAGTATTACATGGGTGTAAATGAAGATGGGGGAGAAGCCACTATGCTGCCAAATCCCAAGTTCAGAAACTTGAAGTGTAATATCATAACAGCAAAGTTGGCGCAGATAGAAATAAGTTATTTTGTAAAGCCTGATTTAAAGAATGATGTGGGACTCTGACACACTATTCCTTTTTTGATTTTGATTTTTTTTTGGCGCCTGCTCCGAGAGTCATCTCTGAGCTATCTGCGTGGGACATTGCTGATAATAAGGGCCAATGCCAGAATATCTTTAGGGTATGCAGTGTGCCGAAGCTGCGGTTTGTTGTCATGATAATCCCCTCATTTGTAACGTCGGGATCAGCAGGTTACGGCTCTCCCCTTGCCTGCCATGTCAAGGCCTGGGACCGGCGAGGTGGATTGTCATTTTTGAAGCAATATTTTGACAGCGCCTTCACTTTGCTCGTGTGCAGCGGCTCAAAGGTCAGAGCTGTGCCACTTCCATTTAATGTGTGTGAACAACTCAATCCCTAAGGATTGCAGCTCTCCACATCTTCCACCCTACACAAGTCTCTCTCTAACTGACACACATGCACACACACACACACACACACGTAGTCTTACTGCCTCTCGCCATTTAACTCAGTTGTTTTAGGAAATATATGTCAAGGCTAGTCCCACACACAGAGCCTTAAAGTGGGTCTAAAGCTCCCAAATTGAACAGCAATTACAACTTATAAACCTTCCCATTAGGATATCGCAAAGACAGCCTCCTCTCCCTCAGTCACTGCTGTTGTCGCTCGCCTCCTATCACACACACGCCGCTGGGTGTGTGTGTTTTTTAAACATAGTGTGGTATGATTGTTACAACTGCACAATGTCTCAATGGTGTAGCTGTCAGCCGTTTTTTCCTGTGTGCTTAGTGCCACTCCTCAGACACCGAGGCAGGTTATGTCAGCCAAATAAGGCACATGTCAGTAACACAAAAAAAGACATTGTTGCTGGTCCATTGTTACCTGCTCTGCCAGCTATCATATAGAAAGTGATGGAGTGACGGTGTTTTGGAAGCGTGGTGCAGCTCCAGAGCCCCAGGGGTATAATGGGTGTAAATCTCCCTCGCACAGTTCTGCTCCAGGCCAGGGAGAGCATCATCATTAGCCAGAGCAGATGGAGAAGCTTCAGCACTGTTTTTCCTTCTCTCTTCTGTCGGGCTACACTGCTGGAATCTGGTTTGATACAATGAGTGTGCATGGGAGCAACAGCCGTGCTTCGACAAAGAATGATGAAATCCTCGCGAAATCAGATGAAAGCTATACAGTGCACACATAAGAAGCTGTCTGATTCATCATTTGTTTGTGAAGTGATGATAGTGGAGCTTTGCTTAAGTACTGAGTGTGTTCTTTTGTTTTTGTGGCAGGAAAGTACCATGCAAGCTACAGTAGGCTTTGACTTAGTGATGAAGGCCGATAATGACATTAGATTAAATGATTAGTCAATATTTAATTAGTTGATCCAATGAAAACGAATGTGTTTGTCGTTTTACAGTAAGCGATTTCTCAAGCAAAAATATCACACGTTCTTTGGTTCCAGCTTCTCAAATGTGAGGATTTGTTACCTTTGCCTGTCTTACATCATTGGATGGACAAAACAAGAGATTTAAAGACGTCAACTTGGGCTCTTGGAACTATTTTTCTCACATTTTAGAACAGATGAATCGAGGAAAAAATGTTGTCAGATTGCGGTATTATGAAAATAATCCACAGCTGCATCTCTTTGAATTGGTAGTACTGCTATTGGTGTTTAATATCTTTTAAGTGCAACTATTCTAAGCCACAGATTTGAAATTGCAGGTTTTCTAGAAACATTTCTGCGCTAGACTGAAGCACGTGACTAATATCAGATATTTCATAAAAAGCCAATATCAACTAATCATTGCAATCATTTATCAATGAGGAGTATTTATCTAGCTCCCAATTGATGCAGCAGTGATTCACAATGCTAGAGACCTGCTACCCAAGGAGTAGTGTGTGTATGTGTGTGTGTGTGTGTGTGTGTGGGTGGGTGCAGAATCCTAATCTTCCAGCAAGAAGCTTCACATGGCCAGATCAAGAATTAGGAGGGAGGCTTGGGGGGGGGGGGGGTGTCTGTGTTTTAAAGGACAGTGCTTTGAATGTCATTTGACAATTTCCTTTTAATTAGAACTAATTTACAGAAAGATGCCCACCAGCTAATCTTTACAGGATAATTAACTTCTATTTTCTTTACTTTTAATTAAAAAGTGGAAAAGATTTAGCTGATCCATAAAGAATTGTTCTTTTGAAATGTTCATCAGACTTCACACTTCTTTTGGCATTGGTAATATTCAGATCCTATCTGCTGCTCACAGCCTCCACTGAGTTAATGCAATGATTTTCTCCCCCTTATCCGAGGTATTAAGAAGTGGAACTATCAATAGTAGAAATAGGAACCAGAGGAAAATTAGAATTAAATTAATGAAGAATTTATTGCAAAAAGACCCCCCCCCCATCCTTCATAATACTGGAATGAAATTGACATCTTAGATATATCCATTTCATAGAAATTCCTTGATGGAAAAATATTGTTTAATCTACATTGTTTGATATAGTAATCAGTTTTCCTTTTTCTGAAGGCTCCCCATTAAATTCTTTGAAATGATGCTCGGCTAAAAGCTAATTGTTGCAGAGGCTGCTTTTACAATGTTGCTATTTCGGCGCCTCGCAGGCCACTGATTGTTATGAATGCGATGCTTTTTCAGGTTAAACAGCAGCATCTTATTAAGCACTTAGGACACAGTGAAGTGGCTGGCGCTGCTGCAGGATGAAAACTCTCTCGTCCTCATCAGAGCTAGGGGGGAGAAAAGTATTTTCTTGCCACTTTTAGCACCTTCCAACAGACTTTACTTAGTGGAGATAAAGTGAGCCAATATGAGGTGAGCGCGCTGTAGACAGAGCCTCTGCTCGTCTGCAGACGAGCCAATGGCTGAAGATGGATGCCCCCACTTAACCATGATAGCTCCCTGGAGGAGCCTCACTCAATGGCTTCATTAAAAAAGTGAACGTTCCAGTGAAAAAGCTCGCTTATAAACCAGTAATTAAGACCACACATATTTTACCTGCTTTGTTTCAGCTGTCACATCCGGTGTACAGGCACATGGTTGACTTTTATTTCCTTATAAGTAACAGAATGACAACACTAAATCATTCAGCCAGAGGAGAAGCCAGTGTGTAAAACAGGAAGGACTCGAGGATGCTGAAGTTACTCAGACTGGCCATTTTAACAGCATTTTAATCTGTCCCTGCAAAGCAAAATGTTACCCTGCAAGAGACGCGTTAGCTAAGCCCACACTTGGAGGACAAGCTTTGTGACTTTTATGGACCCAAAACAATGTACCAGTGTCCACTTGGACGTGTGTGTGTGTGTGTGTGTGTGTGTGCGTGGTTGTGTCTTTGTAAACTCTAGAGAGGCAAGTAGAGGCAGTAGAGTGAAGCAGGACCCAGCTAACTCCACAGAGAAACTGGCTGGCATCTGCTGAAGCCCTCGGGCACGCTCAGAGGTGCCTCCAGCATTTTAATGGCATAGTCAAATGCCAGCATGTTTTCATGCCATTCCAATTCCAATTCATTGGATAAAGAAGTGAGAGCGTGTTATTCCCCTTCAACAGTCCAGACAGAAACACTGGGCGCAGCAACACAGAACCGAGTAACTCCGCAAACACACCCAACGTTGGGTCTGATTGGATTAAGATTCTCCAATAGAACTGGTGCATTTGAGACATTATTCATTACATTATTCTGCATGAGGGCCTGAAGCGACACGGAGACAGCGATATTGACAGGGATACTGTTTTTTCCCTGTCTCCTACCCTAATGTAAACTCAGTGGGCCATCTAAATGCATGACGTCATCATATTGCATTTAGATGCCTTGTCATCTCACAGGCGAGTGCGTATGTTCATATGTGTTAGTGTTTTTTTTTTCCAAGGATGGGAATACATTTGCTCATCCCCCCTCGATGAACCCGCCCTCCCTCCCTCCCTCCCTCCCTCACACCGCAATTTCCAAACCAGCGTTGGTGCTGAGTTTTCAAGCCGTTTGTTGACTGTTGATTGTAAGTGCCGAATTTAGGAAGGCAGCCATTTCTAATCACGAGAATTACATTGCTTAGCAACCGGAAAATCAAGTTAAACAATACCATTGCTTATTCTTGGTTCACAGACTGCAGCTCTGAGAAAACATCAGTCTCCACTGAAGCTGTTCCGCGCTCCTCCCAGCACACACAAACACACACACACAAGCAGTCATTTACAGACAGTATACAAATCATACAAATGGTAATTTACTTTTGACTTCTTGTGTTACAGCATTAGCTCCACATTTAGTTTGATCACAGTGTACAACTGGCTCTTTTTTGTTGGTCGTGTTAACGCAGTATGAAAAAAAGATGTTAGAAATGAAAAATTCCTTTGAGGGTTCCTGTAGCATATTAAGCCATTAGGAGTTGCGCAAATGGTATCTATTTCATTACAGTGATCAAGGATTAAATTAGAGGCCTGAGCCCTGTAACATATACACTAAGTCTCCTCCAAGGCTGAGGGAGCCCTCTGCTTCCCAAAGGTCATTAGAGAGGAGGAGAGAGTATTGCCGCCAGTCTCTCCTCGCCTCTCTCCATTTTCTCCCCCCTTCTCTTTCTCTTCTCTCTCAGCCTTCCCAACTCTTCCACACTAAACAGTTTTTCCTATTTTCACACTTTGTTGTCAGAGAGCAAGTGTTTTTCTCCAGGTATTTGCAACACAGTGGCTTTTTGGGCCCAAACCTAGAAGGTTTTCCCATTTATGGCAGCCATATGCAATGCCTATAAATCAGGACATCATTTTAGTAAAACATGATAGCTGCCAAGAGGGAAAAAAGCCAACATCTTATCTTGTATCTAATTGTTATCCAAGTGTCTTTATGGTTCTGAAATCAGAGCACAACAAATGTTGAAGATGACTTATTTTCACTCCTGCCACCTAAAAAGAGTTTGCCTGATGTTACTATTTTTAAGTTATATAACATAACCTAGGCAAGAATATGGCATAAACAAATCTTGAAACCTATTTTTGTTATGTCATGCTGGAGTAGAGTGCACAGAATGAATGTTAAATCAATTATGAACTTAATTTAACTTGATTTCTTCAGGGAATAGCATAGTGTTAGTCATGGTAGTAGCATAGAAGTTGAAAGTGTTTCAAAAACCTAAAAGATTTGGAACTTTTACATTAGAAAACATTTAGGGCTCGAGCCCTAGAAGCCACCCACACCACCACTTCTAAAGTCTATACTTCCTCCCCTGTAGAAGTGCTTATATTATGCTTTTAGGCTTTTCCCCTTCACCTTTATTGTGTTATGTATATTTTTTTGGCCACATTTACGAAGTGAAAAAGCTCAAAGTCCACCCCAAAGGGCAGGGCCGTGGGCCTGAGTACCAGGGTCCTCATGTGAGGAGGGCCCAAAAAGATGCTAGAATAGTAGATGTAGATGCGGGGGAGGGGAGGGGTCCATAGAAAATGCCTTTCTACATGGCCAAGAATTTTATGCTCCCCCCCACCCCCAGGTACTGTCAGGGCACGGCCTCATACTCTGCTTCTGACTGGTTAGTAGTCCTTACATAGCTACTGCGCATGTGCTACTCCCAGCAAAGAATAGAATAGAAGGAATGAAGAGAGATGCCTCTGTGGCTAAAACAGAGAGCTCAACACTCAGGGTAAAAAGAGGAGCTGCCGCTATGTGTAGTACAACAAAAATATAGTGTTTTTTGAATATTAAACCATGCAAACCAATTCTGGTACAACCTCTAAATGCAATTATGAACCTGAAAATGAACATAATATGAGCACTTTAAATAGTCCTGCGGCGAATGTGTGTGTTCATCTGGAAGTGACGAAGGCCCAGTATCGGTGTTGGCACAAAGGAGCAGTCTCAGGGAGCGCAGTTGGCAGAGGTTGAGCTGTGTGGCCGTGTTGGATTTTTTCGGGCTGCATTATGCATTCATGTTTAGTCTCAGGTGCTACGTTTTATCCCCAGGCCAGCTTGGACACATTTTCAATGGACCTTTTGGATGAAAAACTGTATAGGTGGGAGCAAAAAATGATTTCCACGCTTATAGAGATCTGCGGCTTTGTTCTGTCAGATTCAATTACCTCACCTCTAATTAGGGAGCTATAGAGGAGGCTGGGTTTGTGATCCACACATCACACTGTGGAGCCTGCTGATAATGTGAGGTATCGCTATCACAGTGCGACCACAAGCTCCCCACATTGCGGACAGCTGAAAAAGCACGCCATGAAATTAGTCACTTTTGCACATACACACAGTTGTTTAGAGCTCCTCTGTTTGTTTTTTAAAGTGTGAGTTTTCGGAGGCAAGGTTGGCATATCTGTCTTTTTTTTCCCTTCCATTTTCTGTTTTAGTCCACTGAGGCTCAGACTTGTGTACAGAGTGTTTTCCTGAAAGATATGCTCATTCCACCACCTCTGTCCATACTCCTCTCTCTCCCGCTCCCCTTCCTCTGTGACTCATTAATCCTCTGTCCATCATATGGTCTCAGAGTATCACCCCATTTTATAGACTCAGTGGGGGCATTACCATATCCCACTCCGGAGCTCCACTCCACATGGCCGATCCCTATCAGACAGAGGCCATGCCATGAACAAAAGAGCCACTGTGATCAAGCCTGCATTCAGCTACCAATGTCTCTATTAGCATTGGCTGCTCCTGCCTGCATGACTGTTTGAACAGGGCTGAGATTTCTCTCTCCGGTCGGCAGAGGAAGAGTACTGATGAATGCGGATGATACAGTTCAGGGCAGGGGGGTGGGGGTGGGCGGGTGGGGGGGTGATGGGATACCTGGACACTGACCCTGACTGAAAGGAAGTTCAGACGAGGGTGCAGTTTCCTAAAACATCCTCTGAAAATTGAGCAGATATGACTCTTTGTGCTAGGATGAATTTTTTAGCAAACCAAGCCTTTCTCTAGAAAGTCAAGCTCATGAATTAGCACTTGAAAGTCTGACCTGAACAGCTGTCAGACTTAAGGGTATAGATAGGTATTGTAGGACTGAGACTAATACTTATTATCTTTATGAATCTGATGATTGTTTTCCTGATTAATTAATTCATTGCAAAGTCTCGTCTGACTCACCCACAGGTTATGACTAGGTACCAAACTCAATACTACAGGCCAAATTGCCTCTAAAGTATTGAGTATCAAAAATTGCCTCATCATTCAATACCCAATTGTAATACCTAAGGAGTAAAGCTCATCAGCGTCAGTGAGCCAATGAGAATGCAGCATGTTTGTAGAGACACGCTCATAGAGAGCTCATTAATATTCATGAGCTCGCCCAGTTGCGCTGGGTAAAGGACACTGAAAGCCAGGCTCTCATTGGCTAGCTGTTAGCCAATCAGAGTCAAGCTTAGCTTGTTAAATATTAATGAGAACTGGTGCAAATGGAGCTGAGTCTTCTTGCAGGCTTTCTATACCACGCTAGAGGGGCTTGAAACAAGGTAACCAAGGTAACCAAGGTAACCAAGTGACAGAGTCCATGGTAGAACTTCAGACATTACCACAAAGTCATGAAGTACGTGTGGCAGGGACCCTTTAACAAAAATCTGAGAAAAGTCATATTTAAGAACATTATTTTGTGCAAGAGATACATTCATATTCATTATGTACTCATATTAATGAAGTATTCTCATATCCTTTTCATCATGGGCCTCATATTTATTTAGGATCCCTTTTGGTTTGAATTTGTTCAGCAATGGGCAGATTAGTAAAAACAATGCCCATCCCGATGATTATGATATTTGGAGGCTGAAATCACAGCATGTTTGACATTTTTGCTCTATGAAGGACAATTTTTATTAAAATTGTGCTTGATTAACCTTTTGTTGATTGGCTAATAAATTCAACATTGTTTGTGTTGTGCAGTTTTGAGAATTGCTGCTTTGTTCAGAAAAGGTTTTTTTTTTTTAGATGTAACTGAAGGATGTTTTGAAAGCTTAGATCCGTATGCCAATCTTAAAAAACAGCTGCCATTTAATAGTAATTTGGTTTTCCTTTTTGTAAACAGTATACTAGTTTAAGACGTGCAGGGTTTGTAGGTTATACAGTGCTGCTCATAAGTTTAGGAACTCAAGCTAAAAAGAAAAATGCTAAAAAAACATCTTTTGGAATTTGATCGTAATGCATTAATTAAAAAAATAGGAAAAATCCAACATTTAAGGACACCAATTTTCTTGGTGGATGAATAATGTATCATAAATACATATATACACACCCTCATGTTAAATTCCCATAGAAGCAGATTTTTATTATTAAAGGCCAGTTATTTCATGGATCAGGATTCTATGCATCCTGATAAAGTTCCCTTGGCCTTTGGAATTAAAACAGCCCCCCCCCCATCACATACCCTTCACCATACATAGAGATTGGCATGGTTTTATTTCAGCTTTGCACTGAGAGATGATTTTATGGAAAGTTCCCCATGCCTATCTCTAGATATGGTGAAGGGTATGTGACCAATTTTCTTTCATTCACAAAGAAAATTGGTTTGCTTAAAGGTTGGATTTTACCTAATTTTCTTCATTAAGGCACTAAGATCAATTTCCAAAAGATGATTTTTTTATTCCTCTTTTTAGTCCACTTTAGCATGGGTTCATAAAATTATGCGCACCACATGGGTTACCAAATAGATTTCCAAATACGTTTCTAAATCAGTTCTTTGTTTTTTAATTCCAACATCACCTCATATGATTTTGTGTCCGTTTAAGTGTGTGCACCATTTGAAGGCACACTGTGTTGTTTTCTGTGGCGACGTGAAATGCGGACGCTCTCTCTCGCCGTGGTGTCATTGGCCATCTGAACTCCAGAGGAGGCTTGATAAGAGGGTGAGGCAGCATGCATTCCTCTGGCCCAATTCGTCAGCAGACCCTATAGAAATGCACCAACAAGCGGCGGGTCACACAGTGAATGTGACAGGATTTTAAACAGTACACAACTAAATATAGCAGGGACGCCACTATCAGAAAATGAGTTAGGAGTGTGGTGCTAGTCGTTTAGAAAGTCATTATTCTTATCATTGCTGTCTCTGAAATAATTTCAGGTCTCTCTGTGCAATGAATACTGTATAATAAACTAAACACGTGAGAATGCGCACAAACTTTGGTAATCTACGCAATGGCCACAAAGTAGCCATCAGACCCTCCTTTAATGTCTCTGACTGGGTGGAGTATTTCATTTTTCCATATTCAGAGAGGCCTCCAGTATCTCTATCAGTTTGAAAAAGCTCCATTTAGTTGCTATCTGTTAGAGTGGGGAAGTGAGATGCCCTTATTCCGAGTCTATTAAACCTCAATTCTATCTCATCTTATCTACCTAATCTTTGTGTCTTATTGACCATGAAGTTTATCTTGGATCTCCCTTTACCCTTATTATCGCGCAACACTGTAGGTCTATTTTCTATGGTGCAATAGTGCTGCTGTATTCGCCGGCAACAGAGGAAGAATCGTTTAGTTGTACACACAGTTCTTATTCAGCTGTGTAATGGAATGTGTACAGAGTGTGTGTATAGAAATGTATTTCCCCGCTTTCTTTCACACTGGCCTCAATTGCCTTGGCAGGTACTTTTAACGCCACTCATATAATCTCTCCTTGACACTGCGATATTTATCTCTCTGTATCATCTCAAGCGATGGTAGACTCATCGAGTCACTTCACGCCTCGCTCCACTCATAGGCGAATCAGCACAAGGCATCAGATAAGATCATAAAACTGTATCCTAATTTAAAAGCAGCACCCGGCCTCCACAGTGTCTATTAGAGATCTGTGTGCTAATTTGTTTCATGTCCGGGGCTCCTGCAGATGTAGGCTTCTACAAAGGAGTCATTTGTAAGACTAATGAAAAGAGCAAGCAGTTTGTGGACATCAGGGGGGTCTTTTATGAGGCTCGATGCGGGAAGAAAGAGAAACAGGAGAGGCACACCCCACTTTTTTGAACTGAAATTATTGCTTTATTAAAGCTGAGGGGCTCACTCTCGCTACAATAGAACAGACACGTTGAAAGGTGTCGAGAGGATATCAGTGCACTCTGTTTGAGCTCCAGAATGATACACAAGAGGCTGCAACATAGCGCATGTGTGACAGGCGAAAACAGAGACAGCATCCACAGCTAGCAGGCGGGGATGGCAGCACTTTTGATGTGATTATTCCTTTAAACACACACTGAGAAAGAGATTTTGTTTTCAATGAAATTGACGCGGGTTTCTTGTATTATTTCAAACTAACCTTAAACTTGGAATGTTCCATCACTTCTCTGCTAAGGTGTTTGTCATATGCGGGCATTGGTGGGAAGGAGAGGTGCGCAAAGGCACATTTTCTTAATAACATTCAAATGCCGGATGAGATGTTTTTCAGAACTAATACAATTCAGGTGGCAGTACAGTAATTCCATCAACGTCCTTGATTGCAGCAAAAATGTGAATATGCAAATACCAAAAGAGATGTACAGCTACAAGCAAAACTCTGAAATCATTTAGATTTAAAGAAATAATATTGCACAGAGGGGGGAAAACATTAATCACACGGAAAAAGTGTCTCCTTTAAGATTGCACTGGTGTATTACCCGGAGGCATGGAATGTAAATGGAAAATCAACATTGTACCCTGTGATAAGGCTAACAAATTAATAAAAGTATTTTCTTTCCTCCTCCCATGCTGATGCCTGAATGAAAAGTCTGGAAAGGAACTATTCCCCCCCCCCCCCCACCACCCCCCTACCCTCTCCCCCCTCTTCCCTCCGTCTGTTTTGCAGGTAACGGATTAGCGTCAATGCTCACCTTGGCTGCAAGTCAGCTTGTTTTTCAGAAACGTCTCAAAGGGCTTTTTCAATTGTTATAATGGAGGGACCTTTGTAAAATATTATGGGAAAATAATATTCTTTATTGACATGGCCTTATCTTTGTCTATACTGAATGTGTGAACATGGAGAGTATACAGAGTTGCACTTTCAGATGTATCTGCTTGTGAGGTATCTCAAAAGAACCAAGGAGACATTTTTTTTCATTTCTGAGAGCCTGGAGGATGTGATGAAACTGCTCAACATCTCATTTGAGTGTGTGTGTGTGTGTGTGTGTGTGTGTGTGTGCGTGTGTTTCCTCAGGTCCTCTGGAGGATGGCCTGGAGGAAGAGGAGGAAGAGTGCGTCTCCGAGGAGAACGAGCTCTTGGCCAAAGACGAGTTCTCGGCAGAGGAGAACTTCTCCGCCGAGTTTGAGACCGAGAACATGAGCTGCGAAGACATGGAGTACTTCTGCAACAAAGGTGAGGATCGTTAACTTCTTCTGAGCCGCTTTTTGTAATACCTGACGTGTAACAATGTGTTAAAGGCACCCTTGCAAAGCATCACAAATAATTTAAAAGCCTCTATTATACTCCTTTTCAGCGTATATCATCAATGTACTCTTGGGGTCTACTACAATGGGTTTACATGTGTTCAAAAAACATCTTAGGCCCTATTTTAATCATCAGCACGGCATAAAGCACATGGCGCAGGCGTGTTTAGGGCGTGTCCAAGTCCACTTTTGTTAGTTTGACAGTGGAATTAAGGATCCGTGTGCCAGGTGCATGGTTCCAAAAGGTTGTACTTAGAGTCTTCATTAATCATAGGTGTGTTTTGGGCGTAACATGCAATCAACCAATCAGAGGTCATCTCCCTTTAAAATCCAGGCGCGTTTGCACCTTGGCGCATTGCTATCATGATGGCATATTTGCACCGTCATATAGTATGTAATCTTTAGCATGTGTGTGTGCTGCTGTGCTTCCCTGTGTGTTCATAAGCCTAGGCTCATTTTACTAATCTGTGTTAAAATAACAATGAATTGTTGCGCTATTGACTTCAGACCAGGTTTTTGTTGGTCAATGGCGCAATTGCCTTCCCACTGCCTCAAGATAGCAATACACCAAGAATTCACCTGAACACACCTCCATGTAAGACCAGCACGCCCATGGGCGCACGGATGGGCGCAGGTGCATTTGCTATTTATACAACATGGGCTAAAATGTGTTTTTTTGTACTTCATACATGTATTACATACACCAAAAACTATATAACGCAATAAAAGAAAGGACAAGTCCAAAAAAGCACAATAGGGGCTCTTTAAATTCCTGCTAAAAGCTTCTAAAAAATAAAAACATGTTCACATCAAACCTGGCACAACTTGTATCCATATGACAAATTCTCCCGCATCACTGCCTTGAGTTGAAACTATCCATTCTGATATTTGATCCCAGCAATCCACCCAAGAGCAGTGGTTTGATCTGAGAGAGCGATGGCACGGGTAACACCGGCTCTCCCTCCCTGTGTGATAGTGCTGTGAAGGTGTGCGTCGCTAACGCCAATGCACTGGAGAGCGTAGCACTTCCCTTTGAGCCGGCGCTAACGCTCTGTGAACACTCAGCAGCACCTGCTACTGCTCGGAGGTCCAGCACTTTAAAGCGCCTCTGCGTCGCCAAATGCAACCCGAGCACTCTTTGAACTCCAATTCAATTAGATTGCTTCTTTGTGTGTTTGTTTCATTTCGGTCACACCTTGCCATCACAGGAGCTAATTTGTGGTCTGCTCCAGGTTACAGTGTGAAGATGACAGACTTGTCCCGCCTCCCCCCTAGCTCCCCCGCCCCCACCTCTTCCTTCCTACCCCCCGGTCGCGTGGCTTTCACTACCCCAGGTGTCCCCACTCGTACTGGCGCACGGATGCCATAAATTTGACTTTTTAATGAAGAACCAATGCTTTGAATGTCTGCCTCTTCTTTCTCCGTTCAAAGGGGAAAATTGTTTGGAATTATTTCTTCACACTTCTAAACTGATGTGCCTCGTGGGATTACATTATTGAAGGAAAATACATCTTTCATGTTTCAGGTAGGCTATGCCCCAGTAATCGTATCAATAATGTTTTCCTTTTGTTCTCTGGGAAAAGTTGAATGGCGCAATTGTTCGGAAATTGCAATTACCAGCCGCGCTCGGTTTGCTACCCTTTGTCTCCATCGTAATGTGTCCTTACACAAACTTCAAAGAATGTATGGTCTTGTAATAACCCAGTAGCTATGAAATAGACAGGACAGTACACACTGATGGCTACGGCTAGAAAAAAAAAACTTCTGGAAATCTTCAAAGAACCTTGTCAGAGCCGTTTTGTGTTTCCATTGTTTTGGTTACACCATGTGAGATACTGGGTCTCAAATCTTCTTTCCATGTTTATGAATAAAGTCAACACGAAATAGGAATCCCAAATGTCAAATACTACTTTTTGGAGGAACTGGTAATCTGTTCCTTGTCATACACAAGCCTTACTAGTCAGATTTTTTTGTATTACTCCGCTATCTAAGCTTACAGAAGCTAAGTCTCCCATTGCCTCCTAAGACCTAAGTGATGTACTATCCAAATTTCTTTTTTCCTCATGGCAAGTTGTGTGCAATCATCAGGTGTAGCCATTTTCCCCATGATCCCTTCCTCAATTAGATCTATTTAAAACTAATGTCGGAGTGGCTTAAATTTACCCCACTTATGTGAAACTGCCGTGAATTAAACAGGACGCAATCCTGGCGGCATTAAATGGTTTAAGTGTGTTATTCCTCGACTATAGGAGGAAAAAGAGAGCCCCCTTGATTAACTAAACCCTCTCAAATGTGATGGCGTGCTGTAATTAGCCCTGTGCGGACTCAAACGTGGGTTTTAAAGCAGCCACTCATCCCATGGCCTTTATCTTCTGCTGCTTCCCGGAGAATAAGGTCTCCCGTGTAAGGTTCCTCCACTGAGCAGTGACTCTCTGGTCTTAGCTTAGCCTTGTATCTGTGTAGTCACTCTCTGAAATGGGCTTGTCAGGGGGACCTAAAACCTCCATTAAAAGTTTCCGTCTATAATAGGTATTAAAAAGCTGTAGGAACACAAAGAGGAGTACCAATTTTCATTAACATATGAAGCACTTATTAACTTTGATCAGAGTGCGGTGAAGTAGCAAAGCCGCTTAAAGGCGCAAAGGTCATGAAGTTGAATGCCACCAAAGACTGAGTCATTTGCCTTACCCTTGCAGAAAAGGGACTCCCCAGATAAGTGCATGGAGCACCTTGACGTCCCATCTTGGTCTGAGACTTGGGAACCTCTGGGCTCCTCTGTTTAGTTAATGTGCTCATGGGTTTTGGCGCTTTTTTGGTGTTTTCATGTAGGGCTGCTCATTGACTTTTGGAAAGATGTTGCAATAAGATGTTGCAATTGCAATAATTTGGGTTTTTTTACACAGTGAAAATGTTACTTTATTATTCGTCAATACTTCTTCCTGTTTGAACTTTTCTTTTTCATTCAAGACAAAATAAGAGACTTGCAAAATGCAATGTGCAAAATATTCATTTTTCTTAATTTCTCAATTACTGTTTTTGTGAGGAGTCAAATATCTGATTCACTGCACAGAAAAACTACTTTCAAGGATGCGATTTGTGCCTTTTAGCTGTGATTTTGTTAAATGAATATGAAATCTCATTGATCCTATACAGGGAGTGTAATGTAGGCTATTGTAAAAGGAGAAGTGGCATACATTTCTGAATACATTTTCCTCAGTTGGGAAAAGTAACTCAAGTACTCTACTTAAGTACATTTTGATGTACTTTTAGAGCACTTTACTTAGCATTTCCATTTTAGGCTATTTCAACTCCAACTTCATTACATTTCAGAGGGAAATATTGTACTCTATTTTCCTTTATTGCAGTTATAAGACAACTTTAGTTACTAGTTATTTAGCAAGTTCTGATTTTAGATACAAAACATATGATATACAAATAATATAGTATAATAAACTGCCCAAAGTATTTAAAAATTACCTAAATCTAGACCAACCATGTCTAAAATGCATCAATATTTACCCAATAATATAGATTAAAATTTAAAAGGTGTGCGTTTACTTTAATTACTTTAAGTATACTTTGATGACAATACTTTAATAATACTTTAATATTATACTTTTTAGTAGTTTTGAGTAAATTTCTGAATAAAGTACTTTAACTTTTAACAGAGTATTTTTGTACTGTGGTTTTACTACTTTTACTAACAGTATGTAACAATCAAATCCATATCATTTATATCATATATATTCATATCACCGTATAGTTTTGACAAAAATGTATTCAATACATTAGTTCCAAAGGATGACAATATTAAAAATTGTAATTTCCAACGTGCTGTGCATGGATTTGAGTCCCCATACTCTACGTCCCTGCCCAGACCCCATCAGTCCAAACAAACACCTAATGTGTTTTACTAATGGATATGGTTTTTAACAAAACATGAAAGAATAAGTAGTGACCACTAAAAATTTGAATTACTACTAATTCTGGGTTTATAGAGTGGCACTCAGATATATTACTGAAACAAAATGCATGGGTGTGAAATGCAGCAGCTTGGTGGGATAGCAGAGCCCCAGAGAGAAGGAAGTGTGTTTTAATATACATGGAATTTAAGCCACATATCTGAAGAAATAACCTTGGCTTTCCCTTGCGATTAAAACAGAATCTTACCTCAAACAACTCTTCTGGCTCGGCCAATTTCACATTTATGGAGCTCTGCTTGTGAAGAGTCCATCGTTGACTCCACAGCAGAGATTTACACTCTATTGACACACCTGGCTCCATAATTGTAAGAAAGATACCTTTTTTATATATATACACTGAGTGGCATCTCTCTTTTTTACTGAAATTGTGAAATTTCACCTTGTTGTTTTATTGTTGGCTATCTGTAAAGTTCAGCACAGGGTGTTGCCACAAGCTGTTCCCTTTGTGCCTTCCAAGTGTTGTTGATGACAAATGACTTCCTTAGTTAGCTCTGACAGTAAATTTACATGTCATTTCCTCCATGTAAAACAATCATTTTTGTGAAATAACACGACAAGGTTTTTTTCCGCCAGCTCAAACTACTTGATTCTGATGCTGTGGTGAGCGTTTACGTGTCAGGGCACATCAAGCCCAACTAATGTGAACATATTGCACTCTTCTGCATCTCAAATTTTAAAAATGAATATGTAGCAATTAACATTCGATCAGAGCGGAAGTGAAGGAGGGAAAGATCAGGACTGCTTAACATAGCAAATAACCAACACACCTTGACCCTTCAAACAATCTCTCACTCAGAGAGTAATTTGACACGCAGCAGCCAAAGACATACAGTCAAAAGATTTTTTTTTTTTTTTTTAAACAAAGTGGCAGAATTAATTATGCCAGTCTTTGTGTAACACAGAAGCAATCAGAATCTCCGGCGACGCAGGAAGAAGATCTCCTTGGCGCTTTTCGCCACAGCTGCCAGTGCCCAGAATGGTAAATGTGGAATTTTAATGCACAGTTGATGCTGGAGAATATGAGGAAATGCTAATTTGTGGTGCGATAAGATGAATCGAGTCATCCCTTTAGCCCCATTTGACTCAGTGGAGGAAATTAATCATTAATGTTTGTTAAGTATGACAATCTAACTGGGCCAGATCTACATGCTCAGAGACTGAGGCAGAGTGAGATAAAGACCCAGGCTGCAGACAGAGAGGAAAACTGCCAGATTCTGTAATGATGGGAATTTATTGGCATTTAAAGAGACAGTGGCAAGGCATTTCAATAATAGCCTCCCTCCATTGGAGTGTTCTGCCTGCCCCAAATTGCAATGCAATCCAACCCTATTTTTCAGATAGCAGAGAAGTCTCACAGCAATGCTTGACTTTGGTGAAAAAGGTTGCTTCCTGAAATTGACTTTATCTGTTGCAGCATAATCTGCATCAGCAACCCAATATGCAATATCAACTGCATAGCACTACCACTGGTGGGCAGAACACAGTTATTTATCAACTAATATTACATTCTGAAAACCATTGGCAACACTTGCACAGTACACTGTGATGGGTTTAGAAAAGTGGCAGCGGGTTAAAGTCATTGAGTCTAGAATTGGGTAACATATAGAACTGTGCAATCTCATACGAAGACTTAAAAAATACTTATACTCCATTTTGCAGAAAGTGCGACCTGTCTCTAGACTCTTGGCCGGGATTAGAGCGCTCTGAGCTCCTTAAAGTCACGCACGAGAGATTGACATTTTCAAGGGCTTCCTTCGAAGAGACAATGCTAAAAGGGAGAGAAAAAGCCAATATGACTTTGTTGCTACCTTGCTCCAGGAATTGTTTGTGTAAATCGCCTATAAGCTTATTGACCTGAATGCGTAGCACGCAGCGTGTGACTGCGATTTGGCTAGAGAGCTGTCCTTTGATGGAGCAGCGATAGGGCTGATTTTAACAGCTCACTGGCTCCTCTTGCATGCCCGCCAACCCTGCACCCAGCAGCCCCCCACCCCCCACCACCCATCGCCCCCAGTCCCTTCTGTTCTGTTCTTTTCTCTCACTCAACCTAAAGTATCTCCATTTGATTGTGCGTGCAGAGGAACCTAAGCCAGATGTAAATTGTGATCACGGTGATAATGTAGAGGATGATCAGTGACAATCTGTCTCCCTTGATAAGACAGCCAAAGGATTTCAATTCAAAATGATGAAACATGGCAGAGTCTCTATTACCTGCAGTGGACCTCTGTGAATGAAATGGAGCGCCTTAATCAATCTGTTTCTATATCAGAAAGGTCAGAATCCCTGTGTCGCTTAAAAACACAAAAATTGGCTCTCTGTATTCGCCTGTATTGCAGGTTTTTTATCAAACCGTAATGTAAGCAAAGGAGTGCTGCCCCAGCAATTCTTCCTCTGCTGTGCTTTTTTCCTCGTGACATTTGTGCAGGAAACTTCATCAAAGCCCTGTGACATTGTTCCCTCTGAGGTTGCCTTGGTGATTGTGTTTAAAATGCTATTGCAAACTGTGTTAGATAGAAGGCAGAAAATCCTTAATCACTGCTTAATTAAGGAATCATCTTGTAGCTTCATTTCCCGGGCTGTAATTAAACACTTCCAATACGTTTCGTTACAGGGCTTAACATGTTCGCCTGAGATCAAGGTAGTGCCTTTTATGTTATCTCGCCAGCTGTTTTAAAAAACTCCTCTCCGTTGGAAGGAACTGTTGATACCTTTGTTATCCTCATCATAATACAAGCCTATGCTAAAGAGGTTCTCCAAGCCCAACAATAAATAATGGGGGAGTTTGATAATGTGTGTGTGTGTGTGGGGGGGAAAACACCAGCCCAAGCAGAAACTTGAATAAGCAAAACTGGGTCATAATGACCTCATGTACTGTAAGTAGGACATTTCTGCAGACTTTCCTCCAGTATTCTTTGTATAAATCTCCTCATTTGGTGCAAGGCAGCCAGCTGACATCCTTTTGGCAATGTTTGCTACCTTCTTTGAAGTAAGCCATGTTACACACACACACACACACACAAACACACACACACACACAAGCATGGTGTGTGTGCTTGATTAACCTATCTGAGGACGGACGGACAGACGGCGTTGGAGTGAAGTAGTGTGTGTCCCGTGGCAGTTGTCACTAAAAATGTGATAACTAACACTGAAATGTTTTTTGGGAGCTGTGAGGGGGGGTGGGGGGTGGGCGGGTACATCTTTTCATCTAGCCACACGTCTTTTTGCTATATTGTCTTTGTCAATCCTAATATATTCCCATTTAAATCTCCACATGGAGCCCTTTTTTTGCCATGTGTGAAGTGTAGTAATCCATTGTAGTACTCCAGGCCTGTCCTTGACCGTTCACTATTGGGTTTAACAACATCAAAGGGATGAAAACGATACAGTTGACAAAAGTGAGAGGAATGTTCCTCCACAAACTATCATCCACCACTACAACGCCCCGAGCGCGTTTGCTCTTACTCGGCCGAGTTTGGAGAGACACTGTGCAACCACTGTGTCAGCCACATTGGATTTATTCAGAGCACCACACTAGGGGCACCTACCAAGCACTGATGTATGTGCCTATAAACTTTAAGTACAAACTATGCTTACTGTAGACATGCAAAAATAGTTCTTTTTACAGTAAGTGGATCTTCAACAGTGTTACTGCCTAACACTCGGAGGCAGAGTCTGTTTAACAAGGTCTTTAAGCACTTACATCCTGGAGAGAGATACCCAAATATCCCTTAGCATGGCCTGTGTGAGCCCAGAGACTGTAAATCAGCCCCACGTCCTATAACACACATTCTAGCTCGCTCCACAATAGATCAAACGGTAATAAATAGCCACCTCTCTCCCACACATTGCTTTCCTTCCTGTTCCATGGGGCTTCCGCTTGTTCCTGCAAGCACTCATGGGAACTCCTTTTACATAAAAGTTTGCAGCTGGGCCTGGTGAGCTCACTGCAAACATACATATACAGAACTGTGTATACACAAAAAACACAATGGCAATTGCTCACATGGCTTCAGACTGTGACGTTTAAATATTATACAGGAAAAGGGTTATAAAACGACATTTTGTTTGCTGGGATATTATCCAAAAATCCTACAAATCTACCCTTTGGAAGGGCAGCAGAGTCCATAATGCAGTACTTAATTAAATCAGGTGTCTGAGCATTCAAATTTGGATTGAGTGCTTCATTTCTTTTCTGCCTTGCAGGAGAGGAAGATGGCAACCGAGAAGCAGGAGAGTCGGAGATGGACGGCCAGGGCGAGAAGACCAGGCATACCCTCGCGGGGCCAGATGAATGGGACGGACCAAGTAAGAAAAGTCTTCATATCACTTTCCTAGGTAGCCTCTTAGGGCCGTCTCACAAAGTTATGCCTACATTTCAATGCATGGTGCCTGGTTTGAGGTAAGGTATTTCTTTTGGCATCGCAGTAACAACAGTTAAACTGTATACTTCACTTTGTATCGAAGGAAACATTTTCTCCCAGATTACATTAATGTGTCACAAATATGTTTCTAATCAAAGTTTGTGTTCAAAGTCTGCATAGGAGGGAGATCGGGGTAGATGGTTAGACAACAGACACATTGTCCATATCCATGTTCCAGCAATCCCAACGTTCCACTTCTGGGATTGCTCCGGTCTGGCCGGAAATAGGGTCTTGCCCTCATTTTCAGCAGGATGTCCATTACCTTCCATTTTCTTTGTGTTGAAATTTTAAACTCCGGTGGATTTATGAGGATTATGGTTAACTGCTCCCCAGATCTCTGCAGGGTAAATTCAGACAGCTTTTGAACGTACACATTCCACCAAAACAAGTTCCTTCCCGAGGCTTTCTTTGCTGAGGCTCCTCCTCCGCTCTGCAGTGGAGGGAAGGTCCGGCAAAGCGAGACTAACAAACACCGCTTGTTCCTGTCGTTGACTTATTTTAACTTGTGTACATAACTCAAGTTGTGTAACAAATGTAGTACTCATTTGAAGCCAAACCTTCAACTATTTGAAGCCAACCAAATTATCCTACAACTAGCCAAGTATCTGTATGGCCTAAACCTCATAAAGTAAAGTAGTTGTGTTCCAAATGACAACTGAGCACATGTTTTCACCCTGGTACAAGGACGTGTAATCCGGGAGAAAATATGTGTAGATTCAATTCCCTTTAAATGTAATTAAGTATGCAGTTTAGTTGTATGGAAATGTATTTTTTTAGGAGGCCGGGTGTGTATTTGTAGACACTTCTGGTTCTGTACTAAGACAGCTTTATATTTGTATAGCATCTAGATGGACAAATGAGTCAGACGTCTGGATGCAATACAATATAACAAGCCAACTATAACTGAATGCACTGTTCAGTTAACAGTACATTCAATTACAAAAAGGCAGGTTTATCTTCTTTTTTTAAGGAGAAACCTATAATGCAATGCAGATGTAGCTTTTTTCGAAGTGTGTTGCCCTTTTACTAAAGTAACTTCATCAAAGTGATAGATAATGCATTGAACAAGATAGTTGCACAGCAATTACTGCTCAGCAATAGCCTGCACCCACACTGCTGAACACACAAAATATGATTCCTTTTAATGCATGAAACGACCTCAAGAATTTATTGCAGGTACATGCGTTTGTAGTAAAAAGAAAGAGAGAGAGAGAGAGAGAGAGAGAGAGAGAGAGAGGGAGGGAGGGAGGGATGGAGGGAGAAAAAAGTGGATTTGGGCAAGTTGAGCTTGCTAGCTCGAAGCCCCCCGGGGTGTGTATTTTATACTGACAGTGAATCAGTGTTATCGCACCTATCAGATAATGCATTTATCATTAAATTTCACATTTGCATTTAAATCTGGGAAAGGAAATGAGCAATGCTGGCTAAAGATAAGAACGCTGGGACGACAGTAATAAACCATCACTGTGATCAGTCAGGAGACAGGGCTGAGGGGGTCAGCTCAGAACTATGGGGGCCATGACAAAAAGAAGGCATCACATGCGGAAAAAGGCCCTTTTGGGCGAAAAAATGCTGAGCTTTAAAAGTACTGCTTTGAAAAGGAGCAATGGATGTAGCATGACTAGATGTATGACTGACTGTAATTATCCTTCCTCCCTTCTACTTAGCCATCAGAATGAGGCTCAGAAACACACTGCTGGACAGGCAGCGGAGAGAGAGGAGGGAGATTTGACTTTTATGGGAGAGAAGTATGTCTTGCATACAGACAGAATGGCTGAACTACAGAGGAGATGATGGGATTCATGAGGGCCATTCCATGTTTTACGCAAGCACAGCCCGAGTGGTTCTGTGTCCTAATCTCTGCTCTGATGGTGGAAGAAGTATCCAGAAGTATCCAGATCCTTTACTTGACTAAAAGTACCAATACCACACTGTAAAATACTACTAAGTGAAAGCCCTGCATTGAAAATGTTGCTTAATTAATAGTATGTGAGTATTATCAGGGGAATGTAGTTAAAGTATTAGAAGTAAAAGTTCTGGGCTGCTCACCTGGTAGAGTGCGCTCTCATATAAAGAGGCTCAGTCCTTGATGCTGCGGCCGTGGGTTTGGTTCCGACCTGCGGCTCTTAGCTGCATGTCACCCCCCCCTCTTTCTTCCCCTTTCATGTCTAAGATGTCAGAAATAAATACAAATGATGATAATCTTCAAAAATATAACAAACAGAAAGTGTAAACGGCTAATTATTTCAGCTCTACTTGTAGTACTGCATATATTTTGTTGTGTAGTTTATTTTAAAAAACATTTGTGTGTATATTGTGTGCAAAAAATTTTGTCAGGTGAATGTAGTGGAGCAAAAAGTACAATATTTCTCTCTGAAATGTAGCGGAGTAGAATTAGAAAGTGGCATGAAAAGAAAAGACTCAAGTTAAAATACAAGTACCTTAAATGTGTACTTAAGTACAGAACTTGAGTACATGTACTTAGTTACATTCCACCACTATCTCTGCTGTATACAAACTGAAAAACAGCACGTCTGCATCCGACTTTAAGAAATATGCTAATACATACAGAGTGTATACAAGCAAGGCGGGTTTATCAAAGAAAAACATAAATTCTGCCCATAATCAACATGTTAGCACCAAGGTAACATCTCTATGATATGATGATTAACACTGAGGCATTCGCACCCCTCCTCTGTTTTCTCAATGGGCAGCATAGAGTGGGCAGAAATTAATCTTGGTGCATAATAATGCCATTCACTCTCTCATCATGGCTGCCATGAAAGGTCATTTCCCTTTTTAATTTTTCCCATTGTGCCAGAAAAGTCAGATGGGCATGTTATAATTTGAATAAAGAGGGGAATCAGACAATCAGATAGGAACATTTGAAATGACATGACTTCCTGTTCAAAGCGATTAAAAGCAAATTTATTTAGTTTGAGACTGTCTAGCCTTTAATCTCTTTTGTAAATGCGCAGATAGTTCAGCATTCAAAAGTTCATTGTTATTCTTTGGCTTAAGTTTAAGCAGGTGTGATTATGATCACCAACAGATAATTTTTAATCACTGCGTGTGTGCATCTGAATAGGATGTGTAATGGCCGTTGCATAAAAAGAGAGTGAAGCCTTTTAATGAGGTGGGCTAACTCGGAACATGCCCACCTGCTTTGGTGATTCTATTGAAGCACCTCCACACCGTTTCCCTTTTGCTGGGTAACAACAAAAGCCCTTACAATCTACATCCTGTAATTGAACTTTTTTTTTTGTCCCTGCATTTCATCTCCACTTTAGTAACTCCTGTCAAGCGCTGTCCACGATTGCCCCCTGTTCTCTGATTGTCTTTCTGCCTGTAACAGCAGAGGAGCGTAGAGAATGACTCACTATTAATCTGATAGCTGCCTCTTCTCTGCTGTGCAGAGTGCCGGCTCTCTGATGTGGAACACCCAGCGAGTTCCTTTTCTCTCCCCCTCGTCTCTACAAGTATGTCCTTAAGCAAATCTGCACACTGATCTTCTGTCTCGTGTTCATTTCTCGTCACGGGTGTTTCGCAATCAGCCGCTGATTTTGGGAGATAGCATGTCGTGCTATTCTATTCATTTTCATGGACTGGCGGTGATAGGAATCTGACTCTGTCTCTCTCATCCTCTCCCACTCGCTCTCCTCTAGGCTAATTGGGAGTGGTGTGCGTTAGCTAGCTAACTCTGCTAATGAACTTGTTCTCAGCCTTATCTAAATGCGTGCTCATGTAAACTACACCCCCTTATGAAAGTCAGGAAAATCCAGGGTTCGTTAAGAGCGCTGTAATTATGATCACTGTCATTTTCTGCAAGATACCATTTGTTTCAGTGAGGCATTCAGTCATGTTAATTCACTTAATAATAAACTTTTATTCTATAACTAATGACTATCCAAAGCAGAATTAAAATTCTAATGGCCATTGGTGATTTTAGACCATTTTTAGGGGGTCTCAAGCCCTCCTACCAACCCTCACGGTCCCTCAGATCCACCTCAGCCTGTCTCCTCTTCATCCCCAAGTCCATCCTCCGCAGTTTTGGGGACAGAGCCTTCTCCAGGGCTCTGGAACTCCCTCCCCCCCAAGAGATCCGCGACTCTGAATCCCTCATGATCTTCCAGTCCTGCCTCAAGACTCATCTCTTCACCCCCCTCCCTTTTTGTTTTGTTTCACCTTGTTGTGTTTTCTACCTTCACCTGGAAAGCAACATTGGGTCCTTGAAAAGCTCTAAACAAATTCATTTTATTATTATTATTATTAATACTATTACCCTGTAAATATTTTTTTGGCTCTCGGGGGAGCTTTCCAAAGTCTAAAGAAACAAACTCTGATGATGTCATCAGGGTTCTATCCATCCATCCATCCATCCATCCATCTCCATCCGCTTATCCGGTATCGGGGGTGCAGGGGCAGATCTGTATGCAAGTACAGGGTTATTTTATTATAATTCAAATATTTTGAGCTTGGGCCACAAATTGTACCAACTGGGGGGCATGAACTTTGAAAAGACATGGGCATTTAACAATCAGGAAGGCACTAATTAGAAATGCGATTGAGTTGCATTATAGGAAATGTAGGCTCCAGGGCTGAAGGGGTTTGACCTATATTTGGTAGAAAAAGTCAAGATACCTCAAGCTCTGCTGTTTGGATTCTGACCATTCTTTAAAGATGATTTTTGGGGCTTTTCTGCCTTTATTTGATAGGACAGCTAGGTGAGAAAGGGGGGAGGGAGACATGCAGGCAATCATCACAGGTCAGATTCAAACCCTGGACCTCCGTTTCAAGGCATAATCCTCAAAGTTCATGTGCACCTGCTCTACCACTGGTCCAACCAGGCCACAATTCTGACCTTTCTTTTTTCAAATCTGTTTCCTGTAAGTCCCCCAACTTTATGGAAGTGCAATATTTAGTTGCTGGAGTGCCCCTTCAACACAATGAACATGTTAGGCAACATGTAAGACAACATGAAAGCATGTCTTACAAATCCATTACATAAACCATGGGGTGCTTTCCAGCAATAATATCAATAATAATACAAGTGCAGATAGATTTTTAAAAACTATGGAGAATGTGTAATGCTGCTGTAGCTGTCAGTCAGTTTGCAGTTAAGGTGTGTTCCATTTAAGTGTTTAACTACGCTAGTATATTACTGTATATTATATAAGGCACACAGCAAAGGAGGAGGTAGAGAAGGAGGCGATGAGTGCGATAGAGAGGTAACAGAAGCCATGTGATCACCTTGTCCACAAATCTCTTCTCCTGGCTGTCCATGACGGCCCAGCATGCTCTGCTCCTGGTGCCAGCTGAGCATTGGCCAGGGCGAGGCAGGGCGAGGCTGAAGGTGTGGCCATCTGAGAATCTACCTGCTGGTCATACACAGGTTGGGCAAAGAGAACACCCCCCCCCCCCCCCACACACACACACACACAACACCCCTTCCCCCATTTTTTATCCAACCCCTTCCTTTCCTTTTCAAGACATCAAACATGCACAGGCTGAAAAAAAAAAAAAACACAGCTTCACTCAGATGTAAAAACTCTCGAGTTTCATTTTTGACTCCAGCCAACCCAGAAGGGTCTGTGGCCGATCCGTCTTCTTCCAGTCTCCAAAGGAAAAAACAATAACCATTTCAGGTTTAATGCACATATGTCATGCTAGGAGAATTGGAGGACCAGATGGCCACGATACTGTGGCAGGTGCCTCAACAAATGTTTGCGCCTGCCCGTGCTGCTATTTATATCATGGTGAAACACAGACACGCAAATATTTGCAAGAGGACACTGGGCCCTTTTTTGATGGGAGTCAAAGTGATCAGCAAAATAAACAGATGGGATTAAACCTTTTTGGTCAACTGAACTTTTAAATTCCCTCAGTTAATGTAGAGAAAGTTCTTATCCGAGAGGATGAAGTGGATAAACAAAGGTGGCAAAGTTATTGGGTCTTCATGGAGAAGATTCAATTTGCCTTCAATTCTGTTTGATTGTAGTACAACAGTTCCTATTTTTTGCATTTTTAGTCACAGAAGCTTTTCAACATTTGGTCCCAACTGAAAAGAAAGTTAACAGACCCAAAGTCCAGCCAAAATACAGCGAAAAAACGTTCTAATTCTTGCACAGCGACAGTCTATTTGAGCGCAGTTCGTTCAGGTTGCTCTCAGTAAACAAGGCGTTTTCTAACTCAGCACCCAAGTCCATTATAAAGTCAGGGTGTCGTCAAGGAAGGAGGGGCGAGCCGAAATGAGAGAGGGAGACAAACGGAGCACCCAGATGCAGATTAGGCGGCAGAAGATGAGGGTGTAAAAGGGATTTAATGGTAGGATGGATTAGAGAAATCCTTGTAACAATGTTAAATAATTATGGTTCCAGCCGAGATCAAAGCGCCATTGATTGAACCCCTCAAGCCTTCAGCACAGAGAGTCTTGGAAAGCAAAGATTGGTAAACTAGTGCTCAGACCACTCCGGCTGCTCCAGTTAAATTGGATTGGAAATATTAGGATATAGATGAATCCTTCAGGAGGCTTTCGCAAAGCTTTTGTCACCGGAAATGTAGCTTGGGAACGGTATGAAAGGTTTGATAGTGTACTGTCTCGACAGAATCATAAGACGAGGGTGTCGCAGCTGTCTCCACTGATACCTAAGCGTTTTAAGTAGACTTATAGACACACTTGACTGTTATATCAGCAAACCTAAAAACTTTCGGCGCAGGCTTTCATTCAAGGTTTTATTTTTTCCCCCTTCGTCTTGTAATCAAGAAATTTGGACGTGCATCACGGCAATTCTCTCTCAGAAAAAGGGAGGTTTTATCTCGCTCCTCCAGGGGTTTATTCAAAGTCGTCAGACAAGTCTCACAAAACATGAATGACACTGAGATTGCTGATACTGATGATGAAAGTCCATCATCAGCCTCTCTGTGAGATCTGGGTCCTGAGTGATGTAAAATGAAATTGCAATCAAAGGACCTATATGTAAACACTGTCCGCCTTTTTCCAAATACATTTATTTCTTAAAAGACTGCCGATGAAGGCTCTTTACCATATGCATCACCTGTGTGTGGAGAACTCCCATCCCCCCCCACACAACAACACACTCACACATACTTTTTTCTTCTTCACAAATTCACAATGTGTGATTATGATGATGAAATATGCAACAAGAGATTAGACAAATCACTGTACTTGCATGCGGCATCGTCTTCATGCAAATTTAGTCACTGATCCGCTATACTAAGAGGCTTTATGGAGGAACTTCATGGTTGTTAGTTATATAATCTAAAACAGGGCAAAATGCAATCACTGGTCTTATCATCTGAGGAAGATGTCACCATATGTGGTTTCTAGTTGTGTGTGGATACGTGGGATGTGGCACCCTGAGAATGCCCTTTAATAAGATGATTCACTTCCAACCATTTTGTCCACATTTCAACTGAATTTGTGTCCACTTACAATGCCGTCTTTTTACTGCGATTACTTTTTCACACCGACAAGACCAACGAATTGAGAATATGAGGCTGACTTAAAGCTCGGCTGGTGGTGCCGTTTCTGCCCCCAGGGACTTGACACCCATCGCGTCTTTCTTTAGCTCTCTGAATATGTTTGTTCTGCAATGCTTACCCTCCCAGGCGCTGTAGCCGCGCACGTTTTCCTAAGAGGTATCATTGTAATTGGTTGAATATTTGATGTGTGGATTTAGCATTAACATGGAGACACTCGTGCAAGCAGCGCTAGGGGATGTAATGCTGGGTAAACTCTGGATTGCTCAAGTGAAACTTCCTCGCATGTGGGGATTTTCATTTCTTTCGGCCTTTTTAGAAAAAATAAATAAACTACCGAGTGTATTTGAGTGAGTCTGCTTTGTAGTTCTCTTTCATGCATGGAATTTGTTTTTTGTCCTTCCAGATCTGTATGCAAGTACATGACGGTTTTACTTCCATTTCATTTGGTGTCTTCACATTATTGTTTGGCCATAGGAATGCACTCAGTCCCATTCAAGCCATATCTCTCCCCAAACCCCCAACCCCCTACTCTTTTACTCACACACACACACACACACACTTATGTACAGCCTTCACACTGATAGGTATTGATATTGGAACAGTGTGACGGCCTCTCATTGGTGATGAACAGCTGGGCCCAGCTGGGCCCCGCTGGGCCCGCTGGTCACGCCAATTCCACCTCCTTCTTTTTTCTGTTTAGGGGTGGTGGGGGGTGGGCCCCGCTTGTCAAGTGAATTAAAATACCAAATAATAGTAATAATAATGATAATAAAAAGTTAATAAAAAAAATGGCATGTTCCTCCCTGATTGTGCGGGGTGTTGTGGTATTCAATTATGCAATTTTCATTGGCATATTAATCATCTTTTCAACAAACAAGCCGCCGTTAATTAAAGCAAAGTATGGATAAAGACGTGTTGCCGGATCATCACTCCGTTTATCACCACACACAGACCCGCAGTTAAGTAAATTCAGGCTGTGAGATGAATTTCAATGGTCTCCCTGTTTCTTCCTCTGTGTGTTTGCATGTGTGTGTGTGTGTGTGTTTAGTTAACCATGTATTTATGCACACTGTGTTTGGAGAGGCGTGGTTAGTGACATTTGTGTGGGAAATTGAAATCACACATTACTAGCAGTTGATTACTTTAATTGTTTAATACAGATCTCCAATTCATGTGGGAGGTCTCTTTTTTCATCAGAGCTTTTTTCCACAGATTTGAATGTTAAATATTCTTTGATTATGACTACCGCTGTTCAGGTTAGCCCTACTGACTCCAGTCAAATGGATTTAGATTTTTTGCTTTGCCTTTCAGTGGCCACACTGAGCGTGTAGGGGAGGCCAAGGCCAGTGGAACTATAAGACATCTCTGTACACACACACACACACACACACACACACACACACACACACACACACACAGGACAGCTCTGCCCATTCCCCCTTTTCTCTTTTCTTCTCTGGCTTTTTCTGTGCCTGGCTTATTGGTGGGATAGGACGGAGATTATTCAGGATCTGGTAAGATATGGGCTTCTCTAATCATAGCTCACTGCCTCTACTGTCATTCAGTCACTAAAAAGAAGTGAGGGGGGGGAAATGTCTTGGTCCAGACAAGCCATGCAAGTTGAGTTCCGCCAGAAGAAAAAAAAGAACTCGAGGCATCTGCAGACATGTCGCTCGTCCCTGTCCCTCATTGTGGAGCAACTTTATCAGCACCAGCCGCTCAGCCACTTGCTAAACTGGAGGGCCAGTCGTCTCTTAACTTAAACATAAGATCTTTGTGGTTTGAAGCACTCGGCTGCTCTGCGCCCAATGTGGAATCTGAAAGGCAAACGCGGCTCCAGCGTCGCCGTCGCCCATCAACAAAATCACACCTCTATGGAAAAAAAACTTGTTTCTGCAGTGTTAGCTCAAATCTGAATGCACTCAAACAGACTGTTGCACTGGAGCGAGATCCCCCCCCCAAAACCCCCCACCCGCTCTACAAGAGAAAAAAAGAAGTAGAGATGATGGAGAGAGACAGAAAGAGAGGAGGAGAGAGAGGAAGAGGGAGAGTTGGAAAGAGATGGAGATGGAAGAAAGGGAAGGAGGAGGAGTGAGAAAGGGAGAGAGAGGGGGAGAGAAAAGTCAAAAACCTCCACATAACAATGCCGGAGAAAAATCAGAACATTTTCCACCGAAGATGGGCCATTTCCAAATCCTTGTGCCCTATCAGACAAATTAAAGTAAATCAAGCATGAAATGAAGCAGAAGAGCCCGGAGATAAGGCTCCTTTAAGTCGTTTACAGATTAGGACAGAGAGAGAGAGAGAGGGAGAGAGAGAGAGGTGCATCTGGTCTCTGGCAGTGAAGGAGGCTAGTTTCTCATTTCACAATAGCAGCCTGTGTATAGGATTACTCTCCCCTGTCACCGACATGAGGAGCAGTGGGGGAATAGACGTCTACAAAATGTGTCTAAATGTGTCCCCTCAGAAATGTTTCAAACCGAAAAACCTCTCAGCGTTGGCCAGATGTGACATGTGATAAACAAACATGTTAGGTGTTTGACCCGGTGTATCGTCGATGATGATTTGTTTCTTTCTTCTGGTCGCCTCTTCACCTTTTCTTATGCTCAAGTGGCTTAAACATTCAAATGAATTCAGGATTGGCTGAGCTGCTTCACGTGATTGTACGGCTGTCAGCTCCTATGTGCATGTTAAGCCCGCCTCAGATCAGGTTCGGAGGGGGGGAAGGGGGAGGTGATGGAGGTGGTTGCGGGTGGTGAGGGAGGGGGAGGGTGGTCTGTTGCACACATGATATTCTCAAAATATGATTTTGTTTCGTATCGCTCTGCGAACTGGGTTGTTTAATATGTACGTCGTACGTTTCTATTTTCTGTCTTACATCAACAGATTAATTGCTGTTTTATTTTAGCACTCACAAATAATCAAAACATAATTATGGAGCTAGTTGCTCATGGAGGAACGATATATTACAGTGTACACACAGACACAGGCAGGCAGGCACAAAAACACACACCCACACACTCCCATCTCATTCATGCATGCACGCAAATGCAAGGAGGAACTAAACAACCCCCCTCCACACACACATGTGTGTGCTTACTTACACACAGGCACCCACACAAGGCAAGGGTGCACTGCTCTTTGATGCCGCACGTCGAGCTCTCGCTGGATTTTGTTTCACTCCTTGATTGTGTCTTTTCTGGGAGTGATGCGAGGTGGGCTCGGCTGGGGCGCACGGCTCGCTGTGAGAAAGCCGAGATCTGGCCCGCGTCGTCCGACTAGCTGCTCTCCAAAGCCCCAACCTTGACCTTCCCGGCCCAAGTCTTAGGTTTAGCTCCTTTATCGTACTATCTCCAGGCATTTAAAAAATACTCCTGAAACTCAATGATTTAACCCGCTTTTACGCTGTTCACATCAAAACTGGATGAAAAAAAGAAGCTTAATCCATCTTATCTGTTGACTGTCAAACTGCTCCGGCTAAAACCTACTCACAAAAGACAACTAGGTCACCCAGGAAAAAAAAAACAGAATTCCCCGTTACCCAGGGGAAGTTGCAGCCTGGTAATTGACATGGGAGGAGATTCACGAGCACTTTAAAAATAGTCTCTTCCTGAATTAACTGCCGAATACCAAGACTTGAAGGTAGAGATGTTCACTTGTGTTCCTTGCTAAAAAAAAGTTGTTACTTTAGATATTTCATATACATATTTTTCCAAACCAATCTCTTTCTATATATAACTATTTCATGTCATGCTGTGTTTCACACACTCTATTTATGGCAAGACTAAACAGGCAAAACTGCAACTTCCTTTTGAAGCTCAAGTCTTAGCCCTGTTATCCATCCGTCTCAAATACATGCATTCCCAACGCACAAACCATCAATTACTCATTCATCCTGACACACTCAGGTGGAGTAATGTCCTTGTGATGGTTTTGAAATTTTAAGAAAAGCATTTAAAACGATCCGATTCCAGCAGGAGTGGTGTGTGTCCTCTAGATGTTGTCGGCGATACGTGATATCTCAGTGCGAGGACAGTCATTCTTTAGGTTTTGCTGTCTCCCTTTACATGCTATCAATAGAAATTGCAGTGCTTCTCAAAAGATGGATGTCTCAGAGATTGTTGTCAGCGAGCTTGCCACTAACTTCGCCAGGCTTTTGATGGAATGGAGTGCTTCACGGCCTGTATATTTCAACTGTTCAATGACACCAAACGGTCTGTGTTGGTAATGTACTGCAGGACCAAGTTCCAGTGTGTGAGTTTGTGTGTGTGTGCAGCTAAACTTTCTCAGTACTTTATTACTTGAACTACTGAAGTTCAAATTCAAAGACGAGCATTGGCATGGCAAAAAAACACTTGAGTCCAGTATCCATAGGAATGTTGTCCACATTGGACAATTTCACACCTCCCAATTTCCGTCCACTGCCAACGTCCTTTGCCAATGCAGTGTGCCGAGTACGTAGTGAGGCTGTGTGTGTTGAGGTCGTGGCGGATGGGCATGTAGCGCGTCTGACTTGTCACCTATATGGCAGAGAGTTGGATGAGAAGATCGATACCACTCTCTTATCTGCCCATTAAATATAAGCCCACAGCCAGCAGCCAGTTAGCTTAGCTTAGCACAAAGACTCCACTAGCACCATCAAAGCTCACTAATAACATGCTACATTTTGGCATGTAGAAGAACTGAAGTGTAAAATGAAAACAATTCCCCATTTTTGGAGGGTTATGTGTCAGAATATTTGTTTGCTAGGAGCCATTGCTAGGCAACCAGCGGGTAACCTAGGAAGTTACTGCTCAGAGACAAGAAATGGTTTACTACATAACCTGTAATCATTTGTATACTTTGTTTTTTGTAGGGAATAAATAAATAAAAGAGAGAGATTTACTTAATTAGTGAGCTTTAGAGTTGACTTTGTTATGTCTGGTCAGGGCTCCTTTAGGTGTTTTTTTCCCTGTTTCCAGTCACTATCCTAAAATATAATAAGCTAACCAGCTGCTAGCTGTAGCTAGGAATTAAAGTAACAGAGTGGTATCTTCCTTTCTTACAGTAAACTAGAAAGAGAATGAACGCAATTCCCAATATTTTGCTTTTGCTTTATTGTTGCCATGCAGAGTGTGTCCAATATTGATATTCTTCTCTTGTAATGAGGCTGAAACACCTGTATTGCTAGATGTGTCTTTGAAAGCAATACTTTGCAGGCATTATTGGGAGTCCTCCATCCAAAGGCCCCCCCTCCAACCCCACCCCCTGCACAGCTAAAATGCCCTAATCCTTTTGGCTTGTTTAACTCTTTCCCCCCAAGCCTTCGACAGCCTGAAAACAAGCCTGACCTGAAGGGGTGAATCCCGCTATCTCACCCCGAATCTCCCCCCCTCCCCATGTGGCTGCCAGGAAACGTGCTCTCCAGCAAACGGGCAACCTGCTGTTCAGGGCCAGAAGCAGCCACATCTAGGCAGGCGAGGGCGGTTTGGAGAAGGGTGGGGAGGGTGAGGAGGACATGAGGGGTGTTGCTGCTACTGGGGGGGGTTCTTCACTGTTTTAAAACAAGCGTCTTTCTCAGAGATAATAGTGTGGGCTGTGGGTTATAAATGATGCATTTTTCTCACTGGGACCCTGATAATAGTGCATGGGGGGGTGGAAAGTTCATTGCTTTCTTATCAAAGCTCTGTGACATTTCTTCTTCAGCTGTAAAATTTCATATCACATATCTGCTTTAAAGATGTGGCACCTTTTGTTGAACCGATACAGTGCATTCCATATCGCCCCATATGCCTCTCTCATGGTATATTAATTTATAGCCCATTTGCTGGCTCTATAACATGGCCTGTCAGTGGAGATGACTTGGATTCAGCAGGACATCTGTGAATTGCCACGCACAGGTTATTGAACTTTGAACAGCAGACATTTATTTGCTTTGATTCAAAGGATATCAAAAGGGCATCATCTGCCTTTTGAAGCTCAAGCATATTATCCCACTTGTCAACATCCACCCTTACTGGTAATATGGTTAAGATAACTGGAAAAAACTGTAAGTAAACCATGAGCTCGGTCAGCAATCAAGGTGTTTATTTTGTGCCGGGGCAATTTTTTTTCCTTGAACTTGGTTCTTTGAACTAGTTAGCGAAGTCAAATTCATGTTGAATATAGCTCAGACAGATCCATTGCTTTAACAAATGTTACTCTACAGTAGCAGGTTGATGATGTCATTTGTCATCTCTGACCATTAGCAGAGAACTTACTCTGGGCCAGAAATTACATTAAGAAAATTCAGGCTTACACTTAAGGAATATTTCAGTTGCAGTCTTAAATCAAACCTGCTTGGAAATTATAGCATATTGATTAAAAGACAGTGTTTTTGTACCTTTTAAAAAAGAAAATCACAGACTTTATTATTTATTAACTTTATCCTATATCCTTTATATTTGTTCGGATCTACAAGTACAAGTGATTAATTCCAGTGGAGATACTAATATATCCAAAGATACCATCTATGTCCAAAATACCAAATTTTGGGGTAATGTGTATAAAATGATACACAAAAATCACCTACATAAAATCTTTCCATAATATTGTATGGTACAGCCATACAAAACATGTCCTGGGTTTGAATATATCAATCAGCATAAACATCATATAGCTAATAATGAATGGCATGGTACAAAAAAATACATGTGATTACTTTTTCAACCCAAACCAGTGGGAGAATTGTGTGTGTGTTGAGTGGGTTTTATTATTATACTATTTAAAAGTGAAAAGTGGCAGGTCATCTCTTTTAGGGTTCTTGTCTGTCAACACTCTATACCCATTTATTCTTTAAATCATACTAGGCTGGCACCCTGCCACTGAGAAACTCATTAGTATGCAGTCGTATGCCATTGAAGGGAGAGATGAAGCTCCCTATTCCTCTTAACCATAACAGAAAAGAAAGACAAGACACACGCATGCACATTAAAAAAACAAACAGATGCCAGCGTGGAGCATCTTGGGTGCTATCTGAGGAGGATCTCTCCACACAAAGGGACATTCATTGGTCTGCCAAGTATCTGTGGAGTGCAGGAACAGACCCTAGAGTCTAGCGACAGATGATGATCTTATCGAAGGAGGGGGTGGGGCCTTGGGGCGGTGGTTGAGGGGGTGCAGAGGGTGAAGGTGGCGGAAAGGGGGTGCGGATCTTGAGCCACATCATGAGCTCCGTTTTGCCAAGTGTGTGACATTTGAGAATTGGATGATGAGAAGACAGAAAACGGGCGTTGGGTTCGTTGTAGCCCATCATGAGCTTTCCCCTTGGTTCAGTCTATCGTTTGACGGGTTAAACTCTGTAGCTTCTGTATTTGCAACATTTATTTGTAATAGAGTTGGGATTGTGGGCCTTTATGAAATGAAATTATCACTATGACATCAAAAGTTGTTGCCACCATAATTATAAAATTGCCAGTAGCCCAGTTGTTAACAGAACACATCTGTCAGTATATTTTTTGCAGTATTACTAAACCTGTCATATAAATGCTCATAGAGAACATAGAGACAGTGCATGAAGGGAACTCATTATTCATCCACGGGTGTTTTTGTGGAGATCTTCCACCAGTATCTGCAACAGATGTGACAAGCCATCTGTGAGCCAAGGTCCTCGGGCAACATTTGGTGTGAGATGCACACAACTGGCACCCAAACATGGTGGACCACAAACCGCACAAATTGAATCGTAGCCCCGTTTTCCCCCCTCTTCTTGCACCTACACCACCCATTACCCCCTTTCTACTCCAAGCATCCCACCCATAAAAAGAAAGAAAAGGGTAAAAGAAAAGGAATCGGAATCATTGGCTGCGGAAGGCTTGTGCTGTTTGTCAAGCGGGGCTAAACAGGAACTTGCATCCAAGCGGTTAAAGGCCGTGGGTCTTATCTGAGGACAAACAGAATGCATCAAGCGGTGGCTGTTGCTCTCAGTGATGACGACCAGCTGTGCACCAATGTTTAATTATTTCTCTGTAATGAGCTTACCCACCTTCCACTGCAGCACCAGGAAGACAGCATGCAACAGCAGGCGCGTGGAGGGGAGACAGAGTGAAAGAAAGAATGAGATAACACTCTCCACATTATCTCATTTTTGGATTACTCCAAAAGTGTGTCTGTATTTCCTCTTAAAAAATATATAACTTAATGTTTAGACCGTGTTTTGCATGGTCTGGTGATGGTTTGTATCTATCTATGTAACAAAGAGTTGACATTTAGCTTTGTATTGTAGTGACGACTACAGATGAAGTACTGTATATGATCAGCAAGGCGTTGTTTGTTACGTTGTAATAAGACTAGCCTGATGTTCCGATCATGTTTATGCATGCAAAGGAGCACATAAGCGCATATTTCCATATTAGCACAGACGGACACAATAGCGTGCCGCAGATACACGGCTGATATTTACACAGTAGAACAGGGCTGAATAGGTCATTATACCGCACACGCATCAGAAAGTTCAGTAATCACTTCAGCCCATTCAGCATGAACCAAATGCCCTGAATAACTATTAGCCACATGTGTGAACAAATAGGTTAAAAGACACAATGTTAACAACTCATGTAGAGTTTGTTTGAATAATAATACATTAAGATTATTTGGCCCGGCTAGATAATATATAGTCTGCAGGTTGGCTTCCTGCTAAAGTGTGAGCCCTTCTCTTGGAAGATCTCAGAATAATGATGTTCTGTAGCTGGCCCCGATTTCTCTGACCTCCCAAAGATCAGTCCAACGATCAAACAGGCAAACATAATGAAGGGCTAAGACATGACTCAGTCCTGATACAAACGTCCTTTGTTTGAGTTTGTGGAACTTCTTGTGTTGATAAAGTTTAGGAAATCACATGTATAGATGTCTGAATCACCGCATTTCCTTTAACACGACTTATCAGGGTTGTCGAGGCAACCGGCAGTCGGAAAAGTACAGTTGTCCAACTTTCCCTTTGCGATACACGCACACAAACACACACACACACAGAGAGGGAAACATCCTCTCTGGTAAACTATGCAACGTCCTGCCATAGGGTTTATCATAACTATTTGATTAATCACCATCCAGAAAAAGTACACTGAATCTAAGAGATAAGATAGTGGGCGGGGGTGACAGGGAGGTGAGCACCGGTTGTTCTAACAGTGCTATCCGGTTTCGCTGTTAATTAACTGGAGCTCTGCACAGCACTAACAAGGGCCCAGTATTCCTGGAGCAACCGAAATAGGCCTGCCACTAGCTGCTCTGCGCTGTCTCACACAGATTATCTCAACACAAGACACCTTTCAAGTAAGGTTAGCACGCCATGTGTTTGAGGAACACCATCAGATGGGTGCTCGCTTGATTTGCTTATCCAGTTTGAAAAAGCGTGGCTCTAACCTTCACTGTTCATGATCGTACATGTAGGGTTTGAGGGAACAGTGAATGAATGATGTGATGTGGAACTTGTGTGCTAAATAAAGCACTATATGGCTGACTGCTTTGGGTTGTGGTGTGTTTTTGTAGGAGAGCTGGATGGGTTCCTTAAAGATGGCGAGCGTCGGATCCACAGCCGACAGCAGCTCCCTGTGGGGACAACATGGGGACCCTTCGATGGGAAGATCGAGATGAACACTGACAGCACTGCACTGGTATGTCCTTGTTTTGGTCAACTACTGCATTATTCCTAATATTAGGGTACCACTGTAAAATGAGCAAACCACAACAACAGTGTTTTGAAACAAATGGGTAGAAATGACTAAATGCAATGAAAACTCACTCACACTGTCTAACATGCAATACAATATATAAAGTTTGGTCTCTTTAGGCAAATGGTGTTACATCATGAGAAGCCATCTTTTGTAGGAGGTTGACTGTTTTTTGTGCACCAATCAATATAAAATACATAACATCCATTCAAATATCCATCACTATAGATAAACTTCAATACAACTCCTCTATAGTAACCATAAAAATATACATATCATACCAATCTATAGTAGATGGATGTTGATTTCTGTATAATGAATTCACGCAAAAAATGATATAGAGCATTCATATTTAGGCATATTTCCAAAAACTGCTGGTTCCTTATTGATTAATAGATAAATAGAGAAAAAATATAACAGTCCTTTGCCTGAAGATGGTCTAGGTCTATATTTTTTTGCAAGCTATACAGTGTGCTGGAGTTTTCTTTACAACTTTTGACCTGCTTGTCCCCCTCTGACGCACCTATCTTACTTTGTAGAAGTATTTTTCAGGATAGAAATGCCTACATATAATAATATAGAGTTTCAGTAAGAGGACCCAGACTCAGCTAAACAAACTCAATAGGACGTTGTGTTGCGTTCAATCCAAGATGGAGGAGCTGTACGCAATAGAACGTTGTGTTGCGTTCAATCCAAGATGGCGGAGCTGTACGCAATAGAACGTTGTGTTGCGTTCAATCCAAGATGGCGGAGCTGTACGCAATAGAACGTTCCATTGCAGCAAACGCACCCATGACCAAGCTCCCAGCTCCGCCATCTTGGACTGAACTCACACAACGTTCTATTGAGTTTTGCTTCTTGTTACTTCTATACTCTTTGGTGAAGGTAAATACAAACTGGGCAATTGCCCTATTAACTTGCATTGTAGCTTGTTTTGCCGCTGCCAACTGTGATCTCACTTAATACTGGAACAATTTCAAAGATTGTTGTTCCCACCAGTCATTTAGGAGCAAAAACATAGGAAAATAGGGCCCAGGTTGAAAAAAAACAGTAGTTACCCTTTAAAAACTGTTTGTTGTTTGGACTAAACTGAGCTTTATTGGGTCAAACTTTGCCTTTAGCACCAATGGCAACGCGATTACCAGAAAGTCCGACATCTAAAGACCATATTAATGTCTATTCCCCTGACATTCAAACCTATTGAGGTGGCTCTTCCGGGAGCCAACTGCCTCCCAACAAAAGCCTTTGAAGTGCATCCGTTTTAACCATTTAATCTGCATATTTCATGACAAAACACATTAATTGGTGGATTTTGAGCTCAGTCCAGGCTCAATTGAATTCACAATCCATGATCTTTGATGTTACCCTGCACACAGCAGCTTTATATTGCTTGTTTCAAAGATCCCAGCAGAGGCTTGTGTTGACCTGCTGCTCTGCTGGAGTGACAAGCCCTCCATTGGTTTGACATTCCATTCTGCATTCGGATTAATTAAGAAATTCCTATTAAAATTGTAACCAAGCTCACACTCATCCTGTTAAGAAACATAAGGAAAAGTCCGTGAGGGTTTTTGGACTCAGAGGCCCCGTTTTTCCTAGATTCCTTAGACGCATAACTTTATTAAATCTTTTTTTTCTGAGCAGTTTTGACTGTTTTCTAAGCTCCACTTGTGGTTTTGAAGTCATCAGTGGCTTTCAATAACTCAGGCCGTATTATAGCCATGAAATACGGCTTCTCTCAGGGTAAAGCCAGTTATCCTTGGGCGGAAAAGTGATTTGACAGAGCAACACCTCAAGTTGCCTTCCAAACTAAAACACTCCATATATTTCTCTGCATTCATTTCCCTGATAGGCGTCCAATGGCGACCTTCGACGGTCCCTTCAAATGCCCCGGCAGACTCACCTAGTGACGTCATCTACAATAAATCATTGTTTGGTGCTTCTCACAGATGCAGACTTTACCGATTCCTTCACACTGAACTAGATGCATAAACTGATTGTTGCTCTTGGCAAGAGTGATGTGTTCTTAACTAACTGCCCTCTCAGGAATTCATCACTACTTTCCTCAGGTTTTTTTGTTTTTTTTTAAACGAGCAGGTGCTGGTCATCACCTGTAATAGGCTGTGGAGGGGTTACGGAATATGTCAAACCTCCCTCGCAATTAAAAGCCAAGGAAGAAGCTTTGGCATATTGCCTTTAAGGATCTCATGTGTGTCTATTCTCCTGGGGGCCCTCTCAATGCTTTAATGCTCGCCCTCTTCTTCCTCTCTTAAGTTTCATCTCTCGAATGGGGTACTGGCTGTTAGCAGCTTCTCACTATCTCTCATTAAAGGCTAGGTCAACCCAACTGGCATGTTTTGTTTTATTGAGCCTTCTCTTTTTTTACTTTTACTTTTTTTAGACGCTTGCATGAGCCAGGGAATGCCAGTTGTAGTTGTTTTTTTTTGCACACCATGAGGAAATCATCTCATTTACAGTAGCATAGTTTTATTTTTATTTCTTTTTTTAACTCCAACCTCTAGTTATGGAGCTGTTGCCTTGTTAAACATGCAGCTGCTGGCAGCATTGGTAATATGGTCCTGCGTTTATCTCAGTTATTTCAGTGGGAGGCGAGTGAGTTGTGCAAATGTTCAAACACTGACACATTGAGACGGAGAAACCCTGACGCCTCACCTGGAGAGGGAAAGGGGGGGAAAGTTGAAATAACAAATGTGAGAGTGAGAAGAGAATAAAGAAAAAGAAGGAAAAAAAGTGTGTGTGTGGGGTGGGGGGGTTTGATGCATGTCAGGGCAGCCAGAGCTGCAGAGCAGGGTCAGTAGGCAGTGGAAAGCGTTTGAGGTAGAAATAAAGGCTCATTGCTTCATGGGTCTGTACCTCAGCTAGGAGGCACTCTCAGTCATTCTTATGAAGTGTGACCTCCACACGCTATTAAATCTCCTTTTACTCTCTTAGATTTCTCGAAACCACAGAGGTGAATGAATTACCCGAAGGCAGCCAGGTAAATGGCAGGAGTGACACCTCTCCCAATGCCTGAAACACATGACCCTCTGGTGAGATATAGATATGCCCTCTCTGAAATCAGACATATTTTATCCCTTCATCCGCGCACGTCATTTAAGATATGACTTTTAGAGGTCAGGCTATTTTAGCTCGAGCCGCCGCATACGGTGCATAGGTCTGTTTCTCAATCCTTGGCATCACGCCCAGAGAGGGACTCGAGTGTAATGTCTCCTTAAAGTGGCTTTAGACTAAATAATGAAAATACAGTGAATTTAAGCAGCTTTAGCATTGAAGTGGACATGAGCAGCAGTTTGGGCCCGAGCAGTGCTGTTTAGGAGCTGAGTGTGTAAGGTCCGACTGGGGTTACTGGTCCTGTAGCTATAGCCTAGCTGTATGTGTTGTGCTGTGGCGTGGCAGCCGATGTGGGCTGGCTGCCGGCAGACAACAGGCCTCAGTGGCTGACCGGAGTGATGGATGATGCTGAGAAAGACCAGCGAATGGAGCGTTACATGCAGTTGTCCAGACAGCTCTGGAAAGAGAAGTATAAAGCTTAAAGAAAATGAAAAGAGAGAGACGGGGGAGAGAGAGAGGAAGCAGGAAAAAACAGAGGGGAAAAAGCATGACAGGAAATCTGGGCATCTGCAGGACAGAGATAGGGTCACATCTCGACCGTTTATCAAGGAGGAAAGCAGATTTCACAGCTGATGGGTCGGCCATGGCAGGTCTGTAGACCCCAGGGGCTCAGCTGGGCATGAGGCACTGAAGTAATAGTTATTGCTGTTGCAGAGCTGCTAACAAAATCACATTGCGCTGTATTGGGCAGCTCATAACACCCCACTCAAACTGTGTTTTTTTTATGCATTCTTTATCATTCTAAGATTATGTATAGACTAAAAAATTAATAGCACAACGAGATCTAGCTAAGTCAGCAAACCGGTTCTAAATCGGAGAAACAGAAGACCAGAGTGTCTGAAAACTGAGTAAGTGGACTGGATTAGAGCACTTTGCAGCAAGTGAGGCAAAGAGGTGGGGGCTCAAAGCAAGTAACAGGCAGCAAGAGAACAAAAAGAACAAGAAGGCAAAAACCATCTAGAAATAATGGAAGGAGCCGAGAGTTGTGGTTGTGGTGCTATGCAGTCGCTTCCTCTGCTCTGTTCCTCGTCCTCTCCTCTCTGTCTGACTGATGGAGCTGCCAGAGCGCCGTCTCATCCCTCACTCTTCGCACTGATCAATCAGACCATTAGACTCCAATTACAGCCGCAGCGCCGGCGCAGGTGAGCGACGAGCACATTCAGCCGGCTGCCGACGACGCCTCCGCCCGGCTTCCTCACACGCTCCAAATTAACGCAAATTAATAGTGACACTCAGACATAAATGTCTGCAATCGAGGGGGCTAAATTAACAGACTGGGTCGAAGCTATTGAGTAGCAGGTGTCTTAAAAAGCGGTAATTACCCATGCTGGACTGAACCGGGAGGAGAAGGTTGCCCACGTTTTGCCTGGAGTAAGAGGCCTGGCCCCGGTGAGCCTGGCCTCCATTGTAGGTGTTAATAATTGATTGGGAGGCGAGCTATTAATGAGCAGCAGATTTAGAGCTCTGTTGTAAATGTGTGTTGATGAGGGTGTTGCCGCCTCTTGTACAATGCCTTACCAATGCTAATTACCAGGGCTTAGTCAAGGTGCACTGTAATGAGCCTGGTTTCAATAGAATTCTGGTCTGTATGTGTTTTGAGGGGCCTTTACGTGCAAATTACATGATAATTGCAAAGCATAAAACCTGCTTAATTCCAGATTAACATCTACCAGGCAATATTTTTTCATTTTATCGTGCATCTTAATGTTCTTGTTGTATATGAGCTAAATTTGCTGTGAGCATAGATTTACAATGAAACAAATCTACTTCTGTAATCTCCTGCAACAATGGCAAGGATGTGGAAGGTTGCAAGGGTAAGTTAACAAGCGCTATAGGACAATATTCTTCAATACAAAGTCATCATAGTCATAGTAATACTGTGTTGTGTTGTATGTTTGCTAGATGGAATATGTTCTATGTTCTCTGTGTGTTTACGTAAAACACAAATGATGGTGATGTGACACAAAATGAGGCCTTTATGAATTATTTTTTAATCTACTGGTGTTCCCACAATGAATGAGGGTGAAGAATTCATATTTTAGCTAAAGTGTGCATGAGACTGTAGCTGTTAAAAGCCTGTGAGCCTGCACATGTGCACAATGTGCCTGCATCTTTGAATGTACTCTGTGTGTGCGATTGAGTGTGTGTGTTTTTTGGGTCACAGTGTAGTTTCTGTGCATGTGTGGGAGGTTATGCGCGAGCGCCTCAGCGTGCGTGCGCAGACTGCTGTTGCTGTTTTTGTCTGTGAACAGAGAGCTTTAGCTTGTAGACTACAGAAGAGCGAAAATGTCAAGATACTGTCCTAATTTTCACCTGGGACAGAGAGCGAGGCAGAGGCTGTCAACCGATGGAGTGTGATTATTGTGTAATTTAGTACAAGGGTAGGAATATGGGCTTGTGCAACCCAAAAAAATGCTCCAGAAATTATTCAACCCATCACTCAAGCCATTTATCTCACCCCTTTTTTGCCCACCCTCTCCCTCCAATATGTTTATTGTTACCCCTAAACTTTAACAAGTGGTGGCGGATTTTTCTGTTTCAGAAATTATATTTTTCTTCTTGTCATTGCTTCATTAATCAAGAGGAGGCATTCTGAAAAATGTTTTGTTTTGGAGGCTGCAATCTATTTTGTGTGTGTGTGTGTGTGTGTGTGTGTGTGTTGTAGTTAATCTGCGCCCGTGGCAGGTTTCCCCTCCGAAACGCAGCGCTAAGCAGCGGTATCGCAGGCCTATTGTTGTAGCCTCTGTCATAGCAAGGAGAGCCTGATGCAGGCCTGGGCTCGCCTGATAAGGAAAAGAGGATTCAACATGGCTGGAAAGGAGAATCAGTGGGACTTGAGAGTGGAGTACGGATGGGGCAGATGCGCTCACACACACACGCACACACACACACACACGCACACAATGATGCACACATGTTCTACACACATACAGTCACACATGAGCCGACACACACACAAATCATCACCATCATCACACTGGCACATGCCCAGGCAATTATTTACAGTAACATCCAATTACATATGCAAGAAGGCACCCCAGGATAGGACCTCTCTGTTGCATGGCTACTAAATGACGCACAGAAACACACACACAAACACACACGTACACACGTACACATCCTGAAATATCCCATGCACATGCACAAACACACCATCAAACTAAAAAAAAGAGTTTGAATCACTTTTGATTTATGTTTACATTTAAAGGTGGCCGGTGCTTTTCTATCTGTAAGTCACAATGTCTTGGATACGGTTTGCAAACGCCAGACATTATCAGGACTAACAGGATTTGAATGTCTGTGTTGGACACACAAATAATTTTGGCACGAAGAATGTGGCTTCATCTAATGAAATAATGGGCCCAAATTTTAGGCGGAGAACCAATTTGTGATTGCATGCATCAATTATTTCTTGGGTTTAAACCAATATCAGGGCTGGGGTCTCTTCAGATGGGTAAAATGCTAATTATCTGGCGTGCCTTCCCTTGCTCAGTGTCATCCATATATATTTATCGATGCCATTATCTGTGGTTTTCATGTTCTTGTACATTAAAAGGGAGAAACTGCCATTGAAGTAGCCCTTTAAGTCTGGATTTTTTTTATCACAAATCAACATAATAGTGATGTATGTTTGTGTGTCAGATTAATAATGGATTGCAGGCAAGAAAAAAAACTCCCCACCATTGTTTTTTTTGTATACATGTATTTCCCAAGTTTCTATGTGCATGCCTGGAAGTCATTGCCGCCAACAGCTCCGTGTATTAGCTGTGAAGCAGTCAGCTAGTCAGAGCCACAGCCGAGCTCCACTGTTTGAGAGATAATGCATGGTTGACTTGATCTACAAGTGAACCTGACATTTTGCTGTCCTTACATCACAACACAACTACCCAAACTGATATGGCAGGTCCACCTGATAAGCAGAGCAGGACTCACTGATTTGCTTTGTGCGCCCTGTAATGGCTGCATGGTTTCCTCCAACATGCCAAGGATACAGTGACTAGATCCACACAGATATAAGGATGGGGACCATTTGAAGCATCATTCAGTATATAATCACAGCCAATGGTTCTGAAACTTAAACCAGTGATAGTAGCAGTATTTTCTTAGAATGAAGTCCACGTTCCTGCACGATCATAAGCATCAAAGCTTTTCTCTTCATCCCCTTAAAATACAAGATAAACACATTTTAATATCCGTTCTCTCCTCTACCACTTTTGCTTTCTCTATATTAAAAGCACCTTCATGCTACTTTACACTTTTATTTTAGAAGGTAAATATCACTACACTGTGTATTACTACATAAATCAGACAGCTATAGTTACAGATTACTTTACAAAAAGCTATTTTTATGACATTTTTAAATACAATGCTATTGTAAAGTTTTAATTAAACCTTGTTATGTATTACATAATAATAACATTCAGAATGGCAGTTGTTCTGCAGAATGAGTACTTTTATGTACGCTTTATGTATATTGAGCTGATTACTTCTAGGAAGGATTTTGAATGCAGTACTGTAACTTGTAATGGAGTATTTTTTTTGCATCGTTGCATTGCAACGTATACTTAAGTAAAGGATCTGAATATGTCTTCCACTACTGCATTTTCTTCCTGTTTTGTGCCTTGTTGCATACAGATTTGTCATTGTGAAAAGGCAGCTACTGTATCGTATGTTCATAAACACAACATCATCTGTTCAATTTGGATTTTCTGAGATTTATAACTGCTAAAATTGTCACTTTTTTTCCAAAGCAGTTACATCTAGATAATACACATTATTCAGCTGATTTCCCCACTATAGATACATTAATATCTATCTATAGATACATTAGTATTTATAATAATATATAATTTTCTGTAACATCATGTAGGGCTGCACAATATATTGATTTTTTTTATTGTCATCAAGTGCCGCAATGTACACATCAGGATAGACACACAACAGATGTTTTGTGTTTGTTGAAAGAAAATATCAGTAGAAAAATGCACTTTAAAATAGGGCTGGGCAATATGGAGAAAATCAAATATCACAATAGTTGTATACAAATACCTCAATATCGATATTGTAGTGTTGACTATTGGTGCTTTCACAAAATATTTACACAATGAGATTTTTGATAAATAATCATCAGGAATGTGGATATAATGACTAAGTGGGTAAAGGCTAATAATAGAACAGCTACACCAGTCTGGTAAGTTCAGGAAATGACATCACTTTACTGTAATGCGCCCACTTTAGTATCTGTTTATGTATTGCGAGGAATATCGTTATTGATATTCAACAACATTATCGCATTTTGTACTGCCCTAATAATATGATATTGTGAAGTTATAAGCATTATGTTTCTGCATGCTCCTTCTCAGATATTTCCCTTTTTGTGTTTTTGGGTGAAATCGGATTGATCTGTCTTTGTGTTTTCATCTGATTTTGTTACATACTCTTGATTGTTCCAGATAAATAAAAAACTTAAAAATCAAATATATCTCCTGTCACTGTGATGACACGGCTGCATCCTCTCAGACACTGAAGACGTAGCCTTTCTACTGTAGTGGATAGACAGGCGGCTGTCTTCTTGCTGCCGTGTGTTCAGCCATTGCTCAGGAGCAGCCGAGCATGGACTAGTGATGGCTGACAAAGCCCCAGTGAGGCTCCCAGGTCGTGGGGGGCCACTCTTTACACCCACAGGGCTTGAGGATGAGCTGGGTGTCCCTGTCCCAATCACAACTCTCTGGGCGTCTGCTGTCTGCCGGCGGCCCATCAGGGAGCGACACTGCCACACTGAAGAGATGTTCAGTATTTGCATGTTTATGCTTGCTGTACGTCGTAAAAACGCACAAACAGCTTGACATGAACATTAAGATTCATGAACAACTGTTCCATTTCGGGATAGCATAACACTTAAACACACTATCACTTACACACTTATCTCAAGTTTTGTGAATTTGAATAATTGGGGCAGATGCTTCATAAGCTGTGAGCTACCTTACAAAACTAATAAGCAAAGCTAGGTTTCAGTCTGTACAGAATATTGGTCTGACAGGCAGCAATAGTCAAGCTCAGAACTCCCTTGCTTCACACATATCGCCTTGTTTTACAGTACGCAATATGGCCTCCCAAATGAATGATTATCCTACTCACAACAGACCTCTATTGAAGCTAAGGGGCAAGAGGAAGGAATAGACGAAGAAGAAGGAAAGAGAAAGAAAAGTGAAACAAAGTTGAGTAGTGCCAGCTGCTTTGCCATCTGTCACTGGCTGTGCTTGTGATATTTTGAAACAACTTTCTTGAAAAGTGGTGCAGATAATCCTCGATCGTTTCCATTTGCCAGCCCCTGATAGTCACTCTCGGTATTCCAGCACAAAGTGAGTTCATAGCGGTTTAGTGGTAGTTGAAGATGGCTGACCAATACCCTCTATTAGCTGTGATTGTGGAAATATAAAGCTGATGATCTCTTTTGAAGTGCGTTTTTAATATTTAAAGTTTGAGATCTCCCTGTTTTGCCGCTTGTTAGAAAGTAAGTAAATGAGCACTTTAAAATATCCAAAATCATGTATTATTTATAGCAAAGAAGAGCTTCATACATTATATAAGTGGTGGAATGTAACTATGAACATTTACGTAAGTACTTAAGTACAAATTTGAGGTAAAAGTCTTTTCTTTTCATGCCACTTCTACATTTCAGAGAGAAATATTGTGCTTTTTACTCCACTACATTAACCTGACAGCTTTAGTTACTAGTTACTTTTACAAATTACAATTTTGCACACAAAAAACATGCAGTTTATTAAATGTTTTCACGTCAGTTTTTTGGTATTGCCTCAGCTCGCTTGGAACCTCGACTGAGATAGTAAAAAAGTACCTGTTAGCAGGTACTAGGGACCTTTTCTTGTAATGGAAAACCAAAAAAAGGCGGGTAGAGGAGAGTACGTAACGCCATTAGTTGATTGACAGAACTGCATGGATCCTCTCCAGTTTCTAAAATGCAAGCATTTTTCTGCACTTTTAATACTTTAATTACAGTTTCCTGATGATACTTACATATCTTTACTTAACACAGAGTTTCCCTTCGGGGATCAATAAAGTATTTATGATTCAGATTCTGATAATTAAGTAACATTTTCAATGCAGGACTTTTGCTTTGTGGTGTTATTACTTTTACTTAAGTAAAGGATCTGAATACTTCTTCCACTGCTGTTCTAGATAAGCATTGTCACTCTTAGAAATTCAGCAATTTTTCTTGCCCCTTTCCTCTTGGACACATTGGCGATGGAGGTGGAGAAGTTGCATCACTAGAGACATAGAGATGTTCCGTTGCCAGCATCAGAAAAGCCTCCAATACTGCCTAAAATGCTGGTATCCGTATCGGAAAATATAGTTTATGCAGCGATACGATACCACGTAATTTAGCCCTAAAGAAAATCTACTTTAAAGTAGTTTTTCCATTAAGACAAACTTAAAACTAAATCAGTCATTTCATTACCTGATAATCTCTGAGCTAGCTACTGAACAACAACGTCAGCTAACGTTTGTTTGACACTACTAACACTATGATGGAACTAAACCTGTATAAGTCATAGTAATAACAACCAGTTTGACACAATATTTCTAACAACTTCTTCTTTGGGGACTACCAACGTTAGACCTTAGTGGTCCCCTAATACTGTATCTGAAGTCTTTTATATAGACCTTAGTGGTCCCCTAATACTGTATCTGAAGTCTCTTTTATATAGACCTTAGTGGTCCCCTAATACTGTATCTGAAGTCTCTTTTATATAGACCTTAGTGGTCCTCTAATACTGTATCTGAAGTCTCTTTTATATAGACCTTAGTGGTCCCCTAATACTGTATCTGAAGTCTCTTTTATATAGACCTTAGTGGTCCCCTAATACTGTATCTGAAGTCTCTTTTATATAGACCTTAGTGGTCCCCTAATACTGTATCTGAAGTCTCTTTTATACAGACCTTAGTGGTCCCCTAATACTGTATCTGAAGTCTCTTTTATACAGACCTTAGATGGTCCCCTAATACTGTATCTTAAGTCTCTTTTATACAGACCTTAGATGGTCCCCTAATACTGTATCTGAAGTCTCTTTCCCAAAATTCAGCCTTGGTGCAGAATTACAGCCACTAGAGCCAGTCCCACAATGAGCTTTCCTTAGTATGTGCCATTTCTGAGTCTGTAGCTTTTGAGGAGGATAGAGGGGGGGGCAAGGTGCAGGCTGGGGGTGTGGCCTTGACCAATGGCCACTTTGCTCGTTTGAAAGCCATGATGTCTCTCTCTCATGGGTGGGCCAAATTTTCTGGGCGGGCAAATCAAAGAAAGGGGAGGTAAGCTGAAATCTTGACCTCATGAGGTCATAAGGGGAATCTGAGTTTTCATTTTCTCAAAGGCAGGATACCCAGGGCTCGGTTTACACCTATCACCATTTCTAGTCGCTGGGGGACCAAAGGCAGGCTGGGGGAACTCATATTAATGTTAAAAAACCTAATAAAGTGAAGATTTCATGCCATGGGACCTTTAAACTTCACAACCATACTCCTGCTCTCCCTCTGACAGATTAGATAGAGCGAGACTCAGCCAACGGCGGGAGTCTGGCACAACCTCCTCCGATTGGCCATCACTAGGTTTGTGTTAACCCTTTCCTTGACTGGGTTACAGGGGCCTAGCATCAGCGACAGACACACAGGATATTAAACCTGTTTCAAGCCCTTTGAACCTGTAATTGTTTTATTTTATTTTTAAAAGGGGTTTTAAACCCTTTGAATCGCCAATGTATCATATCCAAACAGGGATGGTAGTATACAGCTGTTAAAACATTAGTATCGGATCAGTAGTCAGCCAAAACACAAGTTCGGAATCGGTATGTGGAAGAAAAAAAATGTATCTACAGGGAGGAAAACCCCCGCTGGTAGGTCTTGATAAGTCTCGCTGTCCAGGCCTTGGCCCTCTAATCTTCAGCCTAGTTGGCTTGGGGGCCTACAAAAGACGGACGGATGAACAAACAAGCAGAAAAATTAAAGTCTTCCGATCAAAAAATAAGAAAGGTTAGCATTGAAGATAAGAAAGCTGATAGGTGCTTGGAGGAGATGGAGGTCTGGACAGTGTTCTTTGGCTCCATGGTGGTCCAGCAGCACCTCATTAGATGGATGTGTGTGAGGCTGTCAAAGCAGGAATATTATAACACGGGGTCGTCTGCAGACTAATTGGGTAACAAAGACCACTTCCAGCTTGAGAAACCCATCTTTTAACAGCTAGTGTGCTGAGACTCTGATAAGAGAGTTCATGTCTAATGCATTTAGTGAGGGGCAAGTTCACCATCTTTATCTTATTTACTTAACTTGGTGTAAATATTGTTGGTCTTTCACGCTGGATTTAGCCAGACCCCATTTCTCTAAAGTGCACCCAGGGATCAAACTATTGAACACTGCACGGCAGTATGCAGATGATCAGGTGCTATGCAAATCCTTTGTTCAGTGCAGTCTTGAATAAAGTACTTGAAAGCAATACTTGAGTAAAAGTACAAGTATCTTACCAGAAAATAACTTTGGTAGTACTTAAAGTCACCTTGTAGAATATTACTTAGAGTAAAAGTCTTGATAAAGTATGTGGTATGTACTATTCTTACGTATCAAATGTTCTGATATTTGCTGTACTTAATTATTGGAATATTATAAAAAAAAGCTTTGCTTATGAACTTTGATGTGGCTTCCTTATAGTAAAGCAAAATAACAACCTTCTAAAATGTTCAATTCAAAATCTGATATCCGATTTTTTTTCAAACTGCGAGCAAGAATCTTTCACTCCAACGTACATAAACATTTCATGCAAGTGACGAAAAACGAAGATTTTTTTTAAGAATATTTTTTGGGTATTTTTGGCCTTTAAAGACAGGACAGCTGAAGAAGTGAAAGAGGGGGAATGACATGCATTAAAGGGCCAGAGTTGAACCCGGGCCCCCTGCATCGAGGAGTAAACTCCTCTATATTCTACCAACTGAGCTATCTGAGCACCCAATAACAAAGGTGCTTAAGGGAAATGTATCGGAGTAAAAGTATACATTTTATTTCGGAAATGTGAAAGTAAAAGTAAAAGTTTACACAACTTCTAGTACAGAAATTACACTGGCTCAGTGTCTTATTGTTATTGTCATTAGAACAAAGTGTGCAGTGCATTTTTGTGTGTCTTCTCTTTGTTCTTTGCCTCAAATCATTTTTGAATTTCTTGGCACTTGTCATTATGATTCTGTACACGGTGTTATGGATAGAGCTCAATTTCTGAATGCACAGGCCGAGAGAGTCTCCTAAAATATCAAATTGCATACAGTAGATGTTATTCTAATGCATCATGAAACGTATAACTCCACCAGAGAGGAGAGGGGAGTTCAAAAGAATATTAAAATCCAATACCTAAAGGAGGGCACAGAGGTTTATCTAAAGTCAGGGGCTTTATTCACGCATCATGCCTACTATTTTATTGTTTGTCTATATTTGCTGCCTCTGACTGATCCCTGTCTTCCATGTGTGGTTATGAGAGCAGGGATTTGTTGTGACCCCATTGACTGATTGACTCTTGAGTTCCCTTTTCTTGCTCTTTGAAGAAATCCCCCATCCACATGTTTATTCCTGGCAGAGAAAGAGAGGTTCTGTCCAGAGAATATGCCACCTGCCACCTTGACCCCGAGGGGCCATGGTAATATCCATACAGGTGAACATTACTGGCTCGGGGTTCCCTATTATGTTCCCTCACACAGCTTTGCACTGCTCGGGGAGTCAGCCCTAACTTACATGTAAAAGATCAAACAAGTCCTTCCCAATTGAATTCAAATGGGAAATTTCAAGTAATTTAAACAGTGAGTAGTGAAGCGACAGGGCTGTTCCGTCCCCTGACCAAAGCCAAACATAAGAAGTACACGTGTGTATGTATATATATATAGTCCTGGAGCACATGCATTATAAATTCAGCTTTCTCTTGTTTACGACTTCAAATAGTTCTCGGGACATTATACATAGTTACGCAAGCACACGCGCATTTTCTTGTAAAGTTGAATTAAACATCCCCCACTACAAAGAAAGCGCAGGACATTGTTGTTTGATGCTGAAGGGCTGCGGAAGGAAAGGAGGTTTTGACTCAGTGGAGAGTGGTTTTTTGGGTGATGTACAAATAGTAAAGGAAAAGAAAAGGACAGATGAAAGAGGATGGGAGATGAGAGGAGGAAAGGAAAGACAAGGAGAAGAGAAGAGAGAAAGGAAAGGAATAGGAAAAGAATAATTAGGAAATCAAAGAGGAGTGATTGGAAAGGAGAAGATAGGACTGAAAAGTGAAAAGAAAAATATGGAAGGGAAAGGTGGCAGGGGTGGAGAACGGGGTTGCTTGTCTTCAGGGCAGGTACAGCTTACACTAAACTGTTTGGCTTTAGAGTTGGAGCACCTCACTGTGCCTGAAGGTCTTGAAGAATGGAGTATAGCGCATAAAGTGCCCCCTCCTTCTGACCCTCTATTCTTCTCTCTTCTCCTCCCCGATGAAGTGAGCAGAAGATTCAGTTTAAAAATAAAAAAGGAATTCTTATATGATGTTATAATCATAACAAAAGAATAAAATATTTACTGTAAAACTGCAAATTAATTATTTGGAATAAGTACTGTCAACTTCAAATTTGTTAAGAAATTCTACTTACTTAAAACTGTTAAGTGCAAGTAGCATATATGATCTTTTGAGTTTGGTAAACTCTTTTACAAACTCTTCTTTATTTGAATGATTTAGCATTGCTCCTTAATCAACATTGTGCAGCCAATCGTTAGTCTGCCTTATTATTGATATTATTTTTCATGCAACTGAACATGCAGTCAACATGCAATGCCACCCATAGTCAATATAAACATGAGCACTGTGAGCATTTCAATGGAGTGAAATAAGTAATGGCTAATGCAACACATGAACTTTGATGCTTACAGTCCGGTCAGCAGGATAAAAGGTGATTTAAATTAGAAAATATTTATTCCCCATAGCGTCGCCATGATACCAGCAGGCAAATAAAGGCACATGCGCACGGTGATGGGTGTCCCTTTAAAGATTCCGGGAACAGCGGTGACTCTCTCAATTTAATCGATTTTTAAATGAAAAGTCAATTTAACAAAGTTGAAAAGAGAAAGATGGGCTAAGGGAAGAAAAAAGCATTCTCTTGCACTCAAGCAGTAAACTAACTGCTGCACAGAGCAGGCAGAGATTTCAGCTGAATTATCTCCCACCTCACATTTGCTCTTAGGCAAGCAGTTTAAAAAGCCAAGCGATTGAGCCAGTGATCCAATTTGAAATGCAGAAATGATTAGAGCAGCTTGCCTCATTTCATATCGAAATTCTCTGATTTATGACAGGGCACCAGCCAAGATCTATCTCTAAAGGGAATTAGTGTGCAATTCCTGCATATTTCTGTTATTTACTCTCCCAATAGCAGATGCTATAGCCTTAGAAAGAAGGAGGGGGGGGAATGAAAGGCGGTATGTAGGTATCTTTTCATTTGAGCAGATGTAACCATAGCCATTTAGAAGAGGAGAGAAATGACACAAAAGCAGACTTTCCAAATGAAGGTATTTCTCACTCAATGTAGGATGTTGTCGAGGATCTCATTTCAGGATGCAAAATGAAAAACATGCAGCACCTAACTAAGCATATGCACAGCGTTTCCCCGAGCATGGATAGCAGTGGGAGAACACAGACTGTGAGGTTTGGTCGTTGGCTGTTTTATTCAACAAAAAAGACCCCTTGCAACCCATCCATCCTTGAGGCTAAGAAAATATTAATACGCAGAGCGATAACGAGGACTAGAGGAAAATCTCCCTTAATGAAATTTCCAGTTGACCACATGCAATTTGTTTCATCGCAGTGAACAACTAATTGCAATGGACGTTATCAAGGTGTGAGTGTGCTGTCTGCTGTAAACTGACTGGTAAAACAGGTACAAATCCTTTATCCTCACTCCCATGTTAGAAACAGAGAACATATAAACTTGACATAACCCATACATAAGCTTTTTATTTATTTATTTATTTTGTACGGCTAGTATCCTCTGAAAAGGAACATGGTGCTTGAAAACTAGTTTCAAATGCTAACTCAGGGTCAAATGTAAAGTAGGGGGGAGAAAGTGAGAGGTACTGTTTATTTGTCTTTGTTTCAAGTTAGATTGGGGAGTTTTATTGGCGGAAAAGAGGGAAAAAAACATTAAAAAAGGTGTTAGTAATAGGTCTGGGCAATATATAGATATTATATTGATATTGTGATTTGAGACTAGATATTGTCTTTGATTTTGGATATTCTAATATCATAAAAAAAGTGTTTCTTTTCCTGGTTTGGAAGGCTGCATGACAGTAAAGTGATGTCATTTTCAGATTACCAGACTGTTGTAGCTGTTCTATTATTTGCCTTTACCCACTTAGTCCTTGCATCCACCTTGATGATTATGTATCTAAAATATTTTAGTTAAATCACCAATAGTCAACTGTACAATATTGTCGACATTGTGGTATTTGATATCATCTTTTCTCCAGATCGCCCAGCCTTAGTTAGAACCATTATTTGAATGGTGTATTATTATTATTATTTTTTTCAAAATGGCACTCCTTCATACCGAGTGGGTGTTGAAAGCGGGATGTGTGAAAAGCCAATGACTGTGTGGAGATATTCAGACGTAGTGGTTTTGATCTGTCAGTTGTCTAAATCCTGCAGCTGTGGGATCAAGACGGCTACAGTGCCAGTCAGTGACCTTGATGGAGGGAGGGGGGGTGAGAACAGGAAAAAAAAGCCATGAGGAAAATAATCATTCCCACCAAGGTTTGTATCGATTTCACCTGCCCCGACCATGAAGCGGGTTAAGAGTAGCCACTGGTGGTGAAATGGTCAGCGGTGATATCATTAGCTTGTTGTTTACACAGGGAAGCAGGGAGTTAGAGGAAAGGCTGAGTGTCACAAGCCACTTTCTTCTTCACCTCCTTCAGCTGATCAGAGGATCATGGTATCAAGGAGGGATTAGTAGCGACTTGGGATTTGTGTGATTGGTTAATTTATTGCGGTGATGGCAGGTCTTTCATCTATGGCAACATTTAATCAGCGCAGCCACAGAGGCTATTACAGGTTAGCTCCTTTCTGGAGTCAGTCCGGCTGTGCCATCAGCTCTATCACAATTCCCCTGAAATTTCCAAATTATCTGGAACAGGCTTTAGCTTCTCCGTAATAAAAATTAGAACAGATTCCTGATAGAAGCTTTTTTTTTTTTTTGCTCACATAGGGCCAATTATAAATAGCACAGCCCTGCCTTGGAAGAGGGGAAAAGGGAGAAAGGGAAGGGGAAAAAATCCAACTCTGAGAGATGTGCACGGAACTTATCGTTCAGCCTCTGCTAATGCTCTGATCCAAATCCGTGTGGCTGAAAATTTATATTAGATCTTATCACAGAGGCCTGAGTCTCCAAAAATCAATGAAGGTTATCTTTTATGTTGCAGCAACTTGTGGAAATATTGATTTTCATTTTATAGCGAATTTGGAGCATCAGTTTTGTAATCACTTCCTCGCTGACTACACTGTTTTGGTCACTGTATCTCTTACACGAGGAACGGTAACAGAGCTCAGAAAAAAATAATAATAAAAATACCGGCAGAGTATTGGAACCACTGGAGTGAAGGCAGAGGGTGGATAAACCATAATACACTACACAGACAGGAAGGCCAGAGGAGGGTTTTTTTTACAGGCTCTGACAGGGATGATAGTCTGTAAACTGATATTAAAACACTTTATCTCTATACACAGAACAAATAGATACTTATTTTTACCATCTCTTTATTGCAATATCTAAAAACACAGATGTGATGTTAAATAATAGGAAAAGAGGGCGAGATTATCCACTTGCATGTACACAGATTTTTTTTTGTCTGACCTATTTACCTGTCCAATAGATGTCATCATATTAGATTACATTACATTAGAACTTTAATTTGTCATTGTGCAGAGTACAAGTACAAAGACAACAAAATGCAGTTTTTGTCCAACCAGAAGTGCAAAAAGAGGAGAAAAGCGCAATGTGATGTACAAGTATAGAGAGGACAAGACATATAGTGCAGTGTAGACAGTAGTAGTTGGTATACAGAAGTAATATAAAAAATTAAATATAAATATGTGCAGTGTATTAGCAGTTACCTTATAAGAGCAGAATGCATATGGCTGGCAATATGTACGTGTACAGATATGTGTAATGTAGTAGCAGTAACATTATAATAGAACTCCCCTCAGTGTTCTGTTTTGGACAGGAAAGAGCATCCGTACATCACATCCCCTGCTGGTGTGATCGTTAGGTGGAAGAGGTGCTTGTTTTCTATTTATTATACCCCTCCTCGCTCCAGGGAAATCTAAATTTTCTGCCTGTCAATCTGCATTTCTTCTGGCCTCGGCCACTCAAGCCAACTGATCCGGTTGTACAAATGTTTTCATTTGCATTTGCAGACGCTCCTCGCCGCATTGATGCTACTGTGTCTTAATCCCAAATATGTTGCGTGCACTTGCTTTTTCTGCATTTCTTTGTCTGCGTGACGTCTGGTACATGCGGCATGCGTACAATGCACATAGGCCACCATTGTCACCATCGATGCATTATGTAAATCTGCACTGGGGAACTGTCATGGCTTGTTGCTGCTCTGTCTCCAACAAAAAAGAAGCAAAGAAACTAGTTCTAATTAACAATTAAAATACAAAAACACCCATAGTCTGAATTTTAAAAAGTTGTATCTCAGCAATAATTAAAAGGAACAATTGAAATTGCTGTAATCATTTTTTTTACAAATGTCTCATGATGTCTAACAGTGGGAAGATGTCTAGTTCGTGTTGTCCCTGTTGGCTACATTAAGAGCAGCTGGAATATCACAAATTCCCAGAGGCTCAGAGGGACGGCGGAGAGGCCTCTCGCTGCTGAATAAGAGATGGCTCCAGTCTGGAGATCTAAGGAAGGGTTAATCTGATTCCCATTTCAGATAGTCGTCCATGGCAACAATCGGCCCGGTCTGCTCTGCTCCTTTGACAGGGGTGTGAGGTTCTCAGGTTAGCTGGATAGAAGACTTTATTGTGAGGCTAATTTGAAATGTGAAATGGAGGATGACTTAAATTACAGAGGTCTTCTCTCTCTCATCTGCTGCCAGGGGGGGATAAGGAGATGCCAGGGGAAGGAATAAGAATATCAACAGACACAATTTCAATGTCTGTGTTTGATCAGTTTGGCAGGGTAGTTTGCCAATGTGCAGAGCTATATATATAGATATGTCTATGTAAATATATTTATCCACATATATGCGGACTATGTCAAAAGATGTCTTTATTTAGTGTCTGTATTTGTTTTCTTAATTTGCAGACAAAATCCAAACAGATTGCTATCTCTCTGAGATGTACGGTATTTGCTATTTATAAATAATGCTCTCTATAAAAGACTGCGTTTGTCCTCCAGCCTCCGACTAGATAGAGTTCACGGAAAGAGAAATAGGCGGCTGGGGGGGGGTTCTGGAGGAGGAAGAGGAGGAGGGGGCATGCAGGCGCACTGCTGAAGCACAGTGCTCATCTCTTGTGCATATCTGTGCCAATTCAGACCTTTAACATGCTCAAGTGACATTTGTATTTATCCTTGAAGGTTGTTGCCTTTTGCGGAGGGAGAAATACTGTAAGTGAAAGGCAGCAACGAGCGAGAGGACTCGTATTTTTTTGCTGTTGCATTAGGCAGATGGACAGTGTGTCCTGTCGCTGGCTGTCTCAGATGAAAAAAAAAAAAGAAATGAAGTGTTGAGATTGCACCCCAACCCCATTTTCTCTTGGCTAAACTATTTCTGTAACATCCTAATGAAGGAGGGCCCCGGGGTTCAAAAGTAATGGCCTTGATATACTGACATTTTGCCTTTGAGTAATAGGCTACTGTACCCAGCGGCCTGGGATGTCGCTACCATACCCAGCCCCTCCCTTCACCCCCTCCCTCCACCACACCACACACCCCCAACTATGGCTGCACGATAGGAACAAAATATGCGATATTGAATACCCTGATAACAATTTTACTTGCAATATTTAAACAGATACTACAGTGTACTCAGTTCTGCATTTCTGCTGCTTTCAGTATTCTGCTAAACTACAACAAATGGCTTGTTGAATTTAAAACAAATGAAAGGAAATCATTCATTTGTCTTTTTTAAGGATTATTTTTTGGCATTTAGGCCTTTATTGGGTTTTGTGACAGCTTGGACATGAAAAGGGAGAGAGAAAGAGAGGGTGAATGACATGAGGTCAGAATTGAACCTACGGTCTCTGTGTCAAGGGTCAGAGCCTCCATTTATGGGCACGCGTTCTACCACTAGGCCACCCTATCGCCAACATTCCTTGAACAAATTGAACATTGAACTGAATAAAAAAGACACCACTAAAAAAAGTTTTAAAGTAAAATCCACCATCACTCTATTTTGCCAGACTCAAAAGAAAAGAACAGCATTATAAAATCAAACCGAACAGAAAATGCTACGAGGATAAATGGAGCGAGCCAATCTGGTGACACTGCACCATGTGAATCCATTGTGGTGCATACGTTGCACTCTATCTCCCAGTTTAATTTTTTTCCTTCTGAGAAATAAAACTCTACGTTTGACCTCTGACCAAGAAGAAAAATGACCTTACACACTCAGAATAATTTCTCCGGCATATTATAAAAACTCTAACCTCAATCGGCCTTTGAAATGGATACTGATTCTTTAAATTCTTCCCTGCTTGTTTCAGGAAACAGTGAGATCCTGGCGATAGCGATGCACAATGTGCCCAAAGTTCACCGCCGAATACTCGCTTCCTTTTCTCTGAAAGTCACCACCTTTTATTCTTTCTTTCCTTCTCTTTTTTCATAATTCCCAGACACCTTAGATGTTCTTCTTAATCTTAGAGATCTGATGTTGAATCATTGGGTCCAATCCTGGACGATTATTCCTCCTGTTAGATACAATGCAGGCTCTTGCACCCATTTGTCACGACCACTGTACAGCCTTTGTCTGTGGGACCAACACACACACATGCATGCATGCACACACACATGCATGCATGCACAGACACACATGCATGCATGCACACACAGTACATTTGCTAAATACTGCACCTGAGTACAGCAGTATTGCAGGTACTCTACTTAGGTCTTCTGATTTCATGCCAATTTTCTACTTCTATTTTGCTACATTTCAGAGAAAAATACTGCACTTTTTACTCCATTACATTAACCAAACAACGTAAGTTACTTTACAAATTTAGATTTTATTATTATTAAACTACCCAACAACACACAAGCCACAGGTAGAGGTACAGCTGTACAACTGTTTGGATTGTTTCCAGTTTCTTAAATGTGAGGATTTATCTGCATTGAGTACTTTTGTTTTTATTACTTTAAGTACATTTGATGATACTCACACACTTTTACTTAAGTAAAATTTACAATGCAGGACTTTGACTTTTACTACCACACACACACACACACACAAACACACACACACACACACACACAAAACCTGATTCTGAAATCTTCTCAGTGTAAAAAATAAACAACAAATTGGGTTGGACATGAGTTGCATGGTGTATAGTTTCTGAAAGTGTCTGTTTATGGCCATTCAGAGCAGCAGAAGAGCGTAACTCAGTGGCTATTAATGTTTCTTTAATCACCAAAATAAGCAAATGATTAGTGTTTGTTATCTGTCCTCGTCCAGAAGACGAAGAGCACGGTCCCGGTGGTGCTGAGCGCCGGCCCCAGGTGGCTGCTGGATGTGACTTGGCAGGGAGCGGAAGACAACAAAAACAACTGTGTGGTGTACAGCAAAGGTAAGCAAGCAGCGCCCGGCATCCTGTTATCTCTCGGCAGCGCAACACACCACGCCACAGCGCCGCCGCCGCAAAAGACACTGACAGCCCTCCACTCCTGCCTGTCTCTCCCCTCGGTCTGTCTGTCCCTCCGTCTCTCTTTTACTTTTGTCTCTTTTCTTGCTCTCCTTTTGTTTCCCCAAAGTCACAAACCCACACAAATAATTGCAGCTCCCACATAATAATATAAACGCTCCCACACCATATCTGTTTTACTCCAAAGAGTCATTTATATCACTAAAACTCTGATTAGGCGCTGAGAAACATCACTTGACACACAAAGTTAATGGTCTTTAGATTTCACAAGGTAATTAATGCCCTCTTTTTTTCTCTTTTTTTATATACTAAGTGAATCCCTATCTCGGTGCTGATAGCGAGCAGAGCACAAGTGGAGATGGGCTTGCCATTTTGCTTCATTTGTTCTTTCACTAATTCAGCACAGCTTTATCTGTATATCTTTAATAAATCAGACATGTTCATACAAGGAGCATCCCCCCCGCCCCCCCTCCGCCTGAAAGGGATTTATGCAAATAAGTGGAAAGGAATGCAACATATCTGTCAGACAAATCCATGTTGTTTACTCAGCCTTCACCCCAAAAAGCACAAAAACTTCAAAATGACCCACTGTCATTATGATAAACTCCTCGATCTGCTGCATTGTGTCCGGCAAACCCTCATTAAAAAAAACAGCCCGACATGGATCTGTAGAGAGCCTGGTTTCTTGCAGATTGTATGAGAAGATTCTTAAAGTGTATACAGCCCTGACACTACAGTGGTGGAAGCTTCACTTCCCATGAAAGCACGAGGCTTCGGCAGCTATAATTGGGTCTTGACGGGTGTTAACCAAAGAGACACTGCAAAATAAATACGTAAATAAAGATGTGTTTGGGATTCCAGAGGGTGAAGAAAAAGGGGGCTCCATTTATCACTTTTCAAAAAAATGATTACCCCGTGACAATACCCCCAAAGCTGAAACCGAGCTTCTTCTCCCTTTTTTCCCAAATAAGTGGCAGGAGTGGGATTTGCAACCCCGGATTTTCAGTCTCCCAATTCTCATCTACTAATCACTAGACTGCACTGGGGAGTTATCCTCTTAACCGGCTACTTAACTTTGTGCTCTTTATCAACAAATCATTAAAGTTTTGATAAGCTGTGAAAGAAGATTATGCACTTCTTTAAAATCTTCTAATCTTTTTTTTTGCTCAGAGACTTGACTGTATGAAACAAAAAAAAAATGGAGTGGGGGAGGGCCCATAAAAAAAGAGTTCTCACTTTTTTTGATAGGAGCGTCCTTCCGCCATTCTTCTTCATGTGTACATGTATCCTGGAGATTGCATCATCATCATCACCTTGGCTTTGTATCGCTGGCGGTTTTCCTTTCTTTGTCACTTCCTGTTTGACCTTTTATTAAATTAAGCACAATAACATCTCCAGACGTCCCCCCCTTGAGAGTGAGAGTTGTTCTATGTTGTGCTGTATGAGTTCATTACAGTAATCTTCACAAATGCACTACTACAGAACATCACACGCTTGCCAACCGATGGGAAACGATAATAGAAAGGATGTTGAATACAAAGAATTAATTTCAATCTAGATAGATAGAAGTTAAGTATCTCTGGCGTCACCTCGTAATTGCTGTGTCTTAGACATCACTAAGCTGGGTGGGGGAAGAAAGAACATGAAATACATCTGACGCCATTTAACTGCATTCAAGTGTGTTTAGTGATGAAAGTAGTACATCGTTGTGACAACTTTGCATGTCTACAACTGTTGTTTTTCAGGAAATTTAAAAAAAAAGCTCACTTGAAAACATTTTATTGAGCTATTCAGGGGCCATTCCAGGTTTTTGGGGAAGTGGGGTGGCACATGGGGTCCAATAATCAGAATACATCAGAATACAGCATATCTAACATCTGCTTAAAATTTGGATAGTCATCATGGAAACAATAATTTGGTCATGTGACAAGATTTTTTTTACAGAACCGTATAAAAATAATCAGGGGCGTCGGATTGGGGGGGCAAAAAGATGCTAGACTGAATAGTTGTGAACGCGGGGGAGGGGCCCATAGAGAAAGCCTTTCTACAGGGCCCGGAATTTTGTGCTTTGCCCTTGAAAATAATGTGCAATACATTTACAAGAAACTTGAATCAAACTTCAACAACGGCAACAAGTGTTCTACAGTGAGGTCAATATGTTTCTTCTTCTAAACTGACCCTAAAATTTCTAATTTATGTACAAATTTCAAAAGTACACAGTTGCCATACAATGTGTGCTTAAAGTATAAGTCCATTTACCAAATGGAAAGGCAGCAATCAGCCGAACAGGGAGCTAAGTGACAGCACTCTGATCCAATAGATCACAGTTTGTCAGATTGACAGCACTCTAGCCCAATGGCTAGAGGGGGTCAATCTTATTTCGGGGAGGGGGGTTTCACCACTCAGACAGATATAAAGGCTCAATGGTGTTTTTGCCTTCAACGTTGCCTTCCAGACAGTTAACCCTAACTTCAACCCTAAATATAACCAATGCTGCGCTGCCTGGAAGTAAAGGGTGACTATAGAGCATTGATTTATGATTTGAATTTGAACATATATTGAGGTTGAGTCCTTGATGCAGAGGGCCCGGGTTGGACTCCGACCTGCGGCCCTTTGCTGCATGTCATTCCTCCTCTCTCTCCCCTTTCATGTCTTCAGCTGTAAAATAAAAAATGCCCAAAAAATAAAGATGACAAAATATGGAGATGCAAGGTTTCTGCCTGACAGCGACAACATATTGTTTTGATTTTTTCATTTAATTAAACATATATATCACAAAAGCTTGTCTTGAGTATTCTCGTCAGGAAAACTTTGGACTTTGAAACGAATGCTACACCTAAAAAAAATATAAAAAATTGGACACTACTGGGATATCACAAGGTACAAAAAATTCAGCCTATGTAATTCCATACTTGACTCAAACCGCTTTGTAGCAACTTTGCCACAGAGCTGTCCCATAAATTGGTTGGGTGTCCGTTTTTTTCTCAACTCTCTTTCCAAAATTGTTCCACATTTGTCGCTCCTGGCGACTTTCTTTTTTCTGTTGAGGTGGACTTGGAGTAAGTTCCGAAAGTGGTGAAAGTGTTTGATGCCGTTCAGCTGTTTGACTCTCGTGTCCAGACTGATTCATACCCGCTCATTCTTCTTCATCGCCTTCCTTTAAATATTCCAATAAGCATGTGTGGGCACCCTCTGGAGGTGACATTGAAATTGAAAGTCAGCGTGCCAAGAATATATCAAATCTATGTCAAATTCAATTTTGAATTTGAACCTTTTTTTCTGCTTTTGAAGCGGTGCTGGAGTGGCGTTCATAGTGTCGACACTAGATGAACTAAACAGAAAGAATCCAACAGGATTTTTTCCCCACCTTGAAAAAAAAAAAAGCGGAGGCCCAGATTGTTTATATCTTCACCGCTGCACTTTTTCCCCTCTGTGGGCTGCTTCATTGCTCCTTGAGATGCGTTACTTATGGAAAACAGTGAATATCTCAATACACAGTATGCTTGCAGAATGTGTGTTTGGCTTACCTTTTCACTGGTCTCGGCTTTCTTTATGGCTGCCTGCAAAGATAGTAGCAGTTCACTTTGGATGCTTGCCAGTGTGAATCTGTGGGGGAGTATCTCTAAGTAAGGCCTGGTGATTGGTTTGAGTGGCTGTAGCTTACTGTTGGGTGTTGTGTGTATGATTTCTGCATTACATGTCGTACCACCACTTGTTCTCTATGCCCCCTACCCCCACCACCCGAAACTCAAGAAGTGGGAGAAATGTGTGCAGAGAGAGAAAAGGGGGACAGGAGTCATCAAAAATGATTCCTCTGAGAGTTGTGTTCCAGCAGTAGCAGCAGCAGTGTGCTATGTATAATACATGTGTTGGAGTGTGTAACAAGCAGCAGGGAGGTGTGGTCAGGTCCACCCGCGGGGGGCCCCGGGTCATCAGCACCAAGACAAGTTAACCCAAACATTTCTCTTCTAGATTAATTTGCCTATTTCTGGAATCCTACAATTCCTGTTGCCAGCAAAACGATGTCTTCCCTGAGAATTTGTGTTCTGCATTCTGTCCCTATCATTTTATCCAGATGAACAGAAAGACAGGAGCAATTTTATCCATTTTACCCTCATGTTGTCTTACGTGTAGACTAGGAACTTGTAGTCCTCCCGGGTCCCCCCCTCCCCACTACCACCATTATGTAAACCACTAATACCAACTTGCTATCACTAGTTTTACAATTTTTCTTGGAATCCGTTTATATGAATTTATATCAAATTTTTTTACTTAATGGTGCTCTAAGCAATGTTGGCTCACTTCTTGTTGGCGTTTGAAGTGTTTGAAAATGGTTTCCGTTGCCATTTGTAGACCTTGGGCTGTCTACAGAGACCGTGTTTTTTACAGTGTGCTCAGGGGACAGGCAGCTAGCAGATAGTGAGGAGATGTTTGCTGTATGTGACAGAAAATGTTGTAGCCTTAAAAAACGCATGGCATCGCTTAGAGCACCTTTAAAAGAAAGCAGAAATCCTGGTTTATTTTGACTTATTGCTAAGACCAGAGGAACATGTGTTGATGGATGATCACAGATATGTTAAAGTTTAGTTTCGGGATGCTGTGTTTGAAAAGGTAGTGACCTAATCATTAACTTTGCCTTGAATGAAACCAACCGTTTTATTTTCGGAACACTCAGCTTGAAAGAAACCCAAATTTCTGATGTAGAAACTTTGAAAACGGGTCAAATTTGACCCAAGGACAACAGGAGGGTTAAAAGAAATTGGAAGTCAAAGACCACACGTAAAGTTTGAGGCTTTTAATTGTCTTAAATCAGGATCCGCAGAGCCATTTCATGAATATAAATTCTTCTTTGAATTGCTGTTCTTAGAATGAGAGGCAGCAAGAGCCCTGAAGAGGAAGTGGAAAAGTGCAATATCTGTTTTTCCCAGGCTGTCAGCATGGCCCTGTTTGTTTTACATTAAACTCCCAGGAAGAGCCTTAGCAGCCAGCCATTACTAAAACTCTCGACTCTACTACTGCGCTAACTCATTATCGAGAAATCCACCTGGAACTCCCACAATGCTCTCCTCCACACTCTGACAGCTTTCTTTGAACCCCTGAAGTTATAGAAACAGGCCGCAAGTCTGCAGAGTAATTATATGTTACAGTAACGCTGGAGACGGAGGAGAAAGAGAGGTAGGGAGAGAGAGAGAGGCAGAGAAAGAGAGAGAGAGAGAGAGAGAATGACAGACAGGGACTCAGAGAGAGAGAGTGAGAGAGAGAAACCTGTGGAGAGTTCTCTGTACAGATAAACAACAGATTGCTAAACAATGCAGCTGGAAAGTGGGAGAGATTTAACAGAGAAAATATTTCTCCCAGTTGATGTTACATATGAAAGGTCTGTTTAAATCTGAGAACCTTCCGGATTTTTAGCCTTTTTAGAAACAGCCAACGTGACCGAGCCTGTGATGCGTTTAGTCCAACCGCTGTATAAAGTATAAGCCAGACGTTTTTCTCTATTTCTCTTATTGTGAACAAATCCCATGAAAACAACAAGACCAGCAATGCATTTGTCTTTACCCTCAAAACATTCTTCTTCTTTTTTCTTGGGTATTTTTCCCCTTTGATTGAGCTTACACATAAAAAGGGAGAGAGAGAGAGAGAGAGAGAGAGAGGGGGAAGACATGCAGGAAAGTGCCGCAGGCTGGAATTGAACCCCCAAGCCCATCCTCCCAAACAGGACAAGAAGAGGATAAATACATCTCTAAAATTCATAAAATAATTTCCTAACACAGTTGGGCACTGTAGTTTTTAGCAATAGTTACTCAAACTGGAGTAAAATGTGCATTTCTTGTACATTTTTTGGAAAAATTACACATTTAGGATGTACAGCAGTAGGGCTGGTGCATGTGGGACAGAAAAATACATATAGCCAATATTTAGCTGCACGTGGAATTACTTATTGGTTTAATTCCTTGTTGTACCACTAGGCGCCTGGGTAGCTCACCTGGTAGAGCGGGCGCCCATATATAGAGGTTTACTTCTCGAAGCAGCGGCCGCAGGTTCATCTCCGCCCTGCGGCCCTTTGCTACATGCCATTCCCTTTCTTTCCCCTTTCATGTCTTCAGCTGCCCTATATAAAAAATGTATACATACCACCAGCAAACCTTTGTTAACTGTAAACAAAGATGTTATTTTATCACCAAGTTAGTGATATTTGGTAATATTTTCCCAGGAAATTTCAAAATCCTGCAGTATAATACAGTCCCGTTAGATGAAACCTCTCAAACACAGGCCGATCTGAGTGTACAAAGTGTCATTTTTAGGTCTAAAGTACAATATATGACTTCATTCATCCCAGTGTGAGCCTCCATTGTGCTTACCCCATTGTTACCTGATATCTGAGCCCATTGAAACTATACACGCTCCATGTGACCATATTATGTGGCATTATTCAGAGGTCACCTAAACTTTTCAACTGTAAGCCTCTTAAGCCAGACCACATTCAGATACAGCATGTCCAATAAGTCTCCAGAGCAACTTAGCCCATTGTTCGTGCAGAAATTGACCAATGTAACTAGGCCGTTTTACATAAGCCCGGACAGTGCCGAATTAGCCAACTCGCTGTGTCCTTGTATTATTTCATATTCTCTAAGTCTTCACAATCAGATCCTTTTTTATGCCTTCATTTGCTCTTCCCCACTGCTCCAGAGCTGCAGACCTCTGAGGCATGTGATGAACTAGCATGACCTGCCCGGACACATGTAGTATCTATTTGACTCTTGCAATTGCAACAGCCTTGCAATGTTCTGCCAAAGACATTTGGAGTATTTTATGTCTTTCCCCAGCTGAAATATAAGTGTAAAACCTGCACGGCTCCCTAGCAGCATGCAGCATTAAACAGTGAGAGGAGAGGACTCTTACAGTTCAAAATTTAATTGTTCATTTCAACCTTCCTCTCCTAAAATGACTGTGGCAAACAGGAGGTGCGAGGGTTATTATCTGTTATCTGGGAACATTGCGAAATAGTGTGACTGAATAATAACTAAACAACTGACACAATGTAAAAAAATGTCATTATCAGTGTATTAAAACAAAATTGTACCCTAAAGGAGTCCCCAGCACCGCTCCGAGCAGCCAACTAATTATGTTTAATTAAAAGACAACAGATCAACAGAATCGTTTTCATTAGGAAATTATTAATGATTCCACTGCAGCAATAATTGATTGCACTGAGCCACGTGATAACTCGGTACGGTCGTGAGCCGGGTGGAGACGAGTGGCTGGTTTTAGACATTTGGCAGTTGTTGAGTAGTCTTGTAGCTGAAGCTTCCACATTAGCAATTGAGGAGAAGTAGTAAAGCTGGCTTTGTGGAGAGGAGATGAGAGGAGGAGGAATAGAGTGTGTGGTGGGTTAAGAACAGCGAAATCCAAAATCACACCGCGATCTGAGAGGACTTAACCATCCCACACATGTATTTAGGAACACAGGCATTCATGCACACACAATCACACACATTTCAGTACGCATGACCGAGATGTGAACACACACTCTTATTATTTTCCCCCTGTCTCTGTCTACAAACATATTCTAGAGGGCGTTTTCTCTCCATTTGTTTCTTTCTGCCTCACTTGTAAGCATATAAACTACACACACACACACACACACACACACACACACACACTTGCTGCTGCTCCATTCAGAGCCATGTGAAAGACGTCAGCTCCAGACGCTTCCTCCGACAGCCTTTTATGTGCATTGTTCTCTCGCCGCGCAGGCATTTTCCCTGTGCTAGACAGTATAGCACATGCACCAGACGCCACTGCACCCACATTCATTGCAAACCCACTGCCCGCGCACGCACACCGAGCGCCATTACCCAACATTTGAATAATGGCTGCTGACACATATAGTATGTCCATCTGTATTCAGCGTAGACTAAGCCTTAACACAAAAACAAACAACAATGCAGGGATAAAATGCAAAAGAAGTGATGGACACTGATGAGGGACAAGATTGTTCTTTTATCACAACGGCGTAACAGTTCATAGCTGTGGTATGTGCATGCACAGTTTAGAGTATGTGCTTGTGATTTGTGTTGTGAGTGTGTGCCGCTCGTCCTTGTTGCCACGGAAGGTGTCAGGCTAATGAGCGTGGGCTGTCCTTAGAGCAGGAGGGTTTGGGTTGTGCCATTCACTCTGCATATTTAAATGCCTTGTAGAGCTTAAGTAGGCCCACTTTTCCATGTCAGGGCAGCGTTCAATCCTGCTGCGACCATTAATTATGATACCATTGTGCTCCAGTGTGGCTAATAAGAGTGATGTATTGCACCCTCGTGGCATTATAATCATCTGAGTGAAGTACCTGGACTACACTGAGCTCGCTTTAAGCACCACGTTTATAAAAAAAAAAGAGAGAGAAAAAAAAGAAGAAAAAAAAACAGTGAGTGAAGAGGAAGCTTCTTCCCTTCTTCACCGCTGGCTGCATTGGTTAATGCTCTGACATGAGAGTGTGTCACAGATTTAACTTCTCTATAATTGAATAATCAATGATTAGAAATGCTTTGGTATTGATCATGCAGGGGGCTGATTGCCTGTCTGGGAGTAAAGACTAGAGCTGCAAAGATGAATCGATTAGTTGATTAGTTGTCAACAATCAAATTAATTGCCAGCTATTTTGATAATCGCTTAATCAGTTATGAGTCATTTTTTATTAAAAAAAAGTTTAAAATCTCTGATTCCAGCTTCTTAAATGCAAATAAGTTCTAGTTTCTTCTCTCCTCTGTGACACTAAACTGAATATCTTTGAGTTGTGGACAAAACAAGACATCTGAGGGAGTCATCTTGGCCTTTGGAAAACACTGATCCACATTTGTCACTATTTTCTGATATTGTATATACCAAACAGCTGATCGATTGATCGAGAATACAACCCCCAATGGAAGTAATCGTTGGTTGCAGTCCTGGTGAAGACAAATATAAAGTCATTCCAAACGCTGCAAGTGCACAGGCATCAAAAGCAGATACAGTGACATAATATTTTTCCACTTTTTCATCCGCACCCTCCCTATCTGCACTGTGTAACAATGTTTTATGAGTCATCTGCATGGCTTCTGCAGATGTCTTCAAACACAGAACTGCCTAAGTGGATTTTGAGAAACTGCTGCTTAATATTTGGAGCATATCTCCGCAGTGTTGAATGTGTTCAATACAGATGGGGAAGAAAGATCCCACTTTATTACATTAATCACTGCGAGCTAATGTGATTATACAGTATGTACTTTATATTTCCCTTCTTAACATCCCTGCCTTAACGGCATAATCAATGACCGTTTTTATATTCATTGAAAAATTCTGCGGATATGAATATAAGCTTCTGCTAGGTTTTTTAATCTACTGCGGGATCTTGAGTCAGTAATTAAACAGTCCATTCTGTGTGTGTCTCCTAAAAGCCTTTAGCCTGCTTTTAGGGCCTGGGTATGATGCAGCCCACCGCCCCCATCTCTGCTGTGGTAAGTAGGTGTGAAAAGCATTGTCAGTGTGCTTCAGGATAAAGCCCTGCTGTTGAATGCCATTGGTCAGAGTCAAACACCCCCCACCCACACACACACAAACACACACACACACAAGATCCTGGAGCAGGTTGAGAAGAAGAGTGTATGCGCAGGAGAGGATGTAGGCAATCGTGGAGGTGTGTGTGTGTGTGTGTGTGTGTGTGTGTGCGTGCGTGCGTGCGTGCGTGCGTGTGTGTGTGTGTGTGTGTGCAGGGATAATCAGAGACAAAAGCTGAGAGCTGGAGAGAGGGGCCTTTCTGCACATCCACACAGCTTTTTTTGGAGGGAGGGTGGTGCTGGGGGGTAGGGGTGCTGGTGGTGCCTTTTTTATCAGGCTTGAGCGGGGTCACAGTTTATGTGTGTGTGTGTGTGTGTGTGTGTGTGCACTAGTGTGAGAGATGGAGGGAGAGAGATAGAGGAATCACTGGGGTGGAGGGGCTGTTTAGATCGTCAGTCAGCGTGATGGAAAACCACACGGTTAAAGTCTCTCTGAGGGTTGACACAGGACTGCGGCGAGTGGAACTAAACTAAAGTGAAACTGAGTGAGTCTAGGTGAAGCTCCGAGGGTGAGAGGAGATGATCATGCGATGAAAAAAAAAGCCCACAGTGAAGGAAAAAAAGGACATGACGGTGGAAGAAAAACATACAACGCTGACTGTTGCGATGATACCACTACCTTAGACTAAGGACAGTTTTGTTCAAGCCTTATTGGGGCTGGTGGAGAAGCACCAATTTTTCCTTTGATAATGTATCCCCCTGCAAATCAATTTTTAGGTTGGGAAAAACATAATCCGATTTTCTCTGAAGAAATAGCTTAACACATTACTAAATTGTTTCATGGGGTCGCCACTGTGTTCATGCAGGAGAACTCGGCGATAACCTTTATACATACCTTTGAAGCTAATCCATTTTATTGATTGTACATCCACCTGCATGGGGGGGGAAAACACATAGCCCCATAGTCTTTAGAGCGCCGTATCAGTGTGATATCACCTTTTCTCTTTTCTCGTTGCAGCGCACAGAAGGAACACAACTGAAAACCACCTCTAGCATTAGTACCTTATCTGTGGGTTGTTGTATCATGCTATCTCATCCAGGGATCTTAGCTATTCTACCCCTCTTAAAGCCCAATGCCATGGGTAAGGACACAGGGATGCATGAGGCTGGCTTTACAATGAGCTTTAAAGGTGTAGTTGTAGGAATCTGGACATGTTATATGTGTACATTTGTGAATGTTCTGAAGAAAAGTTACAATCAAGGTTTTTTTTTTCAACTGGTTGGTTCATGCTAATCATTAACATTAAAGAACCCAAATAAAGAATCAGGTTTGGGTAGAGACTGTCGGAGGTTTAAGGCCGCCAGGTTCTAAATTTGGGGAGAAGAAAACTCTAGTATTGGAGTGGTAATCTACTCTGGAAATCCAGAGTTCTCGCGAGAGCACAATTTGGCAATCTGGCATCGAGTAATGCTGCTCATTAACTATGCTCTTGTAGCCAATCACATCGGTGTATCTGATATAGGTGGGCCTGAGGCGATCTGCACCAATCACATCGGTGTATGATATAGGCGGGCCTGAGGCGAGCTGAACAGATGACGACAGTTTAATCTACCCGTTAGTTTCGCTGGTAGCTAAGCGTATGCGGCTCTGGATACGTGTGTTGTTGTGATTGGTCGTAGTGTTATCCAATTGCGTGCAGTGAGATTTTCAAATGCACGTTTGGTGCCGCCCCTCGAGATGGCTGAATTTCATTACTCAATGCCAGACCTTTAATCCTTTTGGATTTGGGTTTTGGAAGGTTCAGAAGGGAGATTGGGCAATATGAACCTACTTCCTGTTTCGTCTTTTTGATTTGTAGATCACTGTGATTATCGTTAGTGCTCAGGGAGGTCTCCAAATCTGTAGGGTTCATTCAGAGGGCAATGACCTGTTTTATCATTAAAGTGCCCATATTATGCTCATTTTTAAGGTTCATAATTGTATGTTGAGGTTGTACCAGAATAGGTTTACATGGTTTCCTTTTCAAAAATCACCATATTTTTGTTGTACCGCACATTGCTGGAGATCCTGTTTTCAGTGTGTTTGGGTCTCTGTTTTAGCTCCAGAGTGAGACATCTCACTTGTTTTAGCTACAGAGTGTCTTTGTTGGGAGTTGCACATGCTCAGTAGCTAGGTAAGATCCCATCAGCTAGATAACTCTTTCTCCAACTTTGGTCAGTCCAAGGCAGGATTAGCTGGGAGTTTTCTTCTAGACGAGGGCCACTGGAGGAATACCTGCACAACAGGGACAGGAAGTAGTTCTTCTGGAGATTATGGTGAAGTAGTGTGTGTTGTAGCAGTATTCTTTACCATTGAGAACGAGCTAGGATGCTCTGGTTAGCCACCTCATCTTGGCTAGTGACGTAGAAAGCCGTGGAGATTTATAAGATTTTTAAGTCTGTATGCGTGTGGAAGCACCACAGACACAAAATACCACCCCAAATCCCAGAAAAAGTGATTTTTTTAAATAATATGGGCACTTTAAAGTAGTCTTATTCTGATTTTAATAATTCATAACTAATAAGCAAATTTACACAACAAAATTTTGTTTGGTAAAAAAAGTTGCACACTGGCTCCGCATTTTCTTAATTTTATTTAGATGACGTTTCGGCCCTTCAGGCCTTCTTTAAGATCTTGAAGCCATCTAACAATCTAAATAAAATAGAGAAATGCAAGAAAACACTTTTTTCTCACTTTGAAGTCTACTTCTAGTGGCACCTCACGACAGCCCTTGGTGTGTGTTACTTTTCTATATCATACAGTTAAGTAACAACCCTGTTTTTACATGTTTTTAAGACTTTACTCTTGTGTCTGTCTTCAACATGACAGTAATATTGGCGGCTTAAGAGCTAAAACCCTAGCTCCTCTAAGTTGCTTCAGTGCCTGAGCTCTACTGACCTCTGCCTGTCGGCGCTGGGTGACAGAGACGGGTGCCCCTGTTCCATGTGTGCGCTTAACTGTGTGTGTGTGTGTTTTGTGTGTGTGTGTTAGAGAGAGAGAGAGAGATTGGACAGAGCTGCGAGCGAGCAGACAGGCGTGCTGTAGGTACAGTAGTGTAGAGGACTAGACATCAGTGTCGTCCAGGTCAGACAGGGCCATCCATTCTCTAAGCCCCAGGGAAGAGAGAGAGAGAGAGAGAGAGAGAAGGAGAACGAGAAGGAGAAGGAGAAGGAGAAGGAGAAGGAAAAGAGAGAGTGGAAAAGAGTTGTGTGTATTGGGGGGGTATTGATGCACTGTTTCTCTTAACTCTGTCAAAGCCACTCCATTGTGCTCCCCCGTGCAGTGAGTGGAAACCAATCTGTCATCGCTCCACTAGCCAGCATACTAGAAGAGGGTTAGACTGCTGGAAACACAAGTCTATTCAGTGTGAAATGTAACTGGAATCTGAGCCCCTGGATAGCTGGATTGAAAAAAGAAGTAAAAAAAAAAAATTGATGTAAGATTTTTGAACTCCGCTCTCCCACAGACTGTGAAATAGAAGCCATGAGTACAGTATTTGGGGTCTGCGCGAGATAGGTTTCAGTCTCATATCTCGTCCTTTTTTCACGAGTGATTGACATGTTTTGTGGATGGAACTCTATCCAAACCATTTACATAGGCATGAAGGTCTCAGTTAAAACCTACCTAGCAGAGTTGGCCTCATTTGTTTATGATTTTTTTCTATATCTTTCTGGCATTGACAATATTTAGACACTGCCACAGAGGGGTGGCTGAGTAGCAGAGACCAACACTTTGCCTCAAATCGCACACTTCTGGACTTACCCGTGCTATTTTGAGAACATAGTGTGTCCACACTGACTTAAGGCCAAATGCAGTGCACTAAGAGTACCCCGGATGCACTTAAAATGATCCAAACATTGAGTGTGGAACGCTGCAAACTACTCACCATCAACCCTCACCATTTTTTCTACAGAGCAGAAGCTAAGGGGCCACCAATGTTTGTTCTATTCTAGTGAATATGGCTGGAAAGTGGTTGAAACCCAGAATAATACATTCTTGATTAAAATGGCAGAAACTATTGAAATGTAATCAAAACATGTTTTTTTTTTAATAAACAAGCCGGTGTATATATATATTTTTGGGTCTTTTTTGGCCTCTATTGGACAGTACAGCTAAAAACAGGAAAGTGGGAGAGAGAGGGAGGACGACATGCAAAAAGGGCCGTGGACCGGAATCGAACCTAGGCCGCCGCGGTAAGGACTGAGCTTTGGTACATGGGGCACACTTTCCACCAGGTGAGCTACCAGGGCTCCTCAGCCCATGGCACAAAAATAATTCCATACACAAAAGGTGCCGGTAATGCGCGCCCAGCTGCAATTTATCATTCAAAAGAAACGGCCAAAGAAACTGTCGAGATGTACACACTACACAAGCGAGTACATAGTGTACAGTGTTCTACATGTAAGTGTACTCACTCAGTATCCGAATTGAGGCACACCTAAAGTCTTCAAGTGGAGATTTCAGTTTTTTTCCCCCTGTTATGTTTGCCTTACACCTGTCACCTATAGAAAGTGAGCATCACCTGGCCAGCACAGAAAGCATGACCACCTCTCCCTATGCCCTGAGCTCGCTAAGCCTGCATACTGTTGAATAGTAGCTACTAAGGCTATGTTCTGATGCCATTTGGAGTCACTTCTTCCCCTCTCCTCGCAGGAATCCCCCTTTTTCGCCATTTTCCCTGTAATCTCCCCACTCCTCTCTGTTATGGGGTGGCTCGCCCGCTGCTCCCGTCACTATTCCAGAGCGCCTTTCCTTCTCACAAGCAGCACCTCCACCATTTTAATCCCTTTGACCCAAACCCTGTGTGTTTCCCTGTATCAACAGCTCCTGGAGATTATATCCTGGCTGCCTCCTCACCGCGGCGTGCTTCAGTCAGCGTGGCTGTGGCTGGCTAGTGCATGCTAGGGTCTTAGTCAAACACTGCTGGGTGTGATAGCCACTGTGGCTAGTTAGCTTGGTCGGGGTCGTAGCCAGAGTGCAGGCAGCTGGAAGAGAAATGAAAGTGGAAGAAGATGGTACAAAGTCAGGACAGAAGGCCCTCAGTGGGCCTAGTGGAGACTTTAGGAGGGCTCAGCGAAATGTCTGTTTAGTAGAACAGAAACATCAGACGCGATGGGTGAGAGGCATAGGCAGAAGGCACCCTAAGTGTGGAAAGCCACTTAAAAAAACTCCCTGAAAGACCTTGTTTGGTTCTTTAAGAGGCAATTAAATAATGATAATGTTTTGACATTAAACGTATTAAAATATTTCTTTTGTGATAAATCTTTTTTTTTTTTGTACATATTTAAGAAATAAACTGTGACAAACAATTACAAACAAAACACTGAGACGAAGAACGTGTCCCAGGGTCAACAAAGAAAAAATAAAAGAAATAATATTAATTAAACAGAGGAAAGGTGGGAGGGAGGGAGACAAAACAACACACGCATAAACAGACACACACAAAACACATACATAAGCAGACACACACACACAGACAGACACAAGACAAGGGACCAAACACCTGCGCAAGTTTGGGGTTGAGGTCCGGGCTGTAACACAAGACTACAGCCCGGACCTCCCAGAGTCAGCAATGCACCGCCACGTGTCCAGAAATAAACCACATCCAAAATGGAAAGGGTCCACGACCTATCTATCCTATGCGGATAGATAGGTCGTGTGGTGGTTTCCAACGGGTTGAAATCATCCTCTTAGCAGCTGTAAGTCCAGCAAACACAGCACGTTTCTGAGTCCCAGAGAGCTGAGAGGCTGACTGGGCATTCAGAATCAAGACCTTAACAGTAACAGGCACAGTAACATTAAACAAGGCGGACATTTTGGATTCAACATTGTTCCAGTGTAGATGTGCCTTGATCTTTTATTGGGCAGAAAGTGTATGAATGGCTGTTTTTTCACATTTTCCTGTGGTGCATTTTGACAGGGGTGAGATATGTCCTATGTATGAAATTGTAGTGAATCTGCTGATGATCTGGATTGCGAGATACTTCTGGAATGTTAGACCATATATCATGCCAGTCGAGATCGATACTCAGGCTTGGGCAATCGCGTGCCCAGATCCTCCCAATAGGAAGGGCAGAGCGGCCAGATATCACTAAGAACTGATAAAGCCTAGACACCATACCACAGTTTTTAGGCTGCACAGTAAATATCTTCCGGATAGGATGAATGGACAAAATGCACCAAAAGTCTCTGGCTCTTTCTTATAATCTCAATATCTTATTACATCACGGTGTCCCTTGGCAGAGAAATCTGGTACACTTAACATCAAATTGCAAGATTTCTGGATAATGGAGGGCGTCCAAAATTTGTGTAGTGCAGGTGAAGGCTATTATTATGATGCAAAACTGAAACTGAAAAATATAGTGGTGCATACTTAACTAAATGTACTTACTTTTAAACACTTTCCAAATATGCTATCATTTCAGGCAGAAGTATGGTTGAAATGTGGAGTAGCCATCCAACCACTGGGTTACAGTTGAATATTTCATTCAGTATGAGCACTTCAAAGAGGTGTTGAAACAAGCAGATACGTGCAATATTTCCATACACTTCTGAAATTAGTTTCCTAAAATGTAAGCTACTTTGGGGGGGGGGATAGGAGGAAATCAGGGTTCAAAAGGTTAGGGCGTTATCTTGAAACAGCCTGTCAGGAGCCATCACTGCTTGTGCATAGTGTGTCAGGGAAGTGAAGCAGCCATCAGGAGAGTTAGAGTCGCCTCTGTCGTGCTGAGGAGCAGTCTGTGCTCACACAGCCCCCCCTTCTTCATGTAGTGTTTCTGGTAATGGGTTAGGGCTTTATTGATGTGAACTTATGTGATCATTGCATAAAGAACTACCACTTCTCTCCCTTTCTCTCGCTCTCTCTCTCTCCTTCCTGCTCAGTTTTCCTGTGGGCCACATTAAATCAAGCCTCTGACCTAGACTCTAGTTAAATTAAACCCTATCAGCATGTTGCCCTCTCATATCGGAGAGCAGGCCTTTATGTGGACGGCCTGTAAATGGTGATTAGTCAGTGTTTTGATTAAAATTCAAACACATGTGTGGAGCAATAACCTCCTTCTTCTCTCTCCTTTCTTCTTTCTCTGTTTCTCTGTGCTTGAACATATATATTGAGACATACATACATGCAGACACACACACATACACCAACCCGTCCGGCCTGTTCTCATACCTCAGCAGAGTGCAAGGCTGATTTAAGGGTCCTTACAAATGGGAAGGTTGCAAGTGAAGACAAAAACCAGAGACAAATCACACCACGGCAGGCTCAAGGTTTCTACTAAACCTATTCAACTGGAGGGGAGCGACAGAACAGTGAAAAATATATACACACTCCATCCTGTCAGAGCGCTTTTGGCTTATCTTGAGTGACTGTCAAGGCTGGGAATATCAGGGAATGGACAGAAATATATAAAATTAATAAGCCGCTGGATGTTGTCGGGAGTTATGACGCTTCATAAATCCTGGTTTGATCATGGTGGACAAGGCTTAAACCCACAGCCTCCTAATGCGCACAGCAGTGTTTTGGACTGGATTTTATTCTGTTTGGGAGATAGAAGCCCTTAAGAAGCCCCCCCTCTTTCTTTCATGAGTGACAAATATTAAAAAGAAAGCCTGAGGGAAGTTGGCAGCCATTACCACCTTTAATAGAAGGGCACAGGCGTAGCAAGGTGAAACTAGGGCCAAAGGCAGAGAAATGCTATTCAAAGAAAAAAAAAAGAGAGAGAAGCGGGAGAAGAGGGAGAAATTGGTACCAACTTATCAGTTGTACTTCCTTTGTTGGGTCAGGGGTCTTGGAGCTTTTGTTTGTTTGTTTCTTTCTTATACTGAGAGGATGGATGCTATCTCTACCGCCATCCAAGCAGGTCTGCTCTGTCGAGCGCCGCAGGTAATATTTCATGTCAGGAATTAAGCAAGCCCACTCCTCTCTACAGTTACATGGCCACCGCATCCATCATCGTCCACGCTGCCTCTTTAGAGTGTTGGCTTCAGTGGTACAACGCAAGCAAGTATATTTACTCAAGTATTGTGTGTAAGTACACGTTTGAGATACATTTGACAGCTATAGTTACTAGCTACTTTACGAATTAACATACAAAACATGACATGGAACAAAATATGAGGCATTGTAAAACAATTAAGCTACCCATGTATACATTATACATATACATTTTGAGTACAAACAGATAAATGTATTAGTTGATGAGTCAAAAAGAAAATCAGCAACTGTTTTAGTAACCGATCAATTGTCATTTTTCACGCAAGAATGCCAAACCTTTACTGGTTTCAGCTTCTCAAATATGATATTTCCCGGTTAAAATACAGCAAATTGAATCATTTTGAGGTTTTGATGGTCAGGACATCTAAAGGTGTCATTTTAAACTCTGGGTCTGTGATGGGTATATTATGTATATATATGTATTGATAAAGAAAATAACCACCAGATGAATCCACAATGAAAATAATAAATAAACAAAATGGCAAAAAATGAGTTCGCTTCAACCAAATACAAATGTAATGGCCCTGACACATCAACCACAAATGCCAGAAAAGGCCCCGATTTGGCCAAAAAAAGGGCAATGCTGACTGCCGATTGGACAGCAGCTGATTGGACGAACGCGTCACGTGGGTCTGGTTTATCCGGGAATTCAAAGCCAGACTGCCATGGTGGCTTCTTTGGAATAAGATCTCATATTATGCTTAAACAGTTCACCGAAATGTGTTTTTGAAAACATTTAAGGAGAAATAGGCCATGCAGCTGCTGAATCTGTCTTCATTTCAGATCGACAAAGGTCAGTTTAAAGGATCTTCCTCAGATTCTGAGAGACTCTAGTCTCGCTCATCCCGCTCGCCATTTTCGGGTTAGCACTCCACCAATCAGATTGGTCAAATCAGTCCAGACCCAGAACATCCACAAACCCAGGCCAAGAATCTTGACCAACATGACGCCAAGTGGCTACGTCTAACTAAAGGAGACTTTTTGCGTCAGTAACTAACGCAAAAGGTCCCTAACCAAGCGTTGGGTTATGACGTGCTGGGTGTGAGATGGGCCGGTATTCTGCATAGTACATTTTCCTGATCATACCTACTTATAATACTTTCAATTTAAAACTTCTTTTGTGGTATTAGTACTTTTAGTCTGGATCCCTTTCCTTTCAGGGGCTTCAGGTGTGTACATACAGTACAACAGTGAAGAAAGAGACTAATTAGACCACCATGGCTAATCTCGGGGGCTTTACCTGTCAATAACAATGTTGTCCGTAAAGATGAAGTCTCTTTAAATGAAAAGGCTAGGCCGTTTTGATATGTTAAACACGTGTCATATTGTTGCATTCGGTTATCTCCCAATGAGACAGGTTTTCAACAGAAGTAAAAATGACAACAAAAACATCTTTGTTGGACCAAATCACAATAATGACATTCTTATTTAAGTTTTGTTTTTTCTTTCTTCTCCTTGTTCTATTTGGAAGAGGTCATGCTTTCTGAACACAAGTTGTAGTAAGTAAAATTTATTCCACTTATTTCTTGTAACGGCACAAAAAAGTAATGAGGTGTTGGGAGATAAATATAGGAAGACAATGAGCCATGCGATCCTTCTTCTGTAGCTGTTTTTTGAGTCAATTAGCACATTGCAGAGACTCTGAAAATATCGCTGAAAAATATGTAGCTCCTCAATATGCAGCATCTGACTTTTATCCAATTACATTATGTGAGGTCCGTGGGCACGCCGGGTACAGCGCACATAATGGAGGATGCCATCTTTGGTGTGATATTCTTCAACACTTTTCCATTGCATATGCCTATGGCTCTCACTATGAATTATTCAAAGGCTTCATCCACACAGAAGAGAGTGAGGAACTCGGCTCCATAGTAAACAGATTTTCTGCTCGCCATCCTCACAAATCTCAAGTGTAGGACATTGTAAGAACCACATAATTACACGGTGGCCCCTTTTCCCTCCTGTCTGAGTTAACCTGGCTATAGAAATGCTTATGGACTGGATAATATTTGGCCGTTGGTGAGTTAACTGAAGTTTGGTTTGCTCAGGACCTCCAACTCCAGATGAATGAAGCTGATGCATGAAGATGCATGATGATTCATCATGCCCTGTAATTCCATGTAAAATAATCGTCTATTTAAACATCCCTTATCCCGTCGTGCCATCTCAACCAGCATATTTGAGCCGAGAAAATGACTCCAATATGGTTACAGAATATTTGTGCTCCCTGTTCTCTCCCTCTCTCCCTCTGTTGATTTATTAAACTATAGTAGATAACGGCCCTAGAGTTTGACTCTGGCTATGTATATAATCACTTTAGTTCTTCACTGGCTATTGTGCTGTGAAATAGAAAAATATGAATATTACATGGGTTTTAAATCCCGACATTCTTCTTTTTTTTTCCCAGAACAAGAAAATTGACATATCCATTGCATTACTGCAGCGCCCATCTTTGGCTAATGGAGATTTCACATTATGGCGTTCACATTATAGTACCATGAAATATGCTAAGCATTTAAGAAAAATGAACTTTTTAAATAGTCCATCAGTGGAAAAAAAAAATAAAAAGGGCGGAGGGGAGTGTGTGTGTGTGTGTGTGTGTGTGTGTGTGTGGGGGGGTTATGAGATTTTTTTCCTGTCTCTTCTCTGCTTTGGGGATTTGCCCTGACCTTCAACTGGCCGTATCTTCCAGAGCAGATCTGTGGCAGTGACACATGTCATGTGTTGGAGAGGATTGAGGAGGAAGCAGAGGAGACAAGAGGGAGTGATCTTGGTCCGTAGCCCAGTCCGAGTCGGAGTCTCCCCTCGTGTCAAAAGGATGGGCATGTTTGGCCCACAACACAGGCTGAACCTCATCCACTAATCTCAGCACAAAAGCACCTTAGGGTGGCTGATGGTGGAACGGCGGGCGTGTGTGCACACACATTTTTACAATGTCCAAGAACACAGGAGGGTTCAAAGCTGCCCTTAAAATTCCTGGGCTGTGGGGAGGGATGGCTGTACGGGGGAGAAACAAGAGAATAGAGTGCCGGGGCGGGGGAGAGGAGCGTAGGCTATCTCCAGATTCTCCTCTTGTAAAGCCGACCTGGCTGAAGCAAAGCCAAGCCTCCCTTTTTCTCCTTCCTATTCAGCTTTGTAGGAAACCATCCGCAGCGCTTTCTGCCGCGCTTGTTCTCTCCCACTCGGTTGGAAAACAAAGACTACAAAAAGAATCGACGCTCTTCATGAAGATTCAACATCTGAAGGATCCCCCCCCCCCCCCTGAATCTCAGGTTCGCTATCTTGTAGTTGAAAGCACATTATCACACGTAATGTGAATGAAGTAAACACACACATCGACCTGCGATGTTTCTTTGCAATGCTTGACTGAACACTCCCTTTTCACCCAGACAGATTGTATGAAGGCGGTGGAATAATTTGTTATCGACTCAGTGAGGCTCTGAAATTGAGATGAAACATCCCCCCCCCAACCCAAAAAAAAAAAAAGATTAACATCTGTACTTTACAAAGATGGCTAATGTCACACGGTTGACAACTATGATTATGCCCCGGTGTACCTTTGATCATCAGAAAGGCAGCATTTTACCTTTAGTTGGGAGCTAATTGATAGACTGAGACCTTGTTTTTGTATTCAACGTCCCAAGCAGACACTGTGACTTTCAGCATGTCTGTAAATAAATAAATCACAAAGTTAGTTTCTCCTCCCGAGTCCAAAAAAACAACAACCTTTTTTCTTTTGTCTTTGTGTTTAGCGCCTTTTGCGTCGACATGAGGCTAAAACCCCCGAAGACTACAGCGTTTTCGAAAAGCTCCTAAATAGCGGCTCTGAAGCTAGGTTTGAGCTTTGTCATCACGCTTGAAGAATTTCCTTTTAATGTACTGTAATATGAAATTCCGTGGGGACAAGTTTAATTGAGTTTTACACAAACCAGTTGGGAGTAGCGCTGGAAGGTAGGTGATGTTGAGGTTTTTAATCTCTGGCTCCGGAGAGGCTTGTTGACGGAGTGGTTCTTTCTCTTTGTGGAGAAAAAAAGAGGAAGCCTAAGAAATGATACATCCATGGATAAAACCAATTGGCAACCCTCAAAGGGACGGGGGGGTGATAAGGCAAATCCAGCACTTGTAGAGAAATAAAAGAATCCAACTGTTCATTAAAACGGGAAACAAAACAGGCGATTGAGAAGGAAGGCAGACTGCTCAGTGGAGGAGTGAGTGAAACAGACAAACAGAGCCAGAGATATCAGAGGAAAGGATTGGAAAATAATCAAGGATTTGTGAGGAGAATTAATAAGGAAGATAGGCACAAATAAGCATTTTTTTTTCTGACTCTGTGCAAAATTAGGAGGGATGGACTACAATTATCAAACAGAGGAAATGGCATAAGCTACATAGACACCTAATTATAAAGGATAACCTAGATATGAAGGTTGCTGTCTTTTTATTTTACACACTTTGACTGTGAGGCAGTGGGGTCATGTGTGCTCAGTTAACCAGATACTCATTGGATAGATAATATTTAGAGACTTTATATTCTCTGCCAGCGGTCTACATTCTGTAACTAGTATATAATCCATTAAGAAAAGGAATGATTTTAACTTTTTTTCAACCACTGGAACAGTATTTTTGACCCAGTGAAGGCCAGATGATTTGGGGGGTCTATGATAAAGCCCAAAAAACAGTCAAATAAAAAGAAACATAAGTATGTAAAGTTGTATTTCTAGAGCACATCTAAACACAGCTTAACTGACCAAAGTGCTGTACAAAAGACATTAAGGTGCTGTATAAAAGAGCATTGAAACGTGACAAAAATAGAACATCTTAACAACATATAACAACATACATATAACCTAGATGTAAAACAGAAATGGAGGGAGCACATCTGATATCTAATGACAAGAGAATAGATATCAGTGCAGCTATGATTCCCTAATTTTATTCAGAAAGTGGTCTGTGCATAACATGGTTCAATCAAAAGGACTTTTTGGGAGGATATTTCAATGTACAACTTACATTAGACGCAAATTGACTGAGGTTTGGCCTCGCTGGCGTTGAATTTCCGATTCAAAGCGATTTAAAATCAGATTTCAACATAAGACATGTTTTGAAATGTCCGTGGATGCTTCCCCTTTAAACTCAGGTCTCTTCACCGACAATGCGCCGGGTATCTCTTTAGAGGACAGGCGGACGCTATGCGATGTTGCTGTTAGACTGTTTATTTCTGACAATAATTCACCTCCTGGAGGTTAGTTGACTATCACCTGATCCAGCTCTCGGTAATGAGGTTTGGAGTCAGGGACTTAAGGTGATACAAACAAAAGGGGTAATGAAAGACTGAAGAGAAGAGGTTGAAGGAAAGGTGAGGCGGGAGGGGAGTGGGGGTGAAGGAAAACCGCCAGTGAAATAATCAGCACTTGTATGATCGGCCACTGAGACATTCCATTGGTGTTTTGTATGAAAGAGAGCCATTCATCAACATATCAATAAAAATATGGAGCAGATTATTATTGTGTTTGCTTACCATGGGCCCCCGTCGTAAATAACGGGTCTTCCGCTGCCGCCTGTATTAATTATAATTAGAATGCTGATAATGTGTATGCACTTTTATTACGAGAGCTGAATCAATTTTACAGGCTTATTCAACACCACAAGGTCACACAAAGTGGCCAGGGTGAGAGATGGCTCTTTGTGAATCCCTTTCTGCAATCAGGGCCGGGGGGCCGCCGGGGGGGCGCCGGGGGGTCGCCGGGTAGAGAAAGACCCAAACTGGTCAGATACATCTCAGCAGCTTCAACTACCATGAACTTTTTACTTACAGTGTCTCAAATTCATCAAAGAGTGAGCCTTTGAAAAAAACCCTTTCACCAACATTCATTGAAATCTAACAAGGTTGAATTTTTTTGGAGGGTGTGGGGGGGCACTCAGGAGCAGAAGAACTTTAGAACAAGAATAAGACAATTAGTGATAACCCTTGTTCTGTCTTCCCATCAAAATGAAAATCTACACTTTTAGTCAACGCTTTTTATCGATGTTTTTAACTTTTTCTTACGTTTTTGTCCCTTTTTGCAACATTTTTAACTTTTTACGTTTTCAACACTACGTAACTAACTTATTAACTTTAATTTTACAGTTATATTTGGAATTTATGGTCAATAAACCTCATTTATAGGAAATTATACCTAATGTTTGAGTTAGAAAAGCAGAAATTAGGAATTATTTAGACTAAAATTAAAGGAATGGATGTTGATGATAATCACAGACTGGAATATGTCAACTTTTACTCAATACTATTTCAAAAACACTTCCATTTGTTTTCTCCAAATGCTATAAAATTGAATAAGACACCTCAAAATGAGTGAAAGTAGAGATTTGTACTTGGCAAAGAGCGTTGTGTGGAATCAATCATGTTATTTTGGGGAATTAAAAAGAACATTGATATAGGACAACATGAGGACAACATGAGGGTTAAGTAGACTGTTAGGCAAACCTGTTGGCCTATAACACATCCAGCAGACATGTTGAGCAGTGATTTTGAGTTTGCTCTCTTTTTAGTCTCTGTTTTGGTAAATCTGGGTCTTTAGCTTGCTAGCTGCTCCGTCATGTTCACACTAACTTTGGTTACCATTTTAGGCTGGGCTTGTAACTTACCGGTTGCTGTTTATCATTGATTTTTCTTCGCCACAACAAACTGCTACTGCAGAAAATGGAGCAATGAGAGTCAAATTTATGGGCCATAAAGCAAAGCACTGAGCGAAAAACTCTGAGTGGAGTTGCAGAATTGGATGATTATTGTCTGTGGTTTCATCACTATGACCGACCCCTTTCTCATTGCGCGTATAAAAAATGTGATTATATTGCAGCTTTAAAGCTCTTTTGTGACATTTCAGTATTTCTGCTAAACAGGGATTTACGCATATTATACTGTAGCAATGTTAGTATTACTTATTTCGCACATTGTTACTTTCATTAACCCTAGATAAGCGATTCTGGCATGTGTTGTCAAAGTGGCCCCCATGCAAAAGCACATGACAGATTACAAAGAGCCACTGGCAAAATGCTTTTTCACCAGTACGGTTCTCGTTGGGTTTAGTTTGCATTTGTTGACAGTTCACAGGAGATAGTGTGTTTTGGCCAAATGTTGAATCTCAACTTAGTCTAAATTCATAAGGCACCCCACTGGCTTGTTCCTCTGTTTCCCCCTTCCTCACGAGTTAGACTGTCAGATGGCCCAACAACAATGGATCTCGCCAGCCTATCAGCCGGCTCCTACCTTTATAGCTCGCTGCGTGGCTTTAAAGACTGGATTTAGCATGGCTTGGCAAGGTTCCAACCAAAAAACCTTGCCACAGATTCTTTCTTTTTTTAAATCTACATATCTGTTTGCCCCATTTCCACATTTGAAATGCATTGCGTTCAAGTTGCCACACATTAAACTGGTCCCCTCCCACCATGAGTCCAAGAGCACAGTGGTTTATTTCTAATGTGTCTTCTCACTGAGTCACCTGTTGGAACAAATAAGCTCATAATCTTTACAATAAACATGATCATCCTAATTAATGTTATGCATACACTGGGATTTGTCCAATTAGAGACGCATATTTATATCCATAGGATGCCGTGTTTCTAAATAACTACAGAGATATGTTGCTATTTAGTGCAACACACATATTTGTATATAATAATACATTTGCATTTCATGAATAGTCTGCTATCAGTGAACAAACATTTAACATATTTCATTTGTTATTGCCTCCTTTTGCCCATTAATAATTGGGTGTGCATTTCCTTTCCTAGGCTAAGTTGTTGTATTTTTTGCCTGTGAATGTTAAAATGACCTTGTGTTCCTCTGTGAATGCGTGCATCTGTCATGAAATTATACATTCCATCAGCCCTCATTGAACTGGGCATTGACTCTGTGCCGCAAACTCGGGCTCTGGCAGCGAATCTTGATTATGGATTCTGTGATATTGTAAATTACTTGAGATTCCTCTGAATGTTTCGGATTAATCGGTTTGTGCAGATGTGGTTCCCTTTTTGGAAGGCGCCATCTTGAACAGTTGCTCATTTCCATTCCGCCATCCCATTCTGCATACAAAGCAGATTTCCAGATAGGTAATCCTTGTAAGGTTTTTAGAAGACAGGTTATTAGAGGATTGAGGGCTGGCTGTGTGTGTGTGTGTGTGTGTGTGTGTGTGTGTGTGTGTGTGTGTGTGTGTGTGTGTGTGTGTGTGTGTGTGTGTGTGTGTGTGTGTGTGTGTGTGTGTGAGGGAAATTATGTACATTTTTTAAGTTGGTGACAATGAGCTGTGTCTCGAGGCAGGAGACATAGTTACTGTCTCCTTTCACTTCTCACCTAACAACATCCCACCCCCTTAAAAATGAGCACATAACAGGTACACACACACACACACACACACACACACACACGGTCTCCACCTGCTCCCCCTTCTCCCTCTCCAGCACCACCACCCAGAATTCTTTGAAATGCCTGAGGCTAAAAAGCTGGTTACTCTCCCCTGGCTTGCAGCTCACAGCTCTAGATTTTTCCTGAATGCCAGAGCTGGTCTGCCCCCATCATCTTGCAAACCCCCCTCCCCCCACACACACACACACACACACACACAACCCTGTCTTAAAACGGGCTCTACCTGTCACCTGTCAGACGCACCCCACCTTTAAGTGGCCAGTTATTTTCCATTGGTTTTAGATGTCTTTCATATCATGGCTCATTAAAGCGCAGCACAGTAGGCAGCATATTTACATAGGCTACCGGGGCAGGTTTTAATTTGCGTCGGTACAGAGCATGACCGGAACTGAAGAGTGCAGTGCCAAAATGACTTTTTCACATGACACCCCCTTTTTCCACCGCCACCCTCCCCTTGCCTCATCCATTCCCATATGAGAACATGTAGCTGGGCGTAATTGCTTGAACGGGGCACAAAGACGGAGACAGAGCCGTCACCGTGGGGACTGAGATTCCTCCCAAGCGACGGACCGGGAGGCCAATCAAAGCCGCCAATGAGCAGCCCGTGCTTGTGATCATTCTACTGAATTTATACCGTCAGACTCTTCAGAAAGTCCCAACTCTTTCAGCCACTGTGTAACTTCCTCATTTTTTTTGCTCTGCCTGGCTACGACACTCAGTCCAGAATCAGACTATCCCGCCATCTGCAGCTCCTCTTTCATCCCAGTAATGGCTGTGTTTATGTTTGTTTTAGTTAATTAGAGGACATTTCTCACTTTCAAATTGATACAATAATCATAGCTGCTGAGCTTGAGGTGAGTTTTAAATGTATTTACAGTAAAGCAGTATAGAGTTGATTTGCTTCATTATATCAACACATTTCGGGTCCTTTTTTTAAGCTTGCCTTTTTGCAGTTTACAGTCAGCAAGAAGTCTTTTGTGAATCTGTATTTTGTGCTATATTTCCAAATTAGGCTATATTCTAAGTTCTTGTTTGTACAGTACAGTTTTCTTTTTTTGAGAGCAGGGGGGAAGGCCCCTCAGTTAAATTATGTACATGACAAGATAGTCAAGCTGCCAACTTCTATCTTAGGCTGCATATAGCAGAGGAATAACGTAATTTCACTCAGATAAGATTTTCAACAGAGATCCCCCACCACCAAAAAACAGCAGACCTTTCCCAGTTCGCAGCAGAAACTCCCGTATCAGTTGGAGATACCATAATCTCCGGTTTTGAGATTCTATTCAACAAGACAAGTAGGAATAGAGGCTAATATACTCATAAGATGCTCTGTGTCACTGCTAAAATACACGGAGCACTGGGGGATTCAGATGTTTCAGAGTCCACTTCTCAAACATTTGCTCTCCTCCCACAATTCTCTAAGGGACAAACTGGCTCCTGCAGATGCACTCCAAATAGCAGGCTGTTCATCATGCAGTGTTATAGAACAGGCTCATTCTTTAGCTACCACCCCCCCCTAACAATCCCCTTGCCCATGTACCCACCCACCCCCACCCGTGTTCCTTCCCCACGTCCACCGATGCTCCTGCTGGCCCTACATCCCATAGCAGTGCTCCGATATCAATCAACAGCAATGAGGCTGGCTCCGGCTTCCTCATCATCCCCAAACCACGGCGTGCTGCCCCTGCCCAGGCGCCACGCCCCGGCAAAGATGGCCGGCTTGCCATGAAGGACGGACGGACAGACAGGGAGGCAGGCAGACAGACACGTGGCCATGTGATTTCAGTGTAATTTTGGAAAGCATATTGTCTAATTTTGCCATCTGTCCGGGAGGGAGCGATGGCAGCGTGAAGCTCATTTGCCGTCTGCTTGCTTTATTGCGGCTATACAGAACAAGTTTTTGGAGCAGGATGCAGGCCCGGGGTGTGCAGCCCACTGGAGCCGAGAGGCGTGTCGACACAGGCATTGGGTTCCCTCCACTCCATCATGGGCTACTGTGTGTCTGACATCCAGAGACACGTGCAAAATGTCTCTGAATCAAACCTCAGATTCAAGCGCAGTTGCTTGAGTTCTGAACAGTAAATACGTCAAAAATGCAATCTGAGAGTTCAAATCTTAAGCGTCTGCTGTCATCAAGTCTACGAGGACAAGTTAGAAAATGTTTCACACAATTTTGAGATGTCTCTCAAACACCAGGCCATTATGAATTTGGTCCAGTTTGCGGCAAATGGTCATATAGACACACTCACGCACACACACACTTGCATCGCTGTCACACATTGTGGATCACGTCTGGTTCAGCTGCTCCTTGGCTCTGACATTAATACAGAGCAGATTGGTGGAGATCTGCAGCCCTTGTTGTTTGATCTTTCCTCCTCTTGCCACATTTCCTGGCACTGCCCCCCCTGCCACACCGCGTGGCGCAGGCAGGACTGGCATGGCCTCAACGTGCCTGCCAGGTTTGTTCTCTGTCTTCTTCCCCTTCCAACTTATTCCCTTATGCCCGCTCCATGCATTCAGTTCTGCAAATTACAAGAGCTCCCCTACCCCCAGCGACAGCCCGGATTCAAGAGACCTTCAATCTACCAGTTTGTCTTCTTCAGAAAGGAGTGATGCTACCTCGGCCTGCGATGTGTCACTTGTGTTTTTTTGTACATAATAATTGTCCTCTGCACTGAATTAGGTTATTGTCCTCATTCTCTTTTCCAAGTTTTAGCTAAAGCATTCTTATCTGAGAAATCTCTTTGGCACACATTATTCTATCAAATATTAGAAGTATTAAGGCCATGACTAAACATTAGGATAGCGACCAAGCTTCACCTGAGAACAAAAGATATTTCTTAGCCAACAGCAGCCGCAGACTCAACTTGAACAAACACTGTATTCTCTTATCAAGACTCCCCACCTCCCATTTTCTATTTACTCAGGACTGTCATTTGGCCTGTAATGCCTTGAGTCTCAATAGAGAAAATGTTTGAAATGTCACAATCAAATGTATGAATTGAAAGCAAATACATCTTGGAGGTAAAGGCAGCATCAGTGCCTCCGGTATAATCTAAAGTATTTGTTCAAAGAATAATGTCTGTGAGCGCCACACAATAGTGTCCTTTCTCTGTCATCCCTCCCAGGGTTGTGATCAGGATGGGCTGGAAAAAAAGCACAAGCTAATTTGGTAATAACATTGCTTCATGATGTCGGCACCCAATTTGCACGGTCTATCTGCCATTTTGCAACAATCTGCCTTCCCTTTTATGAATCGGCACCAGATCTCAGCCTTATCTACCCCCTTTTTTTTGCGTTAACCACTTCATTTGTGACTAATGGCACACGCGCGATCGTTATCGCTCTAATTTATTCTGAGTTTAAGATGAAGGGCTGGATAAGGTGCAAGAGACAATAAGTTGAAAAAGCCAGTGTGATGCCTCAGTTAATGAGGCATATCGTCTTTCTTTTTTTTTGCACCGCCGGGGTCAAAAGCAGAACGCATGCTGATTGAGAGAGAAGGGGGGAAAACTGAGATGGCAATTCAGAAAACGAGAGAGCAGAGAGGGAGGGTGAAGCTGGGTTTTCTTCAGTGAAAATCAGCTTCTGAAGGACATATAGGATCATCAGAGCTTTGAAATAGGAGCTCAGTTAGCAGCTGGAGATGAGGGTTGGCTAAGGCCTTCGGGAGAGAGACTGACTCTACATGGATAGTGCTGATGTCTGCGCTCTCAGGTAGCTGCACCAAATGGACAGAATCACAAGCTATGTTACTACCCAGAGTGAGCTGTCAGCAGGAAACCCAGAGTTCCACAAGCATCTCAAATTGGACATTTGTATTAGTTAGAGAAGAAGAAGGTCCTTTATTTTATTTTTTGGGCTTTTCCGCCTTTAATTTTTGGTGAGAAAGGGGAGAGAGAGGGGGAAGACATGCAGGAGAGGCACAAACCTCTTAGTACATGTGCGCCTTCTCTACCACGGCCACAAAGAGGTCATTTTTTGTACACATTTTATGCAAAAAAAAATGTCAAACAGCATTTTGTCTTGATAACCCTCAAATTGACCCATTCTTATGTATTCCACATATTTGTTGCCGTATGCACCACATGGATTGTTGCTGAATAAGTGCAAAAGGCACCGTGTAGGGTGGTGGGGGTGGATGGGTGGGTCAAAAAACAACAACACAGGGCTTTCTAGCAGGGGAGAGGAGTTGACTTTCATCCACCATCTTTGTTCTAGTCTTTCTGATGCCTTAACGTAACTGGCCTTGCCACAGGACAGTCATCTTCTGTTGGCTAATCTTATGTGTAATGGCCCTTAAAAGGGCCGACATCTCACTTTGCCCTGTACCCGGCTCACTGCAAACTCAACCGACCGGCACCTTACGGTGACTGGTACCCTTATACGGCTTGCAGTAACCTTTCTCAGATGAATTTAACTGTCAAGACCGCTAAACTTAAGTGTCATGTTACCGGTCGTTGCATCACCCAACAATGAACCCGTTCATGACAATGCGTTGTCTTAAAACATGGGGAGAAAACTATTCAGTTTGTTGTTCTCAGTTAAAGCTTTTAGGCTAAAAGTGTATTCTTAAAAATCCCACTTCCATTGTGTATTTATAGTTTGCCTGAATATCTTTTAATCCATTCCTTTTGCATCAAGGCCTCCAATATTTTCAATGAAGGCAGCCCAAAGATACATAACTAACGATGAACACCATTTATTGGTTTGGCTACTCTTCCCCCCTCCATCCACAGAAGAATGAAAATAAGTGTCTCTCAGGAGTGAACATAGCGTCTCCTAGTGTGAAACACAGGATCAGTCTGTCTCTCAGGCCTCCTGGGCAACATATGGAGCCCTCCAAGTTAGTGTTCAACTTCCCAACGGCTGTTGTGAAAAGTGCTGCACTAGCTGCAGCCCTCAGAGAGCTAATTAGAAACCCTTGTGCATAAACCTTGCTTTGGAAGTTGCTGTGGGCTGCCCCAGCCCAACCACGGCAGGATCTGTGCTGCCTGCAAGATAATAAACACAATTTGCATATAATGTCAATTTTTGGCAACCTTCAACGATGGCCTAGACGCTCTCGTGGCAGCCTTTTGAAAACGCATCGATCAAAAAAAAAGTTTGGGCAAACCATCTGATCGTTCACAGCCCTTTGAATGTGAGGGAGATGGTTGTATTCATTCAAGTGTTTTAGAATTCTGAATGCCTAAATCCTCACTAATTATCACTCCCACCCTCCAGTGGTTTAAACTTGTGATTTGTAACAGATAAAGAAGCCCCACATAAGAGATCCCCACAATACATATTTAGCCGTGGAGTAATTAAGCTGCACTCGACTTCATTCATACCTGCCAGAGTGTAATACCGCACTGTTACACAGTGACGCTTTCAATTAATGAAAACGTCTAAACCAGCGTACATCTGGGATCACTATGCAGGGTCTAGCTCCACTGTATTTATCATGCGCTGTAAGCCAACACAATTACACAGACCTATCGTAGTAATTGCTACGTAGCAGCTCTTACAATGGTAGAAATAGAGTTACCTTGACAGAAAGTAGGTCTAGAGGGAAATGGAGGAAGAGGTTGAAAGGAGGGGGGGGGGGATGGGGATGGGAGCACAACCTTTTACCAAACTGTAAATCACGCTTCACTTTTAAGAGGCGGGGAAATAAATATTGTCTGAAAGTGCAATGATTTCAGTGATTTAAGGGGAGCTTTTGAGAAGCATATTACTAGAGGTGACAGCTTGTGGGAGATAGGCAGGTTGTGTTAAGAGGAAAGGATAAGAGGCTATGACATTATGTCTGCAGGGTTAAGGTGTCAGAGTCAAAGCGTGAACCACTATTACTGGATCAATACTTCTCAGTTTTGCACTTATCTCTAGCCCTGATGGTTAGCAGCAGCTTTTCTGGATATACACAAGGACTAAATGCCACTACTGAGGGGGGGGGACTGTATACCTGCTCCATCTTCTACAGCTGTAACAGGAAATGTTAAATATTTGAGATTTTTTTGCTTTTTTTTTTACAGGAAATGGTCAATTCTCCATTGTTTTAAATGGGCTATATATACAGTATATCAGTATATGGGCTGTGTATATATATATATATATATATATATATATCTATATGTATTTATAGAGATATATACAGCACAATATTTTTTTGGATAGATGTGAAAAAATAAGCATTTTTGTTTTATTACTGTATATTATGTTTTGCTGCTGAAGTGTGTCCCTAAGGAAAATGAAGTCCATCCTTTATGCATTGGGTATAAAGACAGAAGTTGTACACGTGTCATCGCACGGAGAAAAAAAAAAACATTGTCACAGTCAGAAACCAGAAAAAGTGTGTACTTTCAAGTCTTTCATTAAACTTCTGAAGCGTCTGAGTTAATCCTTGCTGTACACAGAACAAAAACTCAGCATTCAACAATTTAAAAAAAAAGCCAAGAGAGAGAAGAGAGATGAGGGGTAGGGGTGGGGGTGGTGTGTGTGTGTGTGGGGGGGGGGGGGGGACTGGCCTGATCGCTACATATTCATATTCCTATGCAGGCGTTATCACTTAAAAGGCTTTCTAATTACAACAACAAGACAAAAACTCCTTGGATTCCTTCCAGACCCGCTAAATGATAAAATAAGCTTGCTCTCTCTCTCTCTCTCTCTTTCTCTCTCTCCTTCTTAATCTCTGCAAAGCACCTTGGAGCCTCATCTCCCAAATACAGGCGAATGAATGTGAAAATGCCATTTAGAGATGCAGGTGTGACATTTGATAAGAAACTTCTGGATTAAATATGTTCTGCTAATGAGGAACCCAGCTACCCCATCAGGGCAAACTATTGGGTGGGATTGTGTGCGCGCTGATAACATTCCACGCGCAAACATCCAAATTCATTATTAATAAACAGCCGCAGTCTCTCTATCACACAGAAAGTCTGGATCCTTCAGTGGAGAGACAGGGATGTTGCGTCTCATTAGGAGAGGCTAAGGAAAAGAAGAGGGGGTGGAGGGGGGTACGGGTGTATGTGGTGGGGTAAGGGTATCAACTGTTTTCATATTTAGCTGTTTGGGGCTTTTTGGGGGGGGGAGGGGAGGGAGGGAGGGGGAGAAACAATTTCAAAGCGTATGTTAATGGTGCTCTGAATGTTGGAACAAAAGCGGTTGAAAGTTTCAGGGGATCTGGCAGTGAAATTGTAATTCTCTGGCTATAGCTAATACAGAAAAGAGGGGATGGGGGGCTAAGCCATTGGTGCAGTAGACTGGGAAGTCCCTGGCCCCAGCTTGACATTTATAACGATTTGGAGAAGATTAAAGCCGTATTACTGCTGTAGTCCATAATGCGGCTCTGTAATGAGGTGTGAGTGCATTAGCGTCCCGCGGAAGTTAGCGGCTTCCACAGACCTTTAAAGGAAAGACACAGCCAGAGAGAGAGAGAGAGAGAGAGAGAGCTTTCAAAGAACATGGATACTTGACTGTACTGTGGTCGTGTCCAGTCAAAGACTCAGAGGCTGGGAGCCCCGAGTGAGAAAGGACTCCAGAGGCCTGCCAGTGGAAGCTGAGGCTGTCCACCGTTGAAGACTTGTCAGTCTAAACCAGCTTAGTTCAGCCAGCCAGCAAAGTGTCTCCGACTGACAGGCAGCACTTTGTTATTCGGACCAGTAACTGGAGGTCCATGTCTGCCGCCTGGAAAGATTTTATATTCAAATAGAAATTAGAAATGGAATGTGCATTCAAACTCATAGGAAGAAAAAGAAAAAACAGCTTTAGGAATTCTGCCAGCTCTCTGTTTTGACAATTATTATTTTGGCCTGGTGGCTTTTTTTCCAGTACATGTAAATAAAAAAATAAATTAAAATAAAATGAGGACAGTGGTGCCAATTCTAAAGCCAGCCACGGAAAAATGAATATTCTAAAAGGTGTTTAAAAAATGCATGCGTTATCTGCATAAAAACAAAAAAAATACACAGGTAATTCTGCATCAGCGTGTGCAAATGAAGGTTGCAGGTGTCGTCGGTCCATTTAAGCGCTCTTTATGATGTTAATTAGTTGGTGGCGTAATTTTCCAGCCTCCGCCATCAAGCGTGAGAAGTTCAGAGACCTGCTGTTAACTGAGAGTCAATGCCATGGCACCGTTTCAAGAGCTCCCAAACAGGACGGCCAGTGATAACGAACAGGTGATGGGGCCTGATGCCTATGGCAGCAGGATATTGCAAAAGACAATTGAATTCGTAGGGAGAAATGAATCTTCTGGACAGCATATCAAATGTTAAAACAACACACATTGCATGCAATTTGCTTATGCGGGAGGTTGATAAAGTGTGCTTATTTAAAAGATAAACAAAGGGGGGGGGATCTAGTGCAGTAAATTGTGCATGTGTGTTTATTCCCTATGAGTAACGCCAGCGGTTTATAGTCGCAGACACAGGCAGCCGTGCTTTATGGCTCCTCTGTTTGTGTGATAGCAGTATTTATGATATTGGAATTTATGTTGTACTGTGTTCACACTGTCTGAGTGCTAGTGGTGGTGTGTATTTAAATGTACTTAAGTAGATTTGGTGAATGCCTTTGAATGATGTCACTTTTAGCAGTAGGTCAGAAATGTAACTAAGTATATTTACTCAAGTACTGAACTTAAGTACACATTTGAGGTACTTTGTACTTTACTTTTAATGCCACTTACGACTTCTACTCCGCTACATTTCAGAGAGAAATATTGTACTTTGTACTCCACTACATTAATATTGTACTTTGTACTCCACTACATTAATATTGTATTTTGTACTCCACTACATTAATATTGTACTTTGTACTCCACTACATTAATATTGTACTTTGTACTCCACTACATTAATATTGTACTTTGTACTCCACTACATTAATATTGTACTTTGTACTCCACTACATTAACCTGACAGCTTTAGTTACTAGTTACTTTGCTAATTAAGATTGTTGCACACAAAACAAAAGTAGTTTAAAAGATACTATGTTGTATTATGAATTAAACTATCCAACAACATATGGGTCTACTGTACAAGTACAGCTGATATTACAGTTTTGAAAATGTGAGTACATTCACCTGATGATACTTGCATAAGTAACATTTTCAATGCAGGAATTTTACCTGCAACAGAGTATTTTTTTTACAGTGTGGTATTAGTACTTTTACTGAAGTAAAGGATCTGGATACTTCTTCCACCTCTGATTACCCCCAGCGTGCTCCTCACAGGAATCTGGCCTCCCAAGGTTGAATACAACATTCCATGTTGTTCCCGAGGAGTGAAAGCTATTCGAACACAGAGAGAGAGACAGAGAGAGAGAGAGAGAGAGAGAGAGAGAGAGAGAGAGAGAGAGAGGAGTTTCATCTCCACAGCCCCTGCTACAGCGAATCTTAACCCCCTCGCAATGGCATTTCCACTCCGGTTCCTCCGACTCCAGACATATTTGCTCTCCCTTACTGCTTGTGTCCTGTTAAGATTTAAACAGCAAACATAAAATGCGCAAGATAACCTGCGGGAGAAAAAAAAGAAAAAAGAAGAGCTTTTGGAGAGACTTGACTCCGAAACATTATTTTTAAAGACCAGATCTGAGAGCTCCGGCGCAGCAGTCGGGCGCGATTATCTGCTGTGATCCCTCTCCGATGCACCAAAGTCATTCATCTGCCGATCCTCCACCCCTCCGCACACACACACACACACACACGCAGCCCTATGCAAAGGCAGACCCCTAATCATGTCAACACCGTGTGTCAGTGCCGTGGATGAGCAAGGCCTAGAGATGAGAACGGCTCTGTAAACATGGGCAGGCAGCAGGGAGCTTCCCTCTCCCCCCACGCAGCTCGGAATAAGCAAATGGGAAGATTTAGGGATTTTGCCGGGGCCCAACTTTGTAGTATCGGCTCAGGGTCCTTTTTCCGACGTTTTCCGGGGTGCTGCCTATGGGATATTGTTCTTAGCTTATGAAGTGCCGCCCGTCCGTTATAAGCTGTGTGTCTTTTGTCAATAGCATTACAATTTGGGAGCTGCATGTTCTCCTTCCCCCCCCTCTATCCCCTAGGATTTAACTCGTCAGTACAGGGCTGCACAATATATCGTTTTTTCATATGGTCATCGCGATATTAACCACCACAGTAAATAAATCGCATAAGGCAAAAGAGTTTTTTTTGTGTTAAAAAATATCAGTAGGAAAGTGCAATTTTAATTTTATTTAATTTAATTTAATGTAACTGTTGTTCTTTCTTTAGGGGCGCCTTTTATATTCAACCCAATGTTCAATTTGTTCAGTAAAAGAATGTTGGAAATGATTTCCTTTCGTTTGTTTTAAGCAATTTGTTGCATTTATTTTATTTTTTTAACCCTTGCGTTGTCTTCTCATTTGTTTTTCTGGGTCAAACTTTTGTTTTTTGGCACTTTTATCGCCTGTTTTTTTTTCTGTACTTTTTTTGACGTTTGTTATTTTTTTGCTGACGTTTTTGAAGCTTTTTCTGTCATTATTGTCACTTTTTCCAAAGTTCTTTTACCTTATTATTTTTAAATGCCATAACATCAAATAAAACACCCATATTCAGTAAGAGTAGTGAACTGATCCTTTATTTTACTTTTTTTTTTGCATTTTGGTTGAAAGAAACCCAATTTTCTGATATAGAAACATTTTGAAAATGGGTCAAATTTGACCCAAGGAGGGTTTTTTAGGCCTTTATTTCCACAGGACAGGTGAAGACATAGCAAAGAGAGAGGGGGGAATGACATGCAGCAAAGGGCCACAGGTCGGCGTCGAACCCGCGGCCACTGCAACAAGGAGTAACCCTCTATATATGGGCACCCGCTCTACCAACTGAGCTAACTGGGCCACACCAGTTTGTTGCATTTCAGCAGAGTACTGAAAGCAGAAGTGAGGACACTTTAACATCTGTTATCATTCATCGCAAGTCATATCGCTATCGTGATATTCAATATTCTTATATTTTCCTCATATCGTGCAGCCCTGCTTCTGTATCTGCCCACATATTGTCTACATATTCTGTCACTGACCTTTGCTGTTGACGTCTAACGTTTATCTAACGATAAACCAGCAGAATCTTTATGAGGAGCTCTTATTTTACAGCTGCAGCCATTTTTTCATTTGACCTCTACGTTCACTGAAGTCAACTTTTTCTTCTTTTCCCCCAGCAGTCGATTATGAACTATCATGACACACTGGTAAATCTAGTGTGCATCAATTATGTGCATTCCATAAACAGGCAGCCACAATTGGCTGTATCAAATGAGATGTATATTAACAAGAGTCAACTGTGCTCCTTCCACTGTCAGGATTCTATTATAGAGCATGCTCCCGCCCCTTGTTTTGATACAGCGGTAATTTAAAGACCGATCTTAATTGACTTATTTTTTCCGCATGTCTGTCGGAGCTTGTGCATGCACTGCAATAAGAGTCTTGTTTCTTTATTGGGCCACACACAATGCACCGAGTTCAATTTTACCATTCATAATGAATGCAGCCTCGCCATTCAAATGCAGCCATAAGCACACAGCAGATAAGAATTTAATTAAATGTAGATTAAAACCAAACAGGAAAACACACTGGCTGATAATTTTTTATCACGTCCCCTGGTCATATTTTTTTTCCCTCCTCATACTTTCGACTTGTTCTTCCTTGGGCTACATCTTTTCAGCTTGCCAAAGGTGGCAAAACACCTCACACATCTCACCGTGGCGGCGTGAGATTGTGTAAAAAATGCAAAACGAGGGGCGGTCACACGATTAATCAGAATCCTCGTGTCTGGGGAGGATGGAGGCTGGTGGAGGATTGAGGGAGGGGGGCGGTACAGGGGGTGCAAGGAAGGAATTAGTTGCTTCATCCCAAATTTGCATCATATTCCAAAGGACAATCCCAGCACTGTAGGCAAGGGGAAACATATCTCGCTCTCTGCAGGAACAATTAAATATTTGCTACAATGCTGAATAAATGTCACCTTCAGTATCAAATTGTCCATACTTGCTAAACATGGTGTTACAGTGAGTGCCTCGAAAGCATGCCTGAGCAGAGAAATTATCCACTATTTTAGATGTGGACCACAGCCCCAGCTAACATACTGTAACACACATTCAGGAGCTGTTCACCTCAGGCACTAATAGTGTGTTTGACTCCAGTGGGGATAGCAGAGAGCAAGAGACAACTGCAGCCTTGGCAGGGGTTTCCCACAATCGAACCCGGGTGCTCAGTTACATTTTGAACAATTTATAAAAAGGTCTGTACATTGCTAGAATGTTCCTCTGTCATGCATTTTTATGATTCATTTTTATTTGAATTGACACATCACACAAAACATACAATTTGCAACATGAACATATCCCCAAAACATCAGTGTGTCATCTTTTCTTGACAAAAATCAAGATGTGACACGGTAACTAAAAATATCAACCGTACACCAAAATAGTAACAACACAGACAATAAACAATAAACCAAATGAACATATGTATAAATGACAGCCCCATAAGCCCATCATACACGTCTCTCCCCAGCACAAAGCTTCCTACGAGCCCTCCAGAAAGCTCAAGTACCTTCCCCATTTCCGCCTCTGTCATGTATTTTAATTATTAGAAAAACCGACCGAAAGTCCCTTTAAAAAAAAAATTTTTTCAGAAAAAAATACATTAATTTCCCACCATCTGGTGTACTTATCATGTAGCATATTTCATATGCATGCAGCTTTTCTAACAGTTTCAGACAGCTGGTGGCTCAGACATTTACCTGAATGACTTGAAAGATAAATTCTGTTCTTCAAATGACATGTTTTTTTTAATCAGAGGTGATGGTCTTCTGCATGCATACACCGATTCTCAATGATGTGCTCAGAGTGGAAGACTCAAAATCTGCATGATTGTAAATTGTAATTTGTCAAGTGCTGCTGTAGCCGAAAGGTTAGAAACATGGTCGAGGTAACATGGCGGTGCATGGTTAGCACCATCCGTGCCACCTCCACAGCGGCTGACAGCGCCGTGCCTGCCTGCCTGCCTGGCTGTGCCCGTCTGCCCACCGCGCTGGTGCTGCTACTCAGTTCCACTCTATTACCCTCACGCAGGCGATTGGCCTTTTCTGTGGGGAAAAGAGCAATTTCCTGTCGCAGTCTGTTTGATCAAAGTGCTAAACCCTTGTGATCAATAGAGAGACAGATGTCGGCTCCAGATGGCCGCGTGGTGATACCTGGGGCAGCGCCGGGGCTTGCCAGGACGACAGAATGGCAATGAGCAAGGGCAGCGGCTGTGCTCCCGATGCACCAGCCACCGAGACACAATGTGACAAACGCAATTAGGTCTTTTAGCCGCTGATTATTTATTTCTCTTGCAAACCGACAGAAAATTTAATTAGCACATACTTTAAGCAATATGTAGAATTACAGAGGTGCAGAGACAGAGGGCATGCTGGGATGTTGCACCGGGGACTGGTGTGAGAGTTTGTGTGTGTGAGTGTGTATTCTCTCTGTGTACTGCTGTGCTGTTAACACCACATTAGCACGCCTGTATATAAGGCACAGAAGCGCTCTGCGACAGAGAAATGGGAATGTTTTATGGCACAAATCAATAAGAAGATATGTGAAGAAAAACATATAACTTCATGAATTCCATTCCTCACAACCAGATCAATAATGTTGAATTTCAAAATGGATGACAGGTGCATCTCGCTGGCTCTCTGTCCTTCTGGAGAGGAAAGAAATAACTGCCAGCACCAGAAGGCCAAAATAGACCTTTCCAAAGAGAGGAGAGACAGAGGAGGAGAGAGGCTCCCAAATTTTTTAAACAGCAAGCATTTGCATTAGGACTGGCATCCACCATACACCCCCCACGCACACACACACACGCACACATTCATACCAGCACACACTTAAAAACACACAGACACACAGAATAGCAAGCCAGCCCATGTGGCGTAGGGCCGGAGCCATGTTGGAGAAACCACTGAGGCGCGTGGCGATGGCGCGCTGCTCTCCCAGAAAAAAAACCAAGCTCACCGGCGTTGGCCCTCCGCCGATCACCTGCTCCCGCCGAGGCATGATGGGTAGGGGGACATGGGCCATGAGGCCGCAGCTGGAGGGGAGGGAGGGGGAGGGTCTGCTGCGGTGCTCAACACAGCAGCGCCCTGTCACGAGGGGTCTCCTGCTCCCATTAGCAGGGCTTGGTCCGGACGGGCCCCCAACCAGGCTGCCATCCGCAGCAGGGGCCGCAGTAAACACATGTCGACTGGCCACAAGCAGGACACAGGCAGCACTACCCGCAGAGAAGGAGTGCTAATAGAGTGCTCAATGGGACAAACCTGTCCAAATAAAGAATAAAGCAGTGAGCAGAGGAGAGGAGCCAGTCAGAGCGTCCCCCTTTAATAGTCTACTCCACTTTACTGAGGACAGGGAGGAGCTGGCTGTGTGTGTGGCAGCTAATGAGGGACAACCGCTTTGTACTGGAGGAATGTGTGGCTGTTATTGTCTCAGACTGACACTACCGAACTCAAGTGGTATCTGCAGAAAAGTGTAAAATTCTCTCATTTACAATTTATGGGAGAGCATTTTTATCTGTCTGGGGGTACAAAATGAAAATGTCAAAAACAATTAGGATGCAGGATTTTTTTTTTTTTTGCATCTTAAAATAGTTTGTTTAAAAATCATAGTAAAACTGGCGATGCTTTGAGTGTTAAATAATCCTCCTTTTTATGAACTTCAGTATGAGAATTTATACATTTGTTTAAGAAACTTGCTATTCAAGCTCTGTCAGCAAAAATAGCTGCTAATTCACATCTCTCTTTCTCTCTCTCTCTCTCTCTCTCTCTCTCTCTCTCTCTCAAAATGATTACAACACTATTACCAGGCAAACATCCTGCTGCCAGTATCCTTCTCACTGCATTGAAAAAGCTACACGAGTCTCCAGAGACTAGCCAGAGAAACGTCTTTTAATTTCAACATTTGATTTTGACCCGGTAAAACATTTGCTGAATCACATCATAGCTGTTTTTTTGTGTTTTTTTTCAAGTGTTTTTGTGTCTTCAAACAGTTCATAAATGCGTGTTGAATGACATTGTTCGGTGCTGTGCTGCTTTCATGTCTTTGTTGCCTGTGAATGTATACTATGGAGAGAGCAGCGTGTTCGAGGCTCCCCTGGGAGGACTTTTTAATTTGTGGATTCTGACCGGCGTGCCATTCGCTCGAGGCCATCCATGAGCTCTTGATGCTACAATTTGTCTGGACGCTGCAGTGCAAAAAAAATTTAAAAATGGAGGGAAATCTAAGGGGGTCTGGGGGTTTCAGGCAAGACAAGGCAAGCCAGGACTCTGTAAACACATATTTACCAAGCAGTTATTATTTCTCTGGAAAAATAAAACCATTTTGTCCTATTTTAGAAATATATAAATGTGTTCAAAAGTCAACAAAAAGCATTCTTTCTTACTGCCTTTACAGAAATGCAGTGAAAACAGACAAAAGATTATGAAACATAAAACAAAAATAAGATTTTAGTCGCACATTTAAAGCCTAAACGACGCGCTTTCCACACTAAGATCGAATCCAAATAAAGTCAGAAGAATGCCTTTTGATCCGAATACAATTCTCATGAGAGTAAGATCTTTAGCACCTACCTGCAGACTGGCGTCTACTGCTCTGCCATGTCTGAGGCATCATCACAGCCAAAACCTCCAGCAGGTTCCGGCTTGAGCATGGGAAGAGTGCCTCCTAGTGGCCGAGACTACACATGAGAAGAAGGAGGATGGAGAGAGAGAGAGAGAGTGAAGGAGAGACAGAGTCAATCTGTGTCAGTGGCTTAGTGAAATAATAGAAGAGTCAGCTAATTCTAGTTTAGTGTACCGTCAATAATAGTAAGCTTGTTTGACCCTGTGAATGATGTTCCCGCTTTAGGTCTCACTACTTCTCTCTCTGCTGCTCGCTCGGGCTTGTGATGGCTGTTCTAATGTGTTCAACTGGAATGATCCAGAAACAGTCCAAATATTTACCGGTATTCATGAGAAAAGATTTGTTTAGCACTGTCTGCCTTTCAGGTGCAGTTACACATATCATTCATCCACAATTTGGAACGATCCAGGGAAGTTGACTGGGAAGTCTGAAATTCACTCCTATAATAAAGATATGAAAAGAAGAAAAAGCGGTGGTTAGCAGCTACTTGATATTCGTAGGTGCGAGGAGCTTGTTCTCATTTGACCAGGAGGAGTTGGAGCTGATTTGAAGACAAGAAGAGTAGAGAGGTCTTTAATTACAACCCTGGCTGTGGCTTCAGGCACCACTGGCTTCACTTCACAATTAAGACCAGTAGTTAGAGCCGGGCCAATAGACAGAGATGAGATTTTGAAGTAGCAGAATTACCAAAACTGACTGAGGAGGGGGGAGGGGGGAGAGGGGGGGGAAAATCAGCACCAGGCTTGACAAAAGAAATGACACTAAATCTGGCAATATATATTTAAAACGAGTGCTTTTTAAAATGCATAAAAGAGATTTTTCTCAACTGCTCCCCTTCCTCAAAGTGCGGCTTGATGCTTTATAATACATGGCCCCTGGTTGCATTCAGGTGATGCCAGTGGGCCACTGTTAAGTTTTCCCAGAAGCCCCATCCAACCACTCCCATAATATGTGGCTGTGGTGCAGCGGGACTGTACTCCTGTGCTTGTAATGGCCTCTGCAACGCTAATGTGTTTGGACAGATGGGAGAGGCGAGGGCTGATGTGCTTAACTACGCATTTTACAGCTAAACTATTAAAGAGTTGTGCTGTTTACACACCAACATTTGAATACCTGTCTTCAGGCCAGTTTAATTATCCGGGCCCTTCTGTTATTTCTGCCGCTTTGTTGTCTCTCAGCGTTTGCACGAGGCATGAGAGATTTGTTTGCGGCTTCATTAAGATATGGTGGTGGTAGCGGTTTGCAGGGAGCCAGAAATAAAGGAGAAAAAAAGAAAAAATGATTCCTGCTCAAGTATCTCATGCGCTATTCTCCCCCGCCTCCCCATACATATACAGATACTGTACACATCCGGTTTTTTATAAAGTCATTTAAAGTAGGAACATTTAAAAAAAAATGCCCTGTGATGCCTGCACTTTGAAATCTCTCGGGGCTTTAGGCAAAGGGGAGGGGATCCACACACACACACACACACACACACACACACACACACACACACACCCCGAGTCCCTGTGATTCATCCTGAGACATTTGATTAGTTTATAGGTACTTATAGAAGGAAAAAGGGTTTGCATTATAATTTTGCTTCATGAATTCCTTCATATGTTCATCTTCAACTGCATGTTCAAATAAAGCGTTAATCAAAGGGAAGAGAGGGAAGAGAGGGAAGAGGGCATTTCGCCAGCAGAGCCATAGTCTCGGGCCTCACTGAGCTGGTGGATATGGTATTGAGAGACTGTAGGAAGCAGTGGTTTTTTTTTTTTAATTATCTGGACTACGTACAGGATGCCGTTTTTGATTGTTTTAATGAGGCAGCTGGCCTATTGTCTCCCCTTAATTCCTCCATTGTTTTTAGAATATGTCATAGTTCTTTATTCTTTTATCAGGTGCTCTGCAGGAGGATTTAGACAATAGCCTTCATTCCAACTGCATTGGCTACTGCACAAAGGCAGCTCACTGCAGACAGTTAGCAGGCAAACAAGTGCAAATCACAAGCTGCACTTTTACCAGCCTTTCCCCCAGTTCCACCACTTATGGTTTTGCTCTTTTCGCTGTAACTCTTGACCCCCCCCCCTCCCCTCCCTTTTCCCTCCTAGCTCCCTCTTTCATACTCTTCATGCCATTGTTATAGGCGGCTTCACCTGTGTTTCTGTGATTTAAATCACCTGTCATGAAAAGGCTGTTGGAGGGAAACAGACGAGCCCAAACTTTAAAGAGAGCTCCTTCATGGAATATTGTTATATTGTATACAGTATATTGTATATTGTTTCTGTCTGTTGCCCATCTGTTTTCTATGCCTCAGATCTCCATATGTGCATGTCAATGACACGTTTGTATGCATTGGCCAGTACATACTATACATTCACTGTAGGTGGTGTCAGATGTCAGTTAATCACACCTTTGTACAGTATAAGTAAGTTTTAGATTCCTAAATGGTTGTGACCAGAAAACAGTAAAAACATGGCTACATAATGCACAGTAAAAACTGTCACAAATCTATCTAGAGAACATCTATGGTTATTAATTCTGATGACAATGTTGGTGTAGTCTAAACCATAATTGTGCAGCCCGAGCACATGTATAGCCCACCAACTTGTCTTGGTTGAGTGACTGTAACGAGTGCTGCCTCAGTGTTTTCGTGTAGCTCCGTAAAACTGGGACATGCAGTCCTAAAACTCACTTCCAGCATTCTCACACACAACAGATGGATCTGTAGCATTCTTGGCTGAAGGGATGCAATCTGAGTGCATATTCCGCTGTCGAAATGCAGTAAAACATTTCCATCAGACTCCACATAATCTACTTTTCATTTTCAGCTGAGGAGAGCATACATACAGTATCTTTGATTTGGATTGATCCAAAAAAACAACAACACATGAGCCTAGTTCATAATTCTCTTTGTAAGCCGAGCGCGTCTGAACTAAAAGATCCGTTCAGAGGAGAGAAACTTTTGTGGCTATGGCTGCGATATATTCCCCCGCCATTGTCAGTGGCAGTTTGTATCTACCTTGATGGTAACTTGGGCAGACAGTGGAGAGGAGTTTTGTTATTTTAATTAGGAGATAAAAATTCAAAGGGCCTCTCCAGGCAGTGTGTGGTATGACAGAATCAAAACGATGAAGTGGAGCGGCCTGAAGTGTGTGTCTCGTCACAGCAGATTGGCCGACAGATAGGCACTGCTCTTTAAAGTGGCACTGACATGCACACGCTTGTGCAGACACACACACACACACCTGCACACAAATGGGACTTCGAAAGATAGCATATTTTAATACTATTTCACTCCTTTGACACGTTTGTGCTGGTCTAATTTTCAGTACTTCACCAGCAGATTGGAAGAGCTAGAAAGGTTTTAATCAAAACAGCGATGTGAAATCTGAAATATTCAATTTTGTATTAAAAATAATGGGGCAATTCATTCAAGAAACTTAACGTTGATTTATAAAGCATGCCGTAATAGTTGTTGGCCAATAAGAGAGACAACAATGTCAACAGACCTCAATGACTTGGAGGGGGACATACCATACCAAATAGTCTGAGCTAAGCCATTTCAATATTTAACAGCAAATACTAAAATCTAAAAATGAATTCTAAAATGCCCAGGAAGCCAGAGGGAGGGAGGGAGGGAGGGAATGTGCTCTTTCTTTTTTCCAGTCAAAAGCCAAGTGCCTTTTATCATTGTTGCCCTGACAGAATGTTCTCTATTGCACATGTGCGTCTTCTGTCCATCCAGTGGGTTGGAGGAGGGGGGTGTTGGGGGAGCCGTACTGTAAGTTCTGTTTTGCCTTTTAGTGGAATATGTTCAATTGTGTTGGGGGAGAAGGGGGAGGGGCATATTATTATATGTATATTCATTTTTTTATATTTGTATAAGTATCAAATGTGAAAAACTAAAATAACAACTATGTTAGGGCGCCTGGGTAGCTCACCTGGTAGAGCGTGCGCCCATATGTAGAGTCTTACTCCTCGATGCATCGGCGGTGGGTTTGACTCCCGAACCGCGGCTCTTTGCTGCATGTCTTCAGCTGTCCTATAAAAATAAAGGCCTAAAATGCCTGCAAAAAATATAAGACGCCGCATTTTGGACCAGCTGTAACTGTAAGAGAGTTCTATCGCTGGTAAATCCACATTAAAGTGGGTTGTTTTCATACAGAGCCTTACTGGAGCACCTTCACCGTGTCTATGGGGCAGTTTTAAACCTGGTGATTCACAGGGTTTGTGTAAACATGAGTAATCAGTGTTCCACATGTGTGGGGGGAGTTCTTTCTTTCTTTTTTTTAGCCGTGTCCCCCTGCCTTCACACCACTCCTCAGGACTCTTTATTCCACATCAGCCGGGGCTCAAATCACATGTCCCCTCTCAGCCTGACACTCCGTTGGCATGTTTGCACATCTTTGAAAGCTAACAGCGTGCTTTAATTAATTGTCCAGCTTTCCTCAGAAACAATGTCCTAATTCTGCCATTTAGCAGGAGCGTATCATAGTTTGTTGTTATCTCCCCCGCCACATTTCTGTAAATAGTCATATTAAAAACTTTAATCTCTTCAATGGAAAATGAAGTGCAGCTGAAAAGCCTGTCATGTGCTGAGATAAATATTATCTAAGCTAAAACCTTCACTCTCTCCCTCTACCCCCCTTCCTTCCTCCTGCCCCCTCCCCCTTTCTTTGACTTAATGAATATGTTCAGAAGATTTCAGAGGAATGCTTAATCCCAAAACACAACAATCTAATAATATGAAGGACCTGTCTCAGTGTTGTAGCTGACAACAGCACTGTGGGCTACAGTTTACCCCAGCTGAGGTTGGCCTTGCTTCTGGATTTGAGCACCAGTAGCCTAAAAAGACATTTAAGTGAATAAAAAAAAAAGGGTTTGTTTACCCAATTTTTTACAAACATATTTTTTTGTTTACCATTGGTTATGTAGAACTGTTTTCATTTGGAACTACAGAGTTCATAGTCCCTGAAAACTGTCCACCCAGAGTAGTGTGGGCACTGATTTTGAAAAGACATGTTGCTGCTAAAAGGTTTAAAGGTCCAATGGCATGAAAATGTCATTTTTAACAATAATATGCGTTACCCAGTGGCTAGAAATGGTGATAGGTGTAAACCGAGCCCTGGGTATCCTGCTCTGCCTTTGAGAAAATGAAAGCTCAGATGGGCTCTATCTGCAATCTTGCTCCTTATGAGGTCATAAGGGGCCCCCTTTCTCCTCCTCAATAGTTACAGACTCAGAAATAGCACAACCTAAGGAAAGCTCATTGTGGGACTGGCTCTAGTGGCTGGAATTCTGCACCAAGGTTGAATTTTGGGAAAGAGACTTGACTTCAGATACAGTATTAGAGGACCACTAAGGTCTATATAAAAGAGACTCCAGATACAGTATTAGGGGACTACTAGGGTCTATATAAAAGAGACTTCAGATACAGTATTAGGGGACCACTAAGGTCTATATAAAAGAGACTTCAGATACAGTATTAGGGGACCACTAAGGTCTATATAAAAGAGACTTCAGATACAGTATTAGGGGACTACTAGGGTCTATATAAAAGAGACTTCAGATACAGTATTAGGGGACCACTAAGGTCTATATAAAAGAGACTCCAGATACAGTATTAGAGGACCACTAAGGTCTATATAAAAGAGACTTCAGATACAGTATTAGAGGACCACTAAGGTCTATATAAAAGAGACTTCAGATACAGTATTAGGGGACTACTAGGGTCTATATAAAAGAGACTTCAGATACAGTATTAGGGGACCACTAAGGTCTATATAAAAGAGACTTCAGATACAGTATTAGGGGACCACTAAGGTCTATATAAAAAGAGAGACTTCAGATACAGTATTAGGGGACTACTAGGGTCTATATAAAAGAGACTTCAGATACAGTATTAGGGGACCACTAAGGTCTATATAAAAGAGACTCCAGATACAGTATTAGAGGACCACTAAGGTCTATATAAAAGAGACTTCAGATACAGTATTAGAGGACCACTAAGGTCTATATAAAAGAGACTTCAGATACAGTATTAGGGGACCACTAAGGTCTATATAAAAGAGACTTCAGATACAGTATTAGGGGACCACTAAGGTCTATATAAAAGAGACTTCAGATACAGTATTAGGGGACTACTAGGGTCTATATAAAAGAGACTTCAGATACAGTATTAGGGGACCACTAAGGTCTATATAAAAGAGACTCCAGATACAGTATTAGGGGACCATTAAGGTCTATATAAAAGAGACTTCAGATACAGTATTAGAGGACCACTAAGGTCTATATAAAAGAGACTTCAGATACAGTATTAGGGGACTACTAGGGTCTATATAAAAGAGACTTCAGATACAGTATTAGGGGACCACTAAGGTCTATATAAAAGAGACTTCAGATACAGTATTAGGGGACCACTAAGGTCTATATAAAAGAGACTTCAGATACAGTATTAGGGGACCACTAAGGTCTATATAAAAGAGACTTCAGATACAGTATTAGGGGACTACTAAGGTCTATATAAAAGAGACTTCAGATACAGTATTAGGGACCACTAAGGTCTATATAAAAGAGACTTCAGATACAGTATTAGGGGACCACTAAGGTCTATATAAAAGAGATTTCAGATACAGTATTAGGGACCACTAAGGTCTATATAAAAGAGACTTCAGATACAGTATTAGGGGACCACTAAGGTCTATATAAAAGAGATTTCAGATACAGTATTAGGGGACAACAAACAAAATCCCACTCTCCTGTTTCAACTTCACACTGTTATGCAACACACCGTAGAAACACTGAGTCTGTGAGATGTGTACGCCATCTAAGACGCGCACAAATACAATTTCTTAAGTTGCGTAATGCCCTGACATTAAAGTCCAGAATTACTCATGTGTACATGCGGCAACGCTTCTCTCACAGCAAGCCTTTATATGACTCCTCTATCTCTGTTTTGTCCAGGTGGCCAACTATGGTGCACCACCACCAAGAACATGATGGAGGGCGAGGAGCTGGTGGCGTTCGCTGTGGACTTTGACTCGCGTCTGCAGGCGGTGAACCACATGTCTCTGAGCGAGGGCATGTACCCAGCCAGGCTGCTGGACAGCATCCAGCTCCTGCCACAGCAGGCCGCAATGGCTTCCATCCTGCCCACGGCCATCGTCAACAGTGAGTGTCCACGCACACATGCACGTACACGCACACACGCACACACACAGAGCTGGAACCAGACGTGCTTTTGTTTAAGCAAAAAAAACACAATCGCACATGCATGCTCTTGTTCTTTCTCCCTTTATTTCTCTCTCTCTCACACACACACACACACAATGTACATTCACTCAAATACTGCACCTAAGTACACATTTGAGGTACTTTGTACTTTACTCCGCTACATTTCAGAGAGAAATATTGTACTTTTTATGCCACTACATTCTTTTGACAGCTTCAGTTACTTAACAAGTTTAGATTTCTGCACACAAAACATGTGTAGTTCACAAAATACGAATGTTTTATTATACATTAAACTACCCAACAATATAAAGGCCTGCAAGTACAGCTGAAACGAGTAGCCGATTAGACACAGAACTGTTTGGATCTTTTTACGGTTTCTAAAATGTGAAGAGTCATTTTAATGTTAATACTTTAAGAACATTTTCCTGATGATAACTACATACATTTACTTGAGTAACATTTTCAATGCAGGACTTTTATACTTGTAACAGATTATTTTTTCACAGTTGGGTATTAGTACAGGATCTGGATACTTCTTCCACCACTGACACACGCACACACACACACACACACACACACACACACACACACACACACACACACACAGTCCACAGCCTGCACTCAGTCACCTGCTTAACAAGGCGCGTGGTCTCCGCCGGGCGTAGATTAACCCAGATGAGTCTCTGCACGAGAGATAAGAGCCATCGACCTTCAAGTTTTGGGTTCACATAAACACACTGAGGATCGAACGAACGTGTTAATTGCAAAATACACGCCTCATGCAAATAGTCTGTTTGTTTACTGAGCGAGGGCTATCTGGGTTCAGCTCAACAGGGAGGCTTCTGTAAGCAGATGGTCCAGTGTTCTTGTTCTCCCCTTGAGAAAGGGCACCAACCCAGTGGTAGCAGCACAGCGATATACAGCAGCCCAGGATTTGGTGGAAAAGCCTTTTAACGCAGGCTTTGAGAGTCAGAACTATAGAAGTGGAGAAGAGGAGTCTGTGTGTTATGGCTGCACAATATATGGGTTTTTATTGTCATCACAATATGAACTGACGCAATATACAAATCGCAAAAGGCTGCGACATGTCACGAAAGAACACTTCAGTAGGAAACTGAACTTTAAAATGTAAATATTCTTTTTGTTTTAGTGGTGCCTTTTATATCAAATCCAAATGGTGTATTTGTTCATTAAAATAACATTGGAAATTATAGATACATATCGTCACCTCTAAGGTGCGCCTTTATTTTGAAATTCACTCTTTATATTTATTCTGTTTATATAAGAGTAGTTTGCTTTTAATTTAAATGTCTGAAAGAGCTCAGTAATGAAATTGACTAATCATACTTTAGTTGTTTTTTGTACAAAAGTTACTGATGGTGTTAATAGTATCAAAAACATATTCTTTGTAATATCAGTAAAAACAATACTATGTCGTGATAAAAAGTGGGATTTCCATGTACACCCCTAGAGTGTACACATGTGTGCACGATCTGTATCTTTATACTTGTATATAAAATAAAAGTACTGTATGTATCCTGATATCATGTCCCCTTTGTCCCCTACCTTGTCCTTCCAGAGGACATCTTCCCCAGCAAGGCATGTGGAATCTGGTTTCGGAGCGAGAGGAACCTGCAGGCCCATCTGATGTATTACTGCAGCGGGCGACAGAGGGAGCCAGAGACGGTCTTGGAGGAAAATGACAGCGGTACCCATCAGACCCCCAGTATGTGCCCCTTCCCACAATGCAACAAGAGCTTCTCTGGAGCCAGGGCCCTGGAAATGCATTTGAGCACCTCACACAGTGGTGAGTGACAATGTCATGGATCTAAAAGATTGTGCAGAAACTAGACTTTTAACACAACAGGGTAACATGTTTCTTGCAAGATGGCTTTCAATTAATTAATAAAAGGGGGGGGGTCTGATTGATGGATTAATTGATAAGCTGTCAACTATTCAATTAATCGCCAATTATACTGAAAAGCGATGAATCGCTTTGAAAATATAAAATATTCTCCGATTCCAGCCTTTTGAATGTATAAAATGAAAATTAAATGAATTCATTAAAATGATTATTTCCTAGTTTCTTCACTCCTCTGTGACAGTAAACTGTATATCTATATATACAGTATTTATATATATATATATATATATATCTATATATAGATATATATACATAAATATATACGTATATAGAACAAGACATTTGAGGGAGTCATCTTGGGCTTTGAGAAAACACTGATCGCCATTTTTCACCACTTTCTGTCATTTTATAGACCAAACAACTAATCGATTACTCGAGAAAATAATCGACCGATTAATCGACAATGAAAATAATCGTTAGTTGCAGCCCTAAAGTGTTGACACAGAAAAAGATGACACAGGGACAGTTTTACACAGGTTTGGAAAAATGACTGTCACTTCCTTTCAAAAATATACATATCCTGCTGTCAGCTAGCACAGCTCAGTTGACTGTTTATCCTTGAGCAAAAAACATATCTAGTGGATGGGAATAAGCTTGGCATAATGCATGAGCATTTGATGGCTTTTACAGTTAACACTAGAGGAGAAGTGGGAGGCGAGATTCTGAGCATTTCTCCCTTTTATCTCCTTCACAGGTGTCAAAATGGAAGAGAGCCTCCCTCCTGGCACCAGCTTGAAATGCACAATCTGTAACTACACGGCAGATTCTCTTATTACATTCCAGCATCACATCATGTCTCACCTGTCACAGGCGGCCTTCAGATGCAATCACTGCCATATCAGCTTCCAGAGCCACAGGGAACTCTTACAGCATCAGGACTTACATGGGCACGGCAGCAAACTTCACAGGGAAGGCGACGGCACCGAGCACTCCCCCAGGGGGCCTGAGGAAAGCCTCCAGCAGCAGCAGCAGCAGCAGCAGGCCCGCGTTGAGCTGGCCAACAGGAAGGATGCTCTGCTAGGAAGTCCCAAAGGGGCCCTCAACAAGGAGACCAGCACAGACGGGGAGGCTGACAAGGCTGAGAAGAAGCCCATGCTGTCTGTTCAGAAAGGAGAGGCCCACCCAGGCAGCAAAGCCAGTTTTTCTTACACTAGGATCAAGTCTGAGCCCTCCAGCCCCCGGCTGGCCTCCTCCCCTGTGCAACATAACATGCCTACATTTCCCATGGGCCCCTTCTTGTCTCAGTTTGCTTTCTCCCAAGACATTTCAGTAGTCCCGCAGGCTTCTGAGATTCTGGCTAAAATGTCAGAGCTAGTGCACCGGAGGCTGCGCCATGGAGGAAACAGCTACCCCCCTGTCATCTACAGTCCTCTAATGCCCAAAGGGGCCACCTGTTTCGAATGCAATATCACCTTCAGCAACCTGGACAACTATTTGGTCCACAAAAAGCACTACTGTAACAGCCGCTGGCAACACATGGCAAAGTCGCCCGACTTCTCCGGCCTCTCAGATAAGGTTCCCGAGGCGGTGAGCCCCAACAGTGGTCACAGTTCTGTTAGCATGTTGACCAGCTGCCACCCCACAGAGGGCGACAACCACCTCATGCAGTCTGCCTGTCTGAACTCCAATGTGTTGGACATGATCAGTGCTGGGGCTAAAGGGCCTGATAAGGATCTAGCAGCACAGGTGAAGAAGGTCTCTACCCCAACTGGGGCTGAGGAGAGGCTGAATGGCAAGCAGATGGAGGGAAAAAGCCCCAGTACGGGTTTGGTGGAAAGTGACAATGACCCAAACAAGACAACCTGCGAGGCCTGCAATATCACCTTCAGTCGTCATGAGACCTACATGGTCCACAAGCAGTACTACTGTGCCACCCGTCATGACCCACCAATGAAACGCATGTCCAGCAACAAGGTACCCTCCATGCAGAGAACCATAAGGGCCCGCAAGCGCAGAAAGATGTATGAGATGTGTCTCCCTGACCAGGACCACCAGAGGCCCCCTATGGGTCAGCCAGGTTTCCTCGGAGTTCCTCCTATGAACCCTTGTACATCCCAGGAAGCTGTAGAGAGCCTAGCAGACCGTTTCCACCCACGTTGTGACATCTTCCCTGGTATGGTACCCAAACACCTGGAGGCCTCTCTGACTGTCACTAAACCTATTCTGGCTCCCAAATGCAATACAGTGGAGCAGCTGGAGCTGGACGCTCCCATTGATCTCAGCAAAAAGTGTTCGCCAGCCTCTGACAAAACATGTAGCTCCCCTAAAAGACTGTTGGACTATCACGAATGTGCAGTGTGCAAGATAAGTTTTAACAAGGTGGAGAACTACCTGGCGCACAAACAGAACTTTTGCCCTGCAACAGCCGCCGCTGTCGCTGCTCAACAACAACAACAACAACAGCAGCCACCGCAGCAGCAACAACACAATGAGACTGGCAGCCTGGAGCCGACCATGTTCCCAGATGTGAAGAGTGAAGGCAATAACAACCCAGATGACGCCTACGATAAGAGCCCAGGCAAATGTGAGAAGAACGGCAATGGGAAGGTGATGGTGCAGAATGGAGGCATGTTCCCCCCTCACCTGGGCACTCTGCCGGGACTCAAGCCTTTTGCTGAGCCCCAGCTCATCCCGTCAAAAGATGAGAACAAGAATATGTTTCTGCCCCACTGCCTTTATCCCGGAGCAATAAAGAAGGTGAAAGGTCCCGAGCAAATATCGCCGTATTTTGGGATAAAGCCAACAGATTATGTGACCGGGGGATCAGTGATGCAGGGCGAGGCCAGCGAACAGGAGCAGGGCGTTAATGGGGGAGGAGGTGCAGGAGGAGAGACAGGAACAACCAGAGAGCAGGCCCAGCAGCCTGCTGCTAATGGCTGCCCCCACCCTGGCAAAGAGCCCCTTCCCCTACTGCCCAAAAACCGGGGCATGGTCATCGTCAATGGGGGACACAAGCCAGAGGAGCGTTCAGGCACAGCTCCACCGCAGCAGGAGAATCAGCCCCAGCCAGACGGCCAGCCTCCCAATCCCTCACCTACGTGGGCCACTGAGAACCAGGCCGACTCCAACGAGAACATGTCGCCTTCCTCCAAGTCTCCAAACGAGGAAGCGCCACCCACAGCCAACAAAGGCGTGAACAGCTCTGGAAGTGGCAAGTACTGCCGCCTCTGTGATATCCAGTTCAACAACTTGTCAAACTTTATTACCCACAAGAAGTTTTACTGTTCATCACATGCTGCAGAGCATGTAAAATAAGTTGAGAAGAATACCACGTTCTTGTTCTCCCCGCCCCCCCCCCCCAAAAAAACACTTCCCCCTTTTTTCTCTTTTGTTTTGGTACACTGTTGTGTCTGGGATAGTGCATCACGCAGTGCTAAATGCTGCTTGTGGACAATCAAGAGAAGCTTCTTCTTTCATCGTTTTAAGACTGAAAAATGCAAAACCATTGGTTTAAAAAGAAAATGAAAAGAAAAAAGGAATCAAGAATAATATTGGTGCCACTTTCACGTTAATTTATTTTACAATCAGTATTAATAGGAGTAGTGATCTTAATTTAAATTCAAAATGAAATTTATATCAGAGTTGTTTGTAATGTTATTGTATAGTCATTCTTGTGTAGCACACATATTGTTTACACTGTAGTGTAGGCTCAATGAAACAAATAGACAATACAAAAATGAGATGCATTTTAGACACAAAAATAGCTACTGAGGCACTTGTGTATTCTTATTTGCTGTACCAGTTTCTGTATATGCCCACAATGTCACTTGCAGATCGCTACTAATGACTTGTTTGCCTTAAAAGAAAATCACCATTTGGGGGTGATAACCAGGCACAACCTTGCATCTCACATTTTGGCATATACACATGGCTTTGCATACATATGTGGCTGTTTGTCCCTGTCTCTTTTCTTCAACTCAGATGTGGATGTTTTCATGAGGATGGCAGCATTCTTGTATAGTACTCGTATTTCTGTTTGATGATACACTTTGGTCTCCCTTTTTGAAATTTGCTCTCAATGCAATACTTTGTAAATGAGGGAACATTACTGATAGCAGTATTATGAAATGGGGACTGTGCATATAATTATTTGTAACCCATAGGGGAAAAAAAGAAGTTGTACAAGAATTACGTTTATTGCTGATGAACAAGATGGGTGGGAGGTCAGTGGGGATACTGATGTAAAATGATCATTCCAATGTCCTGATTATGGGAGAAAATGTTTTCTTAAAACGTTGTTGCTATGCATGTATATGGATGGAATTAAATTCCAGATCTGTTGGAAATTTTTATTTTGATGTGGTGTCATAATTAAACTTAAATCCTCAGGATAAACCAATGCAGTCTGGTCTTTCTTTCGCGCTACTGTAAATTCATCAAAACAGTTCATGCTCGCCACAAATAAATAAGTATAGTACAGTTTAAATTGTCGCAAAAGTGGATGGAATCCAAAATTAGCTGTGCAGGCCAGATTCATCTGTTCGCAAATTATAAATTCAATCAAAACAAAATAAGTCCAAAGATTGAGGTCTACTTTGGGTTGTAATGTAACTTTTTAATACTGTAAATGCAAGTAACAACATGACTGAAGCTGACACAATAGAGAGAGAGAGAGGGGAACTTAATGTACCTTTCCCTGTGGCTATAACAAGGAAGATTATTAAGACAGAACTGAATGAAAGTTTAAAAAAAAATAATAAGCATCAGGTTGAGCAGTGACGTGTGTGGCCTTTCCATTGATAAGCAGTAATGTGTTAATGTAATTCTCAGGCCAATCAGGTACAGAGACTGAAATAACTTGAAAGATAAGATTTTCTGAATCTAAGACAGCAAATATTTCATCCCACTGAATACCTCCAGTTATTTTCAATTTAAACTCTCCCAATGAAGCAAAAAACATATGTTCACAAATTGACTTCTTGATGAACCTACACCAGACATGTACACAATCTCTACAGATTGCTGCAGGGAAAGGTAAAAAGATAACTTGAATATTTAAAACATATTCAGTGATTACCCTGTCCATGTCTGGGGTATTGTTACACGTTGGCCGAGGGTCACTCGCTCTGCTGTTTGGCCTGTCGTTGGTTGACTAGCTTCCTCAGGTGCTGGCTGATGGCAGATGGCTTCTTGTAGATCATTCGCCGGTCTGCTCCTTTTATGTGAATGTGATTGGCTGATGGATAGGACTCCTCCAGAAACGTCTTTTGAAGCTTAGCTACCATCTGGTGCAGTGAAAAGATGATTTATTATGGATTTTATACAACCGTTGGTACGGTATCATGTGTTAATAATACATCACGGAGGTGTGCAGCTACCTGGTTTAGATGTTCTGGTATTTGCTGGTCAAAGGAATCCCCAGTGATCACACTCACCGACGTCCGGCTGGACAGCGGCTTAAACTGTGTGATGTCCCTTTAAAAACAACATAAACGTTTCAATGCTAATGTTTCAATGTTCATTTTTAATTCCACATTAAACGTGCAAATCACAAACCCATCCAGAAAAAAAAATGACAAAAAGCATAACCATACCTTACTTGAGCGGCACTTTCATTCAAAAAGTAATGCTCATCCACAGCACTGCTCTGGTGGGCGGGGTTACTTAGTAGGTATTTCTATAAAGGACAGAGAGATAGAGAAGAAAAGTCTAAAAAATTAATAAATTATTCATTTATTTAGTTTTCCAAGACACTACTTACATAACAGTCAGAGGCAAGAGAAAGCTAAACGACAGCAAGCCAATACACACAAGTGGGCATTGTGAAAATATATGATCGTGATCAATCCTGAAGGCATCCACTATCTACTTGTATTTTTTTAATCAAGGTATATTATCATTTTATACAACCTATTTAGAGCAAGCAAATTATAGAGATTATAGAGGGCTATTTAATGTCCTTGTACTTCTTTTCCCGAACTTTATATAACCTCATTGACTAAGGCAGTGTTTTTTAAATGGGGTTACGCGTATATTTATATAGCTTTTCTTCTTAGCAAAAATGTTTAAAAAAAAAGAGGGTATATTATTGAAAAAAGGTTTGAGAACTACTTTACTAGGGCGTGTGCGCTACTTGAACAAACCAATAGAGTGATCTACCCAACTGGATGGCTATGCTGATTGGCCGAATTACTTCCCGTGGCTCTTCCTTGGGTGACGTATTGTAAACCATGCAACTAGAGTTGTAGCTACAGTTGTACTATTAAATTTACATGCCCATGCTAAAGTTGGTTAAAAAGAGGAATAAAAAAGTAATCTTCTGGAATTTGATCTTAATCCCTTAATTCCAAAAAATTGGAAAAAATTCAACCTTTAAGGACACCAATTTTCTTTGTGAATGAATAATGTATTGTAAATCAATAAATGTTCTTCCTTAAAATACATGGGGCATAAATACACACACCCCTATGTTAAATTCCCATAGAGGCAGGCAGATTTTTATTTTTAAAGGCCAGTTATTTCATGGATCAGAATACTATGCATCCTGATAAAGTTCCCTTGGCCTTTGGAATTAAAATAGCCCCCCCATCATCACATACCCTTAACCATACCTAGAGATTCTCTTAAAGCCCATGTTGCAGGTTTAATTTTGCAACGAATTTGTGCAATTTGCTTGTTGGTAGTAAATATTTGAACTGTTATCCATTGTTTTTGATGGTGTTGGATATTGCAAAACTGAATATATATCAAAAAATGGGCACAATTTTACAGTGTTTCATTTTCCCCCCACAATGCATTGCATGACGTCACATTAGGGAGATAACAGAGCAGCCTGCGTTGTATTTACCACTGGTCTGGCCTAATGTGGCTTCTGGTCTTTAATATTAACAGTCTATGGTCTCGATTGAGTCCATGTGACTTTATTATATTTATAATAATATTGGAGGGAAAGTGAAACACAGCTTAGACGGGGGTGTTGTTCGGCTTTTCACAAGTTTAGACCGCTAGCTAACGCTGTGCCGCCGGACGTTAGCACAACAGCGTTAGCCTAGCCTGCTAGGTAAATATTACGACTGCCTTTGGTGTTGCCTATATATGCGTCCATGTTGTCAACATCATACATGTAGCATTAGTGCGCCTGTTGTACCATAATTGTATTGAATGAAATAGTAAGCTTCGCTCCTACGAGATGGGGGGTTTGTTACGTTACACACAAAGCTAACTGGCTATAGTTAGCCTGTACGGATGCTAGCGGATATAACTAACGTCGCGTAGCCAGCCAGCAACTTCGGCAGTAGAGTTTCGGTAAGCTAACACGACCGCATTGTCGCCCACAATCAACCTGCAGTGATGTTTGAAATATAAACAATTACAATCCTGGTGCGTGCTGGTTGGGGAGGACCATGATCCTGTCTGAAATGTCACAAACGGATTTAGGCATCTTCAGATCAGCTGATCGCGGGGCTCGCTCCCCGACCGGAGGGGCTCGCTTCCCGACCGGAGGGGCTCGTTCCCCGACCGGCGGATCACTCCCCGACGGAGGCGAGCTCCCCGACCGGCTCGCTCCCCGACCGGAGGCTCGCTCCCCGACCGGACGCTCGCTCCCCGACCGGAGATTCACTCCCCGACCGGCTCGCTTCCCGACCGGAGGCTCACTCGCCTACAGCACCCGCACTCCACCGCAGCTTCGCCGCCACACACACAAGCACCGGCCAAACAGCGACACGGTTTCACCGGAGGAAGGGTAAACACTTAGAAATAACACTCGGGGATGCCTTCTATTACTATATCTAGATAAGTGTACCAGTACTTATCTGAACTAACGACATGATCCCTGTCACTAGATTGAAAGAAAACGTTGACGTTCACTCGGTGCTATTCACTGACAGTAAAAAGTAAAGTCATTGTATGCACTGCTGCGTTGCTAAAATAAAGGAGATAAATGAAGGAGACTTCCCCACAATCTTGACAATTCCTCATTTGCCCTCTCACGTCTGGTAGGTTGGTAATTATTCGGCTGCTGGCCTTTCCTCCTCTTCCTCATCCCAGTCAGTCTCCGTAGTTCCAGTGCCAGGCTGAGACTTAACTCCCCTACGTGACGTCATCGCCGAATTCACTTCATAAACCCGCGAACACCAAAAATGACCAAAAACTAACTTTTAACACTATTTGGAGACATTTTTAAAAATGATATACATATCTTGAGTGTTTTTTTGTACCCAATAATCAACAGTGGTGGTTAACTTGCAACATGGGCTTTAATGCAAATCAAACCAGCTATTAGGCTAACTGAATTAGCCCCATGCCAATTCGGTGTTGACATGACAAGTTAGGGTTAGGGTTCATGTGTTCATGACAGTGTCATGTCACGGTAACGCAGATACCTTAAAGTGTTACCAACTGGAAAAATGAACATACAATGCTTTTGTGCATTTATCAGAAACAGAAATATGTTAAACTTCTTGTATGTGAACGTGTCCTGTGAGCTTCGTTCTTGAGCCCGGGATGTGGGCCACACATTATCAGGAAAAGCAGGTTACATTTACTTAATAATACTATTCATTCATCATTTTCAAATAGTAGGGACTTAGAATAACTTTAAGGCAACATATTTTTGGATACATAATGAAGAACAAATTCAGAGAAATCCATGGATATTTTTCTGAATAATCCCAATGAAAGATCTGTTTTTCATGATTATTTATTGCATTGCACTACTCAAGTAGTGCAATACAACTTTTAATCTCTTTATCTGTTGCACTAAGCCAACTATAAGACAGTATCACATGCACAGAACAATAGTACCCCTAGCAAAGGCATGATACACAAAAATTACAAACAAACAAAAAAAGTATGAATTGTAGAAGCTCCCCTCTGTTTTCTTTTCTTTCTTTTTTTTAAATAAATTGGTCAAATGGTTTCCAGATTTTCTCATACACTCCCAATTAGTTTTTGTTTTTTTTAATAATTAAGATTTGTTTAGTAACTCTAGTAAGGAAGCTTTGGTGCCGGTAATGTGGCAGCAAATAATTCAGCCCCAGTTCAATTAAGCAGTGGTTACAAAACAAGCCCTTGAGAAACAGACCGCATGCTCTATTGAGTCCTGTGAGCTTGTGAGTGTGTATGCATGTTATAACCTTTGCTAGCTTCGTCGGAAAAAAAAAACCTTTCCTCTGTCCTTGGAGAATTCAAGCACAATGATGGCCTTATCTCCTTGGCAACAACTGTGATACTTGAAAAGCTGAAATACTATAGGTCCCTCATCACTGCTGCCATCGAATGGTGGGTGGCTGGCAGCGGAGAACAAGGCGTCTTAACGAAGTGGTCGCATTCATCCCGAAGCATCACTCACACACACACACACCTAATATGTAGCGCTCCATGAACGTCAGAGATGTCACTGAGTCACTAAAGTTGTTTTTCCAAACAAAAACAAGAAAAAATCTATTTGAAGAAGAACAGAGTGGCGATATTGGTGCCTTCACAAAATATTAACACAATGAGAGTTTTGGTAAACAACATTGTGGATACAAGGACTAAGTGGGTAAAGGCAAATTTTAAAAAAACAGCTACAACAGTCTGGTAGGTTCAGATAATTACATCCCTTTACTGTAATGCAGCCTTTAAAACCATGAAAAGACAACAGTATCACACAATATCATGATATTACAATGTCCAAAATCTAAGATGATATCTGGCCTCAAAATTGATGTTGATATATTGCCCAGCCCTAGTTTAAATGTGTAATGAAATGCATTTCATAGATTCAAAAAATATTTAGGTATAAGCTAATCAGCTGAACAAATATATAACAGAAGTGTGAATCAAATGTGGGTAGAACAGTTCCATATAGCATAATGTATTAGTTTCTGTTACTTTCTTTGATTACTTTGTATGAATGGTAATAATTCATGTAATGAAGGTAAGTGTAATAAGCTTCTTTTGTTTACTTTCTTTTATATCCTTCTGTTCGGATTTTGTTTGTTTTTGTTTATTTTATTGCAAGAAAAAGCATTGATTTTGTGTTATTTTTATCGTTTATTGCCAGTGTATTGGATGTTGTAAGTTACAAATGACCAAAAAACACTAAAACAAACTAAATGCAACAAATAGCTACTGAATTAGATCTCCTGCAATGATCTCTCTCTCACTATGTCCCTAATGCACCCAACATGTGTTTGTTTCCTGCTATAATAAGGTGTCACTCTACACAGAGCATTGTCTCATGTTACCAAAGATATTGGTTGTTGTTCATCACCAGAATCCATTACTACTCCTCTCTGCCCAAGATGTTTTCCATAGCAAGTAAAGAAAAAAAATGACTACAGGACCTCATGACAGGCAGATCATCCGAGTATGGACAAGTGCAAAATAAAAAATCCCCTCCTGTAGAGAAACTTCATCTGCTATGCACAGCTCATATTAACAGCCCTTTTCCCTCACTGACTGTATGACCTGTCAAAAGGCTGACTTTACAATATAGCCGGCGTCAGAAGATACAGTGCAATAGCAGCGTCATGTCAGTTTTAGGAACAGGTTCAATTTTCATTTGTTCGAAAATGACGCCTGGCTTCATATCATGCCAAAATTCAGTCTCTGCAATCATCATCCACTCATATCTCTGCTGAGGAGGGGACATGATTATTCTCGCACTAGCACCATCCTGTGGCTGTGTAGGAAAGATGGGAGGAGTTTGTTTCAAATGCCTGAAACACATCACTTTTTCCTTTATATACTAAATTACGTTAAGGAAAGCCCAGAAATTGTCTAACAGTTATTTTCATTGTCAGTTAATGTCTTCAAATGTCTTGTTTTGTCCACAAGTCAAAGATATTCAGTTTTCTGTCACCGAGGGGTAAAGAAACGAGAAAATATTCACATTTAAGAAGCTGGAATCAGAGAATTATTTTTTTCGTAAAAATGACTTAAACCTATTAATAAAACTTAAAACACACAAATGTGCGTCACAGCTACAGCACTTGAGGCATACTTCATGTATGTGTGAAAATATGTGTGTGTGTGTCATGTGTGTGTGTCTGTGTGTGTGTGCGCGCCTGACCTGGCGCTGGATGACCTCCTCTGAGACATTTTCGCCTTTAATAGTCGGTTCAATCACCCCGAGGATGATCAGCATGCGGCTCAGCCCTGTAGCCGCTGAAAACTGCCTGGTTTGGAGTGAGGGCAACAGCTTACCATACCTGAACACACACACACACACACACACACACACACACACACACACACACACACACACACACACACACACACACACACATGAAACTTTGGCAGGAGACAAACTAAAGCCTTAAGGTCTAACAAGTGTAACCATACTGTTTTGTTTTATTAAAAGTCCCATATCATGCTCATTTTCAGGTACATATTTGCATTTTGGTTTCTACTAGAACTTGTTTACATGCTTTAATGTTCACAAAACACATTCTTTTTCTCATACCGTCTGTCTGAACATACCTGTATTCAAACTCTATATGAAACGCTCCATTTAAGCTCTGTCTCTTTAAAGTGATGGTTCGGAGTAATTTCACCCTAGGGTATTTTGCACCACGACGTCAAACCAAACAACCCCTCAGAAGCTTTTTTCAGCTAGGTCGAACAATGGGCGAGTTAGCATTATCAGCTAGTTAGCTTAGTGCAGACGCTAATGGAACCAACTGTATATCTTGTAAATTACCCCACTAATAATTTCCGAAATGATACCAAACTTTTACAGTAGTACAAATAGGTAATGTACTCATAAAACGATGGATTGGGAAGTTTGTAAGTACACCAGGAGTTTATTTAAATAACAGCTTCTGCTCTCTGCTGCTAGCGATAAGATACAAATTATAACACCGAAAAGAGATACAACAAACATATTTATTAATTTAATGATTAAATAAGGTAGTGTCTTCAAACTATAACTTGTCTCCTGCTAGTTGTACTACAGCACTTACTTTTTAAAAAATAACTTAAATTAATAAATATGTCTTTTGTACAGAAGACATGAAGTAACCATTAATAATTAAGCATTCATTTGGAGTCCAGTTTCTGTTTTACCAACTCTGCTATTAGCTCTTTCTGTGTTCACCATTTAGATCTTTAGCTTACTAAATGCTTCGCCACCTACTACTGTTGGAGAAAGGATGAAAAGAGACTTTGTGGGCTGTAAATCCAAATCAATCACCATGCTAAAAGATAAAGATGCAGAGATGTGCCAAAGAGCTGAGAGAGACTGCAAAGGTTCATCACTTTCAGTGAGTCTCTATCATAGGTTTTTCCAATACTATTTTAAGTACTTGTGGGCGGCTGTGGCTCAGTGGTTTGGCGGCTGCCTGCCAATTGGAAGGTTGGGGGTTCAACCTTCCAATTGGGGTACCTGCAGTCCCATGTCGAAGTGTCCTTGGGCACTCAACCTTACCATCGGAGTGTGAATGTGTGTCTGATGAGCAGGAGGCCAGTCTCGGCCACAGTGTGTGAATGGTAAATGGTTCCTGTACTATGCAAGTATGTATGTCTAGTTGTTAAGACCAGAAAAGCGCTATATAAATACAGCCAATTTACTTGGATTTTAAACATAAACGGCAACAAACTGATCCGCAAGGCCAGTGACGTTGTGGGGGTGGAGCTTGTCCATCTTGGACAATGTTTCGCACCCACTCCATGACTTGCTGCTCAATCACAGGAGCATTTTCAGTGAAAGACTCATTCTCCCAAAATGCACCACAGAGCGCCACTGTAAGTCATTCCTGCCTGTGGCCATCAAACTATATAACTCCTCCCTCTGAGTGTCTGACACACAGACACTTAGTGAGTTTGAAACTGGACAATATTATCTGTTTTGTGCAATAAGACTGGCTTGAAATGGGTGCAATACTCTACTGTATACATATGTAACTGTATTAACTATGTAAATACCGTACATATCCACACTCCTTATATTTCTTTATTTATATATCTACTTGATATTTATACTATTTGTGAAATTGCAACACAGAATTTCCCTTTGGGTAATAAAGTATTTCTGATTCTGACTGATTCTAAAAAATAAAATAAAAAGTTATTCTTAGTTTCTGCTGCTCAACGACATGCTAAAGTTCCAAAATGGCTCAAATACAACAACAAGGGTGATTTTATGATCACAATAAAACACACACACAGCGCTGCACAAGAAGGTCTGGCCCTTCCTTCCACACAGCATTTCTGGATAGGAGAAAAACATGCTCTCACAATTGTCTAAGCTCCGGACACAGTGCAAAATAACATGTTTTGGTGGAACACTTGCACCCTGCAAAAAAATAATACAATATTAGATGAAGTCAACTGTACACAATACAGTAATGTGAACTATTTAAATTAGCTGGATACTTGGTTATACGTAATTTGCTTTGATCAGTGTATTGCTGTGTGTATTTGTCCATAGCAAATCCCTGCCAATCATTCCCAAAACGTCCCAGTTAGAGAGTAAATGCCATAAACATATTCTTTATAAATCTTTACAATCATTTCTCGAAAGAAGCGAGCAGACCTGCCTTGTGGCACGATCCAAATCTTTAAAACTTGCCATTTTCAGCATGTAACGTTGCTCAGAAGTTTCGGTTAATGTTCCTCGCTCCGACCGGAGTTAAAAGTAAACTCAAAGAAAGCAGAAAGTCAGGGACATTCGGTGGCACCGCAACTTTAAGTAAACGAACCGTCTAAGATATAGACTTCAATAACAGTGACTCAAGCAAAGTCCTACAATTCCTCCCGTTTTTTTCAACCCTAAAATCTCAAACTTTCTCTTCAAAAACATTTGCTTGGGGAATGAGAAATACTCTTTTTCCTGGCAGACGAGAGGAGAAGAAGAGTTGTGGGATTTTGTAACTCAGGAGGCCCAATCGGTCTCGGCTCACTGGTGCTCTGAATTGGCTGGTCTCAGCCTGTGGAGCCCAATCAATAGTGGCGTGCGCCTGCTGCCGCCTGCTGCTGCCTGCTGCCCCTACACCCAGCCAACACGCTGTAGATCAGCCCCCCTTGCACCGGGGAACACTCGTCCCTGTCTTAGTCTCCTGATCTGGGCCACACTTACTGTAGTGCCGGGCCCCTGTGTCCTATCACTCTCTCGCTGCTATTTTCAATCCTGCAGTACATTTCAACACCTGATGAATAACTATGAATCACCTTATCAACTTCAAAATATCAGCTTATATACTACATCAATGCAACTAATGCTTATTTTAACATTTGTTGATTATTTTACACACAAATTACTTATATGACCTTTTCCAACTGGATGATAAGTTAATATAAAAGAAGAGAAGCGGATATGTCCAATGTGTTGTTGAAATTATGAGGAAGATTATTTCCATTTTAATAATGTCTTGCCTTATTTTAGTAAGACAAATGGACATGGAGGACGCTCTGATGAAGACTGAGATGGCTGTTCCCATGTGAAACATAAGAAATAGACAGTTATCGTAAAAAATTATCTTTACCAAGATGAGCCGTAGATGTTTGTCTGTTTCTACTGTTTTTTTGTTTGCTTGTTGTTTGTTATTCATGTATTTCTTTACATGATTTGTATATTCGAGACTGGAAGCCTCATAAATAGTGTTGTTATTCCATATGGGATGGGCCAAATGTTTGGCATAATGCAGAAATAAAGTAAAACTATATTATCCAGTCTATTAAATGCCACCTGATCTCGCCTTTAATACCACTGTGAGGTTAACATTTGGTTGTTGTTGTTTTTTTAAAGATGGTTATTGGATGGATTGCTGTAAAATGTGGTTAATAAATTCATGTAGTTTTATTCATTTTTTGAATTTTGGCCAATATTTGATAGTGGCAGTAGATATACGTAGAGGAAAATTGGTGAGAGAGGGATATGACCACTGAGGTTTGGGGGAACAAATTGAGACAGGATAGTATTGCAATATACACAGATGCCAAGTATCAATATTTTATTGTATAAATTAGCATATGAGAATTTTAATTTTTGGTACTAGAACTGCCCATGGAAAGGTGCCCTGAGACATTTCTAAAATAAAAAACTAATTGTTTTCTAAGAAGAATGTACATCTCATGTCAGTCAGTCTGACATTTGTTTCATTTGTAAAGAAATACATAACATGGATTTTCTGCATTGTCTGCTGGTATGTTTGCTGGAAACTGATACAATGTAGTTGCCGTCGGCGATAAAACAGGAAATCTTTAGGTTAATCCTTAGTAAAATAAAAACTGATTCTAGATTTGTAAAAGTGAATTGATTTTTTTCCCACCCCTAGTATCTCGTACTGCACAACCCATTAGTGCAGTATATTGTATTTTAACAGGCAGACCGCAGCGCTGCTTCACTGCCATTATATGGATCATATCAAACTGACATAAAACATGCACTTCAGTTGTAAAATAACCCATTTCACCTGATGTTGATATGACATGAAATATCAAGCTCTGCTCCGGCAAAGCATGTCAGCACTGACTGGTCGGACAATGCTGACGCAAACAGTGGAGAATGGTTGTTCAAATGGCTGTGTAAAGAAAACATATCTGCCATATTCAGTCCCTACAGGTCAATAATAGATACACGCAGTTGTGTGATTGGTCCTTTGTGTGTGTTGCTTTGTCTCCCTCCCTCCCTTTTTTCCTCTCTGTGTTTTTGTGGCCCTGGGACACGTTCCTATGTCCCAGTGTGTTGTTTGTAACTGCTCGTGAAATTATGTTTCCTGAATATAAAAAAATTTGATCACAAAAAAATAATAGATACACGCAGAATGGAGGCACAGAAACACGTTGACTGTTCTCATTTTCAGTCAGAGAAAACCTTTTAAAATCAGACCTCCGCAGAGTGACATTTTGACATTTTCATCTTCCTTGCCACAGTTTTCCCCCCCGAAGTCATTCTGGCACCACAATTTAGAACTGACTCTTCGACCTGGCTCTTAAGGGACTTCTCAGTCTCTGTGCATTTTCCACCTGTCACCCTCTTCCTACCCCTTGATACCAAAAATAAAAAAGGATTAAAAAAAAATATATGACAAAAAAAAAAAAAAAACTCTTTTGCTATCAGCCCCCTAGTTCGAATCTGGTCAAATCATTCCTGGGTCTGGCATTGAACATTATTTCAAGGATTCTCCAGCCACCTGTCCTGTTCCCTCCTCTTTTTTTCCATTTTTAATTCTGCCCCGGAGTGAGGATTATGCGAAGCAAGGCATGCGTGTCAAAGGGAAATTTAGTGGGTAAAGACAGCCAAGATTGGCGGGATGAATTAAACAGATAACGGGAGGAGACGAAGTGGGGGAACCATGTAGAGCAAAACGCCTCACCGATGTTGGTCATTTCAGAGGGGCTCTTTTTTTTTTCTTCCTCCCCACAGGAGCGAGGAGGCAATATCTAAATTAATAAAGTGATGAAATGAGTTTGTGCCGTGGACTTTCTGCTGTTTGACTTTCCCATCTGGATTAGTGCAGGCTGAATGGACGCTCTGTTACTTTTGTTACAACTGCGCAATTCACTGTCGGAATTTGGCCCTGCAGTGATAAGGCTCCCCCCCCACTCCTCCTCCTCCTCCTCCTCCTTTACCATCTCATTTCATATGCAGGGCCTCTGTTACCTGAGAGCCTGCTCACACACAAAACACCAACTATTACACCAGCTTCTGCCAACTATTACAAGGAACAAGGAACATTTAAACATGGACAATTACATGAGGCTCAACCAACTATTACGCTGAAGGGACTTAGATATTTTGAAAAAAGAAGGGCATATGGACGTGGACAGGTACATGGTGAGACCTCTAACTCATGCATAGCCAATTTGGCCATATTTTAAAAGTCCCATGGCATGAAAATGTCACTTTATGAGGTTTTTTAACATTAATATGAGTTCCCGCAGCCAGCCTATGGCCCCCCAGCGGCTAGAAATGGCGATACAGTATTAGGGGACCACTAAGGTCTATATAAAAGAGACTTCAGATACAGTATTAGGGGACCACTAAGGTCTATATAAAAGAGACTTCAGATACAGTATTAGGGGACCACTAAGGTCTATATAAAAGAGACTTCAGATACAGTATTAGGGGACCACTAAAAAGGTCTATATAAAAAGAGACTTCAGATACAGTATTAGGGGTCTATATAAAAGAGACCACAGTAAGGTCTATATAAAAAGAGACTTCAGATACAGTATTAAAGGGGACCACTAAGGTCTATATAAAAGAGACTTCAGATACAGTATTAGGGAACCACTAAGGTCTATATAAAAGAGACTTCAGATACAGCATTAGGGGACCACTAAGGTCTATATAAAAGCATCCCTAGAGCACCATGTCATGGGACCTTTAAAGAATTCTGACTTGTAAGAGACTGTTTCATGGTTGTGCGTAGAATCAACAGCGTACCCCCACAGACCCCTCTGCGTCTATGCCGGACCCTACGCCTGACGTGCACACGTTTTGAAAAATGTAACTACGTGTTGCTAGGCCGTGGCTTGGTAGCGTTGCATTTCCCTAGACTCATTTCCTGGTTCTTCTTCTCCATAAACAACATTAAATCAAGGAGAGGGTTAACTTCTCCTGCTACACATGTCTCACTGTGGTCAGAAAACACAGGGGAGACACTTTTTTTTTCTTTCAATATGACTCTAGAGTTGGTACTCGCTCCAGAGCTAATCGCCGTCACTCTCTCACTTTCTCCCTCGCTCTATCACCCACTCCCCACACACACCGGCTTGACGCACACACCAGCTATAAACACCAAGCCACTTACGTAGGCTACGGCAAAAGCTCTGAGTGGAGCATCCTCACAACCATAAAACAGCCTTTAGATTCAAGAAGCAAACAAACAAGTCTTAAAGCGGCCATATTCTGCTCATTTTCAGGTTCATAATTGTATTTTGAGGTTGTACCAGAATAGGTTTGCATGGTTTCATTTTCAAAAAACACCATATTTTCTTGTACCGCACATTGCTGCAGATCCTGTTTTTACCCTGTGTGTTTAGGTCTCTGCTTTAGCTACAGAGTGAGACATCTCACTTGTTTTAGCTACAGAGTGAGACATCTCACTTGTTTTAGCTACAGAGTGAGACATCTCACTTGTTTTAGCTACAGAGTGAGACATCTAACTTGTTTTAGCTACAGAGTGAGACTATCTAGGTACAATCCCATCAGCTAAATAACTCTTTCTCCAACTTTGGTCAGTCCAAGGCAGGATCAGCTGGGAGACTTCTTCTAGACCAGGACCACTTGTGGAACACCTGCAGAACAGGGACAGGAAGTAGTTCTTTTGGAGATTATGGTCAACTGGTGTGTGTTGTAGCAGTGTTTTGCCATTGAGAATGCGCTAGCATGCTACGGTTCGCCACTTCGTCTCGGCTAGTGACGTAGAAAGCCGTGCAGATGTTGAACAGCTCACCTGGAGACTGAAGGTCTGAACATTAATTCCCAACATTTACATGGAGCATAGTTTCGCTTTGCCAGACCTTCTTCCACAGCACCGCAGAGGAGGGTCTGGCTACTCTACACAGCACTCCGTGTTGGTAGAAAAAGTGCTCTGGATTATTGGCATTTCATTAAACCAATTACAATAACCATGGGTGGTGCTAAGTCCCGGGCAGAGCCACGGTGTCTCTTCAAAATAGGCTCTATAACCACTATAACCTAAATAACCTAAATAACCTAAACTCCTTTTAGGTCAAAACTCAAAACCTATTTGTTTAGAATGGCTTTTTATGTTTAGTAGTGGTGTAACAATTTCATTCTCCACCTCCTGTTTCTATGTAACCTATTCTGATTTTAGTGTTTTCTATGTTTTATTATTTTTGTTGTATGATATGTTGTTTTATTCATGGTTTCTGATGTGAAGCACTTTGGATACCCTCTGGTTGCTGTAAAGTGCTATATAAATAAATGTAGATTAATTGATTGAGTCAACTGAGCAATTTGTGCCCAAAAAAAAGCTGTCTCCATCGTCTGAAAACAACTTGATTAATTATCGTTATTGAACTAAAATGTGCAATTAATCATGATTTTAGGTCATATTGTGAGATGGTACTACTTTGAGTGAGTACTAGACTTTAAGTGATTGTTTTGATGATGATGATGATATACTGTACATGTAGATATTTACAGTATTGCGTGGGTTTGGTGCTCATATAATGTGGACTAGGCACCTGCATTTTTGCTATTTTGTACATAAAGCCCTAGAAAAGGAAATTATGCTGCGTTCCAGACAGTTTTAGCCCATAAAACGACTTTAAGTCATGACTCGCTGGCGTTCCAGGCAAAGTCACGACAAACCCTTCTAGCTAGCGTTAGCTAGCGGCTACATAACTGCGACGTTAGCTAGCGCTAGCTGATACTAGCGACATCTAGTCGGCGACATATTTTAGGCTTCATTTAATAAACATAACCTGTAGTAGTACACAATCGTATGTGTATTGTTTTGATTACAATGTGAAGAATTACTTTACATTGCCTATTTATGTCTATTTATTTCTATTTCAGAGTGAGACATCTAACTTAGTTTAGCTTTGACTGCCGTTCCAGGGCACTTTCACGGGTAGAAGGTTGTGAAAACAAGCAAACCACTTCAATGTGACAGTCAATGTAGAGAGTCAAAGTGAAACAGGAACTTCTGTTCAATGAGTAACTTGTAATGCTAGTAATTACAAATCCAGCCTGGAACAGAGTTTTTGTTAATAGTACGTTGTGTGGCATGTAGTTTCACTACTCGACAGAAGAGCTCGTCTCTTCTGTCAACCGAAAGCTGCAGTAGCTTTAGATAGCAGAGGTTACAACTAGAACGTTTAAAAAATGCCTTTAGAAGCCAGCGTTGAAGTTTTGCTGATATGGACGGAACCAAGTTACAATGCATCCACAATGCCACACTTTCCTTTCATGGAAGCTGTTCTGTGTGTGCTGACAAACTTTGTTTTACTTTGTTAAAGTCAGACAGGTTTTAATTTCTAATAGCATGCAGAATTTGTCAGGGACAGTGTTCATAGGACCCGGTGCGATTCGGGGGTGAAGTTGCAACATTGTTGCATTTTTCATTTGGTTCACTTTCACCCAACACTGTAAAGACAAATCACAGGATTGAGACAGTCACTTGTTTATCGGTTAGAATATCCGAAACTGGAGACACTTCTGGACTCAGAAATAATGGAGCAACGCCACATTTTCTGGTTCTGCTTTAGTGTTTCTAATATTTTAGAAGAAGGCAAGTGAAGGAGAGAGAGAGATGATGATGTCACACAGACTACCAGCGATGTATGTTTAGAACAGTTAATGGATAAAGTTATCGTCCCTTAAATCACATACAAGTCTATAAATTGTGTCCAAGGTTGAAACTGCAGGCTAGCGAATGCTCAGTTTTTGGTTCACTTCCTGTATTTGGGTCGGATTGCGTACTCACCTGAAGTGAACTGACCTCTAGTTCACTTGGAAGCAAACCGAGACCCCCAGAGTTCGGATGAGCTTGTATACTGCCCCAAACGAATTGGACTATCCGGCCAGGATTTGTTTTAAACGGACCAAGCGAGATAGGTGTAGGGAAGATAAACCACAGAAACTGGCTGTTTTTTCAGGAAGACTGAAAAAGGAAACGCTGAACAAGAGATTGCATTGAAAAAGATTAACGGAACGGCTGTTAGTCCAGGAGTGACATCATGACTACTCTAGCAGGAACCAGGAGCTGGTAAGGTCTAGGTTTAGAAAAGGCAACACTGGGACCATTTTTCTTCACTGCTCGGTATGTGAGGCATGTGCAGTGCAGTTGTGGGACAGACAACAATGGCAAAAGTGGATATAGAATAGATTCTAATACTGTTACTGTACATTTACTTTTAGTATTGCTACATCAACAGAAGAGCTTGCAGCTCATATACAGTATTTTCTACACTGACGTACATTCTAAAAAAGAAATTGTGGGAGTCATTATGTAGCTTTGCTTTTTGTTTTGTTTAATTACCATGTCGGTGACATTAATGCATATACAGTTTTGTTGATTGATCACTGGGGGGGAGCATCATCACCGGAAAGCATTAAGGTAATCAGTGTGGTACAGCTTTTCACCGTGTTAGTGGCTTGCCAGTGGTATTGTTTTGTTGGTGTTTAGTTGGAAAGCAGAATGAAACCTACTTGAAATGATAGACAAACTGAAATGTACCTGTGCTACGTGGTGAGCATTCATGTGAAATAAATGGGTCACCGCACTAAAAGATATTTGGAGTTTGATTTATTGGCTGCCCAAATCACGCGACAAAGCAAGTTCTCCCTTTGTCTCACTGCATTGGTCTAATGTCAGTCTGGTTAAAAGACTACAGAATGATGCAGGCTTTATCTGTGACACGGAAAAAAACCCTGATGCAACGCCGATAAAACTCAAAATTTTCATCTGACATTTATGAAACAGCCAAAGCCAACCAATTAACACAAACCTGGACCGCTAGCCTACAGTAAGTCAAGCCAGAGTTAATGTATGAAGTATCATGCTCTTGTAATGTGCAGTGTGAAGAACCATCTGTTCACAAACAGTCTCATAATAACATACCTCGGGACACAGAAACTACTGTATGGTATCACATTTTGCTCATTTCAAGCATGATGACAAAATGTAAAAAAATAAATAAAAAAAAGTCTATACCAAATTAAATGTGTCCACATTGTCAACTGTGCTTGTTTGCATACCATCATTATTTAAAAGTATGCCTTTATGTTTGCTTTTTTATACTATATTTTTGTAGTTTTGGAACACCCCCGTTTCTTTGTGCGGATTAATAAACTACACATCATATTTTATGCCAACAGTGCCGGACACCTTTTGGGTGTATGCAAAGCAAAAGAATAAACCATCGCTGTTCATTGCTGATAAACTCATTAAGTTTTGGTTACTTTCTGTTTAATTAAATGATGATTCTGCTTTTGTGAATGCTCAATGCCAGATGATAAACATATTCTAACTACCATAATGTATTGTACATTCTATTTTAGTTATACCTGCTTGATGACTAGTCTGATAATCAGACTTCATCACCACTTCACTTCAATCACTTCACTTCAATCATTCACTGTTTGAATCGCTGAGCGAATCTGAGAAGTGGTAATTCAGCGGTCTGGAACCAGGCTACTACTACTAGTATACACTACTTTACTACTACTACTACTACACACTGTCAAATGGAGACCAACCATTCTGTGTGTATAGCTGTAACTGTAAACTCAACATCAGAACTTCTAAACTGCCCAAATGCCAGGCCGCTAAAATATAAAGGTGTATTACCCAGAATGAACACAAGGTGTCACTCTCGCACCACAGCCGACGTCGGGCTGATCCCAGCATCCCCCTCTGCTCTCAGTCCTGTATCAATTCCATAGATTATCCTGAGGTAAACACACAGCAGCCCGGAATCATTAGTGGAGCATAACAGCAATAGTTATGCTTACAGTGGTTCTAATTACAATTAATTGGCATTCCAGGCTTGTCTGGGAGTCTCGGGATGAGGGGGGGAGGATCTGAGGAAGGTTGGGGGGGAAGGAGGGAATGTGAAGCATAATGAATCACACACTGTTGAAGCATACTGTATGGAATCTATACAATATGTACATAGTATATGGTGTATTGCTACTACATATGGTATGAATTTGTGTACAAAAGAAAGCAGGGATGAACGATTTACAAGTTTTCTTCCCATTTTGATCAGGTAAAGTGAATAGAAGTGGGTATAACCTATGATTTCCCGAATAGATTCAATTCCGATTCACAAGGTTGGATAACATTTTAGGTTAGATATCAATTAGAAATGAAAGTTAACGATACCAATTTAGCTTGAATATAAAAGAGATTCTCAGAGAACTCATGCTGTAAATTGTCCAAGCAAGAAGCAACCCACAAATATTGAACCCCCCACATTTTAGTTTAAAAGTACTTTTTAATTATATATTCATGGTGAAAAGGATCGATTTCTGAATTTTATGAATCAATATCAGATCACTCAAAGAAAGACCGATTTTAGTTGGAGAATAGATTTGTTTAACCCAGGCCTAAAAGTCAACCAATATTTCCTGTGTCATGCTTCCGTCAGGGTGCATTTTTTCCTGTTGCTTCATTTTTATGTCCTGCCCTCCCAACTATTTCCTCTGTGTCTCTCTCTTCCTTCATTCCTCTTATCACCCTCTTCCCCAGCCCCCATCCACCCGGCGGCCCATGGCCGGCTGATTGCTGCCAATCTCAGCCGAGGATCTCCGGAGGGGTCTAGGGCAGGCTGTGCTCCAGTGGGTTATTGAACGCAGCTCACGGTGAAAGTGAATGGGCTCTGAAGTCTGGATATGTCATCAATGGCTGCTACCATTCACCAATGAAGGGACAAAAGACAGAGAGCAAGAGAGCAAGGACATGCTCAGAGATTATATAATGCTACTTATAGTAATAAATGAAAGCTTCAGAACATAACTTTTGATAAATATGATAAAGAAATATGAAAAGAAACTCAAGTGAAGATAACAACCTCTTCGGAAGAGTCAGTCCATCATGTTTTTTGAATCCTCCGTGTCCTCCTTGGCTACTAGCAACTGTGTGGAGGAGGGGTGGGGGCGCTGCTTGATCACGGAAGACTTGTGTCATGTGGATGCACCGACAGTAATGTCATTACTTAGAATTCCTCCTGGCGGAGACAGAAACTACGCACTATAGCTTTAAAAACTGTAGTACTGAAACATTTAAATATTTCAGCTAGGGCTGGGTATTGCCACTGATTTCCTTAAAGAAATGATTATGAATCACAAAGTCCTGATTCAATTTGACTTCAATTCAATATCAATTCGATCAGGGGAAGTTCAGTTACCATACCAATATTGCTTGGATATGAAAGAGATTCTTATAGATTTAATGCTTTAAATTGTACAAGGACCCCTCTAACCTGGTGCATTATTAAAAACATGAATGGTGACTTTAAAGAATTGCCCCCAGAGCTGTTACGTTATTGTACTTCTTATATAATATGACACAGCAGTCAATAACGTGTAACCCTCACCCATACTGTACATCTGTGAAATGGCAATGCCTCAACAATATTTAACATAACTTTGGAGCGTTATTTACCATGACATGGATTCCTTAGACCGTCTAATTTCATCTGATACCAATGCCTTTAGTCAAGCTTAAAAATGGAGCCTCTGAAAAGATCGAGCTTGGGACTTCTTGGATCAATATCGAATTATTCAAATAAAAATCGATTAGAAATTGGAATGTCGTTTTGGTTTTATTAACCAGCCCTAATATCAGCAATGTAGGTGAGAGGAGATTTGGTTAGGCCTGTAAATCGATGCGCTACCAAAGTGCCGTGCGGAAGGCTAAAAACACTCTGCTCGTCCCTCATATTGTCTTGCTTATAAATCAAAGCAAAAGCAGCAGTTATGAGACGGCGCGGCCGTCAGTCAAAGTGTCAGACGCTGCCTGTCATACAGAGCAGGCTCCAGGTGAGCTGCAAAACATCTCTATCTGCTTCACACTGCAGCGAGCTGTGTGGATAACTGCTGTGTGTGTGTGTGTGTGATATGCATACGGACAGCGTATAAGTGTATTAATGTGTACAGTGACTGTGCACGTGTGTGGGCTTTGCTAAGAATATTAATGACAGGTATAGGATGATGAATGGGACAGAAAGTGTTGTTTTCATTTTGGGACTCATAACTCAGTCAGGCTTGTATCCAGGCCTGGCTGCAGCCACAGCTGCTAGACCAACACTGTGATACACACTTCACACACTCCCCCAGCAGACAACATAGACTCCATGTCCACTACTATGTTTTCATTGTATTTTTTTGTTTTTTTAAATGATCTCTGCCCACACAAAAGTTTTAGCTCCAGTAGCAGAACTCTACTCCAGAATCTCCATGCATATTAACATCTCTGACCATGTCACATGACCATTCACACACACTGGGCATATACAATATGTGCCAGTGTGAACCGGAAGCAGACAGGCTAACGTTGACATAGCCTTCCATGCAACGTGTATCAACACAGACATAAAGTGTATATGTGGATTCATACACCACCATTTATACACAAACAAACAAAAACAATCTCATAATTCATTCTTCTCTACATACCCGAAAACCCTAACAACAGACTTTGTGTCTCAGCATTAAACTCAAATTATTCAAATTTTAAGCAGAGTACAGTATTAAAAAAACAAAAAACACATTTAAAAGCACTATGATGCAGTGGGAAGGGATGAGGAGACTTTCAAGTGGTGCTCCTGTGAGGACGGAGTTGCACTAAACACAGTAATGGTACATTAAACCGGAGTTTGCCAATCAATCAGCATTCGTTAAATTGAAAGGACCATCCCCATTAGACGGGAGCATCCCCCGCCGTTTCTGCTCTCTGAGCAAACATATTCCCCATGAGGTAAATTAGTTTCATACGCCACTCACACACGCTCAGCTGCAGAAATACCACACACACACACACACACACACACACACACACACACACACACACGTGCTTTAGTGTGTAAATGCACAGCAAAGTTCCTTCATTTAAACAAAAGATTAAAGAATTATCACAGGAATTCCTGTAGTTATATTCATTATAACCTTTGATGGCATTTGTCTAATTCCAGCTGGAATCTCTGACCGGTGATGGTCATCTAGAGAGCCCTCAGAGCCTGATAATTATAATAAAAAGAGAACTACAGCACATGGCCAGAAGTGTGTCGACATGTGTGTCTTTACTGGACTGGCTTGGACCAATAAAGAGACACAAAGTTTTCATAACAGATCAACATGTCCATTACTTTCTTGATTAATCTGATTCCCTTGGCCTATAAAATGTGAGAAGAGCAGAAAGATTTTCATACAGCGAAGGCTGCTGTAAGCTGTTTCTATTACTATTACTACAGCACAGAATATACCCATATCTTGTGAAGGCCAATTTTTATTTTAAAAGTAGCGAAACTGAGGACAAACACATTACTTTTCCTATAGCTGCTTTACAATAAAAACAGGCTCGGAATTGAAAACATGTTGTGAAATTATTTTTGTAGGGCAGTTCATGCCTTTATCACAGACCCTACAGAATACAGAAATGACAGGAAATGCAAGGACAGAAGCTGGAGGAAAACTTTTAAAAGGTCTCATGACATGGTGCTCTTTGGATGCTATTTATATAGACCTTAGTGGTCCCCTAATACTGTATCTGAAGTCTCTTTTATATAGACCTTAGTGGTCCCCTAATACTGTATCTGAAGTTTCTTTTATATAGACCTTAGTGGTCCCTAATACTGTATCTGAAGTCTCTTTTATATAGACCTTAGTGGTCCCTAATACTGTATCTGAAGTCTCTTTTATACAGACCTTAGTGGTCCCCTAATACTGTATCTGAAGTCTCTTTTATATAGACCTTAGTGGTCCCCTAATACTGTATCTGAAGTCTCTTTTATATAGACGGCTTGTTTGAGGGTTTGGAGACCACCTGGGGTTAGCCACAGTCGGCCCTGGTACCAAGCAGGGCCAGAACAGCGTGGCTTGGTGCAACTGCTGTGGGGACACGGTTAATGTGGACTGAGGCAGTGAAGTAGAAGAGGGACATTAAGGGACACCTTACTCCGATTCTCCACTGGGCTTTTGTTACGTCTTCCGCCACGAGCCATACCACATGGGAGTGTCTCATAAGCGGAGCGTCTTGCTGCCCGACTTGTAGATTTTATCGTCTCAACAATTACTTTACAGAATAATCACGTGTTTATTAGCTAGTATCTACCTTCCACTCCATGCACTACTTCAGTTAAACTCCATGCCTTCTATTTTCTGGCATTGTCTTTATAAAAAAGGTCGGTGATGTCTATTATGTTTTTCCACCTCCAAGAAACAGGAGACATGTTGGCTAACGGCGCCTCCGGAACACAGCGCAAAAGTACCTGGAAAATAGGGTATAATGTCCCAGCATACAGTTATACTTTAGACAAAAGTGTGCATTCAATTTTGTGGAAACAGTTTGGGATATATAAGAACATATAAGTCATATTTTGGCATTTATGCATCTCCCTCTCCCTTGCTGGAGGCAGACGGTCACCCACAAAGAGACAGGGTCTGTCTGAGGTTTCTGCCTGTTTAAAGGAAGTTTTTCCTCACCACTGTTACACCAAATGCAAGCTCTTGGGGGTAAATGTATACTGAGTCCAGACCTTGTCTATCTGTCCAGTGTCCTGTCCTGTTATTATTTGACACTATGAATAAAATTGAATTGATTTGTCCAACTTCATTAAGTAGGTCCATTTTTAGTCTCTTGTTAGTATCTTGTATGCTACTAGTTGCCAAGTGACGGATGCACGACTCACATCGGGTTCTGTTCTGTTTTTAAAGGTTTGTCTGCGGCCAACTTGCTGTTCTTTTGTTGCTTCAAACACACACATACACACACACACACACACACACACACACACGCACACACCAGCCAGAGGCCAGACCTCAACCCCATTCAACACCCTGGGAATGAACTTGGAACTTTGAATGTCGCCCACAGGACTATTCCTGGTTGTAATCAAGTGGAGAGATGCAACGCTCCCACGGCTGGAGCTGGTGAAACAAAGACTGACAGCACTGAGTGACTCAAACCAATGGCTCTCATCCAGAATGTAATTTGTCCAGACGTACACTGGGGCTTCTCCTAATCTCTGATGCTAGACCCACAGCTTGATGTTTCATCAGGCAGCATTATCTTTGCCCGCAAGCAAATAAGACACATGCTGCGACGTCTGCGGAGAAAATAAGAAAGTTGACCCTTTACAACAAGTGCACATGAGCCAATGCCTACACACTAAAGGCACGCATGTACACAAGCATAGAGAACTATAATGCTCAGGAGATGGTGGTGATTCATTTACTAAGATGTAAGAGAACTCATTTTAGGAGTGACCCTCGGTTAATGAGCGGGTCTTTGATGTGTAAATCCTCCAGTCCCAATGCAAGGCTGATACAGTCTCCCTACAATCCTGCTCCCTTCAGCAATGCTTATCTTGTGTACCAAATGCCGTATGACCTCCGACAGCTAATAAACCCATATCTAAGAGAGAGAAATGTGCACCGACATACAACTTGCTGAACAAAAAACGAGGAAAAAAGGAAGAAAAACAAGTTGAAGAATGCCAGGCACTGGGATGCTGTGCTGCATCTCTTCATTCTGTATATCTCATTCCTGTTTTTAATTTCACTCCCCTATGGAAATCAGTCACCAATTATAACATTAGTTATAGTATGCATAGTAATAAATGTAAGTCTTTGGTTCATTTCCTTTCTCAAGTGCTTCTGCACAGAATAATTGGATTGCGGCTGCACCGTCATGTACTTGGTGAAATAAACGGCTACTAATCGGTGGATAATTGGACACATACCCCTGATAAATGATGCTGCTCCACTTTGAGTCACGTACAAATTAGGCCATTTTAAGGGATCCGTTTCTTATCTGGCTTGGCTCATGCTTGATATGAGATGTGAGCTTATATTGGTGGACGGAACAACTGATGCACCAAATCACAGAGTCATGCCCAAAATGATATTACTTGATTATAGTTGACACTTTGTTCCTTCCTTGAAATCAAAGCACATATGAACTCAAAAGTTAGTGTTCCCAAAACATATTACGAGAACAAAAAAATGTTTTTTAAACTCTTTCAACCACTTTCCTGACACTGATAGAACTTGAACTTGAACAGTGAGGGTATAAAAGCAGTTGATCCTATTGACCATGGCTTATTACTTAGACAAAAGAAAGCTATAGCCAGAGATGGCAAATGAACTCACTTCCCATACTTAAGTAGAAGTACAGATACTTGTGTTAAAAAGTACTCTAGTAAAAGTAGAAGTACTTATTTAACTTCTTTACTCAAGTAAAAGTAACAAAGTACAGGCTTGGAAATTTACTTAAAGTATGCCAAGTTACATGGACCACACAAATGTTACTAGAGTGCATGCTGAGAAACTTCAGTGGACATGGAAAAAAGGCTCTTTATATGCCATTACCTACATTTTAAATGGATGTCTGCCAATAGGCCTAAAATATCACATATTGTATATGATTATTGTGACAGAGACTCCAGGTTAATAAAATTCTGACTGAGCTGCAAGATAGGAATTCAGTTGCAATTCTGTGAGAATTCAAAGATCCAGTTTCTCTTTTTTAATCTCCCCCTTACCATTTAAAGGAATCTACATGTATGTGTGTTTGCTCAAATATGGCTTCTGGAAAGAAAATAAAGGATAAAATATGAATTACTAAACTGACATTAAATAATAGTTCCCCACACTTTTAAAGTTATGCAGCACATTTTTGTTGAAATCTCAAACATCTCTCTAAGATAAGGCCAAGAATGATCAATGTCTTGCTGCTTGTCTGCCCAATCTCTGGGATTGTTTTCTTCATTTTCAATCATGGATCCATGCACATTATCACCATCAAGAAATTTGCAAACTTAAAAAAAAACTATTTTGTTGCTCAATGTTAACACACACAGAAATAAACTTTATTTTGACAACTTTTATTTGAAAAAACTTTTGAAAAAACTGAAAGTTGGTTTGATTTTAATAAATCTCTGAATTACAAAAAAAATACTAAATTACTAATTTTTGTTAATCATGTGACAAATTTACAAAGTCATTATAGGTCATGTTGAAATTGAAAGTCTCTGAAATAATAAAATAAAAATAGATCAGGTCAAAGCTAAAATTTCCCAACCTTACATCAACTGAAGGACTTCTTCAATCAAGCTTCATTTGACTTTATATACTTATAAATATACTGTCCACTTATACTTTGATACATCATTTATTGTGTTCAAGAATGTAAACTAAGGGTGGGAATCTCTGGGCATATACTGTATATATGTGTGTGCGTGTCTGACAGCTTTTGCACTTCTTTTTATACCAAATTGTAAAAATAAACTTAAAATATGGATACTGCTACATTGCAATTCAAATATCTAATGGAAAAAGCCTTTTTATCTGATTCGTAAGTAAAAGAAAAAAAACACAAACTCCAGATGCACTCCAGAGAGCTACATCTGAAAGCTTGGCATGGTTTGCTAAATTATATTACTGATTAATTAGAGTCTACTTTTGATTACACATGACACATATACAAGCAAAGCACTTGTAAACAATCTGATATACTGTTAATGTTTCATGATTGACACTTCTACCAACATTCCTCCTCCCCTCGCACATCATTAATACCAAGGCGACCCCATGTATGATAATTAATGCAAAATGAGATATATGCTGCAACAATGACTACCACTTGACATATATCTCGCCTGGTGGATTAAAGCGGTGTTATTACACACTGTCACTCAGCCCCAGCCACCGACCACAACCCTCGCTCTCCCATCATCTGTTCCTTGCTGAAAGAGCATTATCAGCTAATGAGTTTCATTGGCCTCCAATTAATCATGCTAATGAGCCCCGCCCAGCAAAGATAATCAACTATTCTCACCGTACGAGCCAATAAGGGAAGAGTTTGGAAGCTTTGCTTATGAAAATGTGCCGCAGTTTCTGCCTGCACTCTCCTCATCCTAATCCTCTTTTTTGATACATTTCCCTTTTTTTCTCCTCTTCCCTGCCTCTCACGTTTTTATCTGCTCCTCTCGGGCCTTCAGAGCTCCTTATCGTTCCTCTCTGCTCCTTTCACGCTCTTCTTTTCTCAATCTTCTTTTCCATTTTGCCTTTTCACATGCCTTCCTAGTTTCTGCTTCTTTAACATCTCTCCATCTTCTCTCCACCTTATGGAAGCAAATAAGAGACTTTGAACTTTAACAACCACTGAATACTTAATATTGAAATATTTTACTTTGAAAACCATGTATCTGAGTGCATTTGTTCTGAATTCACCTCTTTGAAATTAAAGACCTTTGCAAGACCTTCCTCCACAGCGCCGCAAAGGAGGTTCTGGCTAGACAACACAGCATTCTGGGATCGGAGAAAAACAGGTTCTGGTTTATTGGCATTTCTTTAAACCAATCACAATCATCTTGGGCGTGTAGGTTCAAAGGTTGTTTTAGTCATGCAACAGAGAACTACGATTGGCCAGATAGTCTAGCTAGCTGTCTGGATTTACCCTGCAGAGATGTGAGGAGCAGGTAACCATAGTCCTCAGAAATTCATCGGAGTTTTTTCAAGAATGCGGAAGGAAACCGACATCCAGCCAAAAAGAGTGACATCCGGTAATGGACTAATCCCGGACTGAAGTTCAATATAAATGTTTTAAATGGTCACAAATATTTAAATTGGTCAAATTCAGATTGAAAAATTCAAGTTGAATACTCACATAATAACATTTGGGGGACCCAGGATAGGAGAGGTAATCGAGCTTGTAATGCAATCAAACCGACTTCTGGCCTGTCAGAGCTCAGACATGTGATACAAGAAAAGACTGTGCTATCAAAGGCCAGAAGTTGATATTGAAATTCAGGTTTGAATTTTCATATTTGAATTTCAAAGAAGTGAATTCTGAACACATAAATTCAGGTACATGGTTTTCAAAGTAAAGTATTTCAATGTTAAGTTTTCAGTGGCTGCTGAAGTTTAAAGACTTATGTCTCTTATTTGCTTCCATACCTCCTCTCTTTTCATTAGGGGTGGGTAGAAAATAGATCAATTAACTAATTGATTATTTTTAAATGTATTTGTTTTACCAATGATTCACCATAAAAGGTGTGTTGTTTTTGTTTTATGGCATGTGGCTGTTGCCAGAGGACATCAAATGAAAGAATCGAATCGGGCCAACAGAATTTCCTCCCAGCCCTACTTTTCATTCTCTGGACCTCTCTTCCTCCTGTTTTTTTTCTCTTAGTTCTGTCCTCCCTATGCCCCAGCTATAAACTCACCAGTACTCCTTCCACTGGTCGTCTTCAAACACGTCCTCTGGAATGGGATCAATCAGCACCAGGTCTGACACTTGCCTGAGGATAAAGAGAGAGACACACACACACACACACACACAGATGAGGTAAGACTCAATGACTATACCCTTGTCCACGTCTACCCGCCCGGGCCAAGGCCGTAATGACTGTAAGATGAATGGCATCTTCCTGTAGATTCCTCTGTCCCCACATACACCAGATCCAGGGGCAGTATTTCCATTTGGAAAGGTGTCATCCGCTCACCCTTACTTCATTTTCCCCCGTAACGACAGCAACATCGTGCCTGATTAAATACTAAATCTTTCATGCCTAGTACGGCTACTTGTCACGTTAATCACCACATTGAATCGGAGATGGAATGAGTTACAGGGGATGACAGGAATGGACAGTGGAATATATTTTGTTAAGTGCACTATACGGTAGCAGAGTCTCTATCAAACTTGCAAACTCTTCTATATATAATATACTGTAAAGCAATTTAAAAAAAGGCCTTTTTTAAATTTGTATCAATGATTTGTTAAGACAGATAAAGGATAAGTCTGGCGATAATGTTCCATGGGGGGAAAAAAAACACTTAGAGCTTAATTGCACATCAGTGAGTCACACTGTTGCACTGGGTGACATGTTCCATCATTATATTAACAAAACTATAATTTATTCAATCTCACTTAGACCGTTCTGCTGCCAGACATTCACACTCACACACATTCATCTGTGGCGGAAAATAATCCCCAAGTGCAATATTTATTCATGTTTGAGTATTTCTGATAAAGACTACAGTGGCCAGCGGTTTTAGCAAATTACTGAGACTTAAAATACAAAATGAATGTATTTGTGAGTTTGTTTGACATCCTTAATAGGAGCCAAACTGCCGGCACTGAGTCAAAAAGCATTGACAGACTGACTAACATGTTATTGGTTTGGGTTTGTTTCATGGGATTTGTTGACAATAAGTAAAATATAATACAACAACATTGGTGAACACAATGTGGGGCTCCAATGTGGGGCTCCATTGCAGCCCCACCCTAAACCCAACAGGAAGTCCGCCATTTTGCATTGAAAGGTCGAAATTAGTGTGATTTTGGCCATTTCCACATGTCGTACTTTAACAAACTCCTCCTAGAGCTTTCATCTGATCAACTTCAAACTTAGTCGTGTCATCTTAAGACGTTAACGATGAAAAGTTATTAAAAAAAAAAACCTTTTGTCATAGGGCATGGGCGTGGCGCCCTTTTGTGTGTTTCGCCGTCGAAAGAGGAAGTGGGTGTAACTTGACTGACTGTACATTGTCCGCTTGGTTCGAAACTTTTCAGGATTCATCAGAGTCCGCCCCTGACGACATATACACGCCGATATTGGTTCAAAGTCAAAACGCCCCCTAGTGGCAACAGGAAGTAGGCCTAAAAGACAAGGTGCTATTCTTTGACGAACTCCTCCTACAGATTTTATCAGATCGACTACAAATTTATTCTGTGTCCTCTAAAGACCTTAACAATGAAAAGTTATCAAAAAAAAAAAAAAAAAACTTTTTGTCAAGCGGTGTGGGCGGCCATTTTGAGTGTTTGAGTGTGTGGTCTGCATGTGATACTGAGCCGCCCTCTATACTTTAACCACGACCCCTTTCATAACATTTGAGCTGTTTAAGGTGCAGTCTTGTGTGAGGTGTCATTGAACTCAGCAGAGACCTCCTTCATTGGTGATGCTTTGCCCTGCCTCCTATCTGTAAGCCACGCCCACTCTCATAACTGTGACCCATTTAAGGTATAGTCTTGTGTGAGGTGTCATTGGACTCAGCAGAGACTTCCTTTTTCATTGGTGATGGTTTGACCCACCCCCTATTATTTGGCCACGCCCCCTTTACAGATAATCAACCTAATGACATAGAGTCTTGTGTGAGGTTTTGTTGAACTCAGCAGGGAGTTCCCTTTTCATTGGCATCGATTTTCAGTGTCTGAGTGACGCGCACATGCACGGTCGCAAGGAGCGGCATCCGCCCGTAACCCCGACGCGCGCCGGTTAGCAAGGGCCCGTACAATGCTGCTTGCAGCTTTAATTACTTTTAGAATTTGAAACTGAGTATCTAATTTAGTTACTTTTTGAAAGAAGTAACTAGTAACTGTAACTAATTACTTTTTAAAAGTAACCTGCCCAACACTGGTTGCTACAGAGTAATTAGTAAATGTTTCAATATGTAGCCAATCAAATACCTTTTGACTGCAACAGTGGCAAAAAGAAGACGGCTAAAACCAGAGATTATTTCTAATATGCAAATTCTGAAATTATGACCAGCCATTACGCAGGCAATTAGTGTGTATGGAGTAAAAGTAAACCATTGGCTACACTGTTGCATGTAGTTCAAAGTCAAGATCATGTTTGTTTAAAAATCAACTAAATCAACATTTTATGTTGATGCACTACAACATATTATTTTATTGTGATAAATGCATATCTGAAATAATAATGAATGGAGTTCGAAAAATGACGTCCCAACTGGTGCATACTTGTGTGTACTGCTCATCTTTATCCTTTCCATATTTTGTAAAGTGTTGTTTCTGCCATATTTTAGGAATCATCTGAAATCATTACATTCATACTGTATATTCAAACATAAACAAACTGGTATCCCATAGCAACAATAGAATCAATAACCATTTGGATTGAAAACATAAGAATACATGTTGTCGTTGTCATAACAACACACTGAATACTGGGACCCAACTGTAGTTCTGACACATTCACTCAGACAGCAGTTTGTATCAGAGAGTCATTTGACTGTGACAATCCAAAGGTGCACATTGCAACAGGAGAAAAAACACTGGAAAACATGGAATTCAACTCTGGAGAGATTCAACCAATCAATTTCTACCTCAGTTCACTTGAAGAACAGGTACGGTGTGAGCTGAAGGACAGCGAGGCGACGCTCACCCAATGTGACTCTGAGGGGAGAGTTCACCTGATCGTCCGAGAGGACTTGCTGGCCAGTCTCCTGGATCAGCTCCAACTACAGAGAGAGGGCAGCAGTTGGGGCCATGAGAAAGAGCTGATGCAGAGGGAGATGTGTGACTTGAAAGTTCAGCTTGCTGAACGTGTCCCCTCCCCACCCAAGGAAACAGAGCATCTGAAATCCCAGTTGGGAAAAATCAGCAACAGGCTGCGAAAAGCCCTAAAAGATCTGGACCTGCAGTACTTCATTACTGAAGACCTGAAGGTTGAATTGGAGCAGATGAAGGGAGAGAAAGAGGCCCTGAAAAATGAAGTGGAGACTCAGAAGATGGAGGTTTGTAAAGAGAGAAAGAAGCTCAAGGTAAGTAACACCAAGGTGGAGTTAGAGTTGGAGAGCTTTCTGGAGATGGAAAGGGCTCAAGCTCAGGAACTGAAGGATAAATTGAGCAAGATGGAGGAAGCTCTACGAGAACAGGAGAAGGAGGCAAAGGAGATACGGGAAAGATCCCAGGCTTCCCATAGAGCCCAGCTGGATGAGGCTCTGGCTGAACCTGTCCACTCCCCACCAGGGGAAACAGAGCGTCTGAAATCCCAGCTGGAAAAAGCCCAAAAAGATCTGGACCTGCAGACCTTCATTACTGAAGATTTGAAAGTCAAATTAAAGCAGATGAAGGGAGAGAAGCAGGCCCTTAAAAATATTGTGGTGACTCAGAAGCTGAAGCTTCGAGAAGAGAGACAGATGTTCACGGTAGGTAAGACCACCAACGCGATGTTGGAGAGCCATTTGGAGATGGAGAGGGCTCAAGCTCAGGAGCTAAAGGATAAATTGAGCAAGGTGGAGGAAGCTTTACAAAAACAGGACGAGGAGGCAAAGGAGATTCTGGAAAGATCCCTGGCTTCTCATAGAGCCCAGCTGGAGATGCAGGATCAAAACAACAACAACCTCATGGCTGCTCTTGAGAAAAAGTATGAACATCAGCTGGAGAGTCATCTCAACCAGTGGAAGGAGGACAAGTCATCCCTCCTTCAGGCCACAGAAAGCCTGAAGCTGACTCAGCAGGAAAAGGAGCAGGAGTGGGAGGGGACTGAGAGCACCTTGTGGTGGCTGGTAGATCTTCAGAGCCAGGTAATGCAAAAGCCAAAGAAGAAGAAGTGGTACAAAAAGCTTCTGCCTGGCTGAGGAAGAGAAAATGCATTTGTACTGGTATAGTATCTATCTGTCTGTCTGTCTGTGTCTGTGCGTGTGGGTCTGTCTGTTTGTGTGTGGGTCTGTCTGTGTGTGCGTCTGTGTGGGTCTGTGTCTGTCTGTGTGGGTCTGTCTGTCTGTGTGTGGGTCTGTGTGTGGTTCTGTGTGTGTGTGTGTGTGTGTGTGTGTGTGTGTGTGTGTGTGTGTGTCTGCATGCGTGTGGGTTAGAGTGCGGATCGGGCCGAGCCCGACAGGCATTAAGATATTTCTGTCCGAGCCCGAGCCGAGCCCGACACAGTTAAAATCGCATTTGTTTCTCATACTAATGACACATGTACGTTTGTTTGTGTGGAAAGCCGCTTTTATTAAGCAATTGTAGGAAGGCATTGGGAAATGTCAACAGATGAGCGCATCAATGCACAGCTGACTTTCCTTCGTTTTCAATAGTTTTAAAATCTCCTGCGGCCAACTTCTTTTTAACATCTTCCATCGTTGCGCTGCCACATGTAGCTTAATACGCACGTCTTTCGTTGTCACAGCACACAGGAAGACGGATGTTAGGGTAATATTTGACATTTATTTTAATCCAAAAACGAACATTTGCATCAGGTGAAACAGGCCCATTGGTTACCTACATAATAAGCTGTTTTAAATTCAAAATGTTCAATGCCTTATCGCGCTGATGTGACCGAGCCCGACCCGAACCCGAGCATCCTTTCTAAAAATCTGTCCGAACCCGGCCCGACCCGCTCGGGTCGGGTATCCATCCTCTAGTGTGGGTCTGTGTGTGGCTGGCTCTGTCTGTCTGTGTGTGTCTGTCTGTGTGTGGCTGACTCTGTCTGTCTGTGCGTGCGTACGTATGTTTGGGTCTCTGTGTGTGCTTGTGTGTGCGTGCGTGTGTATGGGTATGTGTGTGTGTGTGTGAGTGTGTGTATGGGTATGTGTGTGCGTGCGTGTGAGTGCGTGTATGGGTATGTGTGTGTGTGCGTGTGTGTGTATGGGTATGTGTGTGTGTGTGTGTGTGCGTGTATGGGTATGTGTGTGCGTGCGTGTGAGTGCGTGCATGGGTATGTGTGTGTGTATGGGTATGTGTGTGCGTGCGTATGAGTGCGTGTATGGGTATGTGTGTGTGTGTGTGTGTGTGTGTGTGTGTGTGTGTGTGTGTGTGTGTATGGGTATGTGTGTGTGCGTGCGTGGGTGTGTGTGTATGGGTATGTGTGTGCATGTGTGTGTGTGTGTGTGTGTGTGTGTGTGTGTGTGGGTGTGTGTGCGTGCGTGGGTGTGTGTGTGTATGGGTATGTGTGTGCATGCGTGCGTGTATGGGTATGTGTGTGTGTATATGGGTATGTGTGTGCGCGCGTGTGTGTGTGTGTGTGTGTGTGTGTGTGTTTGCTTGCAGGGCGTGTGATGCGTCAGTGCAGTAGTGTTGGAGTAGTAGAGCTTGTAGTTAGCGCATGCTTACATGCTACATGCAACATGCTACATGCTACATGCTGCATGCTACATGCTGCTTCTGCTCGCCACTCTCTGCTTCCAGCTACTGCCACCGGACAGCCTTTGTTTTCAGGGGCTGAAAGAGGAGCCGAGTGTGTGTCGCCTCCTCCGCCGGTATATAGCCTCTCCACTGCCAAGACCTCGTACACGCCTCCCAGTGGCACACATGGTAACTGGGCCCTCGTGGTTCCAGGCTAAGTTGTACAGGATCTCGGAGCAGCAGTGGGCCCCAGAGACGTGGCATGCAGGCCCATCGGTGAGTGGAAACGCCCTGATGCCCGTCAACCACTGTCCCAGCTATGGGTAAATAGCCCCAGCTATGGGTAAATAGTGAAGACCCCAACAGCACTCGGGAGGGTACATCGGCTGGGGGAGCAAACCCTGTGGCGATGTGAGAAAACTGAAACTATTCCTCACAACTATATAATAACTACTGCATACACACAAGCACTAGCTATAAAAATGATGTCATGTTTATTGGTGTGCCGGCCCTGGGCCTGTCCTACATGTGTACTGTGGTTTGTCTCGTTAACTTGCAGGTGTAGCGAAGGCGATTATTAGAGGACTGTGAGCACCTGACCGGTCCTCCCAGACTATTTAACCCCGCCTGCCCCGAGACCAGGTGGACGCATTCTCCCAACGACGCACCAACATGTTTTCTCTCTGTTTGAGTTTTCCCTTAGTTACTACTAAGTCGTTACTACTAAGTAGTTACTAGTACTACTGACATCATGCACCTCACATTCTCCATTACATCCATCCACCTTCATTCATCTCTGATACTGACAATCACACCTCAAGGTGCTCTTGTTTGCATCATTATTTAATAAATGTCACTTTATTATTGTTACGTTGCTGTGCGTCTCCCTCTTATGTTGTGGCCTTTGAGCTGGTCCGAACAAGGTGGGGGCTCGTTTGCCGTGAGTACAAAACCAGGACCTTGTTTGTGGTTTTCTTTAATTAATCCTAGTTAGTTGCTGTTGAGGTAATTTGGTTTAGTTGAGCTAGTCTATTGTTGTTTAAATGCTGATTGCACTACAGTCATGTGTAATATAGTTTGATGTATAAATCAGGGAAACGCAAACGATCATTTGCATCCTAAACCCCAAATTATAAATTATTTTATATGTTAATTATAATATATTAAATATAGTTTTTTGTCCGGAGGTACATGTTGGTCATCCAAAGAAAATAATTAACCCTCCTGTTGTCCTCGGGGTCAAATTTGACCCATTTTCAAAAGGTTTCTAAATCAGAAATTTGGGTTTCCTTCAACCAAATTGTATGGAACCATCCACGTTATTTTTTACAAAGTTCCTCACAAGTTGATCAGTTCACTATTTTCAATGAATTTGGGTGTTTTAATTCCATAGGATTTTAAGAAAAAAAAAAAGATTTATGAACTCCCTGTCGAAGGGGTTAGGGTTTTGAGTATTTTCATTGGACTATACTTACACATCATGAATGTGGCTGTAAAACCTGCCATTGAGCGTGCCGAGCTCAGAGCCCACCAGGATGAAGGGCTTGGCTATCTCGGCGGCCTGCAGGAGTCGGTGCAGATCATCCACCATCCTGGAAGACAACAACATTTATCTGTCTCGGCACGAAACTGGGACACGGTACAAACTGGGTCAGGACATTTATTTATTCTTAAAGGTGGGGCCAGGACTCAACATTAATCTCTTATAATATCATTTCGGGGGGTTTCAACAGGAACCTTATTGTCTTATGTTTGTGTGTGTAAGTGACTGATAGCGACAACAATCTTTGATATCGGTCTAGTATATTAGGCGTGAACGCTGTAACCGGCAGCAACAGACCAAGCTGCAATGTAACCCTATGGGGCAAATGTACATTGTAAACTACAGTATGTGTTGATTTCAACCAAAACTAGGAGTTGTGATTGTTGAAATTGTTGAAAAGTGGAAAGACGACCCAAAAACTGGCTTTTCTTAAGTTTTATTTTGTTTCTGTTGACTTAGAATGAAGTCTTTTTTACAATGCTAAAATGACTGTTTATTCACATGGAGTCTGGTAGTTTTAGCGAACACAACTCGGCCCGATCCGCACTCTAGTCCACACAGTATTCTCTTCATAGTCCGAGTCATCTACCAGCCCTTATAGAACTGGCTCAGCTGACCTAGCACCAGATCTTAATTTCTGTATATCAATGTCGATATTGCAACGATATTGTAGGGTTGACTATTGGTGCTTTAACAAAATGTTATTTACACAATGAGATTTATGACAAATATTCTCCAGAAATGATTGAATGACTTAGTGGGTAAAGGTAAATAATAGAACAGCTAGAAACTGACATCACTTTACTGTAATGCAGCGTGTAAAACCAGGTAAAGACAACACTTACCATATTACCACATAACAATATATCCAAAATCTAAGACGATATCTAGTCTCATATTGTGATATCGATACAACATCGATATACTGCCCAGCTGTTTATTTTGTTTTGATTCAATACAATACAATACCGGTAAACATTTAGCAGTATCCACAAGGATTGATGATTAATATAAAAATGATTTGCTGATGAATGGGTTATATAACTGTTGCAGCTCTAGTCATTCTTTGGGTTGTTGGAGGTTTCTCAAAGATCCATTTAAAGCAAAACCCTCGCCAAAATGCTAACTGGGGTCTTTTTGTAAATGTACCCGAAACTTACCCAAACCTTCATTTAAAAGTATAATTAGGACGGAAGCGCCACTATTAAGATTTACTATGAAATCAAATGGCCTTTTGAATAGGAGTGCTAGGGCACTACTATGATCGCATCAAAATGCCTACTTTTAAGCCAGATGGCCCTGTAGATGGAAAGCAGCCCACTCATCCATTCCCAATCCACCTTATGGCGTTGAAAGAACTGATTTAAACTAGGGTTGCATGATATTGACAAAATGTGATATTGCAATTTACAGTAGATTATAAATAATTTTAAAGTGCCCATATTATGAAAAAAAAAAAACACTTTTTCTTCTGTTATTTTGTGTCGCTGGTGCTTCCACACACATACAGACTTGGAAGAAAAAAAATATGCTGTTTTGGGTGCAACTCTCAACAAAGATAGTATAGAAGTGAGATGTCTCACTCTGGAGCTAAAACAGAGACCTAAACAGACAGGGTAAAAACAGGATCTGCAGCAATGTGCAGTACAATACAAATATGGTGTTTTTTGAAAATGAAACCATGGAAACCTATTCAAAATACAATCATGAACCTGAAAATGAGCAGAATATGGGCACTTTAAACGTATGTAAAATTACGGGAAAACGCATCAAAAAAGATTCATCAAGTTTTCTTACAACACAAGGTTTGTTTCAACTGACAGTCATATTGGACTGGTACAACATGAATAAATAAATAAATAATAACCATGTCTACAGAACAGGACATTTAGTGGCTGTACAGTATAAAATAAAGAAAGAGAACAGAACACAACTTTTCTTTCTCTTCTCTATCTATTTCTTCACTTACACGGTCACTCTGTCCAAATATGCACACACACGGTACGCTACATCGGGTCTGTCACATAGTGGCCCTGTGTGCTGGCGTGCACTAACGTGCAAGTGCCACGGTAACTAGCCAATGAAACATGATCATTGTAGCGTTTCAAGTGGGCTCTAAATGAAAAACAACTAAGCCAGACAGGGACGCAGCGCTCCAAATATGAACAGAATATTACATACTTATTGTGGCCCTTTCGATGTAATATTGCGATAACGATGTTGACTCGATATATCATGCCCCCCAAATTTAATTAGTGACATTATGTCTACATTGTAGACTTTGTTTACAGCAGAGAAGTGTCATCCCTTTGATCCATTTGATGTCACTAAGAATTTTTTTTTTTTTTTAATGGCTGAATTGAAGTAGCGTACTAACCGTCCAGTCGTTGACATCCCCCAAACTTTCTCGGTTCCCCGTGGTTTCATTCTGCATCAGCCTCTTGCTGAAGCCCAGTCCCATTCTGTCATAGGTACAGACCTGACAGGGTGACAAACAAAAACAAAAGTTGAAGAATCCACTTCTAGATCATGAGACATTTCTAAAAACTGATTTCTGTTTTGATTTCTGAAAACTATTTTCCAAGAAACATGCTCATCACAGTCAGTCAGTCTGTAAAGAAGTACGTAACATGGATTTTCTGCATTTTCTGCTTTCAGTCTGTTTTGCGGGAACCTGATATGATGTAGTCATGTGTATATACACTCACCGGCCACTTTATTAGGTACCCCATGCTAGTAACGGGTTGGACCCCCTTTTGCCTTCAGAACTGCCTCAATTCTTCGTGGCATAGATTCAACAAGGTGCTGGAAGCATTCCTCAGGGAGTTTGGTCCATATTGACATGATGGCATCACACAGTTGCCGCAGATTTGTCGGCTGCACATCCATGATGCGAATCTCCCGTTCCACCACATCCCAAAGATGCTCTATTGGATTGAGATCTGGTGACTGTGGAGGCCATTTGAGTACAGCGAACTCATTGTCATGTTCAAGAAACCAGTCTGAGATGATTCCAGCTTTATGACATGGCGCATTATCCTGCTGAAAGTAGCCATCAGAAGTTGGGTACATTGTGGTCATAAAGGGATGGACATGGTCAGCAACAATACTCAGGTAGGCTGTGGCGTTGCAACGATGGTCAATTGGTACCAAGGGGCCCAAAGAGTGCCAAGAAAATATTCCCCACACCATGACACCACCACCACCAGCCTGAACCGTTGATACAAGGCAGGATGGATCCATGCTTTCATGTTGTAGACGCCAAATTCTGACCCTACCATCCGAACGTCGCAGCAGAAATCGAGACTCATCAGACCAGGCAACGTTTTCCAATCTTCTATTGTCCAATTTCGATGAGCTTGTGCAAATTGTAGCCTCAGTTTCCTGTTCTTAGCTGAAAGGAGTGGCACCCGGTGTGGTCTTCTGCTGCTGTAGCCCATCTGCCTCAAAGTTCGACGTACTGTGCGTTCAGAGATGCTCTTCTGCCCACCTTGGTTGTAACGGGTGGTAATTTGAGTCACTGTTGCCCTTCTATCAGCTCGAACCAGTCTGGCCATTCTCCTCTGACCTCTGGCATCAACAAGGCATTTCCGCCCACAGAACTGCCGCTCACTGGATGTTTTTTTTTTTCGGACCATTCTCTGTAAACCCTAGAGATGGTTGTGCGTGAAAATCCCAGTAGATTAGCAGTTTCTGAAATACTCAGACCAGCCCTTCTGGCACCAACAATCATGCCACGTTCAAAGTCACTCAAATCACCTTTCTTCCCCATACTGATGCTCGGTTTGAACTGCAGGAGATTGTCTTGACCATGTCTACATGCCTAAATGCACTGAGTTGCCGCCATGTGATTGGCTGCTTAGAAATTAAGTGTTAACGAGCAGTTGGACAGGTGTACCTAATAAAGTGGCGGTGAGTGTATGTATATATATATATATACACACATATATATATATATATATACACACACATATATATATATATATATATATATATATATATATATATATATATATATATATATATATATATATATATATATATATATATATATATATATATATATACAGTGGGTACGGAAAAGTATTCAGACCCCTTTAAATTTTCACTCTTTGTTTCATTGCAGCCTTTTTCCAAAAATCAAAAAGTTCATTTTATTTCTCAGTAATGTACACTCAGCAACCCATCTTGACAGAAAAAAACAGAAATTTAGAAATTTTTGCATATTTATTAAAAACAAAAACTGAAATATCACATGGTCATATGTATTCAGACCCTTTGCCGTGACCCTCATATGTAACTCAGGTGCTGTCTATTTCTTCTGATCATCCTTGAGATGGTTCTACACCTTCATTGGAGTCCAGCTGTGTTTGATTATACTGATTGGACTTGATTAGGAAAGCCACACACCTGTCTATATAAGACCTTACAGCTCACAGTGCATGTCAGAGCAAATGACAATCATGAGGTCAAAGGAACTGCCTGAAGAGCTCAGAGACAGAATTGTGGCAAGGCACAGATCTGGTCAAGGTTACAAAAAATTTCTGCTGCACTTAAGGTTCCTAAGAGCACAGTGGCCTCCATAATCCTCAAATGGAAGACGTTTGGGACGACCAGAACCCTTCCTAGAGCTGGCCGTCCGGCCAAACTGAGCTATCGGGGAGAAGAGCCTTGGTGAGAGAGGCAAAGAAGAACCCAATGGTCACTGTGGCTAAGCTCCAGAGATGCAGTCGGGAGATGGGAGAAAGTTGTAGTAAGTCAACCATCACTGCAGCAATCCACCAGTCGGGGCTTTATGGCAGAGTGGCCCGAAGGAAGCCTCTCCTCAGTGCAAGACACATGAAAGCCCGCATGGGTTTGCTAAAAAACACCTGAAGGACTCCAAGATGGTGATAAATAAAATCCTCTGGTCTGATGAGACCAAGATAGAACTTTTTGGCCTTAATTCTAAGCGGTATGTGTGGAGAAAACCAGGCACTGCTCATCACCTGTCCAATACAGTCTCAACAGTGAAGCATGGTGGTGGCAGCATCATGCTGTGGGGGTGTTTTTTCAGCTGCAGGGACAGGACGACTGGTTGCAATCGAGGGAAAGATGAATGCGGCCAAGTACAGGGATATCCTGGACGAAAACCTTTTCCAGAGTGCTCTGGACCTCAGACTGGGCCAAAGGTTTACCTTCCAACAAGACAATGACCCTAAGCACACCGCTAAAATAACGAAGGAGTGGCTTCACAACAACTCTGTGGCTGTTCTTGAATGGCCCAGCCAGAGCCCCTGACTTAAACCCAATTGAGCATCTCTGGAGAGACCTGAAAATGACTGTCCACCAACGTTTACCATCCAACCTGACAGAACTGGAGAGGATCTGCAAGGAGGAATGGCAGAGGATACCCAAATCCAGATGTGAGAAACTTGTTGCATCTTTCCCAAAACGACTCATGGCTGTATTAGATCAAAAGGGTGCTTCTACTAAATACTGAACAAAGGGTCTGAATACTTATGACCATGTGATATTTCAGTTTTTGTTTTTTAATAAATATGCAAAAATTTCTAAATTTCTGTTTTTTCTGTCAAGATGGGTTGCTGAGTGTACATTACTGAGAAATAAAATGAACTTTTTTGATTTTTGGAAAAAGGCTGCAATGAAACAAAGAGTGAAAAATTTAAAGGGGTCTGAATACTTTCCGTACCCACTGTATATATATATATATATATATATATATACATACATACATACATATATATACACATATATACATATACATATATATATACATACATATACACATATACATATATACACATATATACATATATATATACACATATACATATATATATACACACATATACATATATATATATATACACATATATATATATATACACACATATACATATATATATATATATATATATATATATATATATATATACACACACATATATATATATATATACACACATATATATATATATACACACACATATACATATATATTATATATATATATATATATATATATATATATATATATATATATATATATACACATATACATATATATATATACACATATACATATACATATACACATATATACATATATATACACACATACATATACACATACATATATATATATATATATATATATATATATATATACACACACATACATATATATATACACACACATATATATGGGCCCAAACAAAGTACTGAGAACATATGCATGATTATACTTTTCAGAGGGCTGACATTTCTGTATTTAAAATCCTTTTTTTATTGATTTCATGTAATATGCTAATTTTGAGATTTTGAATTTGGGGTTTTCATAAGCTGTACGCCATAATCATCAAAATGATATCAAATAAAGGCTTGAAATATCTCACTTTGCATGTAATGAGTCTATATAATATATTAGTTTCACCTTTTAAGTTGCAAAATATATATCACGATACATATGATTTTTCTTCCCCCACCCCTTCTGAAAAACAAGAGGTGGTGTAAACAGTGCACAGTTTGTTTTTGTAACAAATGCTTATGTGTCTAGTTGTCTAGATGTATCTCAGCACTTCCGAAAACAAGCTTGTGACCTCATTTAGGTCACATTTCAGACAAACAGGATGGGGCAGGCTGTCAGTCCCAACTTTCTGCTTTCCTGAGTCCTTGTTGAGCAGAGTGGACGTGGCAGAGCCACAGCAGGGGCTGCCCCTACACGCCCCCGATAACAACATGGTCACATCAGTAGGAACGGATTCTAGACAAAGATCACAGTGGAGATCTAACCTGCATGACATACTTTCATCTGAGATATATTGTTCAGTTCTGATGAGCCCACTTGTTTAACATTGTAATATAAAAGCTTTCTTATTTTGGGAAATTATTTCAAAATACAGCCAATACAGACTCGACTCGACACTGACACTTTTTAAATTCCCCTTAAAATAAAGAAGGTGAAAATATATTAAAATGTTGGCTGAGTAAGTTAAGCCTTCGGGGGTGGGGGGGTGATTTAGAACATAAGACAAAATTAGAGTACTTTGCAAAATGTCAGGTGCCAAATATAGTATACAGTATATAATAGTTTTTCTCGATTGCATTGTTTTCGTGATCCTTGGGAGCCAAAATGGAGTCATGTCCTCACCTTTGTTAACGTGGCCACACTCTCCTGGACATGCAACCAAACGTCTGAGGACATTCCAGCTGGGGCGTCCAGGATGACTTAAGACAGAAAAATAAAGTGGTTAGGGTGGGCTCAGCACAAAAGACACAAAGAAGCCACAGAGACATGGTGCCGTGTGTCAGAAAACGATGTTCATGTTTCATAACTTGAAAGAAAACCAGCCATGCAAATCACAGAATATTGTCATAGGATTTATTACCAACTGGTTGTCCCTGTCCTTTACACAACAGATGCATCTTTTGACCCAAACCAACATCAACCATTTGGCCGTCTGGATGCAAGAGGGGGAAAAAATGAAAGAAAGATTAGCCTTCACAGACGACTTATCTGGCTCTGAAAATATAGAGAAAAAAACTTGACAATCTCCCACTAGGCATGCACGATTAATCGTTATAAAAATCACAATCTCTATTTAATTTTTTTTTTTTAAATGACTTCTATTCTCATTTACGAGCTGACTGCATCACAAACGGTACTCTTTTCGTCTGTGAGTTTTAAACATAGATTGTATGAAATAGGTTTTAAAGCGCTCCCAAGAGCTGCAGTGCTCTCCCTTCTCTCCATTGAAGCCTCTGTGTTTACAGGCTTGTGGTGATCTGCAATGTGATATATAGGTGCCAACAATAATCTATGTTTGGTACTGGTAATGTGTTGTGTTTTGTTTTGTCATGGTTTGTGTGCACGATAAACATTGCACTTCATGAGAAAAAAATTGGGTTAGAGAATTGTGATATCAATTCTAAGCTACCTGAATCGTGCGGGCCTATCTCCCACTGGAGGCTGTCTAAGCAACACATTTAATATACACACACACACACACACACACACACTTCTAAATTTGACTGGAAGAGACAATTCAATTGTTACAGGGCCACTATGTGGCCTGTACTGCGTGTGTGTGTGTGTGTGTGTGTGTGTATATATATATATATATATATATATATATATATATATATACCTGTTTTGCAGGTTAAAGGGGTGTTTCAGAATTTTATTTCTAACATTATTCTATCAACAGACATTTACATCAATAGCCTGGCGTTATAGTGGCTTGGAGTGGGTTTTTAATGGCAGACTAGCAGATACTGTTGACTTGCGCAGCCTAGCACCAGCGAACTCTGCAACTGGAAGGACTGGATGAAAGGTGTTGAAAACTGTCTCCACTGATAAAAAAAAACACACCAGCTAACTTGGAAACAAGGTCTTATGTTAAAAATTCTGAACCACCCCTTTAATATGGAATCAAATTGAAGGGAGCAATGACTTTGTCAGCCTTAGATAAGCGAACCTTTGGGCAAGAGCATCTGTCCTTCTCTCTGCAGCGATGCATAGTTGAGGAACGGAGGGATGAAGATGATCAGAAGTAAACACTTTCCAATGACCATGAGCACAGAGCTGTAAGACCCTCTGCCTTCAGCTGCAGCTTGGCTGTGCAATCTTTGATCTGGATCCTAGTTTATGTAGAGGAGAAAGTTAAACTGACTTTAATTGAATTTAATCTGTATTGTCATATCATAACAGAAGTCGTCTCAGGCATCCTAGAGTGGGGGGGGGGACCTCAGGGCTGCTCGAGCTGACCTGAAAAGTGGAATTAAAAGAGCCAAAGCGGACCACAAGAAGTGCATAGAGTTCCACCTGTCCAGCAACAACACACGGGAGGTGTGGCGGGGCATACATGACATCACCAACTACAGAGGCTGTGATGCAACATCAGGGGACTTGAGTGCGAAGCTGGCAGAGGAGCTGAATTGCTTCTTTGCTCGCTTTGAGTCATCACCATCCGCCCCAGCCCTGCCTACACCCCCACCTACACCCCCACCTACACCCCCACCTGGTTTCTGCACTTCCCCAGCCCTACCCCCATCCACACCTGGTTCCTGCACCACCCCACACACCGTAAAGGAGCACGACGTTGGACGAGTACTCATGGCAGTGGACCCAAGGTAGGCTGCCGGCCCAGATGGAGTTCCTGGCAAGGTGCTCAGAGCGTGCGCCCACCAGTTCGCCCTCATCTTTGCCAGGATCTTCAACCTCTCCCTGGCCCAGGCAGTCATCCCGCCCTGCCTAAAATCAGCCACAATCATCCCAGTGCCGAAGAAGTCTCCCATCACCAGCCTGAATGATTACCTTCCTGTGGTCCTCTCCCCGGTAATCATGAAGTGCTTCGAGAGACTTGTTCTACAACATATCAAGGACTACCTCCCCCCAGACCTGGACCCCTATCAGTTTGCATACCGCGCAAGCAGATCCACAGAGGATGCCCTCGCCGTAGCTCTCCACTCTGCGCTGAGCCACCTGGAGCAGCAGCAGAGCTACGTCCGGATGCTCTTTGTGGATTACAGTTCCGCTTTCAACACAATCATCTCCAAACTGGTCACTCTCGGCCTCCCCCCTCTCACTTGTGCCTGGATAAAAGACTTTCTCACCAATCGGCTCCAGACGGTGAGACTGGGCCCCCACCTCTCCTCCACTCGCAGGTTGAGTATCGGCTCCCCCCAGGGCTGCGTGCTGAGCCCCCTCCTGCACTGTCTCTACACCCACGACTGCAGTCTGGCCCACAACAACAACCTCATCGTCAAGTTTGCTGACGACACCACAGTGGTCGGACTCATCTCAAAGGGAGACGAGGCAGCCTACAGAGAGGAGGTCCTGAACTTGCCAGCTTGGTGTTCAGAGAACAACCTGGCTCTGAACACCAAGAAAACCAAGGAGATCATTGTCGACTTCAGGAAAAACAGCACCGACCTAGCCCCCCTGCACATCAATTGCGAGTGCGTGGAGAGGGTCCACACCTTGCGTTTTTTCGGCGTCCTCATCTCCGCTGACATCTCATGGACAGCCAGCATCACAGCGGCCATCAAGAAGGCCCAGCAGGGTCCTCAGGAAGTACAACCTGGACTCCAACCTGCTGCTGACCTTCTACCGCTCATCCATTGAGAGCCTGCTGACCTACTGCATCACAGTATGGTACGGCAGCTGCACCGTGGCAGACAGGGAGAGGCTGCAGAGGGCTGTAAGGTCAGCGGCTGCCCTCTCCCTCCCTGATGGACATCTACACCTCCCGCTGCCTCAGCAGAGCAGAGATTATCATCAAGGACAGCTCCCACCCCGTCTCTGATCTGTTAGACCTGTTGCCCTCAGGACGGCGCTACAGGTGCATCAGAGCACGGACTAACAGACTCAAGAACAGTTTCTTCACAAAGGCCATAACCACCCTGAACTCACATATGCACTGACTCCACTCCACCATTCCATTTCATTACTGTGCAATATTTATTTATTTGTTTATACTTATCTCCTTTCACACAATGTGTATTCAAGCCATTTTATATATGCATACAGTTTCTCTCCAGACTGCACCAGCCCCCCCCCTCTTTTTTTTTCTCTGCGCTACCTACATTTTACATTTCTTAAATTTTTAACTTTTGATATTTTATATTCTTATCTTATATTTTGTGTCAACACTGTAAAGGGATTGCTTCAATATCACTGCACAGGTACTGTGTACTTGTGTATAATGACAATAAAGGCATTCTATTCTATTTATCTACATAAACATTTAATCCTTGTGTTGTCCTCCTGGGTTAAAAAACTTACAAATATTTGACATTTTCATCCCTTTTTCAGACTTTTTTTTTTAGTTTTCACTAACAACAGCTTACTACCACTAGTTCTACAGTACTTTTTAGAATTCATGGCCAATAACCCTCATTTATATAGAATTGTACATAATATTTGAGTTAAAAAAATCAGAAATGATGGTTAAACTGATGTTTAAATACATAAATGATACAGTTAAAGCAATTTCAGTCGTCTCATGCCCAGTAATAATATTTGGTTGTTACCAAAACCCCAAGAGTTAAATTGAGGGCATCAGGGTTAACAACAGTGTGTTTTAGTGGAAGATTCGACCCTTTCCCAGGTAATAGACAGTTTATAATGCTATTTTATTGTTCTGGATGCATGCCGAATTACAGGAATGTTGCAAATCATTTGTGTAAAGATAAATTGTGAATATGTTTACGAGTGAGTAGGCTGTAAATACGCATTGTTATTATATTCTCTGTTTCTAAAGGGGAATTTGGCTCCTCTTCTCTACAAAACTGCGAGTCACCGTGGGATACTGTGTCATTCTCCAAATTATAGCTCCACATAACGTTAGGAAGTTGGTGTAAGAACAGGGTAAGCAGGAAAACGTCAGTAGCACCCACATTATATCTGAACGAACTATTAACGTTAACTTTTGGAGTCAGGTCAGCTAGCTTAATGTTAGTCAACAGGGTTCTTCAGTCACATGTACAGTAACGTTAGCTAGCTAGCTAGCTAGCTATCATCAGCTAGCTATCGTCAAGTTGCATTACCTTTCTATCAGCATTGACAGGTTCATTGTTTGATGCTTGAGCTTCGGTTCTTCTACGCATTTTTGAAAATGAAGTGCTGTTTTTAAACTCTACAGAATGAATGAAAACAACTTCACTTCCTCGTAGAGGTACAGGAGCCGAGAAGAGACAAACTTTCTCTTGCGCGTTTCGCTGCACGGTAGCCACCTATTTTGCTCGGTTTGCACTTTCCCCTTTGTCATTCTTTTTATTGCAGTCATTATGAATCCACTTACTTTTAATGACATTTTCACACTTAATTTTTATCCAGCTTACTGTGTATTTAGTGCCAACCACTGACGTCATTTTAAAACATTTAACTGTCAAAGCTAAATCATTCATTCATTCATTGTTTCTGATGCCATATCATTGTGTATGTCGGATGTTTAATATTAATTTATCACTGATTTATTATTTATTTAACCTACAGTATCTATGTCTGTCTTTTCTGTCTATGCTCATACAGCAGACTGTATTCTTTTTTTTTTGTGATCACATTTTTATTTTCATATTCAGAACAAAAATGTAAACATAACATTCACGAACAGTTACAAACAACACACTGGGGTGTTGGAACGCGTCCCAGGGCCACAAAATCACACAGAGGAAAAATGTGAGGGAGGGAGACAAAACAATACATGCAGAAACAGACACACACACACACACACACACACACACACACACACACTCACAAGACAAGGGACCAATCACACACAAACAAATGAAAAGGCTACAGCATTGCCTTCAAGGACTCATTAATGCTGTGTGACTGTATATTATTAATATATAGACTATATATTATTATTATACAGTCTATGCATATACAGCATCATGCTGGCCTGCAGGGGCCACTATATCCTACAACCCATCCCATAGTCTACAATCTTAAAATATTGCACTCAACAGCAAAGGCAGCAGGATTAACATTAAATAGGCTCATACAGGTTTTTTTTCAAATTGCTAAAACACAATTTTGCAAACTAGGCTTCAAAAACTACATAACAAAATTCACAAAACCACACACCCAAACAAAAAGCAAAATACCTCATATATCCTGCTAAAGGAAGCACTGCAACCAAAGTGACATATAGCATTATCATAATCCAACTTTTTGCACCAAACGGCACACACTTCATTCATATTACCAGATTTTTGTCTAACCAACTACACACTGCTGGGCCTAATGAAAGGCACTCTCATCTTTAGTATGCTTTGCCATAATACTCAAATAGTTCAATTGTAGAAAATTCTTCTGATTGTTCACATGCACAGAAATATTTGCAGATACATACACATTTATTTTATTTTTCACCAAACAAGTCAGTGCAACATATTATGCACAGCAGATATTCTTACATTGGACTGAACAAAAATATGCACACAAAAAAACCCAAAAGAAAATTGCAGAATAAATGTGTAAAAAACATAGATAGAAAAAAAAGAGGCAATAAAAATAATTAGGCAGCATCTTCCATTGTTGTTGTAAAGAACAAGATGCTTTTCAGAGTGCTTACTTCCTGATTGAAGTGGTAATAATTAACCATGGATGTGTTTGGCAAGGTGGCTCATATATTGGCAAATCATGTAGCGGTATTTTGAATGGCAGTGTTTTGAAATAGCAAACATGTGACTTTATGTCAGATTGTTGTGTCTTATGCGGCGACTGTGTTCAGTGGATTTAAAAAATGCCATTTTGAATTGCAAAATGTGTGTAAAATATCTCTCAAATGAAATAGGGCACTAACATAAACTATAGGTGGGAGACTTAACATATGGAAGACTTAGACTGCATCTTACGTAATATAACCAAAAAGACAAAGAGACTTAATTAGGGCTGTGATTGCTCCTCTCAGAACAATCAAACAATCCTTTTGTATGATAACACATTTATGATGGGCAAGACAGCTGCTTCTATGATGAGTAATATATGCAAATTGCTGTTCTTATGCAGTCAGAGGCTACATGTGTGGCACACCAAAGACTTTGGGTTTGCTTCATTCCGGGCACTGTGACATTCAAACGGATGAATTCTGCATTGCTCACATAGCCTTTCCCACAACATTTATTGTGAATTGGGCCTCCAAGTCTGTAATCGTTTTGCACATTTGAGGGAGGCATCAGATAATAAAGCATACAAATTTTAGGACAAATCCAACAGAAACATCAGATAAAAACTATTCAACCTTTATTTTTTGTCCTCATTCACAATCCTGAGTCCAGTTGCTGTAAGATGTATTTTTCTGTATGTTATATTTACAGTATTATTCTTTATTTATTAGTATTCTTTATTATACTGTATATAACAGAGAAACCAAAGCCAGAGTACCCTGACTGTTTATCCATTGAATAGTGTCTAGACAAAGCAAAACCTCAACAATAAATCCTGTTTAGATAGCAGGTATTGCAGTAATTAAAAAGCCGACTGGATCAAGATGATGAATGTCAGGTATTGACTTAACGCAGGCTGGCTGTGTGTGTATGTGTGTGTGTGTGTGTGCGCGCGTGTTTTTTTCCAGTGTATCCAAGGATGATTAAGGCTAATGACGCAGGGCCTTCTTTGCCTCTTGCTTCTGTTCCAGCGCCACATAATAAGGACTGAGAGGAAAATGCTTTAATCAGACAACTGTAGCTTCACTCAGCACTTTGTGAATGCCATTCAAACAACAGTCGCTTGGCCCTTGACGTCTATGTGGCTTGTCAGTCTTCACAGCGGTGAACAAAACACACAGGTCTTCTGCTGTCGGCCTCCTGTGGGAAATCAAAGGCGACCCGTTCCATCAAAGATTTGGACTTAATCACGACATTCGCTTTACAGTGACAGAAAAAAAAAACTTGATGATGCACGAGGTCATTGGCTGCCAGTCTAAAGGTTGCCGTTGTTTGGCCTTTGGATTACCGGTGCAGGGTTCAGGGCTTTACACATCTCTGATTGTTGCCAAAACTCTAAATCAAACCCACAGAATCCAGCAGTGATTGAACCCAGAGATCGTCACTTATGACCTGCAACGCTTCTATGCGATTACTTTCTTTAGAAATACAAGTGCAGCAGAAATTCAGATGAAAAAAATCTATATATCTAATATTCTAATATTCCTACACTATCCCTTAGGGATTTACAATGAATTTTCTGTCCCGTTGTTTTTACAGTGATCTTTACATAATGACTGATATTACTGTATTAAAAGCATCTTTGGTATCTGTGTAATTCCTTAAAAACTGCAATAATGTATTATTATATAATATTCATTATATTACACAGATATATTACACTGATCTCAATAAAAAAGAGTGCTGTAGTTTCTGTTTGTTTGGGATTGACATGTTACCATCCACATAGTCTATATCCACGATGTTCAACTTCCGGGATTGCTCTGCCAGAAATTACGCCGGATCACGCTCTTTTCGGCCGGATGTCCGTTACCTTCCGCTTTCTTTGTGTCGGCGTTCTTACCCCGGCTGATTTCTGAGGACTATGGTTACCTGGTCCTCAGATCTCTGCAGGGTAAATCCAGACAGCTAGCTAGACTATCTGTCCAATCTGAGGACTATGGTTACCTGATCTTCAGATCTCTGCAGGGGAAATCCAGACAGCTAGCTAGACTATCTGTCCAATCTGACTATCCTGGTCTTCAATCTCTGCAGGGGGAAATCCAGACAGCTATGGTTCTGTCCAATCCTATGGTTACCTGGTCCTCAGATCTCTGCAGGGGAAATCCAGACAGCTAGCTAGACTATCTGTCCAATCTTGATCCCGACTTGCTCTGATGTTATGCACACGTAGGCAACGATAACCTCACAAGATCACGATGGCCTGCTGCTTTTCGCCGACTGCAAGACCCAGGGCATGCTGGGAAATGCCGGCCTCTCAGCTGATTTAGCTTATTCAGCTGATTGGTTCAAAATCGACTCAACATGATGACGTTTTAGATCAACTTTTTAATGTTTTTGAAAACTGTATAGAAAACGTGTTGTGTGGCTGACATCTAAAAGTCAGATAGACTAAATCTGTCTGTTATTAATTAAAATCAGCAATAGATCGCATATAGAGCATTTTGAGAGCTCCTCAGAATTAAAACAACTGGAGACTGTGAACAAGCTGATAATCAACCTGTCCATATTGTTTCTTTTTATAGTGTGTATATATTAGTGTGTATATATTGTTTGGTTGTTTTGTATATGTAAGCGCATTGTGAGCAATGGTAATCCAAAGCAAAATTCCTCGTATGTGTCCTCATACCTGACAAATAAAGCTGATTCTCATATATGGAGCTGATAACATTTTATTAAATCGGACCACAGGGGTTATGCCACTTCCTGTTCAGCGTGAAGGTTGCAGGAATCGGCTGGAAATTGTCCGACTTTACTGGAAATTTTTGTCACCACCCCCGGCTGCTGCCGCCTGCTCTCGTCCACTTTACAGGCGAGGGGCAGTTCATCTCCAACGAGCCTAATATCAACTGGCGCAATGAACACTGGCTGTGACATATCGCGAAAGTCAGATTTCTTTGAAAAAAGAAAATATCAGTAGGAAAGTGCACTTTAAAATGTGTCATTTTTCTTTAGGGTTGCCTTTTATATTCAAGTCAAAATTCAATTTGTTCAATAAATGTCATGAACCCCGCCTCTTGAGTCTGTTTTTGCCTGAGTTTTCTGATATCTGCCTGGAGTCTGTTTTTGCCTGTGTTTCCGGAACACACCCCGTCTGGTTGCCTGGCAACAAAGTAAGGCGGGAGATCCCTCAACTACCCACACCTACAGCTCATCAGCTATCTGCACACCTGGTCCTGATCATCACCTCTTCACCATTAAAGCTGTGTCCTGACATCCATTCCCTGTCGGATCGTTAGCCATACCAGTATGTGTTGCCTGCGTATCAGCTTTAGCTTCTTGAGAATTAGTTTCCTGTTCAGTGATTTTTGTCTGTTGCTAATCTGCCTCCGTTTCCTCTGTCTACAGTTGATCTCCTGGGAAATTCAGTCCACCTCTGCCTGGCCGTCTGCTTCCTCACACAACCTCGGACCTGCTCATTCCCTCCAGCCAACTCGCTCCCACTCTCTGGCTCGTCTTTTGGATTCCTCTGCCTTCACAGTCAAACTATCAAATAAATACTGACCTTTAATCCACTTACCTTGTCCTGGTCTGCTTCTGATCTAGAGAACTGTGACAATAAAGGAATGTTGGATATTATTTCCTTTTATTTGTTTCAAATCCAACAAGCCATCTTTGTTGTATTATAGCAGAATATCTTTAAGATAATCTTTTGGGCATTTTTTAGCCTTTATTGACCGGACATCTGAAGAAATTAAGGGGGGGGGGTGACAACATGCATCAAAGGGCCACAGGCCTGAGCCAAACCCGGGGCCCGCTACGTCGAGGAGCAAACCTCCACACATGGGTGCCCGCTCTACCAACCAAGCCATCCGGCCGCCCCTATTGCAGAATACTGAAAGCAACAGAAATTCAGGAGACTTTGCATGTACATAAAAACAACTCATAGACAGCATGACAGAGACAAAAAGCCATTTCCTGTTTGTCTTATCTGTTTTGCCACATATGTAGAGCAGGTTATCTGGGGGACATTTCTGCATTAGGCTATCTGTATCACAAAAGGCCATCCCTAAATTCTGCAGGGGCATTAATCACCCTGTGTGTTGATCTCTCTGTTTTACCGAGTGAGGCATCTCACTTCTGTTCCATCTTTGTTGGGAGTCGCACATACGCAGTACATAGGCAAGGACAACTAACCATTCAGAAGCAGGAGGGTGTATGTGCCATGCTAGCAGCTAGGCCAGCATTTAACACACATTACATTTTAAATTAGAACGGACAAAAGCGTTATAAATACTTATTCAACCCGTTCTCACTCCAAAACCGGAAAATACGGACGTTTGGACAGTGGCTGTCAGTGTCTGATGTGCCGAAAAAGGCGTGTGTGTACAACATACTGAGGGAAATTCCACATAGGGAGGGGGGGCGGCGTGGTCTGTGTCCAATGGGTGGCAGTAGCTCAGTCCGTAATTGGGTTGGGAACTGCAGAGATGCCACTTCACCTCCTGGGCACAGCCAGGTGCTCTTGAGCAAGGCACCGTAACCCCCCCCCCACTGGTCCAGCACTGGCAGCCCACTCACTCTGACATCTCACTCTGTCCATGAGCAGGTCCTGAGCATGTGTGTGTATTTCAGGCCTGTGTGTAGTAATTACTAACAGAGTGTACATTTTAATTTCCCTACTTGGGATCAATAAACAGTATAAATTATTATTATTAACCATCCTATTATTGCCAAGTGTCAGGGAAGTCTCTTTCTTCTTTAACCGACCCATTATTCATATACAATATACAATTATTATATATACAAGCATGTGTTATATGACGCTAAAGGAGACGACCAAGCGTGTTATATGACGCTAAAGGAGATGACCAAGCGTGTATTACATGATGCTAAAGGAGACGACCAGTCGTGTGTTATATGACGCTAAAGGAGACGACCAAGCGTGTTATATGATGCTAAAGGAGACGACCAGGCGTGTGTTATATGATGCTAAAGGAGACGACCAAGCGTGTTATATGATGCTAAAGGAGACGTCCAAGCGTGTTATATGATGCTAAAGGAGACAACCAAGCGTGTTATATGACGCTAAAGGAGACGACCAAGCGCGTGTTATATGACGCTAAAGGAGACGACCAAGCATGTTATATGATGCTAAAGGAGACGACCAAGCGCGTGTTATATTACGCTAAAGGAGACGACCAAGCATGTTATATGACGCTAAAGGAGACGACCAAGCGCGTGTTATATGACGCTAAAGGAGACGACCAAGCGCGTTATATGATGCTAAAGGAGACAACCAAGCGTGTTACATGATGCTAAAGGAGACAACCAAGCGTGTTATATGACGCTAAAGGAGACGACCAAGTGTGTGTTATATGACGCTAAAGGAGACAACCAAGCGTGTTATATGACGCTAAAGGAGACGACCAAGCGTGTTATATGACGCAAAAGGAGACGACCAAGCGTGTTATATGATGCTAAAGGAGACAACCAAGCGTGTTACATGATGCTAAAGGAGACAACCAAGGGTGTTATATGACGCTAAAGGAGACGACCAAGCGTGTGTTATATGACGCTAAAGGAGACAACCAAACGTGTTATATGACGCCAAAGGAGACAACCAAGCGTGTGTTATATGACGCTAAAGGAGACGACCAAGCGTGTTATATGACGCTAAAGGAGACAACCAAGCGTGTTATATGACGCTAAAGGAGACGACCAAGCATGATATATGACGCTAAAGGAGACAACCAAGCGTGTTACATGATGCTAAAGGAGACGACCAAGCGTGTTATATGACGCTAAAGGAGGCGACCAAGCATGTGTTATATGACGCTAAAGGAGACAACCAAGCGCGTGTTATATGACGCTAAAGGAGACGACCAAGCGCGTGTTATATGACGCTAAAGGAGACAACCAAACGTGTTATAACACACTACAAAGGCACTTGACCAAGCGTCCGTATTTTACGAGATGGCAGTGACAATGTGTTGACTTATTTTGCGCAAACATGTCAGCTCTCAATTGTGCGTAAGTGCCCTTGAAGGTGCGTAGGTTCTGTTCTTACCGGAGTACAGGGGTGATGTGAGGCCGTCTAGATATAGTTAATATAGTATATTAAAATGACATGGCTACAAGGCTAGTTGTAGGGGTAACCATCTTGGAACATTGAGTACATTCACATGCACACCAATGTTGTACTATAATTCCGAGTTTGACAATATTCTGAATTTGATACCGGCCATTTAAACAGCATATTCTGGTTGTATATTCAGAATAAGGCCTTTTTACAAATAAAGCATTTTCTGATGCCAGGTGGGATACTCCGGTAAAGTTTGGGTCTTAGAGGTTTTCTTTGGACATGTACACAGCACATTCAGAATATGCATCTCAATCAGGGTTTTTACCACAGTTTACTTGCAGTTTTATAATTATGGTCAACTCTGTGCATTGGTAGAGTTGCTGTACACAAACCAACCAGCCAACAGTTGGCAAGGTTGCAGAACCTTTGAGTCGTGCATGCTCACATTTAAACAGTTTACAGCATAACATGTCATATTGAAATTTGTGAAATGCATCAAATAAAGAAGAATACTTCAAAAACGTTTTAACTTTCTATTATTGTTTGATTGCTAACGTTAGCTCAAAACGCCATTCAACTGACAACCTTTGTTGTGTTTGATTGCTAACTAGCCAGCAGTGAACCAACTTTGTTTGCGTAGGTCGAAAGTAAGTAGATAGAAAAGAATATTTTGTATTGGATCGACATTGAAATCATTCCAATAAATAAGGTCTCTGTAACTACCTTAGACACGACACTGGTAGGCTCAAATGCACAAGTCGTAAAAGAAAGTTTAACAAAATGTTTGCTTGGCAAATAGTAAATTCAAAGAAAAGCGCTCACTTGGAGGATATAAAAATTACAAAAACCATAAACAATACCTGGTTACAGGGAGATCTGGCAAGAACATTTGACGACACAATCACATGGACAGAACAAGACAAACAGGCAAAAGACAAAGGGAGACAAGGACAATTTATACATGAGGTAGGGGAAAACAGGCAAAACCAATCAGGGGCGGGATAGACAATCACTGTGGCGGGAAATTCACACAAAGGGAGGAAGTCAGGGTCTGAAATGAGAAGGAAAGTGATTAGAAAATACAACTGGTAGTACACAGAAAAACTATGAATGACTTAATTTAATCTTGATGAGACATAACACACTGTTGTATGACTGTTGCAAAGTGGGATGTAATCAATGACAAAACGATGCCACGTGGCACTCTCCTCCACCCAAATGTGAGCAGTTTCAAAAAAAACATTACCATGTTGTTGTAGCAACCACAAATACCAGATGAGATCCTGTCCAATTGATAGAGATGAAGATGTGGGTCTATCATATCCCCCCAAGAGGCACTACGTATAATGGGTTTTCATTTGAACTATTCAATTGAGATTTATTTAACCGTACAGGCTATGCCTCCCCAGTAATTTCACTCAGACTCGCTCAGATGAGAAATCCATACTTACTGACTCTCAGTAACTCTCAAGCCAAATTAATTTGTGCAAGACTGTTAACAGTTTTATGATGGGTGTGAGAATAATCACACACACACACACTAAATGTTATTGCTGCAATGAAGTGCCTCTGTAACTAATTTCTGATGACTGGATTATGTTCCATGAAAAACAGGACAATATTGTGCATTATGGAGTGAAGAATATCTAATATCTTAATGGGCATTTGTCTGTTTTATGGACGATTCGAGTTAAAAAATAAGGTATACAGAGGCCCTTCCTCAAAGCAAGCTATTTCTCATTTATTTATGAGTGAGCTGTGGGGTGTTCAGGAGGGTAGGCATCACAGGCATCAGTCTTCAGTCTGCTGTCTTCAGATGCCATGTGGTGCTCATTGATTTTAGCCCCTCGCTGTCAAAGTGCACCATCAATCAATACAGTAACAAGTCTTCATTTATACCTGAGAAATATAGTTTCCAACTCACTGGGCACAAAGTGCTGGTGTTGTCAGTGTGGCCGAGAGGAAGGCACAAGGCACCGGTCTGCATTTTGCCTTGGGCCTTATCTGCCCAACATAATAATAGTTCATAAAGAATTTGATCCAGATATAGTTCATAAAGTCTTTCTAGTGTGCCATTTGGACAACTGGATAGTCTGTCATTATTCAGTCAGTATATGTGTCTCTTACACATAAACAGACTAAGTGGATAGATAATAAAGTTTGAGGATCCCTTTTTCTAGTTAATTTATCACCTTTTGCTATAATATTTAATTAGTATTCTGTCCAGATGTACTGTATGACATCTCTGTAGGTCAAGTGAGTGACAGTGGCTATGTTTTATAGCCACTGTCACATTAAATTACTACAGGAACTTACACTGTCAGTGATTTAATTAAAACTGTTATTGTATCTACCATATTAGCATAATGTATCTATATAGTATACTGTAGATATAATGTACTTAACTTTTTACCACAAAGAATATCATTCCTTTCTGTAATGGACTCACACTTATGCTGTCATCTGTGAAGCATTCTTTTTTACATTACAGGGTTTAATGTTCATTGATAAACTAGAGTCATGCAGTAGGGGGTGACAAATGTCACACATAGCAATAAATACATTCAAAAGTATAAATACAGTGAGTTTAATGTTTATCTGTGAAATGGATTGTAAACATTGTAAATAATAGTACTTATACGCTCCCATAACACCTGGTGACTCAGCAGCTTTGGTTTACTACCTCATGTTTTTCTGTTCTGGATTATGGTGCCATCTTATATATATATATACAGGATGTTGTGCATGTTGACAGTCAACCTCATCACTGTAATCACTCATCACCCTTCAATTAGGGAAGACAATTCATATATACCTTTTATTAATGTTAATATAACTGTTTTAAATATTCAAGCTCTATGCCTGTCAGGTCATTTGTTAATGTGCTTCAGTATATGTTAACGTTGTGCATTTTTAATGTGGCTATATGTTTACTTTACACTGCCATTTTGACCTGGACCCTCGTGTGGAAGAGATAATGTATCTCAAGAGGCTCCCTAGAATAGAATAGTGTATTGCCGGTTGCACAGTTACAGGGTTGTACAGGTACATTGGAATATATGTGCATTGCTCTTAGAGTCAGCTCTACAAAAAATATGATGTAAGATGTAAGATTAATAAAGTTGGATTGAAAAGGTGCACTGAAAACATTATTATTGCACCTGAGATTTTCATGTTATGTTATTGCACAACAGAAAAAAAACACAAAAACAAGGACTACTTGTGTATATACATTATTGTACCTGCAATATTTATGTATTTAGAGATATTTATTTTATAGATAGGTTAAATAAAATACATAAGCATGTCACATTTGACACTTCTTCACTTAAACATAGCAAATCTTACATGCATAGTTTATGTTTCAGCATGAAATTAAAAGGACCTTTAATGGGGAAAAACAGCAGGTGGGGGTTGAAACCACTTATAAACATATAGGTAAATTAGTTTCTGAAGAAAGTGGAACTGAATTGCTAATACATATTGCAACACTCTATTACAGTATTTCACTCTATTTCCACCTAGTTTCACAATTATTTCCACCCTTCACTGCATCAACTACTGTATCATTCACATTCCTGCAGTCCATCCCCGGATGACAGCTCTCCCTCCCTCTCCCTCCACCCCCATTTGCCAGGCTGGGATGCCCGCTTGGTATGGTCCGCTCCTCCCCTAGCCTACGTTTCACCGATGGTAGTTTCTATTGGGAGAAGGTCAAATGACTCCGCATGTCTACCGGTGTGTACATTCCCGCGATGCCGTGCGCCTGACGAAGAAACACCTCTAAAACACCGTGTGTCCCAGTGTGTGTGCTACTATCTGAAGCAGTTTCCCGCGTCACATCCCTCTGAAAGTAAGTAGTGGTGTGCAACGACGCTGTTGTTATTTTTCCCGAAACGACTCAGCCGGCTCACAGTTTTGATATGGCCGGATAAGTCGTTTCCTTATAAAGGTTTAATGTTTGCAAAGTGTTGTGTTTCCATGCAGCGCGTGCAGCTCAGGAGCCCGTCAAAAATAGGGTTAAAAATAGTTGTTTTCGGGATGCTTTGAGGCAGTGCAGGTGAAATTAAGCTAGCTAGTTGTTCCCAAACGAACCGTTGTTTTTTAAACTACTACCAAGAGGTAGCGTATTTACCATTTAGTAACGTGTATGAGCCATTTCTCTGTTCTAGAATATACCCCAGCAAAAGTAGAGAGGGGACTCCCTGTTGTTAAATAAATAAAATAGAAAGAGAGAAATAAACTGTAATAAGGCCATTATAAACTCTTATGTCTACAATACTTGTGTATCGTGAGTGGATGTTTTACCTTCTTTACTCTACTGTAAATGCCATGTGAGGTCAGTGTTAATGTGGGCGTGTGGAAAGTTCACTCATCAGCAACTAGAAAGCTCTAAGGAAGGGAGACTTAATGAAGTGAGTCATCAGAGTTACCCCAACCCACCCCCAGCAGAGTAGCATGTAGCTAAGCCTATTACAACATTGCATAACACAAGGTACAGCCCCATAAGGTGTAGAATGAGCTGTCTCCAGGGCCTGGATATTGTCCAGGCTCCTTAATCTCTCATTATACATCCTAATAAAACATATCAGTCCAGAGCGGAGTCAGCATGTTCATGTGAGGAGCTGTGTTACTGTCCAGAGACACTCTGGGCTTCGCTGATGCAGTCTGTAGTAGGGCTGGATACTGGGGGGTGGGGGTGGAGGTGGAGGGTTGATACAGCATTGTATATCATGATATTTTCCATGGTAATACTGTACAGCTGGGCGATATGGTGAAAATCAAATACCCTGATATTTTTGACCAAATACCTCAATATCGATATTGTGGCGATATTGTAGGGTTGTGCACAATGAGATTTTTGATAAATAATCATCAGTTATGTTGATATAATAACTATGTGGTTAAAGGCAAATAATAGACCAGTCTGGTGTGTTCAGAAAATTATGTCACTCTACTGTAATGCAGCCTTTAAAACCAGGAAAAGACAACACTTGTGTAATAGCAGGATATTACGATATCCCAAATTTAAGACGATATCTAGCCTCATATATTGATATCGATATAATATCAATATATTGCCCAGCCCTACAATACAGTGCAATATGTAGAATTTGAATTTTTTCAACATAGGGAAACCAAAACCCAAATGACTACATCTATAGACTATTTCCAATTTATATTATATTACACTGATTCCCTTACCATTGTAATGTTTCCAGATGTTTGATATCATCACGATGAGCTGACAGAACTGACAAGTTGAATGTTGTCCAATCAGAACAGACCCACCGCGGTGACGTTTTTGGTGGAGCTGTTCGTTTTCTCGTTTGTCGTCAACTCGGAAGAAAGCGACACACAACAGTATGTGGAGTTAAACTGGACGGGCCCAAAAACCTCTGAATAGTTCTACTTGTTGTTAAACTGCAATGTGAGCGGCAGCCAACCAAACTGATATCATGAAATGGCGTATGTATGACACGCCAATTCATATGACATTATTGGCGTGTTGTAAAGACGCATACTTGCTTTTAGCGGGTATATAAATGTCTTTTGGCCTCCATTGACTTACTTTACCTTGCGATTACAGTACGTGTCAATTTACGCCTTAGCAAGTAGTATTAAAGGGCGAAAAACCACGTAGGGAGGTGGGTCGGGGTGGTGGATGGGTAAAATAACACAGGACTTTCACCCAGAGGACTGTGGATTGTGTCCCGCGTGTCACGTTTCCTTTGTGGCCCGCGTTTTCTTCACGTCCCCTGTATACAGCATAGACATACACGCAAATAGCTCCAAATCCATCCATCCATCCATCTTCATCCGCTTATCCGGAGTCGGGTCGCGGGGTCAGCAGCTCCAGTAAGGGACCCCAAACTTCCCTTTCCCGAGCCACATCAACCAGCTCCGAATGGGGGATCCCGAGGCGTTCCCAGGCCAGGTTGGAGATATAATCTCTCCACCTAGTCCTGCGTCTTCCCCGAGGCCTCCTCCCAGCTGGACGTGCCTGGAACACCTCCCTAGGGAGGCGCCCAGGAGGCATCCTTACCAGATGCCCGAACCACCTCAACTGGCTCCTTTCGACGCGAAGGAGCAGCGGCTCTACTCCGAGCTCCTCTCGGATGACTGAGCTTCTCACCCTATCTCTAAGGGAGACGCCAGCCACCCTCCTGAGGAAACCCATTTCGGCCGCTTGTACCATGGATCTCGTTCTTTTGGTCCTGACCCAGCCTTCATGACCATAGGTGAGGGTAGGAACGAAAATTGCCCGGTAGATCGAGAGCTTTGCCTTCTGGCTCAGCTCTCTTTACGTCACAACGGTGCGATAAACAGAATGTAATACCGCACCAGCTGCTCCGATTCTCCGACCAATCTCACGCTCCATGGTCCCCTCACTCGCGAACAAGACCCCAAGGTACTTAAACTCCTTCACTTGGGGTAAGGACTCACTCCCCACCTGAAGAAAGCACTCCATTGGTTTCCTGCTGAGAACCATGGCCTCAGATTTAGAGGTGCTGATCCTCATCCCAGCCGCTTCACACTCGGCGGCGAACCGATCCAGTGAGTGCTGAAGGTCACAGACCGATGATGCCATCAGGACCACATCATCTGCAAAAAGCAGCGATTGAGATCCCGAGCCCACCGAACTGCAACCCTTCCCCGCCCGACTACGCCTCGATATCCTGTCCATAAATATTACAAACAGGATTGGTGACAAAGTGCAGCCCTGGCGGAGGCCAACCCTCACCAGGAACGAGTCCGACTTACTGCCGAGAACCCGGACACAGCTCTCGCCTTGGTCATACAGAGATTGGATGGCCCTGAGAAGGGACCCCCTCACCCCATACTCCCGCAGCACCTCCCACAATTTCTCCCGGGGGACCCGGTCATACGCCTTCCCCAGATCCACAAAACACATGTAGACTGGTTGGGCATACTCCCAGGCCCCCTCCAAGATCCTTGCGAGAGTGAAAATCTGGTCCTTTTGTTTCACGGCCAGGACGGAATCCGCATTGTTCCTCTTCAATCCGAGGTTCGACTATCGGCCGAACCCTCCTTTCCAGCACCTTGGAGTAGACTTTACCAGGGAGGCTGAGAAGTGTGATACCCCTATAATTGGCACACACCCTCTGGTCCCCCTTTTTGAAGAGGGGAACCACCACCCCGGTCTGCTACTCCTTAGGCACCGTCCCAGACAAATAGCTCCAAATGCGTACAGATAACACGCCACTTGGCTTAAGGAAATGGGCGTACATGTTTACGCAAAGTCATGGTGCCATGTTGAGCCAACGGGGGTGCATTATGTCGGCAGGATCATTTAAAAGGCAACCACAACTACATTGTGCGTCTGCCCTATTTCTGGTACCGTGGCTGCAGAAATCTCGCCATGGCGGGCCGCCACTACAAAATCAACATAGAGGAAACACTGTTATGATATAAAAATCCACTCGTTGAGAACCTGTTCATGTTGGAGAAAACTAGAACCGTCACCTACAAAATCTGCCATTGAGAGAGACACACACACGCGCGCACACACGCCCACGCACCCTTGAAAAATAACTCTCATGATCAAATTATGCATGGTCCTGCTGGTTTTGATTAATCCTTCACCCTGTTATCGTGACTGAGAGCTTGCTGTTACCAATTGATTACTGCATTGAGATTCATGCTGATGAAACTAAACCATATTCACTTAGTAGATATGATTAAATCTGTGGTATTTTAAAAAGAAACACATTGAATTAGTTCTAATAAAATATATTTCAAGTACAAATTCCAATCAGACTGTGCTTTTGATGCTTTGTTTTCGTGCCAAAGCTGTAAACGATGAGGCTTGAATGGTTTTTCGAGGTGGCCTCAGCGTGATTCAGTAACTCTCCGATTCATCTGTGAAAGGCTCAGAACTCATGTGGTGTTTTAACAGCTGCATCTACCTCTGCAACCTCATTAACGCACGCACGCACACACACACACACACACACACACACACACACACACACACACACACACACACACACACACACACACACACACACACACACACACACGGCTGGCTTACAGGTAGAGCTGAGAATCTCTGTGAATACAGACTGAATTATTAACATCAGGTGTGCCTTTTTGCCAGGCAGAAGGTTTCCTGAAAACTGAGTTGGGCATCATTTTGATTTTAACAATTCTAATTCCAATTCCTATTCTTCCTTTGTTTTGGTTCTTATCGATTATCGATTCCGATTCTTTGTGGGGTGGAGTTAAAATGGGACACATGCTTATTTCACAAATAATGGGAACAGTTTATTGTAAAATAAAGCAAGAGTTTAGAGTGCCGCTCACTGTGCTCCATGGCTGCAATGCAACAAGTGCCTGGAAGTACAGTGGCTCCCAGGAAAAAGGAAAAAAAAAACGTACACGTGTTAAATTTTGGAACTGATGGGGAAAAAAACTTCAATTTTTTTGAAAAAAAAAAAAGCCCTACGTCAAGTGCCTTTTTGACAGCCGACCAATGACAAGAAAAAATGGAGTCCGAGCACAGAGAGTTATTCCCTGTACAGGGAATTCGCTTTGTTTTATGTAACGTTAGCAGCACCTCTGTCTTTGTTCTTTCTCTAGCTCGCTCTACTGCTTTGTTTTACCCAAGGTTAGCACCGCTCCACATAGTTCTCTAGCTAGAATACTGTAGCAGTAGTGGTTGTTAGAGCAAAACACGCTCTCGGCTGCTACAAAAAGCGCATTAGTCAACTTTTTCATGTGTAAATGTAGCCTAAGGAATTGGTACTGTATTTAATTGTTATACATGTGGTCCAATGGTTCTATAAGAGCTCTTCAATCAAACAGACCAGAGGGAGCCGCCATCACTGGTGGAGACGGAGCGCTAAATCTACCTGGCTGCTTCTAATCTGTGTTTAAACCCTACTGAAACTCATAGAAGCTGTTGCGATGAAAAAGAATGAATAAGCATTTGAGGCTGAAACATGCCTTGTTGTGCCACATGAGAATTTTAATCTTAAATAATAAATCTCTAGAAAAGAGGGTTTGTCTGCAACCAAAATTACCTTCCCTCTGATCATGGGCCAAAGTTTTGACTCTGTTAAGCACTGTGTTCAGGCTGCATAAGAAGCTTGGAGCTGCTCAGTCTCCTAGAGTGCTGTTTCACAGGCCAAAAAATATAAAAACTTATGGAATATTTTTAATTACTTATAAAGAGACAGTCTATGCATCTCACATAGACCTGAAATCAGGACTGCTATTAGTTATTTCAATGAATAAAATCTTTTGTTTGTGGTCTAGAAAACATCTAAACAATCATCATCAGTCAATTCAAATGTCCCTGAGTTCAAGGTGAGGTGTTCCCTCTGACGAACAGTTCCCAACCTGAAGATATTCAAGTGTGAATATTTTTCACACATTGGAAATGTTGCAACTAGAGAAATGTTGCTTGAAAAACTCGCTCAAATCATTTAATTGGTTATTGAAATAGTTGTTGATTTTAAACTTTCTTTGGAGGAATCATTTGAGTAATCACTGCACCGCTACCTGAAATGATCCCATCTGTTTAAAAGCTATTGGTATTCATTTTGAATGTAGTGAAATGAATGCACTCCGGTCTTGGCAAGCAGCTGCATAAGCATTACAATTCAGCCCTGGTGCCAGCAATTAAACTGCTAGATGAAGAAATGTATTCAGTTTTATATTAGTTTTGGCAATTATTGGCATTTAGAATGATAGAGACGTGTGGTGTTGCAGGACAAAAGATAAAGGGAGAGAGACAAATTGAGAGAGCGAAGGGGAGGGTCTTGAATCCACAAGAAAGTAATTGGATAATGACAAGGGCAGTGACAAAGTGATTGGTTGCCTTCTGTTGTAATGTGATTCCAGGAATCCAGCTTGAAATGAATTTTAAAGCTTCCAAGAAATACATTCTTCCATTATGTTGCTTTATGGCTCCACACCGGCTTGTGAAATTGTTTCCAAAGATGTGCCAGAGGTTCCCAGACAGAACGATGCTTTTTGCCACTTATGAGCGGTGTGCTTTGCTTAAAACAATGACTTATGTTTACATAGGAGTTTTGATCTGGGAAGCTGCAGTTCTCCATAATGATTTTACTTTGTACCAAAAGAAAACGCATCACGCAGCCAGACTGCAGGCCATAAAGCAGCCCCCTCCAGCCCCCCCTTTGGTTTGTATAAATACACTGAGGAATGATTTGTATTGTTAACATCTCTTTGTGATTTTCATCTCTTTTGTGTGACTCCCTCCCTGTTATCCAGCTGTCTAATGATCTCAGAAGAGATTTACAGAGGATAAACATCCTCAGCAGGCCTCTTTTTAAAAAAAGAAGCAGGTGAATAGTATTGGAGGACGGCTGTAGCAGTTGTAGAATGTAGCTTACATGGTAGCGGAGCAGTCTTGGTGTGGGCCCATAATAGCTTTGCCTACGTACAGTAAACAGTGCAATGGGACTGGTTGGAGGATTACAGAGGATTTGTCTTGCTTAGCCACAGGGACCCAGCTGAGTGACCCGCCCCCCTGTGTCTCCTGCCATCCTTTTCTGGAAGCATAGCAACAATCTACTCTCTTCTGTCTCCTCCCAGTCTACTTGGCCCATGATGCAACAGAGGGCCTGCCGTGTAACCCAAATCACAGACTATCTTGATAGGATAAAAGATGGTGGACGCACTCTTTGGATGTTGGTGTTTCATAAAGCAATGAAATCTATTTCCCCTGGAATTGGTTGGCGAATGATAAATCTGCGCTCATGTCCACTGCTCTGCCGTTTTTCACCTCTGCACCGGCCTCTTTCTGATAAATTTGCTAATTTAACTTTAATGACCGAACTTTCGCATTCGCAATAGCCGTCGGGGTAAATTAAGGGCATGTTCTGAGTGCATGTCCCCCCTTTTCAAATGGAGTGATGTGACAGCCAGATGACATTCATCACGAAACCTGTGTCACAAAAGTTGATGGGAAGAAGGCGATGCTGTCAGCAAACTGAAATCTGATTTGGACCCATCACTTAAGTTGAGTGAACATTGCCTTTGGTTTTACTTTGGAACACTGCTTGAAAGCTAATTGAATCAAAGTAAGGGGGTGGGGTCGTTTTTGACTGATAACTCCACGGGCATTTGTCTCTGTCAGCCCAATATCACACTGTGAAGTGACTCAGCAGAGAGCGGCCCCCAACCCGCCTGTGTACATGTCTTTAACTCAAACTGACAGTGTTCTAGCTCCCGTACATACCTTGCCATGAGCTACTCTGCTGGAAAGCTGAGCTTTTTTCTCCCACCATTGTCATCATCATGTGCACATTGAATCCTCAGGAACACTCACAGACAGAAATAGATCAGCCTAGGAAAGCAGAGGGTTATTTTGAGTAAAAACAGCGCACTGTGAAAGAGAGATCCTCAGTAGTTTTCTTGGCAAGATGTAATCTCATGGGGCTGTGTAGTTCTCTACTGGAATGATGTTACATTATACAAGCAAGCAAAAGAAGAGAATTGTTCCCTTAGTGTGAGAAATGGCTTTGTTGCTAGGCCCTCATGTGAATATCTCTCTAAGTGGTTCATTTTTTCGACCCTTTGATTGCATGTGCCTCCTAATAGAGCTACAGTATAACTTATTTTTAAGTTATGCGCATAAGATGGCATTTCACATGGCTTGAAAGTTGAAGTTGATTGAGGAAGATGTTCCGAGAGGGAACTTTCTAGGATTCTGTTTTCTATACTGTAGCTTACAGCGTTAAATTTAACTAATTGAAGGTGGGAGACACCATTGTTGGGCTGAATTATAGTTATGGTCAGGGTGTCACAACTGATCGGACTGTCAGAACAGCCTCAGATGTATGTTGCTATCCCAGCCTAACGCCATTTTATCACGTAACCAGTGTTACCCTTGGATCATCGCTCGAAAGCTCTGAAAAAGCTAGTAGGTCAGTGTTGATTTAAGATTTTGTTACACCGTTTTTTTAAGAATGACTTTTGTAAGATTTTTATGACTAAAATTCAGACCTTTTAAATATCTTTGCAGAGCCACAGTTCCTCCTAATGAGAAATCAATGAAAGAATAGTTTGACATTTTTGCCATATTTTCTTTTATGCCAAGAGTTGGATGTGGAACTAGGTACAGTGGAAGTAGTTACAGCACGTAACTCACTGTAAAACCATAAATAGTTGTTTTTGCATTAAGCTTTTTTGTGCTTATCAGACAACGAGTGTTGATTTAGTCTGCGACGTTAGGTAGTCTTTTGCCTTTTTATCGGAGCCAGGCTAGCTGTTCTCCACATTTTCAGTCTTTATGCTAGGCTAAGCTAACAGTCACCTGGTTCTAGCTTCAGATTTTGTGTACAGACCTTCTCATCTACTTTTCCTTTGCTTTCACCTAACTTTTATGACATTCCCTCACCTAATTTCATCCACATTTAGCATTGTCCCTTTGTTCAACTTTCTTTCCTGCACAAATTGTATTAAGGTTTTTGATGAATTTTCTTTTGGTACAGGAACAGGCGAACTGGTTACGCAAGATTTTGGACTGTGTTTTCTGTATTCACAGTCATTTAATATCTTGCTATTTCTGACTGTTAATATTCAAAGAACTCTCTGAAAGTTGGTGAAAATCGCCCTCCTACCTATTTTTTTGGCAGTCCAATCAACAAACAGAGGGAGTGGCTGAGAACGATGACATCAAGGCTGCGCGCTAGAGTTGGAGTTCCATAATGGCGGTGGAGAAAGATGTGAGCGAAGCCATTGGGTCCGTTGTGGCAACGCTGCCCAATATCCAGAAGTTAAAGCCCGAGCAAGAACAATCTTTGCTGAGTTTTGTTGGTGTCCATGATGTTGTGGCCCTCCTTCCCACGGGGTTCGGGAAAAGTTAGATTTTCCAGCTTGCTCCGTTAGTGGTGAAGGAGTTGGCTAAGCCTAATGCTAGCGAAGCTAATGCTTAATATAAGCCTTGTTGGTTTCCCCTCTTGTTGCACATGCGCATGACATACAGTACGTCACGACCAGACGTTAGTGATTGGTTATGGCAGACCCAGAGTGGCTCTGGGCAGATCCAATAGTTTTAAACTTCAACACAGTAGCCGCCTTCAAGGAAGTTAACACTTGTTAATGGAGAGTGTTCAGACTCTCTGGACTAATGAAATGTACTGGTCTGTACTGAGTCTGGTAGGACCAGGCTTAATCTTACCAGCTTTATTCAAATCTAACAGAATGATTGTACTTTTGAATTTGAGCCGATGTCTCCGTCATGTCTCGTAGTATTATAAAGAATCGTATGGCATTTTTTGCCAAGCCATTAGTGTTATAGTGAGCTTGTTTTACAAGCATGTCATTTTTACCTTGTTATCATGTTTTTAAAGCCCATGTTGCAAGTTAACCACCACTGTTGATTATTGGGTACAAAAAACACTCAAGATATGTATATCATTTTTAAAAATGTCTCCAAATAGGGTTAAAAGTTAGTTTTTGGTCATTTTTGGTGTTCGCGGGTGAATTCGGCGATGACGTCACGTAGGGGAGTTAAGTCTCAGCCTAGCACTGGAACTACGGAGACTGACGGGGATGAGGAAGAGGAGGAAAGGCCAGCAGCCAAATAATTACGAACCTACCAGACGTGAGAGGGCAAATGAGGAATTGTCAAGATTGTGGGGAAGTCTCCTTCATTTATCTCCTTTATTTTAGCAACGCAGCAGTGCATACAATGACTTTACTTTTTACTGTCAGTGCATAGCACCGAGTGAACGTCAACGTATTCGTTCGATCTAGTGACAGGGATCATGTCGTTAGTTCAGATAAGTACTGGTACACTTATCTAGATATAGTAATAGAAGGCATCCCCAAGTGTTATTTCTAAGTGTTTACCTCTTCCTCCGGTGAAACCGTGTTGCTGTTTGGCCGGTGCTTGTGTGTGTGGCGGCGAAGCTGCGGTGGAGTGCGGGTGCTGTGGGCGAGCGAGCCTCCGGTCGGGAAGCGAGCCCCTCCGGTCGGGAAGCGAGCCCCACGATCAGCTGATCTGAAGATGCCTAAATCCGTTTATGATATTTCAGGCAGGATCATGGTCCTCCCCAACCAGCACGCACCAGGATTGTAATTGTTTATATTTCAAACATCACTGCAGGTTGATTGTGGGCGACAACGCGGTCGTGTTAGCTTACCGAAACTCTACTGCCGAAGTTGCTGGCTGGCTACGCGACATTAGCTATATCCGCTAGCATCCGTACAGGCTAACTATAGCCAGTTAGCTTTGTGTGTAACGTAACAAACCCCCCATCTCGTAGGAGCGAAGCTTACTATTTTGTTCAATACAATTATGGTACAACAGGCGCACTAATGCTACATGTATGATGTTGACAACATGGACGCATATATAGGCAACACCAAAGGCAGTCGTAATATTTACCTAGCAGGCTAGGCTAACGCTGTTGTGCTAACGTCCGGCGGCGTAGCGTTAGCTAGCAGTCTAAACTTGTGAAAAGCCGAATAACATCCCCGTCTAAGCTGTGTTTCACTTTCCCTCCAATATGGTCACATGGACTCGATCGAGACCATAGACTGTTAATATTAAAAGACCAGAAGCCACATTAGCCCAGACCAGTGGTAAATACAACGCAGGCTGCTCTGTTATCTCCCCAACGTGACGTCATGCAATGCATTGTGGGGGGAAAATGAAACACTGTAAAATTGTGCCCATTTTTCGATATATATTCAGTTTTGCGATATCCAACACCATCAAAAACAATGGATAACAGTTCAAATATTTACTACCAACAAGCAAATTGCACAAATTCGTTGCAAAATTAAACCTGAAACATGGACTTTAAATTCAAAATTCATTATGGGACAGGGTTCAAACAGTTTAATAAAACATAAAAAATAAACTCAACCAGCGTGAACTTGTATGCTGTTAAATGGAAATGGTAATTTAATAAACATTTATGGTCTTCCATATTTTAACCTCATTGCAGTGGCATTCCCAGCAGCATAGATAATATTACCCGAAGCCTACTGTCTGTAAAAGATATAGCTGTTATGATTCAGGCCAGAACGAGCCTCCTGGTGCTCTGTTAGATGGTGGAATATTAGGAAGTAAACTCAAGAAATCTGATCCATTAACTTGCTTTAAAATCCTCCAATGTGTTGAAGTTATGTTCTTTTATATTAAGTTAGTTTAGATAGATAACCTGAAGATAGTGTCAAGACAATTAAGGCTATGTGATGTTTGGACACTGAAAAAAAGATGAATCTATTATCTTTTTTTCTTTAAAGATAATTTTTGAGGCATTTTAGGCCTTTTATTTGATAGGACAGTTTTAGACAAGGGAAGAGAAAGGGGGAATTCAATTTTTCAATAAAATTTTATTCATAGTGTCAAATCATAACGAGTTATCTCAAAACACTTTACAGATAGAGTAGGTCTAGACCGCACTCACAAATTACAAAGACCCAACAATTCCAAGAATTCCCCTAAGAGCAAGCAAACTCCCTTTTAGGGAGAAACCTCGGACAGTCCCAGGCTCTTGGTGGGTGTCTGACGGTGCTGGTTGGGGGTGTGAGTGCAGGTAACTCCAGAGCATAGCAAGTCACTGCAGGGCGTAGCAGGGAGTAGCAGGGCTGGGCACTGGAGGGCGTAGCAGGGCATAGCAGAGCGTCGAGCAGGACCAAGGTGCCATCCTAATCCAATTTACTTATTTTGTTAAGCACTTTGGATACCTGCTGGTAGTTGTAAAGTGCTATATAAATAAATTTTGATTTGATTTGATTTGAAGAAAAACTGCAGGGTGAGAAAACACAAGGACTCTGGAGAATAAGCTCCCCAGAGCTAAGTTAGTAACAAGCGTTTCTGGGACATGAATGCAGATAGATGGAAAGAGAGAGGAGCTCAGTGAGTCTATAATTATAACAGCTTAACTAAGAGCTGGTCCAAGGAAAACCTCAGCCAGTTCTATAAGGGTTGGTAGTAGAGCCCGACCGATATATCGGCGGACCGATATTATCGACCAATATTAGCCATTTCCCAACTATCTTTATCAGCATTTATAGTGGCCAATTTAAAAATATATATATATTGATTACATATTAAATAAATATTCATTCATCAAAGAATGTTTAAAACATAAAATCAAAACGAACGGTCAACCATGTTGTGAGTGTTGGCATTGCATATTATGTCCACCAGAGGGCGCTCTACAATGTCCCTGTTAGAAATGTTTTTTATTGTGTTTTTGTTCAAAGGACTTTAAGTTTCATATCTTAAGTTTGAATTTTCCTACATTTTATTTATCATAACTTTAATATATTTTGATGTTCCCTCTGTTGTGACAATAAAAGAAATTATTATCATATTATTTATCATATTATTTTAGTGAGAACTCATAAATAACTACAAATAACTAATGTTAGGGAAATCTGTTTATGTTTAGTTACGCGTTTCTGGATTTCTTTTTTTTTTTAAGTATAAATCGGGAATTTTGGATTTTGAAATAACCGAATATTTGTATCGGTATCGGCCTTAAAAATCCTTTATCGGTCGGGCTCTAGTTGGTAGACAACTCTGAAGTGAAGCAGAGAGAGATGGGGTGCCGTGTCTGAAGCTATACACCCAACCCCGATGGATTATGTTGGAATGACACGCAACAAAGGGCCGCAGGTCGGAACCAAACCTACGGCCACTGCAGAGAGGACTGAGCCTCTGTACATAGGACATGACAAGTGGCTGGCAAAATTTACACCAAGATTATTTATTGCAAGATAAAAGCTCTCATCCAGGGCAACCCAACAATCCAACAATGACACAACTGACCTCGAGCATATTGCCGAGTTCCTCCGGGAGACTTAGATAAGATGCCCCTGAGCAGATAACAACCATGCATCGTAACCATTAGCCCAACGCAAATATGAGAGTCGAAAATAACGGAGGGGGTGTTTATTCGTTGCCAAGTAATTGACTGAGCATTTCCATAATGGTGTTGTGTTTCCTGCCAGGCTAATGTGACCCCTATTAGTTCAGGAAACGTACTGCACTCAGCTCTGTGTGTGCGCCACCAGACACAGCCAAGGAAATGAATTGGCGAGAAAGGAGAGACGAGGGACTGGAGGGGGGAGAGATGTAAACAATGGTGAGGTCCAGACAATGGGACAACCAGGGGAGAACAGAAGAGGAGATGATGAGTCATGTTACTGCAGCGAACCAGGCCCTGATTGAAATGCCACTGCAGCAACTGGCCTACAGTATATTGGTTTTATATAGTTTTCCTTTGAATCATTGTGCTAAACTGTAAGAAAAGACATGTTTTGTATTAAAGCTGCACCTGACATTTTTGTAAACACTGATAAATCTTATTATGTAATATGCATATCAGTAGGGTTGGGCATCGTTTTGACTTTAACAATTCTTATTTTTCTAATCTATTCTTGAAATGGCTTACATGCTTATTTTTATTCAATGGTGATTTATAGTTTTACCAGGCTTTTTCAATGTAAAATAAAGTCAGACTTTAGGGCGCTGCTTACTGTGCTCCATGGCTTCAACCAGACAAGCGCCTGCAAATACGTTGGCCGCCACTGGAACCCAAAACCTGGGGGTGTTAAATTTAGAACCAATGATCAAATTCGAAATGATTCGAAATGATTCCAATTAACAATTGATTCTAATAAAGAAACAATTCCATTGGAATCATAACTTTTGAAATGATTCCAAGTTGGAACAAATGCCTAATCCTACATATCATGTGAACATATCAGTAAACTATTCCCTCTTTAAGTGTACGCCGGCAAGTATCAATACAGTAAACATACCTGACAACAGAAATTGATATAGACGAAATTGCCTACGTTATCTCAGCTGTTGAGTACCCTGAAAGTCTGTCCGGCTCTTTATAGACTGTTTCTGGGGCGTATTGGAAAAGAAACCGCCCATGCTTTGCTCTAACGTACTAGAGCTATACTGTTACGTGGCTGGTGTTTCTTCTTCATGGCTGTTACTGATTTAGCTGCATGGGCCAGCTAATCCTACCTCTGATCAATACTCCACATCCCCTGTTTACACTCTGGATTTCATCCAGGAACCAGCCAAGCTGATATCGTTCTATACCTTCTCATTTGTCATTCATAATCCCAGCATCAGGGAGAGTTGAATTGTAAATCTGAACGATATAGATTTGAGAGTAGAATTGACTCTATTTGCGTCAGCTAGGATAACATTTGGCTTGTTGTTTTTGCAGTTTTTTGTGTTATCAGTGCACCTGATACATGCTTAGCTCATCTTGGTTTTGTGTGAAATAGCCTCTGTCAGCCTTGACCTTAAAGCTATGCGTTTTTTGGGCCAATCACCACTGTGTCATTGCTGTTTTATGGCCGGCAGCTCTCAGCAAAAGTGCACACCCGATCACTTGCTGTCCCTCTGTCTGTGTGAGGGATTCGCCTTGATCTATTACATGCTTGAATGCTGATAATGTTTGTCAGGATGCTCTGCACGCACAGAGACAATTAAGCTGAAACACAAGGCTGGCTTAATGAAGCTCGGCAGGAAAAACATCCTCAAACAAGGTTCTTTTGCCATAGAGATAGACGTAGACAAGGTCCATTCGTGTCAGGTGGAACCACAGAGCTCCACTGGTGCATTGTTGTGGTAAGGGTGTATGCATGGATGACAGTGCAGACAAAACAGATAAAGCATACAAATAAGCTAACAATGAATGTATGATGAATGAATGTTGACTATGATTTACTGAAACACTTGCAACTAGATGCTACACTCTCCATTTTGGACTAGTGCACTAGGCAGACCTGCCTTTTATGTAATATGTAACGTCTCAATTTCACAGCCAATTTGAGTCATTTCTACTGTTTTTTGTGGTTCCTTCTTTTTAAGTGCTTTCCCCACAATTCTGTTATTGTGGGGAAAGCACATGAGAATTCTTACATTTAGAACATAGTTTAGAGGACTACATTGACCATTTCAATTCACATTTATGGAATTGAATATTTTTACATTACATTTACATTTCAGGTCTGAAAAAGAGGTAAGAAGAAGCAATATGCTTGTCTGATTCCTACTCCTATTCTAAACTAATCAATTCAATTCAGTTTTATTTATAGTGTCAAATCTTAACAGGAGTTATCTCAGGACACTTGACAACTTCCTTTCTACAGGCAGACCCTCACGCTTGGTGGGCTGGATGAATGAAAGTACATTGTCAAGACAAGGCTGATCTCCTGCTGTCTGTTTTTTCAAAATGCCTTTGCCACGGGAAACGATGACAACAACCTCCGACCAAGCAAGCTAACGTTACTGTATTGTGTCAACAGTTAACTTCATTTCATATTTTCTGTGGAGTTTTCTCGTTTTCACCAAAACAAAATGCTTTCCCGAGAGCCGCCGTCGCTGCGTCGAGAGCTTAGATCCGCCCAAGATGATTGTGATTAGTTTAAAGAAATGTAAACAACCCAGTTTTTTCCTCTTATACTAGAATGCTTCTGTGGCATAGCCAGACGTTATCTAGTCTATACACACAAGGTTCCACTTCCGTCGGATGTCCCTCATGTAGCCATTGTCTCATTTGTTCTTTTTAGAGATTTTTAGGGGGCTTTTCCCTTTTATTTTAGAGTGACAGTGGATAGACAGGAAAGGTGGGAGAGAGATGGGGGATGACACTCAGCAAAGGACCGCAGGTCGGATTCGAGCCCGGGCCGCTGTTAAGGGCTCAGCCTACGTGGGGCACACGCTTTTACTGAGTGAGCTAAAGGCCGCCCCCCAAAATCCCTGAATTTCAATGCACATCTCTTTAAAAATGCATTGGTAGTGTGGTCCGGATTTCCAACCTGGTTTACTTTCTTTATTGATCTTTTTTTTGTATTATGCACAATGATTGTAGGGTGCTTTTGTAGGTGTTGCCCTGTACCTCCACACAGGAATTAATCTATATAAGTGTAAAATATATAAGTGAACAATACAAAGTGTACAATGCTTTATGATCCAGAATGTGTCTTGTTTTCACAGAACAACAATGCGCCAACTTTGCTCACACTTTTCTTATGAGATTTCCAGCAGATATCACAAATTTATTTTCATTTACTTTAATTTCAGTTATCTAAAACTCTTCTAAATATGAAATGGAGCCATACCACATCTGCTAAATGACAGATTAAAGGCATTTAAAAGGAGGAATGAAATTGTATGAGCTTTATGTGACTGAGTTAAAGAAATAAACAATAGTCTGTTTACTATAAATCTTGGTATGGTTGCATAAAACGGAACCAAGTTGCGAGATTGGTCAAGCAGAAAACCTGAGTGTGCTGCACATAACATACTCTACTAGTTGGGATGTAGAAATCCATTTAATTTAATTCAGTTTAAGCTTACAATGCACTGCTCACCAAACAATTGCTGCAATCATTTACCATGTATCGTTGCCACTGCAAAGAACTGTGAATGAGACCGTTGTTGCAGACTAGCTCATTCTATTTCTAGCGTCAATGCACAGTGCTGCGTGCCATTTTCTTTTTGAGCTAGTCAAATGACCACAGCAAAACAGTCAATATCCATTCTAATCTCATTGTCTTTCTATAAGTTTAGGTGTATCTTTGCAGTGAGTACATATTTTGCATAGAACATGAAAGCTGTGGGTGTCTGCCTTCACACTTTACAGAACAAAAAAAAACAAAAGAAAAAAACATCCAAATGCAGTGCCACATGACTTAAATGAGACATTTGTCAGATGCACCTAATTTTATGTGGTACATCCTAAAAAGACTGCAGCAGCTGGGTTCATTTCAGTTCATGTTTTGCTCTTCAAATTCCTTTAGTAAAGCTTTGCAGTTACACCAATTAATTAGCTTTGTGCAAAATCCAACATCCCAATGGCAACGTGCTCCCAGTGACAAATTTAGCATTCTTAACCGTATGTTTAGTTTGCCATGATAGCCAAATTAGTTTACCATGTTAGCATGCTAACCTTTGCTGATCAGACACACGGTAAAGACAAGTCTGATGGGAATGACATTAATTTGCAGGTATTTGGTTTTAAATTAGACAAAACTGTGATGTAAAAAGTGCTCTGCTAACGTCTGTTTGCAGACTAGATAGCCAGTTAGCTGGTCAGCTGCAGCCCATTGAACAGCACGTAAACATACCTGCGATTAACAGTGTGGTCCGTTTGGATGCCAGCGTTACACTTCAATACCAATAATGACACAATGTCGGCCCAAGGTTGTTTACTTTTATACTTGTTTCCCTGCTAGAGAGCAGCCTGCCAGCTGCTGTGAACTGCGGTCAATCAAACGCAACACATGGAGACAGAAAAATACTTTTTTAAAGGTCCAGGGTGTAATGTGTTTAGTTGTTCATTATCAAAATCAGTGTTGCCTGTTCACAAACTTGTCCTTTTTCATGGTTATTTACCACCACCGTCAATTCCAAGTATTCCTATTGGCTTGAAATTTTACATTTCTTCTTGGATGAACTGGGGTAGACGCTCCATATTTTTGTGCCATCTTGAAATATGTAGTCAGTAAGGAACATACAGGACACACTGCTCCGCCTTTTGCTTTTTCGCAACTCACAGGTGCTGCTAATCTGCCAATTGATATCGTTGCCCCGGCAAGTTTGAAGAAGGAAACTTGGAGGACCACACGTATTCAAAATCCAAATTTCAGGAACAGGAGTCTTCTTCATTGCCCAAAAAATAGAAAAAGGACATTGAAAAGACTGTCTTTCTGAAGTGTGAAGGCTACCGCAGCTGTAATACCTACTTGGAACTGCGTGGCACAAGATGATCGCTAGATGGGAGAAATTCCTACACATTGGACCTTTTTAATAGTTTAAAAACTAGAAAACATATGCAAAAAGGATTAATAAATGTGATCAGTGGAATTTAAAACCACAAATGTCTGGATCACCAAAGTCATTAGGATTCATCTTCTGGCCACCATGGAAAGCTGCACAACATTTCAAGGCAATCCTTACAAAAGTTGAGATGTATCAGTTTTGAAAATCTTTTTACACTTTTTACACACGCAGTACACCACATTTAAACAGGTTGTGTTTTTATGTGCATTTCCTACCAGTATGGCAGCAGCAGTAATGAGATGAGAAATACCTCATCGTAAAGGGCGGCAGGTAGATGCACTGACAGCCAATTATTATAAAATATTTCATTTCATTATCACAAACTATTTATCTAATCTATGGGGAAATTCATAGCCCAGGGAGTACAGAGAGACAATTTAAAAGAGTCCCATCATTTCCTTTTCCATTGCTTTTGAAAATGTGACTCATCCTTCCATTTGTCACAGTGTTTCAGGGTGTAAAAATGACAACAGCGAGTGCTTTACCTAACCCAGCACTCCCTTAGAAGAATAATAACAAACCCTTGAGCTTTCAGTGGTCTATACTGAACCAAGACAAAAACTGAAAATACATTTAGACCTTTGGGAACATGAAGCCAGCTTTACTTGCCAGCGGGTTTAAAGTAAGCAAGAACCAATTCATTTCTTATTTAAGCAATATAAAGTAAAAGAAAAAGAGCAACTTGAAGTTAAGAAAGAGGAGCAAGAAGAGGAGCAGTAGGAGTAGCCATCTTGCAATAATGGGTAAACACTCCCAGTTCGGAATAAAGGGAGGTTTTTCTTATTCTGCCAGCATTGAGTGAATGCAGTATTTTTTTTGTTTGATTAATGTGTTCCGTACAGATGTGAAGCCACCCTCAATGGCATTTGAAACAGGCGAGAAACTGTTGACAGCTTTGACCCTTGTCTGACATTTTTGTCTGACAACGCACTTCATACATTGACAGTAATACAATGTCATAACAATTCATCTTAACTGAAGGCCGTATTTAAAATAGTTTTATGAAGAAATACTATGAAGAATATAAGTAAGTATTTATATATATTTATAGAATAAAACAAGGCTGGGCGATGTGGAGAAAATCAATTATCACGATATTTATGACCAAATACATCAATGTCAATATTACGGCAATATTGTAGGGTTGACTATTGGTGCTTTCTCAAAATATAAACACAATGAGAGTTTTGATAAATAATCACCAATAATGTGGATACAAGGACTAAGTCTGGTAAGACATTACTTTACGATATCCCAAATTTAAGATGATATCTAGCCTCATATGTTGATGTCGATGTATTATTGGTATATCGTCCAGCCTTAGAATTACATTTCTGTGGCTACTTGTCTGTAAAGTTATCAGCGGTGAATCATTGAAGCCACAAAGTTGGCTGCTGCACGGCCTTAGATTACCTACAGAAGTGAGTACATCTGCTGTTTTTATGTCACCTGAATGAATTATCAGATGTTCCCATTGGCGCACTACGTTGTCAACATTTCCGCCTGCTTATTCAGCTCTCCTCGGCTTCTTGCCAGTGTGTCGTAAAGAGAAAACCCACTCCAGGTGTTATAAACCAGAAGATGTCTATATGCTTATGTATTAGGTGCACCTAACTGATAGAGGAGGAAAGAAGGTAGATGAGGCCAAGCTGGGTGTTTTAATCACCCCATTTTCCTTCCCTTTCCTTCCCTCTGGCCCTCCACTCATCTCATTACAGGCAAGAGAGGGTGAGAAGTGAGGCCTGCATGGACCTTGGCATTAATTATTGAACCCTATCTTTTTTTACTCCAGCTCCTCCTCCACAGTCTCTGTTAACCCCCAGCTAGGTATAGCACAGACATCTACAGAGACCCAGTTTGGGGATTTAACCATTCAGAGTTGCTGCTAATTAATAGCCTTCATGTGACATGTTTGCCTGCACAAGCAGTATGAAAAGCATTTTAATTGTGCCTTGTCGCTACAGTTGAGCTTTGGTGCTAAATAATTCCACTCTGTTTTTAAATCGGCGCTCTATAGCAAATAATTATCAAAGCTGACAGTTGACTGCATGCATTGTGTTTGTGTTTGTCTTGTTGGCTGGGTTATGCTCTGCTCATTGCTAGGTCTGTACACAAAGCTTCAGTGGCAGCAACTTTTGGGAAACATTTCTGACCCCACCTGAAGGCAGCTTTATTTCACGTAAAAAGAGGGAAAGAAAAGAAATGAAGCGACTGCTTTGTTGTTGCAGGAAACCTTTTGTCACACAAAATCTTGACCAGCTCAGCCAGCGCCTCACTGTATTGTCATTATCCACGGCCGTAACGTTACTATCTTTACCTTTTTAAAAATTGTCTGACGTCACCTGACTACAAACACCTGACTGCTTTCTTGTAGCAGACATTTACTTAGCAGCTTAATCCCTACACAATACCACAGTGGATTTCTTCCTGCGTGCATGTTTAAAAAAATTAAATTAAATTAAAATCCCAAAATTGAAAATTGAACACCTACCCATTAGGGCTGCACAATTAATAAAATTTTAATCGCGATCACGATTTTGACTTCCCACGATCAAATTTGCGTGATTTTTGATCATGTGCCAGTCAGAGTAGTTCCCTGCACCCCTTGCAGCTTAGTTTCTAGATGTAGGACAGAGTAACGGGAGGAAAACTCAACAGATAGCAGTCGGTTATAAGTCGGTCTCAAGGTTTACCAGTTTACCAGTAAACGCAACATTTTGTCCTGTGTGTCTGTTGTTTTTCAGACAACAGCAGTGACCAGTGCTAGTCGGTGCTAGTAGCGTCTGTTAGCTGTTAGCTCCTCTAGGACGCACCGGTGCTAATGTCCTCGCATCCGCTGCAATGCTGTTTATATGGTTTAATTTTGCGTTACATGACCCATTTTGTCTGTAAAGCCGTGCATGTGTTTGGATCTCTCCTCTACTCTCTCTCCTCTCCTCTCTCTCCTCTACTCTCTCTCCTCTGGCCACCGGTCCACACTTCTGACATTTGTCTACAGTTTTAATTTTTTATTAACACAGCTGTATATTGTTAAATATGAGGGGCAAACCTGTATTAGTACCAGTGTTTCCGCGGGTAACTCTGCTCTCGCGGCCACCACGGCAAAGAACACAGAAGTTATTGAATGCAACTAACTTCCCTTGATAGAGTAACAGCGTGTGAGACGGAGCTGCTGGACCTGGGCCAGAATATCATAGTTCATAAAAATGCAGCGCAGTGACGATACAGACATTTCATACACACGACGTGTGTATGCTGGACCCATTCATACCAATCAGCCATTGCTCTGTGAGTAGCGTAAAATAGCCTATGTGACAATAAAATTTGTTTTGGTTAAAATCAACAAATAATTGTGAGAATAATCAGGATAAAAATTTTGATCAAAATAATCGTGATTATCATTTTGGCCATAATCGTGCAGCCCTACTACCCATTGAACGAATATTTAAAAATTTGGATCAAGGCCTTCTCATTATCTCCTGCCCGGTCGATTTGAATGGCTCAGTTGGAAGCCAGCTAATGGAGGTTGTTGAGGCCATTGTGGCCAAGGCATTCAGACAACTTGAAGGCAGCCTGACTGTGATGCTTTTAAATCTCACTGTTATCTCCCTCTGTCCCCTGTCCCTGTTTTTTTCTTTTTTGCTTTGTACGTATGTGCGTGGGCCTCTGTCTGTGTGTGTGTGCGTGCGTGTGCGCGTGTGCGTGCTTCCTGCAGGTTTGAAAAGTCAACATTAAACCTCGACCTCCCAAAGCCTCTGAGCACGAGGAAGAAGACGCTGCCAAGATGTTCAGCACCAAAAGGTCAGCACAGTGTCACTTTTGATCTATTCTTATCCACTCAAAATAAAAGCCCCGCAGAAATCTCCGAGCGTTTTAACACGGCTTCTCCTTATAATAGCTGACATTTTATGGTCAGCTGTGGTCCACGGACGACTTTGTATTTAAAAAGACATTGATGTGCAGGAAAGTGATGGTTGATTTCAGGTCAAAATAGAAATAGAATTCCCTTTTCATTGTTTTTTTTAGTATGAAGTCTGTGAATTATTTATCGGATTTCTAAATGGGTAAGCCTCAGAGAACCCTTTTTAAACTAAAGTGTAAATACTCTCACACAGCCTTCGTAGGAAGATTAAGAAACCCAGTTCACAGTCCTCCTTGGTTGTGTGTACATTCTGTATTTTTCATGTGACTCATGTTAGCGCACAGTCTGCATAAATCATCCTTCACTCCGGCACTTCTGGTTATTGACTGCAAGGTAGAAGTGGTCACACTGCTTAGCCAGTACGTGTGAGGTGGATCAAAGCAAAATTCTTTGGGTTGCTTTTTTGTTTTATTCCTAACTGAAAGAGTTCAGTTTGTGTTGGGTTTATTTTAGTTATTTTTATTTTTATTTATTTTAAGTGTCTTTCGTACTGGATACATTACTGAGAACAGCCCATTTATTTTCCTGAAAACACAAATCAAATTTCTCTTGAATAACCAACCCCATCAATTCTAATACATCAGTACATTTTGAATCAATAAGGTAATAATGTGCATGCATATTACATAATTTTGAATTCCTTAGGGATGTCTTGTTCAGAAATTGCAGACTGCTTCCTTGTAGTTTTTTAACAGAACATTTTAAATCAGTTGGTTAAATTCATGTGTGGACAACCCAAACTAGGAGTAAAAAAATCATGTAAAAAAAAAAAAGACATTGTTTTACATGTAGATGACATTTCAAATATTGTTTATATTATAATAATATTTTTCAAGTTTTGTTTTACTACAATCTGGTGAGAAAGTACAGTATATGCAAGTGCAGCATATTAGTGTTTCCTCTAGAATTTTTTTCAGCTGCAGCGGCAGGGGTAGAGCGGTTGTTGAACGTCTACTATTAACGTTACCCGACAGTGTGTAGTTTTTAGTTTTTCTTTTTAGAATCTCACATTACACTTTCAGTCTCTATGACCACTACGGTCAGAAACATTGTGCTAGTATGAACACAACTGGCTTATTATCTTCTGTGTCGTTAGCTACCGACTGTTACCTTGAAACCATCCAGCAAATAGACGGTACCGTAGGGAGGTTACCTTAAACCAGCAGAGATGGCAAAAGTACTCCTTTCCCGTACAGATACTTAAGTTAAAAAATACTCAGGTAAAAGTGGAAGTACTGATTTAACTTTTTTACTCAAGTAAAAGTAACAAAGTACAGGCTTGGAAATTTACTTAAAGTATAAAAGTAAAAGTAGCCTTGCGAATGATAACCATGTTTTATTCAAAGCTACCTGGACCACACACACGTTACTAGAGAGCAGGCTGAAACTTTAGTGGACATGGAGAACATGCTCTTTATATGCCATTGCCATGGATGTCTGCCAACAGGCCTAAAACATCACATATCTGATTATTGGGACAGAGACTGGAACTCCAGGTTAGTAAGATATGAATTCAGTTATGATTCTGTGAGAATTCACAGATCCAGTTTCTCTTTTTTCATCTTCCCCTTAACATTTAAAGGAATCTACATGTATGCGTGTGTGCTCAAATATGGCTTCTGGAAAGAAAATAAAGGATAAAATATGAATTATTAAACAGACATTAATTAAAAAGTTCCCCAGCACATTGGGTAGGAGTCCTTCTTGATGCCTACTATCTCAGATAAGGCCGAGGATGATGGGAATGTCTGGCTGCTTGTCTGCTGAATCTCTGGGATCTCTGTTTCTCATACAACATAAGTCATACAACTTACAGTACTCAAGGACTCACACACACACAATCCCAACTGATTATCCTCCGGACAGCTAGTCTCTTTTTTTTTCATGTTAAAAGTGAAACATATTTGAGAATACAAACAATAAATCATGCTAAGCAGCCAAACAGTGTTTTATAAGAATGACTTAAAAGTCTGATCTTACATTTCCTTATTTATCATACAAGGACTAACTAGCTCTGCACTGCAATACAAGAACAACTGTTTCATTATTTCCAAGTGCCAAAAGTATACAGGGTTCCCATTTTAAAACAAGTCAGATGGAAACATTAACATGTGTTAGAATAATTTAATTATCAAGAATAGACAGGAAAACACTAAGGTTATAATAAAGTTTGTTTACTTGAAAGTAGAATCAGTTTTACAGTACTCACAGCATCAGTACAGAAAAATGAGGAAAAAGCTTTCTACAGCAGCCTTTGTAATGCAATGTGGAATGAGATGAATCACGCAGTCACAACAAAGCAGTAATGTTGACAGTTTCTCACAGTCCAGGGGCGCCTGTTCTTCCCCGGCTTCACACCGCGCTCAAGACAAGGACAAGACAGTGGTTCCCAGATGTCAACAGCAGTAATGCAAACAGTTTTAACACTGATCAGACAAAAAGTATATATGTAAAAATTACATTTAAAACATAATTTTTCTAACATATGTCAATCGAAGACGGCGTTTTCAACCACCTCATAGAGCTAATGTTAAAGGTTGATTAGCTTGCAAGCGACAGCTGCTAAAATCTGCCATGGCAGTTCCAAAAGCAATGGTGTCCTGCTTTTGTCTACCTCTGTCTGAAATCAATTGGACACATTGAGTATGTTTACATGCACCCCAATATTCAGAATATGACAATATTCTGAATTTACTTCAGGTCATGTAAACAGTGTACTCCGGTTGGATATTCCATATACCGTTAAGGCCTTTTTCCAAATATAGCATTTTCCGATTTAAAACATGGGACATTCTGGTATTATTTGGGGTTCAGAGGCATTCTTTGGTGTACTGCGTATTCGAAATATGAATCTCAATTGGGGTTTTTACGCTTTACGGCCTCTTTGCTGTTTACGGCTAATGATCAGCTCTGTGCGTTGCTATGGTTACTGTACACAAACCAAACACTTAGTCAAAATATCGTCTTTTTCGGAATAAGGGCAAAAACCGGAATATTATGTGCAAATGTAATCACTGATGCAAACAATTTCAATTGGCAGTAATCTGCCCCTGGTAGCATGTAAACCGCATATGTGCAGTACGAGAACAGGAAGCCTGATGGCCGTAGCAACAGTAGCTAATGAGGAAGGAACTTTGTTCTGATCCGTTAAGGCCATACACGTTTAAAAATACTTTCTGATATTCTGTCCATATTGAAATCTGTCTCTAAACCTAATTTACTCTGACCAAGTAAGGACTTTAAAGTTGATTAGTTAGTAAAAGCACAACACATGCAGTCCACAGCCATAACTAAAGAGAGAAATTCAAACCAAGGCCTGTCTTCTGAAATGAGTTGACAAAGAAGACCTGCCACTGCATTGGTAAGATGTTGATTGCAACTTTTCCTACACTTTGATAGTCATAGCTTCACATATAAGCCAAATAATGTTTGTTTAAGGTGTCTGTTGTCTGTCAGGACAAGATGTCCCAAAAAATAATACAGGAATATGTTTACAGTAGGACGTTTGTGTTGAGGTTATGGGAGGATTATAAGTTATCATAATGTGATGGGGACTGAATGCCGCATCCATTCACCCATCTCCTCGCTGTGTGTGTGTGTGTGTGTGTGTGTGTGTGTGTGTGTGTGTGTGTGTGTGTGTGTGTGTGTGTGTGTGTGTGTGTGTGTGTGTGTGTGTGTGTGTGTGTGTGTGATCATCGAACTTGTGGGTGAGAAGATGATTAAACCAAGCCAGCTCTCCATCTTTAGGGAGCTGTGTCAGCACATTTGGTGACATGGATACGCTCGAAATGACTGTAATAGGCTGCCATCTTAAAATTCAAAGACTCCAAAAGCTCATTCACATTTTTGCTGAATAGGAAACAAAGCATTTTTCTCTTGCTAAACTGCTGAACGAAACATAAAGTGGGTAAGGATATCTGTGTATCTGTTAGAGACTATGTGCCGTTGCAGCTTTATCTGTGGGTTTTTAATATTAGCTTTTTTCTTGGGTTCCCTCGAGTCATCGCAAACAACACTTGCGTACATTGCAAGAGCCAAATTAAATGTCTTTCATTTAGAGATGTATTAATGTATTAACATAGCAGTACAGCTTTGATTTGAATGGAATGAAGTGTGGAACAGAGGCACGGATAATAAATCCAAAGCATTCTGACTAGGTTTAGTGCTCTCTTCTCTGATGAACTGCTTTGCTATTATGGATAAACTGGGAGTGCACAAATCCACAGCTTGATTGTTTGTGTCTACATGTGCTCATTAAAATGTAACTGGAGCACTGTTAATCCTAGTCTTTCATTCTGGATGAGAACATTATGAAGTGATGCACCATAGCTTTTATTTGGGTTACACATTTACACATACTTGCTACAGCTTCTGCCTGCTAGCATATATCAACTCCATAAAGAGGAGGGTTATGCTTGCCCCTGAGTTTTGATGACATTTGTTATGTTGTGATTGCTTAAGGCCTAGTTAACAATCAAACTTGTTTACCATTCCATTTTACTTTAAATGTTTTTCTTTGTGGTATGGCATGGTATTTTTTGGGTTTTGACTCGTCAGTAGCAAACAACAGTAGCTGTACAACTGTACTGTACTAATTCTATTATTTCTATTTAACAATAATAATATAATAATGTATCCTTTTATTACTAATTCTATTTATCAATAATGGAATAATAATTAGTTTATTAGTCCCACAAGGGGAAATTAAAATGTACACCCTTTTGTTATTACACAGGCATAAATTACACACACATTCTCAGTACCTATACATGCATTAAATGTACTCAAGAGCACCTTGGCAGTGCTCATAGGTGAACTGGCATACTTTGGTCCATATGAGGACTTCAACCAGCGATCCTCCGGTTACCAACCCAACACCCTACTGACTGAGCTACTGCCACCCCACTACCACACATATTATGTTTCTTATAATACTTTCTGTAAATATTTCCTCCTATGGCTATGTAATGTGTATTTGTGTTATTCTGATGTGAGTACATTTTTTCTTTTCAGCTGCTTTAGCACAGGAATTTCCCCAGTGTGGGATAAAGTCTATCTTATCTTATCTTACTGTAGGTAGTTATGTATGACATTGACATCCCTGTTCTTCATACCACCTGCAAAGCGCTTGTTAAATTGTTTCTCCAGAAAGAGAAATGGGCACAAAACTGCACCTATTTCAACAAATCAGAGATATGTCTCATATTATTTGTAAATGTAAATCGACTGTATTTATATAGCACTTTTCTATTCTTAACGGGAACTCGAAGCGCTTTTACATTGTAAACACACTGTGGCCGAGGTTCCTCCTGCTCATCACATGAACATTCACACACATTTGCAACTCCACAAATAACACTCACTGAATTTCTTTTGTTTATTTGGGGTCAGAAGGGAAGGTAATACAAGTGGCAATGTGGGTTGTAAACAAACTGTCGGTTAAACCACGTAATCCAAACCTCTTGTTTAATTAAAATATAAATGAATGCACCTCAGTTGTCTTTTACAATCTTCCATTGCATTGTGAAATTGCATGCGCACCCTTTAATCTCAAACCAAATGGAGTTCTACGACAGACAGATTGTGTAGTATTAATATTTGCCTTAATTTTCACTTCCAAAAAGGTTAAACTGTGGGTTGTTTACAACAGGTGTAAAAGCCAAAGCTACAAAAACTTGACACATTGTTATTCACCGGTTATTCCCTCGATACCTCTGACTCCAGATTCAGTGTCTATTTTTCTCATTTCTCCCAGCAAAAAGGTGTTCTGTCCTTTTGTTGTGGAACGGTGGGGCTGGACCTTGGTTCAGTTCAGGATCTAGAGGAATGTCATTACCATGTTGTCAGCTAGTTGAACTCTGACTATTTATTCCAACCTATGTTCTCCTTGTAACTTTTCTAATCTACGCTCCATCTGAGTAGTTCTGTTTTGTTGTTCATTTTGGTGACAATACTTGTTCAGTCAGTGAGATTCCACATTATCTTCCTAGTGGAAGGGTTTGCTTGAATGACTGTCACGAAGAGTAATTTGATTTCCGTCCTCAAAGTAGTTTCTCCCAGCTGTTTTTGGAAACTATCGGGACAGGGACAGGAAATACCTGTCATGCCGACAGCAGCCCAGACAGAGATCATCGAGATGACAGTGTGCAGGTGTCACAACTGGACCAGTAATTGCCTGCAGTTGGGAGCTGTAATGAAATTACCACAATATGAGTCGGACTCATTAGTGGCAAAATGGCACATTTAATCTGACGGAGTTGATGTTTAATGTAGCTTGACTGGGATGCGAGCATACATTGTGGGTTGCCCCGTTATAGTGATACGTTGTGGAAAGGTGCCTTCCTGTGATGGCTGGCAGCCTCACTGGATGACTCATCGCAAACAATTCAAACAATAAAGAAAGTTAACACCTTTTTATCTGTCATGCCATACACACTCTGTCCATGACATGTGCAGTATGTCCTTGGCATACTTTTGTACTATGATGACATAGCGTGCATGTACCTGCACCTCTGCCCTCCTCTATACAGCGATCAGTATGTCACTTATTCATCATGGTAGTTAGTAGGGGTGGGACACAAAATTGATTCACGTACTGTATGTATCGTTGTTTTTTGCGACAATTCTTAAAATGTATTGTTTTTCCTAGAATGGATATTTTTTATTTATTTATAATTACCAATAATTTACCTAAATATGTTCTGTTTATACGGTACCGCCGACAGTGACTACATCATATACGTTTCAAGAAAAACAAACCCGAAAGCAGAAAATGCAAAAAAAATCCATCCTATGTACTTATGTACTAGTGAAATAAATGTTGGACTGACTAGAAATGTCTCATGATATATTGTCTCTAGAAGTGTATTATTCAACTTTTTCTTTTTGCTAGAGAGAATGAAAAGAAAATTGCAATAATCAATACTCAATACTTTGAATCGGCACCCATGTATTGTGAAAGATTCAAATTGGGACAAAAGCATATCATCCCGGCCCTATTTATTTGTCAGGCCGCACACACTCTGTCCATGACATGTGCAGTATGTCCTTGGCGTACTCTTGTACCGTGATGACATAGCGTGCATGTACCTGTACCTCTGCCCTCCTCTATACAGCGATCAGTATGTCACATATTCATCATGGTAGTTAGGCTTCTAATGGCACGTTAGTAATTACAGTCTTAACGAACTATCAGACATTCAACGATCTGAGGCCATAACTTTATAAAACAGTATGATACTGTATGAGGACCACATTAAAACGATGTGCTCCGCCAGACGGAGCCATTGAAGACGCATCAGTGTATACATTATTTGTTCTGTTGATTGTAGTATTCATTCAATATAATTACAGCACATTTGAGTTTTTTTCACAAATATATTTTCATTTGAATTTTCACTGCAGATTGACCAAACAGGTGTTTGTGTAGGATATTAATTGTTAGAATGGCTTTGTGAACTCTTTATATCATCAATGAGAGGCAATATTTCAATTCATTTTACACAATGGTCAGTTTCACGTGTTTCATCCATCTGCCGTCTGTGTCGTTGTTTCTCATTTCCCCTGTTCTGTGTGTATGCCCGGGTCAGAGTGTCCATGGAGAACTGCACAAGTTTCTGTCAAATTTGCTTTTTATAAATCCCAGTTCTTAAATAGAGAGTGGCGTATGTCTTCTTTTGTGCATACGGCATGTTTATAAATGAGGCCCCTTTAGCTGTTGGCCGGCCATCAAGGGGCCTTGCACTTGATTAGTTATGTATGCAGGAGGGAAGAAAGTGGTGTCTGGGGAGTAGAGTGCATGCTTGGATGTGTTAACCCCCTGCAAAGGCCTGCTGATCTAATCATGATGAACAGGCTGCCATGCCGACGCCGCACGCCGACTCTCCTTGGACCCACCTTGAAGGGAGTTGCAACTGTGTGGCTGTGACTCATTCAAAGATATTATCTGTCTTGCACTTTGAGGACTTTGTAATGCAATATACATTAGGCTGGACAGTGCATGATTGATTAAGTTGAATGCAGAGCAAGTTTTTGAATTTAATACAATGTTTCAGCACCATTTTTTTTCCTTTTCCGATACCAATTTTAAATCTGATGTAGTGTATTGGCCAGTATCAATCCCATATAAGTGCGTTTAAAAAAAAAAAAGATTGGTATCATTGTTGTATGGCTGGCTCAAGTTTAACCCTTTGTGAATGCAGTGCATACAGAGAAGGAATGCCATATAACTTGCTTTTATTTTATAGTTTGACAGTCATTGCAGAAAAAGAACTTTAAAGTAGTTTATTATGTGGTATCAGATCGGTGCAGAGACTCGCTTAGTGTTAATGTTGATTCATTCCAACATTTAAGGCAACAATTTCATCAGTAACGTGACAACTCTTAAGGCACTTCTCTTGTAGTTTCTGAAAGGCTGGTAGGTGTCCATCATAATGTTAACCATCTTTGTACAGCAGGGTTAGGGTTAGAACAAGGTACAGTACATTGAACAAATGGCAGTAGCAACCATACTTCTACTTTGAACAACAAATAAATTATAGTTTCATGCATCAGTCTTACTTTTGTAGTTTATACCATTATCTCTATCATTATTAATAACTTTGTGCTCACCAAGGTAATGGACGAGATTGGGGAAGCTAAATAGTGGAAGAACTAGGGGTGTCACAATACCAAAAATTCAGTAGTCTGTGCCAATACCAGTAAAATAACACGATTTACGAGGCCAATTTCCATACAAAATAAGAATTTAAGATTCCATGTACTTGAACTTGAACCATGAACTTCTCAACTTCGTCAAAACAAGATATACAAAATATATATAATATATATAATAACATAATAAAGTGCAATTAATGGTCAGTGCAACAACTAGTATCCCCAGACACATTCCAGTGAACGTATTTTTTAAACCCGTTTGAATTGAGCCATGGATTACAAATATGATGTTCGTCAATTTAAAAGATAAATTTTTTAACTGAAGAAAGTCTGAGTTAGCCGTAGGTTTGTCATATGACCACTTAGTGTTCAACTTTCTCGCTAGCTAGCTAGGGGTGGGGGAAAAAATCGACACAGCATAGCATCCCAATATATTCAGTGGAAATACTGTATCAACACACAGGCGCCAAATATCGATCTTTTTTGTCCCATTTTGAAGCAATAATATTGAAGTAATATGAACAAATAGAGAAATGTATCTTTTAGATAAAACAAATGTTGACAAAGTTTCCTTTTGGGGACATCATTTGAAATTGGGAAAAATTAGAAGTTGGAAAAAGGTTATAAATTGCAATATATTGCAGAAAATTGCAATATGTTTAAAATTGCAATAATATTGTATCGTGGCATAAGTATTGTGATGATGTTGTATAAGGAGGTATGTGGTGATTCCCACCTCTATACCTAGCTAGCTAGCTTAGCTCTGTTCCACAACACATATAACATCATCTTACCTGATGTGTTTTATCCAGTGAAGTATTTTCAGCAGATAAGCAAAAGATCCACTGCTCGTTTGTGTAACGTTTCATCCCCCGTACGATACACACAGACATCGTAGTTTCAGCAACTTTGAAGTGTGTAGTCTTTCTAATTACGTATTTTCACAGTCTTATACTTCAGCAGTTCAATCAAAAACTGAGACTTTATTAACAGATGAGCATCATAAGTGTAATCCATGGCTCAACTCAAACGAGATCAAAAAAGGATTATCTCTCCATTGAGTCTCATTCATTTTTTATTGAAAGATGGGTCCCATGGACCGGAAGTAGAAGGACGTAACTTCTTGTTCCACTTGTTCGTGACCTCCTGCCTCTGAATGGAAGTATCGACCCGGACACTCTGAAGCGTATACTGCCCCCATCAGTTCCAGAAGAGGCGCTTACGATGCTTCAAAAAAGTAGACATCGTTGTTGTTTTGTCGTTTTAGAATTGAAAGGTATCGCAAGTATCGCTTCTTGTGACATCCTTAACAATAACACAAATTTTCAGATAGTATAAGTTCTTAACTCTAGGGATCAACAAAACTTTCCATTTAAAACATCCATTCCTGCTGTATCTTTGCACAGAATTTTTATGATCATTATCCAATGCTTTAACTATGTATTGACCCATATTTACTGTCTGATCTTTTTAATAAATGTTGGAAAAATTTGTGTGAAATGTATGCACTACATAGTGCCTTCAAACATTTGTACAGTGGAAAAAATTAGTGCCCTTTGAATGGATTTTCTATTAATTTCACAAAGAAATATGTTCAGATTACAGAAATTACAGTTCTACGACAGGATGCCTGTAAGTAATAATGCAAATTGAATAACGAGCAAGTGCTATTCTCTAGACTCCCCATTTAGCTCTGTGCGCTGTTGGAGCCATTTTTAGCTAGCAATAGCGAGTGGTACAGTACAGTACTGCTGAAAACACACCCAGATTGGACGAGAGGCAATAATACAAGCCAGCAAGAACAATGTGGATCTAATCAGTCTCACAACTAGATGTCCAAGTCAGTCTGTACCTCCGGTGCTCAGTTTAACAATGCAGACAGCAGCAGCATTTTGATCAGGCACACTTCAAGGCAACAGGTCCTAGACATAGATAGTGAGAGCATCAATAATAAAGCCGGAGGACTGCTGAACTCTGCAGGGATATGATGAGGAGAGGGCTTTCTGCTGACAGTGGAAAGGGGGAGGTATCAAATGTCAAGGGACACATTAATTTCAATGTTTCTTCACAGTCCTGAGCAGAGTAAGACAAAGATTTTGTATGCATTAGTGTTTGTGCACTAAAATATAAACTCAGAAATTAACTCAGAAATGTTAAATGTCATACAATTTACATCATCTTTTCACTGAATTCATTAGATTTGTTATCTGATTTATCTTCCACATCGCCTTGTCTGCTCTCACTGCAGAAGTCAGTTTCTTTGTACAAATAGCATTGTTCTTTCTAACTAATCTTATTGGTTGAAGGTAGTTGATTCGATTGACTCAACCACTCATTTTGACTCTATTGATTTTTGTATGCTATTTAAAGAGATTTTGTTGAGGAATTGAATGGAGCGCTTGTCGATAATCATTGGTCAGAGATAGAATCTTTGTTCCTGCTGTGCTGTGACATGAAGTTCACCAGCTGAGCATTACGCCTGCATTCGCTGGACTGAACCGCATCAGTTTATGTTGACAAGATGACATCATTGTTTTCTGGGATGAAGCAAGTTTACAGCTTACTGCGGTTTGATGGTGGTAGTATTAAAACCCTAGCTTTGTGTACTACAGTCTCTCATTTCATTATCAGTAGAATAAACAGCATAACAACAGCAGAAGTATGTTGTGGCTGTCTAAAACACATGGCCTCGATCTTTTTTTGAGTGCACTCTGGCAACAGATTTTGTCCCAGGGGATCTTTCTATTCTGATTTAAAAATGGTTGCAAAAATCCGCACTGGCCTTTTTGGAGTCTGTAATTTTGGATAATGGTGAGTATAAGTATACCCCAACAAGATGTTTGGTGTTTTCATCAGATGTGAAAATGGTTGTGGTAGTTAAAACATAAAATGATAAAACCTTGTAAACATGGGGAAAGCATTTAGCATATGCTAATTGTCAGTTACAATTGTCCTGGCTGGATACAGGGCGGCTGTGGCTCAAGCCCCCAATTGGGTTGCGGTTCTGGTTCTGCAATAGGATCTAGGAACGCCTATACAAAATTAAATGAAGTTAATTGTTCACACAATTGACGTGAATGGTGAATGGTTGGTAGAGCAGTAACGTGAAAGCGCTTTTTCGTTCAGATTTAGCTGGATACATTTGAAACAAAATTTGCTCTATCGCTGTGTTTTTTTGTCCATAACATTCCCTGCCAATCGATCCCAAAACATGCTTGTATGATTAAAAAATAGGTAGCCAATAATCTAAATACATGGAAATGTATTTAAATCCTGCTGAGCTCACCCAGCCGAGTTCTTGACTCCAGAGGGTTAATGTAGGATAAGTTACTTAACCAATAATTTATTTTCATATTCTTAAAAATCATTGTTTTATTTAACATATGCTTTACAGTAAGTGCACGTCGTAGATCAGGCTGTACATAGAGGAGAAACGGTACAAAACAAAGTAATATAATTAAGACTTGTTCTTTGGTTTTGGTTTTCTTGTTTATTAGATGAACCTGTCATTTTCATTTTTCCAAGCATAGAAAACCTGTACAACAAACGTTATTGTGTTTGGATCGAATGGAATAATGAATTGGATGATACACGGACTACTACGCAAGATCAACATGCCCTGGAGCTATTTCCGTTACCCAGCTTCAACAAACCTAACAATATGGTGTGACATGACGGTGGTTGTCAACGTGTTCAATCAACCCAGGGTTTTCCAACCTGGCGACGATCGTGTTCACATAACAGCGTCAGCATTTGCACCATATGACCAGTTCTACACTTGGTGGACAAGTCTACCAGAGCCACATCATTTACACCAGAAGAGGAAACGATAACAGAATACAGAAATATGAAGATCACAGACACATGATACAGGCAAAAAGCTACAGCCTCTGCTTTCTCTGCTGTAGAAAGGTTTATCGATATCCCTGCCTCATCAGTCAGGCACAACAAGATCTGTCCATAATTACACTTGTGCATTCCGTAAACTTACATTGCTGTAGCCTATCCTTTCACTTGCAACCCTTGCAGTGGTAAGCGATCGTGGGAGCAAATACAAAATTTATATAAAAACATAATTCAAACCATTGTGTTGCATTGGCAACATATACGGCTCAAGAAGCTTATAAATTTGTAATTCTCTCCCCAGAAAATCAATATCTTTCATAAAGATACCCATCAGGGAATGTCAACGGGTATTTGTCGCACACTAAATGTTCTGAGCACACCTCTCTATCCATGTACTGATTCCCATCGTATCTAAGGATAGTTACGCCATTATCAATCGAGTATTGATTGGTCAGTAGGCGGTGCTTTTATACCAGTTGATCTCTAATCTATACTTCTATATATACATCTATACCTGCTCCCGAGCAGGTTAAGTGTTCTGCATAAATTACCATGGCGATTTAACCAGGTGATAAGTAGCCGATTTTATTTAAATATTCATTCATCAGAATCATTTATAATGACAAATAAATGATTCTGATGAATATTTAAAAAATAAAAGGTCAGTGTTTTTTTCCTTCTTTTTTATTTAATTTTTTGGGGGGATTTAACATGCATGTTTCCTCTTTAAGGCAGATTGTGTGTTATTTGTCCCACCCTCCTCCCCCTAAGTTGCCCAGCCACTCATTTTGATGAGCTGTCTGCTACAACCTAGAGGTGTCTACCCCTAGCTGGAGGCTATATCTGCAAGGAAAAAACAGAAACAAACACCAGAAATTGTCAGTGTTTTTGAGCAGGTCTTGTCAACTGGTCATATGTTCCATACTGCTTCCTCCTGTTGTTGTTGCAGTGACCTTTCTGTGCATGACAGCTGCACGACAACAGCAAACACTGTACACCCCCCTGGGCAGGGTTTATGTAATCATATACAAGACTTCTTGTAATACAAAGGTGAATCATTTATGGTATTTTAATGTGTGTGGAATTGGTGTATGTTGTAGTTTTTAAGAGAACGTGGTATTATATATTTTTTTTATTTTTCCTGTTGCAGCACAGCCGTCAAGCATCTCAATAAGAGTACGTTGGTGGTGCAGAAGAAATGAACAAATGAACAGCAATACGTTTTCTAAAGGAGCCTTGATCCGTCGAAATGCATTGCCTCACATATCAGATCAATGTACAGAGGTTGAATGTCACCAAGTGAAATTGGTGAAAGTGAGCCCGCAGGCCGTGGGCACCAGCTGATGAAATTTTGATGCAGCTTCATTTGGAACTATATTTTTACAGGATTACGTTCCTAGCTCCGTTTCCAATTTCAAAGGGGAGCTTTCACCACTGCTGGGGGGGGTAGTAAGCCTAGCTGCACCACTCTCCTCAGAAAAGGAAGGTTCAGAACAAATTTGTGCTTGCTTTCTTTTTTCAACATGCAGAAGGCTTCCAAGTGATCAACTAATCTGAATCACTTTATTTTTTTACCCTTTTCCCACTTGGCTCTGTTAATCCATGAAGTGAGATATGCGGTGGGTTTTATGTGCGGCTCTCTTGATTAGATTAGTGCTTTCATCACTTGTGATCAGATGAGAGAGAAAGTGACTGTGGGGTTATAGAACTGCCAGCTCTCTCTGTTTTAATGTTTTTGAACTGATGACAGCTTCACCCCTGAATAAACACTTCATTGTCTCTGTATGTTTGATAATGATTATATTTCTGCTGCTCAGATGCAGGCTTATATCCTAGAGCTGATGTGAATGCATTTTATTGGTTGCATAATGTTGGATGTGTTGAGTGCATATAGTAGGGATGCACTATTAATAGTGTTAAAGGGTAGCAACCTTTTTTTTTTTTTTTTTTTCAACCTGGACCCTATTTTTCTGTTTTTTGTGTCTAAGTGAATGATGGGAACAACAATCTTTGACATGGGTCCAGTATTTAGCGAGATCGATGCTAGCTTGTATTTACTTTCACTAAAGTGTTTGTTTTTCAACTGACATGCTCAGATTAATATTCTATTAATATAAGTTTTTGACAACATTATGGAAAGGATTTCTAAGGAGTTCGACCTTTCTATTTAGAGTAAGCTCCACCAGACTCCAAGTAAATAAACTAATTTTAACATCGTAAAATACACTCCATTCAAAGTCGCCAGAAACAAAATAAAACTATGAAAAGCCGTATTGGGTCTTCTTTAAACTTTTCCAAACATCACAACACTAGTTTTGGTTGAAATAAACCTATCTCTGTGGGGATCCTTTCCATAATTTTGGCAGACACTTAGAATATTAATCTAAGCATGTCAGTGGCAAAATAAAACACTTAGTGAATAATTGACAATGCACATGTGCCCCATAGAGCCACCTCGTCTCGGCTAGTAAAGTAGAAAGCTGTGCAGATTTTAACAGCTCACCCGGAGACTGAAGGCAGAGGACATTCAGAAACCGGATCTCACTCAAATGGATGGATGGACTCATGGATAGTTATTTTCCAAGTCTGTATGCGTGTGGAAGCACCAGAGCCACAAAATAACACCCCAAATCCCAGAAAAAATGATTTATTTCATAATATGGGCACTTTAAGTAAAAGATATGAATACTTCTCCCACCACTGATTAAACCATATACCCTCATACACACCCATAGCGCAGTCTCTGGCATATGATAAATATCCATGTTGCATTCATCTAAAACAGTCAACCTTCCCCTTTGGCCGTCTATCTCCTCATTACCATCTCTCTCTCTCTCCCCCTCTCTCTTCCTCCCTGGGCTCCTTTCTTTCCTTCTCCATGTGCCCTGCTGGATGGATGGTTTTGCAGCTCAGCTAGGGGCAGCAGCTGGTGCCCCAGGAGATTGCTGACCCGGGGTGAACACCGAAGAAGAGTCAAATTAACGTTTTATTTCATTACTCACATTTAAGCAGCAGCAGTAGTAGCTCTAAATGTCATCCAGAGGGTAAACGCTGTTCAACCAGGAGGATACAGAAAAGAAATCAAAGGCACCATGACAACACAGGGAAGGCAACATACATTTACATATAAACCACAAAGCTGCTGTTTATTCTAATATCTCTGCATATTTTAGATGTACGTCATTTGTAAAGCCAACAGCGTCTCTTTGTTCCTCTCTTCATCTCTGGAGTACGGTATGATGCCATGTAAAGAGATTGGGCCAGCGGTAGCAAGAGAGCACTTCAGGGTGGTTGCATTTGTTTAAGCATGGTTAATTCACTGTGGGGAGAATGCCTAAGGAAAAACAACTGCCACCATTTCAAAGATAGTCTGCCTTTGTAACTGTGCAAACTTTCTCTCCTGGGCATGGCTCATAGAATTTCATATCCTATATAGGGAAAAATTAAGAACATAAATATATACAGTATATATACTATATACAATCTAATACAATCCACTTTGTCTAAATGTTTTTAGACAAAGTGGTTTCACATAGCCAGCAGTTAGTGGACATATATGTAGCTTGTCTCCCACTGCCATTGCATCTAACTCAATTTGCTGACTGCTGTGACATTTTTGTTAGCATGAAAAAGTGCAGTGGCTGAATTTATTGTTGCAGGGCCTCTGCTTTGTTGATGAGTGCACTCTGAGCTCATCCTTATCTGTCAGGACGCATTAAAACATGAGGCCTACCATTAGTTTTTCTTTTTTCCGAAAGAGACCCAAGCAACCGATGTTGATTTAGCAAAATTCCAAATTTGGAAATACCTAGACAGATCAGGGTGCTGGGGGTTGAATGTGGAGTGTAATTGTGCAAAGCTAGCAAGCAGACCATCAACATAAAGGTCACCCTGGCAGGATAGGCCTTGTCTGTGCCAGGAGGCAAAACTTGAAGCAGTCTTGGCTGGTTAAATAAATAAATTGTTACTAATAGATGTAGCTGGGGCTGAAGTCCAGCCAAACTGCTGCCTAATTTGTTACCAGATTATTCAAAGGGTTAAAAACTATGGGGGTAGAGGAGTGCTGTCTATGTTTAAATGGAAGGCTGATACACACCAGGGCTTTTAAAAATGAGGAATGACCAGATTTAAGTGATATTGAATGTGGCATGGTTTCTGGTGACAGACATGTTTGAGTATTTCAGAAACTGCGGAGATCAATTGGGATTTTTCACGCACAACCATCTTTAAGGTTTACAGAGAATAGTCTGAAAAAGATGATTCCTTTTTTCATATTTGTACAACCTACTGGATACGTTTGGCATGTACTGCACAATATGTGAGTTTTAAAATACCCATAGTGTGTGCACGGAACGTGTGTGTGTATGTATGTACTATATATATATATATATATAATATATATATATATATAATATAAATATATAATATATATATATATATATATATATATATATATATATATAATACGTAAGTTGAAAATGTAAGTCATTTTAAACTAAGTTTAATTATATCATTAATAATCTTTAAAGATGAATTCTGAGCTTCACTCAAACTGTTGTTTTGTAGTGGTGGGAAAAAAAATTATTTTTCGATGCTCGATTCTGATAAGTTAATAATCGATTACTAAATAATAATAAAAATAAACAAATGATTTATTTGTTTAAATGTTTTGATTTTCATTTAAAAGTTACTTTCTCCAGACATGTACAAATCAGAAAACAGAGTGACTGAAAGAGGATGGGATAATGGACAACTACTTAGAGTTTAGGCAAGAGTGCTGAACAAAAACAGCCAAAAGGAAAAAAAGGTTTTGTACTGTATATATATGTATATATACACATGATCTAGATCTAAGACATATATAAATTAATTAGGCAAAACACATAAAGGCTGTTGATCTACTTTATCACATTACATCTGACCACCTCATGTTTCATGTTCTACGCACAAGCATCTTTAAGGCTTAAGCATGGAATGACTACAAAATAAAAACCTCAGTAGACAAAACATTTCATTAAAATGTGTGTGATGAATACTGCATATGTCAAAATCTAACATATGTACAGTATATATATTTTTTAATCATGCATGGAAATATACATAAAGAAATTGTTGCATCGAGATGCATCAATAATCGGTTTAGAATCAAATCTGTAGCTACTGTATGATCAAACTTAATTTCCAACATTTAACCATAAGGTTGCCAGATAAATTCTGTAAAAGAGTTTAAGACAATAAGCCTATCAACAATGGTGCTTTTACAAGGTTATTTAGTTATTTGGAGTACTGTATATTGCTGCTGTACGGTGTCTGGCAGATAGGTGGTTTAGACTCGTAATAATGATTGTGTTGGTCACCTGATCAGACGTGTTTGTTCCAATTGGATATAAAGCCTGTAGCGGTTTCTAGCAGATCTTCTTCTGGGTTTGACTTTACAGGTCTCTGTAATGTACGAGGAGGAAGGGGAGTGGTCTCAGAGTGCTATTAAAAACCAAAAGCTACAAGCTTTTCTTTGTTGAGAGGTAACCCAATGTGACATTGACTCTGATTTATGACTGTACAAGCTCTGGCATAGTACATGTTTAATGTCATTACTCAAGCTCATATCTTAAAACCCTAAAACCACTACAATGCCTTCCTCTTGTGGAAGAGCCATTGTTGGGAGCATGAAACTCAATCCCACACATGTACAAACCAAACCTAGCCAGGCTGAAATTTGATATAACAAAGCATCGTCATGAAGGTGACACACTGCGGTCATGACACGCATGGCTCTTTAGCTGATTGCACCTGTCAGGGAATGCAATATTAAATAAAAGGCTGTTAGGGAAATCCAAAAGATCTGTACAGATGAAATCCTCTTGACTTAAAAAGCCCTTAAGCCATCTACCGCTAACACCCTCTTACCCAATTGGAAGTATACAGTTAGGGTTTGACAGGCAGCAGAAGAGTTGTAGAGAAATCAGAGCATTAAAACATTTCCATAGTGAGCGTGGGTATTGCAGCGGAGGGAAGAAGGTAAACAGTTGTCATTATATTACACCGGGTTCACAGGAAGGCTACGGTAGCAGCGGCAACGACACGCCGTCAGCTTCCTACATGGAGCTGGCTGCTCGCTCTACTTACTCCAACGTGTAGTTTTCCTCCTTCAGCTCTAAGGTAGTACAACTAGAGTGTGAAATATAACGTTACATGTCCTGTTGCACTCATTAAGATTTCATCTGAGCAGATTTCTGTCATTCAAACAACTCTGTTGTAGTTTAAAACTTGTACAGCCAATTTTCACTGGCAAGAACAAGACAGGGTAGGTGAATTAAAACAATGTCTGACTTGAAAATGCATCTTGATGTTCCGTATGGGCCCTGTTCATGTTGTACAGACATATTAATTGCATTGCGTGTCAATTAAGAGGCACAAAGGCTCTAAAACTTGCCCCGTTAACTAACTGCCGTTTTAGCTCAGTGGAAGCTTGTACACGTAACTGCAGCTACTCAGTGTTGCCTGCACCGATTCAGGTCGAGGTTTTTTAAATCGAAAGTACTCGCATATTTATAGCGATCAAGATTAACATAGAAATTGTACGGAATTGTCCTAAGTCACAGGTTGAGCCTGTGACTTATCTAAAAAGGAGGAGAGAGGAAGATGCACAACAAACACTACACACACGGATACGTATATAGAAATAAATACTATATTAGAGCAAAGTTCAATAACTGAGTACTCTGTGGCCATTATGTGAATGCTCAGCGGTATGCCTGGTGCACAGCAGAACCATACTAATGAGGGCAGGTTTATTATCATTTCCCCTAGCTAATATACTGAAGGACACAATAAGCATTCAGATGAAGTTAGGAAATAACTGTCAACTATTTATTACATTTTAGATCACAATTTCCTCTTTGTATAATTTAAAGGTTAATGACCCATGTATGCAGTTAATAACTAATTCATTAATTGATTTAATAAATGGTGAACATATTCACTCTTGTCAGTCGTCAACAAATTAAAGTCAAATATAATCAAGTTTAAAAAAAATCTAAATGAACTACTTGCAAAGATAATACGTAGAATAGAAAACCTCTCACATGGCTGAATTAATCCATTTTTGAAATATGTATGCCATGATGTATTGATACGTCAAAGATTAATTAAAAGATTAATTCATTTTTGTTTCCTTTAACATCAGTAATGCTAAACCGTCACTTGCATCTCTCTGCATCATTTGTTTGATTGACTTCATTTGGTTAATCAAGATATGCTCTACATTAGGTTTCGATGCTATACGGTGCACTGTAAATAAGCATGAAATACCTTTTAATAAATCATGTTACAGGAGAGGTGCCCCTGCATTTCCCAGTTGTCAAGTCCCAGTTGTCAAGGCAAATCTCCAAATCGGCAAGCTGTATTGCTGTAAAATAGAAGCTATTTGCAAGTTTTATATGTGTCAGAGCAGTAACGGAGCGAGTAGCATTTGACTTGTATCAAACATGAGCTGGTTATCAACAAATTCTTGGCTCTAATGTAAGTATGCTTTGTAAAATATGCATGGTTCTCCTGTGCATTCCTCTCAAGACTTCTCCAATGAAGCTCATAGCTTTTCTTTCCAATTTCACAAACTCTGGCATTGTAATAGCACCATTCTTTAACCTTATACTGCTGCTCTGTCTATATCCAAATATTACAGTTATGTGTATTGTATGCTGGTATATGTATATGTCTATCTGATCCACATCCCAGCAAGTGCTAACTCATAAATCTAATTCTAATCAAACGTAATTCACTCTCCTGGCCTTTGAGGTATGAGTTCTCTGAAGTCAGATTGCAGCTTGTGATGTGTTTACAGTCTAACGGTGCTGATTAAGTGTTGGGAAAATTGTTCTCCACCAGCCACAGCTAAATTAAAATAGGGAGGTGAGATAGGGCCTGTCATCACCAAGCTTAAGCACTTCACACACATGAGATGTGCCACAGAGTCAGAAGCAGCTGCTTGCTCACCTTTCAGTAAAAAACACTACTACTTTGGAAAAGCTGAAACCAAAGAAACACCCAGGATTTGCCCATTAATTGTGGACATTGTGAATAGTGATCTTACAAAATAGAATAGCATACAATTGGCCGTTTGCTTAACCTCTCTTAAAGTGCACATTTTATGAAAAAAATCACCTTTTCTGGGATTTGAGGTGTTATTTTGTGTCTCTGGTGCCTTCACCCGCATACAGACTTGGAAAAAACATCCATGCTGTTTTGAGTGAGATACAATTACTGAATGTCCTCTGGCTTTCTACATCACTAGCCGAGACAAGGTGGCTAACCGTAGCATGCTAGCGCTAGCATGCTATCACATTCTCAATGGCAAAACACTGCTACGACACACACTTGTTCACCATAATCTCCAAAAGAACTACTTCCTGTCCCTGTTCTGCAGGTATTCCACTAGTGGCCCTCGTCTAGAAGAAGTCTCCCAGCTAATCCTGCCTTGTACTGACCAAAGTTGGAGAAAGAGTTATCTAGCTGATGGGATCTTACCTAGCTACTGAGCATGTGCAACTCCCAACAAACATAGTATAGAAGTGAGATGTCTCACTCTGTAGCTAAAACAGAGACCCAAACACACAGAGTGAAAAGAGGATCTGCAGCAATGTGCAGTTCCTATTCTGGTACAACCTCAAAACACAATTATGAAGCTGAAAATGAGCAGAATATGGGCACTTTAAACAGTAATCATAGCTTGGCAACTGTAACCAAGCACTTGCAGGCCTGTTGACCTTTGGATTTCTCCAACTGTAGAAGTGCTGTGCATGGAGCTCTAGTTAGAGAGATACATGACATTTAAAGTGTTTTTATAGTTGTTTTTTTGGCATTTCCAAAATTAAAGACACGCCATAATTATGCAGGGTCCTTTTTTTAAACTAATATATAAAAACTAATATATGATAACATTAGCTTCAACATAAAATTGAGAAAAGAAAGAAACTATTGTTTCCGAAATTACTAAGAATGTTGAGTGGCAAATCTGTTACATTATCAATGTAAACTGCATGCTAATGGAAAGCTTGACAGGCATAGCAACAAAAAACAAGATAGGAGGGCTTAGGATAATAGAGTGAAGCAGGAAAGAGTCCTAAAACCCGGAAATGATTCCGAAGTCAAGGGGTTTTTGGTTGGATGCTCGAAATAAGGTCTGTGGTTTACACAAGCTTACAAGTTTTTAAGCTTATATATGTAACATACATAAAATACATCTGTAAATACCCCACTTGTGAATTTTGAGGCCTTTACTTGTCTTGGTGGCTTGTGGCTCAAGGGTAGAGTGGTCGCCCCTCAATCACAACATTGGCGGTTTGATCCTAGTCTCCGGGATGTCAAAGTTCGGGATCGACCATTACTGTTTTTTCAAAGCTGATATACAATTATTAGTAGTTACCAAAACCGATAACCGATATTTGGAACCGATATGCATTCACAGTGAAAATGAAAATCTTTATGTCAAAATTAAGCACTTTTTATTTTACTACATCTTTTCTACCACTATGGGCTACGGTAACTACGGTTAACATAGAAACGCTGACATACATTTAAATGCCCTCTGTAAATAGACAATATTACATGGCTATGCAGTAAATTACAACTTGACCCACTTTCACATGACTATGGTGCTGTAACGTCTAGACTCAATCAGATCTCCGTGGTCTGCGGAACGACAGTGGAACGTTTGCCTTTAACAAAGAGACAGTAATAACCTAATATAGCATCATTACTGAGATTAAACTACATTCTCTGTAATATTTGCACTAAATAACGCATTCAATAAACAGAAACACATGAAAAGATGCTCAGTACAACGTACATTCATTAATTCTACATAACATTGTCACATACCCACAGACTTACTTACTGGTGCAAGCACACAGTAGTGTCCACAAACTTAGTCCAATGAGGAGAGAAAGGAAAGTGTGATAGCGTTCCATGTTAACGCCCTTCTCTCTCTCTCTCTCTCTCTCAAGGCCGCTGTGTCCAAGCCGAGGCGCAGAGCATGACCTTGCTGATACGTTACTAGTCCAGTTATTGGCTGATATTAGGCATGTCCAGAGCTATCGGTATCGGCATTTACTGTATAATGGCTGTTTTTAAATATTCATTCATCCGAATCCAAATCTGATGAATTAATATTTAAAAAATAAAATAAAAACGGATGGTCAACCATGTTTTGAGTGTTGGGGTTGCATGGTTTGTCCACCAGAGGACGCTCTACAACTTCCCTGTTGTTAAAGTTAAAGTTTGTATTTCTATACATTTTATTTATCAGAACTTATTTATTATATAATTTATTATTATATAAATTATTTATTATATAATTTATATAACTTATTTTATATATTTTGATGTTCCTTTGTTCTGTTGTGACAACAAAACAAATTATTATTACATTATATTAGTGAGAACTCATAAATAACTACAAATAACTAATGTTAGGGAAATCTGTTTTGTTACGCATTTCTGGATTTTTAAATAACTGTAACTGTATAATTTGTATCGGTATCGGCCTTAAAAATCCTTTATTGGTCGGGATCTACATTGAACCCCAAGTTGCTCCCTGATGCTGTATGTATAGCTGTCAACTGCTCTTAATACTTAGGTTGAAAATGCAGTAGTTGAATTTCACTACATTGTACTTGTGTATGTGACAAATAAGAATACAGTTTGATTTAGATTTTTTTATTTGGGTTTTTGCTAACAAGTGGCTAACTAAGACTACAAACGTCATCACTCTAAACAAAATGAGTTGGAAGTTGTTGGAAGCATGCTATCATGCAGTTTCTTTATAGCATAATGTTAGCCCTTTACTTCTGGCAGTTGCATTTCCACATTTGTGAAGATTATCTTGCTGAACAAAATGTGTGAACATTGGCCACAAAGCTTATTTTCTCCAAAATCCAACGGAGAAATGTCATTTGCTTTTTGTTGAGGGAACAAGACGTTGCTAACTTCCGGGTTGGCCTACAGAAATACGTCATCCCTGCAACACTATTCTACTCTTATCAACAGCTCCTCTGGAGGCAGCGATTCAGAAATGCTTTAATTCTGATGGAAGATGTTATCAGTGACATGAGCAGGCGAGCATCATATATTCGTTTTCACTCTACTTTGCTTGCGAAATTGAGACATCCATATTTGATGTCCTTCCTGTCTTTTTCTGAGATTATCCTCTCTCCCAGAGACCCATCACTGCTGCCCTCCCAGACAAATCACCTGCTTCTGATATGGTCTCCACGTGACAGAGAAATGCATGAATCCCATTTAAAGAACATGTAAAGCAGTGACTAGGCAGCAAGCAGCCGTTAAGACAGGACTTAATTTGTCATATATGGCAGCATAGCTTTACAATTCATTCTGCCTGATAGCATGCAGAAGCACATAGTCATTGTGTACGTAAATGGAGCATCACTTGCTATTATGTCGACATCTGACAGGTTAACAGCGAGTGAGAGTCGGTGCTTTTTCAAGCATGAATGTTTAATTATACCGACACTGATACTGCTTCCTTCCCCCCCTTTTTTTGTAATAGCCACAGACCCTTAGCTGGTATGAGATTTGTTCTTCTTGGTCAAGGAATTGATACACACTAACAGATTGTATCCATGGCCTAAAATGTAATGATGCTTGGTGAGACCAGGCTGTCTGCTGATCTCACTAATCCGCCGCCAGTCTCGAGGAACAGAAAATGACTCATAGTTTTCAGTCTGCTCTCATTCTTGCGTCATTTTGTTTTCCACTGCAAGGCGTTCTGTGCAGCGTCTTCAGGGTTTTAATTATGTCATGCCTGTGTGTTCATTGTTGTTCACAGCAACAATCCTGTTGTTTATTATGTCATGAGAGCAGCGTTAAGATTTCAATAATGAAAACTAAGGGCTTCAACCAAATCATTAAAAAGGGCCCTCAGAACAGAAGTACACGTCTAGCATCTAACAATATCAACTTATTTTCATTGTCAGTTAATATTGATTATTGTATTGATTAATGGATTAGTTGTTTGGTCTATAAAATAACAGGAATCTGAAAAACAAAAACAAGATGATGTCCTCAAATGTCTTGTGACAGAGGAGTGAAGAAACTAGAAAATATTCACATTTAAGAAGCTGGAATTGGAGAATTTTTTTTTTTCATAATGAATGACTAAAAACCGATAAATCGATTATCAAAATAGCTGGTGATTAATGTAATAATTGACAACTAATTGATTAATCTTTGCAGTTCTATACACGCTTGAAGACAAGGTGGTCTCTTTTATACATCAGTCTATCCTGTTGCTTAAAGCTGTAGTGCATACTTTTTTTATACAGTATTAATGAATATCCTATACATTCAAGCCATTGCCAAATGAGTTTCTACAAAGCTAATTAAGACTATCATCATCATCATCATCATCATCATCATCATCATCATCATCATCATCATCATCAGCAGCTTCACACAACTCTCTCTGGATTTCTCAGTATGGCTATGTTCAGAACATCATCCGGCAATCTTCGCACGCAGAAACTGAAAGATAATTACCTCTTCTGAAGAGTCCATCATGCTTTTTAATCGTTTGTGTCCTCCTTGGCTACAAGCAACTGGGTAGAGGAGGGGTGGGGGGCATGTGCGCCAATACGGAAGGCTTGTGTCATGTGGATGTCAGTGTTGTTGTCATTACTTAGAATTCCTCATGGGGGCAACAGAAATAAGTACCATAGCTTTAACCAAAATCTGTTTGCTGCCAATGGATCCGAGTAGAGCTGCACAATTATTCGCAATTATATCCAAATTGCAATATGGACTAGTGCCATATCCTAATCGCGGGGGGTGGGGGAGGAATATTTGTTATAGGCAAAATATGTGTCAAACCATTCTGAATGAAGTATTGTGGTGCTGCAGAGACGTCCCAGCCTACAAATTGTATCCTACAGACTAAGGAAAAAGTAGGATTTATAGTGTGATTTTTTTTTCCGAGAAGATCCTCTCAAAAATCCCACTATAATCATTTTCATTTTAATATTTGAAAATGAGAAATATGAAACAAAATTGATCATTGATCATATCGCAATTTCAATATTAGTCAAAATAATCAATGTCCTTTTTTTTCTTTTTCTTTTGAGCGGCACTGCTCAGAAATGCAAAATGAGCGACCATGCATCCATCAAGAAGATGGAATGATGATATGAACTGTGGATGCCACCACCAGTGTCAAGACAAAAAATCTTTACTGTACTCATAGCAGCTCTGTTCCTCCGTCCTCCCCCCAAGTTTGATCATTCCAGATCCATGGCCACCTTCTAACACACACGGTCAGTGTGTTGCTGACAGTGGCTCTAACAAGGCCTGATAAATGATGTGTTCTCTGACCCTTGAGAGGGCTGCGGGATGCACACAGTAAAGGCACCGCAGCGGAACCAACAAGGCTTTATGACTGCTGCTATTACAGGAGCCTTTTTAAAAGTTAATATAGTCATGCAATAGCTGTAAATAAGATAAGAAACATTATTGGGCTATTACCCATCCTGCTGCCATTAACAGTACAGTAGGGCTGGTCAGTATACAGTATCTATTGGTATTTTTCCATTCATGGTACCTGCTCCACTCGACTCGGCCGCGGCTCCCCGTCCTCTCTTTTCCATTGCAGATTAGTTTCGCCTCATGAGGAGAGCCGTGGCTGGTCGTCGTAGCAGGAAACTGCCGTGACCTAACGCAACACACACACAGAACGTTGAAGGCATGTTGTTTTTGATTCTCTGCATGTGGCTGCCTCAGCCCAGAAGACAAATAGTTTTAAAAGAAGCTGGAGGCAGCAAAAAAAAACAAAAACCTACCTAACTATTTAAACACGGCGGGTTTGTTCAAGACAACCCGGAAGTAGAACGTCAAGTAAAGTATATAGACTACATTATTGATGATTATTTATGTAAAATCTAGTTAAAAGATATTTTGGTGAGGCACCAATTGTCAAACCTACAATATCATCACAATATCGACATTGAGGTCTTTGGTCCAGAATATCATGATATCTAATTTTCTCCAAATCGCCAAGCCCTGATACCAGCACAAACATATATCTAGAGATTTTATTGAACAAATGACACAGCAAGATTCCTATAAAACACCTCTAAAGCCTTAAGAGCCCTGCTTGTGTATTTGTTGCTCAATGATGTCATGTGAAAATAATCATGTGTCGAATTATAGAAAAAGAATCCTTGGCAAAATAATTTTTTTTCTTCTTCTAGATGAGTCTGAAAGTCACAGTTCATTACAATCGGATGAATCTACTGAATGTCTGAAAGCATGATGTCAACAATGAATACATGGCTCCTAGCATGACAGCACTTCAGCCAGCTGTCCTGAGGTCGCCTTGTGTTGCCATATGGTTGTATGGAAGGTGACGTGACGACTGCAGGCACAGCTGGCCCTGCCTGATGTGGCAGGAGAAAGTAACTTGCTTAAGAGAACCCAGCTGTGAGGAAGATCACTTATTTCTTGCCTGTAAACTCTCTCTGCATCGCCTCCTCTTGATGTGTTACTACAGGGCTAGTCTCGCATTGCCAGACCTTACTGCACAGCCCTGCGGAGGAGGGTCTGGCTAGTCCACACAGCATTCCGAGATGGGAGGAAAACGTGCTCTGGTTTATTGGCATTTCTTTAAACCAAAGGACAGCGTTAAGCACTGGACGCAATAACGCTGCCTTTGCAAAAAAGCCTCAGACAGGATCTTGTTTTGGGGGGAATGTGCTTGTTCAAAACGGTTGTTTTTAGCCGTGCAACAGAAAACTCAGTTTCGACAGATTTACCCTGCTGAGATCTGAGAAGCAGTTAACCATAGTCCTCATAAATCAACTAGAGTTTAGATTGCCAACATAAAAAAGAAAGCAGCGTATGTGACGGACATCTGGCCGAAAATAAGAGACTTCTGGGGGAATTTCAGGCGGCACCTGAACAACTTTGTTGTTGATTTGTGGTCAAAGCCTATTTGTTAAATGCTAACTGAGATTTGACAAAACTGAGATGATGCATAAAACTACTGTATTTTGAAAGTGATGCCTAATTGCAGGAAAAGTGTAAGTGTTAATTACGCCTCATAACAGGGTGACACACTATCTTTGTTTCTGATTAACGCAGAGGGGAGTTTTCTTATTAATGAGAGAGCACAGTTCTGCCTATCTATTTTAAGAATTTTAAGTCTGATCCGAACAAAAATTACTATGGTCCGGAACAAACGGCCTAAATTTGGTAGTAGTCTCGGTCCGGATCAAACTGAACCATTGTCTGGTTTGTTTATAGTGTGACATTATTTTTTTAGATGTTTTGGACTTTCGGACCAAATACAGGAAGCTCTGGGCTATCATTGTGTTATAAGAACCAGGGAAGCTCATCTAAGGAATAGCACAGTGTGACGTTGAATGCACTCAGAGCAGACAGATGTTGTCTGTCAGAGCTGGGAATACATCAGCAGTTTACTTGTTAGGTAAAGCTGTCAAAAAAGACAAATTTCTCTGGTTGCTCTTGTCACAGTTTTCCATGTAGTGGACAGAAAAAGCTGTTTTTTTTAATTCTACCAAAAAGTTAAATTCTCGTGTGCAATTTATATACAAAAGATTGACTTGGCATCCGTGTATCGATACAGTATAGCCACAGTTATATTGTGATATTATATTGCGATATTATGTTGTATTGGACACACAAATAGGAAATACAGACACACATGCATGTGCACTGTAATTACTAGCAGTGTCTTGTGCATAGCTGCAATCAACATATTTTCATTAGGATGCAGCAGAATGCCAGGCTCTCTTCTCAGGGGTTGAGTCATGTTGGAAATCAATTTAGCTGGGCAGAGGTATCTCAGCATACCGGTTCTGCTTTCATAAAAGATGCAACAAAGGGGGCACTCTTCATTCGGCTTTGTTTGACATTTGAAGCTAACATATAGTCCAGTGTAGTCATCCCAGTTGCATAATATCCACTCACAGACTTAAAGCCCAAGGAAACATGGCCACAATTATTATGAAAGGTCACTAAGTGTAGCTGAATATGGTGCATTCACTCTGTTGCATACATAATTCAGCAGCACGAGCTCAGGAGTAGAATATGTTTTTTCATAAACTCCGGTCAGACATAGTGCAATTGATTCAAGCCTGTTTTGAAATGTTATTGAAATAAATTAAATAACCTTCCGGTTAAATGGGTAAATGGGTGAAGGACGCAGTTAGAGCCATACTGGCAAACTGCCTGACTTACAGCATGCAAGGCCTTTTAGCCCTCACTTTTCACCCCATGGTGTCAACACTGATAAAATATGCCTGTAGTTAATGTTTCATGTCTCATACTGAAAAAAACATACATTTGCCTGTGGAATAATCACATCACAAAATGTAAGAAGTTAATGCTTTAAAGTCAAGTGGCTGGTGTAATTGTATCGAGGCTCTGGAGCTCAGCAGGAAACACTGCAAATGCTAATTTGCACCCACGCACGCGCGTGTGTGTGTTTGTTTGTGTGTGTGTGTGTGTGTGTGAAATTGATTAGCTATAAATTATTCAGTGATTTCTGCCACTAATGAAGATGGATCTCTTGGTGTGTGTGTGTGTGTGTGTGTGTGTGTGTGTGTGTGTGTGTGTGTGTGTGTGTGTGTGTGTGAATGAAGTCAACTCTGCTCTGAGGTGTAAGTGATAGGGAATCCAGGCAGAATGTGTGTGTGTAAGAGAGAATGAGCATAAATGCAACAAACACACAATTGCTAGAAAAGGCGGGATTCTTCACCCCTGAGATCTATAAATGTCACAACAGCAATTCAGGTTTTCTCAAATTCTGCCAGGGACACATGCAGTATTGTCTCCTATGTGTGCTTTATATGATGAACACAGTTGTGTTGTAAGTGGTCAAGTCTTATAGTATCATTACAGAAAAATGACCACAGCATGTCCATCTGGAAGAGGTTGAAGAGGTAGATCTCAAGTCAAAATGTTGTATGACAAAATATAATCATTTTTGGATACTAAACTAAGAATCTTTACATGTTTTGCAATCAAGACTGTTATTTAAGGCTACTGTAACCTGTGGCCCATCTGTTAGTAGTTGTACTGGCTTTGGTCAAAAATAGAGACTAGTAAGAAGAGGATAAACGTTCTTTACTTGTAAATGTTGACTTTTTGCCTGTTTCTGCTTACATAAACCCTTGTTATTGTACTTGTATGCTGTAACGTATTAACCTGGTTTGCCATCATGATGTAAGTCCTTTCTAAATATAAATCTGACAAGATTAATGTCTGGTTGGATAATGAATTTTGATACAGAATAAAACTATTTATGCAATGCCCTCAGCCCAACCTTCTTTCCTTGGCCTTGCTGATTAAAAAGCCCATTCTGCCCTGCTCCCTGTCACAGGCTTTACTCAATACATCACAGACAGAGAAATAGAGATAAAGCTCTTGCATTCATCTTGTCCAAAAGAGGATCCATGTTAATGTTTACATTGGATGTTCTCCTGTTGAACTTGCCCATGTTATTTTTTTAGGGCTGTCAGGATTCTTCAAATTTGGTTTCCGATTTTATGGTCACAATTCAATTTTCGATTCAAACGTTTTATATTCAGCAGTGACGGCAATGCCACAATAAGAGCCACTAAAGGGCAGAAAGGCACTTTACAAAAACAGTTTTGAGTTTTTCAAAATTACTGAATTGCAGTTGAATGCACCATTAGTTTACTGAGACGCACATTGCCAACCCGGTGACTTCAGGAAAGCAGGAGGATTTTCCAGTTCTGTTGTTTCTGTTATCTACGACTCCGGCAGTGATCGTGGTGTCTGAAAAAATTCAACTGCAGGCTACCAGTAAGCTAACGTTACCCTGTGTGTTTAGCTGCATGCCAGCCGGTAAGCAAATCAAAAGAATCACACCCAGAAATGTATTTACATACACCTTTTCTATTTCAACAATATTAATCATTACTTTTACTTTTTTTGCAATTTCCAAACAGCATATGTTTGGATTTTTTTTAAAGTCAAACCACATTTTAGCTTACTCATTCCAAAGGCTGCTGCAAATTATCCCCAGAACAGAACATATCAGTATTATCAGCAAAAATCACAAATTTTAAAAGGTTTATCAGCCTACATATGTAATTTATATACAGAATAAATCATTTGGAACCCAAAATCGACCCCTGTGGGACTCCACAAGTGATATCTGAACACTGATTTGAACTCCCCTACTTTAGTTATGTAACTTTTCATCCAATCAAGTACAACCCCTCTGATTCTATACTTTTCTGATTTATTGATTAATATATATATATATGTATATGTAGAACTTGTAAAGTCTTCAATTAACTCCATCAATACCATGGATGTAGATCTGTTCAACCTGAATCCATACTGACTATCAACTAACAATTCATGCTTCTCATTAAAATTATCCAATTTATTTACATACAGTTTTAGAGAACTGAGAGAGTAAAGATAGTGGCCTGTAATTAGTTGTTGTATTTCTCTCTCCCAGCAAATTGGAAACATTGTGTTAATTTTAAATGTCTGGCTCAACCACAGCTAATTTTATCAGGCTCCTGAAATTACACCCTGTAGGTTAGCAAACATGTTTAGCTCAACAGTGGCTGTTGACTTGGAAGCTAGCTCAAAGACTTGAGACTTGACTTGGACGCTAGCTGAAAGACTTTAGATTCGACTGGGACTCTAGCTCTATGGATAAAATGACTACATCACTTTTTGATTGTTTATATTGTAGAGCTCTCACCCAATGTGTTCTAGCAGAGGCTCCCAAGCCCTACAGGCAGCGTGAAGACAAAGAGAGCCTTTTAGGATTTTTTTCCACAGTCCATACAAAACAGGGTGCTGCTGTTTTTGTATTAGTCCTTCACAATTGACCAACTACTAATGGTTTCTTCATACTTAAGCTTGGCAAAGTAAATGTTTTTTATTTGTTTCACAACAATTTCTTTACATATCAGTTTTTTCTTCACCTAGAGTTTATTTTTGGACAACTCACTCCACTAAGTCATCCCTTCCCTGTCAGGAAGGCATTACAGTGCTTAGCCATTTCTCTCTCTCTGCTCAGAAACATCATTATGCACTGTCCAACTGAGAATACAGATGGACCAGGGAGAGCTTCATACAAGCAGAGTTTTATTACCCAAAATATTTCAGCAAGACTGAGAGTGGCGTTTCTCACGAAGATGGAAGCCTAAGATTGTCCCAACCTCTTTATTTTGCAGCTCTCTGGCAGGGTTTCACTGTAATGGAGAGACTTGGGGTTTAGTCAGCCATAAAAACTGCTGAGTCATACGACTCTCTTACCAGGCCACTGACAGCCAGATAAAGACAGTAGAAGTATGCTTTTACCATCCATACTTCACTGACTTTAAATGACAAGGTGTTTGCTCTATACGGTAGGAAATGAGTTTATAATGTATAGCAACATTGCTGTGAACAGTAATAAATACACATTTTAATTATAGGTAATCAAATAAAGAGCAGATACCCACTCCTAACCCATGAGATGTTTTTCTTTGGGATTTACACAATCTTTAAAATGTAAAATGTTATGCTTAACAGCGGCCGCTATTGCCACATACAACAACAGATTGGAAACAGGAAAAAAATAGCTAACCTGGCTGTGTCGAAAGGTAAAACATGCACCTACATAGGGTCACCTCTAAAGCTCAGAAAGTAGTCTTCAACCTCGTGGTGATGACAAGACTTGGATTTACACTTGGATGTTTTATAAACAGCAGAGATATAAAATGTACTTAGCCTTACCGGTACATGTTTCTTTTTTTTGGGCAGAGCCAGGCTAGCTGTTGCCAGTCTTTGTACCAAGCTAAGCTAACCGCCTCCGGGCTCCATCTTCACCAAACGTCAGACTGGAACTCTCAGCAAGAGAGCACATATTCCCCAAAATATTATTCCTTTAACATATAGGCTGAGAAGTTTTAGTCATATTGTGCAGTTAGCAAATATGTGAGGTTAGAATGACGTATAGACTTGTTTAATTTGCAAAATTTGAAAGACATCCCTCCAATTATGATTCACTGTGTGAGCCAGCAGCTCTCCATCTCTATCTTGCCAGAGGTGCTAATGAGTTTTCATGTAATCTGGATGGATGTGGAACTAACAGAAATTGTATCTAGTAGAGCCCGACCGATAAAGGATTTTTAAGGCCGATACAATACAAATATTTGGTTATTTAAAAATTCGATATTCCGATATATCGGCAGATACGTATATATTTTTAAAGAAATCCAGAAACATGTAACAAAACAAGATTTCCCTAACATTAGTTATTTGTAGTTATTTATGAGTTTTCACTAAAATAATATGATCATTTGTTTTGATTGTCACAACAGAACAGAGGAACATCAAAATATATTAAAGTTCTGATATATAAAATGTATAAAAATACAAACTTAAGATATGAAACTTAAAATCCTTTGAACAGAAACACAGTAACAAAAAAAAAAAACAGTGTTGCCAACAGGGACATTGTAGAGCGCCCTCTGGTGGACAGACTGTGCAACGCAACGCTCATAACATGGTTGACCATCTGTTTTAATTTTATTTTTTAAATGTTCATTTATCTGAATTATTTATTTGTCATTATAAATGATTAAATGATTCTGATGAAGGAATATTTAAAAAAATATATACTGTATTTTTTTTTTTTTATCGGCCATTATAAATGCCTATACCATTAGCGAAAATGCCTAACTATTATTACCTAATATCGGTAATAATAGTTTCAGGACAAACACTATTTTGACATTTTGTGGCCCGTGTGTCAAATCCTTCTCTTTCAAAAGCTTTGAGGTTCGAATCCCTCCACGGGAACGTGTTGCATGTGTTGCTTCTCGTTACAGTATAAAGTAATAGGACAGTATGCTCAAGGCCAGCCGCTGGTCCGCACCCATACTTATGAATGCTGTCGCAATAAGAGAACTGATTTAGGATCAGCAGTCAGGTCACATTAACGTGATTTCTTTTTCTATAGAAAGAGCTGGGATTCTTCAACGTCACTATTTTATTTTCAAAGTATATACAGTAGTTCTAGATAGATATATACTTTATTCATCCCAAAGGAAATTTTAGGCATCCAGTAGCAAAACAATCATAACACAATAAACAATAACACACACATATATCACACACACACATTTAATAAAAATAAAAATCAGTCACCGAAATGCAATGACCATGATAAGGTGAAGTACTATGGTAGACTGTGTACAATGGTGATAGTGCAAAAGTGTACAGTGCAGGGATTGAACAGTGCATTAGACATAATTAAATATTAACTATGACTATTAAATATAAACATAATAACCTTGACTCACTGATTGATTAAGACTAAGTTTCATTTCAAAAACCTTCTTCAGACAAGTGGATCTCTATTGAAAACTAGTTTATTAGTTTATAAGACAATATGATTTTAGGACTCAATTTAAAATTTTAGAAACGACTTGAGAGTAAAAGATATTGTTTGTCATCTGCTGTATGTGCTGTTGTTGTCTGTTCAGTGCTACATATTGGAGGATAGGGGGCAGTGGAAGCATAGCTGCTTAACCAGTGTCCCCAGCATGGTAATTGTGTTGAGCAATTGTACTGGGAGTTGCGATAGTGGAGTGCCCGTTGTTCCATACTTTGATGTGGAAATGTGGGTAAAGCGGAGAAGAAAGAAAACATAGATTTGGGTCAGCTCTGGCCTGGAGAAGCGGAGCTGTCACATAGGAACAACGCTGTTCGTTGGCTGCATCTATCTAGGAGGCAGTATGCATGCCGGCATCAGGCGTGCACAATACTGGGGAGATATACTGTGTGCATGGCCTCCAGCCCGTCTCCCATACTTTTCACATTTTATTTGCAGCACATGGATGCATTTTAAGCCATGTTGCTATCTGGAATGCTGTGTCTGATGCATACATTTCTGTCTTTGCACGGTCTTCCATGACCTTAACATTTGTGGCAAATTAGCATCTTAGCATATTTTCTGCCTCTGTTTCTAATGCTTTGATAAAAAATGTAACACTACAATCACGACGCCTTCTTGTAATACTCCCCCGGTGGTGTTTGATACATAGGACTTCAGTTTTAGTGTCATATCCTCGTTGAATTTAATAAGTTGTCCAAACCTTTCTCATTAGAAACAGGTGAAATCCATATACTTTCAGCTTTTACTAATTATGTCTCTGCTGTGTCACCATCACAATAAAAAGGGCTTATGCATTGAAGGGACAGAGGCACACACACACACACACACACACAAAACTAATGCCCAGTCAGAGCAAACAAGAGTAGAGACAGAGTGACTCATCAGCAGATGGCTGTGTGTCACATCTCCGCCACCAGGAACTCTTATGCTTTTACCACATGGAACAGAACCAAGTGACTCGGCCTTGGAGCCCGGCCACCTGGGATACACTGCAAGGACCAGGCAAAACACGGCACATAACACGGCCCCCATCCCATCCCCACCAAGCCCGGATCTTTTCCCTCTTCTTTTCTTTGCTTCTTCTGCATCACCAGCCTGCTGTCTATGTCTTGCTGACAGCTTCCCCCATCCTTTTCCTCTCTGCCCTGTCCATCTCAATCTTGTCTTCTGTCATCCAATCTACTGTACCTCCCCCCCCCACACACACACACACACACACACACACACACACACACTTTCTCCTCCTCCTACCAGCCCTCAGGTCTTGGCTCAGGCATCAATAACAGGCTCAAATCGGCTTGGCTAACTCACACCTCCCTCTCCACGTCCTGCCCCTGCATCCATGCTTGTCAGGGTTATATTGGGTAAATAAATTAGCACAGTGCCCCACTCTGCTAATGAGGACATGGTCACATGACAGGCCTTTTCCTACGCTTAAGTTAAGCAGTTTTAGGGATCGATACCATTATCTCCTCAGCAGAAGAGTCAATGGAACCTGTTGTGAGACCTGCTGGGTACGTACTTTTCACTGGATTCTCCTTTTCCCCAGAAGCACTTTCTTTCCCAAATGGTGTTTAATATTTAGCCTAATTTTAAATTGAGGTTTGTTTGGAAGGATGAGAATCCATAATGAGAGAAAGCTACAAGCATAATGAAACATTTGTCTGTGCAAATGGAGACTACTGTTGTAGGGAAATAGTAGTGTGAGCTATTTGTTGTATTGGGGCTCTTTGACAAGTAAATCAAAGGAGAAGTAATGGAGAGGCTTTTTTTCTGCTTAGAGATTCTCCCAGAGCTTAAGCTACAGTAACTATGGTGAATTCTTGATTTTTCAATAACATTCTGTCTAGTAATTGTCTTCAAACAAGGCTAAAACCCTTTCTGATAGTGGTTTAGGAACAAGTTCCAATCAATCCTGTTTAGGGATTGGGGAGAAAAGGGTTTTGTTTCTAAATGAAAATGCATAGTCAAGAACACTGGTGTTTCCTCCTACGAAAGCAGGAGAGATTTGAAAGGCTTAGTGGGATCGTGGAGAAAACAATTAAGTTTGTCAGAGATGGGTTGGAATGCATTCATCAAACCGGTACTTTTTCAAATGTGGCTATAGCATCTTAATAGGCCGCTTGAAAATCCCCTTTTGACACCAGATGACATAGTCGTCTTTCCTTTCCCTAGCCAATTCTTTCAGTGGGGCAACTTTACACACCAGCTTTTCCAGACACGTCATCCATTTGCAAGACCTGTGCTGTGTCTCAAATCGCGCACTTCCGTTAGTGCACTTACAGAAGTACACTTTGCGCACTACGTACTGTCTTGCATAGTGCGTAGATTTTGACAGAGGAGTGTTGTCTCAAATCGCGCACTGCCATGTGCACTTACCGGAAATGACGATCACATTTCATCTCTTCTTCTTCTGTAAAATTGGGAATTTCACCAAGGGGAGAGCATTCCAGTCTGCTATTGTGTTTCGCGAAAAATAATTCCTGCTTTGTTTTTGATATTTTAACAACAATAAATGTGATGTTTTTATTTGCTCCAGGATGACGACTGCAACACAGCCGTCATGTCACCCCCCCCCATTAGCTGAAAACAGTACACACAACTGTATTGTATATTTGTTCTTGTTAGTGCAGTCTTTTAAATTAATTAATTATGCCTATTCTTTGCAGTCCACTGTTATATGTATATACTTATGTTTCTGCTCTAAAAATAAGTAACGTTAATATTCATTCATTCATAACGTTACTGTTCATCTTAATGCTCAACTGTTTCATCATTTCAATCTTTGTAGCCCAGAGATAACACTGTTATAGTGAAGCATTACCCTTACAACTTACCTAATAGACAAAACATCATTACATATTTTATATAAGTTGTATTTTTTTCTTCATACAGTGACGATACAATAGTGAAAGCAGAGGGAACAGACCTGACATTTAAATAGATCCCATTCCTTTATATCCTTTATATGCTTGCTACAGTCATGCAACGTGTAATACAAAAGAGAACAAAGTTTAATACTTTTAATATAATTTTATTTTATAAATGTGCTTGTAGTTCTGCAGGCTCCCCCCCGGGTCGTAGCTAGTCTGATGGGGATAGGGACATGAGGGGGGACTTCAGACTCTCCAGGGGATCCTTCTACGGTCTGATGGCCATCGTCGCCCCTAATTGACGGCCCTCTATTCCTCGTTTGTCCCTGAAGAGATGGGTTATACAGGATATACATCAGGTGGAGGCAGTATATACATCAGGTGGAGGCAGTAACAGCGGATACATTTTAACATTGCGCTACTGTTTACGTTCCCGGCAGACAATCAGCTGATCGCTATTTTGGTGAGCTGACGCTCACATCGGATTATGTACAACTTGTTAAGATCACACTTTTAACACTAAAATCTTCTACAGCGGAACGATAGTTTAACGCAAACAACAAAATACTACAACACATGTAACGTTAGCTTATAACGTATTTGCCAATCTGGTTAAACTGCCGCTGTTAGCTAGCTAAGGTTGGCTTGCTAGCACGTCCAATTCACTCACGTTCAACTTACATTTGTATTGCTCCGTCGGTCTCGCTATCGCGTCTAACGGTTGTTAGCCCCGCCCCTTCCGCTACGTAGCCAAGATGGCGACCGTTGAGTGTGGAAAGTGTCCATCGATGTACACTCATTTTTCGGGGCGTTTTGAGTGCACCATCCGGGTATTTAAGTACACTGCATTTGACCGCACTTCGACAGTGTGAATGCACTATGTACTCAAATAGTTAGTATTTAGTACAGTAGTGCGCGATTTGAGACACAGCCCATCTCTCACCTATTGTATGATCACACCAAATCAGGGCTGTGTGGCTGAATCATCGTAAAACTTTAGCAACAGAGAGCAGTAATGGACATATTGAAATAAAAGACCTTTTCAAGAACTGGTTGTAAAATTAATAAAAAGATGATTGCGGCCAACTGGGACGCTTATATGTAGCTAAGTGTACATGGAAGTATGGAAGTGACACCAGACCCTTCTCAGTAACTGAGAGTGGGTCTGAGGAAGGTTTGTTCACGGCTCATTTTCCAAAGGGGCGTCACCAACGCCTCTGGGTGCAATTGGATAGTCCTTCAACCAATCAGACCAACGATCCAGGTGACGTGGTTGCCACAGCGGCATCAACGGGTTGCTGCGCTCTGGTGGCCGACATGTTGAACGTAAACAAAAAGCTGATTGTTGTGGCTGCGCTATTGTCATGATGTAAAGCCTGCCTCAACGGTTGTGATTGGTGCCTTGATTTTGAAAAATTGGAAAGGGCTTGAATGGGCTAATCTCAACTTTGCCGGAAGTTTGTCAGGGTTTTCCCATGCTACACCAGGCGGCAAGGTGGTAGTGTGAAGCACTGCCACACAACACCTTCCTTCTTCTTCTCTCCCTAGTTGCGCAAAACCAAGACATGGTGAAGCAAACAACAAAGTCCTCCACCTCACGGTGGAGGACTGGGAGTCCTGCCAGTCAAAAAATATAGACTCATGGACTGAATTTCTTCAGCAGTATCCTGTACCTGGGGGTGTCAGAGAGAGACACCGTGAGCAGATCAGAGCAGACTTGAGTGGAGTGTTTTTATGGTTTCTACTCTAGAGGGTGGTTTGCATTGTTAAGCCCCAAAAACGTGGTCGCCGTCTAAACAAAAAGCATATAGCTTATTTGCTGCCTTTGACTTAAGATGTCAGTATGCTTTAAACAGGGCAGGTTTTGACTGTCATCAAATTTGAAAGGCAACACAATTGTAAACCAACCCAGGCTGGTGCAAAGTGACACAAAGACGATACCCACCACCTAAAAATGGTTCAGCTGGAGTGAATCTGCCTTTTATGAATGTACTCAGAGACGAGATGAAAACCCCACTTTAAGCAGCTGTGGACCAGGTGTGCAGAGATATGACAGGGATGGAACTAACTAATTAAATTAAGTAAATCCTTATTATTGAAACTGCCGTGACCTAACGCAACACACACACAGAACGCCGAAGGTGTGTTGCTTTTGATTCTCGGCATGTGGTTGTTGCCTCAGCCAGAAGACCAATCTTGTATCAAAAGAAGCTGGAGACAGCAAAAAAACAACTGGCTAAACTATTTAAAAATGGTGGGTTTGTTCAGGACACACCCGTCCGTCTCTAGCAATGATGAAGCAGTGATCAGTGACCATTCTCTCCGACCAATCAGCAGTCAGTGCAGGATTTCACCATTAATGTTTTGGTCAGGACCTGGCCCGTGGTGGTGCGTTAAGTAGGTCCATGGCCACACATTTACACAGATCCCTTGATTGACAGAGGCTTTGGCAGAGCAAGTGAAATGAGCACTCTAGGACATGTTTCTAATCTTCGCCACTGTACCTTTAATCTACTTTAATCAAAAAAAGTACATTTGGTCTTACAATGTAAGCAGGAGCCTGGTGGCCCAGTTTTGGGGGAAAGTTTTGCGGAGGAGAGGAAGAGATAAAGGAATATGGACACATGTCTTATAAAAGTTATGTGCTAATGCTAATTAGGGTTGCACTCCTTGCTGTCCTTGCACTTGCTGCCTGAGTAGTTACACTCCATATTTTCTAGTCCGATAGACCTAGACATGTGACGCCGTCTCGTAGAAAGTTACATGAAAACCACATAATCTGACAGATTTAGAAGATTTAGCATTTACATGGTGTGCCCATGAATGTCAAATCAAATCTGTGTCACAGAGGCAAAAACATCAGAATTCAGGATGCTTTCAAACAGCAGGGTGAACATGAAATGCAAGAGGAACCTACAACTGCTCAACCCACTGACAAGTAACACTCCCGTGGCTTAATAATATAATTAAAAACTGGATGACAGTCGCTTAGGCGTCTGTAATTCTATAAGTTATATCTACGGCTGCATGTGTAAAGCTCACAGGGATCATAAACAGTCAACAATGCCTGGGACAACCACAGTAAATCTCTTCACATGAATGTGACCTTTAACATGACATATGCCTCTGTGTATTTGAACACACATGCAGAGCCCCGCATTAGTTCTGGGCTATGTTCAGCCCCAACAAAACGGGTGTGCATATGTGCTATACAGCATGGTATTTTTTACAGAGATTTGTACATAGTTGCTGGCTGGGTCTGTTGCATGTTTTATTTAACAGAGAGGTTGTTTAAAATGCTGAATTATGCAGAAACTGTTCTGTATGTTGATTATCAGACATTAATAAGGACTGAATCACGTGTGTGTGTGTGTATATGTGTGTGTGTGCGTGCGCGCAAGGGGTCACACCTTGAAAGTCAGCTGCCTTATTTCCTGTCGGTGGTGATTAACATTGAACCCTAGAGCAACAACAAGACGTCTCTGACAGATATCCAGCTGTTATGCAAGCTAAAAAATGTAATTTTAAGCATTAAATGTAAAGTAGTTCCTTATGTAAGGCAAGTGTTCCTCATGTAAGTCAGTGGTGACCTACAAGTTAAAGAAGCAAACTTGTGGCCGACAGGGTAAAGTCTGGTGGTTTTCCCTTCCTCATTACCACCAACCCCGACCGCTCCAGTGGAGCTGCTCAGTGGCCGGCAGATCAGACTGCGGCAGTACTGGGCAGCTTCCAGGTATGAATGTGAGACTGTGTGAATGTGACAGATTGTCATTGCAAGTGTGAATTTGTTCTCAGTTGACTTACCTGGATAAATAAGGTTAATAAAAAATCTAGTTGTAGTTATATTTGCTTTTTTACAACACTTTTTTTTTAAGTATAAACATAAATTGCATGTGTATTTTATGTTTGTTTTTAAGATCTTTTAGGTGTTTTTATGTTATGACAGCACCAGTCCGTTCTCTACACATACAGTATAGTAGAGCCAGTCCGATATATCGGCGGGTGGATATTATTGGCCAATATTAGGCATTTCCCCATCTGTCGGTATCGGCATTTATAATGGCCGCTTTAAAAATATACAGTATATATGTGTGTGTGTGTGTGTGTGTGTTTTCTAAATATTCATTCATCATAATCATTTATAATGACAAATAAATTATTCTGATAAATGAATATTTAAAAATAGAAACGGACTGTCGACCATGTTATAAGCGTTGGCGTTACATAGTTTGTCCACCAGAGTCCCTTTGGTAACTGATTTTTTTTTTGTTATTGTGTTTTTGTTTAAAGGACTTTAACTTTCATATCTTAAGTTTGTATTTTTATACATTTTATTTATCAGAACTTTAATATATTTTGATGTTCCTCTGTTCTGTTGGGACAATAAAACAAATTATTATCATATTATTTTAGTGAGAACTCATAAATAACTAAAAATAAATTTGTTTATGCTTTGTAACACGTTGGATTCTTTCTTTTTTTTTTTTTTTTAAATATACTGTGTATCTGCCGATATATCTGCATATCAGATTTTTAAATAACCAAATGTTCAATCAGTATCGCCTTAAAAATCCTTTTGGGCAGGCTCTACAGTAAAGTAGTCATGTTAAAATAACTCATTTCATGTTTAACTTAATTTTGTTTAGTTTTTTTACAAGTATTTTTATTGTTTTAGAGAAGGTACAATATACATTACAATGTAAATTATAACAGGACATCTTTCTATTAACCCCATTTCCCCCCCCAACAAACTCTTGTGCCGAGGAAAGGAGGACAGATAAAGCAACAAAGAAAAAAATAAAAACAAAAGAAGAAGGAAAAAACACCGTTCCTCTATTACTCATGATAGTAAATAGTGTTCTTGGCAGTTATTAAGAGGGAAGTGGAGTAAGTCTTTTAAAGTAAGCTAGTAAAGGGTCCCAATTTTTTGTAAAATTTCCTGGTTGATCGTCTAAGAAATCTTTAGATTTTTTTTCTATTTTTAGAAACATAATATCAGAAAGGCATGTGGAGGCTTTGGTGGTGTAGAAGATTTCCATTCCATAAGTATTCTCCGTCGTGCTATTAATGTTGCAAAAGCAACAACACTTTCCTTCCTATTGGGCATTACTAAATCACCCCATGGTACCCCAAACAGCCATTGTAGGGCCAGGTTGTAGATCTAAATCAAAGGCTTCATTACGACCCTAAATATTGATGCCCAGAACTATCTCAACCTGGAACATGACCAAAACATGTGAAGTAAATCTGCTCTGTCCATTCTACATCTGTCACAGATGTCATCTATGTCAGAGTATATTAGGGCCAGCGTAACCCACATGTTAGGATCTTGTTTGTGACCGAAAGTAACCTCAAAACACATTGATTTGGAAATAATGCCTACAACTTCAAGGGAATATACATGGGTGAAAATAAGAAATGTTTGGGACTGTAAACTGTAGAACCCAGAGGGGAATACAGTGTAAAATCCTGTTCTGTCATGTCATTTATTAAATCTTTTGTTAATCGTCATTGGACAAATTCAAGAAAACGCAACAATGGTCGGCATAAGTTGTCATTTGGTGTAGTCTTTATTTTCCTGCATCCTTGTTGACAGAACACTGCCTTCCCTTAGCTTGTAAGCTACAGTTACCAGCACAGGATTGTTTACATTGTTGCTCTGTGCCCTGCCAGCTCAGCTGTCAATCAAACAGTTACACTGGCCCGCCCACTCAGTGGCTCGGAGGCTACGGAGCCCTTCTGCTATTTCCCAAATTAATTATAGTTTTTTTTCTTTCAGTATAAATATAATAATAAATAAAAACAGTAATGTGAAAATGTCTTTGATAATGAGTTTTGACCAAATGTAAGGGATCCTTTCAAAATAATTGTGTTTATGTTATGTGTTCGAGTGTAACACTAAATAGGATTTGCTGTTTTTGGAATTTTAAAACTTTGGTTCTGGATTCTTGATACAGATACCAATTACAATATTTCAGCTGGCCTCTAGGTATGAATCAGTAACTGTAGAAGTAGTAGTAATAGTAGTAGTCTTATTAAGTAGGAATGTTTCCCCCTCAAAATTGTCTGTTCTTTCATTTCGCTTTTGTAGGAGTGTTTTTTTGTTTGTTTTTTATGTGCAAAGCAAACAGCTCCCAGATGATCTACGACTGCAACACTGCACACAAGAGCATGAGATTTGTTTACCCACTTCTTTGAAATGGAGCTGATAGTATTGGTGTTAGGGCTCCCTGAGGTGCTTCACCGTGGAGTGAGGTAAACATTACAGATGTGAACCACCGAGTGGATAAACTCATTAGCAACTTATCATTAAGCAGGTTCACATCTGCACTTCCATTTTTGGATGGCACTGAATTAGAAAATGTATTTATGTCAGCAGCTATTAGGTCAAACACAAAAGAGTCTGTGTCGGTTTCCATCTAGGACACCACGCGGATATCAATACAGCATCGCTGTGTGTGTGTGTGTGTGTGTTGAAGAGCACAAGTCAGCACACTTGTTTGTTTAGGAAGTAAGTGGATTTGCACTGATGAATTAATGGTGGCAGAGCAGTGGTGCAGAAGTTGCTCTGGGGGGGTAGAGAGAAACAGCGAGGGAGAGCGAGAAAGCGAGAGAACAGAGAGAAGTTGCTGCCTCCTTCCCGCCGTGCTCAACTCCCCGCAGCTAAAAACCCAGCTGGGGCAGACTGGCGCTCACTCGGCGGTGGTGGTGAGGGGTGAGGAGGGGAGGGAGGAAGGGAAGAAGGGAGAGTCAACACGACAAGGACAAAGCAAAGACAGGCCATAGGCCAGTTTATGTTACAATGGGGGGGAGCCGAAGTTATTAAACTTCTGTTGGGTGGGGGAAAAAATGATTCACTTATGTATCGGGATTTCTCTTTGTGACTGTTTTAAAAATCAATTCTTATCCCCTGAATCGATATTTTGTATTTCTTTCTCTTTTTTTATCAATGATTCACCTAAATATTTTCTGTTTGTATTGTACCTCCTAGGCGACTACATCAAATCTGTAAAAGCAGAAAATGCAGAAAATCCATGTTATGTGCTTCTTTACAATAAAATAAATGTCAGATGTTTTTGTTAAAGAAGGAAAATTAAATCGCAATACTCAATATTATCGAACCGCAATACTTCTAGAATTGCAATTAATCTGTCCCTCCAGGATTTCGCAGCTTTTTTTTTTTGATTGTTGCGATAAAAGTTGCAATGTCTTTTGTATTTTTGTGTGATTGATTTCATTGATGTTAAAATGTATACAGGTTGGAAGGACCGTCTGAAATGTTTTGCACGGTATGTTTTGTTGGTAAATGTGAAACGTTCAAGTCGTCTCACACATCGTCTTCATATCAGAAACAAGGAAAGGAATTTGACCATGTATGTGTGTTACGTCAACCCGTTCTCACTCCTGCTTGGTCAGTGGCTCTCGGAGTCACATACTGCCACAGAGTCTGGCACGGGGGTTGCTGTGTCAAATTTGCAGTAAAATTGGGATGATTAGTCAAAATTGGGAGTAGCACCAAAATTCAGAGTGATTGGTTGAATTTGCGTTAATTGTTGCAATTGCGACATTGCAAAATCCTGGAGGGATTGATAAATGAAAACCGCAATACAAATCAATTTGGTACACATGTATGATGAAAGAATTGAATCGGGACAAAAGCATATCGCCTCGGCCCTAGAACTAATTCTGTACTGTGATTGCAGCAACCAGCGGCCATTAGCAGCAACTGCACTCGCTGTTTAATTCATAGGGACTGCGTCACCGTGCCGTTTGACAAGTTTTGCAGTGCATTAGGCTTAGAATCTGGATCACCAGCCAGAGGGTCACTGTTGGGCACACACAAACACCTGAATGTAAACATCCATAGGCTTTGACTCTGAGCCTCCCACTGACTTAATCCATTACCCTGTAACCATAAACTTAACCACTAACCCTTAACCATTGCACTAAAATAAACTTAATCCTTACTGTAATCCTAACCCTAAACGCAAATCCTGCAGCAGGCGGAAAAAATCAGGGAAATGCCCGTGCAATTTGAGCAACTACTACTTTTAGAAACCTGGGAATTAAATAGTGTTGAGAGTGTGCCATAGAGGCACTGATTCTCTGATCTGATCTCTTTTGTTGCTTGAGACTTTGCCGTAGGATGTGGCCACTCATTAAATTTCTATATTGTAATAATTTATAAAGTATGCTTTAAATATTTTTCAGAAATACTTTTAGGACTAGGAGAAGTGCAATAACAACTAAGAGATCAACAACAAAGAGGTCAACGTGACCCGGCCTACTCTTGTGTAATTTCCAAAAAACTGTTAGGCTAGGTGGGGGCTATGAATGTGTGTTTAGTCATCTTCACAGTTTAAAATATCATGTAGTGGCAGTTCCGTTCAGAACTAACTCAGGTCTTTGTTCATGATATAAAATTGCACCATTTCAGCCTCCTACTGATCCATTGATTTATCCTGTGCATTTTAAATTCAACAACCAAGTGGCGTACACGCACTTCCAGTGCAGTTCCGTTCCAGGTTGTCCGCTTGTTCTGAATCTTTAAGTGACGTCACACAATCTCGATCCGCAAAGGAAGTTTGCGCAGATGCAGTCGTAGTATTCACCATGTTACTTAAGGCACCAATAAACTTGCTTTTTAACAATGCGTACGCATAGACAAGCGGCTGCGGCGCAAACAGTTTGTTCACGTATTTTACATACTGCGTATTTTACGTGTACCAGGAAGATCCAACGTATATCCACTAAGGGGCAGATAAGGGCCATATCATCCCTGGCTAACACGGGAAGATGTTCCTTGGCTAGAGTGTGGAACAGCTGCTGACCTGCCCGTCAGATGATATGCTAACCCCACGTTCATGTGCTGAATTGCATCTTGCGGACACATAGCGTTAATTTCTGAAGACTTGCATAACCTACTGTACGTTCCAGAGTAACGCGAGATACGCGTGGCATCCATCTTACGCACGCAAGCGCGTAGTTAAAAGCAAGAATATCGGCACCTTTAGAGTTCACAAATGTATTAACAAACGCCTTTATTCTTTTGGTCCACCAGAGATGTTGTTGGGCCTAAAATGTTCCTAAGCCCCCTACGTTGTTTTTAATGATCTGCTTACCTTTTAGCTACGGGGATATTTTAGTTTGCTATGAAAAACAATAATCTAGCTAGAGCATTCAGTACAATCAGCATTATTCACTACAGCTAGCCTTTGCTAATGCTATCACTGTACCCCTACAGTGCTCAATTATCTATTTTTTGAGGGGGAATAAAGTTTTTGTTGCGAAGGCATGACCTGTCCTCTGGGGCCATAGCCAGACCACCAGGCACTCACCGGATTGTTTTCGTGAGCGGGAGGCGACAAATACCGGGAGAAATCAGAAGCAAGGATGCCGGTCAGGGCTAGATGCGCGGCTAAGGGAACTACCACCTAAATCGACGCTGCCAAGCCTCCTATTTACCTACTACTACATCGATCACACACAAAATGGATGAGCTACAAATACACACGGAACTGCTGCGCAATGATAATCACAGAAGCCTGGCTGAACATCACATACAACAGCTAACAGCTAACAGGGCGAGCTAGCTACCAGCAGGATAGAGACAGGGTAGGTGAATTTAAACAATGTCTGAGTTGAAAACGTAAGGGCCCTGTTCAGTTTAATAGCATTTTGTGTCTGTTAAGAGGCACAAATGGCCATAGCGATCAAGATTAATGTAAAAATTGTCCAGAATCTCCTTAAATTTTCTGCATTCATTGGCTGCGATAAATTAAATAAATATGTAGATGTTGCCTAAATGTAGGCTAGGCTAAACATGAGCATATGCCCTCAGATACACGTGAAAATAAACTGAAAGCAATCCTACATACAGTACATACATACAGTAATCGTTACTCCAAATCTTTTATTCCTTCTGCCATCAGGTTATTATATTTAGACAGTAGCCACTTTAAATAGGATCCTTCTCAATAGCTTTATCAATATCAATAATTGTTGATTTATATCAAACATTGGATACATCATTTAGCAGAATAAATTATCTTTATTTGAGAAACATTCAAACTTACGTTGCCAAATGTCACTGTGACCTTAAAATTCTGGTTCTTGGGGTTCGACTGTGTGCAAGCCCAGCTACACAGCGAGAGGAGACTGATTGAACCAATCAGCACAGCTACAGTAATTAGTGTAATTAGTGTAAGAGGATATGTCTGTTACTTTTTACTTGTTAACATCTGGGTTTCTTGACTGGTTGTTGACATAAGTGTAGCTCTAATACAGTAAAAAAAAGATGTGAGTGCAAATGCAAGTTACAAATACCCTGAGGGCTACGCACCCCCGTCTTTAAATCCTAGTGACGCCCCTTTGGTCCACAACTAACACGGATCTCACAGAGCACCAATACACGACATCATGCATACACATCCATACTCCACAGTGTCCCACAGCCTCTATCGATTTCAATATGCATCTAATGATGGACGGGTATTAGTGAGTAACAGTTTGTCAGCCATAATTAGAGTCTCAGTCCCATACGGTAAAGAATGGCCTGTGTCAGAGTGTGTGTACGCACATAGGAGCCCTAATCCATCTAGCAGGTCACCCACATGGTTTCAGAGTTTACTGTTGGCTCAGGAGCTGAAAGAGCTTAGCCTCTGTATAAAGCCCAGCATGAACGGCCCTGTGCTATCGTCAATGCATCTGGAGAGTAGAATTCCATTGGTAGTCCGTGAGATGTGATCAATGCAGTTCGATTTCTTTCGTGTTTTGTTTTTTTGTTTCTGCAATCAACTGTGCTCTATTCATTCTCCTGACAATGGCTGCGTACCAGTAATGACTTCCATCAAGGATGTTTGGTTTCCTTTTTGCTGAAATTGCTTGTTTCTGAATAGGCAGTAAATGTATACATATTTTATAGATGTATAATGTTGAGCTAACTGTAGTGAGGCCTGAAAGTTGTTCATTTTTGACCTGGTTTGTGATTGTAAGTGATGTGCAAATCAGTTATTGGAGAAAAGAGAGGTTACAAGAGAGTGTTTGTTTGAGTGAAAGACAGAAAGGAAAGGGTGGGGGAAAGGGAAGGGACTGTCTCTCAACAGTCTTGGAAAATAGTAATGTTGGCCTTTGAATGGTTCTTTTAAAACCCCTTGTCACTGTCCAACACAGTGACAATTGTTCTTTTGATGGACTGACATTTCAGCTGGAGTTAATCTTTCAATTGAAAATCTTTTTTTTTTTATCGAGCTGAACATCAGTAGTGTGAGGAGAAACAGCATGGCCACTGGCACAGGAGGAGCAATTTGAAGATTCCGGCAGAGTTTAGAGAATGTTGAACTGGATAAAACTGTCAGCAGCATCTACTCTACTGTAGACCTGCTGAAGCATCAGATGTACAGTTTGTTGCAGCCTCAGGGCAGCAGACTCTAAAACTCAAAGAATCACTCCACTAAAGTGTTGGATCGATTAGCAGCTTCTGCACCTTTTGTCCTCTTAATCCCTCTGTTTCCTCATATTTCCCAGTTTTCCTAAACAGGTATAAAATTTGCAAAGAGGGAGACCTTCCTGCTCTTTAAACGACACACGCCTAAACACTACAGCTGTAAAATGAACAAATGATGGCCTCTCTTTGCTCCGTTCTGTTGGTTCTGTTTTCTTTGATCTATACATGTATTTTATTTAAATAATAGTATTTGTTTTCCAATTTTATTATTTTTATTTTATTATTAGCCTATAAAAATAACATATCCTGCAGACATCGCTCTGTTTTTATTGATAGAAAAGAGCACAAGCTATCTTCCAAAAAAACCCACCTGCCAAACTGTGCAACCCAAATTACCTACAGGCCCCTTAAGCACAGCCTAGTCAGCCGTTAAAAAGTGCCCCCAAATATTATCTTAAACCTAATTCCATCAGTTTTGTGTTGCCAATTAACACTGAAGCAGCTGGGCAGTTCATCTCTATTCCGTTGCCGATACCTTATTGTGAGGGAGGCGGGTTCACGGACGCCGAGCTTCTGGAAGATAACAGATGTCCCATTTCAGCTGAGCTGTGTGGGGAATATCAAGTATAGCTGCCTGCTTTCTGCTGGTTGGCTGCTGTAGCACCAAACAGGCTGTTTACTAAGTGATGCCCAGTGGGAGAGATCAGTCATCTCTCTCTCTCTCTCTCTCTCTCTCTCTCTCTCTCTCTCTCTCTCTCTTAGCCTAACCTAACTGTATGTCACATGTATAGTCTCATTTGGTCAGGCGTGACTATGCTACTTCATTATAAATCCCCAGATTCCTTCGGTCTATGCACTAGGCCTGTCACTTCTTCAAAATATCAAGTTAAACCAAGTAAGAAATTATACGAATATACAAAAAGGATTATGAAGACAATGGAGTAGACGCGCAGCTGGGTCTGTGTAGCCTACTGTGCTTATTCCATCTTGTGAAGGACTCATAGCATGGGTAGAAATATGGACTGTAAAAATAATGACGTAGCATCCGTGTCGTCACCCATTGCTTTGTGGACTGCTGTTTTGAATCCAGGAGTTGCAGGCGTCGCAGTCTTGCAGTTTTTTTCTGCAACCGAGTTTTTTTGCAAAGAGGGTGTAGCTGGGTAGGACAAGGTGGCCAAGCCTTTGTTGTTTATGGTTAAAATTTCCCTGTGCTAAGCTAAACGCTAAAGAGGGCAAGTTGCAGATTGAAAACTTTTCTAAAGCGAGGCATCCTGGGGAGATTTACTGACAGGTAAACGCAGACCTCTGAATAATGGAGCTATTCATCTGCATGTATGGCAATACAGATAATCTGCATCTTTCCCTTTTAGTTACCAGCTAGCTAGCTTGGTTGGCTAAACACTGAACAAGATATTTTAGGTCTGTAGGTTTTGTGATACAACTAAAATGTCTTTATTTTACGTGTTGCAACCGACATAGCTCTTCGTCTGTGTCATTGTCAGCAGTAGCTTGCACACCTATAACACTAATCAGTGGAGTGGAAGTGCGGTTCTCTATTGCAATGTGAAATAAAGGCATTTCATTTTGTCCTGCTCTACCTTTGAGAAAATGAAAGCTCAGAAGGGCCGATCTAGAATATTGCTCCTTATGAGGTCATAAGGGGAAATGTTACCTCCCCTTTCTCTGCTTTGCCTGCCCAGAGAATTTGGCCCACCCATAAGAGAGAGAGAGACATTTTGGCTTAAAAACAAGCAAGGCATGGCAGTTGGTCAAGGCCTTGCTACATTAAACGTTAGCAAAGAGAACAAGACCCTAATTATCTGAGGACAACAGGGCAATATATCATAGTGACATTTTACACGCCTTCCACTGGAGTACAAGAAATGGCCTGTTGTGTTAACTATGAACAGTGTGAGTTTTTAGCATGGAAGTTTATTTTTTACCTTCACATGCGTCTTAAGGTCCAAAGTCAAGTAAGTGGACATTTGAGTTTAGTATATAGCCTATGTCTACATTATAGGAATTTTAAAAAGATTGCTCTAGTACGTTATATGGGGTCGTGCTCTGAATACAAATTAGCTTGAATAAGTTTAAACTTTTTGAAACACTTTGAACTTTGAATTTCTGATAAAAGTAACAGCTTTACAGTGCCCATTTAACAGCTAACATAGAGCTCAAACACACAGGTGAAGCTCATCTTGCTAACTAGCAAAGATGCTGAATTTAACAAGATAAAGTTTCAATATATCTGTAGATGATGATTTTGAGTCTCTCATTCGTAACATTTTCTCAGACAGCTGTCATAAACCCACTGCCTTCATGTCCAATCCAATGAAGTTTAGTGTGTGTGTGTGTGTGTGTGTCTTCTCGTTTAACTACATTCGTAGGGTCCAAAATTGGGAATACTGTATACTTGTGTGGTCCGGATCGCTTTGTGGGGCCAAAATGCTGGACCCCACAACTTTAAAGGGCTTTTTTAGGGTTAAGACTTGGTTTTATGATAAGGGTTAGAATTAGGTTAAGGTTAAGGCATTCAGTTGTGATGGTTAAGATTAAGGTAAGAGGCTAGGGAAGGCATTATGTAAATGATGGGTCCCCACAAAGATAGTGAGACACACAGTGTGTGTGTGTGTGTGTGTGTGTGTGTGGGTGTAAATGTGACACATTGTGAAGCTCTTTAAATCACTGCTGGGATAAAGCTGCTGAATGCATTCAGTCCGTGTTTCCATATACATATTTAGGTTCGTCATTAAAGATGTATATGGAGTCATTAATGGTGTCTTTTCAGCCATGTTACAGCGTGTTAACTAATATCGCCGAGGTGATGAGGCATGTTGTTGTCTAGATAGAACAAGAGAGCGTACAGGGCGTACTATCCATCAAAGCTATAGTAGGCTCCACGTTCAGTGTGCACTGATTGATATGGGAGAATGTAATTCCGATTTACCATTTAATTTCTCCCGCCCACATTTAAACTACATATCCTGTTGTGATTTTGTTTGATGGTTGCATGCATCTTCAGTGTGTGGTGGGTCAGTGGCAGGAGGCAACACTCTAATAATTGCAATGCAGCTGCAATAAGGCTTTCCTCGCCATTTTCAAAACCAAATATAGGTCAGACGTAAGTGCTGCTGTGCTACTATTAATAATATGTTATAAAAGCTTTTAAGCTTTAAACATTTCAGTTTTATTTCTGACTTTTAATGAGGCATGCAAAGTTGCTTTATGTTGGATAAAACATTTTAATAGTAATGATATGCAATAGAAAGGGGTTTGCATAGGAGTAATGGCAGGCACATTTCAATCAGGACAGACTTCGTTGCAGATACACAAAGTTTTATTGTACATATGCATAATAAAATATACAGTCTTTGGAGATTAGACTCCATTGTTATAAAATCATTTTTAAAGGAGTAGAGAAACAAGGCATATCCCCCCAATGGAGTCTAGACACTGGTGATGGCGGTGAAGGAGCCCGAAGACCAGAGCGAAGGAGTCGACGGAGTGGCCTGCCGAAGGGGGGGTCAGGGTGCTGTGGGTGACGGAGACTGGAGGTGGAAGGGGAGAAAGAGGATTGCACTCTTTGCCTGAAATGACAGCTGACAGCAGAGACAGAAAACAGATTAAAAGCAGGGACGTAATGCTGTGATTGGCTTGTGAAATTCATTGCCGATTCTGATTGGTTTAACTGAAAAGTGAACGCCTCTAAACAGCTGATTAGTTTTAGGAAGAAGGAGCGGTGAATGAATATTAGAATATTATAATATTAGAAGTCTCCCTGAAAGCATTTAGCTTCATTAGAAGAAGTCTGCAAAGCTTGAAGGACAATGAAGAAATCAATCTTTTAATACATGCTTTTTTACTATAGATGTATATGTACTTATCCAGCGCTTTTCTAGTCTTAACGACTAGTCAAAGCGCTTTTACAGAGTACAGGAACCATTGACCATTCACACGCATTCACACACATTCACACACATTCACACACTGTACCCGAGGCTGCCGTACAAGGTGCCACAAACCACCAACCTTCCTGAGCCACAGCCACCCCTATGAAAGGGGGGAGGGCAATGTAAACATTACCTGGTGAATTATTAAAAACATATTTGACAGTTGCTTCTTGCTTATACAATTTACAGAATAAGTTCACTGAGGATCTCATCCAAGCCAAAATGTGTATTGTAACTGAAACTACCCTAACTTAATTGCTATTAAATTGAATCGGGAGCTTGTGAATGTGAATTGATTTAGGAAATCATTTCCAATCCCCAGTCATAATAATAATAACAATAATAATAATAATAATTACTGTTATTATTAATGAATAATACATTTGACTAGAAAGCATCACATGCACTTGTATCCTATGTTTCCGTTCTAAGTTTGGTGCGAGTCCATTCGATGTGATTGACAGCTGGAGATGTCCTGGAGGCTCTGTCTTCATTCGCCATGTCCATCACAACTGTCACTTTGAATTTAGGAGCTATTTCTTCTTTTATAGACCATCTGACACTGTTGTCTTGGTTTTTTTTTTCTGAGAGACGTAAATCCGGCCTCTGGCACTCCTTATGTCATCCCTGCATTTTTTTCTTATTGAAAGGCTAGGTAGCTGCCAAAGACCCTGGTGTTTTATTTTACTTTTTACTTTCAGTATCAAAGAAGAATCATAATTTCCTTCGAGTGAAGTCTGCTGTCGGGTTTGTGTTTGATTGTTAGAACTTCTTGCATATTAGCATGTTAGATTCATCAAACTAGACAAGCTCCCAGGTCCCTTGAATTTCAGCTTTTATGTCAGTTTAATTGCGTCACACTTGAGTAAGCTAATGTCTGTGCTCAGTGAATGTCAGTGAGCCGCGGAATGTGCCGAGTGCTGCCAAGTGGTGCCTGCTGCAGAAGGGCATCAGGTTGACCAGCTTGAGCCAATCAACCTGCCAACGGACAATATGGGGTGAAAAAGAGAGACGATAAAGACAGATGAGAGGGAAGTGGGAAAAGAGGAGATCGGAGTTGATTCTAGACAGTGAGACAGAGAGGAAGGTGTGGGTGGAGTTCACTCCAGGTAACTGGAGCCACAGCTCGGTGTAAAAAAGGCCCAAGTGCAGAACAATCACATCCCATGAATACATATCCTGATTTATAGTTGACCCATTACAAATATGTCCCCTTAACAGTGTCCAGGATGTGACCTGATCAGCTGGTGCCAGGGCCACCAGTGGTGACAGATGTTGCTGCTTCCAGCCAGTCACCGCTCTCTTTCCTGCAATGCACAGATGTGCAAGTGAGAGCACTGGCTGACAATCGCCTCATGAATCATATGACTGTAGAAACATGTGCAAAGATATTAGGGCTGGAAACTGAATTTTTGAGTATTTGAATATTCATTCAGATGTTTTTTAAAGATCACATGACATGGTGCTCTTTGGATGATTTTATATAGACCTTAGTTGTCCCCTAATACTGTATCTGATGTCTCTTTTATATAGACCTTAGTGGTCCCCTAATACTGTATCTGATGTCTCTTTTATATAGACCTTAGTGGTCCCCTAATACTGTATCTGAAGTCTCTTTTATATAGACCTTAGTGGTCCCTAATACTGTATCTGAAGTCTCTTTTATATAGACCTTAGTGGTCCCCTAATACTGTATCTGAAGTCTCTTTTATATAGACCTTAGTGGTCCCCTAATACTGTATCTGAAGTCTCTTTTATATAGACCTTAGTGGTCCCCTATTACTGTATCTGAAGTCTCTTTACCAAAATTCAGCCTTGGTGCAGAATTACAGCCACTAGAGCCAGTCCCACAATGAGCTTTCCTTAGGATGTGCCATTTCTGAGTCTGTAGCTTTTGAGGAGGAGGGGGGGCAATTTGCAGGCTGGGGGGTGTGGCCTTGACCAAATGCCACTTTTGCTCGTTTGAAAACCATGCTGTATCCCTCTCGTGAGTGAGCCAAATTCTCTGGGCGGGTAAAGCAGAGAAAGGGGATTTAACCTTGCCTCATATGACCTCATAAGGGGCAAGATTCCAGATTGACCCATCTGAACTTTCATTTTCTCAAAGGCAGAGCAGGGCTTGGTTTACACCTATCCCAATTTCTAGCCACTGGGGGACCGGAAGCAGACTGGGGAACACATTAATGTTAAAAAAAAAACTCAGCTGAGAACAGAGAAATTTTGAGCTACAAGCGAGCAGTGTGATGTCTGTAGAGGTCTGTATGCTTATACTGTATCAGCCTGTTGTCAATTTCATGTAATTTGATAAAGGTATAAACATAATACAGCTGTGCGTAATGCCAATATGGTGAGGTGCTGGCTGGCTGAGCATTCATTCACAAACACTGCATCGGTCGTCACTTGTCAGACAGTTCGGTAAAAATGTAGGTATTTATGTCACCAAAGCTTTGAATATTGTTGTTGAAAAGCACGGAAGCTACGAAGCTCAAAAAATGATATTCTATAGTATTTGTTGGGGAATGTAATAAACATGTCTTGAATTGATTTGAGGTTTTTGATTTTTAGAATTACTAATTAACAACTTTTAAGAACCAAGATTGGCATTGCAAGATCAGGACAAACATCACTTGACTCTAATATAGGTTAATTTGAAATTGAACTAAATGTAAAAAAATATTAACAAAAATATTGAATGGCAGATATTCTTTTCCACAATGAGATGGTTTATTACCTGCCTGTTTAACAAAGCTTGGGCATTGTGGTTGTTTTTTAATGTTGGTTTAAGTAATGGCTACACAGTGACTCCAAACTACAAATGTATTTGTATTTGAGAGTGTATAAGCATATATGCCAAAACAATTCCTACTAAAGGAATACAACTTTAAAGAGAGTTCACACATTTATACATCATTTAAAAATATATATATATTATTTCTTACAACAGCTGGGCACAGTAGTTCTTAGCAATGTTACTCAAACAGGAGTAAATCATGCATTTGTTGGGGATGACTTTTATTTGATACTAGAATTTACGACGAACACGATGGTCTTTGGTGGGATTTGTTGACACTAAGAAAATTGTGGAATATAATCAGACATTTAAGCTGATTGGCTCTGTGGAAGTCTATAATGACGACATTTCATTTCCGGCATTGTTTGGGGAACTTCCTTCAAATGTCACTCATTTTGGCTGGATGTCCGTCACCTTTTTGTTTTGCCGCCGATGACATGTGGCGTCCCTGATGCTTAGAGCGCAGTCTGTCCACACAGACACAATGCGGCTGCTTTCAAATGAGATGGACGGTGTCTGGCACAGGGGCTTTCTGTGCTAATTAACGTGGGCAGCCGATCAAAGGTTTGTGCTTCGACAAATGAGTAGTCTTTCCCACCCACCTCAGCGCTGGGTCTGATGGGACGTTTATATTTGTCTATTAGGCATATGGAAAGGAGAAAGAGAGAAGAATGTTTTTGTTGATGTTATTGATCACCGTGAATCACTGAACCCTCTGCCCACACTGGTCTCAAAACTCCTCTAATGACTGCCAAAAAGGCCAATGAGTAACAACAAATATACCAAACAACATAACCCCAAAAAAAGAAAGTTGTGTAACCGTGAATTCTTCCATCTTCCTTGCTTTTAGTCAAAGTTAGAGAAAATATGTGTCTGGCAGTACTCACTTAGGACATGTTTAGCATGCGTAACAATGTCCCAGTTTGGCAGTAATTCCAGGTACATGGAGACAGACTTTAATTGGTACATCTAGTAGTTCTAATTATTTACTAAGCCAGCTTTTTTCCGTTTCAAAATTGTTGAATTTTGTCGAAAGGGAAATATATGAAGAATAAAGGTTTCAAAGAATAAGCTAATAATAAATTAATGTTTACTTTTAACTAAATGGAGCTGTTCTTTAAAGAAATATCTTTGGAAATCAGACAACTGCTTTATGATTCAGCTAAACTAACTAACGACCAAATTGCAATCTTCCCAGGAGACTTTCAACAAATCATTAGGAAATGGAATGAACAGATCTGTAAAATAAAGTTTTCACCAAACATTTTATACATTTACATAGCAAATCTCTGTTTGCTGCTATATTAATGTTGAATGTCCAGTACAACCCCTTTTGAAGTAATACTGTTCTGGCGTGAGATGTGTGTTTCACTACAATTCAACTTCTCTCTACAGTAACAACTAGTGTTCTCGGATTCTACATTAATTGTAGCAATTGGTGACTGTGGGAAACTCTATATTACATTTCCCAGCAATGCACTTTCGTTGCTCAAAGATAACTGCATGTTAATCGTCGTAACAACAAATGAAATGGAATGTGGGAAGCCAATAACTGGTAATGAAAACTCTCCTTTCCATCCCTGCCGTCTTGCCTGCCTCTCCTTCTCTTTCCCCCCATGGTAATCTAACGTCATACTCAACAAGCTGCTGAAAACTGCCAAGACTCAGAACACATCTTTATTTTCTGCAACACAAGCCACAGTGGCATGACGTTGCATTCACTTCTTCCGCTGACCAATCGTGCAGCTGCCTGTCGCCGACACTCTGCAAATGAGAGCGCGAGAGCATGATTGAGGCTAGCAACGACGAGGGGGAGGAGGTGGAGGTGGAGGACAGTGGAAGACTGCAGTAACAGTCCCAAGGCCCCGCGGATACTCACTGAATCAAACGCTGAAGGCTGTGTATGATTGAGCTGCAGAGTCTGACGGAGTGTGTTTGTGTTTGTCGCCAAGATGGGGACAATGAGAGCAAGCGTGCCTGCTATTTTTGTCCATACGCGTCTGTATTTGCTGCTTGTGATACACAGAGAGCCAGAAAGTGATGGAGGAAAAGCATGCCCCGGAGTCAGAGCCAGACGCTTAATGAAGCAGTGATTTGTTTTTTCTTCTTTTTTTCCCTGCCTGCCCTGTGTCAGCTAAGATAATTCCTCTGTTAGTCAAGTGAAAGGCCGTGGCTGAGGGGTGTTTCTGTGTGATATTGATACATTTCAGAAAATGAATAGCAGCCTTTTCCCCCAGCTGTGTGTTCATGAACCGAGCTGTTGGTTTATGGACCGGTTTTTGATCAAAATGGAGCTGTTCAACATTGTTGGCAGATGCTGCTAAGTGATGAAGGAATCATTAGACGTAGCTAAAAGGCTGGTTGGTTGGTGCGGCCTTATGTGTGCTGGTGCCTTTGTCTAGTGTTGTTTTAGTGTGTATTCTGTGTGTGGTTGGTTAACGGTTGATTTAAGTGTGCAAACCGGTGTCTGGGGGATTTTATTTAAACCCTCAGCCAGGCTATTTTTTAAATTGAAGCACATGCTTAGCTATACTTGAATTATTGTTATGGTATTCAGATCCTTCACTTAAGGAAAATCCCCCAAATTCTTCATTACAAGTAAAAGTACAAAAGTATTATGTGCTAAATGTATCACAGGGCTCATGTAGTAGGACGTTTTGGTTTTTTAAGCTGAGTTTAGTGCCAGAAGCAAGTGTTTTAAGGTCCAGTAGAATAACTAATCTCTGTTTAAACTATCATGTCTAAACCACATATCAACATCCTTGCGCACTGGGCATGCTTGTGCTGGGGTAAACAGGAGGCAACATGTGGACTCCGGCCGATGGTACAATCAGGTGGCGAAATGTTGGCGTCATTGTCGGTTTTTCCAAAGGTCTCCATTTGCGGCCGTTGAGAATGCAACACATCCCCGGAGATTCCAAACCAAATGTGTCCGTCTTAGGGGCTCTGAAACGCCAGAGCAGGAGGAATGCGAGGTGTAAATATAGCAAAAGATAGTTGTTTTAAACCAAAAGGTAGCAATGTAAATGTAGCCTAACACTGCTTTACCACAATCAGCCGTGAGGTCGCTCAGAGTTTTCCTAGTTCTATACTGCGGCTCAGTCTAGTCTCAGTAGCAGATCTCACTTCCTTATTACAGTGTAACAACAGAAACTGAAATGCAAACAGAGCACATGTCACAAAACAAGAAGTCTATGCTTATTGTCTATGTTACAGTAGGCAATACACCTCTACAAATGGATATTTTGACTACATCTCCATGCCACAGCTCGCCACAGGGAGAAAAGAACATCATATCTTTAACACTAATAAAGGAGATGAGTGCTAGGTTTCACTTTTTTAAATGCATTGTTCAACTCCAACTCAACATGCTTTCAAACAGCGCATTCAAACTCTCATTGACAAGTGTTTTGTAAAAATCCACACAGTCGCACCCGAATCCAGGATACAGGAATGCAGTGCCGGTTATGACTTTTCAGTTCATTTGGCTCTGTATGTGCTCTGTGGCTGGCATTTTGCTGCTACTCTCACCACATTGACCCAGAGGCTGGGCTAAGTTTAAAGCCTCATTGGTCAAAAGTGCCACATAACCCCTTTGACAAAGAATTGCTGCTCTGGCATTTAGCGAGGGCAGAGGAGCGTAATGCGGCATACAACTCCATACATCATTGTGCGGAGGTGTCCGACACCCTAGCAGAGAGCAGCGAGGTTCAGCCGTATTTCATTAGGCTTCGGGATGCAACAGAGGACCATATTAACATGCATGGCCACAGGTTAATTTTGCCCTATCCCTCTCTTTGTGGGAGTGAGTATTGGGTGCCTGGCTTTAGTCTGACAGCCTTTGATGGTGGCTTCTTATTCAGGTTTAGCTATAGTCCAGAGTTATCCAGTTGTTTTGTTATGACTGCCTGCAGTCACTGAAACCCCTGCAATCCATTTCAAATAGCAATGTAATACAAGCCTGATGGATGGTGTGAAGATGAGAGGATGTTGACAAGAGATGATTAGTAGATAGTCTGGAGATTACTCCCTCGGGATCAGAAGCCATCTCATGTTCTTGTTTGTAAACCTAATGACTCCTCATCCGAGTTGAGGATGCCTTATTAGTTTCTATAACTCATAACTGATTAACCAAGGCTGGAAAACAAAGTGACTGGTAACTCAGCCAGGGTATGGAACTTTTTATCCGTTGCGCGAGTATTTAGATCTCTCAGGCTTTGTAGTCTTCTTGTAGTATCATCTTGGTATCAGACCTAATTCAGTATGCAAAGGGCTATAACATGAAGTATATTTTCTTATGACCGAGTTTACCAACCAACAACATGATGAAGATTTTGTGAAATTTCTTCCGTTTCTTTGTTGCATCTTTAAGATACGAAAAAAGGGGAAAGGGGGAATTAATAAATTAATGTGATAAAATTTTCCATTGTGCTGCCAGCATTGTAACAGTGTATTACGTCAACCCAGTCTTCCCCTATAGTCTTTATATAGCACAGCATTATATCTGATGCTGTATGTAAACACCAATTCCCTGAAAAAAATGTTGTAGCTGCAAGGCAAGCATCGGGGAGGGGAAGCAAAGAGGAGGAATGGAAGACAATGCAGACGCAGGCCCTTTTTTTCTAGGTCTAATCCCTCTTAGTAGGAAAGCGATAAGCATGTTTTGACTTAGCCCACAATTTCCTGTTGTTTATGCATCCTTTGCCAAACCACGTGGATCCCAGTACAGTCGGATTATCTTTGTGATGCCAGTTTGGCAGGGCTGCAAATATAGGCCTACCACAGCCTCCTAGCCCAGGTCAAATCACAACCGCGGCATAGAAAACAAAATGCCTCTGCTTCTGTATGCCTTCATTTTCCCTCCCTCTATTCATCTTTGTGTAAGCATTTGCTCATAGATAGAAATCTGTCAGAGCTGGTGGCTTTGTTGACGCGCGCCTCTCATTCCTCTCTGGTGCTCATGAGCTCTTTGCTTGCAGGGGAGATGGAGATTGGTGCAATCACAGCTCAGGATGATGGCTGTTTACCCAGAAAAAAAACATCCCAACATTAAACTAATGGCATCGGGAGCATCCAGTTCCTCACTGGTGTGAGAGGAAAAGCCTCTTAATCTTGCTGCAATTTCCCACCGGGGCATTTTTCTGGGTTTCACAGTTTAGAAGGATGTGTTTGGCTTGGTGTTGAAGTTATTTTTCAGTTAGGTTGTTAAACTGCGCTTCCTAACACACTTTTATCCAATGCAGGACTACATGGAGTCTTCTACACACACAACACATTGCATTTGACGCTGTAAATTCTTAGTGTTTTTCACACTACTAATAATTCTGATTGACTGTGCAGCTGGGTGTATTTGGTCTTGCACAATTTGAAACAGGCAGTGCCTGAATTGGACCAAAAAAAGCTGCCAGCTTTTGCATGACATGATCATTGCATATGTCAAATCTACAGTGTCTGAAAATGTGGTTATGTGGATCATTTCATATTCCATATGGGGGTACTAAATGTCTGATTTTACATATAATTACTTGGTTTGTCCCAATAAATCTCAATATGTAGCCTACTTTGGTATAAATATCATCCTAAGCTGCTTTGCCTATTAACAATACAGTTAACAACAATTAGAAGTAAGGGTGCCCATGTGGCCAAAGATCAGAAGTGCTGGTACACGGTACTGCTGAGTACTGGCCCATTTCAGGCAATGGACACATGAAGATTCCAATCCCACTATAATGACGCTCTTTGTTTGGAGTTGTGTAGCCCTGTGTAATAGGTTTGAATCCAAAATGTTGCAGTTTTGGTTAGTATTGGTTGTCATTACAGTACACTAAACAAGTTCACGGACACCTGCAGAGAAAGTCAAGTTCTTAAGTGATTATACTAATGTGTTGCTCCAGCAACAGCAACTAGAAACAGAAGCTGCTGCAGACTCTAGCTATGCAGAGTATTGGTATTGCAGCTCCCATGGTTGCATTGCCTGAGTTGTGATTCCATAAGACCTGCAATGATGTGCCCACAGCTGAGATGTACATGATAAAGGACTATGCTGACACCAGTCAGCACTTAGCAGGGTCACAACTTCCTAATGGGGCCAAGGGCACAAATGGACCTCAAAGTTTTGGAGAAGGGAAAAAAAACATTGTGAAATCAAAAATGGAGGGCTTTAATGACATCCTGTACAGCATTTCATCAACGTTTTGCAATGCAGTTGACATGCTTTTGTGTGAATATGACATCTGTCCCTGTTGGGTCTACACAGGTGATCAGTGAAAGCCTGTAACCTGGACATTTGTTACAAGAATACTAAGCCAGGGGCAGTGGCAAATGTTGGTACCATGCAGTCTGTAAGCAGAAGAAAATGCTGACCCAACTGTACATATACTGCAGCAAGAAAAACCAAATCAAGCTTTACTGGACTAGAACTCACCAGTGGGGAGCTGAAGGTGTAATGTTTTGGGACAGGGAGGAAAATCAACTATCATCTGCTGTTCGAATAGACATCAGGTTACAGTAGTGAGCCTGGGATCTTACAGTGTCACAGTGTCAGTTAGGGTTGGATACCGAAACCCGGTTTCACTATGGAACCGGTTACTACGGAACCAGTAGGAATCGGACCGCATTAGAACGCAAATTTTGGTTCCTCATTTCGGTTCCACTCAATGTGTTGACTGAAATATTTTCCCCTCTGTCACTGAAACATACATCACACTTTCTCTGTAGTTTAATGTTAGCTTTCTACCGTAAATGTAGGCTACTTTTAAAATGCCATATTTTCCCTCAAGGGCTCTGGTTAGCATACTAATACATTTATTTTGTTGTTACTTGTTAATAATGTAGCTGGTATTTATTGTTTAATTGTTGTAGTTGTGAGTTATGACTTAGGTTTACTTATTATGTATTTATGTACTTTATAACGTTAATATATTGTTAAATTGAAATAATTTTCAATTTAAAAAAAACTGTAAAAGAGCCTTTCTTTGATGTCTTTTTTCAGTTTTTTCAAGAATCAGTTTAGGAATCAGAATCGTTTTAAAAGTACAGGTTCAGCAACAGAATTATAAAAATATAAACGATACCCAACCCTAGTGTCAGTAGTCTCGCTTCGCCAGACCTGCCTCCACAGCGCTGCGGAGAAAGACACACAACATTACGGCATAGGAGAAAAACATGCTCTGGTTTATTGGCATTTCTGCAAAGCAATCACAATTGTCTTGGCCGGCGCTAAGCACTGGACACACTGATGGTGAAAGATCTTATTTTGGTGGAACATGTGCACTCAAAAGTTGTCGTGCAACAGAAAACTCAGATTCAACCTATAGTCTACTTGAAGTCCGGATTTGAGATCTGAGGAGCACTTAACCATCAGATTTTTGGGGTTTGGCCAAATACTTTATCCACTGGTTAAGATTCTGACGAATCCGAAACCAAATACTGAATCCTACTACAATCCTCAGTCCAGTAGCTTCTTTTGACTGAAAGTACTGCCAAACAACACTTTTTCTGCTCACTAGTTAAATTTTCACTTTGTCAGCCTACTGCATTGAACAGTCCACCTACGTAAACACCGTCCCGTAATCAACAGTGGTGTCATTACGTCGACCAGCGCAGCGCCCGTAGTGCAAGTGTAGGGTTTGGTGGAAAAGAAATTCTAAGGTTCGGCAGAAATTGAACCCCAACAAAAAGCCCAATATTTGGCCAAATCCAAAGCCAAATCCTGTATTCGGTGCATCCTTGATACTTGATTCTGATTGGTCAATTACATCGTTCTATGGTCTGTTATTTTTGTATAACAGACCGTTTCCGTGGACGGTGTTCTAATCATAGGAGGACCATTTTTAAAATCGATAAAATCATATTTAAATCAATATTTGGGCTCATACAGCTGATCAGCAGATCGCAAAGGGAGGAAGAGGGTGGAGGAAACAGGATCGCTAACAGCGCTAATGGCACTAGTGCAAACAAAGCATTAGTTAGCTCTTAATGCTTAACGCTTTCAAGCCAGAGAGCAGAGTTCACTTAGCGGCAAAAACAAAATACTCTCACCCAGGAAACACTCGTTTGTTCCTCAGGAGTGTCTTAATCCAATCCATGATCTTTTTCCTAAAGTTAACTAGTTGTTTTAGTAACTAAACTTAAGTTTTATTACCGCATGATGAAGGACCGTCATCTGGCGGTACCTGTACCCGGCTCACAGTCACCTATTGGCGGCCAAACAACTGCTGGTAGCTGGCGTCCCGGAGCTCTGTAGCTGTAACTGCCTGCTCTGATTTTATCGTTCTATGGCAATATAGACTGAATGTTACAGCAATTTACTTAGTTTAAAATACTTTTATTTTAGGTATATAATGGTCTATTGGTGAAGTAGCGTTGATCACTTTGAGGTGGGGACAGAATGTGTCCCCATTCAGCATTAATAATTCAGCAAAGGCAGGGATATGTAGACCAGAAAAGTGGGGAGGGGGGGAATCCCACGCATGCCCCCCAAAAACCCTCACCCTGGTTAGCTCCATAGCTCACTCACCGGGGCGACCTGGTATCCGCCAAAGACCCGTGTTCATCAGCAGTCAAGTTAACTGTCACTGTCACTGACACAGCAGCCAACATCTGTAAGAGGAGCTGTGTGATAAGCGGGATAATGTAGAGCAACATACATCAAATGTGCACTCTTGTTCTTTTCGTCTGGATCTTGAAACTTGTTTTGTTTTTAACTCAATCATGAAATTACTTGGACTTGACTGAAAGTGGTCTTGACAGCCCTCCAGCTTTCTTTCTAAGACTCAAGGATTTAGTTCCTTCCTTTTCATTTGATCTCTGACACTCGCATACACAAACGTATCCTGTTTTGATGCTGTATGGCTCAGTGAAACAGAGCTAGGAGGAGGGCTTCTGCTCCATTGACGAGACAGTAATTAGTACCAACTCCTAAGGGAGTGAAGACAGACTTCACACAGCTTGAATCTCTCTCTCTGTCTCTGTCTCTCTCTTTCGTCCTCCACAGCCATTAACAGCAGTTCTCACTCATTCTCCAACCTTAGTGTGCCAGCCACAAACTGATTCCTCAAAATAGTTGTTAGCACAATCTGGTCAAATCCAACTAACTTTGTCTGCCTTTACTTACAGTTCTGTAAGGAAAACCTTACCTTAAAACCTAAGTAGAAAAATCTATAAAAGAAAAAAAATTGCAGTCCATTTAGTTTTGGTGAATATATTTGTAGAATAAGGGTGAGTGAGTGTGTTTTTTTAGACTAAATAGACTTTGGCGAACATTTCTGTGAAGCAGAACATAATTTCTTCTGGTGTTTATTCACAGCTCAGCCAGGTTTGTTCGATATCAAAAACACACACACACACACACATACACACACAGCATTTCCATGTAGATTGTGCATTTTCATTAGCCAGTTAGACACTGTCATGTGTGCTGCTCTGGTCCATCAGGGGATGGGCACTTGGGTGAAATGGCCAGAAAGATTCTGTTCGCTTCAGCAGTTTTGCTGGAATGATTGAAAGTGTGTGCGAAGGAACGGAGTGCTGGGAATCTTGTATTGCTGTTTCAGGACTTTTTTCAGACTACAGAACTAGATAGTGTTTCAGCAGCCATTTCTCCTGTTTTTGTACTCAAGTTTTTACCGGAGCATCCAACTATCATCTTAATTTTTATTTTATTATGTGTCATGTGTCTGTGTGTCAGTGTATCTGTGGATTCTGAGTGTATACAAGTGAATATGAGAACATATGTAAGTGGATAGACCTGCTGCTGAGTGTTAGGGCATTACCTGTTTAGATTAGTCCAGTGAACGCATTTATAAACCCAAACCCAGGATCTTGTTATCCTTAAGCTTTGAGGAGTTGTCGTCGGAGGATTTGATTTGACCTAGCTCAGACTGCCTTACCTGTTGATACTCTTTACGTAAGCAGTCTACTTTTAGAAACCTTTTCCTGCAAAAGATGGTGAGCCAGAAATGTCGTCATTCTAGACCGTGATTAGCCTATCGATTCTCCCAACTTCCTTGAAAAATTGTCTTGTACGATTACATTTCTGTGACACAGCAAAATTACTTCAACAACCTTACGATGTGAAAAGCTTTAATTGGCCTGCCTTTGAACGCAACATTTCCCACTGTGTATATTTGTTCACAGTGGCATTGGCACATGTAATAGTTTTCAATCTTGCAAAGATAACATGAATGTGGTTTTATTGTCCCCCTACAGACTGAAGCAGAAGTCACAGTCGGTGGATATTGCCAGTCAAGGTTTCTCCCCGACTCTGGTGCCAGCCTCACCCCTCAACAAGGCTGCATCACCTGTTGCCAAGACAACGACCGCCCTCGCCGTGCAGGAATACAACACTACCAACTCCCAGCGCCGCAGCCCCCGGTGCGGAGAGCTGAAGAGAGGCTACACCATAGGTAAATGACACAGAGACGGATGATATTTTTCTTTATTAATGCATACAATCATCCCAAACATCAATTACCCAGCTGGACAAGGAATTCAAAATTTGTTTTCATCCTGGATCCTGGTTTCCTGCTTTTGTGTCCAAGTGACTGATTGGGAAACTTAAATCTTTAAAATTGGTCCAGTATAATAACCGAGATCTCTGCAGAGGCGAAACAACCCACAATGTAGTGCAATTGTCCACCTCCAAATTACGTCCAATTAAAGTGCTTGTTTTACCACTGATAGGCTCAGATGATTATTCTAAGTGTCTGACAACATAATGGAAAGGAGGTTGACCTTTTTGTTTAACATGACACATCCCTGGAATTGCTTTCACCAAACCCACCTGCACATTTGCCAAATGGGTTTGCTGGTTACAGCGTTCTCGCTCAATACCGGCCCAATACCGGATTTTTGTTCACATTATTCACTTTGACACCAACGCTTGGGGAAAAAGGATCCAGGTTAAAAAAAATAAAAGAAACGACTCATGGTATATGTAACAGTTTGTGTCAATTTCAGCTGCCTCTTTGGACAAAAGCGGTAGTGTTTTTACCACACCTGCTGTCGTAAAGCTCTTTTCTATAATTCAATTCAATTTTATTTATAGTGTCAAATCATAACAAAAGTTATCTCAAGACACTTTACAGATGTAGGTAGGTCTAGACACTATAATTTACAAAGCCCTAACAGTTCTAGTAATTCCCCCAAGAGCAAGCAGTGCGACAGTGGTGAGGAAAAACTCCTTTTAGGAAGAAACGTGGGCCAGACCCAGGCTCTTGGTAGGCGGTGTGTGGCAGTGCTGGTTAGGGGTTACAGGGTGTAGCGTGGCATAGCAGAGCATAGGTGAACGTAGCGGGATGGAGCAGGTATTAGCAAGACACTGCAGGACATCGCAGAATGAGAAGGGTGTACCACGGCGACAGCTGCAACCAAGACCTTTTTGCCATCCTAATCCAAGGAAATATGATGAACGAAAAGAAAACATAAGGACTCCAGGGAGTGAACTCCCCAGAAATAGGTTAGTAACAAGCATTTCTGGGACGGGATGCACACAAATGGAAAGGGAGAGGAGAGAGCAGCTCAGTGTGTCAAATTTTATTAATATATTTAGTTAGATTTTGATGTCCAATTATTATATAATCCAACACTTACATTATCAATGCCTACTGAGCTTCTGGGGAAGGGCCTGTTATTATTCTGTGTATAGTATTCTGTATGTGTGGGTGTGGGGATATTTGAATTTCAGGCTCCCTCTGAACTGTTGACAGAAACTTCTTTCTCTAGCTAACTTCACCGTTTCACATCCATGGCGTCCATGGGTTTGAGCTAAACTAATTCCAAACTCATAAGTCAACACTTTTTGCTTCATTGATGTGATTCGGTTAGCAAGCTGCTCGGGTCCAGGTTAGGAAGAGGGGAGCGTGTAGGGAAAAGGTCTCTCCACAAACCTCTCAAGGTTTTCTTTTTTCTTCAGTGTACTAGACTTGTTGATTTCAAGGACTGCAAATGCAAACCCTTGGTTCTGATAAAAATGAATTACGTAATATTCTTCCAGTGATAATTTGGATGTATGTACTGTTTGTACATACATATATACACACACACACTGTATATATACTGTATATGATATATTTTATATACTGTATACCAAAAATAATATAAATTTGACTGTTTTACATACTGGCTTGATGATATATTGGAAACTGGATTATGACAAATGTAAATAAATGTAAAAACAGCTAAAGAAACGGAGGATCGGCACTGGGAATGAATATGAGGGTGTGAAACTGAATGAAGCACATATGTTATAAATGACAAGAAAGCAAAAAAAAGTAATTAGGAAAGTCAAAATATAGTTCAAAGTCACACAATGTCCCTGATGATAAATACCTTGGACCTGGAGTGTTGACATTTGAATACGTCCTTGTCTGGCACTTATTATCACCTGCCAGGGGAGAGACCATTGAGTGTTTGCCTATTAGTTAGCTCGCTCTGTGGGGCTGTAAGGAGAGGTGATGTGTGGCCATGAGTTCCATGTTTACTGCTACTGTATCCAGGTTCATTTCATCTGTCTAAAGATGATACATTGTTGCTTTTGGGTTTGTATTCAGTGACGTGTGACAAACGAACCAAGAGGTGTAAAGTGCTCATTCATTGGACAAGACTGTCCAATGTCCCCTGATGTTATCCTGCATCAATAGGGCTATATGTGCCCACATGGGGAAATCAAATTATTTTCCTCTAATGTGTCTATTTATGTTCTCTAATGTCCCAAGGACCTCATGAAGAAATAACTGATGATTAGCATTATTAGATGAGACTGCAACTGGACCGAATATGTCATAAATGATAATGTCAGTGGGACAAAAGAACGCCGGTAGTTACTGTGTTTCAGTAATTCCCTTTTTTTTAACTAGGAATGCCAAACCACATGGAGTAGAACACAAACACTTCTGTTTTAGCTGCTGTTATCTGTGATTTAAACAGAGGAAATCCCTGCACATGCTGAAGTGCATACATGTTACCATGGTCACCAAATGTTCTTGCATAACAATACTGATTGCTTATGCAGATTGCATCCTTAACACGTTTCCAATCAGCGGATGGGTTTAATAATGGTAGATTAACTTTTGAATTCATGCTGAAATGATGCTGATCATGCTGATCCCATATTTGTTTGACCCATCCATCCACCCTGACCTCCTCCCCATACAAACACAGACCTTTCATTAGAAACATATTCATAATGTCAAAGACAAAGGTAACCCTGAACATACAGTAATACTTCTCCCTCGAAACCCACTTAAGAAAGCAGTTTTGTTGAATGTGAATGTCATTTTTAGTAAATAACACAACTCAGAAATACAGTTTGACTTTGTATGGAATATGAGCTGAAATACAGAAAATGCTCGTGGCTTTAGGACACTCTACCATCCCCAACCAAAGCCGAAAAAGTGGCCTCAGGATGGATAGTTGTTACATACAGCGTGTCAGGTGAGTTAATGCTGATCCACCAGCTTATTTTCCATTCAACACTCTCTTAGCTCTTATAGAGTTCTTGAATTTGACTGCATGTCCTTGAGCACACAGGCTGCGATTAGTTATGTAAATGAGTGCAGCAGCTTAAAACTTTGCAGTAGTGTCTGGGTTGCAGGAGGATCACGTCACATGAGGTCACAGCTCACCGTTTTCATTACTGCGGGGGAAGAAGAGAGTCGAGTGGGTCAGCTGGTGTCACACTCTGCTAAGCTTTCTAAAGAGTCATCATGCATCGACTCCTCAGGCCATTGACAGAGAACGGTTTGATCTGCGGCCGTCCGCTTTAGTTCAGCAGACGATAATCAATAAGGGAAATTGTGGGATAAAAGCTCGGCAGGACAGGTTGGGGCTGTTGGTATTTCAGCCTGCTCTTATCATCCATTATCCATTCAGTGGCAACTGTGGCTTCTTTGTTAAAGCACAGGGTCGGAAGTCACAGTCACTCAGCAATTAAGTGAAACGCGACTGTGACTTATTGAGCCTTTACGGCTTTTATCTACAAAGTAACAAGTTGTACAAGCGTCTACATCATGGGTTGCAGCAGTTAATCATTTGCTCTGGCTAGTGTTGGCCTAGATAAACCATATTTCCAGATAAAGGCCTGAGTTTTCCCCCGTATGACTACAGAAATACTGCATCTGTCAGTCATTTACACTGCAGTATCACGTACTGAGACAACAATTAGCGACTGTTCCGTCTCTCTAGTTCCTATCTAGATGGGATCCCGGAAGCAGAGCCCTGTGGCATTTTTTAGATAGTCAATCCGGGCCGGGCTGCTCCTTCAGAGCTGCTCATGCTCATTTATTCTAATGGGATAGTAATAATGTGGCAGGCAGCTTGCTGTGCTGTCTGGCAGACTTCAGACAGTCCTGTCATTAGAGGCACCGACATTTTAATAACCCGACCAATGATCCCCCTGCCAGGACGACCCCAACCCGCCTGTGAGAAAAGTGATTGGGATGGTGATGGTGTAGATGCACTAGACGTGCCACGCTTCCGTCATTGCAGCGTCCTTAAACTCAAAATGAAAACATTGAGCAACATCTAAAAATCTTTTACATCTATTATACTACTACTAGGGGTTTGGAAATCATTCAAGTTTTCATATGGCCATTTAACACAGTTCTATTTATTATAAATTATGATTCTTTTATCGGACAACATTTAAATTAAAATCAAACTATCCTTTTGATATCCTAAATATATTCACACAAATTTTGATTCAGGGGGTTGATGTGATATCATATGGCCATTTAACACAGTTCTATTTATCGCAACACAAAAAAAGCAAAAAATAACGGAAGGCTTTTATTGTGAAGAACTTATAGGAAATTAAACCGTTCACAGCTGGGGCTTTCACCACGCATATTCCCTTCAACTCCAGACTTTTGTCGGGTGGTTTTCATTGCTAGTCCCCAACATTTCATTTTGACAACATGTAGTTGAAGAACTGAAATTAAACCGTTCACAGGTACAGACAAAACTCCAGAAAATTATCCGTGACAACATAAAAATTGTACAGACAAAAGGAAAATTATCTGTAAAAATTGCGGCTACATATCCCCGGTGTGGGCCGCCACGGAGTCAGCGGTAGCTGTTGAGGGGAGCAGAGTGAGTACAAACCCAGCAGATAAATCCTACTGACTTTAGTGATCACCTGATATTCCCCCTAGCGCCACCATGAGGTTGACATTTCAGATAATTTTGAGGATACCAGGATGATTATCTTTGTATCCATCTACAATGAAGAATGTCGTTCATCCACACCTGTGTATCTTTTATGAAGTATGCCATAATAATGCTGTTTTGGGCTTGAGAAATCTGTTCAGGAGTGAAAATGTTTGGTAACCATGGTGGCTGTAGATCATCAACTCTGAAGATGATAAAAGAAACCTTCCCCATCTCTTTACCTCTGAGCAGAATAGAATAGAATGCCTTTATTGTCATTATACACAAGTGCAGTACCTGTGCAACGAGATTGAAGCAAATACAAAAATATAAAAATATGAAGTATAGGTAGTGCAGAAAAGGAAAAGGGGGGGACCTGGTGCACAGACCTTGAGAGCATCTATATACATATACATACTGTATATAAAACTTTCAGTCTTTCAACAATGTATCCATTGTTGGTACTGCCTTAAAACCTTGGAGCTAAAATATCTATTAATAATAAAAAAGAATTTATTGAAGCAATTCAAAATATGATTGTGCACTTTCTTTTATACATTTTAATGGCTGGTAATTTAGATAAGTGGCTGGTAAAATTGAGCATCTACTGTGACTGGTGGGAAGAAAAAGTAAATTTCCCACCGTGCTCCTGGATGCCCACAGCGTTGCTTCTTGAGAAGGTGTGACACTGGACTCCCCGCAGCTCTGTCATGTCTGACCTTTACGTCATTGTAGCGAGCCTTTAGCCTCCACTGTGGAGCTCAATGAGCTTCTACTCGCTAATAAAAGGCCAAACAGGAGATGAACGTCTCCGCAGCAGTGGACTCTATTAACTATAGCTTATAGTGTTGCAGACTAGAAGGAGTGCATTTAAAAAATTAGATACTACGTGTTGTACAAGTACTCTTCTTCTCTATATTTTGTCATTCTAATTTCTTTTCATAATTCAATGCTATTACCTACCCTTTACTGTCTGTAGGCAGATTTATTTTTATTTTATTTTTTTAACCCTCATGTTGTCCTTGGGTCAAATTTGACCCCTTTTAACAATGTCTATATCAGAAATATGGCATTCTCTTTACCCAAATTACCACAATAAAAGGATGGACTGCATGCAACGCTCTTTGCAAATACAATCACTTTCAAACTCATCCCCTCAACATACGCTCCTCTGATCTTTACTATTAGTCAAAATATTTCATAATTTCTGCTTTATTACCTCAAATATTAGGTATAATTCTATACAAATGAGGGTTACCATTGATTCCAAAAAGTAGTGTAAAACTAGTGGTAGTAAGGTGGTGGTAGTGAAATAAAAAAATGTTGTCTTACTTCATCTGAATTGAATATCTCAAAATATTTTCAAAAGTAACAGTTTTGGACTTACAGGGTTTGCCGACGACAGGCACAATAAACACTACATATTTAGCTCTAGATCGGTATGTGAGTTACAGCTATAGTGCCTAGTTTGAGGAATTCTAAGTAAAGACAACAACGCTGTTGGAGCAGCCACGTGACGCCACCCCCTCCTCCATCAAGATGCTAACACGGAGGATAAAAAAAATATGATGGACTTTTCAGAAGAGTTTTAATGTCCTTTTCGTCCCCAAAGCTGAACGCTGCTGTTGTCCTTTCTCAGTGGTGACGTAAAACGCGTAAAACTAAAGCGTTTTGTAAACAAAGCCATACTGAGAAATACAGAGAGAGTTGTGTGGAGCCGATAGGCTTACTGTAATTAGCTTTGCATCAACTCATTTGGCAATGGCTCGAATGTAATGGACGTTCATTCATATAAAATAGTTTTAACTATGGAAACTGTCTGTTCAGTAAGCACTTGCAGGCGGGAGATACGTCCCTCTTGCAAATGTCTTTGTATGGGTGCAAAGGGAGAGCCCTCACAGCATGTCGCTGCAGATAATGGCTTTTCTAAGAGGGGAGCTGCTGCACTTTCCGCCTCCCTCCTCTCCTTCCTTCCCCTCCCTCCCCTCCCTTCTTCCGTCCTGTTTTTTGGCTCTTTCTGCCATTTTGTTCTCCGAACCCTCCTCTGCTCCCTCGCCCATTCCCTCCCTCTTTCATTCCTCGCACTACCGTGTCTCTCACTCTCTCCATCTTCACACCACCTTGTTATCCTCTAATGTATTTCCTGTGTGTCTGACCAGAGGGCACAGGCAGAAGGGTAATCTGTCTCAAGGACAGACGGCCAGCACCGACACAGTGTTGCAAACTGGCACCAACCTTGGCTGCACTTTACTCTCTTGTCAGACTTATTTCCACACTCAAGAGACAGCAATAGTCCTAGCTATGCATATATACAGAACCCAACAATGACCAGACTGTTTTCTGTCATAAGAAATACATTTCATTTCAAAAACAGGACATATGTATAAAGGATTTAGCCTGTGTAGAAGGTAAATATCCAAAACAATCTCCAAAAACATATTTTTGCAATATTCTTCCAGGATATTTAATATATACAGTATATATTATCTATGTCTGCATGCATATGTCTGAAAGGATTCAAGCACGGCAGAGAGAAAATGGAGGCCCAGCTCTGCTGACGCGGCGTTGTATTCACAGCACCTGAACAAGGAAATGCTAATAAACAAGACAGAAGCATGTGTTGGCCTACCCTAACGCCCAAAGAGCGGCGGACCCTGGCACTGCTGCCATGTGAGTGATTATTCCCCTGTTAGTTATTCATTGGATTTTCACTGCAGGGTCGACGAGGGGAGGAACCGGTGCTGGGGGAGTGATATGCTAACTCGCTGTAAGATGTATGCAGTTTCAAAAAAAGGAAGTCACTGGCCGGGAATTCTATACATCAAATTGTAACAAATGACAAATGAGCATATCACAATAATCTGTATTAATGATATTTAAGCACTAGGAATCTGAATTGGCTACGACCACTGTTTGAATAACAAAAGCAGTATCAAAACATTTATTTTGATATTACACAAGGATTGTGAATCACACACAGAAAACAACAACAATCAGTAATCGTCCAAAATAGTCAGTCAGTTTAAAAGAGAAATCAGTCCAGTCAATTAGTTCAATGTTCAACTCAGTTTAGTTCCTGTGTGGTTTGTTTCAAATCACTACCCGAGCAGTGTGTGATAACGTTGGAGAACTCATAAATCTTATCTGTATGATGTATCCAAAACGGTGCAGTCCACCAGCTGGGCGGGTTGATGGCCACTGGTTACAGTCACACTCCAGAATTGCTGAGTCGCTTAATCGCTGAGTCGCTGAATCAATCACTGGCTCGCCGTAGAATAACTCTCTCTCTCTCTCTCTCTCTCTCTCTCTCTCTCTCTCTCTCTCTCTCTCTCTCTCTCTCTCTCTCGGCAGTTCACAATAACTAAGGCTTCTTGCCACTTTTCCTAGCTAATATCAATGTTGGAAATGATTTATCCCGTGTGTAAGTGGTCTGTTTCCTTGTATTTATCTCACTCTGTCTTCATCTAATGATTCACTTGACGAGAGGGGGAAAAGAAAAAAAGGGTCGTTGATCTTCTTTAGCTACGCAACATAGAGTGGCTCAGCCAACATGGGGTTAGGGTTGCGCAGCGCCATCTAGGGGAATGGAGAATCACAGCAATTACAGTACTTTGGCCCTGTGCATTTCAGGTGGGCTACAGAAGGGAAGTGCCAGGTTGGATGTTAAATTGCCATCTTGGTGCTTCTTTACTTGTGATACTTGTGTTTTGGAGTGTGGAGCCATAGCCGGAGTGCTTGTCCTTGACTATTTCCAGTTTCCAACAGCAGCTGGATAGTCACAGCATGATGTCATATGGGAAGCTAATCACTATGGTAGTTGACAGTTATAGCCAGCGCTGAAGGCGCTGCACCGGTGTTCCTCTTTTCTTTACTTGTGTTTGATGTAATTGTCTCAGGTGACACGTCTGTTGTGTTTACAGATCCAGATTGTAGCCAGGGGTGGCAATTACACACAAGCCACTGTGAGACATCTTTCTGTTTCTTTCTATGGAAGTGGAACATGCCTGTGACTATTTTCAAAGAAAAATTAAAAGGCTGTGTTTTACCTTAGCCGCACTTTATTCCCTAGATGATTTTGAATTTCCACTTGCTAGTCAACCTTGAGTTTGAATGCCAAAACTGTCAGACGATCTCAGTCTGATCAAGGCTGGAAGACGGTCACTATTAGTACAGCAGAGGCCTTTCATAGTGATATCAACTGTCAACCCTTTACTTGTGTTTGCTTGGACTGTGATCAGATTGAGTGCTGGTGTCCATTTTTAAGGAATTTAAAAAGAGCCCTGTGGCACAGTTAGACCACTGATGATAAAAGTCCTACTGAGCTCCTGCAGTGGTGTCGGCAAGTAGCAGCAGGCACCACACTCATGCAGTGCCGAATTGGCTGTAAAATGATCCAATTTATCAATAAATATTCACCTACACTAGTTCACTCAAGCATTCACAGCGATCTCCTTTCAGCGACCTCGCTAATCCCACAGTTGTTTACACGCTATTAGCTCCGTTGGCTACTTTAGTAAAGCAGTTAGCTGTGGCTTTTCGCACTCTCCGGCTCACTGTTGATCTGGGCGCCACCATACTGACGTGAAGTGCAGAAGTAAAGCTGCACAATATGAGGAAAATATTTTGAACCTCTGCGACCAGGACAGCTGAAGTCACGAAGACCCACGAGATCTCGCAAATTCACGTAGAATAGAACCACAAAACCACCACCACCTTGTTCTCATCCAGAGGAGTAGAGGGAAACAACTCTGTGCTGTGATTTCAAGGTGTAGTGCAGGGAGATATGATCCGCCGTGAGCACGCTCCATTTTATTTTGAAAAATAACCGGATGTTTTATTTGTTTCTGTGTTCAACTTCCTGTCCCACACTGTCTGTCGTGTGCTGAATTGCTGCTGAGCTCTCCGGCGTCCAGCAAAAATAGAAGCTCTTAGAAGTAATGCCTTACTTTGCTTAATGGTGCAGTAAGCCATGCTGCACAAAGATTGTTGATATTTGAACTCAATACCCCCCCCATTCAGAAGGTCAGCCCCCAGATTTACGGACAGCTAACTACTGGCTGGTCGCCACATACACAAAAGTGTATGTTAGATTAACATTGCGTACCATACCTTTAATTACTCACTGCTGAAAGCAACTAGCTGAAGTTGATGGCTGTGGAGAGGTGTTTGTGGCATGGGCACAATTTACACTTTACAATCAAGCCTTTTTTGTGCTGTGTTTAGTTGCTGTTGAAAATCAAGGCATGGCTGGTGTTGACAACATGCTGTTGTCAACCCCAGAAGACGCAACTTAAGCTGTGGCTCTGCCATTTTTGTTTCATCTACTTGGACGAGTATTACTCAAACACGCACAAAAAGGGACATTTGATTTGCTTTTCTCACCTTCCATTATGCAGATAGTTAAAGAACCAGTAACCCTACTAACAAGTGTATGACTGAGAAGGAGGGAGGGATGAAGTAAACAGGGGACAGAGAATATCCGAGTAAAAGAGGAGGGGGGCGCGGGTATTCGTCACGCCCTGACAGCAGCACCCACAGCCATGCCACGGTGCCTTTGCCAGCAGAGCTGCTTGTGTGTGCTAAGATAAGCCCGAGCCTTTCCTTGGCGGTATAGGCTGGTCACGTAGCACCCGAAGGCAGCTTAGCCTCTCCACAAATCCAATAGAGGGTCTCTTCCTCACCCCTTCTTAGTTTTGCTTCCTTCAACACAGTCTTTTGCTGCCTCTTCTCACTTTCTGTCTTCCCGTCTTCCTCATGTTCTCTGGCTTTTCCCTTCCACTGTGTCTCCATCACTGTTTGACACTGCATATTTATTTCAGAGATCAGTATTTGTCCTACCTAGCAACCAATGAGTGAACAGCAACGTGCAGGAGGTGGAGACCGGTTGGTGCTTGTTGTACAGCGCAACCAACAAGACCTCCAACTCATAAAATGAGCGCCCCTAGCAGTGGCAGAAATAAGTTTTCCATCTATATCTAAACCACAGAGTGTAACAGTCATGGTTTTAACCCTCTGAGGATGAAAGACCAACTGAACAGAACACTCCTACTTAAAAATGGTTATTACAAAATTTTATTTCAGACTTTTTGTTTTACTGTTTTAATTATATATTACATATTGTTGTGAACCTAAGACTTTAGTAAACTCATTTCAAGCACCGAAATAAATTGCACAACACATCATACAGTACAACATACTGTAAGTTAAATGTCACATATTATGCTTTTCCATGTTTTCTGTTATATCTACAATGATATATTGTGTTATATTGATTTCCATGTTAAATGTGGCCAAAACAAATAACAAGGCAAACGTATTTTAGACAAATCCCTGTGAGATAAAACGTTTTTCCAACTCATCTGAACACACCGGTTTCTAAGTCTTCTAAACTTACAGGTGCTGCAGCTATGGGCAGTATGAAAAAAATGAAGATTTTTGTTAACATTATGCAAAATGAAAGTATAATCCTGAAAATGTATAATAGTTTCCCTTTAACAAATCCGGGTATTTTGCCAACCGGGAACCAGATCCAAATGGGAACTGGGTATCGAACCCCATCCTTTATGTGACATGCAGAGTTGTTCTTTTTCTGTTAATTTTTGCCGGAATGTTCAGAGTGGCAGGAAATAAAGATGGGTGACGGGACAAGATGTAAGTCATTTGTGGTTAAGTGTTGACCCTAAATAGACCTCCGGGCCAAGTAGATGTGCCCATTTTTCAATCACGCCTTTTGCAATCATATCAAAATTCAATCTAATCAAACGATAACAGAATATAGTCCAAATCTGTTACTTTCCCTTGTTTTTCTTTTCCTAACCACAACCGTCCCATTGTTGTAGCGGATCCCGCGTGTGGCTGTTCATCCTGTTGTTGCCCTTTGTTGGGTCCCCCAGAGCAGCCCAGTGTCATGGCAGTTGTCTCCGGCGTGTGACGTTTCATTTCCCTGTTGTTGCGTCCCCCAGAGACCGTGGATCGTGTCCTGGCGGCCGTTGTTGTCCTCCAGAACAGGCTGCTGCAGCCCAGTCTTATGGCAGTTTGTGAAATTATCACGTTCCCATTTATTTATTTATTTTGTGGTGACCACCACAAAATAAATGAGAACATTGTGTGCCTGTTGTCAAATCAATATATCAAAACAATTGCCGTGCGACCGGGTTGGTATACAACATGAGTCACCGGTGTGTCTCCACAGTAGGTGTCAACTTACATACAAACTCTCCTAACTATTCAAATCAGGCCCCTCATGACATTGAGCCCAACACCCAAATGGCCATTAATATGCAAAGACACGTGAAAAAAAACCTTCAATGTTTAACATGCAATGTTTTACACCTATTTACACCTATGCTATTACTTTTTTATATATTTTTATTTTATATACATTAAAGTGCTTTATTTACACCAATGTAAAATAATGGTGCAGATCATCATACCAGCATGTGTCTAAATGATTGCTTGACACAGTCTTGAAATGACAATTTAATGAAAGTAAAACATGGTTTGCTGCAACTCCAAGTGCTCACAATAATACAAGCACATGGGCTTGGTACGCACACACTCAGTTTTCTCTAAACACACTGAGGCAGATTGGGTAATATTGTATGAGCACCTTCACAGTTAATCCGGTGAAAGTGGGGCTGCCCGCAGGGCTCCATATTTTACGCTGCGCGTTGATAAGAAAAAGCTGTCAACAACGAGCCTCCAGGGCTGCATTCACACTAAATATAGCACCAGAGGCAGCCAAATCACACTGTTCCTGCCAACTTTAATTGGGATATCTGATACATCAGGATTTTCTCTGGCTTTAAACGAACGGCTGTGATTTGTTTCATTTAGTTGCTGTTTTGTGTGGCGCATGCAATGTGTGCAACACTGCAGTTCTGATCTGTTGGAGTTGCATCCAAGTGTGCATCAAACAAACAGGAGTGACCTAATTGTAGGTAGGGCTGAAACGATTCTTTGAGTACCTCAAATTATTTGATTACTAAAAATCCTTTGCCTCGAGGATTTCTAGTAATTGAATTATTCACGCTCCGTTTAATCAATGTAACCTGTAAATAAGGGTGTCATGATTTTCGATTTTAAATTGATATTGACCGAAATTACCAAAATTGGAATTTTTGATGCTGTCGTGTCCCCATGTCACGTCCGGTCAGCTTGCCAAGCGGAAAAAACACATGTGTAGCCTGCATAGATGTATTAAGAGAACTTGATTCTACCACCACTCCAGTGGAGGCGCAAATGAACTAGATTCCTACGCACATAGTAGCAGAAGAATACCAGCTACACACTCACACACAACAGAGCATACACCGATCACACTCAGCTTGAGCGAATGCCGTAAAAAAACCAGGAGTGAGTCGGTTCATTCTCCCAGTTCGGTGACACGACTTAATTAACCAGCTCTTTGGTCAGAGGGAGATGCAGGAGACCAATTGACAGAACTTGAACCGCGCAGCCCCGCCCCCATTCACTCACTCACGTCTCCCCGGCAACATGGATAGACACAGCGGCGACAGCGCCGGTCCACACTTCTAACATTTGTATTTGCACCAGTGGTAACTCTGCTATCGCGGCGGCCACGGCAAAAAACACAGAAGAAGTTATTGAATGCAACTAACTTCAGTTGGTAGAGCAATAGCAGGAGACGGAGCTGCTGGACCCGTTCATAATGAGTCAGCCGTCACTCAGTGAGTAGCATACGCCCATCGCACTCAGTTATTGTTGAAAACAAGTGAAGGAGTTTTCTCAGAGATATATATTTTTTAAATATAACCTAGGCTATTTATTTCAGATGTACAACATACAACTTCAACATAAGAAGAATGTAGCATAATATGGATGTGAAAGTTATAAAAAGCCTATGTGACTATACAATTTCTTTTGGTTCAAATCAACAAATAATTGTGATAATTAATCGTAAATGTGCTGTATTTATATAGCGCTTTTCTAGTCTTAACAACTACTCAAAGCGCTTTTACATCATACAGGATACATTCACCATTCACACACATTGATACACTGTGGCCGAGGCTGCCGTACAAGGTGCCACCTGCTCATCAGATAAACATGCACACACATTCACACTCCGATGCACAGCATCGGGGGCAACTCGGGGTTCAGTGTCTTGCCCAAGGACACTTCGACATGGGACTGCAGGGCCAGGGATTGAACCACCAACCTTCCAATTGGCAGGCAACCGCTCTACCGCTGAGCCACAGCCGCCCACAGTCGTGATCTCAATATTGATCAAAATAATCGTGATTATCATTTTGGCCATAATTGTGTAGCCGTTATTTAAAAAAATGTTATGCACTAAAGCTCTAAGATGGGCGGAGGTTAATCCTGCTACTGGAGGTAAAACGTTTGTGTGGACGGAGATCGTTTTTGTCTCAAAACACGTCCTTAAAATTTAAAGTAATGTAGATGCAGCCTCAGCTAACTTTTATATCTGCACTGAAATAATAGAGAGGTGCACGGGCGTGCACTTGCATACACACAGTCCACGGCCACCCGGGAGGGCTCAGAAACCATTTCCACAAAGGTTAATAGAACGCTTTGGTCGTCCCCAGATAGCAATGGAGCAGAGTTGACACTAACTTGGTTACAGGCAGAGAATGTCACCTCTGTTTTTTACAGGTTTTGACTTTTAACTCTGCACTTATTATTCTATAGCTGCACGCAGGTTCTTATCCAGATCAGACTAGCTGCTCCTTTGAATGAATCACTGCTCTGTGGTGCAGTCCAGACCTTTTTTTTTCTTTTTCTACAATAGGCTATAAAACGCGATAAAAATAAAAACAGACTCTAAAGCTATTATTTTGTTTGCTTTTTTACCTGAGATGGTATATCTGTATTACAAAGCCTGAAAGAGGCTTGCTGATTGATTTATGCTGGCCTTGTTTTCATTTGTCCCCCCGGAGAGAATGAAAAAGCACATGCTACTCCCCGTCTCCATCAATCTCACACTAACCAGGTTACTTCCAGCGGAAGATTAAGGTGAACATCCTTTTCAGGCCCCGAAATCTTCAGAAAATGGGTGTTTGTATCGTAAGTCAATGTCTTTTTTTTTTAAGATTCTTTTTTTGGGCCTTTTCACCTTTAATGGACAGGACAGCTAGGTGAGAGAGGCGGAAGACATGCAGGAAATCACTCGAACCCCAGACTTCTGCGTCGAGGCATAAACCTTTATGTAACTGTGCGCCTGCTCTACCAAGTGAGCCAACCCGGCAAGAAGGAGTTGCAGCTCTTTCTATTTCCAATTTTTAGAAAAATATAGCAAGGTATCCACTAGAAAATGACAGCAGAGGTCAAGAGTTGGGTTTGCCTTAATACACGCACGCACGCACGCACGCACGCAAGCACACACACCTTGGATAACAGAATCATCTATCCTCCGGCTTTCTCAATGTCATGACGAACAGTATGATGTTAGCTTTGGCACAAATCTCATTTAAGTATTTCTCAGCTATTAGTATTTTCTTTTTTTTATGTCCACAGAAACTGTGCATGTAATCAATTCTGTGCTTTTAAGCTGCGTCTGTGTCCTCTGTGTTTTCAAAAAGGGAATAATACTAAATGGACTTCAAGGAAAGCTTTACATTCACCTTTATCAAGGGTAGTAAATGCATATTTTTATCCCCAGCACAACATGCTGTCATATGTATGAGTCAACACTGTGTAGATCTAAATCTCCCCACTGAATCACAGCTTGGCCATCAGCGAGGCCACAGAGATTTGTAGCTACAGTGAGGAAAATAAGTATTTGAACACCCTGCTATTTAGCAAGTTCTCCCACTTAGAAATCATGGAGGGGTCTGAAATTGTCAACCGTAGGTGCATGTCTACTGTGAGAGACATAATCTAAAAAAAAAAAATACACAGCTGCAAATAATTATTTGAACACCTGTCTATCAGCTAGAATCTGACCGTCAAAGACCTGTTAGTCTGCCTTCAAAATGTCCACCTCCACTCCATTTATTATCCTAAATTAGATGCACCTGTTTGAGGTCGTTAGCTGCATATAGACACCTGTCCACCCCATACAATCAGTAAAAATCCAACTACTAACATGGCCAAGACCAAAGAGCTGTCCAAAGATACTAGAGACAAAATTGTACACCTCCACAAGACTGGAAAGGGCTACGGGGAAGTTGCCAAGTAGCTTGGTGAAAAAAGGTCCACTGTTGGAGCAATCATTAGAAAATGGAAGACGCTAAACATGACTGTCAATCTCCCTCGGACTGGGGCTCCATGCAAGATCTCACCTCGTGGGGTCTCAATGATCCTAAGAAAGGTGAGAAATCAGCCCAGAACTACACGGGAGGAGCTGGTCAATGACCTGAAAAGAGCTGGGACCACCGTTTCCAAGGTTACTGTTGGTAATACACTAAGACGTCATGGTTTGAAATCATGCATGGCACGGAAGGTTCCCCTGTTTAAACCAGCACATGTCAAGGCCCGTCTTAAGTTTGCCAATGACCATTTGGATGATCCAGAGGAGTCATGGGAGAAAGTCATGTGGTCAGATGAGACCAAAATAGAACTTTTTGGTAATAATTCCACTAAAAGTGTTTGGAGGAAGAAGAATGATGAGTACCATCCCAAGAACACCATCCCTACTGTGAAGCATGGGGGTGGTAGCATCATGCTTTGGGGGTGTTTTTCTGCACATGGGACAGGGCGACTGCACTGTATTAAGGAGAGGCCATGTATTGCGAGATTTTGGGGACCAACCTCCTTCCCTCAGTTAGAGCATTGAAGATGGGTCGAGGCTGGGTCTTCCAACATGACAATGACCCGAAGCACACAGCCAAGGAACCAAGGAGTTGCTCTGTAAGAAGCATATCAAGGTTCTGGCGTGGCCTAGCCAGTCTCCAGACCTAAACCCAACAGAGAATCTTTGGAGGGAGCTCAAACTCTGTGTTTCTAAGCGACAGCCCAGAAACCTGACTGATCTAGAGAAGATCTGTGTGGAGGAGTGGGCCAAAATCCCTTCTGCAGTGAGTGCATACCTGGTGAAAAACTACAGGAAACGTTTGACCTCTGTAACATTGATTTTTTAAGGTGTTCAGATACTTATTTGCAGCTGTATCATACAAATAAATTGTTAAAAAAAATCATACATTGTGATTTCTGGATTATTTTTTTTAGATTATGTCTCTCACAGTGGACATGCACCTACGAGGACAATTTCAGACCCGTCCATGATTTCTAAGTGGGAGAACTTGCAAAATAGCAGGGTGTTCAAATACTTATTTTCCTCACTGTACCAAGGCTACTGTTCTACTTTAGACAGCAACAAAAAACAATGTGTTCTTCCGTAGTGCAAGAAAGCAATGTAAGGAAAAAAAAGCTTCTCTGCTGAATTTACTTCTAAAAGATCTGTGGCTCGGATTTATTGGCCTGCCGGTGTAATTACGTTGACCGGGAGTCTCTGGTGGCAACCTTCTCGTTCGGCTCAATTTATAAATGCCACAGAGCTAGTAATCCCACTGTTTCCCCACTTAGTTTGGAAAGGGCTCCAGCCATCCAGCCTAGGATTGATTACATATAGCTCAAATGAAGAGTAAGCAGTTTTCTACTGTTGGACGCCAGCACCGGTCCCTGCTATTGATTCATTTATTCAGCACAGGGAGAATAAGATATGTCACTTCTCAAAACTGTATATATTTGTTTCCCTTGTATTTATGAATTTATGGGCTCCGATTATACAAAAACAACTCTATTTCTGCCTGTAGCTAATGCACGTGTTGGGGCTGAGCTAAAAACAGAAGAAACCCCTTTAATGTGATGTCAGCCAGTGAAAAGCAGTATTTCATCTCAGAAGTGAGTAATTTAGTCAATGCCTCTAAGGAGCAGATATATCTTTACACAGTTAGGGATGGCATTTACAGATCTGTTAATTGAATTTATAGAAGCATGGCGTGTCAGTAGAAACTGCCTAGTTGCAGAAATATAGATTTGAAATGCAGGTCTCTGCCTAAGTGTTGTAAGTGGTGTTAATGTGGATTCTTAAAAGAGACATGTTATAGTTATCTGTATTTTCTGTCACATCTATAATGTTAAAATGTTGAATTGTCATGTTAAACGCAGCCTAAACTTCAAGTAATGAGGTAAATGAATTTAAAGGTCAAATTACATGGTGCTCTTTGGATGCTTTTATATAGACCTTAGTGGTCCCTTAATACTGTATCTGAAGTCTCTTTCCCAAAATTCAGCCTTGGTGGTGGGGGGAGGGCAATCTGGAATATTGTCCTTGTGAGGTCATAAGGGGCAAGGTTAACTCCCCTTTCTCTGCTTTGCCCGCCCAGAGAATTTGGCCCACCCATGAGAGAGAGAGACATCATGGCTTTCAAACGAGCAAAGTGGCAGTTGGTCAAGACAGCCTCCACCTTGCCCCCCCCTCCTCCTCAAAATCTACAGACTCAGAAATGGCACATACTAAGGAAAGCTCATTGTGGGACTGGCTCTAGTGGCTGTAATTCTGCACCAAGGCTGAATTTTGGTACAGTATTATATAAAAGAGACTTCAGATACAGTATTAGGGGACCACTAAGGTCTATATAAAAGAGACTTCAGATACAGTATTAGGGAACCACTAAGGTCTATATAAAAGAGACTTCAGATACAGTATTAGGGGACCACTAAGGTCTATATAAAAGAGACTTCAGATACAGTATTAGGGGACCACTAAGGTCTATATAAAAGAGACTTCAGATACAGTATTAGGGACCACTAAGGTCTATATAAAAGAGACTTCAGATACAGTATTAGGGAACCACTAAGGTCTATATAAAAGAGACTCCAGATACAGTATTAGGGACCACTAAGGTCTATATAAAAGAGACTTCAGATACAGTATTAGGGAACCACTAAGGTCTATATAAAAGCATCCAAAGAGCACTATGTTATGGGACCTTTAAGAAAATCGTATGGTGAACTTTAAAGTGTGAATTGTATTGAATCGCGAGTTGAGTGTATCGTTGCATCCCTAATTAGGTAATATGTTATTATTCCAAGTTTCTTCATTTACATCAAAATTGAGTCAAAGTGCTTTAGGGTTTAATATTTGTAGCATCCTATGTCCCTGGAGGTTTTACCTAATCAGTGGGTACGATGACAAAATGTGGGAAAGTCGGATCCAGGCAAACATGGCTGGAGATGAGCATCTAACGGGCCATAAATGTGACTCATCCACATCCACCTTGACCCCTCTTCTCTCCCTCCTCAACCCCCGCTAGCTCTCATTAGTATGTGGAGGACTTTGCATTGTACATGCTCTGGGGCCATGTTTGCTATGCACTGGTTTATCCAAGAGGAAGAATGGCTGGAGGACAGGATTTAGCCAGCCCCGTGCAGTATGCTGTCTTCTCCACACGGGTCGTTGCTCTGGACATTGCGCCGGAGAACTGTCACAAAGAAGTATAGTAGAAAAAGCTACATACTTCAGGTTTGAATGGCTCCTCATTTTATCCACTCTGGCTGCACAAAGTATTACTGGAGAACATGCAAGTCTTAAAATGACAAACTTATTGGAAACAGGCTTTAAAAATGGCTCTTGTCATTGGAAAATTCAATTTTGTGCAGTTAAATACCAGTGGGTTATTTAGAATAAGTGTGTGTTCTCTTTGTTTTTTTTGGTTATTGCCTCATCTAAAATCCGTTCACGCTTTCCACTCTGAAGCACTTAGTAATTTTTTATTATACAGCATTTTTGTAGCAACCCAAAACATCATTGAGTTAAGGATGACAACATATTAATCATGTGGGTGGTGTGTAGAGGATGCTGGGTTATGTAATGGCTGTTGGCCAGGCAGCTTCTATGTGAAGCCTCAGGTTTGATATCCGTCTTCTGGTCAGAGTACAGGCTGCACGGTGTTAATCTGCCACCATGACATGATTTAATAGGCTGTCTGTCAAAGCATATAAACATTCATATACTGAGGACAGTATATACTGATGCTGTACATCTGTACGGCACACCTGCATGCTGTAAGGCAGAGAAGAAGTATATTGGCAATCTAAATTGTGATTGTTTTTTAATCATTTGTGTCAGAATGTAATCACATTGCAAACTGTTACTCATCCTGACCTAACATTTGATTTTCATAATGTAACTGCCTGTGAAACATAATATTATCTACATTAACAATCCAGCAGCCGGTCTTCAGAGTCCACTTAGTTGCAATGGGAGTTAAGTGTGAGACTTATTTTCATTGTCTTAGGAAAAACCTGATTTTTCACCTAAAAAGAAGATCAACATTTTTGGAAATCTGCATATTTGCTTTCTTTTTGAGCGTAAAGTGAGAAGAAGGATATCATTCTAGGGCTGCACAATATGAGGAAAGTATAAAGAATTGCGATTATTTTGACTGATATTGCAATTGCAGTATATTCACAATGTTGAAGTGAAATGATCACGTTTGTATCATTATTCTAATTTTCTAAGACTCTGATTACCCCCGTGGCATCTTGGACCCCTGTTTAAGAGAGTTGATGTATGTAGATTTCCTTCAAATCATCCCAACTGCCCCAAGTGTGTTCCTACTTTCTCTCTTTCTCTTTTGCTTGTGGCCTGTGTTTGCTTTCTGGCTTCCTGTCTCTCTGCCTGTCCTTAAAGGACTTTTATGGACTTCAGCTCTGTATACAGTATTAAATTAAAAAAAAAAAACAGCAATTTTTTAAAAGTGTTTCTGTTATTGTATCAAAGTAAAGGTACAATTGTATCAAGGTCAGTAAAGAAAGCCCTACACTCAGCTCTTACTCAGCTCTTGCTCAGCATCATCCTAGCCATCTCTTGAGTAATAAAAGACTGTAGTGATTATTAGTGCTTATTCTGTAACACTGGAAGAAAGCTCTTTCTCAGCACCACATAATCAGATTAATTCATGTTCTGGTCATATATGATGTTATTTTTTTTAAGACTAAAACAAAAGGAGCCGTAGATATAATGTGTGATGGAAAGAAATATTTTCGACCACAGAGATGGCTACAATGTAACCATGTGTATTAAAGGTCCCATGACATGGAGCTCTTTGTATGCTTTTATATAGGCCTTAGTGGTCCCCTAATACTGTATCTGAAGTATCTTTTATATAGGCCTTAGTGGTCCCCTAATACTGTATCTGAAGTATCTTTTATATAGACCTTAGTGGTCCCCTAATACTGTATCTGAAGTCTCTTTTATATAGACCTTAGTGGTCCCCTAATACTGTATCTGAAGTATCTTTTATATAGGCCTTAGTGGTCCCCTAATACTGTATCTGATGTCTCTTTTATATAGACCTTAGTGGTCCCCTAATACTGTATCTGAAGTCTCTTTTATATAGGCCTTAGTGGTCCCCTAATACTGTATCTGAAGTATCTTTTATATAGACCTTAGTGGTCCCCTAATACTGTATCTGAAGTATCTTTTATATAGACCTTAGTGGTCCCCTAATACTGTATCTGAAGTCTCTTTTATATAGACCTTAGTGGTCCCTAATACTGTATCTGAAGTCTCTTTTATATAGACCTTAGTGGTCCCCTAATACTGTATCTGAGTCTCTTTCCTAAAATTCGGCCTTGGTGCAGAATTACAGCCACTAGAGCCAGTCCCACAATGAGCTTTCCTTAGTATGTGCCATTTCTGAGTCTGTAGCTTTTGAGGAGGAGGGGGGGGGCAAGGTGGAGGCTGGGGGTGTGGCCTTGACCAAATGCCACTTTGCTCATTTGAAAACCATGATGTCTCTCTCTCATGGGTGAGCCAAATTTTCTGGGGGGCAAAACATAAAAAGGAGTGGTAACCTTGCCCCTTTTGACCTCATAAGGGGCAATATTTTGGCAAGACATCTGCCATTGGCGCCATAGGACGCCAAGGGGCAAGATTCCTTACACAGTTAATTACGTCTTCATCAGCTCCTACTGTTTTGTTCATCTCACTCCTATTGACTCCAAAAGGTTGCATCCATTTAAGTACATTAACGTCTCGTGCATGGAATGATGCAATATGTCCCCAGCTCGTAATTTAACCAACAAATTATTAATCTAGTGCATCTCCTGGGGGATTCATTATCCAATTTAGCAGAGTTGTGGAACGGGCTATGTAAGGTGATAAATGAAGAGTGTCCAGGGAGAGGACAGTTTTACAGCAGATTGAGAGCATGCAGAACCTCCTACCATCTTTGTTGGATTTAAGATGTCCACTTGGCTCTAATATCCTCCCATGCCGTAGTACATTGCTGTATCTGTTTGCTGTCTGATTCCACGCCTGTCGAGGTGAAGAGGTTTAGGAGCAATCTCTATGCTTTTTCTGTTGTAGCCAAGTGATTCATCAGAGGCTTTTTGTTTAGGGTAATGATGAAATATATGACTCTGTCTGAGTTTAAAAGAAATCAATTAACTCCCTTTTGAAAGGGTTTAGCGCCGATAATAAAGTGGACACTGACATGACGGAGCATTTGTTTTGTTTGCTTGCCTGACGATGCCTCAGTCTCACAGCTTCTCGTTCTGTTTCACTGTCAGGTTTATTGGGGGCTCAACCTTCAATGCAAGGCTGGGCTTTATTATTTTAATAAATTGCCCTGTATGAGGAGAGCACCGGTGCATGTCTGATGCATGGCCCATCATCTTCCCTTTCTCCCCCTCCCCTCTCTTTCTTATCCACCGCCTTTGTGTTTTGTCCTGTGTTGCCGTCCCTCACTCTCTATTCCTCTCTACCTGACATTACCAGCACATATGCTAGGCCAGCATATTCAATGTTCTTTAAGCCAAGGACCCCCTTAACTGCATAATAAACTTGGCATACAATAATTGTAGGGCGGTCCAAAGCCTTTATGCATTCCTTTTTAGTGCATAGAATACCAAGCTATTAAAATGTGTTCAAGTTGCAGTCACTCTGAGGACCCCGGTGCCCCTGTTGAGATGCATTCATAAAGAAAAAAAAGAGGAAAAGATTGAGGGAGAGAGCCCTCAGCTCAGCAGACAGATATGTTGTTCCTGCTGTGCCAGTGGTCATCAGTTGTCGGGGGCCACCCAGCCTCTGGACACGGCCTCAGACAGCGCAGACACCCACAGAGGATAGATGAGCGTGAGCGGGGGCAGTGGAAGTGGCGCTGAAAGATAGCCCGCTCTGAAGCCACTGGTCATCGATCACAGCTAGCCACCCTGTAGAACTGTCCTGAGAGAGAAGGCCGGCCAATAACAATGGACAACAACTCCTCCACCGTCCCCTCCTCGTTTTTCTGCCTCTTGCAGAGTCTTAACATGAAGATAGAATGCACAGGTTCATTTTTACACCCTGACACCATGACACCATGTACCTGAGTGTGGAGACCTTTTTATCCAGCAATCTCATGTGGTCTTTATTCTATATTCACTTCATTAGAGTGGCAAAGATTAATCAATTATTTGTCAATTAATAAATCTGCAATGGTTTTGATAATCGAACAATATATTGGAATCATGTTAAGAAATAGATTTTTTTTTTTTTTTTACTTTCAAAAAAATGTACAATCATTTGGTAGTGGGGTTTATGGATGATTTAAATGTCTCTTTTGGTCACAAATTGGACTCAAAGTAAGAAACACTCTTGGCCCATGCAGGGTTTCCTGAATTAGAGGAGAAACCTCAGATGCGTAAAAGAGCACAATTGAATGTGACAAGCAGCTAATCTTCTAAAATTAAGACAGTGTCTCTAATGTGATTGTTTTTCGCTAAGGTCCTATTCTTTTCTCATGGCAGAATAACGTTGTGATAGATGGGTCAGTACTAGAGTATTTCTTTTGGAAGCTAAATCTGGAGCTGTTGACGCAATATCCATGACCCTGTAGCACAGGAAGTACCTTTTTGGTGGCAGTTGAGTATGGGATGGAAGGCTGCCTTGGAAGTGATTGGTCTCTCATTTTCTACTGGTCAAGGTTCATTGGTTGTCTGGGTAACTGGATGTCTCTATGATGATCCATTTAAAGCTATAGCTATAAAGCTAAACTATTTTATATTAATGAACGTCCGTTACATACAAGCCATTTGCCAAATGAGTTGAAACAAAGCCAATTAAGCCTATCAGCTCTACACAACTCTCTCTGTATATCTCAGTATGTGCATGTTTACAAAATGGTGTCACCCGGTGAATTTTGCACGCAGCAGCTCCATTGACCTCACCGCTGAGAAAGACTTGCTATTTCTTAATTTCTCTCTATTTATTGATCTGCAGCTAAAATTGTCAGCACCGGAGTCCAAGTAATGTTTGCCCAAGGGGACAATAAAGTATAATTTAATTGAATTTAATCCCCACTCCATAATTGTTGGTATACTCTTTTAACTGTATCTCACATGAGCTACAAGATGAGAGATGTTAAAGGCTCAGATATGTATAGTGTTCATGTAAAATTAAGATACAAAAGTGAAAAACAACATTTTGAGTGACAGCAGTCAGACTGTATGTAACAGCAGTGTTGAGTACTTAAACAGCCCTATTCCTCCAGATGATCTAGTGATTCAGCTTGGCGTTGACACTTTTTCAACAGGCGCCATACAACATCTGATTTACGTTCTCCTCACATGAATATTTGTGTCCTGCTGGCACTGTGAAAATGTGTTCATTGGGTGTAGCGTTGACAGCTTTTGAGAGGCGAAGCTTCACTCGCACAATGAGGAAGCCTCAAGAGTGGGTGGGATTTTCTGACAAGGGCTGGTAAACACCTGTGATTGCCGTCATTGTCTGGATGCCTCCGCCAGATTCCTCCAGCAGCGTGCTGTCTTTATTCGTCGTCACCTCGTTTACGCCTCGCGTACAAGCTGCTGTATAATGGAGCATAACGCTTGTGAAGCACAGGACAATGCATGCTGAATGTTCTGTATTTATTTACACTCCAGAGATGCTCTAAGAAATTCCATGTGTGATCCAGTCACTTCTGAGAAACTATCTCAAGCCATCTCTTTTGCTGTGTGCTCAGTGAGCCGTCCCAATTACCACACACTGAAAGGCTTGTTTGTGTTTGCCAGCAGGTGCATTTGTGTCGCATGAGTGAACTCCTTGCTGCATTTATGTCAAAGTGATTTCCACTGTAAGAAAGGAGCAGATTGTTTGTGTGTATGCATGTGTGTGCAATTAATTCAATTTTTAATCACGATTTTGCTCCTAATTATCACCAAAAAAAACAATATAATCAGCAATAAAAACTAATATTTTGCACATTACTTTTTACAAGCAGTCTCCTATTTTGTCTTGTGTTCTGAATGGGAATTCAAAAAATTCCAACAGGAAAAGTATTGAGGGACATTTCCCAGATCAAGCTGTTGATTAATTAATAATTATTTTTTTCCATAAACGAGCTGCCGTAGTGTGTGTGTGCATATTGTAATAGTCATTCCAGTGCACACATCCTTGTGTGTTCACACCAGTGTGCTGCAGCTCTGCTTATGTAACCCTCGCTTGTGGAGTCAGTCCATCCGTTGACAGTGGTAAAGTGGCAGCTCCCCAGCGGCCGTCGTGTTAGTTGTTCCGTAATGAAAGCGTTCCTCCTTGGGATAAGGTTGCAGCCTACCTGGCTCGCAATGAGAAAAGCTTTGATTAACACTCGCTCCCCAGCGCCCTGCTCTCAGACGATGACAAAGCCTCACAACCCAGATCCTGTCAGGGCTTTCCCTGGCAGCTGCTGACACCAGGAGGTTCTTATACAGGTTCTTGCGTAACAAGACTCCACCACTTTAGAGTTATTAAACACAATGATTCCCCCACTACATACTGCTACTGCACTCTCAAGTGCTGATCTGATCATGTTAGAAAAATGAATGATTAGAGAGGTAGTATTATGAGTTGTGCATGCTCTGTAAACATATGCACAAATTAAAAGGATATTGTAAATACTCAAAGGAAGGCTGTATAATGAGCTATCGGCCACAAACAAGCTCATTTCCATAAATCCAGAAGAACTTAACACCATAATGGATGTCAGTTAACTAATTGGCTTCTCTTTTAAAATACAGAAAAGTGACAATACATCAAGCATGCTTCCTTAAGTAGAACAAGTTGCATTATTTCCGTGCAACGAGGCTCGTGTTGTTGGATAGGCACAGAGGGAATTCTTTCATTTTCCCTCTTTGGTCACACTAAAGTTTAATTAGAGAGTGGAGGACTTCAGAGAAAATAGGCCTTTAAACTAGATTCAGCTTTCCGGTTTGTTCTGCACTGCTGAAGTACATCTGTCACCCAGGTTGAAACGCAGAGCGAGGAAGCTAGTCTGCCTCCCTCTGAGGATGTTATGGATGATTTAATGACCGCTCTGGGTAGCTGTACAACAACACAGTATATCACACAGCCACTAGGCCCTGTGGGGTGGCACTTGGCCAGTCTGAGACCTCGCTAAATACATTTCAAAGGCCAAGTGTACTACCAGCAGGGGCCCCGTGCAAAGTCAGAGAGGAGCAGAGGGCCAAATGAAATCCCCTGACTGCAAATCCTTAAGAGTTATGTATTACACATCGGTGTCAGAGTTGTTGACCAAGGTCTTTGAAATGGCAGTTAAAATCAACTCATTTGAAGATTGTATTTTACATACTCTAGTGACATAGAGTAGTTTGGCGGTTTAACATGCTGCAGGTTGTGTGCAAACAGGTTTCAAATGAGTTTAACACATAAAACTCATCATTTCAAATTATTTAAATCTGTCAATCAATCAATCAACATTTATTTATATTGCACTTTACAACCAGCACATATCCAAAGGGCTTAACATCAGGAACCCAGAATAAAACAACATATCGTACAATAAAAATGAAACATAGAAAACAGCAAAATCAGAGAATATCAGGGGGTAACTTGTTCCAGAGTCTCGGGGGGAGCAACTGCAAAAGCCTGCCCCCCCACCGTTTATACCTTGACCTTGGGGTTTCTAAAACCAAAGATCACAATGACCGGTTGTGCTCCCACAGGCCCTGTGTGAGCACAACCGGTCATTGTGATCTTAAAATCTTGGGCAAATACTCAGGAGCCAGGCCATTTAACGCCTTGAAAACTTTTTAAATGTGAGGTTTATCACTTTTTTTTGACATTTTGGCAACTAATTCATTTACTATTAATCAACAAAATTACCAACATATGACTCAATAATGAAAATAGCTGTTCATAGTACTCATTTGCACAAGGCTAAAGTTGCATTCAGGGTTAACTAAAGCAGATTTAAGTTATTATTCCATTTGTGAATGGAAAGTTGGGAATAATAAGCTTAAACTAATTTAACGATATTGATTTTTTCTTTTTTTTGCAAAGTATTTGATTGTGACATGATGATGATAAAAAGGATGTATTTTTATTATTATTGCTTGTGCTTTTCACCCCCAGTACACTGACTTTTTTCCTTCACTGAGGGAGAATTAGAACATGCACTACCCATTGCAACCAGCAGGTGGAGCACAGTCGGTATTCAACATGGCCCTGACTGCTCAGTCCCAAATTGGTTGTATGTACTCAGTAATAACAGCTGTTTCAACCTCTGCCCACTGAGCACAGATGCCATAAAAGAAAGACAGCTACTCCCCTGTCAATTTACAGCTGGACAATAAATTACCTTTAGTGCAATGAATGAGTGAAGAAACAAAGGATGGTCACTTTTCTCTGAAACTGCTCTGCCTCTAAAATCTAAATGAATAATGCATGACAGTCTTTTCAGTTCAATACCTGAGTCTGCTGCCCAATTATACACCCTGTTCTAGTCTGGTGGGTTTTTACCCCCCCATTCATTTACACACCTCAAATGCCATCTACTTTTATCCCACAGTAGACGACTAGCCACTTATGTACCAGGTCCCAGAGCTCTCACTATGGCCCCTTGAGTCGCATATGGACGCAGAAGTGTACTTTGGCTCCAATGTGGAAGTCTGAATTCATTAGAATGTTATTATAATGGGAATCAGATAGATGTCATAAAGCACCACACTTGATGACTATGAAATATCCTAGCAACCATCTGGAAATTAGTGTGAACTATAAGCTTTGTTGCATTTTTATGCATTTATTAATCAAGTTCTTTATTTATGTGTAAAGTAAATTTTTCATACCCCTGAGCTGAATTATAGTAACCATTCAGAGTATGTGCCCAATCAGTGAATCTGCAACTCCTTCTTTATTTCAAATGAAATGTAGGCCTATAAAAGCTAGCTGTATAAGAGAATTTGAATTTGACATTTAGTGTCTGATATTATATACTATTTTATTAATATATAATTAGTGAATTAATAAAAATAAAATAGCATAAAAAAGTGAAACTTAATTGCCTAAAAATGTTGCCTTTCAAATATTAACCTGCATAACAACATTTGTAGATTTTCTGAAAAACTCCTGTCCCATTTTTCTTTTTCTAGGATTGACTGAAAATGTTTCTCTTACAAACTGAGATCCAGCCACCCTCTGCCAGTTCAGCAGTAGAGGTTGTTTTACAAGTTTGGTCTTTGTTAAACCAAAATATTCTCACTTTTTTCCGAGTTTAATCAAATATTGGCAGGCTACCGTATTTGACATCCATTTGTCAGCAGTGGCAGTCACCGGGGCAGAAGGCAGCTGGAACGGATCCAGTCCATTGCCCAACTGCGTTGCACAGCTTGACTCCACTAGGCGGAAAGAAAAAGTTTGTTGGCCCATTCCTGTGTTGGAATGTATAGCTAGAGGGGTTGAGGCTTTTTACACCACGACTGTGAGCCTGTGACATTTTGACAACACTACGTTTGGTGCAATAACAGCGGGCTTTGTAACACTTTAAAAACTTTGTTTTTAGCTAACCTAGCTAGGTTGTAACGTTAGCGTTATGGACTACATCTATTCTTTTACGGGCATCGGTGTTGTCAGGGAAGCAATTTCTCAGAGACTGTGGCCTGGAACTGGACAGCAGACTGCCCAAACTGTACAGCACCATACTGGGAAAACGCACGACCGTAACAGCAAACACTTCGAAACAGGTTAGTAGGACATTCAATTCCGTTAGTTGATTTGGAGACTGCAGGAGAAGTAGCCAGCTTTCCAGATAACGTAAACCGAATCCCCTTCAAAGATTGTTCAGTTTCACGTGTCGTCGTTGCTTGGGTACTTTTCTTGCCTGTAGAATATATGTTGAGATGTAGAAATAAACATTAAGGGTCGTCCTTAAATTCGGCTAAGTTCTGTCCATTAGCTGAAGATTATTTCAAAAATAATTTTAACTTTCAGCTTTAAGCTAGGTTAGCCAGTTAACGTTGTTTCCGCAGTTCTGTCACTCTAACACTTTAACTATGTTAACGTTACGACGTTAGCTAGTGCTTTTGACCAGCGTTATTACAAACGTTGACTGTATTAGAATAAAGCTATGTTTTTAAAATCATACTGAATTCACCCGAATATTTTGAGAAAGATTCGCATATAACACCATACTAATTAGTAACATTAACTTTAGTATGTAACTGTCCACCACGTGACTGCTGTCACTAGCAGCTTGTCGGTTGTAATGGTAACGTTCGTTAACATTAGCTACTCATTGTTATTGGGTCTGTGTTGTGAAATAGCCATAAGCCTACTGCAAGAAGGTAAATAACACTAGAAATACTGCAAATTAAAGGTGTCCTTTCTGTATACTATATTACTAAAGTATAGCTGAGTCTGTTAAGTGACCCCCTATTTGTCACAGTTGTAGGGTAGCCTACATTACATCAAACTTAACATGTGTCTGCTTCTGAATATGTATTAGGCTGAACATCAGGGAACACATCGTTCACGTTATGCAACACTTCCTGTTGCAGACATGTTAGGGAAGATTTATGACTATGCTTCCCTGCCTGATTTTCTATTTCTGAAATGATTTGAACTCAGCAAATCAGCCATGTCCATGCCCTCCATGGTTTCACTTAAGGGGGTCAGCCTTTCCTCTCTAAGCGTAGCTCCTATGGCGCCATTTTAATACTACAAAGCCATCACCTGCAGTTAGCATCCCATTGACTGGCATTCCTTTTGGCGCCACTTTGACAGTGAATAACTTTACATCTGAAACGTTTCAAGACTCTATTTGTCCGTTGTTTATTTCTAAAGAAACACAACAATGTATAAAAGGCTCTGTTACCTTGTACCTCCCGTTATGGCTCCGTAGCAGATGTTTTTTGTAAAAATAAGGTAACGATTGCATCATAACCACGCAACTTACCGCCGTATAGTCGACAAATCACTGTAATGCCAGGAGAAGCTCGCAGACAGTTTTTTAAATACTAATGTTAACTAGCATGTTAGTTAGCAGTAATTAGCCTGTGCCCATGTTATCTCCTAACACATACCTACGCTCTCTGTCTCTGCTGATTGGGAATGATTGAGATTTCTTTTGCACAGCTACCAGAAGACTTACAACTTTCAGACAGGTTCCTCACGTCACATCTACGTTGTCATGCTGAGTTGGAGGCTGCGCAGTAACGCTCAGCATCACAGGGAAAGTGCTTCTATTTTCCTTCACTGGTCTCCGGTTAGAACAACAGGATCTGTTGGTCCACTTCTTTAACTGTCTGTGGTTTCACTCTGCCTGTCCAGTTTGTTGTGAGGACACACCACCTGTAACAACAGAGGCATTTCAAATATTTCAGATCAGCAGGCAGTTTAACCTGTGTGAACATGCATGTCCTCAACGCTTTTCACATCGGGGAGTATCTCCATGTTAATCAACATTGGATTTTTTTTCTCCAACCTTTCTGCTTTGCCTCTCGCACATAATTTCTTATGAAACCCATCCCTGACTTCTCTGACTTTGAATTAAAAGCCAAAGAAATGAAGCGCTATTGAGAAATTAATCTGAGCTCTCGGGCCACACGGTCCGTTGATACATATCAAATAAAAGGCTCTGCGCAATTAGTTAGCATTAATTGGTTGTTCTGAAAACAGAAAGTTGCAGTGTGAGGGCACCCTCACCCTGCTCTGGTTTATTGTACTGGGGTTTGTGCAGCCCATGCAGAGTCATCAGGCCCTCGAGCTTAGTGGCAGGCAGGTTAATTGTTCGATCTAATTAGGACAAAGATTAATCAGATGCATGCTCTGCTGCTCTTGAAATGCCACCGATGGCAGTCGGGTTCATTAGAAGTCCCTGTGCCTCTCTCTACCAGCAGCATAGTGGACCGCGGGGGCGGCATGTGTTTGCAGGCTCTTGCCCTACTAAGGAGGAAAGAATGAGACTAACTTGACGTGGAGTTCAGGTAGGGGAGGTGAGAAGATGATGTTAGAGACAAGGGTGGGCACGGAGTATTAAGTGGAGCATGGGTGGGCTCTCCGCTGCTTGTTAAGTTGAACACTGAGAAAAGGCTCAGTCAAACTGTCCACACTAACACCTAAGCAACAGACATTGTGTGATCCTCGCTTACTACATACAGTATGAGAGTCTGTGCCTCCATGCTGTATGAGGAATGGGACAGCACTAGGGGTGGGGGGGAAATATCGATACAGCATACTATCACGTAATTGTCCGTGGCAATACTGTATTGATACACAGACGGCAAGTGTCAATCTTTTGTTTTAAATGTGATGGTCAGTTTGTCTGCTTGACAATCCCGTGTTGCAGCAATAAAATTGAAGTGATATGAACAAACACAGAAATGCATCTTTTTAGATAAAACAGATGTTGACAAAATTTCTTTTTGGGACATCATTTGAAATAGAAAAATAAATTGGAAAAAAGTTTATACAATACATCACAGAATATTGCAATATGTTTAATATCGTACTGTGTAGTGATAGACCGATTTTATCGGCCGGCTGATATTTACGTTTTTACGTGTATCGGCATTGAACAAGTTTTTTCCCGGACAGACAGGCGTTCACAGGCCACTCTGTGTTGCTGGAGACGCTGTAGTTCATGTGCAGACCATGCACTGCCCCTCCACCTCTAGCACCAGTTTTTTTCTTAAAAAACACTACTGTAAGCATATTACATGGGCTATATACAAAAATAGTACCCTAGCCACATGTCTCAACTTAAAACAGAAAAAATCCAGAAAAAAATTACTCATAAAATGTTTTTTATATGAATTTATTTCTACAGATATGTCTCTTTCTTATTTCTTATTTCTAAAAAAGCCAAAAAAGTGCAAAATACAAAACTTCTCAAATACAAAAACACATCCACATCACTCACACACATACCTGAAATAACTACATGCATAAATTTATAGAAATAAGTAATTATAATTTGATGAAATGGTAAAATGCCATAAGAAGGCCTTATTTTTGCGTTGACATAGCTGGAGCCATCACAGGGTTAAATTTTTCTGGTCATGTTTGATATCAATCAACTCGTCTTCTTATTGGCTACACAGGGAGGCCGGTTTCATAACTTCTAGTTCTAACTGGAAGAAAAAACTGTTAATTTTTCCCACGTGCCTGCCCTCCGAATCCTGCCACATGATTGGCTTCCATAAGGGACAGCTCGGGTTACAGTTGACTGATTGGCTGGCAACAAAGTTCACTCAAAAGCTTATGCTTCAGAGATTTTCCCGGTGTACGGAGTGACTTTGTAGCGCGCCGAGGGGAGACGATACAAGCGATCAAAACGCAGAAACTATGAACTATCTAGATTTCTCTACGTCGAAACTTGGCCAGAAACTACAAGATTGTGAGGGGACCAGCTAATTTGGGATTACAAGGCTTGGATATTCTAATACCTTGGAGTGTTGGTGATGTAGGAAAAAAAGGTTGTGATTAAAGACACAAGGAAACAGGTAGGAAAACACACTCGACTTAGACTCAAATCTGTCTGTTCTCTGGAATCATGAGACTTTAAGCTTTCTAATGAGCTGCTGCATGAGCGTGTTTATGAAGATTTAATGCTTGCAATTTATGAGTGAAGAAAACATTTTCTCAAAAGTCCCGTTGCCGGGACCTATAGTCTGAACTAAACCTATAGGCTACTGTTTTCAGTTTCATACTTTCATTTTCAAATGTTGAGCAATAGATGCTATTGAAATAGACGAAACTTGGCTAAAAATGTATTTCCTCTTGCCTATCATGGTACAGCTTACAGCCTTTGTGGATCGATTTGTTAGGTACTGGAATTAACACGCATTTTGTCCTATTCAAAAGCACTTCTGATCCAGCATGAGTTTAACTTTGGACATGCAATATGTAGGGCCTACTATATGTATTACAGGGAAGTGTCCATAATATCACATAAAGGTATATTGCCTATATATGAATAGCAGATGATTCACCAGTGCCACGGTGTGAGAGCAAGTTTGTCCTCCCGACATTGAACTCCTCTCGTCATCTCTAAGTTCTCTCTGTCCCCCCGGTCTTCACTTATTTGTCACTGTTCACATTCGCCCTAAAGCTGACACCAACTCTGCTGCAATTATCAGGGTGATTCAGAAAGTGCAATCTGCTGATCCTCTTAGCACTGTAACAGGTGATTTTAATCAACGTAATTTCCAAAAAGTCCTTGAGCAGTTTGTATCAGGGTCTCATTCTCCCTGCATGTTATTATGAGACACACTGGGACCTGTTACGGCTCTGTCAAGGGAACTAAAGTGGCAGGAGTCCCATTGGGATCCCCTGAATACTGCACTGTACACCACTTAGAGTGTAAACTGTGTTCAGAGTTTGAACTTATAACGGTGTCCCTGACTTTTCAAGGATGCTTTGTCCACACTAACTGGTCTGTGTTTCAAGAGTCAACATTATTATGTACCGTACTGACATCTTTTTCCCATGAGGTTGTCTCTAAAATGATGACACACTGTCCCATAGACTTTATATAAAGATTAACAGCACGTCTGCACTTCCTGCCACCGTACAAAAAGTGAATTTTGTAAATTTGGAGCCAGATGCTGCTGCGCAGTAGGGATTGGGCTGTGGAGCCGGGGCTTCGAAGTTTGGCCAATTCACCGGTCCGACCAATCGCAAGTCAATCATGATGCTCCACCCTGTTTTTATAGCTTCAAATAACTAAAAAGACCCAAACTTATCAGGAAAAAGAAGACTTGATCACACATAAGCTTGATAAGAACTACCTAATATCAGAGAAACCATGTTTTTAAAAATATATTTGACGTGTACTTTTAGTTTGGTCCCATCAACCGCTGGTCTGTCTCTCTAACATGACTTTTAAGTAAAACTAGAAAGGAGGGTAGATTAGTAATGAAAACAAATCCAGAAGAGAATAGGGAAGACAATTGACTGAGACAAAGTACACAGCATATAACAAAGGGTGTCACAATTTTGATTTTAATTTGAAATTGACCGAAATTAAGTAGCAATCTCGAATTTTGAATTAAAAAATTAAATTGTCGATGCTGCCATGCCCCCATGTCACGTCCAGTTGGCGGGAAAAAACACGTGTTGAAGTGCTGCGAGTCGGCCTCCTCTAATTTAGCTACAGCCTGTCAAAAGATAGCATAGTAACTGCCAGGAGAGCCATCGACAAAACTTGAACCCCTCTTCTTTCACTGAAGTCGTCGTTTCCAGTGAGTTATTTTGACAACATTTGCGTTGTCGCACAAAAAAAAAAGAGTAGTGCTATACATGTAATTCATATGTCAAAGAGGCCAGATGATGAGCGCAAATGCTGAGTACAGTTGGCGTTTAAGGAAAGGTAATAAGACCAGTGACTCAGCTACAGCCAGCCTCTGGAAACATGCAGCTCTCCTAGTCAAGGATTCCACCCCTGTGGTAATAATATCCTTAATAAACACATCGGAGAAATGAGATCATAGGCTTTAAGTGCCCATATTATGAAGAAATCAGTTTTTCTGGGATTTGGGGTGTAATTTTGTGTCTCTGGTGCTTCCACACACATACACACTTGGAAAAAAATCTAGCATGCCAGCTCGTTCTCAATGGCAAAACACTGCTACAACATACACTAGTTCACCATAATCTCCAGAAGAACTACTTCCTGTCCCTGTTCTGCAGGTATTCCACTAGTGTCCCTCGTCTAGAAGAAGTCTCCCAGCTAATCCTGCCTTGGACTGACCAAAGTTGGAGAAAGATTTGTCTAGCTGATGTGATCTTACCTAGCTACTGAGCATGTGCAACTCCCAACAAAGATAGTATAGAAGTGAAATGTCTCACTCTGTAGCTAAAACAGACCCAAACAGAGTGAAAACAGAATCTGCAGCAATGTGCAGTACAACAAACGATGTTGCTTGGTTTTTTCTTTAGCCCTTTTAAGATGATGAACTCTGCGTAGGGCGGTTCTGTTTATCATGACAGGTAAACTATCTTTTGTATTTTGTATGCTAGTCAGTGGGGTGACTGGTGAAACGTGACTTCAAAGCCAAGGTAAGTACCAAACTGTGATTTGTGTGTACCGTTACACCCCTACTGCTCACACTGTGTTACTAAGCATCGCCTGGCTTGGTCAGAAAGCCAATAAATGTGTTTTGCACAGCACAACTAAGCATTTGATTGTTGTGAGGACAACCAGTGCCATTCTCTATTGTCCCAGTCAGCTGAGTTTTCTGTTAACCTCGGGGCACTAGAGTAGAAAGCCTCAACTTCACTAGACTTCACTTAGGTTTGGTTTGACAGAAACTGTAGCATAGGTTATTATATTTTAGGAGTATGGTTAATCATCATAGTTTGTATTGCTGATGACTGTATGAGGCTTGACATGCATGTTGATAAGATGATATTAAGGATTTCTTTGAGCCTGAAATCAGGATACACACAGCTTTATGGTGAAGAGTGTGTTTCCCCAACTGGAATAATAATAATACACTATCAGTAGCCAGTGGAGTACAGTGTGAGGTTTTCTTCTGCAAGCATGATCCTTTTGAATGTGAAATAACATTATCGCGTTGAAATAAATACTGCCTTGACTTATTTCTACTGTATAGATGTGAAATATTGGTTCATGTTAAAGTATTTTGCCAGTACTTTTAAATATCAATTTTTACAAAAACCCTCCAAAGCAAATACTGTATGTGCAGTTTCAGTAACTGCTCTGTCTTTCGAAGTGAACACAGGTCTGACCACATAGTGGTCAGCACGGGGGCTGCGGTGGCAGCAAGTCAAGTCAAGGCTAGGCTACCAGCTTTACTGAACACACCTTCTGTGTTGTTTTTCCAGCAACGGCAGCTGCAGATGGTTACATCCCCGTGTTGGGATCCTCTACAGTTAAATACAGTCACACTTTACACCGTTGAACGTTGTCACTATTTTAACTGTGTTTAATCCAGTTACTAACTAATGGTAGGTTAACGTTACCTGGTGCCAAGTGTAGTGTTAACTAGCGCTACGTGCAGCGATGCTTCTGTTGCCTGTAACGTCTGTTTTGGAGCATCAGAGAACAGCGCAGGCATTTCAGTGGCACCGAAACCGCGTTACCATTCAGTCCGGTAGATACCAGTTGTTTAGGCACCAGTGCCATATTAGGTAACCAACCTTATTATTCTTTAGCTCCTCTTCTTCTAAGCTTGCTGTATTGTAAAGGATAAAACATTGCACTAAAACTGTTTTTAAGACAAGTTTTCTTGTCATTGCTTGTCAAGCTGTCAAGTCTTTTTGTGTGTGATAGTTAGTCATGCAGATGATTTGAAGAGACGCTGTCTTCTTTTTCCGCTCTTGAACTCAGCAGACCTGTCTGCGTAAATGGAAAACAAGCTGTTGTTGGTACAGTCTCTGTTTCTGCTTGGCCACTACAGACTGTGGGTAGACAGGAGATGCACTTTAAGGAGCATTTTACATAACTCCCCCTGCTTATTACCTTTATTTAATGTATTAAGTGCAGTATTGGGAGATCTTTTCAGATGTTTTACTTAATTACTTAGTAGCGTAAGTTACAAAACTGCAATATAAAAAGTACTCAATTACAATTAAAAGTTCTGCATTTAAAATGTTACTGAAGTATTATCAGTAAAATGTAGTTGTATGCTGTAATGTATCAAAATGATGTTATCCTAATGCAAAAATAACCAGATTTCAGAGTGTTGTATGATTATTTATATTTTATTAGAGTATTATTAGAGATTCCTTAAAGAAAAATAGTTTGATTTCTTGTGCTTCTGGTATTCAGTAGTCATGGTCATGGGGCCACAGTAGCCACTGTTCAGAAAAAACAAAATAACTAAGTGTATAAAAATATATGCCTTTTACCCCAGTGTTCCCCAGTGTACAGCGTTACTACATGCACCTGCATTTGGCCTGACCCTACTCTATTCACATCTTGACTCCTGACCAGGACCTTTTGATTTTGGCTCAATATGAAGATCTGATAATGCAGAGTTTGTGTTTCTTAAAGCTGAGCTCATCACTTCTGCTATTGATTGGAGCTGTAACCTGAGAGGTTAGTGTTGCTTTGTTGGACGACACAAGTGTGCTCATACAGTGCAAACCAACTGTGCTCCATTTTCTACCATCTGCTTTCTACCATGACATTTTTCTTGATGCAATTCAAGATTTTTGCATTAATTTAGTGATTATGTAATATTAATGAATAGACATTGATCATTAATCCCCTTTTGCACCTCATCACACATCAGTTGAGTCAAAGCTTTGCATTACTCTCATGTTAAAAATAAATCACAGAGCCATTGTGGAAGCTACGTTGCGGCGGAAGCAAGTGTACATTATGTATGTATCATCATCGCCATTGATCCAGTCAATGCAGAGTTAGACCTAAGCCACGCCATTCATCATGTCCCCCTTTTATCCCCCCCATACACACACACACACACACACACACACACACACCTCCCACCCAGAACTTTGACTTAGAATATTGCTCAAAGTGCAGTAACCTTAACTCAAAGGTTAAAGGAATCACAGTGTGATTAGTGAGCCGGGTGACTGAATGCATGTGACAGCAGAGTGGAGGAGGAGGATGGGAGGTCTGGAGCTTAAAGGTCCAGTAGTTCATTATCAAAATCAGTGTTGCCCGTTCACAAACTTTTTAATGAATATTTACCGCCACCATCAATTCCAAGTATTCATATTGGCTCGACATTTTACATTTTCATTTGCATGAACTGGGTTAGACGCTCCATATTCATGCACCATCTTGAAATACGTTAGCTGGTAAGGGACATACAGGACATACTGCTACACTCACAGGTGATGCTAATGCTGCTAATGGGTATCGTTGATTCCTGGCCCCGGCAAGTTTGAAGAAGGAAACACGGAGGACCACACGTATTAAAAATCCAAATTCCAGGAGCAGGAGTCTTCTTCTTCGCCCCAAAAAAAGAAAAAAGATATTGAAACGAGCAAAAGACTGGCTTTTTGAAGTGTGACGGCTACCGTAGCTGTAATGCGTACTTGGAACTGTGTGGCGCGAGAAAGTTGATAGCGATATATGACTTCATAGCTAGACATTCCTACACATTGGACCTATAAGTAACACCTCCAATTTTCAGGTGGATCAAAGTGCTTTCACTGTGTGTTAGTGAGAAACTAACTTCGTTGCTAGCTTAATTGTATGCGGGATATTGTATAATCGTCGTGTCAGTGTCATCATGTGGATATATACTTGTGTAAATCAGCAATCAACAATTCTTGCTATAATCCCTTTATCTGTCCTATTCATTGTATTAAAAGATTAAAATGTTAGTCTTTTAAATGTTAGAACATTATCAAAAATTCCCAAGGTAGCTTCTAGCGCCAATGGCCCTCATTTATAAACCTAACGTAGAAACCGGCGCATATACTGTATGAGCGCAAAAATCAAAATACGACAAGCTTCACGTGGGATTTGTGAAACGTTCGTATCAGTGTATGGTCACTACAGATTCACCCTTCATAAACAACTGTACAAAACAACTCAGTTTTAAGATTGAGTGTCCATATTGATAATACATTGTAAATCAATACTTTAGTTTACATCCTCAGTAGCCTGACTGGTTATGGTTAATATATCATTAGAATTAGAGTGAGACAGCTTAAGTGCTAGTCCTTTTCATTCAGAACAATGTGATTTGGAGCAATGTTCCACTCTTATTTTTTAATGGCACTTTTTAGTCTGCACCGGGTTTGTCACTATGGAAACAAACACTCACGTACACGCTGTCAGAATATTAATTGAATTGAGTGTTAGCATTAACACACTCTGTACAGGCATGTGTCTGGCTCTTAATGTTGAGAGTGGGGAAAGATAATCTTCTCACATTGTGAAGATTTTAAACCACATTACCAGCGACACAACGGGAGTGTGATTAGCCGACATGGGGAGAGTGTTAATGAGAGGACAGAGCAGATCAGGGCCTCCTGTTCTAGCATGGACATGCCCACACCCCCCCCCCCACACACACACACACACACACACACACACACACACACACTCTCACACACACTCACAAAACTGTCACACGGTGTTCTCTGTGTTTAAGTTGACGGCTCCACTACACTCATGTACTGTATATTCATTACAATGGAAAGACTTCAGCTTATGGGCTATAGTGGAGTTCCACAGCACTTGTTCTGTTTCTTGATACCGTGCTGTTTACCACTTTTCCTCTATTCAGTGGTATTCATTCAAGTCTAAAGACAATGGGGCTGTTGATTAAGAAAGGTGACGTTTGCTGTTGTTGGTATGATACATTGCCTTTATCATCCTGCAACTTACAATGGGTGAAGTCATTAGAGGATCCGTCAGTGTAATTACTTTCCTGCAGGTTGGAGACATTAAAAGTATTAAAATGTTTTTAGAAAAACAGCCCAGATTTATTGAATGTGTTCAGGTCATTAAAGACTGGTACAACTTGTGTATGCTACACACAAATTACACACACACTCATTTAGCAGTCAGCCTTTAAAAACATAATGCTCTTTTTAATATTTCTTGCAGTCAGTAGTAGTTTTTACGCCCACATGAGGTGTATTTTGCCAGAAAAAGAGTTGATTTGCTAAATGGGATATGGAAACCCCTTTGGCAAATACATTCTGCCATAGCTAACATTTACCTCACAGGACTAATCAGCTGTTTCTACTGTTTGCTTCTTCCCGGATAGTCCCATGGTGTGTCTTGGTCTCCAGACAGCATGAAACATGGCTAATACCCGCAGGCATGAAAGACCAACTAAAACTTTCTCAATTGAACCAAATTCCTGAAGACCTAGCTCAGTTGTATTTTTTGTAGATGGGTTAGATGCGGCCAAGGCAATTTATTTTGTTTTCTCTACTGTTTACTTACAACTTCTGACAAAACTATGCTGTAGCCTAGTTTGTGATGGAAACACGTAGGGCTGTACAATTAATCGAATTTTAATCACAATCACGATTTTGACTTCCCACAATCAAATTTGCGTGATCGAACAATTTTTTTTTTTTTTTAAATGCGTCATTTCATAGAACGCTCTGTTTTTTTTTTGCACCGCGCATCTACCGCTCCGTAAACCACTGTCTGCTCATGTGCCAGTCAGTTGTTCAACAAATAATCGTGAGAATAATCGTGATCACAATATTGATCAAAATAATCGTGATTATCATTTTGGCCATAATCGTGCAGCCCTAGAAACACGTTTAATTCGCATTTCTTTGTTTGGGTCATTTCAAAAGTGTGCTTTAATATTTCATAGTCATTGTATCCCCATTATTGGTGATTATTTATCAAAACTCTCATTGTGTTAATATTTTGTGAAAACACCATATTCAACACTACAATATCGCCGCAAAATGTATTTGGTGAAAATGATCATGATATTTGATTTTTTTTCCTATGTTGCCCAACTCCAATGCTAACTCTTCTAAACCTCACTAAACACGTAAGGGTGGTATGTGTTGCAGGTCTATTGCATTATATCTCACAGGTTTTACTGTTATTGTGTCCATCCACTGTGCCACGGCACTGACTCTGCCCTTCCCACCATCACAAATATTTAAGGAAAGTCTCTCCAGCTCACAACACCTGTTTAGTCGGGATGTGGTGCAGAGCTCTTGCCTCCCCAACTGTTTAGGCGTTTTCTAAAAATAACATCTGGGGATTGCTGTATAGCCAGCAGGCAGAGAACACAAGGGAGCAGAGGGAAATTGGCTGCTGGGGTACTGTATCAGACCATGAGGGAATGTTAGTCAGATAGTTGTTGACTCTTATTCCCTGCCCGCTTCAGATTGTCACGGCTGTGTACAATGTGAGGGGAACTATTGTACATATTTAGCAGCTGTGAATCATACTCGACAGATTGGCAGGCACAGAACACAGCACTTCTTCAGAGTCAAATCCACCACCATTTGCATTTAGCGCTGGTTAAAGTGATTCAGATGCCTTGCATTACTTGGAAGCTGTTAAGTGTAGCCTACAAATTCTCAAAGGTTTACAAAGTGTCTTTTAATTTGTTTCTTTTTTTCCCCAACGTAGTTACAGTTAGCTGTGAAATAGATGTGAGTTATTGTGGTTTTGTTTTTCCCAAGCTCTTCATAGAAATGTCCTTTCAAGAAATCTTCATTGTAGAACTGGCTTTCACTTGTTGATTAGGACATTCTTTTGAGGAGTCTTTCCTTAGTGTTTCTTTTGAGTCTAAGGACAGAGAGAGAGAAATCTCACGAAGAATGCTGCATGTTAAAATGGATGTACAGTATACCTTTTTAAAAGACTTTTCGGTAACAAATGTAACACTATATGGATGACGACTGGAGGGTTTAATCGGCCGTCCTACACAGACAGACACACAGCTGACGACAGCACAGATGTAGTGGAGACCAGGGAAGATTCAAAGGAGGGACCAATAATCAGTCTGGGGGGAAGGCAGCACTTTTGTCAGAATGCACCATTGAAAATATGCTTAGAGCCAAGTGACTGTAGCCAAGCCAGTAGCTTAGCCAAGTGACAGTACTCTGCACCAATGGAAGTCACAATTTTCAGATTGACAGCAATGGATTATGGATAACAACATTTCGGGACTGGCTCAGCCAGGCTGCAGACTGTATGTCCGAGTCTCCTGGACGGGTGAACTGGGACTCCGTTGCCTTGTCTGTTAACGGTTTACGATTGGTTGAGGGTTGGTTATCAGTCAGAAAAAAATAATCTAAATTAGCATCTTTAGTCCTAGAGAAGGTTGATTTCAGAAACATCACTCAACAGGGTGTTTATCAGTTTTCATGTCTCAGACCCAGGCAGTATGGTGGGCCATTACACGGCTGCAGCCTTTGTGACCCATTAGTTTCTCTGATGTGTGTGCCTTCTTGTGACTGTTTACATTCCCCGTTTGCTGAGAGGCAAACTTTGTTTTCCCTGATACACAGAAGCTCCTTTCAGCATCTGAGCGAGTCACACAGCTGACCCAGTGTAATTGTAATTCAGACCATTAATGAGCCAAGTAAAATGTCCTTTATGGGAAACGACAACAGTAAAACAGTTTACATTCTAGCAACTGTTGTTTTACTTGGTTGAATAACAAATTAGATATAACCTTGGCTCCCCTCTGATAGAAATGGTTTCAACTGTGCTGTTCAGCAAAGATAACTGGGTTTACTTTATCTGGATTGGCATTGGCCACAGGTCCATTTCTTCATGCCTGGTTCCTGTGCAGCTTCTGCATCTCCAGATTTTGAGCATGTTACATTATTAATGAATGACATGCAATGTGTTATTTATATGGTACAAAGACTGTCAGGAAAGGAAAAATGTAAGTTGAAATGCTATCCATATTAAAAGCATGCTTGACTGAAAATCAAAATTCCAATGCATCACTGCTTTGGATAAAACAAATAGGTTGTAATTTAGAGATTTAAATAGTAGCTACTTTTATTTATTTTTAAAGGCAGTTATTATTTAAAGACAACAGATGCTTCTGGTTTCATGTGGAGTGGGATGAAACCAGAGCTTTTCTTACTAAAGATGCTTGGTGCTCTGCTGTGTCTGGAGTGTGAATACAAATTTCTTGTGCCACCATTCATGGTGAGGTTTAATTTTAGACCAATCACTGGCTCACCATGTGTAAGTTCCCCTGCAGCTGCTAATGCATATCTGTTTTTCCTCTGTCTGTCTCGCTCTTCGTACGTCACACTTTTCCACTCCTCCTAATCTATATTATTTGGGAGTCTGAGGCATTTTGCCTCATCCTGTCAACCCTGACCATCCTCAGCCTGCACCAGTTTAGTGTTTGCAGCTGTGTATCAGCACGTCAAGCTACAGCAAAAGCAAAAACGCTGCATAAATGGTTGTTGTCTTTGCAATTCTGCAGCTAACAAAGCGGATCAACACCTCCGCTGTTTACAAACCGAGTCAGGTTACATGCCGTCTGCCACACTGGCATGACCTGCAGTTAAACAGACACAGTGGATTAGATTTCATAACAGGAGAGCATGGAATCACAGTTATGACGTGTTGCCTCTAAATAGCAACTAAAACACAATCATCCACAATCCACAGCTCCAGTTTCTATTGGCCTACTGAAAGTAATCATCCTGCCAAGGTTTTCATTTGGATACTGAATAATTGATTTTGCACAGGCCCATAGAATCTGCAGCCATAGTGTTTTTTCTCCTCATTACAAATTAGATAGTGCTATAGGTTATTATATGCACTGCCATAGCTAAGTAGTGTCAACTAAATCAAATATCACAATACCATCTTATTGAGATTTCAAACATATTGTAATATATTGCAATGTATTACCTTTTACCAACTTAATTGTGTTCCTAATGGAAAAAACTGTCAAAAATCAATTCTATCTAAAAATGACAAAGAAAAATATAAAAGACTTTGACTGCATCATCTAGTGGACAAAAAAAAATCAATTTATTTTATTAATCCAGTGCAAAGAAGTTAAAGTCATGTAAATGTGCAATTTATACAATGGAAGATTGATAATTGGTGTTTATATAGCATTGCTCATGGAAAATATTGTAATATTACATTGTATTGATTCTCTCCCCCCCAAAATTGAATGAAGTGCAAATAACCTGGACATGACATTTTTATTTAAAGACAACACACAAATATTGTGGAAAAAAGATGATTTCATGAATCTACAAAGTTAAAGTTCTAGTATTTAACAGAACTTATCATTTACAACTTTGTACCATTTTGTATCTTACTTTTAATTTTTTTCAAACTCAAAATGAACTATTATTTTAGCACAAACCCATTTAACAAAAAATAAATTTAGTCAATGCTGCAGTGTGTGTTTTAACCAATCTACAGAGCAGTTAAAAATAGCAAGCAGCATTTCAAACATCATGAAAGTAAATAAACCATTTCACCGACCATTGGCGTCTTTGGACTGAACTTGTGAGTGAACTTGCAGCGTCTTCTCCCTGCAGTTTGTTTGCCTGAATGACTGAACACCTCCATGTCTTAACAGGTGCTCCACATCAGTGATAATAGGCTCGTTCGAGATGAACTGCGCATCGCCTGTAAAGTAGACAAGAGCAGGCGGCAGCAGCGGGGCCGGGGACAAAAAGCTGCGGTAAAGTCGGGCCGATTCCAGCCGATTCCAGCCGCCTTCAGGCTGGACAGGAAGTGACGAAAACACTGTGGTGCGATTCCGATTTAATAAAATATAATCAGACCCACATATCAGCTTGTACACAGTCTCCAGTTGTTTTAATTATGACAGAGTAGCTGTCAAAGTGCTCTACATGCGATCTGTTGCTGATTTTAATTAACAACAGACTGGAGATGATCAGTGATCTGAACGGATTTAGTCTCTGACTTCTAAACATAACTATCAGCCACACAACATGTGTTCTGTACAGAATAAGTCTTTAAATTACACAAATAGCAATTAAAATCCCTCCGATTAAAAAATAATAAAAGGTTTATATAAAACGTCATCATGTTGAGTCGATCGTGAACCAATCAGCTGTTAAATCAGCTGAGAGGCCGGCGTTTCCCAGCATGCTCTGGGTCCGCCTGGCTCTTGCAGTCGGTGAAAACCAACTGCGCCGCCTGGGTCTCAGAACTGCGGCCGCCTTGCTCTCTTGAGATTTCCGTTGCCCACATGTGCATGACGTCAGAGCAAGTCGGGATCAAGTCGGACACAAATCTAACCGGCATGCAACGGGCGCCGATCGCCGGTGATCGATTCTGCGCAGACCTGGCTCATCTCGAACGAGCCTAATGACTGATCAGGTGCAGAGCAGCCAGTTTGCTGCTGCTGGTGCACTCTGGGTGCAGTTCTATGAAAGAGCTTAACAGACTGTACAGCTGCTAAGAGCTGCCATGCTCTCCCTTCTCTCCATTGAAGCCTCTATGTTTACAGGCTTGTGGTGATGAGCTATGTGCTATAGGTGCCAAAAAAATCTAAGTTTGGTACTGCCATTTGTTTTGTTTTATCGAAGTCAAAAAAATCGTGGAAAAGAATCGTGATATCAATTCTAAGCAAAAAAATTGTGATTCATATTTTTCCCAAATCGTGCAGGCCTACTATACACTAGAGGATGGATACCCGACCCGAGCCCGACGGGTCGGGCCGGGTTCGGACAGATTTTTAGAAAGGATGCTCGGGTTCGGGTCGGGCTCGGTCACATCAGCGCGATAAGGCATTGAACATTTTGAATTTAAAACAGCTTAAAAAAAATGTCAAATATTACCCTAACATCCGTCCTGTGTGCGGAAATTTGTTAAACTAGCTGTGACAACGAAAGACGTGCGTATTAAGCTACATGTGGCAGCGCAACGATGGAAGATGTTAAAAAGAAGTTGGCCGCAGGAGATTTTAAAACTATTGAAAACGAAGGAAAGTCAGCTGTGCATTGATGCGCTCATCTGTTGACATTTCCCAATGCCTTCCTACAATTGCTTAATAAAAGCGGGCTTTCCACACAAACAAACGTACATGTGTCATTAGTATGAGAAACAAATGCGATTTTAACTGTGTCGGGCTCGGGTCGGGCTCGGACATAAATATCTTAATGCCTGTCGGGCTCGGGTCGGGTTCGGTTACTGCTCTGTCGGACACGGGCCGGGCTCGGACAGAAAAATCCGGCCCGATCCGCAGTCTACTATACACCCCCATTACTTTAATCTGATCATTTTCATCAGTTCGCATAGCTTCACGTGATCAACACCTTTAATCACACACACCCTGCGGCACAGACACACACAAACCGAGATGGCACGCAGCCACCCACCAGTGTCCGTCCAAAGAGTGTCTCGTAGCTGGCCAGCCATAGGCAACGAGTAAACAACAGTCCGTCTTTCTTAGTTATCTGTTTTTCATAAAAGAGCAGGTCTAGACCGTACTTTGTGATATTATGTATTAAGTTATCTCGAGACACTTTACAGATTAGACAGAGTAGGTCTAGACCACACTAGTAATTATTAAAGTCCAAACAATTCTAGTAATTCCCCCAAGAGCAGGCAGTGTGACAGTGGCGAGGAAAAACTCCTTTTAGGAAGAAACCTGGGCCAGACCCAGGCTCTTGGTAGGTGGTGCCTGACGGTGCCGGTTGGGGGAGTGATGAACAGTGGCAATAACAGTCACATTAAAGATAATGGAACAGTGATTAAAAAAGTAGTAGTAGTTCATGTCATAGCAGGTAGCTGCAGGGCGTTACAGTATGTAGCTTGGCACAGCAGAACATAGCTGGACATAGCAGGACTCAGCAGGACACCATAGAATGTAGCAGGGTGTAGTGCAGCAGGGCCACGGCAACAGCTGCAACCAAGATCTTGGTGTCATCCTAATCCAAGGAAATATGTTGGGCGAAAAAAAAACATAAGGAGAGGAGAGAGCAGAGAACAGGCTGTTACATCCTGGAGCCGACATCGGTAAACACAAGAAGAAAATCAAATTTGACTATTAAGCACAAGAGGCATCACTAAGTTTAGTTTTCTTTGTCCAGCGGGGAACTTGGTTGGGGGTTTGCTGTAGAGTGCGGATCGGGCCGGATTTTTCTGTCCGAGCCCGGCCCGCGTCCGACAGAGCAGTAACCGAACCCGACCCGAGCCCGACAGGCATTAAGATATTTCTGTCCGAGCCCGACACAGTTAAAAACGCATTTGTTTCTCATACTAATGACACATGTACGTTTGTTTGTGTGGAAAGCCGCTTTTATTAAGCAATTGTAGGAAGGCATTGGGAAATGTCAACAGATGAGCGCATCAATGCACAGCTGACTTTCCTTCGTTTTCAATAGTTTTAAAATCTCCTGCGGCCAACTTCTTTTTAACATCTTCCATCGTTGCGCTGCCACATGGAGCTTAATACGCACGTCTTTCGTTGTCACAGCACACAGGAAGACGGATATTAGGGTAATATTTGACATTTATTTTAATCTGTTTTAAATTCAAAATGTTCAATGCCTTATCGCGCTGATGTGACCGAGCCCGACCCGAACCCGAGCATCCTTTCTAAAAATCTGTCCGAACCCGGCCCGACCCGTCGGGTCCCGTCGGGCTCGGGTCGGGTATCCATCCTCTAGTTTGCTGGGATCCTAAAGAGAACTGTTTTGGCGAGGTAGACTGTAATATGTGTTAAGCTGAAGACATATTTTAGTATTTTTTTGTAAGCAAAAAAGCAGTGTGCAGCTCGGTTATCTGAGCAAATACATGTATCAGATCGGTCCTCGGTAGCTGATCAGGACATCCCTGACTATATGATTAGAGCTCATAGTGGGTTCACTTTAATCCACTCAGGTAGTAGACAAATCAACACACAGACCCCAGATCTGTGACAGTAAACAAGAACCTAACCGAGTGAGTAATGTTAGATCTTAAGTTGGGTACCACTGCTCTAATATTTCTCTAAAATGGATAAGTGCACTTTAAAACGGAGAAAATGAAACATCCAAACTAATTTATAATACTATAATGTCATTGGTGGTATCCAGTCTCATTTGACAACACGAGAAGTAAATCCATGTATTTGCTAGCTCAATGAACAACGCCAACAGTATTGTCTTTACTAGACTGATATTTACACCTGAAGCAGCTCAGATTCCCCCTCCCCTCTCACTTTCCGCCAGGCAGTCCTGAGCCCCAGAAATAGCAACACTGGTGTATGACTCATCGATCAAAGATGCCTGATGAGACACTGATAAAGAGACACATTAGTTATGTGCTACAATAACAAAAGGGACATGTTTAGGAGAGGCATCTGAGGGCACTGGGTCAGAGTATGACTGACATAAATCCTTCACCCAAACTTGGTGACCCCCTCCAATCAACTCCTTTCTTGGCCCACACACCCTACACCTCTGATCAACAAAGCCTTTTGCCCATGTGCCTTTCTCTCAGCCCTACTGTAAGTCAAAGACTGCTCCTCTTCTAGATCTTCATCCCAAAAGTCCCCTTCCAGTTTCTTTTATCTCCCATCATTTGCTTCTGTCTTTCATCTACATTCAACATTCCATCAACCCTCTTGCCTACTTTGTCCCAACCTCACCCATCCCCCCAAACTGCTTCATGGGCCTTCTTCCATCATCTTTTCTTACATTCTCTGCCTTCTGCCCCGTCCTGTACCTTCTAGTACCTTCCAACCCTTCAAGGTCCTTTGTCAAAAAGTGGGAAATTCTGAATATTTCTATTATTATTTTTAATAGGGGTGACCCTAAATCTTCGCAGAGGCATAAAGCTTCAGTTCAGACAAAAGATTTGAGACAAAACCAAACTTGCAACTACTTGCATTGCGCCGTTCTGCAACGTTGTGAAACCTGCCAGTTTACACCAATACAATTAGATGAGACAGTGTATCATCTTCATAGGAACAACTCTTTGTACTTCCGTTCTAAGTTCTGGATTTCAGTTTTTTTTGTAGCTGGATATATCCTTTGTTTGTGTCTAAATATGAAGGTGGATCACATTAGTGATAGTCAGATGCTTGCTACGGTTGCATTTCTAGTGATAAAATGGCGATAAAAACGCTTCATTTCTCTGATTCACTGCTTTGTTCTAACGACACTCGCTCTCTACAGTCACTCTCTAGCTCGCTCGACCACGTTACCGTGCTCATGGGCGCTGGTTGAAGCTTCAGCCAAAAACTCGACCGGTTGAAAGTTTGTAACATAGATAAAAAATGTATTATGAGTCATTTTATTTCTATAGTTATGAAACAAGGATCATGCCATTTTGGCTAAATGGGGGTGCTCAAAGTCTTATTTTACATAGAACTACCTGTTTTCTCCCAATAAGTTAACATACAGCTTATTATGATTCCACAATCAGTCGACCATCGGCAAGACTTGACAATTCTGATTGGACAATGTAAATTCTTAGTCGGGAGACACACAACATTTTTTAATGCCGTAAAAAAACTAGAGCTAGCACAACTCTACACCTCCATCCTCTACCTCAGCTGCCACTTCACCATGCTACATCACCACCTTACCCAACCAACACGTAGCACTGAGCCCTCCCTTCTCCTTCATCCCCCCTCCAGTTCAGCCCCCACTTTTCTTCTTAGCACCCCTCGCTTCCCCACCGAATCCATCTTCTTCTCTGCTCGGGCTCACATCCAGAGCGGCGGAGCCCTGATGGAGGTCAGCCTGGTCTCTTTCTGCCGTGAGAGACAACAGGGGGAGGAAGGCAAGGTGAACTGCTCTCAACGGCTATCACTGAGCTGTATGGTGGGTGAGTAGGACGAAGGGAGAGAGAGAGAGAGAGAGAGAAAGGAGGACGACAGTGCGATCGAGGTAGAGCGAGGACAGGAGGGTAGAAGCAGAGCGAGCGAGGGAGAGGGAGGGAGAGAGAGGGAGAGAGAGAAAGTGGTCCAGCGCTCACAGCTCACATCGCTGGCTGGCTGGCACACTGTTGTCGAATGAGCTGTCTACCCACGGGGCTGGGAAACGGCAGCTTGTGACAAGCTGGGGAAAGGGGAACATGAATGTAATGCGTACCTTGCCTCGCTTGCTTTCAGATACCGGCCAGAAGAAGACTCCAGAGAAGAAGGATGGGAGGCGCATGTCGTTCCAGAAACCTAAAGGGACCGTTAAATATTCTGTGAGTAGCGCAAAAGCAACACTTTTCTGTGTTAATGTTGTTATGTGTGTTTGATGCTTTTCTGCTCACATGCTGCTTCTTATGCGTGTGTGTCTGCTGCTGCTGCTGGTTTCTGTAGCTCTGAGTAGGTCTGGTAATATTCTAGCTTTAGCTGTTGTTGTTGTCTGTTGTGAAGGCATCGTGTCCAACCATGCTTGGTAGCTCATTAGTGAGTGGGGAGAAGTATTTTGTAGATTTTGCCAGTGTAACACGTGTACCTCATTCTCCAAATGTTGTGCGTGTGTGCGCATGTACACAGACACAATGTGCTGTATCTTCTGTGTCCCGTGCAGCAACGGTCAGCTCCGTTTTGCATGTTGATATATAGAAAAGGATAGAGCGGAGTTGTAGCAGCTGTGTGCATTTCCTTCAGCAGGATCAGACCCGGACAGACAGGCTGTGTATTTGTTTTTCCATTTGTGCCACGTATTGGAGAGCATTCCACCACAGAGTTTTGCTGTGCTCGCGTATGACCTTCCAACTGCGTTGTCATTTCTATTGATTTAGCTGTTGTGTAGGAGAAGGGGAGGAGAGAAGAGGGAGAGGGGGAGAGCGAGAGAGGGCTCTGGTTCCCTGGCGTGAGCTGAAAATGGAGCCTGTCTCTGCTTTGCCTGGTTGTGTTCTTCAAATGACCCTCAAATCCCGCTGCAGTCTGACTGCTTTTCCTTGCCGCTCTCGCCGTGGCAACGGCAAGGAGTGGGATTGCTGTGGCTCTGCTCCGGCAGTCTGCCTGTCTGCTGACGAGAGAGGAAGAGATGATGTGAAGAAAGAGAGAGGAAAGGAAAGGGAAGGAAGCGAGTGAGAGCAGGGTCTCTCACTGACACTCCACTCTCTTCACCCAAACTCCAGCTCCAGAAGCCGCTTCACTGTAGCTTTCACTTGGATCGCCTCCCTTTCCCCCATCTCACCAACACCTTAGCAACAGAGACACCAGCTCCACCTCTACCTCCTTCCCAACCTGTCTGTCATCCAAGGCCTGCTGATTGACAAGGCCCTTGTTTATCTTCCAGGGACTTGGAAGAACCAGAACTCCTCCTACAGGATATGTGTCAGCCAAAAGTGTCATGGCCCTGATATGACCTGAGAAATGTAGTGTTTAGAAAAAGGACCATATCTCAATCGCACAGCATACCAGTCTTGTTCTTGTCAGCCATCACTATCTCTTCCTCTTTCCTCCTTATTCTCCCCCACCACTAGTTTGTTATTTGTGTGACGGATGGATGCTGCAGCGCCACGTAGAGACAAGACTCTGGGCTGCGGAGAATGATTAAGGCGATGTGACCAAGCCTTCCGTACACTGTCAGAGACACATGGTTGCCACTGTCCCAGTGATTGAGAAGTGGCTTTATCTTAAACTCATCTCCCATGCCGGAGATGGCCAGTGATGTTTCCTTATTTCGCTTGCCAGCAGATGCGGTTTTAATCTACCGCCCGGCGGCCACAGGAAAAAGGAGGGTTTCCTCTTATGCCACCTTATCAATTCAATCTCCCTCCCTCCCCCCTCTCCCCCATCAACCTCACACACAGGCTTCTTCCTTTTTCGTATTGAGAAATAACCTGAGCAGCTGCAACCCTGCCTAGACACTGATAACGCACGTCCATTCAGCCAAGTCCAGCTATTGGCTGACCTGTATCCAATTAAAAAAGTGTTTGAAGTCCGTGGGAACAATAGAGATAGATGAGGAGACAGAAGGACGCAGACAGAGAGAGGCAAAGAGCAGCACAGAGGTGAGCTGTTCGGGGGGGGTGGACGGTCAAAGTCAAACTAATTGAAGAACAGAGCGCCAGCCACACATATTTATCTCCAGACACACCAACTTTGTCACACCACAGACATAGATGCTCCAGTTGGGATGCTGTTTTGGATCCACAGCATGTCTTGACTAACAAATAACTACGGAAAGGTTTAAAAACAAATTTGCTTTGTTCAACTTGGTAGTTTCACAGCTTTAGAAACTAAGGGGAAATGCACATTTTTCAGGCGATGGCTTGCAGAGACACATCAAAAAAACAATGGGAAATCTTATCATCACTCATATTTTTAGTTTTGTAGCTTTGGCCATGATTTCTATCTGGATCACTTTTTAATTCTCTAATAATTGTGAAACGGTGATAATTCCTCTGACAATAATCATAATATCAAAATCTCAAATCGTGACATCCATAGTTTAGGCACATTATTTTGTGGCAAAACCAAAAGCCCACCCAAATAATATTCCCTCACTACACAGGAAACCTTTGCACACAATGGTGGTACTTATAGTAGATTGAACCAGGAAGTTGGTCTCTAAACCATAATGGATGTTTACAACAAACAATTTGGGGAGTGACACTGTTTGCCTTAATTTTCTTCCAGATATATTAGGATAATGTGAAGGGTTTGTTTAATACCTGATCAGGGCATCATAGTGGCCCACTTATTCTAAGACACTGACAATGTAATGACAGCATCCCCTGATCCACTATTCTTTTCCTGTCACCTTTCTACTGCTTGCTAGCAAATACAGGCCTACAGTATATGTCCCTAAATAATAGTCTGGTCGTTTTTCTAACCAATAGAAGACATGGCCAAAACTACACCGATAACCTCTACTTTGTGATAAAGTGGAGTTATTCCTTAAGTTGAGTCGTTATTTTTGGCCTGGGCCGCCCTACACACACTCTGTCTCAGTCTGTTGCAGTGCTCTCAGCAGAACTGGCACGGCAAAGCTCTCATTACATTTTGTATAGTAACACTAGAGAGCAGTTTTATGGGAAAGGCTGTCTCGATTCCAGTTTGTAGGCCAGCAAAGAAAGAAGGAGGTTGTCAGCATTCATGGTGTTGTCATTCTGGCCAACAACATGATCAGTCATGATCAGCTGCATGTGTTCCCGTGGGTTGTAGGAAAACATTGGTCATGGTCCTCACTCATTAAATAAATGCGTGCTCATTTTTTCAACATGTGGGTTGGGCTATCAACTATCACATGATGATGATTACATTTCGTATTGGATGGATTACTAAGACATTTTGAACACACAATTTTACATTTTTATGACACTCCCATCAACCTCAGCTTTACTTTGTCTAAGTAATAAATAGCAAACCTTGGTGAACATGGCAAATGGCCTTACTAAACATCAACTGCTGTGGCCAAGTACAGCTTAACAATTCTGCTAAAGAACTACTGTATATGAAATAGAGTTTGATCCAGATGTGAAGAGCCAACAGTCTGCAGGCTAAATGGATTTCTGCTGGGCTTAAAGGAAGTCCTGTGGGCTTTAGAGGACTTGCGGACATTTGATGAGTCATACGCTAAGCGGCAGGTGTGTGTGCATGTTCACAAAGAGAGACACACACATCGGCGACAATCTTAACTCTGCACCCTCCTGACAATCAGTCACTCTGATTGCATTATTCACCACTGGGTAGGCGAGGAGATCCCAGTGTTTCAGCTCTTTCACAGCTCCCTGTTTGAGAGTAGAACAAGTCAAAGGGTGATGGAGAACTGAGGGGATTGGAAGGGTATGTGGTTGTCAGCGTTAAAAAGGATGGAGGAGGGGATAAAGAGGAATGCACATGGAATGCATCTATTTACAATAGAGACAGCAACTAAGACAACACCCAGATGTCAGCATTTCACTCTGTTCCCTTTTTGTCAAAGCATTCTTATATGAACTATTGCTCCGGTGCCACCTTCATGTTGGAGCCTGTGATTCCTGTTAGTTAACCAGAGGGAAATGCTTAAGAGCCAAAACATTGTTTTCAGTTGTCTTTTCATTAATCATTGATCATTCCAATCCTTCATTACTTGTTTTTATTTTAACACATTGTGTTAACAAGCGAGGGGACCTCTCTGGTCAAATCAGCCCTTAGCCGGAGAGTTTGAGCCAGAGCATACTTTTGTAACAGTGACCCTTTTAAAACATCAAAAGCCCATCACTACAACCTTCCTGGGCCCAATTGTCCACATAAAGCCAAGGGCAGTATCAATGCTGTTAGTAGGCTTCTCATTTTCAGATTTGACAAACCATAATACTTTGTTAGTTAGCCAAGCCACAAAATGACTTGGCTGTTAATCCCACTTTTAAATGTGATGATTAGAGTAATGAAAAGGTACATTTAAGTTTCCCAATGATGTAGCTATTAACACGTAATATAAACTACAGTAACTTGACTTGGCTTCTGTAGATACAGATGAACTTGGAAGTTCCATGGCACACCATTATAGCCCGGATGGAATGAGAATACTTTCTAACCCTGTTTTTAAATCCATATGATTTCATGAATTCTTAAGATTCTTGTTTCTTAAAGAAACAAAATGTGTTCCATGTCTATCAGTTACCCTGTCATTTTAATGTTATTTTGCAGCACTCACCATGTGTACATTGTATTGTTTATTGTCCCTCCCAATAGAAAATTACATTGACCCTCTCCCACAAAACCCTGGCTCAAATACGGCCTAAGCTTTGGCATTTCAAAGTTTAAATAGTGCATCTCTTTTGGCTTTGCTGCTTCTTGCGTGTCATTAGATCCCTGCATATGTGTTGGTAGATCAGCGGGAAATCTACCAAAGCCTGAAGCAGGAGGTCATCACCTGTCACAAGGAGGAAGAGTGAAACAGACAACTTGTTCTGTGCCCCATTGAAATGGACAGAATGATGTGACTTTCTCCTCCGTCACTTATAGAGAGTCTAAATATAGTTCTGCAAATGATCAGCTAGGCTGTGGTCGCACACAATAAACATGCCATTAGGGTAGTAACGACAAAGTTGCTATGGCAACTGTAATGCTAAAGCTGAGCTTCATCCTTCATTATAAAATGAGAAACGATAGCTGCTTTAATATGGCATTATGGGTGATTACACCTGTACACCGTAGAGTTTTATCTCCAGGTTGATGACGACACAGTCGATTTATTGTGATGATTATGGTTTGGAAAAAAGAAAACAATTTCATTAAGAATCAAAGGTGGTCTAAGTGCAGAAAATGGTCCTTACCTAAAACTGTGGATCAGCCAACAGCTGTCAACTGTTACCTTTTTAACAGATTTCTGCTTAATAATCCAACCAAGAATCTGTAGCTCTGCTTCTTATGTCCTTCGTTTGTCTTTTGCAGTTGCACTCATCGATTTGCACTCATGTTCCATACTTAAAGTTCCTACCAAGATGCCAGTGGACTCTTTAATGGAACTATTAGTCTTTGGCTGTCCAGCCGACTGCCCTTGTTGAATCTGTGTGTTCTCTCCTGTTCAACAAGAGTGACCATTAGCTAGATGTCAGTCACTCTCAAGATGGCTGTCACGGCCTTCCTCTACCCTTCTGCTCAGAAGGACAGATGTCGCCCTAACGGGAAGAGGCTTAATTATTCATCCCCAGTTTCAGATGAATAATGGGTATTATTGATCTGGAGGATGGGAACATAGGGTGTACCTCTCATTAGTGGCTATGATCCTGATTGTGATTACTCTCTAGTTTCCTTTTCCTCCCTCCCTCCCTCCCTCCCTCGTTCTGCTGTCATTGTGTCAATATCAGGTCTTTATCAGTGGGTCGCATTTGCATGTCCCCTCTCCTCTGCCACTTAATATAGTTAGAGATAGCTCCACTTACAGTACAATCAATGGCTGCATCTTTTATCAGTGTTATTAGGTCGAAGACTTTAACGGGTTAAGGGGTCTTCTCTTAAGAAAATGTGACGTTATTCTATAAAAAATGCAATTTTACACATCATGTTGGACTAATTGCACGTCCCCTCTCCTCTGCCACTTAATTGAGTTAGAGATAACTCCTCCTACAGTACGATCAGTGGCTGCATCTCTTAGCATCTCTAGGTTTGTCGAAGACTTAGGTGAACATAGAAGAAGTCCACTGGGGACTGATTACAATTATTAGATCTGAGAAAAGTCTTTGTTTTCTTTTGATGATTTTACATTCATTCGGCCTGGGTGCTGCACCAAAACCTTATAATGGCAGGGAAAACCTTGTTATAGGTTGGTGGAGTTGCATGTACTGTACGTGTATGTGTCATCTTAGTGATCCCTTGGTAGTTCTGTGACGTAAAACGCTGCTTGTGCTGTGAACGTCACTTTCCTATGTAGATGTAGTGATTCATTAAGCTTTAAAGGCAAACTGGAATCAGACTATAATTACACCACTTTTAGTGCCAAGATCAGCCCACCACCTGGCTTTGCCAATGTTTACTTCATTGAACATTAGATATTTTTATCCATATTGATTGGCTGCGATCCTGAAACAAAGAACTACCAGAGCAGCTATTTGATGCAAGAGCCAGTAGCTGTCATTAAGTCAGGGTAAGCTTTAAAATATCTATGTTTGAGAGCAAAAGGCAGAGGATTTGTCAATATATGTCTAATAGGTGACCCTATATTGCACAATGCTGAAGAAGTACCATATAAAAACAGTTGTTTTAGCAGCTGTAAATGTCCTGTAGACCTGAATGTCCTGCAGGTCAGCTTTGTGCTGAGCAACAGAGGAGCTATAAAGCTAAAAATAAATAGTTCATGGAGGAGACGGTAGCTAATAGCACCTAGGGAGAATCGATGCCCTGTGCTGAAGCTGCCTGGAAGAAAGGCTCTGACGCTATACGAGACCCGCTCATTATTAACTCCTTCTGTTCAAAAAGGAGAACTCCTGTCGTCTCCTAAAACAAGACTTAATACAATTTTAAATCATTTTCCAGTCATTAACACTTACAGTATGGCTTCATAGAGCTGATTAGATGACAAATCGTCAGGGACCTTAAAGGCCCAGTGTGTAACGTGTTTAGTTGTTTGTTATCAAATTCGGTGTTGCCCGTTCACAAACGTATTCCTATTGGCTTGAAATTTACATTTCAATATTCATGAACTGGGGTAGACTCTCCATATTCATGCACCATCTTTTGTGCTGCTAATCTAATAAGGGGAATCAAGGCTTCCCTGCCCCGGCTAGTTTATAGAAGGAAACATGGAGGACCACACGTACCATAACTCAGAAAATACCATTCGATGGCTTTTAGTTCAGCTTTTACACTTCGTTACTACTTACATCTTCGTTACTTACATCGTTATATTGTTTTCATCCAATTTTTGTTTTACTGACTAACTAACAATGTTAAAACATCATAATTATAACATTCAAAGAGTTATTTTTCAATTGCACAATTTAACAGTTTATTATTTACAATTTACATCATAACAATGTAAACCCTGCCACACTGGATTTGTTTTCGGAATCTGCTCTGCCATTTCTTTAAAAATAATAAAGAAAAACACAGATCAGTGTCAATTCTGCAATCATCTTCCATTCATATCACCCAAATGATGTGTGCAATGTGCATCATATGGACGGGTGCACTGTATATGGTTAACTGTGCGAGGGTAAAAAGCTTTCATCCACATCTATGACACAGCCCTGATTGCATTGATTGAAGCATAGCTTGAGATATAATCAGGTCATCACAAATTGCCCTTTGTCAATACATTTAAAATAATTTCAGAAAACAATAAACCTGAAAAGTAGGCATGGAAATAAAGTTCTTGATTTGTAATTTAAGACTGCCATGATGCTAGTGGTGGAGGAGAAGTGGAGGGAAGTGTATTGTCTGCATGTGAACTGCTGCGTCTCCAGCAACACAGAGTGGCCTGTGGTCTGTAAGTAATGCCGGGAAAAAACTATCGGTGAACGCAGCAGCCGCGTATCGGCCAATGCTGATACACGTAAAAACCCTATATATTTGCTATCCAATAAAATCGGTCTATCACTAATTACAACCACTAATACTCAATGCTAGAGTATTACGACCATGTATGCTCAAGTCTCTCTTGGTATAGTAAACAGTGATAGTTCCCAGCAGACAAGTGATCCCAGCAAAATATAACGTCAAAAGACATTGAGGTGTCCTCTTCCCTGTTGTTTAATGAATATAAAGTGCATGATATTGATCCAGTAGAGTGGGACCATAATTTGGGAAGATTATACAATTATGAAACCTAATAAACACTAACTAAAGCCTAATAACCGCCAATGCCAAATAAAATACACGTGCATGTAGGAGTAACATACATGATCCTTTATTGTTAAAGGATTCATAAAAACGCATAAATCAAATAAAATGAATGGCAGAATTGTCAAAGAATATATTAATTACTTTACACACTTTTATATAAGACTTTATATTTTGCCCTCATCACTGACTTGATCAGCCATTATTTTATAAACTCAACAACTGCATTAATATATTTATCAAATCTTTAACAATATGAAAAACTGTCTTCATACACACAATATACAGTAACCATAACAATGACTGTTACATGAATAATTATATACATAATAATGGTCACAATGTTGACCATTGAAATGCCAATGAAAAGGCGCCAGGATTTATCAAACCTGGCTGCTGCTGCTCTGGAGTAGGTTAACTGTACAGAATAAATCTCCACGGTAACATATGTGCCTCTGCTTTCATGAAACTGTGTCATGGCTAAATTCAGCCAGGATAACTGCGTAGTTCCGGCTTAATCCGCAATCTAGGTTTTGTAAAAAAGCTTGCCGTTTCAGAAACCAGGATATGATGTCCACACCCAGGAAATAGTCACTGAAAAGGCAATATTGTGGTTGTCTCATTGAAAATGCATCCTGATGGTATTCACATGTCCGAAATGACTGGAATTTGGCATCTGATCACTTAACTTTGTGTATTTCTACATCTTTGACATGTTGCTATGTATATCACACACAGACTGGTCTGTAATAACGTTCATTTCTAAACCTGACAGCCATGAGCTTTGGCCACGTCTTCACTGCCCTGGTTGCTGTGCAACCTCCATTTAATTTAATCGTAACTTTGATCAAATTATTAAATTAAATCTGGCCTGATGAACAAGCAGTGAAGATATAAGGGTATCAAATAGCATTTTAAAATATGAAGGATGCCTTCTAATTTGATTTGTTTCTAAGAACTGATCAAATTAACATTTAATCTAGCAGGACAATTTAATCATCTCTACAAACTGCTGTTATTGTGTATCTCCACTTTGACCCTTCAAGGAGATCTGTCTGTGAACAGGGCAAAAATAGACATCTGGATTAACAGGCAGTCTGTGTAAAGCATTGGCATTTTTTCCTTGTCACTTGCTACACTAACTGATGAATAATTAGGTTTTGCAAAGGGCTGTAGTCAACCAAAGAAAATCTTGGTTGACTGAAATTTTACCTCTAATTTTTTGCCTCTAGATTAACTAAATCGGCCACAGAGCAACTTCAGTCTACCTGGTGGTGTTGTGTGTTCACCAAAGCGTTTTTCCCTGCGTAAGTTAAAGGAGTATTCAGGTTGATTCCAACACAGATCTGTAGTTTGTAAATTTCGAGGTCTGTCAGTAGAGAGAAAAACGAAACCAATCGGTGCTGCCTACCTGCCTATCCTCCTGCACCCAACAGGCTTAAACAGGACAACTTTTAAACCTGTTTTTAGCCTGTATGTTTTTAACATGCTCAAAATGTCATTAAAAGTGCCTACCCATGTGCAGTGATTCCTTCCGAGTGAACATAGTGAATATGACTGCAGTTAATGTGACAGAAATGAAGTTGTGTTAATTCAGCTGGGTTTAGTTCGTTGAGACAGCTTAGGGACCGTCTACAAGCTACAACACAAAAAAGAGATAAAACAAAAATATGTAGGCTATCAATTTAATGATTAAAGAAGGTAGTGTTTCCAAACTTACCTCAACTTGTCTCCTGCTAGTTGTATTACAGCACTTACTTTTTTAAAATATGCATATGCTTATTTTTGAAAATATGTTTGTTTCTCTTTTCGGTGTTTTTTGTAGTTTGTAGACAAAGCACTCCTTGCAGTATCAACACAGGAACTAAACACAGCTCAATCAGTACACCTTTCATGCATTTCTTTCACATCTACAGCAGTCGGATTCCCTGTGTTCACTCAGAAGGAATCACTGCACATGGGGGGCACTTTTAATGACAATTTGAACATGTTAAGAGGCTAAAAACAGGTTTAAAACTTGCCCTGTTAAAGCCTGTTGGGTGGTAACTCTAGCAGGAGGTGAACACAGTGTAGACAGCACCGATTGGTTTAATTTTTCTCTCTACTGACAGCACTTCAAATTTAGAAACAACAGAGCGACGTGTTGGAATCGACCGGAATTCTCCTTTAATGTTCTGTTGCGTATTTCTACCCTGCAAACACCACCAGCATGGCGAGGCACTGAGCGTCTATTCTGCAATGAGCCCTGCACGTTTGGAGTTTTCTGCTTGTCGCTGAGAGTTGAGAAATGTTAATGTTAGAAAAGTTATGGGTAAAAGACTGTGGTTGTCACTGTCACTTGATAGGTGGGACCATACCAGAAAGACTACTTCTGCGGATATTCAGTATCATAGAAACCACACTCAATCAAGCATCCAGGACGTTTTCGGAAGAGCCAACCCAAACTTTTAAGTTACCAGCTAGCGTTAGCTAGCTAGCTTTGTTGGCAGAACGCCGAACAGGACATTTTTAGGCGACACTTGATGAAGTGTAAACACACAGTGCAACCGTTAGCATTGCTAAGCCTCTGTTCTGATTGACAGGTCGGCACGTAGCCATGCCCTAAAGCATCCGCTGCTTTATCATCAATTGTAAAATAAATGGGACCATAATTTACAAAATGAACATCATGCTGTAATGAGGAAGATGTTAAACTAGCGCCTGAGGCCATAAACTTGTTAGGAAAATGTTTACTTATATAAATCAAGCAATAAATCAAGAGTTATTTTGTTTTTAGTCCACATAGTATAATTGTCAGGGAAAGTCTAAAGGTTTGCATTTGGTCTTCACCTCAGTTTAATCTGGTAACATCCATTTGCAACCAGTTACCTGTCTAAGTAGTCAATCTCCACCCATCCCATCATCATCTGCAGTGTACTTCTGCTTACTGTGAAACTACTATCTCCGTCAACCCTGCACAGCATACCCACCCAGTCCATACTGCACAATGCATCCCTGCTCTGCCTTGTTCATTGTTGTCCACAAAAATGTCTGACTTTGCTGAGTCATGGAGACTGGATCCCAGCAGTGTGACTGACCTCAGCTCTGATTAATGTTCCCCCAGTGGGTAGGGCATCCAAGTCTAGTGTAGTCAACAATCTGGGCCTTGGTTTAGCACTGAGCACACTCTCAGCCCAGTGTTGCCAATTCGAGTAGTCTTTATATTCCCGGCTAAATTAAAGGGACACAAAGAAATATGTAAGTAATAACTTATTAAGACAGGACTGCTGATCAATAACAATGACTCAACAAACAATGACCCCCCCCCACCCAACAGTGGATGATGGTGCTTCAAGCAACATGTCGAATGTCAAGCAGACATTTCACCTCCAAAACTTAGAGAGCTGTACTCTCTAAGTTGTCACAGCAATATTACTGTCACTCTGCTTTCATGGTGATTAGTCTATTACTAGCTATTTCGGCTGGATTTTAGCCTTCATTAGCTATTTATTTTATATTTTTAACATATGATTGTACGCTCATGAAGGGTTTTTTCTCTGAGACGTTTCCTCTAGTTGCCTGGAGTGGGCTTGCTTCAGACAAAGCCTCATTGGGGATGGGTGTTTAATCATTAAAAATGACACCTATATATAGTACCATTGGCATGGACTAACATTGTGCTGAATTAGATTTAAAGAAGATTTGTACCAGATTCAAATAAACTCAGCCAGCATGCCTAAAGAGTTTTCTGCAGGGTTTTTACATGTTTGAATGTCAAGCGTTCCTTCTTCTTGCTGGAAATGCACCAGCAGTGTTTTCCCCCATGACTGAGAGGAAACCTACTACATATTTGTTTTCAAATTCAAAGACGGATTTCTCTACAATTTAAAATCTGTGTTGTTTAGGTACTACATGTTTGTTCAACAGAAACATGTCACCGGACGTTGTCAAGCCTATCTCAGTCCTAACCTGGCTTCATTTCACCACAACCCAGTCCACAGCTACATTGTCCTGTCCCCAGTCTTGGCCCCCGTCTCCAAAGCCCTGCTATGTCCCATCATCAGTAGATGCTCAAGCTAACAAGCTAAATAGCACACATACAAATATTTGTAAATTTTTGTCTTTGAGCCTTAATTCTTCGGGATGATGCCATACGGCATACGCTTGTTCTTGCTAACTTTATATATGTCAAATATTAGAACTCTGTTTCAAATCCAATATTAGTCCATGCAAACTTACTCTCAATGTTTCTGAGTTTACTAAAGAGATAAAATGTCTCTCGATATGCTGTCCGACACCCATGTAATACAGCGAAAAAAGGCTATAGCTTCTAATTTTTCACTTCACATTGACTTTCAGTTGCTACCTGGAGAGAAAACATTTTGTGTTTGGAGCATGAGTTAGTGCACGTCACTGTTAATGATATTAACTGTGAAAACATTCACTGGTTGCAAAAGGCTTCTACATTTTTTGGATTTTCTGCTCCCTCCCCTCGATGTTGTTATGTGTTGACTTACCATGATCCTCTCATGTCATGTGTGACTAACTAGCAACCAATGATTCTGTGTAACTAATGTTCCAGTCTGTCTTGGTTTTCCTTTACTCAACTACCTGTGGATGACTGTGCTGTAACGCTGGTGCACGAATATCCTCCTGGAAACCATCTGTGTGCCTTGGTGTTTTTATAGGACTGTTTGCATGCACGCTCTCTCTCTCTCTCTCTCTCTCTCTCTCTCTCTCTCTCTTGCTCGCTCGCTCGCTCACACACACACACACACACACACACACGATAGATCCACATACAATGAGGCTGTCCCATGACTGAAAGAAAAAAACCTACAACACATAGTGCCATTATCCTGTCCTAATTATACATGGCTCAGAGTCATCCCTGCCTGCACATTTCTCACATACGCAGGCTCTTTCTGACATGGTTGTCGTCCTTATTTGGAAAGTAGAAACTCCCACTGGGCATTTAAGATGCTTAACTAGTTCAGACACCTGCAGCACGTCTCTGTTGTATGGATTTTAACTGGTGGGACAAGCTAGTGCACCTGTGTAAAACTGCAGGGTGCAGCAGCTGAGCGCAGGATGTTGCCGCTACAGCAGCCTGTAGCCGCTACAGCATCCTGTATTAAGGGGAACTATGCAGTTTTTTAGCTTAATTTACCTTAACTGAACAACTTTGAAGTCATTAGAATGGTAATATGACTTTGAATGATGGTCGTCTCACTCCCCCCTTATCGCCTGTGAGCGGAAAAACCAGCCTTGCAACTTTTGGCCGCCGAGTTGCCGGCCTCAGTGTCAGGGAGTATCGCGTGATATCAGGTCATGGGATGTAACAAATTGCTTTACGGCACTGAAACGGCAGACTGACCAAGCAAGGAGTCAGACACAAGTAAACATAGGAGCTGCCAAATATCTGTTCATCTTATAGATGTGTGTGTGTGTGGGGGGGCTCTATAGAGAAACCTTAGCGCCCCTTCCAACCTCAGCTAACATGGAGTACTACCTCGTGTTCTGCTTGCTTGTAGATTGAATATGGTTCAGGATGATATGTTTTTATTCAATGTAATAAATTGTTTAGCTACTTAGTCCTAGAGTTCGTATGATTAGGAAATGTTTGGCTTTGTTCTTTAGGTACCGTATACTAGAACAAGCAAGACAGGTGTTTGATTTATACTTTGTCTTTTTAAACAGTATATTTTGCTAACATTAGCCTGCACTCTGAAATAGTAGCATCCAGGATATGCTTCCACACAGTGGGGAAATACCATGGTGGATGTGCTAGTCATGAGCAGGGTTTTTTATATCATTGGTGCTTTACCCCCACAAAGTAATATTGCATCAAATGTTCCTTGGCCTTGGAAGTAATGCTTGGTTACTACTGTAGATAGGAAGCTAGTTAGCCATGCATGCAACAATTACACCAATTAGAGCTCGGTATTGGTATGTGTACTCAAAACCTTTTTCAGGTATCTGCCAAAACAGTCTACAGCGGCTTGAGAAGGTTTACACACCCATGCTAAAGTTGATTAAAAACAGGAATAAAAAAACATCTTTTGGAAATTGATCTTAATGCCTTTTTGGAAAATCCAACCTTTTATGATACCCCCTTTTATAATAACCCCCCCCTATATCATCAGATAGGCATGGTTTTATTTCAATTAGCCTAGTAGCTGGTTTGATTTACATTGAGAGATGATTTTATGGAAAGTTCCCCATGCCTATCTCTATGTATGGTGAAGGGTATATGATGATGTGGGGGGGGGGCTATTTTAATTCCAGAGGCCAAGGGAACTTTTTCAGGATGCATAGTATCCTGATCCATGAAATAACTGGCCTTTACAAATAAAAATCAGCCTGCCTCTATGGGATTTTAACATAGGGGTGTGTATACTTATGCCCCCTGTATTTTAATAAAGAACATTTATTTATTTACATTACATTATTCATTCACTAAATGTTTTGAATTCAGACATTAAGATCAATTTCCAAAAGATATTTTTTTAATCTACTTTAGTCTGGGTGTGTAAACCTTCTCAAGCCACTGTATATCCTCGATGTTCCTCTTCCAGGATTGCCCCAGGAAATTCCGCCAGATGCAAGTTTTGAAGTAGAGAAATGAAGTAGAAAAAAAAATTGAATCAATCAAACAAAGTACTCTTTTGGTGTCGGTATCACTTCAAGGGTACTTGCAATTCTTTAAACAATACCCAGCCCTACTGACGATGGCAGCTTACGCTAGAACAGACCTACACACAGTATGATCCAGTTCTTACACTTTTCCTCTTGAGATTTTGCTCTTGGAAAGGTTGAAACATGAAGCTTGACACACCTGCTGTGCTGTGGGAAACTATGAAGTGCTTTTTGTTTTAACTAGACTTTTTTTTTTACTAAATTATTCATTAAAAAATTGACGGATCAATTCATAAAGAAAAGAATGAATTCATAGTTGTAGTCTTCATGCACATAAGAGTCTTTCTTGTTTAAAATTGGAGGGGAAAAAGTATATGTAGCTACCTGAGTGGTTCACAAGATAACACAAGACTGTTGCTGACATTCATGTCAGTTCATATTTCTGCCAGTAACAATACGTTGTGTGTGAATTCTAGCATAACATCTCAAAATCTAACGGGAAAACATTAAACATTAAAGTAATAATTTCACAGCTCTTGTTTTTCCACTTTTCTCTCTCTCTTTCTCTCTCTCTCTCCATCTCTCATTATCTGTGTTACATCTTCAGTTCTTCCCTGTACATCTTTTGTGGAAATGCCCTGAACAGAATCAGCAGTGTGATTTTTTTTGTGTGTGTGTGTCCTCTCTCTTGTTTTGTGGCCCAGGTGGAATCGCAGGACACGTTGAACAGCATTGCGCTCAAGTTTGACACCACACCCAACGAACTGGTTCAGCTGAACAAGCTGTTCTCCAGAGCAGTGGTGCCTGGCCAGGTGTGAACCGCCGTGCACGTCTTCACTGATACATTCAGCCGCATCACTTCATTCCCGTCCTTCAGCAACCTCAGGCCTACCATCTTCTCACAAACCGGTCAATCTCACAGTAGTTGCTGTCGACAGTCCATAATGCATTGGCAATGGTGTGTCACTAAACATTTTCCACAGTGAATGTGGGAGTCTAGGTGGAGGAATTGGACGTAGACGTTGTTTTGGGAACATCACATGCTGCATGTGTTTATCCTCCTAGGTCACATCCCTACAATCCGTATCCCCCCTTAATCAGCTACTAATTACAGTGCCAGTCGACCCATTAGGATGCAATTAATTGCAAAGAACCTATTTTGTTTCTAAATAAAGGTATAATTATATGTGTGAAGTCTCCCAAAAATGCTTTAGTTCTGACAATGTGACGCAAACTACCCATCTTTAGACTGCTAATCACACTGCCAGCTTCCCTGGATATTTATCTTTGTCTATTCTTTGTTTTCAGCAAAAGACCCAAAATTCTAATTTAGTTTTTCAATGGCGGAAAGCGACAAACAATCTAAAATGACATGACCCCCCCCCCCATCTCAGCTCTCAGCAAACAATGCTGAGTTGAGCAGCGTTTAAACAGCGGGGCGCGGTGGGAGCTTACTGAACCATCAGCTCTCCTCTCCTTCTTTGTCAACACAAGCTGCTAAATTCTTTAAACCTACAGCTGTACCTAGATTGATATTTCATCCTTTAACTTCCTGTACAGGCCAAAAATGAACATGATCTAATAAGAAAATTTAGTTTCAAATTTAAAGGCCTACTCTTTTTTCTAAGAATATACAATGTACAGGTTGTGCAGGAATGAACAAGTAGAAGTCTTCTCTTAGGACACTTTCATACATTTTGGGACATACTCATAGTTATATGAGAAGATTGATACCACTCTGATGCCTTTTATGCTGAATATGAAACTATGGTAGCCTGAATTAGCATAAAGACTGGAACAGGGCTCTGTAAACCACAACATATTTATTTTTTGGTTTCTGTACAGATTAAACAGACCGGTTATAACGTGTTAATTAGTAAGTTTTAAAAGTCCTGGTAAGAGTTTTGGACAGAGCTGTTTCACCCTGTCAACAGTTTTAATGCTAAGCTAACCGTGTTGTGGCTATAGCTTCATACTAAATGAGCAGCTGTGGGAGTGGTATTGCTCTCAGCATGAGCGTGAATAAGTATATTTTCCACAAAGGTCAAACTATTCCTTTATTGCAACCCATAGATGTACACATTCCATCAATATAGAAATACAGCTGGCACAATTAGTTCAATAATTAGTCAATCAACATTTTTATAAGCAAATAATTCCAAAATTGTACTCTGTGCCTGTCAGTGCCATGAGGCTATTCACGTGATTACATCTCATCTGCCTTGTAAAACGTGTGTGTGTGTGTGTGTGTGTGTGAGAGAGATTCTCTTATATTCTTCCCCTCTGCGTGCATGTGTGGTGTGTGCAATGCGTGTTTGCACAAAGGCAGTGCCTGTGTAAATACAGCCATGGATTCTGTTTGCAGGTTCTGTATGTTCCTGATCCCGAGTACGTCTCCAGTGTCGGAAGCTCCCCTTCCCTCAGTCCCATCAGCCCCCTGTCTCCCACCTCCTCAGAAGCTGATTTAGAGAAGGCAACGGTATGTTGACCACACCTCTGATCTGCACAACCTCACACACTCAAAAGTATGCTATCCTAACTGCTGTCATATTATTCACAGGTAAAAGCAAGAACTGTATGAACTATTTCAACAATATACTAAGAGAGGTAGATTGTAGAATTTTTATTAGAAAGTCACTAAGTACATGCAAAAGAAATGATTGGTCTTTTTTAACAGCTCAGTTACCATAGTAACTGACTCTGAGGTTAAGTTGCCTCTCTTTCTGAAACGTGCTGGAGTTACCCTTCTCTCTCAGGTTTGATACCTCCCTTTCTGAAACAGAACACCCAGAGTTCCCCTCATCTCAGGGTTAACAAAACAAGCAAATGGCCGCAGGGCGGGGTCAAACCTCAGCCCGCTGCGTCGAGGAGTAGACCTCTATATATGGGCACACACTACCAGGTGAGCTACCCAGGCGCCTTAGATGTTAAACTTTAACCAAGTTCTCCATTGCCAGTCCTGCAAAAAATAATTTTACGTAAGTAAAAGTATGTAAGCATCATCAGGAAAATGTACTTAAAGTATTTAAAGTAAAAGTACTCAACAAAAAAAATCAACACATTTTAGAAACTGGAAAGGTGTTCAATCAGCTAATGATTTCAGCTGTACTTGTAGGCCTGTATATTATTGGGTAGTTTAATTTGTAATAAGACATCACATTTTATAAACTACATGTGTTTTGTCCGCAAAAGTCTTTATTTGTAAAGTTACTAACTTAAGATGTCAGGTTAATGTAGTGTAAACAAAAATATGTCCCTTTGATACATTATAAAATGTGTCCGTTTCCATGAACGGACTAAAAAGAATGTGAAGTGAGGGTGCCTGGTAGAGCATGCACCCCATATGCACCCCATATACAGTCAGCCCTTGCCGCCGCGGGGGTAATTCCAACCTGCAGCCCTTTGCTGTATATCATTCCCCCTCTCTTTCCCACATTTCATGTCTAAACTGTCCTATCCAATAAAGACCTAAAAAAAAAATCATCTTTAAAAACAAAACAAAAAGTGAAGTGGAGTAGAATTAAAAAGCGGCATGGAAAAAGACTCAAATATCTTAAATGTGTACTTAAGTAAAGTAAATGAGTAAATGTACTTCGTTACATTCCAGCACTGGTCCTGTAGTAGAAATCAGACCATCTACGACAATGTTCAAACTTAGCTTAAACATGTAGCTAGGTAAGCTGCTCTAACATAGAACATTCTTTAGTTTCTATACCAAGAGTGTAGTTGTACAACAATGAGTAAATCAGGCATATATGGCACTGATTGATTGAAAAATACTCTAATGTCCTGTCACTCACTTCCTTTCTACATCTTGAATGTGAGTTATTTACTGCATTTCTTTAATACAGTTATTTAACTGATTGAATTTGCTTGTACTCTTAAAAATGAAATGTATTATATTGCTGTCTTAAGAAGGCAGCACAAACATGCAGTAATATACTATGTACTTTTATATATAATAATAATAATAATAATACATTTTATTTAACAGCGCCTTTCTCATCACTCAAGGTCGCTTTACAGACAAAAAAGCGAGATACAGGGAACAGAATAGTGAAAGGAGTTATAACAAAATAAAGCAAAACAAAACAAGGCTAAACAAAAATTACATGTATATGTATACAGTATGTCCAAAAAGACCTAGCCTTGTGGGCTTCATATTCACATTGGCCTATGGAGGGAGAAGCACATTAAAGCAACCTTTATGGAAAAACAGCTTGTGGTCCTTTTCAGTCATGACCCTGGCATGTTAAAGTTCTGGAGAATTTACGCAACACGGTGCATGTGTGAAATGGTCCAATAGAAAAAAATGGTTTCTGCTGATGCATGGCTCTTAATTAGTCTTAATTCCAAGCTGCTGGCAGCCATGTTAGTTTGGTTCATTATTGTAGTTTCTTTACATGAAGATGGAAATACATGGCATTTCCACATGTGGCCAGATGTATTTCTGACCACCGGGAGTATCTCAGAAGCGGAGTGTCTTGCTGCTACTAATGCTTATATATATAATACTTTTCAGAACAATTACGTGTTTATTAAACTAATAGCTACCTTTCACTCCAGGCACTCCTACTTAATTAAACTCCATGTCTTCTATTTGGCAATGGCTTAAATGTAACGGATGTTCATTATTATCAAAAAGTCACACACTAAAGCTTTAAGTGAAAATCAATGTATTGTCCCTTAAATTCCAGTGTCGCCTTGTAGTGGTGGGATTGGTTCCTTCTCTGATATAGGACCAAATATACATCACATTTTTTCCACTTGTCCCTGTTGTTTGTGTCCAAAGAGACCAGAGGTCTGGTGCAGTCAGCCGTACATACTGTCCATACTTCCTGTCCTCCCAGTGCTAAGACCAGCAGTGTATTAGCCAACTCCCTCAGGTACTGGGTCTGCAGCATCTGAATGAGCCAATCACAGAGCACTGCAGGAAGCCCAGTGGTCCCTTAAGAAACATGACTGTTTGCTGGTCTCCATGGAAACAGCAGTGTTGTTATGCCACTTTTGTGAGAAAATGGATACTGCTTTCTCCATCGCCATCACTGTCACTGCTGCTCCACTTGAGTTTAGCCACCCTCCCACCACAAGGGCTCCCCTTCTGTCTGCTCCCATCTCGGCCCGTTCATTTCTCCCCGGCTGCCAACAGAAAGGGGCCCGCTCATTTACAGCTTATCTATTTCGGTCATGCCTGCGAGAACAGGCGTATACTCCGTGGCTTTCAGCGGGTGAGGACCAGAGAGAAGGGGATGTGTTATTGTGGTGAAATTAAGCCTTTAAAAGTGACGCCGTGTCTGATATTTAGGGCAAATAATGAACGGAGCAGCTCGCTTTCCCAGACAAGCAGCCAGGCAGCAATTATTCCAGGCAGAGGAAGTGTACTTGGAAGGCAGACGGGAGGGGAACATTACCTCACTTGATGTGCCAACTGTGTAGGTGTTTGTGTGTGTGTTTGTGTGTGTGTGTGTGTGTGTGTGCCTGACATTTCTATCACATTCTTTTCCTGTGTGTGTGCAAGCAAGCATCCAGGTGCTGTTTGATTTTTAAACCAAAGGAAGGACCCTAATAACTCACTCTGCTTCTTTATTTTTATTTTCTCAGAATCCCCGGCATCTTTTAATTACAAGCCAATTTTGGTGCTCTGCACACACGCCTCAATGAGGATATTATCTAAATAAATGGTTCTGGGAGGTGAATGGTAATAGCCTTGCAAGCAGTATATAGCTAGTGTAACCCTGATGAAGATGAGTGCTCCGAAGAGAGACTCCTTTCAGATGCTTCTCTTTTACTTCTGGATATAAAAAAGAGTTCTAGCAGCAGATGTTTCAAACGCCTATTAGATGTTCCAGCAGCCTTTCAAAAAGCCTTGACATGTTTTGTCACTGCAGAATTTTGATTTTGTGTGTGTCTATTCATTTAAATAAAAAGTGAAATCATATGTATTTGGCATTTTTATTGATGCCCTGCAGTTGCATGCTGCAGTTTTCCATCATAAAAAAATACGATGAACCCATGAAAACAGGTAGTTAACATGGTGAAGAGGAGAACTTTTCAAAAGAAAAGCACACAAATTAAAAAACAAAATTATCTTTCAGATTGGTAAAGGCATAGCAGCACATGTGCTGAGCCATAAAGTTAGGAATCTGACTCTGTAATGTCAATTACACAATATTTAGCTTAGGTTTGCTAAAGATGCTACTTGTCATACCACACAAAGTAAGATAGAAGCAACAAAACCCCTGAGCCTAATGAATTGTGTAAGAGTGGGTTTCTTTGTTTGTTAAAAGAAGAATGTGTTAGTTTTTCTTGCAAAGGTTACATAGTCTCACTTTAAAGGGCCACCAGCAGAATTACATTGTGCCTCCGGAAAGATGCCGTGGGGTTTTCCTTTTGGAAGAGTTTGACCTATTTAACATCTTAAATTGGATTAAGCACTGCCTAGCATTTATGGAGCATTTGTGTTCTTACATATTACTGTGTCATCCCAGGGGTCTTTATATATTATTTTACGCGGGTCTTTTTCCCATCCTTAAATGTATTGAAGGAAGAGTTTTTGCTGTTAAAGATAGACTTCAAACAAACATCCAGTTTGTCAACTTCTGAACGGGCAAATTTAGACGGGTGCATAATGGTTTACTTGAAGATGAGTTATGAGTAGAGACGTTTTTTTCTGTAGTTTCTGTAAACTATTTCCTTAGTGAATACCCTTCAGTTTCCATTGTGATAAGGTAGAAGGGAAAAGGGAGGTTATCACATCAAAAGACTATAGAGTATCAATTGCCAACTATGACTCCATCATATGCTTTGATGCACTTGTTATACAATGTTGCCAATGCTTCAGTTAGCAAGGTACAAGGGTTTTGACCGTCCAGCCATGTTGTTGAGTGTTTCTGGGACGGAGCTGAAGGCCAGATAAGGCAGCTCTGAAGTGTCTTTGTGCACTCGGTTTGCCTGCTGGCCTGCTGGTACTGGCAGCAAAAAGTAACACATCTTGCAGGCATGGATCATTGGCTGGATGACTGTGTGTGTGTCTGTGGGGGGGGGGGCGGTCTTGCTGCCGTTGGATTATTTGGCAGCCACCGGCTCGCTGGCATACTTGCTCTCTGGTCATCTGTGTGGGCAGGCACGTCCTCTTTGTGCTATCCAGACCTTCCTCATGTCACTCACACGCACACACACACACACTTACTCCCCGTGGTGGCGCAGCTACTACTGTGACCTTCTCTGTCTCTTCCTCTTTTGGCACCTGATTTGCCTCCCCTCCTTCCTTCCTTCCTCTCTTCCACTGGGGGTGTGAGCTAATATTAGGAATGGAGGAAGTAGAACCGGTTTATATTACCTAAATATCTGTTACCACATTGCTACATTTAGGATGATGTTACTCAAGGTTTCATCTTCTCAAATCCAGCACCAACTAAGCCTACTATGTTTTAGTGAGAATATTGTGGTTAGGGCTGGGCAACATATGCATATTATATCGATATATGAGGCTAGATATTGTCTTAAATTTTGGATATCGTAATATGACGTAAAAAGTGTTATCTTTTCCTGGTTTTACAGGCTCCATTACAATAAAGTCATGTAATTTTTAGCTGTTCTGTTGTTTACCCACTTAGTCATTATATCCACATTACTGATGGTTATTTATCAAAAATGTAGTCAGCACCAGTGATATTTGATTTCCTCTGCCAGCTCTAATTGTAGTTAATTGTAGCTTTTATTTGTTTTTTTAATAATAATAATAAATTTTGTTTGTAATGCACTTTACATTTAAACAAATCTTAAAGTGGTACAGGTAAGATCATAAAAGCAAGGTAAAAAACATCAGTGTAAAATATCTATAAATAGTTCAACGACATTTTTGTGCAAGGTTAAAACTCATAAGTTCTGCTAAAAAGAAATGTTTTTAGTCCTTTTTTAAAAGTCTCAAAAGTCTGTGGTGCCCTTAGATGGTCAGGGGGGGGCATTCCAAGTCCGAGGAGCGGCAGAGCAGAATGCTCGATCACCCATGGTGCTGAGCTTAGTTCTGGGGAGTAGGAGGCGGTTGGAGTTTTTTGTGCGGAGGGATTGTGTTGTAGTGTGAGGGTTGAGTAGTTCTTTCAGGTAGGGTGGGGGGCATTTCCATAGATGCACTGGTGGGTGAGAATTGAGACCTTATATTCAATCCTAGCAGAAACGAGAAGCCAGTGAAGTGAGTGGAGAATGGGTGTGATGTGGTCGTACTTTCGCACTCTCATCAGTTTTAGGTCCCCAACCATTGTCTGCTCCCTCTTGCAGAAGACAACCATGTCCAGAAGGTGGAGCTATGGATTGATTTTTGATTACACCATGTGTCACTGACAGGTCAAAGCCGGGTGGCACCTGCAGACTTCCTCTCTATGTATAAATATGTATTATTACATAGAGATGAAAGCAACTAATATACTAAACATTTAAAAAAGAATGTTTCTCTATGTATAAAATAATGACAAAGTACAGGTTCTGGTATCTTTATATATCTGTATTACTACAGAATGTCTCTTATTGACATATTACCTTTCATATTTCCAATATGTCCCACTGTCCTCTACCACGCTATGTTCTGGACATAAGCCCTATTTTACAGGAGCCTCAGTCTTTTTCTAGATTTATTTCTTCTCTTGTTTCAATGGAGAGAAATATTGGTTGGAAACTAAAAGAAACTAAAAAGATTTCTGTAGCCCCACCACAGCTGTCATCTCACACCTTTACAGCCATCTCCTGTCCCCCCTGTCAGCCCCCCTCACAGCTTCCTGTGGAGTAGATTACCGCGATGCTGAGCTCTATCCACCTTCACAAAACCCTCAGAGAATAGCTCCTGGTGGCCCCGTTGGGCCTTATTTTGCCCAGCACCCCTCCATTGCAACGTTCCCCCACCCCCCAGCAGCTCTTTCATCTTTGGATATTCTGTGCTGCTGCCATCCAGCCTACTATGCTGCACTTTGCTCTTTCTCTCCCTTTGATGTCGCACACACTGAAGAAATCGTGTTTCCAAGACTAACTGGAACCTGGTCACGTCAGGACATTGACAAGTTGTGATTCACCTCAAATAAGGTCAAATAAAGTCTGTTAGTCTTTATTTTAGGATTTTTCAGGGAGGTTGTGTTAGTTCTTTGCCCTTTTTCTTTTCTACGACTGCTGTCTGTTACCTTACCTTTACTTACAGTACCTGCATGCTTTAGCAGTTTTAAAGAGCCCCTACTATGCTACATCCCCATAGTCTAGAGCGGACAAAAATACTGCCTCTACAACCCTCTTCCTACTAAACAGTGGAAGCTTGTTTCTGTATAACATAATATTCTTTTTGAACATCAAAGCATGTAAACCTATTCTAGTAGACCTTCTAGAAGTACAAATATGCAAAAAATCAGTATAGTAGGGGCTCTTTAATGTAAATTCTGTGTAAAGGTTAATATGAAGCATGATTAAGAGCAGTTGCGCATCATTCCTCACAGTGCTGCACTCCGTCACCAGCTGAGAAAATATTGGATGCTATGGAGGCCTGTGCAGGACAAACTCGGGTCCATACATCAAAGGATTTTGGTAGTTCAACGAAAGAAGCAGCCCGAAAAAGCAATAATCACTTAAAATATATGTGAGGTGGCTGTGGCAGGGTGAAGCTGTCTAACCTTCCGTACTGTAACACTTTATTGATCTGTTAGCAGTATGTGTGCCATTTCCATTTTATTTAATTTATTTACTAAAAAGGACAACGCACATTAATTAACATTTCTGTAAATGTGCCAGCATTAACCAACTTGCTAATTTTTAATTGTAGTCCTTTTGAGAAATGTTCTTAAACCGGAGTGACACAGAGTTCTCTTCAATAACTTTGACTTTTTGGTAAGAATCATTGTCCTCTTCTTATTTTTAAATATAGAAACACTTCCAGTGAGTGGACAGTGTTTCTGTGATTTTGGAGATACAGGATTTGAACCTGAGTTTGCAACTGGTGTTATTTCTTAAGATCTTAAGAGTGTACAGCAATGCTTTGATTTGATTTGCATGCTTATGTTAACATTTTGACATGCTCACAATGACAATAGTGTAGCTCAACAGTGTAATTCCATTTATTTTCTCCTTAAGGATTTTGATTATCAACTATAATGTCTAATCCATCCCAAGTAGACGACCCAGAGCCAGACGGTTGTGAATCAGACATTTCTGCTCCTGTAAAAGCTAGTTCATATGGAATCAACCTTATTTTAAAGGTTCCATGGCATGAAAATTCCACTTTATGAGGTTTTTTAACATTACTATGAGTTCCCCCAGCCTGCCTATGGTCCCCCAGTGGCTAGAAATGGTGATAGGTGTAAACCGAGTCCTGGGTATCCTGCTCTGCCTTTGAGAAAATGAAAGCTCAGATGGGCAGATCTGGAATCTTGCCCCTCATGAGGTCATAAGGGGCAAGGTTAACTCCCCTTTCTGCTTTGCCCACCCAGAGAATTTGGCCTCCCCATGAGAGAGAGACATCATGGCTTTCAAACTTGCAAAGTGGCAGTTGCCCCTCATTGTGGGACTGGCTTTAGTGGCTGTAATTCTGCACCAATGTTGAATTTTGGTCTATGGTCTATATAAAAGCATCCAAAGAGCATCTTGGGATCATGGAGAAATACTACACTACACTTTCATTCGCAGTCTCATGGAGAAATACTACACTACTCTGATTTGGTCCAACTTGCTGTTACGTTGGACATGGACACGTTTCACGTACACGCAAACGGCAAGAGCAAGCTAGTACCATTAAAGTCTATGATAGTTTCTGTACACAGTCTTTTTGTCTTTTTTAGCCGTTTTCAAAATTTTTTTTTTTTTGCGCCAAATCAAATGTTTTAAATGTTATGATCATGATAGCTGGTTGGCTTGGTACCAGACTTAAGTTTTTATATAAGCAACATTTGAAACATCAATGGAACAATTGAATGGAGTAAAACACTTCCAGAACCAAAGCCATTAAAAAAGTGGGTGGTCACTCATAGAAATATATATACCTACCTAAAGATACCGCATTTGCCGCTGCTGTTTATTAAAACAATACGTTGATGCGGCTGCCATATTAGGACAGATGGGACACGTCAAAAATGTCAAGGTAGTAACAGTACGCAGCTTTAAGCCATAATATAATTTACAGGTGGATATAAAAATGTAACCCCCGTACGGTTTACACAAAAAGGGAAATTATCTATACAGTAAATGTATTACTAATAAATGAAAAATACACAGTATCCGTATCAGGACAGTCACTTCACTTTATGCCAGCTTGAAAGAAGGATTAACATTACCTTCTTTTGATTTTAAATTAAACACGTTTGTATCATAAAATATTGTAAAACACCTTTTTCATCGGTAAAATGTTGTTCCATGTTGCTTAGTTTGGCATTTCTTTTTCATGAACAGCCAAAAGTCCCACAAAAGTCTGTCTTTATGGTCAAACGGGTCAGATGTCCGTCCCAAAATGATGCATCTCACAAGCCGAAGGCAGTATCTACGTCTATGGGTGGTCACCGTTGAGCTCTATGGCTGGTGCTGGAGGTTGGGTGTTTGGAGAGAGGAAAGCAGCCATAAGCAGCGTGTAGCAGGAAGGAGTAAGCAGCACCGGTAGTCACACAGGGACCACAGGGAAGAAAGACGAAGTGGCAGACCTGTGTGAGATATAATTGGATCAGGTGATGATTTGCTGATATAGCATGGCAGTGCAAGTTCTGTCTAAGGAGAACACCTAGGGTGGAGATGAGACATTTATGCGGCAATGATGATGACATCAGGTCCCATGCATGGGGTATGACCTGAAAATTAAACTACTGAGACAGTGAGCCAAGGTTTTTCTCCCCAACTTGACAGAAAGAGACAGATTGTCAGCTTCATTTTTGGGCATTTTTAGGCCTTTATTTTGATAGGACAGCTGAAGACATGAAATGGAAGCGACGGGGGGGAATGACATGCATCTAAGGGCCGCAAGTCGGAGCTAAACCCAGACCCGGTGCGTTGAGGCGTAAACCTCTATACAGTGCCTTGCGAAAGTATTCGGCCCCCTTAAACTTTTCAACCTTTTGACACATTTCAGGCTTCAAACATAAAGATATACAATTTTTATTTTTTGTGAAGAATCACCAACAAGTGGGACACAATTGTGAAGTGGAACGAAATCTATTGGATATTTTAAACTTTTTTAGCAAATAAAAAACTGAAAAGTGGTGCGTGCAAAATGATTGGGCCCCCTTGCGTTAATACTTTGTAGAGCCACCTTTTGCTGCGATTACAGCTGCAAGTCGCTTGGGGTATGTCTCTATCAGTTTTGCACATCGAGAGACTGACATTCTTGCCCATTCTTCCTTGCAAAACAGCTCGAGCTCAGTGAGGTTGGATGTAGAGCGTTTGTGAACAGCAGTTTTCAGCTCTCTCAACAGATTCTCGATTGGATTCAGGTCTGGACTTGACTTGGCCATTCTAACACCTGGATACGTTTATTTGTGAACCATTCCTTTGTAGATTTTGCTGTATGTTTGGGATCATTGTCTTGTTGGAAGATAAATCTCCGTCCCAGTTTCAGGTCTTTTGCAGACTCCAACAGGTTTTCATCCAGAATAGTCCTGTATTTGGCTGCATCCATCTTCCCCTCAATTTTAACCATCTTCCCTGTCCCTGCTGAAGAAAAGCAGGCCCAAACCATGATGCTGCCACCACCATGTTTGACAGTGGGGATGGTGTGTTGAGGGTGATGAGCTGTGTTGGTTTCGCTTGCACAGTGCTCCTTGGGATGTTTATAGCTTGGGAAATCTTTTTGTATCCAAATCCGGCTTTAAACTTCTCCACAACAGTATTACGGACCTGCCTGGTGTGTTCCTTGGTCTTCATGATGCTCTCTGCGCTTTCAACAGAACCCTGAGACTATCACAGAGCAGGTGCATTTATACAGAGACTTGATCACACACAGGTGGATTCTATTTATCACCATCAGTCATTTAGGACAACATTGGATCATTCAGAGATCCTCGCTGAACTTCTGGAGTGAGTTTGCTGCACTGAAAGTAAAGGGGGCAAATAATTTTGCACGCACCACTTTTCAGTTTTTTATTTGCTAAAAAAGTTTAAAATATCCAATAGATTTCGCTCCACTTCACAATTGTGTCCCACTTGTTGGTGATTCTTCACAAAAAATAAAATTTTTATATCTTTATGTTTGAAGCCTGAAATGTGTCAAAAGGTTGAAAAGTTCAAGGGGGGCGAATACTTTCGCAAGGCACTGTATATGGGCGCCTGCTGTACCAACTGAGCTGTCTGGGCGCCCGAGATACAATATGACACCATTGTCAGCCAATAAAACAGACCAACTTAATCTTACTGTTTTCACTGGATTTCTTCTAATTTCAGGCAGTTATCATCCTACGCACCAATGTGCAAATGCAACATTATATATATATTTTGCTTTGCAAGTTAACATTTGGCCTCATACCAAAAGAAATCATTCCCTGCTATCACATTGTGTTGCCTTATGAGCAACAGCTCTCATCTGATGGACAGTGAGTGCAGCTTCACCGTCCCTTTGTGGACTGTGTGGAGACATGTTCTGGGTGTTATTTTGTTACCAACACATAACACCCATTTCTCAGATGTGTCCGATTTAATGAGAGGGAATGGGAGACAGTGTTTGTTGCGCATTTCAATGAGGGAGGACATGTTTTGACACCCAAGTTGCTAATTTCAACCCAGGTGTGTGCTGTGTATGTGGACAACGTGTGTGTTTCTGGTCTCAGGTGGGTTCCAGTCAGTGTTAACATTTATTACTTAGGTGGAAAAGGCTGCTCCTCTTTTTAGATTTCAACGCCCAGCTTGAATGAGTCATTTGGGAAGTGACTCGCAGAGAAGTGGCGCGATGAAGTGCAGTTGTGTAGGTGAGGTGTGTTCAGTTGAAGTGGATGACGAGCTGGTTTAAAGAGACAATCGCAGTCTTCAGCAGATGGGCTTCAGATCTGAAATTCATCAATAATAGATGCTCTCATAGATAGGGTTGGGCATCGTTTGATTTCAACGATTCTGATTCCAATTCTGATTCTTTGAAGGGTGTAGTTGAAATGGGTATATGACCCATTTCAATCGGTTTATTTTACAGATAAGAGGACCTTTTTTATTTTGATTCAATGGTTATTTACACTTTTACCAGGCTTTTTCTATGTGAAATAAAGCCACAACTTAGAGCGCCGCTTCATGTGCTCCATGGCTGCAACACATCAAGTACCTGGAAGTACGGTGGCTGCCACAGAAATCAAAACTTGCGCGTGTTAAATTGATGATTGCATTACCTAGACTGGGGTAAACCCCACCCACTCTGCCAACAATTTCATTTTGCCTTGCAGCTCGGTCTGGAAACCTGCACGTTTAATTCTCCTGCTTCAGTTCACAATTTTGCGGGAACCAATCACAAACTGGCTTATCTACGTGGCGCACCATTGGCGGGTTTAACACGATGACGACAGAGAAGCAACCAAGCAGCTTCTTGTTTATATTCAACATAGCGTCCACCGAACGCCACCAAAGCTCAGCAACCGGTTGATGCCGCTGTCGCTTCTATGTCACCCGGATTGTTGGTCTGATTGGTTGAAGGACTATCCAATTGCGTACAGAGTCATTTGAACTATGCTCGTTGGTCACGCCTCTCTTGCAGAGAAAATACAGAGCAGACTCTATAGAGTTTGGCTTGGTCTGGTCTAGCCAGACTAGCAAAGTACACAAAAAAAACTACTCATTTATAGTAACGCGAGTAATTGTAATTTGTTACTTTTCACCTCTGGTATTGAACCACTGCTGATTCCTTCCCAGGTACCAAATGAAAGCACTGAAGCGATCACTGGTCAACACCTTCTACTTGATTTGGGACATTTGTGGTCTCAGATTAGGAACCCAGTTGTTAAAGTGACAGAGGTGCTTTTGGTTATCTTGGAAACCTGTTCAACCCAGGCCATTCTGTGTGGAGTTTGCATGTTCTCCCCATGTCTGTGTGGGTTGTCTCAAAGTGCTCCGCTTTCCCCCACCACTAAAAACATGTTCCTCTCCCTGTCTACCAAGCTGATGTGTGGTAAGCGTCTGGCGTAGAAAGGCCAGGTGGGTGCTACACATTTGTGGTGGCAGACAGTAGTCCCCCCAAAGTGCTTTGAGTGTCTATGATGAAGTGCTTAATGCCCAATCCTACTCCCCATTATCATAGATCAGGAATCCTCCTCTTTTTTGCTCTTGAAACTTTATTTTCAGCTCCCCTCTTTATCTTTATTTTAACATTTTTATGTCTCCTCCTTGTACAGTGAGGTTGCTTGTTTTGGCTGTAACAGACTGGCGCGGCCCCCTCCGCCTTCCCTGGCTGCCAGTGTCTGGGCTGCTTGTGTCGGTGTGGGTCAGTAGCTGCAGGCTGTTTGTCGACAGAGAGAGGGAGGTGTGGGGGGTGGGTGTCAGGAGGACAGCAGACCGTTGTTATGGGCTCGGGCTCTCTTCTCTAAGCTCTTCATTGCTCTTCACTGCACTTCTCCATCGGCTTTGGACACCTTTCCCTCCCCTCTTGGTCAAAATCCCCCTCCATGATCACTCCCACACAATCCTGTTTGTCCTCCTTTTCCCTTTTGTTCTTTGTCCTCACTCCAATCACTCTTTCTCTCATTGCCTTTAGCTCTCTTTATCTCCTTGTGTTTTTATTTCTCCACAGCAGCTTTGCCTTGCTTTTCTTTTTTTTCATTGCTTCTGCTGCAGTTTCTACTCTCCTTTTGTCTTGCCAATGCCTATTTCACCTATCCCTTACTTCTTCTCATCTTTCTATCCAATGTGACTCTTCCGGCAATCATTCACTGTCAATCAGACCAACAGTCAGCTCAGTCCTACAAAATCGTCTCCCGGTCAGACCTGTGGATAGTTATTCAGTCGGACTTCAGTCAGCCACCTCCGTGGCTCAGACATTGCATGGCAACATGCTGCTAGTAGAAACACCAAACTCACCACAACTGGTGTTTCCAGCCCAGCACACACACCATCTGTAGGAACAAAATTGCTTTATAGTGTATGTGTCAACATATGTTATAGTTGAGACATCATTTACATTGCTTCTTGGCTGTGGACTATCTGGAGGATTACAGATAAACAAGTTATTATGAAGGAGAATAGTTGTTTTAATCATTCCTCTTTCAGTCATAGATTCAACTTTATTAAAGACACCATATATTTTGCAGCAGTCCATGCTCAATGTAGGCTACTAGGAAGGAATCCCTACCGGATGTTGGAAATAGCACACCAATGTTTTTATATTCTCTTAGGTCTGCTACTTATGAAATGGATTTTTGTATAACAGTATTTTGCTGAAAAGGTGGTTAAACTGACAGATATTGTGATAAACCCTAAAAACAAAAGTAGTACATTGGGTAAATACAGTACTACAAACGCATACGTGCTATAAGCCAAAATTCTTAAATGGGATATTGTTGTTATACTTTGCATATAGTAGATAAGACAAGAATGTGACTGTTCAATATTAAGGAAAAACTGAGGAGCAGCACAACTCATTTCACATACACGAGGAAGGTTCGGGAGACCTTGATGTTTTACACAGAAGCATTTAATAAATACTCAATTGAGGAGACAATTAATCAGGCAGTACAGTTTAACCTCGATGTGGTGTCCCACATCCCTTTGTCCCATCATACCACAACATGGTGTTTTTGGGATTTCCACCACATTCAAGATGTTTTGCATGTAACACCTGCATTCAAAAGTGTACTTAAATAAAAGCACAAAAGTATGAGCATCAAAATATACATAACAATAAAAAATAAAATTAAAATACGCAAAGTAAAGTATAAAGTACTCATTTTTGCATTTTGCTTATGGGACTTCTGTGTTTGTACTGTATGTCCTCAACGCATCAAGATATTCACATTTTATATTTCTCACATGTAAAGGAACCCCCTGCACACTGACACACCAAATTTGGGATCAATCAGAGCTTGCATTATGGAATTACTTGTTAAGGTGTATCATCTCCCTCTCAGCCTTGCTTTATTTTGCAGTTTTATAAATTCAATTTTATTTATAGAATCAAATCATAAGAGCACGTACAGTTTGTTATTACATAGTGTTAAGGCTTTAAATAAGAGTTTAAACTTATTAAGAGTTTATACATTTCTAAATGTGCTCAACTTTTTTAAAACTATGTCCAACTCTGGCCCTTCATTCCACAGTTTCCAAACCCGCCCCCCGACTCAAGAGGACGTTTAGTCAAAATTTCACTAACTGGCCAAGTAGTACCCAAAGCACAATAATTAAATCTTCAGGCTCGTATGAATGTTTTTCACCTAATTGGTTGTGTGAAGCTCAGGCACACAGGAGGCACATTCATTTGGCGTGTCTTTGGTTTGCTCCTGATTGTGCTGCTGTGCAGAAATATCTGTTTTTATATAGATAATACACTTAGAGACTCAAACACATTAGTTTGATGAAACAAGACTCAAATTAGTCACACCATGTATTACCAAGTGAACCGAGCTATGCTTGTTCGACAGTGCTTATTATTTAGTCTGTTTGGTTGAATGCTACTTAGAGATTTAGACACAAGGCATTCGTATAGATGTCTGTGTGCAGCCACTGGGATGAAGAGGAACACAGCTTTCACAGTTTTACTTTTGTCACTAATATTGCAACTCACTCATAACTACAAAATTTTCCCTCAACCTTTAATGTGCGGCTGTTTAATTCACAGTTGATTAATATCCAATATCCAATGCTGTCCAAACTGCTCCAAATTCCTAGCCTGATGTCATCATACACAGATTCTAGTTAGAATATGAATCTGATACTGCTCCATTGGGCTGTGATTATGGGGCGTGTTTCAACCAAACCAGGAAAGAAAATGCCTCTGCACTTAATTGGTTGATAGACCTACAACCAATCAGAGTATGTGACGTGTGGAGGCTGCCAAATTCCAAACCCAGGAAACCAAGTTTGAAGTGGATTTGATGAATGGTTCATGAGATATTTCAAAGACACACAAACACACACACACACACACATTCCCCAATTGATTAGAGAGAGGACCAAAATTTGACAGTTTGAGATGTATTGCATGCAATATCTGCCTTCAAAATTGTACTTAAATTTAAGTACAAGAGTATGAGCAGTTTTGCCTTTGTCGCTGACTTTGTAACTAACGCCTAGCTATAAAGTGTCTTTGTGAAGGACAAAGTCCATCCTCAAGAACAGATTATGTTTTATTAAACTATGTACTAACAAATGGTATCCATACCAATGTCCACACCCCCACTGTTCCCATCTCCAGGACTCTGATGGCCCCCCCAGACCAGAAGGCGTTCATCCTCCAGTCTTCTCCGCCCTGCGGCAGTCCAGAGTGGTGTCATCCACCTCCGAGGAGGAAGAGGCCCTCACAGAGAAGTTCCTCAAGATCAATTGCAAGTACATCACTGGTGACATGGTAAGACACAAAAAATGTTCAATAGTGGTACCAATACCTATACTGTTACTTTGATACCGGTTCCTAAACAATACTTTTTTGATACCAATTTTATAAAACAAAAAGAAAGTGTTCAAAAGAACAACATTACACATTACGGCACAAATCATTTTATTTAATTTTTTTATTTTCCTGCCTGTCTCTGTGACATGTAATGTTAGACAGCCAACCAGCAGCATTATTGTAGAAGCACGCTCACTGACGCTGATGAGATTTACTCTTTAGGCATTGAAATTGGGTATTGAATGACGAGACATTTTTCGATACCTGCCTAAACAGTATTGAATTCGATACCCAGCCTATAGTATTTATGTAAGTATATAGGCACAGACAGCCGCCAACTACTGTAGGCCAATGCAAAATTTCCAGCAGCTACAACAACAAAAAGCACATGCCTGAATGTGACGGATGGAAAGAGAGAAGTGGTTGTATTAGTATCAAACTAAATATATTTTTTACAGCATAGCTGCAGGTGCTTGACACACTTTGTATTTCACAATTCTTGGCTGTAGATCTGGAATGGAAATTGGAAACTACACATTAAAGGGGTTTCTCTTTTTCATGGTTTGTAGTTCAGCATGGTAAACCATTGATTCCATTGAAGAGCAAGTCCTTCTGTTTACATCTGTTCAATCCTTTACGTCTTTTGAACACAAGCTTTTTCTTTCACCTTACAGAGACTAGGTTAATCATGTTAAATAATCCAAAAACACACTTCATTCAAAAATGAATCCAAAACCGCTGTTCCAGCAATCACCACCTCAGGTTTGATTGATAAAAATCCTAAATTCACAGAGTAGATGTAAAAATGTGCTGGCTCCACCCGCTGTCAGCCAGTCTCACTGTTTGCGTAGCAACAGCAGCGGCTCGTTCCTCCGAGGCAGACCTTTTTTTTCCTTTCTTATGTGTGATCAAATTTTTCATTGGAGGCCGACCATCAAAGATGATCAAAAATCAGCCAACAAATCGATGAACCCTACTACTTAAACTTAAGCTAAAAACGTAGCTGTCCTGGCTTTAGTGGCAGTGTTTTCATCTAAAGAGAGCTGGAACACCATCGCGAGGCAAACCTGCCGACCATGTTGAACTGGAAGCGCACGCTGAGTTACAAAAACTCAGAGGAGCACAACCCGAGCTACGACAACTTGCGGAGTCTTCGCGTTGGAAACAACAACCGTGGTGACGTCATTTTGTGCCTCGTGCTCCTCGCGCCAGGAACACAGCGGACGACCATTCACCTAGCTACGCTTTCTGCCACCAGTTAGGCTCCACCCACTAAACGCATCATTGTTATTTACACAAAAAAAATTTCTATTGTACGGAAATAAAAGAACAGTTCAGCAGAAATATGAAGTACTCCACTTTAGCAGACCAGAATTCAGTTGCAGCTTAATGCTGCCTGTGATGACCACGTAAAAATAATCTTTCGTTGTGTTAGTTGTTCATTCGTGCACTTCTATGGTATTCTCAGCAATGTATGTAGTCACTAACTGAGGCAGACATGAACAAGGCAGTGGGTCAGGAAAGTCATTGCACTAAAATGTATTGAAATCTTTCACAACTGATATAATGGAAGCATTCCAGTTCGTCCTTGTTTCTGTTTGTTTTGTTGAATTTATTTATGATTTTTTTATGAAACATGGAAACAAGGGTAAAATGAGAGAAGAGTAAATACTAGGGGCCATGTGTGGCCAGAAGTCATCTCTCCTGCTGACTGTAGTTTAATTTTGCTGATTATAGTTAATGTTGTGCAGATGGCCTCCCACCAGGGAATCTGCCGCTCCTTAGAGTGTTGTATACTGACTTATTTGAATTCAGTATCTTAAAAGGTCTTTAGTGATGTTAAATGTTCTGATTTTCTTTATCCCGGTTCACTTTTTTCTTATTTTTTACCCAGATCTGGTTCTAAATCGTATTGTTTAGGCATGCGTGCATGTCCATGCAGCTGTCCTGAGGTCTGTACTACGAATCGAGATCAACATGCCCTGGATTTCCATTACCCGGCTTCACCTAACCTAACAACCGTGGTCACACATAAGCTGTGTCACAACAGTTGGTTAACAGCTAGTTCAATCAACCCGGGGTTTCCCAATCCAGCGACGTGCACGTTCACATAAAAGAGGCGGGTGGAGATACTTTTTTATATTTATTTTAATATCTTGTTTAAACTTATTTAATTAAATCACAGTCTTTTGCGATTTGTTAAGGGTACAGAGCCAAAAAAGTTAAAAAAATAATAATAATCGATAAAAACCTTGAAAAAAACAACAGAAAAGCGACAAAAAACATTTCTACATGATACAAGCCTTCTGTTATCACGCACGGCCCCCGCCCCTCCGTCACACATTTGCTAGTAGCCAAGGAGGACACGGAGGATTAAAAAACATGATGGATTCTTTATAAGAGGTCATTATCTTCACTTGAGCTTCTAGTTGAGAAATCCAGAGGGAGTTGTGTGGAGCTGACAGTCTTAATTAGCTTTGTAGCAACTCATTTGGCAATGGCTTATAACGGACATTCATTAATATCAAAAAGTAACGGACTAAAGCTTTAAGTTAAAGTAAGTTTACAGATTACTATTAAAAGTAAAAGTACACAAAAACTACTCTAAAACTACTGTAATTTGTTACTTTTCACCTCTGGTATTGAACCACTGCTGATTCCTTCCCAGGTACCAAATGAAAGCACTGAAGCGGTCACTGGTCAACACCTTCTACTTGATTTGGGACATTTGTGGTCTCAGATTGAATGGGCTCCCAGTTGTTATTGTGACAGAGGTGCTTTTGATTATCCTTTTTTTTTTAAGTTCTGATGGATCCCATTGTTGATCCTCACCCATCCCTCTCTTTTCCTGTGTTGATTCAGGGTGCGGTGAGCGGGGTGTTGCTGGTGACACCCAACAACATCATGTTTGACCCTCACCGGATGGACCCACTGGTCCAGGCCCATGGGTGCGAGGAGTACGGCATCATGTGTCCCCTGGAGGAAGTCCAGTCTGCTGCCATCTGCAAGGAGATCACCGACCCCAAGATCAGAGAGGCCGTGCCTGAGTAAGAAAAACACATTCAAATACAGAATACTTTGCAGTTGAGTAAATATGTATATAAGTTATTATGGCTGTCAATCGATTAAAAAATGTAATTGAGATTATCACATGAGTGTTGAAGTAAACTCGCAATTATTTGCAAATTAATGACACATTTTTAATCTGTTCTAAATACTTTAAAAGGGATATTTGTTTTTGAGACTTGACTTTGGTGGTAACTCAGTTCACGCAAATAACTTTAGTCTTGTGGAGAGAACCATCTGGAAGGGCTTTGAAACTCAACTGCCATTCAAAAGACCTGTTTATTTATCCATTTCTGCCCATGGAGCTTTGTTTCTACTAGCCATGCACTCCCATTCATGGATGTATTATATCCCTAAGACACGCTCACGTTCCGCTTTCTCGTTAGTGTTTAATCCAGGATGTGTGGACTGCATGCAGGGAAATGAATCACAATGAAAAATCTATTTTAATATATTTATAAGTCACTAAGAGGGTCTGAAAAATTGCTAAATCTAGCGGGAAAGTCGCCAACTTTGCACTGTCCACAACGTTATTGCTGCAGCGTCCTGATTTCCCAAACTACGGAGCAAAATCACAGAATGCACGTGCATAAATCACACAAAAAAAAAAAAAAAGCCACGTCAAAAGGAATTTGCGTTAACTCGTTCATTTTGTCAGCCCTAGAGTTATTTGAAGTAAATGCAACGGAAACACTGACTTATAAGTTTAATTTACTCCTGCATTCATTCTAAATCTTATATTTAACTCTTTATATCTGTTTGACAATTTAATTCCAAATATTATTGTATTATTTTAATATTATTTGTTTTGCATTATCCCATCCTCCTTCAGTCACTCTGTTTTCTGATTTGTACATGTCTGTTATGTATACCATATACCTTTCTCCTGCTCTCACCCTCACAGACACGCAGCAGCCTGCCTATAAGCAATGCCATTCTCGGGTGCAACCACAGTCAGATTGCATCAGCAACCGATTTTGTTTTCAGTTTGATTCTTTTCACCCACACACCGAAATAAAAAGGAAAGAGCAATTACACCAGGGTTAATGAAGTATGCTTTCACCCTCCTACATTCTGATTGCTCACCTCTTTATGCACTAGGAAGCAGCCACTTGTTCTTCCTCCCACAGATTTGTCTGTTTGTATTTCTTTTGCTTCATTTAAATTGTTTGTGTTGTTGTTGTTGTTGAAGAAGACCAATTCATGCTAAAACAAATATGGTCTAGTGTTAGGAATCCTGTTTCCTCTGGTGGTAGTAAGGTCTGAGCAGTTCTGTTTACAAGGGTTGCGTTTTGGAGCAATTATTGTAGACAAATTATGTTTTTTGTGCCAAGGCCAGCTGTTTTCTCAGCTGTGGTTCATTGTCTGCCCTCTCTCTCTCTCTCTCTCTCTCTCTCTCTCTCTCAAAACACACAGCTGAGCAACAAGTGCTTTGCAGAAAGTGATTCTCTGTGCTGGTTAAATACATCTATCACCTTGACGACCTCATTCAAGGTTTACAAGAAATAGGACGTTTTTTGATTGCATGAAACAGATTTTTTTCCTGTGTATAGAATTTGATTTTGTTGTATATGCGGCTTTAATATTTTCTGACTGTTGATTAATCACTCTTCAAAAAAATGGATGATTTAAAGACATACTGTTATCCAAATTTGCACAACGTTGGTGCCCCAGGATTTCTGTATATGAGGACATCAGTTGTGTCCATGCTGTTCGTGCCTGGTACAGGCCTAAAAATGTCCAAAAAATAATCTTATAAAAAAAATATCTCAGGGCATCTGTCTGTATTTTATTACTTGATAAAGGCGTTTATAGGATGTAAAATGTTCTGTTGATGCATCAATTACATGTGTAGTCTTCTTTAATATATGTCCTCCAGAAGAATATGTGAGTAGGGCAGGATTATTATGTTTGATCTTTTTTGTTGAGCGATAGGCAGAATGGGAGAAGAAGTGGAATCACTTTTTTAAAAACATTCTATTAACTGGACTAATTTCTACTATTCCTACAACTTCACTTTCTTGTCATATTACATTATATTATAATGCTAACATTGAAGCCAGCAATTCCATGCAGTGACAGCTTTTCAGAAAACCTTAAAATTATTTTTCATACGTTATTGGTATTATTAAACATTTAAATGAAATTCATACTAATTAAAACATTCCCACTTTACACACTAATTCACCTTCTTCTTTTGAATTTAAGCCAGCAATCCAATTTAGCTTTAGCAATTCCGCTTTTCAGCATTCACACGCATTTTCTGCAGAAAAGGCATTTTCTCATTTCATTTGTTGTCCTGCTTTTAACACACCTGTCCTAGTTAGTAAAAAATGTCTTCCAGTTATAATACATTTTAGTCCCCAGTTTGGGCCAAGCTCCAAAAATGCTAAATCCTACATTTCCCATAACACAACCAAATAGCATGCTTCAATAGGCCCTCCATGCCCGATAAACACCTTTCCAACTCCATGGCCCCAGTTTGTAACAATTTGTTGTTCTGTAAACGATTTAAAGTCTTAAGCCCAAGTCGATATCAAGGTTATTTTCTCAGACATTTCCTCCAGATCCACAGAAAACATTGTACACTTGTTTTTGCAGGCTGACTACTACTAACCATAACAGCTAAATGGATTTCTCATTACAACCTCTACATGTAGAGCTTGTAGGGAAAAATCACACGTCCAGATATATCTCTTATAATTGATAGAGTTCCATGGGTCTTATTGCTTCTTTTTGTTTCCAGTGACCTGGAGCCTCTTCCTACTGAGAGACATCCCTCCCAGAAGGACCCAGAGCAGCGCCTCCGGGAGCCAGGGGTCAACGACAGCGGCAGCACTGCCCCGCGCAGCACTGAGGGCTCCTTCTCCGAAGACGTCTTCACTGAGACGGAGCTGTCCCCCATCCGTGAGGAGGAGCAAGCGTCTAACGAGGACCTCCGTCTGGACAAGTCCTCTGCCGCTTCCACAGAGTCTGTGCAAACCGTCACCCAGCTGGAGGCCACCAGTGCCGAGTCCCAGGCCCCAGCCATCAGTCAGCCAGAGGAGTGCAGCACTGCGGCCAAAGCAGAGGACAATCCGCTAGACACTGCCACAGAAAGAGATAGCCAGTCCCCCATGGAATCCAAGCAGCAGAGTGTAGAAAAGCCAACAAGCACACCCACTACCACCAGCAGCAGCACTAGCCAGGCCGAAGGCCCCAGCAGCAGCACCTCTCGCCCAGGGTCCCAAAGCTCAGCCACCCCTGGCGCCACAGACACCACCTCCATCTCAGCCAGTCAACAGGGTGAAGCCAACGAGGGTACAGACGTCTCCAAAACGGACACTATGCAACAAGGCAAGGAGGAAAAGGAGAATGTAGAGCAGACGCCAAAGGACAGCACGCAGAACTCAGCAGAGGGTAAACACATTTACTTAGTAACAGTTATGACTATAGTGCGCGACTATTTATTTTTTTAATGAATGTCCGTTACATGCTACAAAGCTAATGAAGTCTATAAGCTGAACAAAACTGTATGTCTGTATTTCTCAGTATGGCTATGTTTACAAAATGGTTTAGTCAGGTGACTTTTGTACGCAGCAGCTCGAGTGATGAATTTTACCGCTGAGAAAGGTCAACAGCAGTGATCAACTTTGGAGATGAAGAGGACATAAAAACTACAAGATAATTACCTCTTTTGAAGAGTCCATCTTGTTTTTTATCCCTCTGTGCTAGCAACTTGATGGAGGAGGGGTGGGGGTTCGATCACCAAAAGGCTTGCGATGATCCGACAAAGTTGTCATTACGTAGAATTTCTCATGGGTGCAACAGAAGCTGTGCACTATAGCTTTAAAATTGTGTAACTTAAACTGTGTGAAAACGGTATAGGACATTTCAGGTGATGTTTGGCCTCATGTTGTCGTCAAGCTGCAACCCTACATCCATATTCTTTTGAAGACTATCAAAGTAAGTTCTTCTCCTCTCTGGCTGCTTCAGAATCACTTCTCTCATGTTGGTTCCTGATAACCTTTCCGGTTTCCACTCTGCCTTGGTGCTAGTAATAGGAATATAAAGACGGAGGGAAATGGCAGCCTCTATGTTGTTATCAGATTGGCGGGGCTAGCCGGGCTTTATGGGGCTTTATGCAGCACTTTGATCTCTGGCTCTGGTGGTCTGGGCAACTCCTCCGGGCGATAAGCTAAAGCCTATCAAACACCACAAACACACCTAATGCCCAAAGGGGAAACACAGTGACAATGAAACCCAAGATCAAAACGCTTTCTGAGACAACATTCAGAGAGGTATTATTTATACCACACATCCAGTCTGGTTGGCTTTCAAGTGAATTTACACAAATACTAAATCCACCCTAAAGGCTGGAAGGAACTTATTTTGTGCTTTTAGCCGTTTTTAAGATTAAAAGATTGCACTTGTGGTTTTGGATGTTTTAACCTGCCAACTATGGTTATGTAGTTAGGTCAATCCCACGCTGATGAAGAGTTCTCTAAATTTGGGATCTTAAAAAGCTCTTCATTACAGTTAATTGTTATGCTCATATCTTCTTTATCCCTGTATTTACAGAACAAGACATCATCCAGTAACTTACAGACAAAACCAAAAGAAAAACATTAGTTCTAACATTATGTCTACTTCTTTATACTTTCAAAGAACATTCTGTATATTGAAATAAAATTAAATTAAATAAATTGTGCACCTAAGTGAAGAGGAAATAAAAAAGATGCTACAAGTAGAGCTGGGCAATATATTGATATTATATCAATATCTTAATATGAGACTAAATATTGTCTAAGTGTTGTCTTTTCCTGGTTTTAAAGGCTGCATTACAGTAAATTGATGTCATTTTTTCTGAACTTACCAGACTGGTGTAACTGTTCAATTATTTGCCTTTACCCTTATTTATCAAAAATCTCATTGTGTAAATATTTTGTGAAAGGACCAATAGTCGAAACTAATAACAACACACAATATTGAGGTATTTAGTCACAAATATCATGATATTTGATTTTCTCCATATCACCCAGCCCTAGCTACAAGACACAAATTTGTCCCAATAACAAGCTTTTTTTTTTATTATTTCCCAGGCTCTCCAAGTAACTGAATGAAGAATGACTAATGACTTGTCTTTTTGTCTATCAAGTAGCCCATAACTAAAGACTAAAAACCTCACATCATCACACATCATTGTCTGAGTTTTGATTTATGGACAACATACATTTTAAATGTAGTACTTTTCAATGGCATACTTTCACATTACAATGTCAGAGTATCTTTGAACGCACCAGCAAGTGTATCTCAGATGTATTATCACCAGTGATAACATTAAGGTAGAAGAATATTCACTGTGATGGATTATCTATGGTCAGCAAGATGTTCAGTCTACTAAAATAAATGGGAAGCAGTGGCGGTGTGGAAGTTAGGTACAATGTTTATTAAAAACAAAAAATGAAGATGTGCTCGAGGAAATGTTTGGCAAATACTATGCAATTAGTAGTTAATTGGCATAAACATACAAAACATCAGTGTTAGGCAAGTTACTGTAATTCGTTACAGTTACTAGTTACTTCTTCCAAAAAGTAACAAAATTAGATAATCAGTTACAAATTATAAAAGTAATTAGTTACTTCAGCAAGTATTTAATACGTTACTTTCAAGTAAATTTTTAAATACTCAAATGTGACCCCACCTCCACCCCTCTTTAATGGTACTTAAAATGCATGTTCAATTATTTATGATAAATCTGAAACTTATAATGAAATGGACACTTAATACAAACATACAAAATATATACCATAGCGTATTTTAATTAGTAACCGGTTGGCACAGTGTTGGTCTTATTATCTGACGGTGACCTCCGTGTGCCACCGTTACTGACTCACTTCATAACCCACTCTAGTTAACAGTGGGGGAGAGATTTACCGTTTTCTCCCTGGCAATTATTGTCACACAGAGAGCTGGGCTACAAAAGCAGTTCAAATTCACAGGGATCTCCGTAGGGCTTAACTATCTTTCTGTGCACATTAGCACAGCCCACACAAGAAACAGCAGCAGCCTCAAAAACAAGCTGCATTAATAAAGAATAAGAACTAGAATTAGTCCTACTGAGCGTGTTGTCTAAGCAAATTAAAATAATTATGTTCATCGTTGTTATTGCTGGTTACATTGAGCTGCCCAACAAATAGCAGTGTAATGTCACTGGTACAGTGATGTCATTCAGCTCCCGGGGGCTGTGGTCTTTATATTATAATGTACCACGGGCAGAAGAATCAGAGCCACGATCAAGTAGTGTGTGCTACTCCATTTATTTCTGTCATCTGTTGTGTTTCTGCCTCAAAATGACAAATGCAAGTTGAAGTAGCCACTAAATAGAAGATAACTAGGTAAAAGCAAAATTGCAAGTATTAGGGGGAGAATACATAGTTATTCAACAAGATGTATTTTCTTTTTAGATATTGGGAACACAAATTTGGAACATTTTGGGAAATATGCTCATTTGCTGTCCAGCAAAAGTTAGATCAGAAGAAAAAAGCCTGGAGTGCTCAGAAGTTCAATACAAATTATGAAGGTGCTCTTTGGAAAGGGAACAAAAGCTTCAAATAAACAAGGATCAGGGGAACAGCAAGCCTGGCTCTGTCCAAAATATGCCCAGACTGTTTTTGTCATGAGCACTTTTACACAGCGTGAATATTACGCAGCGATAAAGCGATGTAATCTTTTGCCTGAAAGAGGTTGATTTCTGAGCTTTTGCCCAGCGAATAAAGACATCAACCAATCATATTGTGTTTTTAACTTATGAGGATCATAATACACAGTATATGAATATACGCTAACTTCCTTACTACTCACTTTCAACCTTGACAAAGGCAGTTTCTTGTTATATATCTCATTTGTTTGATCCTTACGAAATCTTAAGTATAAAAAGAGCCAGGCTAGCTGTTTCCCTCTTGTTTCTAGTCTGTATGCTAAGCTAAGCTAACCAGCAGCTGGCTGTAGCTTTATAATTTCATCTAACTCTCAGCAAGAAATTATTCCACAAAATGTCCAAGTATTACTTTAAAACAATTTGTCCTGTTTGTTATAGCTATTAAGCCATAACATGACACATGTTTATGCTCATGTGACCATGTGATTATTTCCTCTTCCAGGAACAGGATCTGTGGAGAGGCGGAAGCACCCAACTCACAAGTTCCTGTGTCTGCGGGTGGGGAAGCCCATGAAGAAGACGTTTATTTCTAACGCCAGCGCCTCCATGCAGCAGTATGCCCAGCAGGGCAAAAAGCATGAATACTGGTTTGCTGTGCCGCAGGAGAGGTCAGTACCTGTGCTACACCTTTGAATGCAAGCAAATGAAACCACAAGGTATAGTAGCCTCTGATTAGTCCACTTACAGTACAGCTGGCTTTGTAATGTAGAGAGCTGCAGGGATTTGACCTCATGCCATTCCTAACACACCACAATAGTCAGCTGAGTTACCAAGGCACCACACCCCCAGTCTTTTTAATATTTGAAACCAATCAAATATGCATTCTTCTTCAGGTCTGACTCCCACTGCGGCTTCTGCCCATCTGATCTGATTTATTATTCATTCACTCTGCAGGGAACTGACAGACGCACTTTGTTCCTGCACTCGCGCGCGCACACACACACACACACACACACACACACACACACACACACACACACACACACACACACACACACACACACACAAATTTAAATTATGATGGGGAGGATGTAAATCACTGTATTGATATAGATAAGAATTTAAATTGTAAATATTACATTCCTGAACAATCAAAAAGTGTAAATAATACAATTAACTACTAATTTATGCACTTTAACATTAGAAGCTTGTGGAAACATCATGGAGAATTAGCTAAACTCTGACTGTAGCTTTGATGTTACTGGTTGCAGTGAAACCTGGGTTATTGATAGGACCTTCACTGATGTTTGTAACCTTAATGACTATAGGCATGTAACCAAAAACAGGCTTGGCCACACTGGTGGTGGTGTTTGTTTATATGTGCATTCCAGACATAATATGAGTGTTTGTGATGACATTGTCTTAGATGATAATCACTGTGATACACTTTTTATTGAGATAAACCTCACAAATGCTAAACAACTTATAGTAGGAGCAATTTATTGCCCCCTGATTCTGACCTTGATACTTTCAAAGTCAAACTGCAGGACATTTTATTTTCCATAAACAGGAAAAACAAAGATTGTGTCCTACTAGGGGACTTTAATATTGATGTCTCCAGAGATGATGGTATCAAAAGTGACTTCATTAATACTCTACATTCTTCTTCTTTTTTTGTACAATAAATCATTTTACCAGAGTAAAGCACTCCACTAGGTCAACTATTGACAATATCATTGCAAACATTCGAAACACTAGGCTAGAATCTGGAGTTGTGTTATCTGATATTACTGATCATTTTTCAAATGTATTATTTCTAGAACTTGCTAGTAAGGTTAAATTAGAGAGGCAAAAAACTTAAATTAAAGTACTAAATGAGAGAACCCTGGAACAACTGAGGGGGTAGCTTACAGGCCAAAACATGGAAATCAGTTTATGACTGCAATGATCCTGACACTGCATAGGACAACCTAATAAATTACATCACAAAATCTATTTATTGTACCATCCCAGAGAAGACTGCCAATTGTGGTGAAATCTTTCACAACCCCTGTCTTACAAAGGGTATCTTAAAATCTATCACGCATAAAAACAGACATTACAAACGTCTCTTAAAAAACACAAGTGCTATGAATAAGGAAATATGCAGTAATTATAGGAATAAACATACACATATAATAAGGAAAAGTAAAAGTAACCACTATACATACCTCATACAAGCATCAAAGAGCAACTCCAAGAAGTCTTGGAAAGTGCTAAATTAAGTACTTAACAAGAGCCAAAACAGCTTTGTGCAACCAAATACTGTGGGCACACACTCACATTTCAGTAATAATTTCACTAATGACATCGATCTAGCAAATAACTTTAATAATTACTTTGTCTACATTGGGGAAAATCTCTCTACCAAAATAAACCAACCTCAGGGTATCTCTCCTAACCATTACTTGCCAGGCAACTATGTCAATTATTTCTTTATGAGGCCAACTGACTGCAATGAATTCTAGAAATCATCAAAATGATATGAGCAGTTATCGTCCTATATAAATTTTGCCTACAATCTCTAAGGTCTTAGAGAAAGTAGTGTACAAGAGGTTAAATGGCTACCTTGATAAGCTAAATATTACTGCTTCATCCCAGTATGGCTTTAGGAAAAAAAGTACCACATGTATGGCACATGTATAATGGTCTGATTGAAAAGATCAATAATGCCATTGATAAAGGTGACTGTGGTATTGGTATTTTTTATTTATTTATCCAAGGCATTTGACACTATTGATTTTGATATCTTATTTAATAAATTACATCATTATGGAATCAGAGGACTAGCACTTAGCTGGTTCAGAAGTTATTTATTTGGCAGACAGCAATATATAAATATTAAGGAACAAATTTCCATAAGCAAACCTATTTTATTTATATTTAGCAAATTTGGAGTCCCCCAGGGATCCATTTTGAGCCCTCTTCTTTGAAAAATTACAGATTTTACAGAAAAATTCATACGGGCATTAAGGTGGTCTGAGCCCCATACCCCCACTCGTCCTCTATTTTGTCACCTTGGTTTATTGAGGCTTATGTCATAATGCCTGCATGATATTCCAAGTTATTCATAGGTTAAACTACCGATTGTCTGAGCTTGTTCCAATCAGTCGTCCCCTTCACACTTATGACACAAGGGAAAACCGCAGATTTGGAAGAGCTTGAGGAAAACTTGAAATTGTCGCATTCTGCCTCCGTCTTCAAGAAACGTCTCAAGGAAAAACTGCTCTTATCATATGATTGTTGATTATTCTGTAAGTGCTATATTTGTGCTGTGATCGTTTATCTGTTTTTTTTTAATTTATTCTTTGTTTTTTATTATCATTTTTTTTTCTGTAAAAGTATATATTGTGTCATGGTAAATTGAGTTTTTGGTTGGTATATTATTTGTTGTATGTTTATTGTTATTGGGCCCCCTCCAAAAAGATTTTAGTAGCTTATTTGGGATTCCCCATTTCTCACAGCATTGTACCTCATGAAATTGTGTTTAAATATACAATGAGGATGTGTGAAAGAAACAAAATGAAACAACACCCATGCCACAATAAAGATATTTTTCTTTGTTTTGTATATTCCGAAATTGTTCGCCCCACAAAGCTTTTGGGAACTTTTTCTGACATACACTGGTATTTCTAGTGGTTTACATTGAATGAAAACAGCCTTGGCTTAATAACGTGTTTGTCCTGGTTGGATCGCTCTGTCTGGGTGTACAGTCGCCAAGCCAGCAGTAGTCATGATTACTTTAGTGCTCTTGGAGACACATAACATGAAATTAGGTTGTGTAAAAAATAATTCTAGTTGCAGCAATAGCCTAATTCAATAAGTCAGTTTTCTTCACATTCATTAGAGCCAAATCTGGCTCCAGCTCAGCAGTAGTTATATTGTCTGTTGTTTCTTTTTAGAGACACAATGGACATGAGTGGAATCTCATCAGTTATTTGTCCAACCTTGATTCTCACAGCACCGCTCCTGTTTTTAGTCTATATTTTTATAGCAGAAACCCACATGGCACTCTCTCAGGCTGCTAATCACATTTGAATCAAACAAACAGGCGTGTCCTTTTTAGTTAGTCATGGTACCATTAATTCTTCTTGGTTATGTGATGTGGTGAGTGGCTGAGTGCAGTAATGACCCTGAAATCCCCCTCACTTCATTATTCATCATGAACATCAGAAGTGCTTGCTTGTTAAAATAATAATAATAATACATGATACTTATAAAGTGCTTTTTAAAGTCCTCAAAGACGCTTTACATACAGATGTTACATACACCTTTGTTGTTTTCATCCACAGGTTGCTTAGCTACAGCATTTCCCACCTGGAAAACAAGTTGCTATGATGCACGCTGCACTCTGGGATGATAGCCCAGGGGCATTGCAGATTCAAAGCTAGTCTAAAAAGACAGGGCTTGTGCATGTTACTACTAATTATTTTTAACTTGTTTTTTCTGGCACTGCAAGCGGGCTGGGGTGTGTGGGAGGAGTGATCATAAGCTGTTAGGACTGACAGCACAGCGGTTTATTATCCTTTTCTTCAGACACTGCTAGACTCGCTGTTGCTTGACCCAGATGGGCGGCGACCCACATGATATGTCTTTAAGTGTCCTGCCAATGGTGTGAGGGAGGGGGGGAGGCAATTGAATGAGTCATATACAGCCCATGACAGTGAACACAGCTCAACCTACTGAGTCTGCACAGATTCTTCATGTCAACCAACCATAACAGTATTTGTTCTGCATTTTTTTGTAACTTTTCATTTAATGATGTATTACCTTATCATATCCTAAACTGTTTACACGATCATAAGAAGGTGGCCGCAAGGGGAGAGCAGAGAGAGGAAAAAGAAAAGAAAATCACAGAGACTCATTTGGCACCATTTCCACATGACTTTCCTGTTTTAAGTAAACTGACCACACACTATGTACAATGGCTTGAATAAGTTTACACAACCATCCTAAAGTTGATTAAAAAGAGGAATAAAAAAACATCTTTTGGAAACTAATACTAATGCCTTAATTCAAAAAAATTAGGAAAATCCAACCTTTTAAGGACACCAGTTTTCTTTGTGAATGAATAATGTATTGTAAAGAAATAAATGTTCTGCCTCTTTGGGAATTTAACATAGGGGTGTGTATATTTATGCCCCCTGTATTTTAAGGAAGAACATTAATTTATTTACAGTACATTATATATTCATGAAGGAAATTGGTGTCCTTTAAAAAAAAGCATGGTGTGTACACTAATTCAAGCCTCTGTATAACTGTAAAGCTGCTCTAATTATATTTTTATGTTAACAATGTCTTATGGCTATGTCATTCTTGTCAGTCTTGCATTCTTGTCAGACCTGTCTCCACAGTGCTGCTGAGTAAGGTCTGGCGCCTCCACACACACATTCCAGCATCTCAATAAAGCAATCGTCTCTGCAAAGTATTCTCAGGAAGGAACTTGTTTTGGTGTAACATTTGCACCCCACAAAAGAAAACGCCACATACATAATATTAAATGAAGTTAACCGTTCACACAATATACTACAGTGAGCTATTTAAATTAGCTGGATACATGGTTAAACATAATTTGCTCTTACCAGTGTATCGCCCACAGCTATACCGCCAAAACGTCCCAGTTAGAGAGTAATCGCCGTTAGAATATTCTTATAGGCTGGCCTGCCTTGCATGATCAAAATTGAAATATACTGGGCGCCTGGGTAGCTCACATGGTAGAGCGCACACCCTTATATAGAGGTATGCTCCTTGCCGCAGCGGCCGTTGGTTCGACTCCAACCTGCAACCCTTTGCTGCATGTCATTCCCCCTCTCTCTCCCCTTTCATGTCTTCAGCTGTCCTATAAAAATGAAGGCCTAAAATACTCAAAAAATAATCTTTAAAAAAATGTATCGCTTGAAGTGACAAACTTGTTGAGAATTATCACCGGACTTTGAAGTTCCCCTCAGCTCTACGGAATGTTTTAGTGTCTTTCACTTAATTGTTTTGGTTTCATTGGCCTCAACTTAAAGGATTCAGTTTAGTCTCGCTGCTCTCATCAAGCTTGTATCCAACTGCAGCTGTTTTCAACAAACAATCTCTAGTAATCCACTGTACGCTACCCGCCAAACAAAGGTAGCAACCTGCTACTGTCATTTAGCAACTAAAGAGGCATATATATTTACCTGAGGAGTTAGTGGCGACAAAACTCCAAATGAATTCTCATGTTGCTCTTTGTTTGTTTGATGTGTAAATAAGCAACTGTTAGCCAACCCTTTTGTCATGACAACTTTGTAATATGATATATAAATTCTGTGGTTCCAGCTTGTGCTTCCCCCCGAAGGGACCAACCAAATCATAGTATACAGGTTCAACTATGTGTTATTATTATTATTGTAAGACCAGTTGTTACCAAATGTGATGTTTGGAGTATTTTTCAAACAAAACCAGACTAGCTTGCCCCTCCCTCCTCCTCATCCCATCCCCTCCCTTCTGTGCTTCTGCGCACTAACCCCCCACCCCCAAATCCTTCTTGCCGGTTATTTGCTGGAACGTTGGAACACTGTTTGTGTATGTTTCGTGGTGCAGGTGGGCACAGTTTATTTTTGTTGCCGTTTGTAGACCCTGGGCTGTCTACAGAGACCGCGTTTTTTACAGTGTGTTCTGTGGACAGGCAGCTCGCTATAGTGAGACGTTTGTATGTGACAACAAATGGTCTAGCCTAAAAAAAAGTGTGACATCGCTTAGAGCACCTTTAATGGACAGCGCATCTGGCTCAGGGAAGTGCTGCAAATGCGGTTATTCCTTAAACCTGCATTCTATCTTAATTCCAGCAGGGGGTGACACGTACTGTTGCAAAAGGAGGTCGGTTTCTGTAAAAGTCCACGAGAAAGTGACCCACTTCTCACTTGATTTATTACCTCAGTAAACATTTTCATAATGAGTTTATGGTCTCAACCGCTACTTTTAATTCTTCAGCAACAGAGAATGATATTTATTTTTTGAATTATTGTCTCATTGATTTTAAAATCGGCGATAAAGCCGGGGGTGTTTTAGGGTCTGGCTATGATGTTATTGCCAGTGAAAGTGTGTAACGTAACGCAGAGTGTAAGCAGCTCCCCCCTCACTCCTCCCTCTCGTCTAAAATCGTCCCATCCGCAACCAGGATGGCTGCGCCCGTATGGGCAGCCTCGATGACGGATAGCAGATCTCCACAAACCAATGGTAACGTCACACATGCTCTGTCCATTAATATTATACAGTTTATGGTTTTATCAGATGGCCAATTCACCAATTTATTTTTTGCAGCTAATAATGGACAGTATATTACCACATATATAGTTTTAATCAAATCATAGCAGAGATGCTTACAAGTCTTTGGCCTAGAGTCCAAGTCTGTTGTTGTTATGAGTGCTGTATCACCTGCTGCGTTCCATCAAGGCTGTTTAGAACACTGCATAGCTATATATAATAACATCTAGCCAACAACTGTCAGAGTTAACCTCCCTTAGCTCCTAGCTAATGCAGAAAGCAAGCTATCGTTAGATGGCCAATGCTGTGCTAAACATGTTTGCTAACAAGGGTGCGTTGTCAGGTGCCTGATAAAATTAGATGGGTTGAGCCATAATGATTTCACATAGTTTGCATTCATCAAAAGAAGATTTAAAGATTTAAACCAAAGCTTCTGATAGATGGCACAGCAGCGGCTCCTCTCTCATGTGCAGCAGATACGTGTTACTTACTGTAGGTAGGTTATAGGTTTCACAGGAAGGGGAATAACATTCAGCTCATCAGACCTTTCCTAAAAATAAAGAATGCTCACAAGACCTGCATCTCGAGTCAGAGTCAAGTCTCAAGTCTTTTGAGGACAGCTCTCAAGACTAAAATCGAGTCTGAAGGCACTGTGTGTGCGACCTAAGTGTGCCTCGAGACAGAGTCTCAAACTTGAGTCCTCATCTCTGAGTCAAAGTTACACATCACTCAGTGTTGGATTGTATCCAACACTGAATATCCTGAAGTCTTTGGAGCTGGCCTTGGTTTTTTAGAGGCACTGAATTATACATCTCAGACGATGATTTTTTATTTACTAAATCTCTGCAGAATTTAAGAACCAAGCCTCTTCTCTCTTAAGTTTTCCTGTGTTTCTCCCCCCCAGGTCAGAGCATCTGTACGTGTTCTTCATGCAGTGGAGCCCGGACATGTACGGTGAGGGGGTCAGGGGGATGGGACAAGAGCCTGGGTTTATGGTTGTCAAGAAGAATGAAGTGTCAGAAACAGCTGAGGACGAGCCCATCACTGACCTCAATGTCAAGGAATGGGAGGTAAGGTCTACACAGCTAAAACTGTTCCCTCGCCTTGCTTATAGGCACCTGTTGTGTTGTCTAAGGCCTCACAGACATGGATTAAGTATAGTTCCCACCTATGGTTTAATCCATAACCTGTGAAACCAGAATCGTATGTGGTGTATTGTTGTGATTATTTGAATGTGGTTTTAAGTTTGTTAAGTTACATGTTATATAATTGTAATGATTTGCCTCCATTACAGAATTTATAGTGCAAACATATTGTGCTGATGTTGGTTTTTAATCCATCAGTATTGTGTCATTGAGCCTTAATTTTGTATTCTGCTTCTGTATATTGCACTTTTATGTACCACTGCATATTTCTTGAGTTGATAGTAACTATTTTGTGTGTGAAATTTCTATCACATATAAGTTGTGTGAACACTTGCTTTGCTTGGAAATGCGCTTCTCTGAACTTCCAACCAAAGTGTTTTGCATGTTTGTGTAATTGTACTCTTCTCAGTTAGTGTATTGTAGTTTTATCACGTGGTGTGATTGTCACTAGTGTTGGTCAGCATTTGGCAACTTGTTTTGCTGAATGGCAAACGGCTAACACCCTTATGTTATGCTCAACATATGCAGCGTGTGTGTACTGTTTTTTTGGCTATGAAATCACCCAAACTGATGTGGCACTGATGTGGGTTCAGTCTGTCTTCCTTTCTCGTAAAACTAACTTCTCACGGTGTCTTCACTGCACATTTACAGAAAGTGGAACTAAGATTCAGAAGCACAGACAAGGATGACATCTAGATTTTCATCTTATTATTATATGTCGCTGCACTACACTGCGGATAAGTTTTGGTCAAATGAGATTGTTTGCGAGCCTGTGGACAATGAAAAGGATGCATTCATTGTATAAAGAAATTGATACGATGGAAGCAGTGGCCTGGATTTAAATTTTAATGTAAATGAATGATGTAGGAAACAAAGTGGACTAATTGTCCCTACATGATCTGTTACATTTGAATAAGTAAATAGAAACCTGCTGATATTGTGTCCTACTCCGGTCATCATACCTGAATTTTAAGCATTTGTTTTTTTTTCATAGAGCTTTAAGGAACAAAATAGATGTGTTTTACCTACATAACTTTTTTAAAACTTATGTATTTTGTTTAACAAAACGGGTGACAAAATGTACTTCAAAAGCTAATTTAAGTTTTGTATTAATTCATTACTTATTTTTATTTTAACTTGAACCAGAAATAGGCCTAGTCTGTCAAAATCTTAGACTGACTGACATACCTCGTGGGCTGGTGCTGTTACTGTATCTTTAAATCCTGTCTGTTATGGGACAGGAACTCTTTTTTTTTTTTAACCAATGGGGAGTCGGTTCATCTCCTGTCCTGTATTGTTATTGGATTTTAGCGATGTCACACAAATCATTCAGCGTAGAAACCCTATTGGGGGGAAAAATGTTTCTATTTTAGTCAAGCAGGCTACGGCGTCATACTAAGCCCGTCTACTTGCCTCGGGGCTGTAAACGGCGGAACTTAAAGGATCTGTAATGTGACTTTCCAGCTTCAACCTCGCCCAGAAAGCAAGACATGTTTTCTAGGAGGGTGAAAGACCAAGATAAGCGGCTGACCCCTAAGTATACCTGTGTATGTTCCATGTGGCTAGTTGTTTTCATTCTCCTCAGTTGTTATAACGTTATGTTCTCTTGCTGTTGTTGTTAGCATGCCATGCTAGCTCGCCAGCGACGCTAACTAGCCCGCTAGTCCTTTAGCCGGTCAGGTCTGGGTCAGTGACTGATGTTACACAAAGTGGTCACCATCTGACATTATGATATGATATTTGGCAGTCAGGGGAGTTCTCTCATGTGTTGTCTGCCCTCTTGGTACCGACGGTGTAAAACGATGTGTGCTGTGTGTGTGTGTGTAAGCTGTCCGAGGCTCTGGAGAACGCTGTCTGAAAGTTTCCAGCGCTAGGTGCCAGTTAAAAGATGGAGTTGCTTTCTTTAATCTCACATTACTATACATTGTTCAGAGTTACCAGGTATCATGTTGAGTTTATAGCTTGTTAGCTAAGTGAGTGTTAATTTTCCACCTGTCCTGTATGATACAGTATTTTATTCACCTCCAGATGCTTGCTTTTTCATGACATTGATGTCTTCAGATAAAAGGCATTTGATTCACATTGAAAAGTGTGTAGCAGCCTAGCGTGCTGCTAGCTTACCCTCTTTCAGGGGACATATGGACCAAAATGCCTTTATCTGGAGGTGAAGTGGGGCACTGATGCATTTTTTATTAGGGCTGTAGTTTACTCTCTCTGCTACATTATTGAGTGCTGTAAATGGCAGCTTGTTACCAAAAAAAGTTATTTACACCAAAGGCAACAAGGTAAGTGAAAGACTATCTCTGTTGTAATGTGAGTAAAGAAAGACAGCTTATGACATCTGTGCGCAGACAGTTTAATATGTATTTAAATGTAGACCTAGACTAGTTAATATGACTGTGCCTGGGTTTATTTATCTTGTGCATAAGGCGTTAAAGATCTTTCCTATACCGAGACACAGTGGGCTGTTGAGCGCAGTGTTTCATTGAGTGGCAAAACAGAGGCAGCCGCTCTCAGTGGAGTTTGCAGCGTGGGCCGTGGGGTGTAACTTTGTTGGAATATAGGTCATTGTGTTGGTCTGTCTGGGCTGTGTGGATTGTTGTTCCTGACGAACAGAGAGTGGGTTAATGTTCATGGACTAGGCAAGTCGATCTTCAGTTATGTTCTGTTGCGTGTTCCAGCATCAAAATCTTGTGGATTTCTAAAGACTTGCTCCCAACTATTTGTTTTATTTGTGGGTTGGCTAGAAGAAAGCTTGATGGGTCTAAAGATTACTTTCTGCTTGAGTGTTGTTTCCATCCTACTTATGCTAACTTTAAGTATATCTAATGGTGGCGTTATTAAAATATTACACAAACATGCAAAATGACAGTGCTCTGAAATGCCCTATTTCCCCCCCCATTTTTTTCCCAAAGTAAACTCTTCTTAACGGTGGCCTTAAGCCTAAAACCTTTGTTACGGTTTGTTTCTTCAACTTTCTGACCTTTTCTATAAAGAGCAGTGTTAAAGTTTGCTCACTATTTACTTTTCCCTGGCCAGCGATGGATCTGGTAGAGTTTTATGTTCCACCTGTTCCTGTCTTTGTACTACCAGGTAGTGTCTCTGACGGAGTACCACCGTAGGATTGATGCGCTAAACAGTGAAGATCTGCGCTCGCTCTGCAAACGACTCCAGGTGCCCTGAACAGCCCTGTCTGCCCCCTCTCTCTGCTTTGCCCAGCCCTGCTGCTGCCTCCACCAAGATGGTCTCCCATTGGCTCTAGCAGACTTTAGCTGCTGCGGATGTTTCATTCTAACCTCAAAAACACATGTACCTATTGCTATTAAGGCTGCACAATTAAACGCAATTTTATCAACATCGCAATATGGACTACTGCAATATCGAAATTGCAGGGGAGGGCACAATATTTGTCAAAATTAAAATATGTGGTAAATCATTCTGAATAAAATATTGCGGTGCTGCAGAGACGTCCCAGCCTACAAATCATATCCTACGGAATAAAGGCTGTTTTATGGTTCTGTGTCGAATCGGTGGCGTACCCCCGCAGACCACTTTATCTCCGAGCCCTCCATCGTAGCTTGATGTGCACCTCCAAAAATGTGTAACTTTGCGTCGAGGCGACGCAGACCGCATGGACTGTGATTGGTCAGCTCATCCTGTGTGTTGATAGTCGGTGTTTCAAGTAGCCTACTATATCATGCTAGTTCACTGACCTAAACTTTGCAAATAAACTCAGACATATTTTGGTTACAATGATGGGCTTATCTGTTTATAAAGTGTCTATATGTTTTGAAATTATCACTTTGCCAGCAAGCAGTACTTTGTGGGCTGTTGTGCTAAATTTAGCTTGCTAACATAACAAACAACAGTCTATGGGGTTTGCCATTTGAGTACTGTTTCAGTGGTGAGTGCCACAGACACAGGCGACACCCCCTATCGTTATGGCGGTGAAAGCAACCCCAACGCAGAACTCCGAAAGGGTCACGATGGCGTAGCTACGCCATGGAGTTGACACAGAAGCGTAAAACAGCCTTAAAGAAAACATTTTTATTTGGCACAGATCCTCACAAAAATCACACTGTAATTTACATTTTTAAAATGTTTTAGTGTTTTACAATGAAAAAGAGAATGATACAAAAATGTTCATTCCTCCAATATCGTGAATCATAATGCAATCACTACACCAGTCAAATTAATTGTGCAGCCTTTATTGCTGTACACATAAAAGTTATGGGTTGAGTAGGTTTCATGAGTATTTGGGCTCACAAAAACATATTCAAAACTTGATGTAGATCAATTGAGAATGAGAAGTGTTTAAAAGAAATATGTTTATCAATTCATACAGAAAATGTGTGAGGTTTTCATGTGACAGCAGCCTTATCTCCATGTGTCAGGCTTTCCGTCTTAGACTCGTTGTCATGGTGTTTTTTAGTGCTGCAACCCACTAGATCAGTCTGGCTGTAAAATAGTTAATGCTAGCTGTTTGTGCTAGCTGTAGACACATATGTTGTTTTTATATAGGCCACACAGAAATGGGTGTTCCTGTAGCAAAGTCCCACTTTTTCTTAAATAGAATATTTTCTTTGATGCCTAAATGAACTGAATGTGTAGAATTGTGAAGGGTAAAGAAAGAGACAGTGTATTTGTGAGGGGGTGGAGGTAAGACTCCCTTGACAGTGGGAAGGATGTGACAATGCAGGTAGGCCCTATTTGATGAGGACTGAAACATGAGAGCATCCCAGCCACCAGTGGAGAAGTGCTACACAATCAGCCTCTGTTATCGAGAAAGATAAATAACCTGAGCAGTCTGTTGGTCAGAGAAAATGTTAAACCGCCGAGTGCAAATTATTCATTGGTTGGATTTCCTATTCACGTTGCATTGTCCTCTCCCAGACAGTGTCTCTGCCCGCTCTCGTAGTTCTGCCAAACCAATCCTAGTCATCTGGCATTGGAGAGTGGCAGGAAGATATTCAGCTGTCCTCATCAAATTGTGAAATTATGAGTGTGTTGCCAGCAAACGCTGTTTTTATAATTTTGGCAGGAACAATTCTCTGATTTAAAATGGGAGCTTTTGTTTCTCAGGGTTAGGCTATGGTTAAAGTCTAGCTTCTTCATGTCATCCCAGACTTGATCCCAAAGCTGTTTAGTTAAACCTTTTCTGCTTCAGATGCTACATGTTCCCCTATTCTCTTCTCACTCAGTGCAAACATAATCTGAGCCTGTACAACTTGTTTGTAGTTACTGCTCTAGAAAGCTGCACTTTGTATGAGTAGCCTGATATGATGCAAAACAGAATTGTAGGTTTATGACGAACAGCTATAAGCTGAAAGGAAACTACTCTATGTATGGATACCTGACATTTATCTGTACATTTAGATCACCACCAAGGAAGAGGTGAACTCCAAGCATGGCACATCCATCAAGACGGAGCTTGAGCCAGAAACGTTCAAACCCAACCTCAGAGAATCCAGTGATCTCCTGGAGGCCGACCAGATAGAGAAGGTACAGACTTTAGTACAAACCTCTTCTTACGCAACCCTGCCGTGATAAGATGTCATGAAATGATATGATCCTACTAACAACTGTCTGTATCCAAAGCCTGATATAATTTTTTCTTATGTGCCATAGAGCTCCATTGTTGTCTAAAAACTATCAAAAACATGTCAATGAGCCACACTGTTGCTCTGGGTTACATGGTCCTTATCTAAAAAGGGGAAACTGTTGTATTTTTTTAGTATGAAACAATGGACTTGGAAGATAAGCAAAATAGAAAGTATTGAAAGATACTAATGAGACTAATGTATTACATTTGGTCTTTTCATGCAGAGGGAGCGGGGGAGTTTTTTTTAATTTATTTATTTATTTATTTATTTTTAAGTATACCTGTCCCATCTATCTATCTATATATACTGTGTGTGTGTGTTTGTGGGCATGTGCTGGGCGTGAACGCTAACATGCAAATCCAGAGGACTTTATGGTCATTTCACTTTCAAATTTGTAAAACAACCAATAAAGCACGTAGGTGACCTGACTACTGCTTACAGCAGACAGACCAATGGTCCGTAGGTTTTTCTGTTAGAGTTAGAGGTGGCAACTTATACTGTATGTATGACTATGAATTACCGCAGAGAACATGTAAAGGAACCTTTGATTTCTTTTTTGCTCAATAATGTAAAATAAATAGTAATTTATTTAAAGATAACACCTGCATAAACTCTCACTAACTGTATATAGGGAAAGATGCTACATGAAACAGATTAACCTTTTATGTTTGAGTTGTGTTGTATGCCTCACAGACATTGCGGGTAAGTACGCACACACAGACACACTTGCACGTCTCCCAATGAGTCCCAGTTGACATATTGACAAATAGATTGCCAATGTGCGGCTTCCTTTAATCACCCCGAGTATGTAACTCAGGGCGATTTGTAGCATCCCCGAGAGGAGCCAATTCAATTCAATTTTATTTAATTTAATTTTAATTCATAGTATCAATTCATTACGAGTTATCTTAAGACACTTTACAGATAGAGTAGGTCTAGACCACACTCTATAATTTACAAACACCCAACAATTACAGTAACTCCCCAAAGAGCAAGCATTTAGTGCATTTAACTTCATATTAGGGAAAAACCTCGGGTGGCGAGGAAAGCTTCCTTTTAAGAAGAAACCTCAGACAGACCTGGTAGGCGGTCTCACAAATAAAGATAATGGAACTATGACTAGAAATAGTAGTTGTAGTAGTCCATGGCGTAGCAGGGCACTGTAGAGTGTAGCAGGGTGTAGTGGACCAGGGCCACGGCAACAGCTGCAACCATGATTTAGGAGCCACCCTAATCCAAGGAAAACTTTTGGGCAAAAAAAAATGCATAAGGACTCCGGGGAATAAGCTCCCTAGAGTTAAGTAGGTAACAAGCATTTCTGGGACATGGATGCACACTGAAGGAAAGAGAGAGGGGCTCAGTGTGTCAAAGGAAGTCCCCCAGCAGTCTGAAACTATAACAGCATAATTAGGAGCTGGTGCAAGGCAAACCTGAGCCTTGAGCCTGAACCTGAGTTCTATAAGGGTTGGTAGATTAATCTGACTATGAAGAGAAGCAGAGAAGTTAAGGGGTGCCGTGTCTGTAGCTATACACCCTCTCCGGCCGGTCTAGGTAACCGCTGCAACTCACACTCCCTAACTATAAACTTTATCAAAGAGGAGAGTTTTAAGTTTACTCTTAAATGTGGTGACGGTGTCTGCCCCCGAACCCAGACTGGAGCCAAGTCAAAGCTCATCTCCTCACGGCTTCATTTCCACCCTTCTGGTTCCACCACTGCTTCACTGGAGGATTTGCTGAACCAAGGAGAAAAAGAGCAAACGGGATGATGAATTATTGGAGTGCAAACTGAACGTTTCATACAGAGGAAATAGTGCAGCATAGTGTAAAAAAAGTTGACACTTTAATTCCAAATTTTAATCAGCGTCTGTTTTATCTGTCCATTAAAATGAAGCATACACTTACTGCACTGCTTCTCCAGCGTCTTTATCTCCCCATGCACCACAGCTACTGCTAATCCCTGAGTCTTTCTCCTGAGGCGGCCCTGTGTTTGGAGCCCTGTTACTCTTCTTTAAACATCAGATGGTGTTAAAAGGTCACTGCAGATGTAATTGAGCATTGGCTGCTGTGGCCTTTGCTTTAATTCTCCTTCATTCTTCCTTTTCTTTATTATTTCCTCCATCCCCACCTCCCTGCCTCCACAGCTTGCCAAGAACCTCCCACCACGGACCATTGGGTACCCATGGACGCTGGCTTTTGGCACATCAAAGCACGGCATGAGCATTAAGTCGCTGTACAGAGCCATGCAGGGCCAGGACACCCCAGTGCTTATGGTTATAAAGGACAGCGATGGCCAGGTAAGCTGCAAATGCAACAGGCGGTAGTAGATTGTAATGTATTAAAAATCATTATAAATCATTTTTTGCCACATGAAATCGTACAGGTTGCAGTTCCACTGAAATGTCCTTCCATCAGCTCCTAAACTTGTGCATGATTCATCATAAAGCGAGTTGTACGTAAGTGTTCAGCAGTAAGTTGTTGTTTTGTTTCTCCAGGTGTTTGGTGCGTTGGCGTCGGAGCCCTTTAAAGTCAGCGATGGCTTTTATGGCACGGGAGAGACCTTCCTCTTCACCTTCAATCCAGAATTTCAGGTACACTGCCTTCCTCAGTTTGAAGCTGTTGGGTTACACATATGCTACATTTATTTTTAAATAAAATCATATTTATTTTAATAGAATGTGCAATTTTGTTCATATATAAAAAAAATTATAAAAGGGAATGCAGCAGAACTGATGTATATGTGAATGATACTTTTCAAAGCTGCACAAAATGTATCAATATATAAATGAACAATGTTTTAAATAACTGTAACAGGAAAAGACTCTCTTGTAGTGACAAACCTGCAGAGAATCATTACCCGACTCTTCAGTTCCCCTTAGCTCTACAGACGTATTAGCATGTTTTCAGTGTTTAGACAGATTCACTCATTTTGAAACAAGCTTTGTTTGCTTAGCATTTCACCTCGCTTTATTTGTGTTTCTTTTGGTGCTGTCTGCCGTAGCTTCCTCTTGGATGCCTGCTTCCGATATCGCACCCGGTCGCTATGATTTAATAGAGGCTGACGCCCAGAAACGTCGTGAACACAGCAAAATGAAAAGAAAAGAGAATATCCAGGCAGAGGGCATGGGCTCTGTTGATACGGACCTGCCATACACTTCTAGTGGGTCATAAAAGTGATGAGTGAGATGGGATTATTTTTGAATTTTCTTTTTGGAAAATCCTCCTCATTGTGCCTTTTTTAAACAGTAGCCAAAACACTTCCAACACAGTGCTGTTTGTGGAAGTGTAAACAAGTTTGAGAAGGGGTTAAGCGAAGTGTGTTTACTTATTACAGACTTTACCAAACTGTATAATCTACTTTACATAAGATGGAAAAAGAAAACAGACTTTAGGTTAGTGCGATACACCATTTAACATTTGGCATACTGTGAATATGCTTGCCAGTCACATGCTGTTCTCAATGCATGTGACACTCAAACACAGTCTCCAGAAAAGCTAAGTGTTCTAAGAGAAGTCCTCTAAGGACTCACAACTCAACGGCATTTAGTGTTCTGTAACTTGCGTCCTTGATCATGCTCTCTTGTTGAAAGCATTTACACTTAAAGGAAAATGTATGTCTGTTTGTAAATTTGGAGGTCTGTCAGTAGAGAGAGAAACTAAACCAATCGGTGCTGCCTACCCCGTGTTATTCTCCTGCTAGAGTTAGCACCCAACAGGCTTGCTTGAAATCAAACGGAATTCTGCTTTTAATATGTTCGAGCCAAGGATACTGAGATGAATGGCCTGAAAGCAACCTATTAACGGCACCAGGTTTCACCAGGGTGGTCTAATTTTCTACAAGAACTTAAATCACAAGGGTCATTTGAAAAATTATACACTTTTATAACAATTCTACACTCAGTGGCTTTAATTTCCCCATCAATGGAATGGAGCATGCACTGTTGGTGCACTTGAAATGGCCACACATTTTAGGCATGCGTGGGCCCTCGCAAATACACAGACATGGAAAGTATGAATTATTAGATGTTTCTTCTGGACCCTTCCTTTTGAGGTAAACATGCGTGTGATCGGTTCTCAGTAGGATAAAGAATTCTGGACACAGAGTATTAGATCAAAGGTACAATTTGTATGTCAAAACTATGTACATAACACAAAAGTAATCCCTCTCAATCATCACTTGTGACCCATTAGAAGTGTGTGGTGGTGTCTGTATCTGCAGGGACCGAGCCCTCTGTCTGTATTTTCTCTTTTCTTATTTTTCTGAGTGCAGGGCGTTTGTGGGTGTCAGCAAGAGCTTTTGGGCCCCACGTGGGTGTGTTACCCCCAGCCAATAACAGCTGCTTTAGAACACAAGCGCTGCGAAACAATCAGAAAATAATCTAGTATGTGCTCTATTGTGTCTGCAACAGGTGTACAAATGGACAGGTGACAACATGTTCTTCATCAAAGGAGATATGGACTCCTTAGCTTTTGGTGGAGGAAGGTGAGCCCGATCGGCTTTTGATGCATACAGTGACAGAAATCAGTTCTAGCAACATCTGTTTGAATTGAATCCAATGATACAATATAGATCAAAGGCCGCCAAAATCAAATAGTACTATTGAAGAGGCAGATAAGTGACATTGATTGCCTAAAACTGTTTACAAAAGGTTTGTGGCCCCCTGCCTGAGATGCTTTGTTCTGTTTTCCTTCAGCGGGGAGTTTGGCCTGTGGCTGGACGGAGACCTCTACCACGGCAGGAGTCACTCCTGTAAAACATTTGGGAACCCCATGCTCTCAAAAAAGGAGGATTTCTATGTTCAGGACATAGAGATCTGGGCTTTTGAATAACAAAACAGTCCACCACAGGGAACCCCATGCTCTCAAAAAAAAGGGTTCAGGACATAGAGAAATAACAAAACAGTCCACCACAGGGAAAAAAACAAGTCCTTGCAAAGGGCAAACTGAGGGGTCCTCCTCCTTTAGAACAATGCCCCAAACCTAACTGCACATCACCAGGGCTCCCCAGGCCGAAAGCCAGCTATCGGATGCTTGTTGTGCGTTACTACTGCAGTTATTACGGAGCTTTTTTTCTTTGTGAAAAATTACCTTTGTGTGTATCTTGTTACAGCCCTGTGCAGCGTCTTTGCTGAGTGTGGGGGGGTGTAGAGCTGTAAAAAATGCTGGTGAATAGATGAGGTTGTATCAGAAATGTATGAAAAGAGGGAATAGAACCATGAGGCCTATCTGAACTCCTCTCCCCTCAGAGGTGGTGAAGATTACGAGGTTTAGGACTTCTGCAAGAAGAGAGAACTGCCCCGACTGGTCCAGACTGTATATCTGAACTTCACAGAACCTCAAGGGACCGCACCCTCTCGGATCCCCCAAGAACTTTGTTCATTCGGTAGGATGTTACTCACTGTGCCGTCAGCCTTGACGGAGAGAGGCCCAGTTACAGGGAAAGAAACGAGGCGGAAGCTGAACACATTCCATTACTCTTGGTGATGGTTGAGTGTCACATTTAAGTTGTGATTTGTGGTTAAAAACACGCAATCCACGAAAACTCAAGCAGCAGCAGCAGGATACGATGACTCTTAACTCAGAGAGGGTATAGAATATTGGTGGGGGGGGCTGGTTAGTCTTTTTACAGTACAGCTTTTGGTTGTCTTCTGAGGCTAAAACTATAGAGTATTGTGTATTGTAGTCCTCCTGTTGTTCACCGTCATAGCACAGCATCTGAAAGCACATAGCTACTAACCAGATCACCTGTCGTCGTAATGTTCTGTTCAGTGGGTGTACGTGTGAGTCCAGCTAACACCGGCTCCTCTCACAGGACGCCGGCTGTACTGTTCGTAGACAGTAACGTGTTGCAATAGATTTGTGGAATATGCAAAATAACTGTCCTGGGACCTCAAATAACCCGCAGGCACTTTCGCCACCGCCTGTCACTCTTTCAAGATAGGAACTTGTAAAGCTTTTACGTCTTGATACACGATTGCTTTTCTGGGTATCATTTGGAAAGCCTTGAGACGTGGTTTAACTGTTTTACATGCATATATGACAATTACATATTGGTATATATGATTATATATGAATCTATATAATCATATATATTTTGCTGTTAAGTGTGACAGTGATATATTTGTGCTGATATTTCAGCTGTTACAATATAATGTATATTACCCTGTAAATTAATGTTCAAATAGTAGATTTGTTCCAATATATATATATAAAAATACATAGTTATATATATATATATATATATATATATATATATATATAAGTGTGGATTGGTGGGTTGCTTCTAGCACTTTAATCTGGTGTAAAAGAGTCAAGGCCAGGTTCTTCTTATATTCTCTTAGCAGTAGCTGTACAGTACATTTTATGTTTAGATAATTAAGATGTTAACTGTTAGTAGAAAGCTTGCTGCTACCAATATCAATAAGGGTATGCCCCATTGCTCTGTGTGTTTTTAAAAAGATTACTCTAAGGTAGGAAGGGGGGGTTGGAACATGCCAGCGGGACTCGGCTGTCAGGTGAGTCTCACTAGGTACAGGTAGGTAGGTACGCATGCAGACTGACCTCTGACAGGCATATGATGGGTGAAGGGATGTGTGTACAGTACCTAACCTCCCCAGGGAGCTTTCTTCTCCCCCTCCCCTTTCTGGTCTTCCACACCAGTATTTGTGTCCTTGTGGAGTCACAAAGAGTAATATGGATAATTCTTCCAATTATTTCACCAGAATACAATGTATCAGTTATGTATAAATAACAATAAAGCTGAATAATTGTTGTAACCTGGGATATGACCGTATTTGTGATGTTTCAGTTTTTACCCTTTTATTTAGTTATTGAGCCGTTTACACACGTTAAATCCTCTCAGGTCATGACTAATGGCTTACAGTTGTTAGTCGGTGGTTTAGCCTGCCAGGTGCTGGTGCTGTCCCCATTTAGGTCCAGGTGGATTGTCTGGAGTGTGCCACTGGAAGGGCACGTTCTGCAATGTTGAATTTAAATAAATTTATATTTTAACCCGTCATAAAAGTCTAAATGAACTGAAATAAGATAGATTTGCCACTTAATTGCTTTGTAGTATTGGCAGGAGTCTACCCAGTCTAACTGCTGCTGCTCTGTGGGTTTGATTTTATTTCATTAAGTGATCCACTGCTTACATGTCTTATTTTTCTTTTCCCCCTTTAATTTTTGACAGGACAGTGAAGTGGGAAAGGGGAAAGACATGCAGGAAATCATCACAGTTCGGATTTAAACCGAGGACCTCTGCGGCATAAACCAGCATGTTACCCAGCAAGTACTTTAAAGTCCTTGAATTATATTTCCGCCCTGCTCTAATCACTGGCTGACTGCTACATTTATTGAATTTATTATTACATTTATTAAGTTTTTGGAGGGGGGAGAGAACGAGTGTTCCTAAAACCAACCCAGATATATTTAAAAAAAAAAAAAAAAAAAAAGGAAACCCTTTAGCTGTGAGTGAGCACCATCTATTGGTCCCATTGTGTGTGGACACAACTCAGTTTATAGTTCACAGTAGTAACTGGTATATAATAGGCATTTTTCAAAAGTTTAATCAATACAAACACAAATTATCCCAAAAAAAGTCTACTTTAATAAAACGTAAATCAGGCCTGGCACAGGTAAACACAACCAGAACATGTCGTCTGTGTCCGCTCAGGACAAAACCCAACCTGAGCATCATCCGCTGACTTGGTCCTGATAAGAGCACCATTCCTTCTATGTCCTGTCCCTGTCAACCCCCCCACCCCACCCCACCCCACCCCACTGTCAGCATGTTTCAGACTGTAGAAAACAAAATGCGTTTCAAAACAACCTTTACATTTTGTAAAGAGCAACAATACCAGGAAGGCAGGAATGATCATTACAGTAAATGAAATAGACTGGATTATTATATGAAATATAATTTAGACAGCTTGCTGTTCATGACATCCCAACATCAGTGCTTCAGATTCAAAATGATGCATTTTTTTAAATAAACATCATTACATGAAGATTAGCATATTAAATCAGCTCAGCATGAAAATATACAGCAGAAAAGTGGCTCTAATTGCAAAATCGTTATAAAATGCAGATGCCATGTTCCACACAGCAGTTCTGTTGGGCCGGAATAATTCCACACATTAAACATTCAGTGTAATGCAGGGTGTGAGTTAATGCACACATGTCCCTTTAACATACAGCGAGAGCACAAACAATGCTACACCAAGGCATTGTGGTTAATTATATCCAAATTGAAACATTAAGTAGGATATTAAGACATATTGCAGAAACTCCTAAATAGTAAAATCGGGGTTTAATACAGCAACAGTGTCCTTTTCACCAGGTGAGTTTGGTCTTTCTTGTGCCAAGACGTAAGGAGAGCTCCTCAGTAAACCAGGTATTTGAGTTCAGAGTAGATGAGTGGAAACATGACTGTGCAGGCTCGGTACAGGATGGCTCCACTCTTAAATAAAGCTCGATGTTTGGTGCTCCACGACTCCGACTTGAAGTTGTAGTAGATTGCGTACAGTGCCACGGCGAAGAAGTGTCCAATAAGGGTCATGGGTTTGGGTGTCAACCTGGCAAAACAAACAAAAATCCCTATGTCATTAAGTCTCTTGGATATGATCTTGTATTTAAATTAATAGTTTTGGGGTATAGGCCACATTACGTAAGAGAAATATGTAGCTACGGCCAGCAGTGAGCTAGCTTAGCTTAGCACAAACAGGTAACAACTGCTACTCACTGGTACCAGCTAAGAACTAGTCCAGCACATCATTCCCTCATGTAACCCCACTTGTTATTGATACATAGGGATGTGCAATAATCAAATGTTTATCCCAATTTCCATTTTGGCACCTAATAGTCACAAAACTAATGTATTTAGGAAAAAAGTTCTTATTATGTATTTATTTTGTATGTTACATTTAGCAAGAAACCCATATTTTGTCTTGTGTTCTGAATTTAAAAAGTTCAAACTGAAAAAGTATTGAGGGACATTTTCCAGTTCATGGTGTTTTCACTGTTGATTTGTTTATTTGTTATATATGTTATATATATATTGAGAGATATGTTTGAGTGTTTTATTTTAACATCTTTCCAAAAGACAATAGGTAATGTTCAATACTCGTGATTTTAATATTGACCAAAATCATTGTTAACATGATTTTCCCTATAATTGAGCAGCTTTTGTTTAACACAGTTAAGAGAGGAGATGTAGCATAATTAGAGAGCTTTAGCTCTATGCTAGCTTTAGTTTAGCCTTCCTGGAGTCTTGGGAGGTTGTGGACTTTGGACTAGGCTAGGCTAGCCACGTTTCCATTCTTAATGCTAAGCTTATCAATCATGAGTGTGGTATTAACCTTCTCAGCAAGTAAGCACAGCAAAAAGCATGTTTCCCAAAAGGTCAAACTATTCCCTGTTTACCATACTTCCATTCTAATTAATTTACAAGTAATTGTAATTTATTATTTTGAACAGGGACAGTGCACAAAAAAACATGAATACATGTCGTGTGCCAGGTCATAGCAAATTGCCATTCTCTGCCCGTAGTACAAGTATTTAGAGTATAAAATACAGATACATAAAGTCATAAAAACCCACAGTATCCTTAAAACTAGACCCCCCCCCATGCTTTGCTAAGCCTGAGAATGAGGAAGAGTATTCTGCTGATTTATAGCCATGGAGGAGAATGATGGATGCAGTTTTGCATTGTGGAAGATAACATCCGGCCCTTGTGGTTGATATTAGAGAAATTCTGTCGTTCCTATGTTATTGTGGAGGTCATTATTTAATGCTTACACTGAGAGGAGTCCAATAGGCCCAGCGATGCACTCTCCGCCGAGCTTGAAGTACCGGAAGCAGGCTTTTCTCAGCTCATGAAGAGAATCTGGTTAACACAAAACAGGCACAAGGACAGGATGAGAATCAAAATGACCATTCAGTGTTTTTTATTTTTACAGATTTTGACATTTGTAGTTATTCAATGTAAAATAATGGTCATTTATGATCCCCTGTCCGTGTTTTCCATGATGCAGAGGCAGGCGGAGACTCACTGTCTGTGGCTGAAAACAGCTCGTACAGGGCCTGGGCCAACACATTGACCACGAAAGAATGTGATGACTTGCGTTCCCAGTGGAATTTTTTCTTTGCCTATTGAGAAGAAGAAGAAAAAAGCAGTGTAATATTGCACACTGGTCTGCAGTCTCTCACCTACAGCAGAGGGAGTAACGGCACAAGGCAATGCAGTCGAGGCTCTGTATATACTTGATTTCATATGCATAGAATACACCGGCCTTATTTCTTTCAGATGTTATACATTAGAGCAGATATCTTCAACATGGGGTCCAAAAAAAACATGGCTAGGCTTACTGGCCCATAGGTAAGTTATGGTAGCCATCATCCCAAGGATCCACTGTGCCACATGTATGTTTAACATTACAGCATGATTCATACAATCATACCAACAATTATTAGCTTAGTATTCTATGCACTAAAGATGTATGTATAAAGGCTTTAGGCCGTCCTTCATGATATTGTAGGCCCAGTTTAATATGCAATTTAAATTCATAAATTACACTGTATCTCACTCAGTTAAGGGCTCCTTGGCTTGGAAAAGCCTTTAATAACAGTGTTTATGTCAATGCTTTTACAGTTGGCATGAAAATGGTTAGGTGTGGTCCCTGTGTGGTTACCTGCAGCATAGCCCCGTCGTCATAGAGATCCGGGATGTTCTCAAGCAATCTCCTCCAGATGCCAACGTCATTGAGAGCAACACTCATCCCCCCTCCCGTCAGGGGATGCCTCATGTTGTACGCATCGCCCAGGAGCAGCACGCCTGCAAACAACAGCCTGCTGTTTGTCTCTCATCCAAAATACATCACCCCCCAGCACTTTGTAATAATAAAATCTTCCAACAAACACAGTGAACTGGAAACAGGATGACGTCTGGAGGATGGCTTTTAGTGTTTCTCTGTGCTTTTCTTTCAGACGTTATGACTGTATTTCTTTCTAATTTTTTTACTATTGTCTTTTAGATTATGATTTATAATACTGGGGGAACTGCTGCTAAAAAAATCGTTCATTTTGCACAATAACAATAAATCTTCTGATTCAAATGGGAGTGTTTAAGTTTGTTATCGCTCATTACATAGATTACTAGTGTTCCAACTCTGATCTGACACCCCCATCCACTCATACAGACAAAGAGTCATATTTAAAGTAACAGTTTGACATATTTGGGTAATAGGCTTATTCACTTTCTTGCCTAGCTCCATCCAAAGGCCTCTACAGCTCACCTATCAACACATATATCTGGTTTGTTTCATCTGTAAAAACAAAAGGCTAATAACATAGGGTCAAAAATCTCCTAGGATTGCAAAGCCATGACCCGCCCTCTTCTGCCTCTGATTGCCTAGTACCTTGCCTTCAATGGTTTGGTTGATTAGGTTTAGACATGACGTATCAGATTGGTTAGGGTAAACCTGGTCTACATCCACAATGTTCCACATCTGGGATTGCTCCCAGACCCCCCAGAGGTCTGGCAAAGCAGGACTAGAGTAAGACTTAAAGGGTAAACCAATCAGAAGTAGGGCTGTTCATACATTTGGCATTCTAGGGAGAAAAAAATATCGCTGCATTATTTCTTAGCTTCTTAGCTTCCTAGCTTAGCTTAAAATGGGGAAACATCTAGTCTGGCACCTCCAAACCTCCCTAATTAACAACTTGTATTTGTTGAATCCTACAAAACTTTGGGTAACTACATGTAGGATTAAACAAATAAAATACCTTGGCCAGAGGCAGGTTAGCTGTTTTCTTTCTATATGCTAAGCTTATCTAACCGACTGCTGGCTATAGCATCATATTAAAGATATGAGAATTGCTCTTCTTATGTTACTCATGGCAAGAAAGTTAATAAGAGTTAGAGAACACCATTTGGTTAAATCTAAAATTTCCAGGTAAAAAGAAATCACATTTTTGAATGTATTCATAAAACAAAGTACTAATAACTTTTCAAACATCCTTGGAAAGAGCTTTTTTTTTTACTTAAAACACAGATTAATTGCAAATTAGTCAGCAACCAGGACATTTCTTTCATTTGTTTCATGGTACAGCAATGACCATCATACTGAACACAGGCTGAAAGCGTTTCAATAGATTCCCTCTGGCATTCTCTAACAACACGCCAGTCAATAACACTTCAGTACCTGGCTTGTTGACAGGGGAGAGGGAGGGAGGAAGCTGGCGGGCATGGACCGGAGTCGATCGTTCTGTAGTGCCACCATGAAAGGCTCCTTTAAATGCTCTGAGGGACAGAGGAAAAGAGAGAGTGCAGGTGGTCGATCACTCAGCTGGGGCTCTGTGGATGATAACCCAAAGGTGCACGCTGGGCACATGCACAAGAAAAATAAAAGCCTTTTCTTTCTGTGTCTGAATATAGGTTTATCAATGTATCAGTGTGACACACTCTGCCATTTCAGATGGACCTCTGTCAGGGTTACCGGAGCTGGAGCTTTGATATTTCAGCTGAATAGCAGAGCGCACCAATCCTTCAACAGGCTAGATCTATTCCTACCTACCACGACGTCTGGCAGCACTGCCGTAACTACAACCTTTCATTATTTATCACGCTACAGGGGTTCTTCCTCGGGCCAAAGTCATTTTTCATCATGAATAATTACATAAGAATTAAATCCACATTGGACATCCCCATTGTACTCAATTTTAAGTATAAGTTGTTTTGATATGTGAGTTTTACAAAAATGCTAGCAGCACTAAGTTGCGGCGCCTGGATGGCTCACCTGGTTGAGTGTGTGCCCCGTTTACAAAGGCTCAGTCCTTAATGCAGCAGCCGCGGGTTCAGTTCTGCCCCATGGCCCTTTCTGCATGTCATTCCCCCTCTCTCTCCCGTTTCATGTCTCAAGCTGCCCTAACAAATAAAGGCTTAAAATGCCCCAAAAATATGCTAGCTGCACTAAGTTAAATGTATTAAGCTGAAGACATATTTTAGTTTAAAAAATGGTGTGGAGCTCTGTTGTCTAGGGACTCGGTAGCAGCAGATATTCAGTATTTAAAAAATTGGATCTGGATCGGGGGCCAAAAAATCATATCATAGACATTTTCAAAATAAAGTTGTATCTGATCTGTCTGTTACCTGGCAGCTGAGGGTATATGTTCTCAGCCATGTACTCGGGGAGGTTGCGAGGCATCTCCCCCCTGATGTCCACCAGCACTCTGGTTTGTGAGGAGGAGATCTGGTAGATGAGCACCGGGCTCGGGTTGGCCAGCACCAGCTCGGCATGGTTGGCTTTAAACTGGGGACAGTCCTGGAGAGGAGAAACAGGGATGAGTCCATAATGAATAAATCCTGAGCCACTGTGAGATCACTGAAACATCTTGTTTTAATAAAGAGACCGTTTATTTCACTCCAGGTGGTGTTTGACATGTAAAATTAGGTTTGCACACATTATTAATTTCCTAGTCTCACATTGCCAGACCTTCTTCCACAGCTCTGAGGAGGAGGGTCTGGCGTGCTCTGGTTTAACGGCATTTCTTTAAACCAATCCCAATTGTCTTGGTACGGTACCCCTGCAAAATAACCTCGGGAAGCAACTTGTTCACTTGTTTTTGGTGGAAAATGTACACGTAGGGAGGGTGTTTCCCGAATCAACCGGACACAAAAGAACGCGGAAGATGAGGGACATCTGGCGGCCCCCGATGCCCCGGAACTATCATGTACATGAAAACGTCGTCGATGTAGACTACCGATTTCTCAATCAAGCATTATTCTTCAAATGCAAGCATTTATAGTCAAAAGTATCAGATTTGAACAAATTAGAACTGCAACTAATTATTTTAATTATCTATTAATCTGCTCATTATTTTCTAAATTAATTGATGAAGAGGTTTGTATATAAAATATCTGAATGTAGTGAAAAATGTTATAATTTCCCAAAGCGAATCATTATGTTCTATGTGACCAGTCCAAAACCAGAAGATCTTCTGTTTACTCTCATATATGAGAAAGAGTAAAAGGACAATTTGTGGAATTTTCTCTTGAAAAATGACTAAAACCATGAAACAACTATCAAAACTGTTTCTGTTAATCAACCAATCAGTCGATGGACTTATTGTTTCAGCATTATATTTTAAAGTAATTTCAGTTTATTTTCGGCAGTGTGATGCCAGCGGTATTTACCTTCATTAGGCATCCAACAAAGTGAGAGGAGATTTGAGCTTTCCCAGAGACAAGACTCTTTCTGAATTTGGAGAAGCAGCCATCGGCCACAACAGTCAGCGCTGCGTGGATTTCCTACAGGACACAGGTTCACACAGCCATCATACACACTCGGCATTAAATGGAATATGTGTTTCCATGAGGTGAGGGGGAATTGTTCAGTGGAACATAACGTGTGCAGCAGAGTTTCCTCTTCTCACCTTGATGTCTCCTGTTTCTTTGTCTTTGTATTGGACTCCGGTTACACAGCCGTCCTCCTCCTGCAAATGGGTCACGGTGCCTTCTACGAATGTGACACTGGGGGGTGCAATTAGGCAGTTAGCGTCATCGCCTCCACATGCCAGAATAGCATGGGCAACATGGAAATAAAAGCTACTGAAACAAATCAATTTGTTGTCATGTGGCCAAAATGCAAACTTTGAGAATGTAACTTTGTTTTTTTGACCTGGGCCCTATTTTTCAGCTTGTTTTGCCGCTGCAGACTATGGTCAGACACAAAAACGCGTCTGACCATAGTCTGCAGGGGCAAAACAAGCTGCAATGTAACGTTATTGGGCAATTGTGCTCCTGCAATTTACGTCCACTAAAGGTGCTCGCTTTGTCACTGACATGCTCAGATTATTGTGTGTAAGTGTCTGACATTATAGAAAGGGTCCTTACAGAGGTCACTTTTTTCATGTGTTTTTGTTTCTAACATGAAACTTTGAAAAAACGCTATGGCCAAACCCACCAGACTCCATTTAAATAAATGATCATTTTATCATTGTGAAACAAATTTAATACAAAGTCAAATAGAAATTAAATAAAACTATCAAAAGCTGCCATGGTCAATGGACATGGCAGATGGACTCTTTTTCTATGCCCCTACTCACTTGGGCTGGGCCAGGGCGCTTCTCCTCAGGCCCATGATGAATCGGCCGTGATGGAAAGCACGTCCACAATGGATGCTGTCCTTCTCCTGAGGGTAGGGGATCTCCACCTCTGTGCTGCTCTCCATGTCGTGGATCACATAGCCGTTGACCTGATGGGCATCCAGACCCTCCACTGAACCTGAGGACACACGTTAGTTCCCCCCCCCACAGTCAGTCCGATGCTGTTACAGGACGTGTGATGTGACGACTGAGTGAGACATTTAACCCCATGGATCCATATTGCTGAGGGCTGCACCATTCCATCAAATGGAAATATTCTAGATGTATTTAGATTCATTCATTACACATTTTCCATTAATTCACCCAGACATATTTGGTATATCTTTATTGACATATTACCTGTATGAGTATAAAGAGCAACCGGTGAGGTTTAAACTGGCTTTTGGCTTAAGTTTGTAATTTTGTGTTTTGTTATTATGCTATTGGTATTTTATTTCTGTTGTACTTGGTCATTTTGCGGTTTTGGGTCCTTTTTCTTTTTTCAAAATATTTTTATTGGAAATATGCAATACAGTACACAGATACAATTTACCCTTTTTTTTTAAAACATATATGAATATGTACACGGACACATCTACACACATAAAAACAAAAATAGTGATAAGAATGTAGGAGAAAATATTTAAGTTAAATCAGAGTGGGTCCTTTTTTTTAAATTTTATAATAAATGTATTATAAAAAAATAAATGTATTATATATTCATTGAAAACCAACATTTTCTGCAATGGTTTTCACTTTTTAACAATAATTTGCACCTGCAAGATTGACGTATAGAAGGAGTATACTGCATAAATATTACAGAACAAAATGACTATATAACAGAAATATTACTGTAGGATATTTAATTTTCTTTTATCAGAGAGAACATTTAGGGAATATTTAAGGAAATCCTCATGTGAGGAATGATTGCACAGAGATTTTATTGACTGAATTAATGCGCTGCAAAAATACTTTTAGGCACACATCATCTACCCACTTAGATATAATTTACTTTGATATAGTCAAACTGGATTCATTTTTTATTTGGATGATTTAATTAGAAATCGGCCAGAGACTTGTTTTGGATGTGAGATTTGAGGAACTCCATTCCAAAAATGATGTGACTGTTTGTGTGGAACATTTCATGTATATTGGTAAGACGGTATCATTTCATACATAATGTCCTCATTAAAACTATACAGATCACAAAGTACAAAGTTGTATATAGATAAGTAGAAGCAGGTGAGAATTAGAGAAGTAGCCACCAAAAACTTGGTTTCAAACCCAAGTATTTCTCCACTAAATAAGCAGCAATCAGAGTCAAAGTTGAGCATAATGAGGTATTATTTCATTTTAGAGTTCTTCACTCATCTGATCTGTGTGGCTCAGCACTGGCAGCAACATAAGCAAACAACATCACCAGATTATGGATCAAATATTGCGAACTCTTATTGGTGCAGGGAAATATGTGACATCACATCACCTTTTCCAACTGCCCACTTCAAGCCAGTGGGAGGAGCACAAGCAAAACAGAAAATACAAAAACCTCTCATGGGAAATACACTTACAGTGTGTTGCTGTAGTGTGAGTGTTCATAACTGATATTATAAGAAGCTGGTTGAGAACATATGTATTTAGGGCCTTTGACTTGTAGGAACTAAATAAGGCTGCCCCCTCAGTTTAGTCTTAGTAGACTAATTTCTTTAGAAATACAGTAGATTGTGCTCATAGATTTCTTGGAAAACATCTTTGTTAAACACAAGATTTACAGAGGTGCTTTTGCGTGATTCCGTTTTTACAGATCTGTCAGTTAAATCAACAAATGGTTAGTTGACAAAATCACATGAGTGTTAGTTAAATAAAATGCAGAGGTGAAAATTGTGTGCGATAATTTTATTTTATTTTTTAGATGGATCTTTGGGGGGGGGGGGCAAAAGGGCTGACTATGAGGCAGCAGAGGTTCCTGCCCCCTCTGGTATCCATTTCAGAAGTCCTAGAACAAGAACAAGGTGTGCCAGGGCTTCTTGTTATCCCGTCACCATTTAGAAGTATTCGTCTTCATATACTTCATTTACTTCCTTTAATGATAGCAGAATGCTGGATACGCTTGGATTGATTATTTATTTATATATTCCAACCTGCGTATGTCTTTGGTCCCTTGTCTTGTGTCTGTCTGTGAGTGTGTGTCTGTTTGTGTGTGTCTGTTTCTGCATGACGTTTAATACTTAAGTACAGAAAATATCAGACACTTTAAGACGTTTACTAGGGTAATATTCTAAAAGGTGACTTTGTATCAAAGTCATTTTCTGGTAAAATACTAGTACTTATACTTTTAAAGTATTACTTTCAAGTAATGTATACTAACTGGTTGTGGTTGTTGTGCTGTCAATATTACAGTGTGGTCTAGACCTACTCTATCTGTGAAGTGTCTTGAGATAACTGTTTTTATGAATTGATACAATAAATAAAATTGAATTGAATATTTTGTGTTTGTCATGGATGTGATGTGATGCTTGCTGCAGATCAAATTTCTTTTGGGAGAATAAAGTTGATAATAAAGCAAACTGACCTTCCAGCCCCAGCTCTTTCAGGGCCCTGAACCCTCCAGGCTGCAGCAGCTCGCCCACTATCCTGTCCGGCTCCTTCAGGTCCCTCTCCACCACCGTCACCCTCCTCCCGTCCTGGGCTAGGACGGCCGCCATAGCCGAACCCAGGACCCCTGCGCCAACTATCACCACATCTGGCTCGGGGGCCCCTGAGGGGCCACTTGCTGACGCACTCTGTGAGCCAGAGGACTCCATGTCTGCTCTTTTCCTTGTCCTCCGGCTCTGAAACAAAGGAGCGAAGACTCTCATCACACACTGTCCAAACTGAACTGGACTGAAAGGCAAACGTTGCAATATTTGAATTGTTTTATACTTCATCAATAACCAGCTATGTTCTTTGATTTCAGTTGTATTCCCTAGATATAGACTACAAATATACATGAACATTTAAAGCACTTTTTAGTTCAGAAATGCTTCAATAAAACTTGAAAATAAGTAGCCATGGCTCTTTTATCAGAGATTAAGCTTACAAACATAAAACATAAATATACTTTATAAAAGTTACATGATATATGTTGTATCCACATGAGTTGTCTTACCTTTTTACAGCTGCTCTCTGCTTGCTCGCTCGTCTGTCCTGACGTTTGGGGGATTAAATTGTTGATAACAGGTAAAGAAGACAAGAGGCTCAAAGGCAAATGTAATACCCGAGAGACTGTGAGCTTCTGGAAATTAAAATACCTGACATATGATAGCAGCAGCCCGACTGTAAGAAATAAGGCTGCGGCCATCACAAGCTCTTTGTGAGCCAAATTCTGAAAGACTGTGTTGGACTTTTTATAGAGGTATGTGAAGCTGGCTATTCCCAGGAAAGTCCACATCTCTTTGGAGTAAAAAAAAGTTTAAAAAAAAATGCTGTAAATTAATTAATTAGATGAAAAGGAGCTACTGAGAAACCAGTTTTCTTTAGGCTGGCATAAAATTACCATGCAATTAATAATTATTCTTCATTTAGTTTCTCAGATAATCCAAAATCAAGTCAGCCAACCTAAACCAAAGATTACCTTTGTGACATGATAACTCGCTCACAGACAGCCGGAGGGACGCTGCTGAATATATTATGATAATGAGAAACACGGACTACTTCGGATTCGGTGGTTTCACGTCCCGCCTCCTCCACAGTTCAACCGTCCAATCAGGAGAGACGTGACGGTGAGCAGAGCTCACGCTATCCGCCGATTGGACAGCCGCGCCGGCACTGGGCCTCTCCTCGGCCGCTGATTGGACAGACGGCTGGCAGCAAAGTAGTATGATGTGATGTCAGTGGAAAGGTGCGTGTTACATTTCTTTTAGAGACAGAAGCTGAATGAGAGACGGAGCTCGGACAAAGATCGCTCATGTTTGACGGGATAACTCACTCTGGACACTGGACCAGTCCTGTTAGCTTAAATATCATCGAGATGGAAAGCTATTACTATGGCAACTAAAATAGTCTACCGGGAAAGAAATTACAACATGTTGCCTGTAGGCCTATACATCCCAAAAATCCACATTTAACATTTCTTATTTGTGAGCATTTTGTGCCCACTGAATGAAGTGTTTGTAATAGAAGAAACGAGGCCAAGGTGTAAATCTGGATAATGGCTAATATATAACTTAAGTAAGAAAGTAAAGTTTATTTTTATAGCACCTGAGTCCCATTCGAGACAGCCATGATATCCAGAAAAATGGGCAGAGTGAGAGCTCCTTTCAATAGCTTTTGTTTGGAAAACGCTATGTCAAATGTATATGGATATTAACCAACTCCAAGAATCCTACTGGAGAGACTTTACCTGGAAAGTAGGATAGACTACAATATTATTGATTTATTTAAAAATGCAAACTGAATGTAGGATCTTCTTTTTCTGGCCAGAAATAAAAACCTTGCAATCAGTTATTACCGTCATTTGAAAGATTTTGAATGAAATAAGCAGTAAGTAATATTTAAGGCATAACACCACCTTAACTAACTGTGGACAGAGACCGATACACACAGAGGATCCCCAGACTTACTGTGAGAAAACACACAGTATGACGAGTGGTAAGAACTTGTTGAAACCTACTCTGCCTTCTCCTAGTCTAATAATATTAATATACTAAAATTCGGGAACGGGAGAGAATTACTTACAGAATTATGAATCATGTATCTAAATATAAAGAGCCATGGGATAAATGGTTAGGTTATGAAGCCCACCATTAAATAAACAGAGGGTTACATCATTAGACATGGGCAGATGCAGAAATTACATATTTGTGGTGTAGGTACTTAAAATATTTTTGTTTAAAAATATTTATTTATATATATATATATATATATATATATATATATATATATATATATATATATATATATATATATATATATATATATATATATATATATATATACACATACATACACACAGTAGTTACTCTTTTTTATTTGGCTCTCTTTATTCTTTTCTGTTACAGCTTATACATTGTAAGATTTAAGACACTATGTAAATAAGAAATATTATCTCTTACAATATAGTACAACAAAATTATATCTATCATTTTTAATTATTCAATAGTTAATATCTAAGTGGACTGGATTGTGGAAAGATAAACATGAAGACGTGTTAGCTGCATTGTGACTGTGTTTTATTACACAGTGAACAGTATTCCTCATCTAATATGAATATTGCCTCTCAGCATATGAAAAACACTAGAGGATATGTCAATAGTACTACAAATACATACTGATACTGAGTCCCCAAATCTTATATTGAATAAGTCTGTCAGGATACTTTAACATTTCAGCTTTTTGCTTGCAGTATTCAACATCTTCATGTGTGCTTTTGTAGTTCCCAGTAGGTTGAATAAGGTTCTCTACCTTCCTGACACTATGTTTGACACTGATGTGTTTTACCACGTAGAACAGATTCTATCTCTGTCAAGGGTTAGTCCTAGCAGACACAGGAGAGTGATGCGTTTATTATATGTAGTGATTAAAAATGCATTCATGTTTTTCTTGCTTCCCTGAAGTTACTTTCGGCTCCCCGTTCTGTTTGATGAAGGCCTGATAAAACAAAACACAGAGCCTTTTATGTTTAAGACCATTAACACGCTCCACAGATTCTAGTCAGAATATGAGTCTGATGCTGCTCCATTGAGCAGGAAAGAAAATGCCTTTGCACTCAATTGGGTAGACCTGCAACCAATCAGAGCAACTGAGTATGTGATGTATGTTGAACTTTTGCCGAATCCCATAGTTAGGACGGCGAAAACATGTTTCCGATCTACAACTGCTTTGATCGCAGTTCTCTGTTCCTCTTTTAATTACAGATGCGATGGCAAAAATCTACACATTTCAGTTCTCCAGCGGAAGCCATCTTTGTTGTAAAAAAATTCAACCCAACTCAAACGTGTTTTTTTACTGTTGATCATCTGTTCATCATTGTATAAAAGCCAACCTTTGCTCCACAACAGATCAAGTCCAGACCAAACTTCCCCAAACTCAAATGTTGTGGGCGGGGCTAAGTTGCGGTGGCATCCAGGCTGGTTTTAAGCAACTTGAAATGTGAAACAATACACATGTGGCAAATTATGTATTAAGTCCGTTATTTAGACAGGGGCCGAGTGGGGGGCCGGCTTCTGGGGCTACAGCCCGCGATTTTTAAAAAGCCCTAAATCTTCTAGGTTTTTAAAACAACTTCAATTTTCTGTCATTTTCCCTTGGTCTCTCTGATTGAACTGGCAAATCAATGAAGAAGTTTTATTACTGTAGTAATTTCACCATTAATTCTGTTTACTCTACGCAAAAATCTTTTTTTTTAAAGATTAGATACAAAATACAATGGAGGCGCTCCAGAATGATTGCTTTCCTTGGCAATTATCACGTTTTTACCAAACATTACACAGATTCATTCTATTATGAAATATCATGAAAAATAGTGCACATGGCTGGAGTAAATGGAGCAAGCCCCGGATGTTTACAAGAGCCTGGCTCTGCTCCTGATCTTAGACTAGTATGTTTTCCATATTTATGTAGCAATCCTTTCTCATCCTTCTAAATTACATTCAGACTCAATATTGATATAGTTGAAGGAGCTGATGCGATTTCATTTCCCTGAAATTGTACCTTGTGTGATTTCATGTGACAAATAAAAAAATCATGGATTGATCGAATATCACCGATACTATGGTATTGAATCCATACTACACACAAAGGCTATATGATATTAAATAAGACAACAGAGAAGGTTGTGCAAAAGTAAACAAGTCTCTAACATGGAGTCTTACCTCCATTTCCTCCAAGGAGGCGGAACCTTCCTCCACTTTCTTTCCAATGCCATGGCTGTAGCTTGAATATCGCTCCTGTTTGAATCACATATAACATTTCAGAGACCAGCTGCTAAATTCTATATATTGTACCTTCGCCTCACGATGAACCTAACTTTTAACAATCCATGCCGTCTTTTGTTGTCTGTTGTCTGTCCGGTCCCTTGTCTGTCTTAAATGCTCTACTTTGAGTAGTAATAGCACTTTATGCAGAAGCTATAATGTGTGTCTCAAATGTCATTTTTGTACAGTATATTTTAAATGTAACAGCGTGCTCAGCGTGTAACACCACTTGATCCATAGTGAAACGTTGTTACGTCTCACTATATATAGTGTATATGGTTGAAATGACAATAAAACTCACTTGTCTCCTAATAATACTATACCTGAAAATTTAAACAGTGATTTTCTGTGAACAGCACACATACCTTCACCATACCAGCGATGAGCCCGTCCTCAATGATGCAAACAGCATTTCTGAGTCCTCTTGCGAAGGAGTCCATGGCTCCGATGTGAGCGATGAAAAGGTCCTCCAGGTCTGTGGACTCCCGGCGCACCTTTGCATCAAAGTTCAGGCCTCCTGGCTGCAGACCACCTTGTTCAACGATGGTCTGGAGGAGATTAATTAGACACTAAAGAATCACTGGGTACCCTACCCAGTGATACCTTGTATCACTGTTCTGATCTATACTCATCACAGGGCAGGGTGTAATAAACATTAAAGCTGCACTAATCAAGTACATAAGGAGCTGGGTCCAGACTAGTTAATGATAGCCAGACAGATTATTTTAAGGGGATTAAGGGGATTTGGTTTATAAAGCACTGAATGGTTTAGGGCCAAAAGACAAGTCTCTCAGGTCATCTGCTTTCTGTCCCTAGAGTCAGAACTAAACAGGAAGAAGCAGCGTTCAGATTTTGGAGGGAATTGTTGGGATTCTGTAAATAACATCCCAGAGTACGGTCTAGACCTGCTCTTTTATGAAAAGTGCAATGAGATAACGGTTGTTGTGATTTAGCCCTATATAAATAAAATTGAACTGAACTGAATTTCAGTTTATGTACCATATATCTGGAACAAACTCCCAGAAAACTTTTTTTTTTTAAATCAATGCTATACACTTTTCTTGCTGACTTTCATTAATTGTTAATTTTTTTAACACTGCAACTTTTATTCTTGTATTTTCTAATTGTCCTATTTTATTTTAGCTGTTTTTATAGTCTCATTATTATTATTATTATTATGTCTCCTGGAACCATCACCTTATCGTGGTGGAGAGGTTTGTGTGTCCCTATGAACCTGAGGGCTGTGTTGTCTGGAGCTTTGTGCTCCTGGTAGGGTCTCCCATGGCAAAGAGGTCTCAGGGGAGGGGCCAGACAAAGAATGGTTCGAAGACTCTAATGGAAAAGCAAGGAAGGGATAGAGGGACCCTGCCCGGAGGAAGCCCGGGGCCCCCGTCTGGAGCCAGGCCCAGACGGAGGGCTCGTGAGCGAGCGTCTGGTGGCCGGGTTTGCCACGGAGCCCGGTCGGGCACAGCCCGAAGAAGCAACGTGGCACTTCTCCCTCCAGCCCATGGGCCCACCACCTGTGGGAGGATCCAAAGGGGTCGGGTGCGCTGTTATATGGGTGGCAGCGAAGGTCAAGGGCTTCGACGGACCAGACCCAGGCGGCAGAGGCTGGCTCTGGGGACGTGGAACGTCACCTCTCTGTGGGGGAAGGAGCCGGAACTTGTGCGGGAGGTGGAGCGCTACCAGTTAGATCTGGTGGGGCTTACCTCTACGCACAGTCTCGGTTCTGGAACCGTACTCCTGGATAGGGGTTGGACTCTGTCCTACTTCGGAGTTGCCCATGGTGTGAGGCGCCGGGCGGGTGTGGGGATACTCAAGAGCCCCCGGCTGAGCGCCGCTGTGTTGGAGTTTACCCCGGTGGACGAGAGGGTCGCCTCCCTACGCCTGCGGGTGATGGGGGGGAAAACTCTGACTGTTGTTTGTGCATATGCACCAAACATAGGGATGCTCATAAGTGTACGTGGTACCAGAGCACCCTAGGCCAAAGGTCAATGATCGATTTTATAATCGTTTCATCTGATCTGAGGCCGTATGTTTTGGACACTCGGGTGAAGAGAGGGGCAGAACTGTCAAGACCTGGTAAGCCCAAACGGGTAGTGCGGGTAAACTGGGAATGTCTGGAGGAGGTCCCTGTCCGACGGACCTTCAACTCACACCTCTGGCGGAGCTTTTCGAGCATCCCTGTGGAGGCTGGGGGCATTGAACCTGAGTGGACAATGTTCAAAGTCTCCATTGCTAAAGCTGCGGCGGCGAGCTGTGGTCTTAGGGTTTTAGGTGCCTCAAGGGGCGGTAACCCACGAACACCCTGGTGGACACCGGTGGTCAGGGAAGCCGTCCGACTGAAGAAGGAGTCTTTCCGGGATATGTTATCCCGGAGGACTCCGGAGGCAGTTGCAAGGTACCGACAGGCCCGAAGGGCTGCAGCCTCTGCCGTGACAGAGGCAAAGCAGCGGGTGTGGGAGAAGTTCGGGGAAGACATGGAGAAGGACTTTCGGTCGGCACCAAGGTGCTTCTGGAAAACCGTTCGCCACCTCAGGAGGGGGAAGCGAGGAACCATCCAAGCTGTTTACAGTAAGGATGGGACGTTGTTGACCTCAACTGGGGGTAATAGAGCGGTGGAAGGAGCACTTTGAGGAACTCCTAAATCCAGCTGACACGCCCTCTGTGGTAGAGGCAGAGCTGGAGGATGATGGGGGATTGTCGTCAATTTCCCTGGTGGAAGTCGCTGAGGTAGTCAAACAACTCCACAGCGGCAAAGCCCCAGGGATTGATGAGATCCGTCCAGAAATGCTGAAGGCTCTGGGTGTGGAGGGGATGTCTTGGTTGACACGTCTCTTCAACATTGCGTGGAAGTCTGGGACGGTGCCTAAGGAGTGGCAGACCGGGGTGGTGGTTCCCCTTTCAAAAAGGGGGACCAGGGGTGTGTGCCAATTACAGGGGTATCACACTTCTCAGCCTCCCTGGTAAAGTCTACTCCAAGGTGCTGGAAAGGAGGGTTCGGCCGATAGTCGAACCTCGGATTGAAGAGGAACAATGCGGATTCCGTCCCTGGCCGTGGAACAACGGATCAGATCTTCACTCTCGCAAGGATCTTGGGGGGCCTGGGAGTATGCCCAACCAGTCTACATGTGTTTTGTGGATCTGGAGAAGGCGTATGACCGGGTCCCCCAGGAGAAATTGTGGGAGGTGCTGCGGAGTATGGGGTGAGGGGGTCCCTTCTCAGGGCCATCCAATCTCTGTATGACCAAAGCGAGAGCTGTGTCCGGTTCTCGGCAGTAAGTCGGACTCGTTCCAGGTGAGGGTTGGCCTCCGCCAGGGCTGCACTTTGTCACCAATCCTGTTTGTAATATTTATGGACAGGATATCGAGGCGTAGTCGGGCGGGGAGGGGTTGCAGTTCGGTGGGCTCGGGATCTCGCCGCTGCTTTTTGCAGATGATGTGGTCCTGATGGCATCATCGGTCTGTGACCTTCAGCACTCACTGGATCGGTTCGCCGCCCGAGTGTGAAGCGGCTGGGATGAGGATCAGCACCTCTAAATCTGAGGCCATGGTTCTCAGCAGGAAACCGATGGAGTGCTTTCTTCAGGTGGGGAGTGAGTCCTTACCCCAAGTGAAGGAGTTTAAGTACCTTGGGGTCTTGTTCGCGAGTGAGGGGACCATGGAGCGTGAGATTGGTCGGAGAATCGGAGCAGCCAGTGCGGTATTACATTCTGTGTATCGCACCGTTGTGACGAAAAGAGAGCTGAGCCAGAAGGCAAAGCTCTCGATCTACCGGGCAATTTTCGTTCCTACCCTCACCTATGGTCATGAAGGCTGGGTCATGACCGAAAGAACGAGATCCAGGGTACAAGCGGCCGAAATGGGTTTCCTCAGGAGGGTGGCTGGCGTCTCCCTTAGAGATAGGGGTGAGAAGCTCAGTCATCCGAGGGGAGCTCGAGTAGAGCCGCTGCTCCTTCCGGCCGAAAGGAGCCAGTTGAGGTGGTTCGGGCATCTGGTAAGGATGCCTCCTGGGCGCCTCCCTTAGGGAGGTGTTCCAGGCACGTCCAGCTGGGAGGAGGCCTCGGGAAGACCCAGGACTAGGTGGAGAGATTATATCTCCAACCTGGCCTGGGAACGCCTCGGGATCCCCCAGTCGGAGCTGGTTGATGTGGCTCGGGAAAGGGAAGTTTGGGGTCCCTTACTGGAGCTGCTGCCCCCGCGACCCGACTCTGGATAAGCGGATGAAGATGGATGGATGGATGGATGTTTTGAATGGTCTTTCATTTTTTTACTTAAACTCCACGTTGCAGGTTTAATTTTGCAACGAATTTGTGCAATTTGCTTGTTGGTAGTAAATATTTGAACCGTTATCCATTGTATTTACCACTGGTCTGGCCTAATGTGGCATCTGGTCTTTAATATTAACAGTCTATGGTCTCGATCGAGTCCATGTGACTTTATCATATTTATAATAATATTGGAGGGTAAGTGAAACACAGCTTAGACGGGGGTGTTGTTCGGCTTTTCACAAGTTTAGACAGCTAGCTAACGCTACGACGCCGCACGTTAGCACAACAGCGTTAGCCTAGCCTGCTAGGTAAATACTACGACTGCCTGTGGTGTTGCCTATATATGCGTCCATGTTGTCAACATCATAGATGTGGCATTAGTGCACCTGTTGTACCATAATTGTATTGAATGAAATAGTAAGCTTCGCTCCTACGAGATGGGGGGGGGGGGTTACATTACACACAAAGCTAACTGGCTATAGTTAGCCTGTACAGATGCTAGCGGATATAGCTAACGTCGCGTAGCCAGCCAGCAACTTCGGCAGTGGAGTTTCGGTAAGCTAACACGACAGCGTTGTCGCCCACAATCAACCTGCAGTGATGTTTGAAATATAAACGATTACAATACTGGTGCGTGCTGGTTGGGGAGGACCATGATCCTGTCTGAAATGTCACAAACGGATTTAACGCTAGGCATCTTCAGATCAGCTGATCGCGGGGCGAGCTTCCCGACCGGAGGCTCGCTCCCCGACCGGAGGCTCGCTCCCCGACCGGAGGCTCGCTCCCTGACCGGAGGCTCGCTCCCCGACCGGAGGCTCGCTCCCCGACCGGAGGCTCGCTCGCCTACAGCACCCGCTCTCCACCGCAGCTTCGCCACCACACACACAAGCCAAACACAGCGACACGTTTTCACCGGAGGAAGAGGTAAAGTTTAAACACTTAGAAATAACACTCTGGGATGCTTTCTATTACTATATCTAGATAAGTGTACCAGTACTTATCTGAACTAACGACATGATCACTGTCACTAGATCGAAAGAAAACGTTGACGTTCACTCGGTGCTATTCACTGACAGTAAAAAGTAAAGTCATTGTATGCACTGCTGCGTTGCTAAAATAAAGGAGATAACTGAAGGAGATAAATGAAGGAGACCCCACAATCTTGACAATTCCTCATTTGCCCTCTCACGTCTGGTAGGTTCTTAATTATTCGGCTGCTGGCCTTTCCTCCTCGTCCACATCCCAGTCAGTCACCGTAGTTCCAGTGCTAGGCTGAGACTTATCTCCCCAGTATGACGTCATCGCCGAATTCACTTCATAAACCCGCAAACACCAAAAATGACCAAAAACTAACTTTTAACCCTATTTGGAGACATTTTTAAAAATGATATACATATCTTGAGTGTTTTTTGTACCCAATAATCAACAGTGGTGGTTAACCTGCAACATGGGCTTTAAAGCACTTTACCTTGCTAGTCTGGCTCCGCCCTCCTACATAATCGTTTTAAACTTCAACAGAGTACCCGCCTTTAAGGAAATTAACACTTGGAGTCAATGGAGAATGGCCAGACTCTCTGGACTAATGAAATGGACCAGAGTCTGGTAGGACCAGGGTAATGGACCAGTGTCTGGTAGGACCAGGCTAATGGACCAGAGTCTGGTAGGACCAGGCTATTACCTTGCTGCCTGAAATGTGCTATGCAAATAAAGCAGCATTGCCTTACCGATAATGATGTTGCTGGCATAGCTTGCACCCATGTGGCCAAAATACCGAACAACACTGCTTTTACCAAATCATTTGTCTTAGCAACCTTTGCTAAGTATATTAATATTGCCAGCTAAAAATAATTTGCCTCCTTACCCAGTGTTTGAGCAATGTCACTTTATAACATCAAAACCTAACATATTTGGCTATAAACTCCTGTTTCATTTTAAGATAAAGAAATGAGGTTACCTTCATAATCAAGGTGGTGTTCCTGATGTCCATGGGGAACTGGTCTGTGTCCCAGCCCAGGTCTGGAGAGCCAGTGTTTGAGTCAACTGAACCCAGCATGCCAAAGCTGTCCACCAACAGGCAAAGATGACAGAAAGTAATACTCAGTGTTCAAGATGCTGTGTGGATGTGTTAAAGGGGTGCTATGCAGTTTTGGCCATTTCTTCGTCATTCTCCCCCCCCCTTCTATGTTTACTTGTGTCTGTGTCTGTCTGGCGAGACAGCCACCATTCTACTCATAAAAGTCAAATAACCATTCCAATGACTCCGAAGCTGTTCAGTTAAGGTAAATTAATCTAAAAAACAACATAGTTCCCCTTTAAAATTGTGATGCAGTAACAGCAGTAAGCAAAATGAGTGAGTAAGCCTCACGCAGAAGCCATGACAACATCATGTTCGTATGAGTGTCCTGCCAGGGTGGTGTGGTTGGGTTCGATGTTCAACTTAAAGTGATTCTCCAGACCATAATGCTTAAGGAATCCTATGACACTCATTGCATCTGTAGAAGAAACACATGAGACATAGAATGCATCATTAAGACTGTGAGATTTCAAAGCATTATTGGTTTGCCTTACCATAGTCATACTGGTGCTTGCAGGGCTCCTTAGGCTTAGGTTCAATAAGAAACTGACACTTCAACCCAATCTTCTCTTTGTACTCTGGTGACAAATACAGACATGAAATTGAAAGTGTGCCACATCCTGACCCAAACTGATATTCATGTCATAGATTCCGTATAATATCGTTCAACAATTTTCAACGTACCAATACCATGACATTGATACGTGTTCCTAAACTATACCAATTTTATAAAAGAAATTACAACATTACGGCAGATATCTTTTTACTTATTTTTCAGCTCCAACTATGTGAGCCATCTTTGTGTAACGTAGAGTTTTTCCTGCAAGATTTACTCATTTAAGTATTAAAAGACAAGGCATTTTTTTGATACTCAATACTTTAGAGGAAATTTGGTCGGTGGCGGTGCCTAAAAAGTATAGAATTCGGTATCCAGCCCTACATATAGAAATAGAATTGCTGAATTATCAACTGGCTTTCAAGCAGTTTGCTTTGCTGCAAATGCCAGACATGTATTTATGATACAGGATACCAAGTGTGTCTTTATAGTCACGGATCAGATGTCTGTCCCAAAATGGTGGCGGCAAAGACAAATCTCAAAAGCAGGAGGCGATATCAAGGTATATAATTTTAATTTTTAAAATTTGTTTATTAATTACAATTTACACTCTGTGTACACACTTTGTTAGTAATCACACACAGGTCTGAAATACACACATGCACTAATGGAGAGATGTCAGAGTGAGTGGGCTACCAGCTGAACCAGCGCCCTGAGCGGTTGGGGGGGGGGGGGGCAGTGCCTTGCTCAAGAGCACCTGGCAGTGCCCAGGAGGTGAAGTGGTATCTCTCCAGCCACCAATCCACACTCCATACTTTTTGGTCCATATGTATTGAACCAGCGACCCTCCGGTTCCCAACCCAACTCCCTACGGACTGAGCTACTGCCACCCCTAACATATACAGTATTTCTATGTATTCATGTGCACACTTACTGACAGCCATTTTGAAGAAGTTGGCCATGTGCTTCAGTTCAGCAGCAACATCAGTATTGTGGAAGGAAAGGAAACCTTCCCTTCCTCCCCAAAACACTGTCAAGACAAATATAAAATGATGTAGCAACGTTGCTGCATTGGAGAAGCGTATTGACGTTTTAGGCACCATCAAGTCACTCATACCAAAATTTTCTGCACCCAGCTTCTTGGCAGTATCAAGCCCCTTCTTAACCTGAGCGCCAGCGTAGGCCAGAACATGACAGTCAGGGTTGGTGGCTGCCCCATTCATGTACCTGTCACATGCATCAATTATATAATGATGTTTTACAAGCTAAATGAGCTAATCCCTAGCATTTGACTATCATCTTTTCTGAATTAAACACTGACCTTGCGTGGGCAAAGAGATTGCAGGTGACCCACAGCACCTTGATTCCAGTCTGGTTCTGCAGCTGGAGAGCCAGGTCTGTTATTTCATCCAGATTTCTGTTGGACTCCTCCAGAGTGGAGCCCTCAGGAGCCATATCCCTGTAGAAAACAGAGGACGGACATTGTTCAGAAAACTGCAATACACAATAAACATCAAATACTTGTTCTTGTTCTTCTTGTTGTCAGATTGTATTACTTAAATACTCTTAAATTAACGTTTTGCTGCAATTCTTTACAAGAGAGGTGGACAAAGGAGGATTTAAAGCTTGGACTGTATGGCATAAGTTTAAAGGCACCAGTGAACACATCTTGCTGGTACTTGATAGATTAAACTAACAATTATTTTCATCGTTGATTAATTGGTTGATTATTTTCTCGAGGAATGGATTAGTTGTTTGTTATATAATCTCTAATGAGATATAATCTCTCCCCCCTAGTCCTGGGTCTTCCCCGAGGCCTCCTCCCAGCTGGACGTGCCTGGAACACCTCCCTAGAGAGGCGCCCAGGAGGCATCCTTACCAGATGCCCGAACCACCTCAACTGGCTCCTTTCGACGCGAAGGAGCAGCGGCTCTACTCCGAGCTCCTCTCGGATGACTGAGCTTCTCACCCTATCTCTAAGGGAGACGCCAGCCAAAATATCTGCCTTGATTAAAAAGGTCCCATGGCATGAAAAGTCCCTTTATGAGTTTTTTTTTTACATTTATATGTGTTCCCCCAGCCTGCCTACAGTCCCCCAGTGGCTAGAAATGGTGATAGATACCATCCTTCAATCCTTACTTCTATCTGTGCATGTGTTTGGTATTGTATGTCTTAAGTCTGTTTCTCTGTCACGTCTCTTGTTTGTTTGTGTGTGTGTGTTTGTGTATGTCTGTTTCTGTATGTCTTATCGGTAAGCTGCAGACTCCATTCCTACGGTTGTGTTTTTATTAGGTCTCTCCCCTCATCGTCTTTCCTCTCTGTGTTTATTGGTCCTGGGACGCATTCTTATGTCTCTGTGTATTGTTTGTTAAAATGTATAATAAAAAATATTTGATCACAATTTTAAAAAAAAAGTGTAACATTAAAGCACGGCAGAATTAACAAGCTAGCTAACTTAGTACTTCGTACAAGTCAAATGACGGCAAACAGTTAAATGCTGGTTGTACTGATTATATTTCTATGCTTGAAAATCAAAAAAAGAATGAAAGGGTCAATTACCTGTCGTGAAATGTGTAGTATTTCACCTGTGAAAAGAAGCACAAGTCACAAAGGAAACACACGGTAGCTGATTAAATCAGCTAAGTGTGTAACTGTGATTTTCGATGATTTCCCTCACACCAAGCTTGGTGAAAAACTCAAAAGCAGCCCGCAGTCGCTTCTTGGCTGATTCCATGGGAGTTCCTTCATTCCAGGGCCGGTGGAGGGTCGGAGACCCAAAAGGATCAGCTCCTAAAAAAGATAATTCAAAGAATGACTCTTTTAAATTAAAAAAAAAAATTGTATACAAATCTAAAAAGATAAAAAGGTAAAAACTATAACAGCACAAACCACAATAGAACGACAGTGTTCATGTGTGTTTACAAGAGCCTATTCGTTAGGTAATGCTTGGACCTCATTAGTCACCACCAAGCCTCCGCACACAGTTTGATGACTGATGATGACTAATATCAGTGTTGGGTAGTTACAGTACCAGTGCCACAGAAGGAGTGCCAGTAGCAGACTGAAAACCTCAGCCAGTTAGCCATCTTCCTCCCCATCAGCACCTGCACAGACAAACACAGGTATGCAGTATGTATCATAATGGACATCATCCTTGGCCCTAAAGTTTAAACCAATGCAGTAAATCCCAGTGGGATTTGCTGTTACATTGTGGGATTTGCTGTTGTGTTGTGGGATTTGCTGTTGTGTTGTGGGATTTGTTGTTGCGTTGTGGGATTTGTTGTCGCGTTGTGGGATTTGTTGTCGCGTTGTGGGATTTGCTGCCGTAGTTTACATTCAGGGCCACTGTATAAAACCCCTACCTCTTCTGCATTGTAGTGTTTGAAGCACATGACATCTCCAGGCCCAGCACTCGGTAAGTATGGGATCTTCGGAATGCCTATGCAACATAAATGTTGTTCAATTCACTGAAACAAACATGAATCTCCTTTTGTTATGTGACAGTAGAATACATAGCAGTGAAAGTGATTTGGATAAAGAGCATCAAAAAGTATTTTTCACACAAGATTGAAGGACACTTGAAATAGTAGCCCACAAAACCAATTCATCCCCTACTGCAGTGATTCCAAAGCAGGGCAGGGGTAGCCAACTTGTACCCCAGGGGTACATGGAAATATTGTAGAGTGAATAACCCAACTAATTTGAAAAAATATTATGATTTCATTAAAATAATATATATACACATACATGCTAACATTACGTCAACGGTTACACCTAAACACATAATGTGTTGCAGTTATGTGAAAGAGTGTGTGTGAAACATAGTTATAGGAAGTAAGAACAGAAATATTAAAAACAGGTTAGCTTAAATACATGTTAAATAAATTGCTAAAACTAATTCATTCAAAAACTGTTCAAATAATGATCTAAAATTAGCCTATAGTGGATAAATGGTTGATACAGTCAGCTTCACTACGAGTGTAGCCTACACTATAGTACATTGCTGACCAAATCAGTATGAAAAATGAACTTTTATATAACGAATACGGTTATACATTTGGAACATACACTGGGACTCGATGAAGGGGATTTGTGGTCTACCACTGGTCTACTGCACTGTCACAGACGGAGTAACGTTACAGAGTAACGGTGACATCTGCTCCAGACAGGCTAACTCTAAATGATGTGGACTCACCGACTGTGTGTATATTAACGGCCAATGTGTGAACTGTACGTCTTCTGCTTTACAAGGCACCCATTGTTCACGAGACGCTGCAGTGCAATATGCATTACGGACACTTTACGTCCACAGCATACACGGAGACAAACACGGCAGACATTACGAACAGAAATAATAAGACTTACCCGAGAAGAATTCCTCCTGCGTTGCCATTTCTGGATTCAAACTTTTACGGTTCTTGCAAGCTTGTGTTGTGACGTCCTTCGTCCAAAAGCACAGTGTGCAGTTCCCTTCTTAACCCCAAGGTGTCCCTATATCACTTTTTAAAGTCGAGTCTCAAATATGGCCACGTTCAAGTACAGACGGTGCGCGGTGGTTTATGGGATGAGTAGTTCCTTCGTTCGATAATGAAAAGATGTACCCAGTCTTGTACCTTTGACTTTTTTTTGGATTTTCTGTTTGTTTTTTCATTCAAAATTTTATGTTGTATGTTTATGAGTCACGTGGTAGCTGGTTAGCCTAAGGCATGGTCTAAAACACGTTATATAGGGATTTTTCCAGATGTCAATGGGAGAAATGAATGGGAGATTAAGGGGTAAGGGGTAGGGGTAAAATGGAGAAATGGGATTCAGCCTTTCTTCTGGAACCCTAAGTCTCATGGAGGAGGGGCGGGACTGTTCTGTAACGTTTATACACACACACACACACACACACACACACACACACACACACATCAAAATAGAGCACAATTTTTGTGTTTCCAATACTTTTTTAATAGAATTTTGTAATGCAAGTATGAAAGGAATTACTCTTGCATACCTTGCGTTTAATTTAAAAACGTTTTTCTCTACCTCTGTGTACTGTAAATGAAAACGTGTTTTAGATATTGATTCAATTATATTTGCAGTTCATTTGCAAAACAAACTTGAAATTCCATTTGACACTTCAATATGCCTGAGGGCTACATCCTGTAGTTGTAACTCATACTCTACATAGAGTGGCTTGAATAAGTTTACACACCCATGATAAGGTTGATTAAAAAGAGGAATTAAAAAACATCTTTTGGGAATTTGATCTTAATGCTTTAATTAAAAAATAAATTAGGAAAATCTATCCTGTTAAGGACACCAATTTTCTTTGTGAATGAATAATGTATTGTAAATAAATGTTCTTCCTTAAAAATACAGGAGGCATAAGTATACACACCCCTACGTTAAATTCCCATAGAGGTAGGCATATTTTTTCATTTCTAGAGAAGGCATGGGGAACCCATAAAATCATTTCATGGAAATCAAACCAGTTATTAGGCTGATGCCATCCTGATGGTGAAGGGTATTTGATGGATGTGGGGGGGGCTATTTTAATTCCAAAGGCCAAGGGAACTTTATCAGGATGCATAGTATCCTGCATCCATGAAATAACTGGCCTTTACAAATAAAAATCTGCCTGCCTCTATGGGAATTTAACATAGGGGGGTGTATTATGCCCCCTTTATTTTAATGAAGAACATTTATTTATTTACAATACATTATTCATTCACAAAGAAAATTGGTGTTCTTATAAGGTTGGATTTTCCAAAATTCTTTGAATTAAGGCATTAAAATCAATCAATTTCCAAAAGATGTTTTTTTTATTCCTCTTTTTAATCAACTTTAGCATGGGTGTGTAAACTTATTCAAGCCACTGTACCTCAGTTATGTAAGGTGTAGCCTGTAGTCATACTGTCTCAATACTTAAAATGTATTAAAAGAAAGTATTCACAAGTCAGTGGTAAAGTAAAAAAAAATAAACTTACAGCATTCTGTTTTTATGCACCACATGTATCTGGATCAGACCTGAGGTCTGCTCCAACTCTGCTGGCTTAAGACTTTTCCACATTTTTTCTAAGACTATTTTTTGACTTTTATTTGACAGGACAGGTTAAGACAGGAAAGGGAAGAGAGAGGTAATGACATACAGCAAAAGGCCGCAGGTCGGAATGGAACCTACGGCCACTGTGGTAAGGACTGAGCCTCTGTAAATGGGGCTCACGCTCAACCATATGAACTACTTGGGGCAACCCAAGATTTGTCCATATTTATCTCTACAGCAGGACCTCTACATTCTCCACAATATATTTTCACTTCTGCTATATAAACTTCTGCACACTCTCTTCCCATGGCCTTTGTGTTAAGACAAAAGTGAATTAATAAGCCATAAAATGATAATGATCACTATCTCATGATACAATGAGTGTCATAAGTCACTTGCAAACAATACCATCTGATGCATGTTTAATACAGTATGTTTATTTCAATTACAATGCCGCTTTTATAAAATATCTGATGCACAAACATCAACAGAACTGTAGAAATGATAACAGGGTATCATACACACACAACCCATAAATACACATTAACACACTTTAGAAAAGTCCATATTATCCTTTCGTGCCTTTGGTCTGGAACGTATGCCAGGTGGAAACAACAAACATTTGCAGAAGAAAAGTTCTCTGTGCACCTTTGAAGCCCTATCATGTTTCATATCAGCGCAGAACATACAGTGCACACATGACGCCCATTATGAAAGAATGTTGCATTGTTTAGGGATTTATAACCCTGTGTAATCCCGTTGGTTGGTCTATTTTCATAATGCTACAGTTTTTGCATAAGATAAAGATTGTATGGAAGGCAAAAAAAAATACATCCAAGCACCAGGCACTGTAGAGTGAGGCACTTGAGCACCTAAAACCTCTGGTTTGGCATCATGAATTTTGGCACATGAAGGTGGTGTTGCACTTTGAACTGCGCATGTATGTGTGTGTGTGAGAGAGAGAGAGAGAGAGAGAGAGAGAGATAACAAAAACCCTATCCAGGCACTGCCAACGTCACTGGGCAAGTTACATTCATTCTCCTCATATTTACACTTTCACCATATTAAGTACATACACTTGTAATTTGAAGAGCGATTTTTGAGATGCAAGTCTGCACTTTATTTCGACGATATTACTGAACCCCTAAAAGCACTTCCAGTCTGTCGAGTCATGAAAAAGTGCTCCATTTTTTAATCCATCGTTATTGTTTTCCACAATGCAGCACTTGCACTCTCTTGGTTTCCTTGGGCTACATGAGAGTAGTGGAGTTATCCTGGGCCGGGCTGATGAGAAGGGGAGCTGCTATGATGCGGAGGAGTCTGGCTGACCGAACTCCTTCTTCCTCTTCTTTTTCTTCTTCTTCTTCTTCCCGCTGCAGGGCTTGCAGACGCAGCACAGGATGCAGGGCGAGGCCAGCAGGAGGAGCGGAGACGTCACCAGCACGATGATGCTGACCCCCACCAGAATACCCACCACCTGAAGAACAGCAACACAGCAACATCCTTACAGCTGCAGTACTCAATGGAAGTGGATGTGAACACAGATTATGGCCGATACATTTGCCCCATAGTCACCAAAGTAAATATTGGACTCATTTTTCAGAAACCACAAATCTCCTAATCACTGACACCAAAATAGCATAAGGAACAAACTCTCGCGAGATCCGGCAAAACAGATAAGCTAACGTCACCTAACATTCACGGAAACAAATTTTCCTAATGCGAAATATGAGGCTAAGGCTTTTAACTGTGTAAATATCTATTGTTGGCAAAATATAATATTAATAAATTGTACAAATATAACTTTTCATCCATCCACACAACATGGATCGTGGTGGACACCTTTAAATAGGGTCACGCCTATTTGGGAGACAGGAAGTGTGTACCATTTAATCCTATTGGTGCCCCTTGAAACGCAGTATCATTAATTATAGACAATCTTTGCTCCAATTAAAGGAAATTTGTGGCAGCAATTTGTGTTTGGCCCTTTCCCTTCAACATGTTTTCAAAGTTAGGTACGAAAGAACTTGACTTGCTGGACTGGTGTCTGCGAGCCAGGCCTTATCGTCCTACATCAGTGTCCAACCTTAAAAAGCTGTTGTGGCTGAGAGTGTGCTGTTATAGCAAAATTTTAAAAGCCAGGGTTCAGGTGTCCACATACTTTTAGCCATGTTGTGTATACACTGTAGTCAGCATAATCATATATCACATTATTTCGAATCTAAGTTTAAAAAATGTAGGTCACCCCTGCACTGTTTGCACATACAGTAGCTAAGAAAGAGCTACATTGACAGAGGCATTTGTGGCAAGCAGATTGTACAACCTAAAGAACCAGCTAGGCAAGGGTGTAACCAACTTTGTCATGACTTGTTTTGCAAGGAACCACTGTGTTGTTGTTCTTCAACTCTCCAGATACTTAACAATGCAGGCGCACCAAGACACAATCAGTAGGTTGACTGTAAACTTGATACTAATCATGTGATAATGGCATCTTGCGCAGGGCAAGTGGAAAGAAACTAGGTTTGGCGGGCAATTATTTCCTTAAAACGTCTTTACAGGGTAGGAATTTGAGATTAACGATGGGATTAGTTCAGCTAAATGTCTGACTATTTGGGCACACTGGGGGAAAACAAACCATTTACAACAAGCTAACGCAGACTTATGGGTCTTAAAAATGAAAGTTGAGAGTTGAGTTATGCAGTGTTTTCAGCTTTTGTTTAAATTTGTATTAGTGTGCAAGAAACGAGCCAGAATGAAAACTTTACTGTGCGTAGGTTCCTGTAATGTCCTCAGTGGAGAGTATTCCATCAGTGACTGATTGACAATGCAGCTGGGATGGAGTCCAAAATCTATAATGTCCAATCCCGGTAGCGTGATGGCACAGTTTTATTCAAATCAAACGCATGCATGGAATAACTGACCACTCACAGATGATTGGCTCTGCAGGCTAATACATTCAGACAATGACAGTGTACACACAACCCAGAAATGAATACTGTCTGCTGAGTGACCTCACCTGCGTTCTGTTCCACATAACCGAGGCCCTGGAGTGTCCCAGCTTGTTTCTGCATGGCCCCTTATCATAATGCCTCAGAAAGATATCACCCTGCAATTACAAAACACTTACGTAAAGACAAGAAATCTGCTATCCAGCAAGGGCATTCATACAGAAACAGAAAAGAGGCTTGGCAATAAAACCCAGAGGGCTAGGCAGTATAGATGTTTTTCAGCTCGTGTTAAAAACCATGCATCCCATGTGTGAGTTAGGTAGCAGGGGATACTCACATCTAGATTCTGGAGACAGTACCAGCAGAAGGTGTGTTTGCAGCTCTTACACAACATCTGTGCACAGCCCTGGTTCCTTTCGATGTAGATACCACACATAGGACACTGCTTGATGGGCATATCAGAGTCGCTGTTAGAGCGCGCCATGTGTATCCGGAGAAAGACACAGAAGAGAGATCAGGCATGCAGTTAGCACGGCACATTGGAGTATGAAGCCATGAAGGCCTCAAGAGGGTGAAATCTTCATTCTTCATTTAGCAGCTGAGTTAAGGGTCAGTGCTCACTTTGAGCTGGGTTAATTATTTTGGGATTCAAGGCTATAAGGAAAGTATGAGAGAAGTACAATACAGGGCCACTGAAAACCCTGAAGTCATGTTTCAAGGTTTTAACAACCCAAGGATTTACAACTAATTGCACAAGGCTGATTCTGACTTTTTTTTTTTTAGATTTTTGTTTGGCCACCAAGCAGGACAACAAGCTGTGAACATAATTTTGAGATTGTAACATCTTTTAAAGTTGTTACGGCACAATAGCATTCATTTGAAATCATGTTTTTGGCCATTTGATGAATGTAAGTCCAATAATAACTCTTCTTTTAGTTCTGATTTGGTCTCCACTTCCTGAGGGTGGTGCATCCCTGCTACAGTGCTAACTTTGTTCACCTGTTATGGCTGGAAAACAGCAGCAAGATTTTACTAAAACCGACAAGATGTGGGCCATAAACCAAAGGAAACTGCAGTCAGGTGATAATTCTCTGGTTTTGGCACCGCAGGCAGCGACTCCTTTCACATTATAGATAGTGTTTTCAGACAGTGAGCTCTGGTGTTGTGATCATGGAAAAGCAATCAGTCAGTGAGTGCTTTGTAGCAAGGATTAAGAATGTCAATGTCATTTTCCTGTGCCAGCGCCACTAAAAAGTAGTACCAGAAAAATCAGCATATAATTGATAAATGTGAAAAATTCTAGTCTACCTCTAGTCGACTGGAGAGAAAAAAGTAAGTGGACTGATCACTCAATGCTGATGGATTAAGAAAAATTAACAATCCCTGGAATAATCAAATGAAAACTAAAATGGCATTTCAATATGATTGACAGGCTAGTGCAGAGAGAGCTTTGAAACAAACTATTAGAATTTACCACAGTTTCAGAACCAGTGAATTAGATAATGATGTAAGTAGATCAAATATATGCAATTAGGGCTGCAACTAACAATTGTTTTCCCAGTTGATAAGTCTGTTATTAATCAATCAGTTGTTTGTCTATAAAATGTTGATTGGTGTTTTCCAAAGTCCAAATGACATCCTCAAATGTCTTGTTTTCTTAAAAACGCACTCAAACCAATTAATCGATTATCAAAATAGCTGGCGTTTAATTTGATATTGATGAATCAATTAATCTTTGCAGCTCTAGATTAAATGAATAAAGAAAATTTGAAAAAAAATGTTTTTGTTGACTCATGAAACTCCTTGTCACAGTATTTTTAAAATCCTGGCTATGGCCCTGGTACAATAACACTGTGTTTGATGATATGCAGTGCTTAGCATTAGTGAATACACCCATGCTAAAGTTGCATTGAGAGATGATTTTATGGAAAGTACCCCATGGCAATATCTAGGTATGTTGAAGGGTATGTGATGATGTATCAGGGTGCATAGTATCCTGATCCATGAACTAACTGGCCTTTAATAATAACAATCTGCATGATTTAACATAGGGGTGTACTTCATTTGTATTTCATACAGTGCAATATTTAATATTTAACCATTTCATTTCATTACAGTGAAATATTTATTTATTATTAATACTTAACCATTTTATTTCATTATAGTGCAATATTTAATACTCAATCACTTTCAATCTCATTACTATATATATTTAATATTTAATACTTAGGACTTTTGATACACCAAACTATATTTTTGCACAATTCTTAAACAAAACTATTTTATATATGTATATACGTAGATGCTCTCAAGACTGTGCACCAGCCCCCCCCTTTTTTTTTTTTCTGCACTACCTATACTTTATATTTTTATATTTGATATTTTTATATTTTGTGTTGACACTGTAAAGGGGTTTCTTTAATCTTGCTGCACAGGTACTGACTGCACTTGTGTATAATGATAATAAAGTAATAAATAAATATTCTATTATATTCTATATTTTATACCCCCTGTATTTTAAGAATTTTTTTTTTAAATTCACAATACATTATTCATTTACAAAGAAAATTGGTGTCCTTTAAAAGGTTGGATTTTTCCAATTGTTTTTTAAATTAAGGCATTGAGATCAATTTCAAAAAGATGATGATTTTTTTTTATTGCTCTTTTTAGTCAACTTTAGCATGGGTGTATTCACTTATGCTAAGCACTGTATATCATGCTCTTAAGTTGATCTCCCTTCATTTCCCTCATGCCTGCTCCATCCTCCATAGCACACTGCAGACGCCGCTGCTTCACTGCAGTGCACAGGCTCCTGTACAGTGAACCACATGGCTCGGTGACCACCCTTCTCCTCCCTTTGGCACAGAGACAATGGAATTCCAATATAAGTCAGTGACTCCCCAATGACAGATCAGTCAGTCATGCAGAGCCACAGCTCAGAGCAGCAGTGACTACACAGAGGGCATTGTTAAGGAATACTAAGCTATTAATCCTGAAATAATGTTTATTGTATATTCAGCTCAGGGCCTTTACTGGGAAATGAGAAACTACACATCACTATAATCTATTCAGTGTAAATATCCTGCCACAATAACTCTCAGGCCTGTGTATATTACATAGAAGGATGGGATTTTCTTGTAAAATAAAATAATGTCATTGATTTGATAAGCAAAAAAAAAAAAGTTCCAATAGTTTTTTTAAATTGCATGTGTCAAACAAATACAGATAGAAACCACTGTCTCTCCAGCAATGTAATTATTGCAATTAGATTTGATAGTTTTTTTTGTTAAAAAAAAAAAATAGCCTCTACTTTAACTCATCTATGACACTGTCCATGATGTGTTTGTACATTGTAAATAAATATATTTACTTCTTTGTCATTATTGGATAACCACTAATAAAAAAACAATTTGTAAAGAGGACAGTACAAATTTACTTCTGGAGGGTAGAATTTGATTTCATGTAATAAAAAACACCTGAGTTATTTGATAAAACCCCAATAATGCAATCATGATTCAGTCTGTTTGCAGCAGTAAAAAGTGTTTCTTTGTAGACTTGTCAGTGTCCTGAACTAACACACTCATCCTGCTTTCAGCACAGTATCATTTTCCAAAGTGCAGGTCAGACTGTGGCTGCAGGCCGTGGCGGCCGACCAAACGGCTGGCTGACTAACCTGCTTTCATGAGAGGGCGACATCATTGGCTGGCGCTCAGGGCAGGTATGGTCGTCCTGCCAGGGCCCTCGGCACCCGGAGCAGAAGACGGCGTGACAGGTTGGGCAGGGCACAGCGGTGGGCTGGCCCTCAGTACTGGACCTCAGCTGCAAACTGCACACCGCCTGGCATTCAAGCACTGGGCACCACGCTTTGCTGGGGTCCAACTTCACTCCTGCAGGAAGCAAAGAAGGGATGTGACTGTGCATTTCTGAAGCAGACATCAAGTAGCTTTAGATGCACATGCTGCAAATGAAATCAATGCATGTTATGCTTCTCTAAACTAAAATTAAATTATTAGTAATACTACCTGTATCAGTACTATTAGTACAATCAGTAATACTGGTCTGAAAGAAACAGAATTATTGCTGAAATTGAATTACTCAAGTACTCAAACATTCACTGGTTCCAGCTTCTCGTATATGAGGATTTGGTGTTTTTAATGTTTTATATCATTGTAAATTGCGGCTTCGGACTGCGGACATTAAAAGCAAGTCAACAGATTAATGAAATGAAAACATGAAAACATCCTGCAGCCTTTAATACTGTTACTCTTTAGTCTAGTTACCACGTCACAACTTGGACATGGGTTAAGTAAAAATAGAGGAAGTGCTTCTTCCAATATGGTCCACTAATACTGCAACTGCCAACAACTTGACAACCGAACTTAACACATTACTTCACTGTCTTACTAGCAGCGTGTCACTTTGCCAACCTGTTAACACTGTTAGTAGTTCCATATCTACACACAAAAAATGAAGGAAACATAAACATTAAAAATATGTATTACCATTGATTCAATCATGCATTTCATCCAATAAACAATATAAATGTATGTAATAAGGTATGTAATGTACAAAAATAAATCTTTTTCTTACAATACCAACTGCACACTTAGCATCAGATTTGGTACTGTTAGAACAAAAAGGAAACTAACTTAAACAAAAAAATCAAACTTTAACTATTGACAAGCCACACCAGCGGCTTTGTGAGACTGTACTTTACCCTGTCTCTCTTAGTTGTGCTGTAGTTGTTTTAGACAGCTGGGGGACTTCCGTCGACACACTGAGCTCCTCTCTCCTATCTTTCTATCTTCCTATTTTGTGTGCATCTATGTCCCAGAGATGCTTGTTACTAACCTAGCTCTGGGGAGTCATTCCCCGGAGTCCTTTTGTTCTTTTTCTCCCAGCATGTTTCCTCGGATCAGGGAGGCTCCAAAATCATGGTTGCAGCTGTCGCCATGGTCCCGCTACACGCTCCCTTCCCTGCCACGATCTGCGGTGCCCAGCTACGTCCTGCTGTGCCTTGTAATGCTGCACAGTGCCCTGCTATGCCATGAACTACTACAAAGAACTACTACAAACTACTATTATTTTTATTTATTTTTTTTTTTGGGACTGTTATTGCCACTCTTCATTCTATCCCCAACCGGTCGTCAGACACCGCCTACCAAGAGCCTGGGTCTGACCGAGGTTTCTTCCCAAAGGGGAGTTTTTCCTCGCCACTGTCGCACTGTTGCTTGCTCTGGAGGAAACTACTAGAACTGTTGGGTCCTTGTAAAGTGTCTTGAGATAACTCTTGTTATGAATTGATACTATAAATAAAATTGAATTGAATTGAATAGTGCTTTGAGTGAAATGCTATGTTAGCATGCTAACATGCTCCCTATGACAATGCTAAAAGGTCACAATGACAACTTTACATGTAACAATGCTAATATGCTACTGCGTGTTAGCATGCTAATTACAAAGTATAGGTATAAATAGGTCAAATGTATTTTTTGTGTGAAGATTACCTATTTAGAAAATTTTAAATAAACAGTTGCTATGCTAGTGACTCTGTGGCTATACTTTAGGCACAGCTGTGGTTTGAGCTAAAAGCTAACATCAGCATGCTCATGAAGTACATGCTCACAAGAAGGTTAACGTGCTAATGTTTAGCAGGTACCTTGTTCACCACCTTAGTTCAGCGTGTTTGCATGCTAACATTTGCAAATTAGTTATAAACATAATTTCTTTAGTTTTCCAGGTATGATGACGGTTCTGGATGAAAAGTCAGAGGATCTTCAAAGTTATTACAATTTATCCTGAAAGGCACATGAATCTACCCCAATTTCATTGCAATCCATCCAAATCAAACAAATTCATTGTTCTCATTTCTAATTGCTTTTCTATGAAGGCAAACAACACTGTAAGTAGCTTATAAGGGCAGGAGACAAATACAAATGTGTAATGTTCCAGAAAAATAAATCTGGAATGTTTCACAACCAAAACAAAAAGTGACGCCTTCATGACCCCCTTCGCCAGCTCATACTTTCAGTGAATTATAACAGAAGGAAAACATGTTGTGAAACAGCCTGTACTTTGCACTTCTTTATACTTTCAATATTATGAGTCTTATGATTTATTACCAGAGTAAACAACAACTATTATTGGCTTTGCAGCATATTGTTATGCAACTGGAAAAGCCCAATATAGCTACACGGCAAACTAAACCTCAGTTTGCAATTTGTAAATGTCAACAGACGCCTAAACAGTTATTCTCCTTCTGTTCCCAGGCCTCCAGTGCAAGACAGAGATAACATCTGGTCAAACATTTCCACAACTAATGGTGCAACCAGCTACATATAGCTCAGTCCATTTATTAGCAGAAAAATGCTCATTACTTCAGATTTAACAGGTCAGTAGCATGGACCGCTTGCAGCATTTGTTATTGAATGTCCAGGTGTTAGTGTTTGGTTTAACTAAAGGTAATAAAACCACAGTGTTAGTAACATTCAGGGTAAAAGTGGACCAGAGCAGAATAGAAAAAAGAGCAGGAGGCCCTACATTATCCCAGGCATGTGAAGCACAGCTCCCTGTGCTGCTGCTCAGTGTAATGACACCAGATAAAGTGCCACCTGAAATAGCCCAATTCCTGTCATCAGTCATCAGCATGTTAATGCAACAATACCTACCTCTCTCAAACTTCAGACGCTGATACAGCTCCACCTGTTCTTCTGGGGCCAAGCTAGCTATCTGCAATCACACAGCACAGAGACGGGCCTTTAGTCATGGGTTATTCACTCTGTGACGGTGAACTGTGTGTGCATGCAAGAAGTTTAAAGCCCAGGATCTTTTCAAACCCTAATGGATAAATGCAAAACATACATGATGGTCAAGATTAACACAAGGCTATTTTGTGCGGTTGCTGAGAAGGTGATACCTCTAAGATCATCCAGGATCAAGTGGTTACCTAGAGACTGCAATTTGCTGCTTTTTTTTCTAAGACACCTCAGTAGTAGTAAATAGCCACAGAGAGAAAAAAAGAGGTTTATTTGCAACATTTCCAAATGAAAAAAGGCTGAAAAGCAACAATTATAATGTCATTCTTCAGTGGTAATACAAGCTGCAAGACTACATCTGCATATGATTAACAATAAAGATGAATATGTGTTCTTAAACCAACATCAGTAAGAAATGCAAAATAGGCAAAAAAGCGCGATAAAATTCTTTATTTTTTCCTGTAATCTGTTAAGACTAAAGACTAAAATAAGTATTAAAAATGTTGTATCTAAAATCTTCCTATTTTCCCTAATGGATAACAGTGGGATAGACATTCAAGAAAGAAATGAATTCTACTTCAGATTGGTCTAAAGTCTATAGTTAAAGATGTGTCTTAATGGCGTTGCATTCAGACAAGAAAAACTTTACAAATGAGGAACTGAGGAGACAATTTGTTTGTGAATCAGCAGTTTAAGCTTCTTCTCTGACGTGTTTACCGTCTGGTATCTGCACTGAGTGACGGCTCTCGCTTTTGCTTACATGACCTCATTTTACTCTTCACACTCAAAAGAATTCACTCCCAAGTGTCAGTAAGGCTGGGATACTCCATTTTCACGAAACTTAATCTTACTTCATCCAACCAACACAATACAAAAAAGGTAAAATAAAGTTTGCTTGAAACAATCTGGATTGGGGGAAAAACTGCAGCAACTTCACTTAAGTAGATATTCAAATATATATTTATATACTGTATATATATTCCAAAAATACATTTGCACAAACAATATTTTTAGTTCAGTACATATTTGTGCATCAACATTATTTCTGTTGTATTTCGGCCTCTCAAGCGTGTTAGCTTTTTTAGGTTTTACTCGTGACCTACATCCCATTGGTTTGAAGAAGGGCATACCTCGGAGTCCAGTAGCACTCCAGCCTTTTGGCAGGCCATATCTGGGCAGGTGATGGGTGCACCCCCACCCTCCTTGATGGCCAACTGGACATACTGCTTCAAACACTGGACAGGGAGAAACAAACAACACCGTAGCATTAGACAGGCTACTGAATGGAACAGGGAGGATTTTACCATAGCACCCTTGTAAAAATATTTAATATAATATAGTCAAAAATAATATTTTAGCTGTCCATCCTCGGGGAAAATAAGTTAAGAAAAAGCACATGATGACATCTTGTCATGATGAAGCAAGCAAAAAAGTAGAAGGGGAAATGAGCTGTTGTACAAACAGGAAAAACGAAATGCCGCAAACATGAGTTTCTTTATTAGCATTCACATGTTAAAAGTCATATATTGCCTCAGCGATGAAATATGGAAGGCTAAGAGGAACTATGTAAACATTGCAAAAAAGCAGACAGTTTTGAGGAACAGAAGAAAAAAAACAAACTTTTTCTGTGGAAAAAGAAATCTGTTGTAGAGGAATGCAATGTGTTTTTACACTCATCTGTACGTACGTACGTACGTACACTTGTGCGTATCATGTGTTTTCTCATAAAGCATGATGTGCTGTTCCTCCAAAAACTGAGCTGGAAACAAAAACACAAGCAGAAGTCTGTGCTCTTGAACCAGACTGGAGACAATATTTCAGGTTTATCAAATAGAGTTCAACTGATAAGCTGATAAGCAGGTTATACAGTATTCCTTTCCCTCCTTTTCCCCTGTGACACTGTGTGCGTGTGTTATCTCTGTGACCCAGAGCGCACAACAGCAACAAAGCTACCTTGAACAGAGATTAACACCTGTCACGATCTAGTTACCTCTCTGTGTCAGGGCACAATACCAACAGCTCAGTTTTGATACAGTATGCCAAGAAGGCCCGTATAAGACTACAACAGTGTAGAGGTAGACCTCTGGGCTTCGGTTATATAAATGATACAGCTTAATATTCTAGCAATAGCATTTCTTTCTCATTAAAGAGTTAGAAAAGCTTGAAAAATGAGTGATTTCCAAGAAGATGTTGAAAATTCCAAGGACAAGTTAAAGAAAGTAAATGTGGGAGAAAGGCAGTCCTGTGTTGAAAGCATTTTATTACACTAAAGCTGTAATATGCAAGATCTGCCAATAACATGATCTATTTTAAGATCTTAAAGCAGGAAGTGGTGCTGCCTCAAGTAATTTAAACAGAGATCTGGGAAATTGCCCAGAGAAAAGTCTGGTGTTGGATCACTGTTGTGACATCTTCACCGCTTCCAGAAAGTGACTAAAAGCAAGACCAATATAGTAGAAGATACTTGTAGTGGGTCACAGGTTTGCAGTGATGGAAGAAGTATTCAAATATTTTAATTAAAGGAGAATTCTGGCTGATTTCAACACGTAGCTCTGTTTGTAAATTTGGAGTGCTGTCACAATTTGGAGGGCTGTGTTGCCTACTAGTGGGGGGGGGAATCACCAGACGCCTCCCGATACAATATCATCACGATACTTATACCCCAATACAATTGTTATTGTGATTTTAAACATATTGCAATATTCTGCGATATATTGTAATTTATTACAATATATCGGGAATTGTGATTGTCAAGCAGACAAACTGACCAACACATTTATAATAAAAGATCCATACTTGGCGCCTGTGTATCAATACAGTATTGCCACTGAAAATATTGCGATACTATGTTGTATTGATTTTTTCCCCCCACCCCCACGTTTTAAACATGTTTTTAGCCTGTTAACATCAGCAAAATGCCATTACAAGTGCCTACCCATGTAAACTGATTCCTTCCAAGTAGTGCTGTCAGTTAAACACGTTATTAATGGCGTCAATTTACTTATCGTGAGATTAACGTTACTTTTGGCCTAACAAACTTTGTAGTTCATTTCACATTCAACAACTAGTAATGTTAGAAAAACACCCACCTGATCTAGCTAGACTGGAAACAAAACAACAGGCACAAACGCCGTTTGGGCTTGCGAGCCGGAGTAAAAACGTTACGTTTTGAGTGGATGGCGACCAATAAGATTCTGGATGGAAAAGATTCTGGATGGAAACTTTTTAAAAGTTTCCAAATGTTCCATTGACGCCACCAAAGTGATCTGTGAGTTTGGTCGTTGTGACCTGAGCTATCATCGCAGCATGTCCAGTCTGAAATACCACTTCATGGCCAAGCACACAGCTGATGCCAATCCTCCCCCCCTCGTCTAGTATTTTTTTTCACCCTTTTATTGATGGACAGTGTTATATTGTCTGAGAGATTATTTGCTCCAAGTGAGAATGTTAGTGTTAGTGTGGGGAATGTTAGAAAGCTGATTCACTTTCTATGTTGATAAGAGCATTAAAATGAGAAAATATTAATGGGACAAAAAGAAATCAAGAGACATTTCAAATAGATAAAAATGTGCGATTAAATATGACATTAATGCAATTAAATATTTGAATCCAATGACAGCCCTACTTCTGAGTGAACACAGGGAATCTGACTGCTGTAGATGTGAAAGAAATGCATGAGTTGTGCTAAATTCAGCTGGGTTTAGTTCCGGTGTTGAGAGGCAGTTAGAGAGCTTAGGGGCCATCTACAAACTACAACACCAAAAAGAGATCCAAAAATATTTATTAATTTAATTATTAAATAAGGTAGTGTCTCCAAACTTACCTCAATTAAAACTGCTGTGTAGCACTTACTTTTTTTGAAAATATTTTTGTTTCTCTTTTTTGTGTTGTAGTTTGTATCATCAGGAAAATGTACTTAAAGTATTAAAGGTAAAAGTAATCAATTCAGAAAAATCCTCATATTTTGGTCAACAAAGCATTTAATCTCCCAATAATCTCAGCTGGACTTGTATTGTAAGGTAGTTTAATTTATAATAAAACATTGCACTTTAGAAACTACATGTGTGCAAGTGCAAACATCTTCATTTATAAAGTAACTAAAGCTGTCAGATTAATGTAGTGGAGTAAAAAGTACAATATTTCTCTCTAAGAATGTAGTGAAGTAGAATTACAAAGTGAAAAGAAAAGACTCAAGTACAACAAATATGTATGAGTAAATGTTGTTAGTTACAGCTGACATGTCCTGTGTCCTCCACACATGTCTTGTGTGACCTCCTGCAGCACCTGGATGTAGGCCTGGGCAATATATCAATATTATATTGATATTGTGATATTAGACCAGATATCATAATATTGGAAATGGCTTAGGTGTTTTCTTTTCCTGGTTTTAAAGGCTGCATTACAGTAGAGTGAGTCATTTTCTGTTACCAGACTGTTCTAGCTCTTCTATTATTTGACCTTTACCCACTTAGTCATTATATCTACATTACTGAATTTTTTTTATCTAAAATCTCATTGTGAAAATATTTTGTTAAAGCACCAATTGTCAACCCTATAATATCACCACACTACCAACATCGAGGTATTAGGACAAGAATACCAGAATATCTGACTTTCTCCATATCCCCCACCCTACCTGGATATGAGTATTATCTACTCTAAATGTGTGGAGTAAACCGGTTCCGTTTGTCTTTTCTTACCGCAGTGCAGAAGACACAGTTGCAGCTCTTCAGTTCCCCGGTGGTTGCAAGCGGCTTCTTGCTGAGGCACAGCTTGCAGAAAGCCTCGGGCTCCGGCTGGGGTTTAGCGCCGGCCTCAGGGGTCCCCGGTGGCAAATCCCCGGCTTCATGGCTCAGGCTGGGACTCCTGCTGGCCATGGTGGGGCGATGCAGGCAGGGAGGGATTAATCAGGCTGCTCCTAGCACTTCTGCTGGGGACGGAGAGGCGCTACAGCCTCCATGTTCCTGAAAGAAGGAACAGAACTAACTTACTTGTGTCTTCAATGTAAGTGTCGCACTTCCTCTTTGCTACAAACACACACTGCACCATGCTACTAGAACCTGTCCTCTCGTCCAGTAACAGGCATTTAAAGTATGAGGACTTCAGCTCTCCCTAAAGCATTACATTGTCATTGTCTTGTTACCATAGAGATGAATTAGTCACTGTTTGACGCTGTGTAGTGCCCAAAGCAAAACATAGTTGTGATTTTTCATGTGTAATTACTGCAGTATTATTGATTACTCATTGTGTTATTTTTTCAGGCCAAAGTCCAAGGTCTGTTCACAGATTCTACAGTTATCGACCAGCTCCTCGATCATTCTGACAGGAAGAATTGATTGTCGATCGTTTTCTTAGTAACGTGGTAAATACACGCTTGTGTAGCACACAGTAGCTACCTGGAAGCTATTTAGTTTAGCACATAATGTCAACGACAATCGAGGTGAGTTAACAGGGGCAGAAAAATGGAAGAGACAGAAACTTGCTCATTTGAAATGAATGGTTTTTAAAACCGAAGTTTTTAGAAATGGCTTCAATAAGATGAAAGAGAGATTTGATTTCCAACATAAGCTACATTTATGAACTTTTTAAATTTTGATGTTCAGCTCTTTCAGAGAGTGAAATGTCAAGCTGTCCTTATATGTACTTAGTCTCGATTTGCCAGACCTTCCTCCACAGCTCTGCGGAAGAGGGTCTGGCTAGTCCACACAGCATTCCGGGATGGGAGAAAAATGTGCTCTGGAAGGAACTTGTTTTTAGTCGTGCAACAGAAAACTCCGATTGGACAGATAGTCTAGCTAGCTGTCTGGATTTTTTAGAAGGACCAGGTAACCATAGTCCTCAGTTGGACAGATAGTCTAGCTAGCTGTCTGGATTTCACCCTGCAGAGATCTGAACATTTTGAGTCCTAGAAGATAGTCTAAAATAAATGTCTGGAAATTTACCCTAACATCCGAGATCTGAGGACCAGGTAACCACAGTCCTCAGAAATCCACCGGAGGTTAAAATGCCAACACAAAGAAAGCCCAAGGTAACGGACATCCGGCCTACAGTAAATGAAGGAATTTCCGGCAGCACCTGAGCAATCCTGAGTAGAACGTTGTATATAGACTAATATGTACTGTATGCAGAGTAGAAGATGGATACCCGACCCGAAGCCCGCGGGACCAGGCGGTACCAAATTTCACGACAATTTTTTCATTTGTCAAGGTCGGGCTCGGTCACATCAGCGATAAGGCATTGAACATTTTGAATTTAAAACAGCTTAAAATAAATGTCAAATATTACCCTCCATCCGACTTCCTGTGTGCTGTGACAATGAAAGACGTCTGCTACATGTGGCACAACGATGGAAGATGTTAAAAAGAAGTTGGCCGCAGGAGAAGGACAGTCAGCTGTGATATTTTATCTGTTGACATTTTAATGCCTTCCTAAATTGTTAATAAAAGCCACAAAACAAACGTACATGTGTCATTAGTATGAGAAACAAATGCTACATTTTAACTGTGTTACACTTTCGCATCAAAATAAATGCCTGTCGGGCTCGGGTCGGGTTGTTACTTCCGCTCTGTCGGACGGGCCGGGCTCTACAGAAAAAATAATCCACTAATGCAGAGCAGTGCTTTGAAAATCAGCCTGCTGAAATGCTCACAATGGTAGTGCTAAAATGCTGATGCTAAGCACTGAGCAGGTATAAAGGTTGCCACATTCACCTTTAGCATGTTAGCATGCTAACATGTTCCAACTGGCACTAAAGACGTCTGAGGCTAAATGAAAAGTCAGAAGCTCACCAGAGGTATTACAATTCATATTGAGAGAAATCGGAATGTGTGTACCAAATTTCACAGCAATCTTTTCATTTGTCAAAAATTACTCTAAGGAGTTGTGTTCCTCCTCCAGCAAATGAACGTCAATAACAAAGTTGTGAGCCACTCCATGTAATAGATATTTTATTTGAGATATTTTAGTCTGGACCAAAGTGGTAAACCAATCGACGTAGAGACAACAAAAATACTACAAAGCTGTGTTACACTTTCAGCATCAATCATAAATGTAATCTGTGACTTCCGCCTTTGGCTATCTGACATAATGCACTAGTTGCATACTTTGGGAGAGCAGGACAGAGGTTGGTGGATAATAAAGGCCTAATTTGGTGTTAGAGGCGACCAGATTCACCAAACCCAAAAATTGTCTCTATGGTTGTGTCCAATCCCAAAAAGCATGAACAATAATAAACTCATAATCTGGGATTTGCGATTAATCTTGTAGATGACAGTGGTTGTACACAGAAAGGGGTCACACAGGAAAATGTGGCATTAAAAACACGCTCTGCTGCCTGAGCGGCCATTAAAATCACACATTAACCCCCCAGATGACACACACACACACAATGTTCTCTATTTCAGCAGGCTGTAAAAGTTGACAAAAAACTTTAGGGCAGCTCAATCAATACCATGGCACCACCAGTGTCCTACATTATTATATGTACTACCAATCGGAGGCAGCATTCATGCAGATGACTGGTTGTATAGCAGCGCATGTTGGCATTTCTGCACAGTCATTGTGTATCCTCCTGCACTGCTCTAAGGCCGACGAGCTGAGCCGGATGAAGTCGTCATCCCACAATACTGTCAACCTGTCCTGTCCTGTCCTGCCCTGCCCGTGGTGTCACATCGGAAAATAACAGCTCTCCAGTCAGCTTACTTGGCTGCGTGGAGACTCCTATATGTATTTAATAACAGTGTACAGTAGGGCTGCAGCTAGCCATTGTTTCAGTAATTGAGTATTCTACCGATTTATTCCATCGTTTAATCAAATAAGTAATACTTTTGCTTTATAGTAAACAGGAAGAATAAATAATTATGCACAAGAGAGGTTTCCTTTTTTAGACAACATTTTTATTGCCTAAATTGCACACAATAACAGGAATAGATGCTAATGTTATATATATTTTAAGCACTGGCCCTTCCCCTTCATGCCTCTGGCTCTTTACACTGGATATGCAAAAGAGAAATTCACTAAGCCTGGGTAAATGTGACTGTGTAAAGCTAAAAGCAGAGCTATGTACTGTAACTATGCTGTTCAGGGGGACACATTTCAAAAAGCCTAATACTGAGTGAGGAGAAAGAATAAAGAATGCAGACATCACTGGCATGGTCCGATGACATCATATGTGCATATTAAGTAGCCATGAGGTTAACCCATAGAAATAAAAATGAATCTGGCTAGGAGTATTCATCCGTGCGGACCACAGTGAGCTGTACAACATTAATTACATTGTTTAAACAAAGCTTCGAGGCAAAGAATTTTGCATCGAGGATTTTTAATAGTTAATGGATGAGGCTGTTGAAGTGTTGTTACCACAGAACAACAGTTTGATTGACTATGAACTCCATGAACATGCTTGCTCTTGGGAAAAATTATTAAAGGTCCAATGGCATGAACATTTCAATTTATGAGGTTTTTTTAACATTAATATGAGTTCCCCCAGCCTGTCTATGGTCCCCCAGTGGCTAGAAATGGTGATAGGTGTAAACCAAGCCCTGGGTATCCTGCTCTGCCTTTGAGAAAATGAAAGCTCAGATGGGCCGAGTTGGAATCTTGCCCTTTATGAGGTATTGCTCCGCCCACCCCCACCCCATCTTGACTGCACTCCCTGCTTCTGAGCAAGCACTTACATCTGAGTTAGAGCTTATAAGTTAGAGCTACTCATTAATCAAAACGCCCTTGTGTTCTAACAGTTTTGTTTAGGCGTGGAGCTGGCAGAGTAATCGTTCAGTGATTAGCAGTCCTCTCGGATCAAGGTCTAGATGGCATTCCAGCCACGGGGGAATCAAAGCATCATTGTTGACCAGAGAGGCAGAAACGGAAAACCAGATCTGCCCGGTGGAAAGCTGCTGCTGCTTTTTACACAGGCTGCTACTGTGTTGGGAAGGAGGCAGCTGGGACTTTATGCTCGGGCCTGGGAGCGTGTAGCAGAATTTATATGGCATCATTTATACAGCTGCCAACACTCTGCTGTTCTGGGTTTCTGGCCCAATAACCTGGGACATATATGGGACATTCATATTGTTGTTTCAACAATATGAATGATGGCACTGGAAATTATGGGTGTTGGAAAAAGCAAAACCTTCATTTAGTGTAGGGCTGCAACTAACGATTCATTTCATTATCGATTAATCTGCTGATTATTTTCTTAATTTAAGGCACACCAAAGATTTTTTTGTACCTTAAAATAATGTTTCCAAAATCGTTTCAGTGGTTCATCAACTCGTAACAGGGTGAACGGCACTTCTGCATTCACTTTGCGGCTCTCTACCGGCTATAACAGCACTATGCAAGTTTACCAGATCTGGTAGTGGATCTGTAGTTCCACTGAGAACGCGGTAATAGACAATTCCGCTTCCAACCTGTAGGGGGACCAAAGAGGAAAAGTGCTTTGGTGTTGCTTTAATCAGTTCATCGTTTGGTCTATGTAATGTCAGAAAACTGTGAAAAATGTCTCAGGTCCCATAAGAAACATCCCAGTTTGTCAAAGTCCAAAAAGACATTCAGTTTAATATGATATCAAACAGAAAAGAGCAGGAAACCTCCATATTTGAGAGGTTGAAAACATAATTTTGTTATTTTTGCATGAAAAGTATTTTATTAATTAAAAGAATAGTTACCAGTGATGTTTCTGTCGATGAACTAATCATTGCAGCTCTAATTTACTGAACATCAGTTGAACCAGAATCTGTGTAATGGCTATTGAATTAGACTGCAGGGATTTAAAGGTAAGGTAGCCTATATTCCCAAAGTAATAGCCCATCATTGTTGTGAGATATGCATATTTCCCCACAATTACCCCTAGGTTAGTATGGTATTGTTTATGACGAAGCAACAGTGTTATGTCTCATCTGTTACAGTGCATTCAAACAGACCGCACATGAAATCTGACACACCTGCATCTCTCTCAAGGTTGCATTCTCGTATGGGTCATGACGCATTAATAGTGTAAAATTCCATAAGGTGTAGCCTAAACATTTTTGGTAATGGAAGGTCTATGTGATGCAGACAAAAGTCAGAATAGCAGAGGAGAGAGGGGGGGGGGGACCTACCTTGTCTGTGGACCACTGAGTGTAGGAGCTGCCTGAGTCCAGATCCACAGCCGCAGTGCTCGTACTATGGCACGGACACATGTGTTGATACAGTGGGCTGTTATAGCCTGACAACCTCTGCTGTCACCGCCTAATTCCACTGGCACTCCGTTACCGCGTTTCATACACACGCACCGGGCTTAAAGAAAAAACTAAAAACATGTTTGGTCGTCCTGCTCGCTCCTGTCTGTCCTGTGTGTATTAGCTAATGTGTCTGCTCAGCTCCTGCGTTTCGTTTCCATCCAGGAAGCTGAGGCTGCTCTCTGCTGAGCTCCACTCTTGACTACTCCTGCTGGTTATTTTACTGTATTCATGCTGCTTTCAGGCGCAGTCGGAAATATGGTAGTCACGGTGTGAACGGCTCAGAAACGAATACTAGGCCTATGGGAACCCTATGACAATAGTAAATGGTTACCAGAAATAATATAACTATTAACTAAATACATAAATAAATAAATAAATAAATAATAGGCCTACTGTTAAAAAATCAAGTTAAAGAGTAGACCTATAACACGTTTACAAGTAATTTCAATTATTTAACTATCTTGAATTATGCTGCGTATCAGACAGTTTTTAGACTCACAAGTTGGTAGCGTTCAAAGTCACGACAAACCCTTCTAGCTAGTGTTAGCTAGCGGCTACATAACATTGACGTTAGCTAGCTAGCTGACACAAGCAATTTTGAGTCTGTGACATATTTCAGGCTACGTTTATTAAACATACATTGTAGTAGTACACAATCGTATGTGTATTGTTTTGATTACAATGTGTAGAATTACTTTACATTGCCTGTTTATATCTATTTATTTCTATTTCACTCCGTTAATCACCGGCGTCTGTACAGCATCAACAGGGGTCGCCATCGTTGTTTATGTGTGTGTGTGTGACGTCAAAAACTGTAATAAAATATAATAAAATAATAATAACAAATGTGAGTTTTAAAAAAATAAATAAAAAGTAAAAAATAAAAAAGTATAGAAAGTATTCTCATTATTTAAAAAATGCATGCAAAAACAATAATACTATATTATAAAATAAAAAGTGAAAAAATGAAAACGTAACTACCCTCAAGTCGTAGCCTACTTCCGAGACACAAACACCTGTTTCCTGGGTGAAACAGAAACTAGAAATTATGTTTTATTTGTCATAAGTGAGAGCCTTGTGTCTTGGGTGAAAGCCTTGTATGTTCAAACAGCATGTAGCCTAAGTAACTAATCTAGTTTTGCTTACATCCATTTGTTTTATTAATCCTAACATACTGTGCAGTATAACGTAGGGTAGGCCTATTTGGAATTAAGAATATACGAGGTGCATGTGAAAGCATCAGAACAGAGCTAGTGAAGAAACCAACAGCGATAAAAAAAAATAGCCAATGTGTCCAAACTTCAGAAGATAATTGTCTGAAGTAAATATGTCACATAATCTAATATTAAATAGTAGTTGCAGTATTATTGTTGTGTCAGTCACTGGCAAACACTGAAAGTCCTTTAGCGGAGGCGGTCTGCCAAAGCGAAACTACACACAAACTCAGTCTCGTGCAATCGATTGCATGTCCAAAACACGCAAAGTGACGTACACTCCCACGCTGTCAATAGGACTTGAAGGGACTTCATGAGAGGCCGGCCTGGTGAGACGGAAATTCCCATGCACTGGGGCTTTCCTGGACAATTTTGCTCGCCTATATCAGTTGTTAGTTGCTTTTAAGATTATAATCCTACCGTGCGAATGATGGACGACTCTGACCCCCTAGCTCCGAGTCGCTTCAATGACAGCAAGTTAAAAATGAAAGAAAAAACGCCGTTCAATCAGGTAAGATTTTTCTTTTATATTTCCCCAACACCTGCTTAATGAGTTCCCCATTTGTACCAGAGGTATTAGGTGTGGTCCAGACCTGGTCTAATATAGCGAAAGGTAAAAAAATAAAATAAAAATAAAAACCTTCAGAGAACCTTTACGTAACGTTCCCTAATCGTTCTTTAAAAGTTCTAGAAAAACAACCTCAAAAGAACGTTCCAGAAGGTTAGCCGAAGGTTCCAAAATATTTTACTTTAGGCTACTTTCAGAGAACCTTTAGGGATGTGTTTGCTTTATTAAAGCTTTAACAAATCCGAAAGTGAGTTTTTAAGACTATTTAGCTGCTCTATGATAACTTAATATGTTTAAGTGAACAAACGTTTGGCTCCAACATAGTTGCAGTGACAGAAGAAAAGTCCCCAGGACATAACCTACTTTATCAAAACCCAGCTGAGCACCAGGTGGTCAAGTTGTTGTTTTCACACAAACACCTACTCACACCCTGAGATGTTATGTGGGAGATTTTGAAGCTAGGGGGATTTCTGTCCTCTTCTCTCCTTTTTAGGTGACGACTTGTAAAGCCTCCAACACACAGAGACTGGTCCAGGTGGTGCAGAGGGTGGTGCAGAAGAGCTGCAGAACAGCCTGCCAGATGTTCTGCTGCCACTTAGATACTCTGCTGTGTAAAAAGGTCACATGCTGTCCAGGTAAAAATTAACTTCTATCATATCAATCTTATTAATCTCATCTTGCTTCCATGCCATGGTCCAGACTGTATCTTTAGATGTGACTGTTATAGAGCATTTGTTTTCTCAAAAACATGACAAATTTTATCTTTACTGTTGTATCGTCATATTGGCCAGTAAACCTAGTCTATATCCAGGACGTTCCACTTCTGGGATTGCTCCGTTGCCGCCGGAAATTCTCAAGGATGTCATTCTTTTTGGCCAAATGTCTGTTACCTTGCACTTTCTTTGTGTTGCCATTCTAAACTCAGGTGGATTTCTGAGGACTATGGTTACCTGGTCCTCAGATCTCTGCAGGGTAAATCCCGACAGCTAGCTAGACTATCTGTCCAATCTGAATTTTTTGTTGCACGACTAAAACAACTTTTGAACATACGCGTTACACCAATATCCTTCCTGAGGCTATTTTGTGCTGCCAAAGATGATTGTGATTGGTTTAAAAGAAATGCCAATAAACATGTTTTTCTCTAGCCAGACCCTCCTTTGCAGCGCTGTGGAGGAAGGTCTGGCAAAGCGAGACTAAGTACATATAGGGACAGCTTAACAGAGCCACTCTGTAGACTTTTCAGTCTTGCTAAATTGGTAACATGTGTGCCAAAAGAGCAACAAATAAGTAACTTCACCTTGTTCACTGTCTTTACAGGTGAACCTCATCAACCTACAGGGGATAAAACTACACAATGTAAGTTTTTTTTTAACAATAAATCGTTCAGAATCTTTATATGTACATTCCTCAAATCTCTTGGTTTGATCCTTTGTTGGTCTGTTTTCTTACAATTTCTTTTTTCTTATCCTCATTTTTTACTAGCCTTGTACGCCATCCTGAACTTGCCACATTGCATTTCATTATATTGCTGGTCTATGTGACAAATCATCCTTTTGAATTCTTGAAATATACCAGCTTTTACCATCATTTTATGTACAGTAGCTGCTTGTAAAACCTAATCTGTTGACATGTTTTACATGAATAAGGATAACTTGAACATCATCTGTGGACTGAGTAAATCAGTGTTCATACAGCATTGTCGGCAGCTTGTTTGCCACAGAATAACCTCAACCACTTTATTTGGTGTTGCCTTTCATTGAGGCTGTCAGCAAAATGTTCAGGAACTTTGCAATTGTGACGCATTTCTGCTATTACATCACTTGGGAACAACAACTTCCCATTCTCATATTCTCTTCCTTTTTCCCCTTTGTCTCCCTTGCCCACCCATAAACAGTGACACTTCAGAATCCACCATCTACCATTTTGATTGTGAACATCAGCAACTCCACCTTGATCGACTGCGTCATCGGGAACGACACCTACCAATCTGCGGTGGCTGAAAGTCAGCCTCTAATGCAGGAACCTGAGCGCCGAAGGCATGGTGAGTAACAGCCAAACCTGATTTTATAGCAATTTCTAGGAATTTAAATCACTTTTAGCTACAGCTGATACTGTGCTTTGTAGGGCTGGGACAATGTGCTTTTGTCCCGATTCGATTCTTTGACGACACGGGTGCAGATTCGATTTGTGCTGCGATTTGATAGTATTGAGTTTTGCGATATTTCTTTTCCATCTTTAAGAAAAAACTAAAGTTGAACAATCCATTTCTAGAGACAATATATCATGAGACATTTTTAAAACCTGATTGTTTTCTAAAAAAGAATGCACATCACAAGTCAGTCAGTCAGTCTGACATTTATTACACTTGTAAATAAGTACATAATATGGAGTTTCTGCATTTTCTGCTGGTATGTTTGGCCTGGACTGTTTATGATGTAATCGCCGTTGAAAATGACAAAAAAGAAACACAACACGACTGCAAAGAGATGCAAAACCACACAAAGAGACAAAAAATATGGGGAAATTATATTTATTTTTTTAATAAAAATGTCTTGTCTTCCACAAAGCTAGGGAAAACACTGCCCTATACATGAGAAGTAAAAACATCTCATTTGTTGATGTGTTACAGATCCGGCAAGGTGCAGCTGCAGCCGTGGACAGCAGGGGGCAGCACAGACCTCTGCTCCCCCTCCTCCTCCCCCTCCTCCTCCCCCCTCTCCTCCCCTTCCATCCGCCCAGCCTCGGAGCATCAACATCCACAGCTCCCGTCTCAACTGTGTCATCATCGGAAACAACAACTACATGCACGCCGAGCAGATCCACTCCACTGAAATGGAAGTACTGCGTGTGTGAAGCTTTGGCCACAAGGAGCGTACACACACACACACACACACACACACACACACACACACACACACACACACACACACACACACACACACACTACATTCTCAACACTGTCATCTGGAGGATCTAAGTATGAGAGAAAACATTCTTAGTCTCCACACAACTTTTTTTTGTTTTAATTTACATTTTGGATTTGTGTCAGTCTTTCATACCGACCTGTTATGAGTTTGGCCATCGTGTTTTTTATATTTATTTTTTGGGCATTTTATTTATTTGACAGGACAGATGAAGACATGAAAGGGGAGAGAGAGGGAATGACATGCAGCAATGTCTGCCTCTTCTACTACTTTAGCATTATTTAAGTGCCCATTAAACAATTATTTAAATTAGCAATATATCTGTAATTAATTCATTTTTAAATTGTAAAATGTCAGAATATTCCACAAAAAAAAAACGTTAATCAAAATTTCCCGGAGACCAACTTGTGTGTGTGATCATCCGTATGAAACCCAAGAACATTCACTCTAATATCATATTAAATAAGCATATATGAAAAAGAAAAAATGTATCAACTGATTGTTTCAGCTGTAGTGTAGACTGCTGTCAGGGTTATGGATCTGGTCTTGGCCCTGACATTTGTGGCTACAGATTTAAAAATATAACTGTTGGTCATCACAATTCTACTCTTCAAGTGTTGTAAGAGTGTCGGCATCATCCTCTTCAGTCAAGGGCTTTCCTGTTTTGCAATGTGGGTTCTTCTGCTCCTCTGTCAGATGTGGGGACAGAAAGTTGGGAGCAGCTGGAAATTTTACGTGGATGTGACGTTTTAGTGATTCATCTCCCTATGATCATTTGATCTTTCTGTAATTGATGTCAGATATTCGGACAGATACACTCTGTTAGGGAAGACAACTGGCTACAGGATTTATTTTTTATGTGAATTATGTATTATATGATTGCATAGACACAGTGTATTTAAATACGGTCCCACTAAAATCTTTATCGTGTCACGATAAAGGCGTTGACTTGTGTTAAAATGTATGGCCTATGGTCCTTAACAGTAGACTACTTAGTAGTGTTCATTGCTGGGAGCTGTTTTGAGTTCTCACATTTATACTGTACATAAAATATGGAATAAAAGGACTTTGAGTCAAGGTGCTACATATATGCTTTATATGTGATATGATGCCAATATTCTTCACGTGACCGTCACACAGTGTACTACTTATCTTTTTCTTCTAAAATATTTTATAAGTTGAGTATTTGATTTTGTTGTATACTATATGTTTGAAATGACAGATGTTTTTTTTATTATAATAAAGTACAAAGAAGATACAGAGATGAATGTATATTGTTTTTGTATTGTTTACATCATTTCAATGACTCGGAGAAAACTCATTTCTTCTTTTTCTTCTTTCCTTCCTTCTTCTTTCCTTTCTTGACTTCCTCTTTTTTAAAACTGCCGAGGCCCCAGCGGACCATGCAGCCTCTCCACCAGGCCTGCAGCTGTAGGGTCAAAGGTCAAAGACAAGGGTCACAATCAGGGATCAGGGGCCGGATTACAGAAACTTTCTCTAATACGGTCTTTCTTTGTTTTGTTAAGATAAGGAGAATCAAGACAGGATATTTCCCAACTTGGTATTAAAGAAGCAAATCCTAACTAACTTTAGTGATCTTATCTTATTCCATGCTATCTTATCTAAGGTCAGGAAATCCAAAATAATCCAACGATTATCAACTTTTATATATGTTACCTAGGAGCTGATAGTACACATTCTCATCTCGCCAAGCTAAACAACTTTGTCATTTTACTTGTTAAACATACTGAAACATACATCAGTCTTATTTTTGTCATTTTTTTTTCAGAATGTTTAAGGGGGTTGAGATAAAATTGAGGGGGGCTTGAGCCACCCTTAAAAAAGGGTCTAAAATCTCCAGTGATGCACATGTTCCATCAAAACAAGTTCTTTTTCAAGGCTATTTTGCAGAGGCAACATTGCTCCTTTCATGTTTTTCTCCCATCCCAGAATGCTGTGTGGACTAGCCAGACCCTCCTTTGCAGCGCTGTGGAGGAAGGTCGGGCATTGCAAGACCAATCATTAACCCTTAACCAACAAGCAGGGAACGGAGTCCAAGATCTGGGATGAGTCCCAGCCATTTAGAAAGATCCCAAGCTGGGACATACCTTCGGCATTCTGCATAGGTGGGCAGCAGTGGTCTTGTATTAGTTGCATAGCAACGATGATTCGTGCATTGTTATGGGCACATGCAGCATCTTTCCTAGAATGAAACTGCTTGCACATCCGCGCGACCGGTACATACACATGTACAAGTCTGCAGTATCCACCTGCCTGGCATTGCCTACTCTGTGAATAGGACGATCGATCTAACCTGCCAGTCCTCATCGTTTGAGTGGCTTGTGTTACGTAGCTAACCGTTGTTAGTGTCCTCCAGCAGTTGGTTGTGAAAGCCAGGAACTTAGCAGAAAAAAAGAGCTTTAATGTAAAAGTTAGGGCAGTCCAATGGTTATCCCATAGACTGTATAATATTAATGGACAAAGCATCTGGATCGGGGAAGTGCTGCAAATGAGGAAGTGGCTTAAACCTGCATTCTATCTGAATTCCAGCAGGGGGAGACTCCTTAAATCTGCATTCTATCTATCTAGGAGGTTGGTTTCTGTAGAAGTCCATGAAATAGTTTCATAATGAGTTTAGAATGATGTTCATTTTTTGAATGGTCTATATAATGCATGGGGTGTTTTAGGATGTGGCTATGATGTGACTGCCTGTGAAAGTGTGTAACGTAACGCAGAGTGTAAGCAGCTCCCCCCTCACTCCTCCCTCTCATCTAAAATCGTCACATCTGCAACCAGGATGGCTGCGCCCGTATGGGCAGCCTCGACGACGGATAGCAGATCTCCACAAACCAATGGTAACGTCACACATGCTCTATATTATACAGTTTATGGGTCATCCTAAAGTTAAGTGTTTATTTAGGACTTTGGGAAGTAAGGATGCTTGTGTAATACACTTTTCCTCTCTTTGATTAGGATAAAAACATTGATTTAGGAATCAGAATTGGCATCAGCTGTGTGCTTGGCCATTGAGTGGTATTTCAGACTGGACGTGCTGCGAAGATAGCTCAGTTCACAACGACAAAACACACAGATCACTTTGGTCTTGTCAATCAAACATTTGGAAACTTTTAAAAAGGAAACTTTCCTTCCAGAATCTTATTGGCGTCCATTTCGGCGCCTCACACGCGCCATCCACTCAAAACGTAACGTAACTCTTTGGCCGGCTCGCAAGCCCAAACAAGTGTGTGCGCCATGCCTGTTGTTTTGTTTCCGGTCTAGCTAGATCCGGTGGGTGTTGTAGTTTTTCTAACGTTACTAGCATGTTAAAAAATTACAAAGTTTGCTAAGCCAAAAGGAACGTTAATCTTGCGATAAAAAAATTGACGCTGTTAAAATGGGTTTGCGTTAACGCCGTTAATAACGCATTTAACTGAAAGGACTAAAATAAAGACATTTGCACCATAAAGTGATGCAGAAAAGGCATAAATTGTTGCAGAAATATTAACCAGAATGCAGAAAATGAAGTGTGTGATGTTCAAAATTTCAAAGTGAAGATCTCAACCCCCCCCAACCAGGCAATGTTGAACCAGAAGGTTTTTGTAACACAGCCCCTGGTCGATTGATCTGATAGGATGGATCTGAGTTAGGACTGGATGTTGTTACCTTGGTAGCAGATGTGGCCAGTGCCTGCTGTTGACGCAGTTTCTCCTGCTCCTCCATGTCCTCCTTCACCACTTGCTCCATCTCCCTGAACTGAACACAATTCAGCATCTCATTAACGCTCACCATCCTGCTCGGCATCGGCAGCTCTTCACCGTGTCATGTTGCGCACTAGGAGCTGCTCACCATCCTCTTCATCTCCATCAGTCGGTCCAAATTCACGGTTCTTTTGCAGCACACACTGTTGAGCTGCTGCTCCTTCTCCTGCAGCATCTGCTTGGTGTGCTGCTGCCACTGCTGCAGCTGCTGCTTCAACTCCTGAAACAACAACAGCATTGTTATTAACATGTTTTTTATTTTATAAACATACAAAACATACAATTCGCAACATGAACATACATTCCCCTTTTGTCATCACCACCCACCCAGACACATCCAGTAATTCACTATCTGTATAGTGTCTTCAGATAACTCAATGAATTGAAGTTGAAATACAGTAGAAGAATAATATTACTACAACAACTACTACTTGTAAGCTAATACTTGACAGTGTTGATCAGTGTTACAGCGATTGAGGCAAATTAACACTCATTAACACCCCCCGTTCTGACAGTCCTCATTGCCTCAAGCTTGCTCTACCAGCAAGGAAACTGTGATACTCAACAACACAGTGTTTTCCCACAGTGGGGGTTGTTAGATTAGGTTTTAAATTAAAGAAAATATGCAATTTCACCTCATTTTGGACAATTATTACCACCATATCTGTGTCTAAAACTGTTTCTTGAGCCGATAATAAAGAAAATAAAGAATTCAACTATCTTAACGACTACAATCGTTACCTAATGGCAAGAAAAGAGACTCCAAAAAGCAACGTAATAATTGTAATAACATTAGTCTGTTGTTTATAGTGGTGTTGCTGTACCAACCTCATGTCGATTTTGCAGGAATTTCTTTGCCTCCTCATGAATTCTCTTCTCCTCTATCACCTTATCCTGCAGTATCTGAGGGGGAAGGAGATAACAAAAGACTAAGTGTAGATTTGTAACACAAGTCTGAGAAAAATGCATGTATGCTCATATTAGACGATGCTAAGAAAGCTACGAGTCCTCCGATTTTGGACAGAAAGGGAAAAGAGAAACAGACGGAGGACACAGTTTTTGGTACTGTTGCTGTTAAGGTCTGTACTCTGACAGTGGATCCATTTAAAAACAACTCCTTCTGTGGGATTGGTAGGTAGTAGGGCTGAACCATTTGGGGAAAAAATGGAATTGCGATTTTCTTTTGCCAGATACTGCGATTCTATGGAGCCCCGGAGGGTGAGTTACAAAAAGTATTTATTAACTATCAACAAAGTATTAGGTATATAATTAACAAGGTATTATAGTCATCTGTTGTAACTTTATAATAACCATCCAGACACTGTTTATAGACGGTTTACAAACCAACTAGTAACCGTTAACGTGTTAGGAACATCTGGTCTATCTATCTATGTAATGTTTATATAGATGTTTTAAAAATGGTTTCATAAAGGCTTACAAACATTTTTTTAATCATTACCCGATACAGTATATGAGGGATATGTGTGCAACTGTTAATTTACAGTACTACTAATATTTTATTAATTATAATTTAATTGCTTGTTAACAGTAAAATGACGGTTTGCTAACAAATGACAATGTAATAAAGATGAATTAACTATCAATTTACCATCTATTAATGATGGTTATTATAAAGTGTTACCAGCTAAAGTTCTAATAATAAAAAAAAACTGTTCCAAAAAAAAAAAAACTGTACTTTTGTTTGAACTACAAATCAAACCAAAAACACGTTGAGACAGTAATCCACTCGGCTGGATTACTGTAATGCACCTTAAATGGGGGCTAGTTGGTCCTCCATTGCACAAGCAAGCATGAGCACATATCACCTATTTTAGCTTCACTCCACTGGCTGCCCGTCCATTTGAGGATTAATTTTAATATTCTTTTATTTGCTTTTAAAGCCTTGAATAGGCTTGCCCCACCTTACCTCTCTGAGCTGCTGCACCCCTACACGCCCAGCCAATCTCAGGTCAGCTGACCAGCTGCTCTTGACGTTGCCTGCTTGACGGCTTAAGCTCAGAGGGGACCGAGTGTTTGCCGTTGCAGCTCCAAAACTTTGGAATGGGCTGCCTCTGTCCCATTTTTAAACTCTTCTTAAAACCAACCTCTTTTCTTTGGCTTTTAACACCAGGTAGAGTGCTGATCTTCTGTGTATACTTACATATTTTTAGCGTATGCTGGCATTTTAGTTATTTTATTTTTCTATTCTATTTCTATATTTTATTTTTATTTTATTGCTTTAATTGTGTTATCTATTTATTTTGTATTATCTTTTTGTGCAGCACTTTGGAAACCTTGTGTTTGTTAAAACAGTGCTATATAAAAAAAATGGATTGGATTGAAGTAATTTCTGATTTCACTCATTTTAATAGCGGCATCTACATATTGCGCCTTCTACGATCATGTTAAATAAAGTAAACCACTGAAAATAGACATTTCTGTAAACAATCTGTGATATGGATCATTATTCCTGAATATATTTTAAGAAAAACTGTTTAAATAATAATAAAAAGAGGAATAAAAAATGTGAAACCAAATGTTACACCAACTAAATATTGCACGTTCGATTAATCGTGGTCTTCACGATTAGCTGATTGCATTTTATCAAATCACGTTTTTTGATTTGAAAACGATTAATCGTTCAGCCCTCGTGGGACTAACCAGGACAGGACTGGCATGGACAGACTGTTGGACCTACCTCCAGCTTGTCCTGCAGCAGCTTCTCAATGTCACTGGTCTCCCTTTGTGTATGCTGCAGCTGCATCTCCATGTTTTTCTCCATAATCTTGTTCTTGTTGGCAATCTCGAATGACTGCTCATTCATCTGACGATTCAGGTCTTTGGCCAGCCAGTGTAATTCCTGGTGGGGGATTGGACACCTTGGATTATGCACCCAGATTTAAAGATTCTCACTCAACCCTAACAGCAATTCACGAGGACAGATTTGGTTTATGGATCTGCTCTAACTTTCTCACCATCAGTTTCTCATTTTTCTGTTTGAGCTCCTCTTTCTGTCTCTGTAGAGTTTTTTTTCTTTTCTCCATGTTAATCTTTTCCTCTCTGGGTGGAGAGACACTCACATTACTTATACAACACAAAATTCCTTCTATCTTTCTCTATTTTTCCCCTTCTTCCACACTTTCCTTCTAGCAGTCATTTGCTCTTTTAAAAAAAGCATTATGTCTACAAAAATCACCTTTTACAGTTATGTATTCTTGTAATGATTAGTATTACGAGTATTGTTTCCAAATAATGCACTGATGAACCTTCTCGTTTTATTAGCCTTTTTCTTCTGCTCCTCGTCCTCCACCACCTGCAGCAGAGAGCTGAGACTCTGCGTCTCCTCCAGCTCTAAATGCAGCTTGGAAACCTGCTGCGAGATTGACTGACTACAGGGAGAGATTCAAAGAGACAAACTTAGTCCAAAAAAAATTGTTTAAGCAACAGAGTGTCTTTTCTGTTTGTTTGTCTGTCTGTACACTACTCACTCACCAGTCTCTTCTCAGCTTGGCCAGTCTGGCTTTCTCCTAAACACACACACACACACACATACACACACACACACACACAAATCTCAAAAATGGAGAATAAGCTAGCACAAAAACATTCACATCATCATCAGATCAAAGCTGTTTCCAGCTGTTTGACAGATGTGTGTCTGGACTGTAAACACAGTAAGTCACCTGTGCTGCTGCAGTGCCTCGCTCCCTGCCCATCTGCACTGTCAGGGTATGTCCCAGAATGTCCAACTGGTCGCAACAGTCCTCCAACACAGCTGCCACTCTCACACTCTGAATCCGGGATAAAGACATCCTGTCCAATGAGTTTCACACAGACAGGTACGGTTAATGAATAGCAAGGTAAAGTTAACTGCAATTTAATTGAATTGATTAATTTATTTGACAGGTACAGTGTACATTAATTAACATTGCTGTAAATGCACCAGAATTAGCCAAAAGGTTATTTTTTATCTGGTGTCCCTGGAGAGATCTTAAAATTGTCTACCTAAAAAACAACAATAAGAAGGTTACAGTCAACAATACATATATATAAAATAGTAGTAAAACAGATAAAACTCTTCAAATACATATATATGTATACAGTATATATATTATATCGCCCCCCTAATAGTTTACTGTAGCGGTAGCTAGCATGGTGCTAACATTAGCTAACGTTTACGAGAACTTTCCATTCCATTGGAAAAGACCAGCTAGCTAGCTAGCTAGCTAGCTAGCGTTACTTAACTGTTACAGTCACTTACTTCAGTTGCCTCCGTAACAGTCACTCTCACTCTGGGTGAACCATGCTTTATTATTCAAAACAAACAACAAATATCAATATTGTTTTCTAAAACACCGCAAAGTTTGACAGTTTACATGTCACTATGGTAACATACTTTTTTTGTCACGAAACTTTATTGAAAGAGCAATAACATGACAAAAAACAGCAGCATTTCCTACTCGCCTTCTTCATGGATTTATTATATTAACGAGGCTTTGCTTCCACTTATCGGTATTACTTTATTTATTTATGACATATCGAGAGAAGACCAACCTAGTTTTTGTACAGTACTTCTGCAACAGAAACGTTGTGCAACCCTGAATTGTAGAATGACAATAAATTAACATTGAAATGAACCTTAAAGTATAATGATAATTATACTACTACTACTACTAATAATAATAATAATTATTATTATTATAATAATATATCTACCGCACAAGATAAGGTTTTAATAAAAACAAAATGTTGCTCCCATCACTTATGAGTGAACCTATTGTTATAGCAACAGTAGATAATGTTACATTTTTAAACAATTTTTTAATATAAGTTATATAATAATCCGTTTTTTTTTCTCTTGTTGTAAAATGAGCATGCATTTGGTGTGACAGCAGTGAGGAACAACACAACATCACTACATAGTGTACATCACACCAACACTGTTCACCTGTACATTCCCCCCTCGCCCCCCCCAGCTTCTCCATCAGATTATTTTTGAATCCCTGACCCTCCTTGTCCCTCCCTCAGGCCTCAGGACATTAGGAGCCATTTCCATGAGAAAGAAAAACATGATTTTGCATATTTTTAAATATAGAACATATAAGACACAGATACTTAGATCAAGTATTGCATTACAGTTTATTGTTGTAGTCATCATTTTTTGCGCTCTCTGCAGGGAGATACAGCTTAAAGGTAATACAGACTGAGAGTACAAGCTACACCGTAGTACATGCATGATGCAGTCACACTGTGAGGTTTCTCCTGTGGACGTCCTACTCCTCCCCTGAACACACGGTACAGAGACACGGATCTACAGCTGTCTCACTGTCAAGACACACACACACACACACACACACACACACACACACACACACACACACACACACCTGATCTACAAACAAACCATTAGAAAAGTATGTACAGTTACAGTAGATGAATGTTCAACATATGAGTGTGATTACAAAAGGCAATTCTTAAGGCAGAAATATCTTAAGGAGGAGGATGAGGAATGTGATGAAGAGTAAAAGAAACATCCAGGCTAAAAGACAGGTAATTCTTTCTGCCAATGAGACTCTGAATGAAGAAATCATAAAGGCATTACATTAAGACTTATAGTGCGTGTTGCAGTAATGTTATTTTTTGCTGCCTGTATACTTAATAGGGTTTCATAAACTGTGAAAAAACATGAATATAAGGGGTTTTATTAGAACCGAGACACCCCAACTCAGAGAAGTTTCCTGTATCTGTGTCACGTGGGCGTCTCCCGTGAAGGTAAACAAAGATTATGAGCGATCCTTTTGCCCCATAGTCCCCAAAAGTATATAATTGGTGCCATTTCTTTCCACATATCTCTGGAACATTCCGTGTCTGTCTCAGGACCCAACTCTCGCGAGATTGTGAATGCCCTAACAAAACTAATCTCTGTGATGCTAAATATGTCCTTTAGCTGTGTACTGTAAGTACCCAACGTTAGCAAAAGAACATATGAATACATTATTCACATATCACACTTTTCATCCATCCACATAACCTTTCAACGGTTATGTGGATGGATGAACGGTACACGTTCAAATGAGGCCACGGCCTTTTAGGAGACAGGAAGTGTGTACAGTTTCATATTGCCGCTGCTTGAAATACGCTATATTTAGTATAAAGGATCTTTGATATGACTAATCCTTACACAACACAAATACAAGTCAGGAACTTAATGTAAAGAAAAGTAAATTAGTAAATATATACTATTTATTTGCAATGCAAAGGTATATTTAACAATGCTAAAATATGTAGATTTTTCATGTAAATTATTTAAAGGTAAGATCCTCCGCATAGTACTGCAGGTAATAATTTTTCTATACCCGCTTCTCTGCACATGTGAGTTATTTAAGTAAGTTGCAGATGAACATGAACGTATGGTTAAGAAATGTGCTTTAAAGGCCCTAAAAATATATATTTTTAATGTGTTTCTTACAATCAGTGACAGTAACTTTTGTCAAAGTTAGAATAGTTTGGGTTATTTTATGAGCGATTTCTGTGGTTTTGTTTGGCTTAAGCTCCTCTCACTCGTTGAAGTGGGCGGGGCTCAGTTGGACGCAGATGATGTCATGTAGTTCCTTGCACCAATCAGGATTTAGGAATGTTTAAACTGAAAATGGGGTGTTTGCTTATAGGAGCAATTCTCAGATTTGACACAAAGATTAGAGAAGATTATTAGAGGAGGAGAAGTCTGTGAAAACAAGTTGTAAAATGTCTTCTGTGGCTCTGGAGGGAGCTCCCCTGATGATGTCATCAGGGTTATTTTGGACTGATCTTAGATTCTTGTAGATTTAGAAAGTTGTGGGTATTTACCAGTCAGGAACGTTTTAACAAAAGTGGAGTTGCATCATGGGAAATGTTGTTTAAGCTTGACCCATATAGGGACTAATGGACACAGGGACACACACAGAAGGGATATACTATATCAGCCTCTGCAACTTCAATGTTCACCTTTCTTTTTTATAATCGGTCTCTTACAAATCGGCTTACTTTATTGAAGTGCAATACTAAAATTGTGGAGTGCCAGAGCACTTTCACTTTCACTGCTAATTTAGTCTTGAATATTTATTTTGAGATATCGAGATGTGAAACCACGTTTTCAGAGGGTTTAATAAGTACGGTTTAGCCCAGGTTGTCTCATAATTTTGTGGTATGACGACTGCGACTGCAACCGTACATCGGGGGACATTACTTTTCTTTGGGTGACATAGATTAGAAAGATGTTATTATTTGGCACTAAATCCGCGTGAAAACAGATTTTTATGAAGAAAAAAAACAGCAAAAACTGATGAGGGGAAAAATAAAAACAGATGCATGCTTTCAAGTGTGCTTAGCAAAGAGGACAGTGGTGGAAAGTCTCATTGAGCATCATCAGCAAAATAAAAGTCAAAATTAAAAGCGGAGGGTGACTTCTTTGAACAATCATTTACTGTAAACAAATGTGGAAAATACTAAAATAAAGCCCATACAAAATGTACAGTTTAATATTCCATATTTTCTTGAGTGTCAGTAGGCTACTGTACAAGATGATCTCTCTGCCGGCCTGGGGTCGCCTGCAGGGCCAGTGCCTGAGGAAGTCCTTCTGTCTTGTGCTTATTGATTTGAATGTGAGTTGGGATGACTAGAGGGGAGGGAAGTCATTCCACTCTGACGCCATTTGTCATCTCAACAGTTCTTCGCATCTCCACTCAAAAATCTGTGGCCAGAGATTAAAGGATCATCTATGATATGGTGTAAAAAAAAAAAAAAAAAGATTGGCAGATCTACAGTATGCTGAGGTGTAAAGGAGCTGTACACAATGCTCAGGACACGGCAACAAAAATCACACTGTCCACCACTGAGTTTCATATCAGCCATTTTGACAGTTTTATCTGATTGAAGTGTACGTTCCCAGTTCATATCCAATGTTGAGCCTCTATAATTGTGCCATAGTAACTGAAAGAAGCGAGAGAGAGATGAGTGAGAGTTCTAGATCTCCTTGATTGTTCGCTCAGAGGGCCGGTACTCCTCCCTCCCTTTAGGGGAGTAGAAGGACTGGGTCTTGCGTTTTAGGCGAGCTCTCTTGGTGGCCAGTGACAGGCTGTGCTTGCCGGAGGCGATAATGTCAGAGATGAACTTCTTGCAGTCTACACACACCTCCATGCTGGCCCAGTCCTCTGTCAGCTCTGAGGGAAGCTCCAGTTCTTCATGAGACTTTAGAGAGCCGTGCTTTGAAAGCCTACATGGAAGGAGGACAGCATCAGAAGACAATATATAATATTGTTGTTATTTCTGTTGATTTTGTTTCAGTTTGGTTTATTTTGAACAATTCTTTAAACCTCCAACAAGTTTTAAGCTAAAGATTACTAAACTGAAAGAGATATCCATTCATCCATTACACATACACACATACAGTATACGTGTATATATAGAAGATATATTGTATATATATATATATATATATATATATATACATATATACATACATATATTTACATATAATACATATATACATATATAAACACATATATACATATACACATACATATACACTGTATATATATATATATATAATAAATACAGTATATACAGTGTATATATATATATATATATATATATGCTGAAATGATTTTTTTACCAAACTGTTGAAATGTGATAAATGTCATGTTGTTATGAAGGTAACGTTAGTGATGCTAAGATAAATACATTTGCAATTATTTACGAAATACCATATAACACCATATATTCAATGCTATTACAATACACATTTGATGAAAAAATTATACATGTAGGATTTGTTTTTTTACCACTTCTGAGATGTTTTCAAATTACTGTAATGTAAAATATCTAGAATAAATATTTGGAAATAACACTAATGTAGTACTATTAATACTACTTATTCCATGGTAACAAATTACATCTGTTGGTATACTAACAAAATATTATTATTGTTATTATTATTGCAATATTAATAATATATTAGCATTATAACAGGTTTACCATACCATGAAATACCATGAAAACACTTTTTGTTTTTGTTTTTGTTTTATGATTTGCAGCATTTTTGAAACTTTTTCAATGTTGTATTTTACAGTGTGTGTTTTGATCTCAAAGGGGCCACTGTACCAATATATCACACAAACTCTGTACAGGAGAGTTTGCATTACATTAGGAAATAGCATTCTCTCTTACTTGGATATGGTCTTGTGAATGCTGTGGCGCCTTGGGCTTCCGGAGGATTTTTCAGACTTTGCAGGAGCAGCTGCTGCTCCAGAGGCTTTTCCAGCTCCTTTAGATGCCCCTGTTGTTTCTACTTTCATAGTGGGAGACTCCGTGGCCCTTCCTGCTGCTGACGGCCCCGGTCCCGGGCCTGGCCCCGACCCTGGCCCTCCAACCACTGAGAGTCCCTGTCCTACGGCAGCCATGCCACTCACCCTCTCCCTGGGAAGAGTGTTGGTCGAGCCAATGGAGTAGATGGGCAAACTGGAATAAGGTTTGGATGGCAACCGCATCTGTTAGAGAGGGAAGACATGAATGTGACTAAGAAGAAGCATGATGAAAATTATAGGGCTATATATTTTTTATTAAACGTCATGTCCTCACTTCAGAACTCAGAGGTAAGGTGTTCGGGTGTCAGATTATTTTGGTGCCATTTTGAACGCAAGGACTAAAAATCATCAAACTACTTCAATAACTGGGCTGGGTATCACCAATCATTGTCCTGAATCGATTTGATTCTGATTATCAAGGTCCCGATTCGATTACATTTCCTATTTGGTTCGATCCATCAATTAGGTTAGGGAAATTTGAGTTACAATAACAATTTTTCTTGGATATAAAGGAGATTCTCAGAGAGCTTATGCTATAAATTATATTATTAAGAAGCAACCCTTAAATTATTTTTTTTTATAATCCCTCAGGTTACATGACACATACATCCATGGTGAAAAGGCATATATTAAAAGATCAATTTCTGGATTTTATTAAAGATGCCCTGGCACACAAAACCATTTTTACTTGCATTTTTTGAAATATGTTAGGTCCATATGTAAATTGTGTTATGTTGTGAATGTGAAAATGAAGTGCTACCTCCTCTGTCAGCTCTAGCCACTGAAAAGAAATAAGAGGAGAAATCAGACCAATCACAACAGCTGGTCAGTCTGATCTCATGTTGCCTGAGCTCGTTATTATTCATGAGCTCGCCCAGTTGCGCTGGGTAAAGGATACTGTTAGCCAATCAGAGTCATGCAGCCTAGCTCATTGAATTTGAATGAGAACTAGCCCAAATGGAGCTGAGTCTTCCTGTAGGCTTTCTATACCACACTAGAATGGCTTGAAACAAGGTAACCAAGGTAACCAAGGCATTTTTCCCAGAAAAGATGTTACAGAGTCCATGGTAGAACTTCAGACATTACCACAAAGGAATGAAGTACGTGTGGCGGGGAACCTTTAATCGATATCAGATCACACAAGCAAAGATCAGTTTTAATTGGAGAATTGATTATTTTAACCCAGCCCTATTAAATAAACATCTTGAAACATTGTAATGATACAGAAGATATTTTTGACAGCTATCGGCAACACAATGTGATTGATTGCAATAATGTTTTAACTGATCTACAACATACACAGTACGTTTTGGGTAAAGGTTTACGATTAACAGTACGTGTCCTTTTGGTAATTAGGTTTGGACTCACTCACTTATCCTAAAGCATGGATCTTCAACAGGGGGTCCGGGACCCCTAGGGGGTCCTCAGAGTCAATGCAGGGGGACCTTCAAATTATTGAAGTTTTTTAAGTTTTTCTTAAAATATAAAGTCCTAAAATGAATCTAACATATTATAAGCAAATATAGGTAAGGTAGCCTCTAATGTATGTTTAACATTTAAACATGGTTTATAAAATCATGCCAACAATTCCTAGGCTATTTTAATAGCTTATTATTCTATGCAAAAAAGGTATGTATAAAGGCTTTAGCCCGACCTACATGTTATTGTGGGCCCAATTTAATATGCAACTTCATTTTATACAACATATGTAGTAGGGGGTGCTTTCAGTTAAGGGTTCATGCTGCAGAGCAGCTGATCTGACTAACCTTTTTGCAGCACTGTGCACACACAGGCCTGCAAGGAGAAAAGAGAGAGCAAATGGGTGAAGGGATGAATGGAAAAAGTCACACAGTCACAAAAGTCACAGTTTTCATTTAAAATGCAAAAGGACAACATAATCATGTAAGGTGGTTTACTTTTTGCAAAACTGACAGACGTAGGACCAGGTGAAAAAGGAAAACCTTTTGGTTCGACAACAAAAGCAAAGCTGCAAAAAGAAAGAGATAAAGACCACGTTAGACTAAAGAGAAATCACATTTGACCAAATGTATTAAGTTGGAAGTCAGAAGAAAGATATACAGTATGTGCATTGTCCCTTGATGTCGAAACAGTACAGCCCAACTCCTTCATAAAGGGTGTGGAACAATGCATTATGTAATAACAAAGCATTATGTAATAACAATGCATTATGTAATAATCTACCGCATTTTGTAATAAAAACCCTAAATGCAATATGTAATACATCTAATGACATGTGTTTACCATTGGAAGGTAATACTAATCTACTGAAACAAATAGTACATTTTTCAAATTAATTTTAAGTCCCCATCAATTACGCTAGAATTTATAAAATAAACATGACAATGTTATAAAAAATGATTGAAGGCAGCCATTTTATTTGGTTATTACATAATGCACCAAATTAAATTTTTCGTTAAAAAAAAGTGCAACCCCCGCATTTTGTAAGACCTGCTGCATAATGTAATTTTATTTTTATTAATTACATATTGTGTTGAGGTTTTTCTTACAAAATGGGGCAGATTATTACATAATGCGGGTGCTATTACATAATGAAGTGAATTTATTTATTTATTTGACAGGGACAATTTTCTGTCTTAGCAGGACCAGAGTTAGCTATAAGCTAATATTCATCTGTAGTCCCTGGGCAGGAAACATAGAATAACATCTCCATTAGTCTATATGAATGTATATTACATTTTGACATTTTATTACATGATGCGTTAGATTGATAGATAGAATACACTTTATTGTCCCAGAGGGGAAATTTGCCTTGTCCATAATGCTACAATCTGTTGCTTCACAACATACACATGTAACAGAAAAACCATTAAAATCAACATTAAAAAAAATCAACATAAACATGAGATCAACAAAGCGTCCTAGGACACAAAAGAGAGACACACATGACAGCACAGACAACACAACATCCTAAGAGTTAACTGTAATAATTAAAGTGCAAAGTGCTGGTGTATTTATTACATGCAAAAAAAGTGTACGTCACATGATACAGGCAAAGAAGTTACCTTTCCCTTCTTCATAGCGTTGTAGATGTCTTTGTACTGCTGGAACTTCTCCAGCTCGGCCTTAACCAGCACCTGTCTGATGTGCATCACCTCCTCCACCGTCAGAGACAGACACTCCACAGGGAAACAGAACTCCTCCTATTAGAACAACACACACACACACACACACACACACACACATGGTGAGTGACCCTGGCCACAGCAGATCCAACACACACAGAGACCAGACTACCACATTTGGGTGATATTGTTCCCTGAAGAAAAAGGCAGATTCAGAGAGGACTCATGATGCGTAAACAACTGGAGTGATGGGAAGACAAGATTGCATCAGCGCTCCTAGGCAGGACAATGATTGTCTTAAAGGCCCGCTCCAACGTGATTAGATTTATTTCCCCCATTTCATATTATCTGTACTTACTGTATGTTCATCCCTGTAAAAAAACATTTATTCACTTTGAGTATTAAAAAGATGACAAATGAAAGTCTTAGCTGTATAGATTTAGTTTCATTTGGTGGACTATGACTGGAGGAAGCCTTGTGCTTTGGTTAATGTGACTGGCTTTTCATATAATGAGAATTCAACCTGTGGTGAACCATTGGTGCATCAAATAGAAAAAGGACCTAGAAACCTACAACCAAAATCTTACACCTAGCCCTTAGTATGTGTGAAGTCACCGTTAAATAGCTTTCGTTCGTTTTGAGAGGTGGGATAACTTGGAGGATTAGGAAGACAGCTGTTTTGTGTCTCTAACACATTCTCCCTGGTAGTTCACAGCCCTTGGTTATTTATGATTTCTTACACTTTGTTATCCACAAGCGGAGATTATTAACCTGCTGGCAGCAGATGGGATGAGGAGGAGGGAGGGGCGAGCTTGTCTTGTTTCATTTGAAAATAATTTAAAAGTGAACAAGAAGTAACGTCACCCAACATCGCTTAGTCTCTGCTGGTCCTGTCCTGTCCTGTCTGCTTGCTGTTCCTGTCTCTGCTGTTCCTGTGTCTGCTGGTACTGTCACTACTGGTCCTGTCTCTGCTGGTTCTGTCTCTGCTGGTCCTGTCTTTGCTGGTTCTGTCTCTGCTGGTTCTGTCTCTGCTGGTTCTGTCTCTGTTGGTCCTGTCAATGCTGGTCCTGTCTCTGCTGGTTCTGTCTCTGCTGTTCCTGTCTCTGCTGGTTCTGTCTTTGCTGGTCCTGTCTCTGCTGGTCCTGTCTCTGCTGGTTGTGTCTCTGCTGGTCCTGTCTCTGCTGGTTGTGTCTCTGCTGGTCTTGTTCTCCCTAGTTTCATGGGTTTCCTTTTTGGATTGTGTAGTTTATCTTTATGCTTTGCTTACACTGTACACACACGCACACACACATAATCCCTCATGCACCCTTACACCACTGACAATACACACCGTAATAATCCTTTAATTTGGTTTGATTCGGTTGAGTTAAAAAAGTACATTTTTGGTTAAACTTTATAATGGTGTGTCTCCTGCTTTGTCACATGCTTTGAGTGACACCGAACCAGAGGCATCAGAAGAATTCTAAAATATTGCAAAGGATTTTATATCTATAGTAACAAATAAACCAAAATATGAATGCCAAAATAAACATTTTATTATAAGTGCATCCCAATAATTTGTTCAAAATTAAATTAAATGACTTTTAGCTGAAGCTAACTATCTGGTTTGAGTGTTAAAATGTTATCCAAAGCAGTGAAATGAATGATTAATACATAAATGATTGTTATATATACTGTATATTAGTGCTGTCAAACGATTCAAATATTTTATTGTGATTAATTGCATTAATGTCACAGTTAACTCGCAATTTATCGCAATTAATCGCACATTTTGACCAATTCTAATTGTCCCTTGATTTCTCTTTGTCCCATTATTTTTTCTCATTTTAATGCTCTTATCAACATGGAAAAGTGGATCAGCTTGCTTTGTGCAAATGTTTTTTTTATTGAAAACAACATTGGCATACGTTAGTAGATAAACTGTAGATATATATGTATACTGTAGATATACTGTAGTGTTAATTTTCAGAGTAACATTCTCACTTGGAGCAAATAATCTCTCACACAATGTAACACTCTGCATTGAAAAAAGGGTAAAAAAAATACTTTGACGGGGGGGAGAATTGGCATCAGCTGTGTGCTTGGCCATCAAGTGGTATTTCAGACTGGACGTGCTGCGATGATAGCTCAGTTCACAACGACCAAACTCACAGATCACTTTGGTCTCGTCAATGGAACATTTGGAAACTTTTAAAAAGTAAACTTTCCATCCAGAATCTTATTGGCGTCCATTTCGACGTCTTGTGCTCGCCATCCACTCAAAACGTAACGTTACTACTCTTTGGCCGACTCGCAAGCCCAAACGGCGTGTATGCGGCATGCCTGTTGTTTTGTTTCCCGGTCTAGCTAGATCCCGTGTGGTGTTGTAGTTTTTCTAACGTTACTAGTTGTTGCAACAGCATGTGAAAAAACTACAAAGTTTGCTAGGCCAAAAACAACGTTAATCTCACGATAAAAAATTGACGCCGTTAAAATGGGTTTGTGTTAACACCCTTTAACTGACAGCACTAATATTTATATACTGTATATACTAGCTGTACGATCACACCTCAGATAAAAACAGTCTGTAATGGCAGCAGCCTGCTCTATAGCTCAGTGATTTCTAATGAAGCAGGAAGCGTTAGGAGAGGATGGGCAGCTACAGTTATTACGCCAGGACGGGCTGAGGGAGACTGGCAAACCTTGGCCGACTCTCTTCCTGTGACGTAAACGCCCCTGCACAGAGCAAAAACTGCCTTCATCAAGCCCAACACAAATGCCTCCATAGGGTGGGAGCTCTGCAAATGGTGAAGAGTGGAGGAAGAAGGGCCGAGGAGGAGGAGGAGGAGGGGTATCCAGGGACGATAGGAAGCTATCATCCCCACCTGAATGAAAGAAGGTTCCTGCAGTTTGAAGTCACACCACGAGATAACGTGCGATCATACACAGTAGATTTGGTGATAGAAAAAAGGAGAGGGTGGATATCCGCGAAAAAGACACACGTCACGCAAATAAAAGGGTTACATTTTATAATAAGGGTACATTAATTATCGTGAATGAATTAATTCATGTAGTACTTCATCAGTAATGTAAAAGGATTAATAGTATTTCATGAATGACTTAATGCAGGAACACTAGGTTAATTAATGCATCAATTAAGGTATTTCAGTCATTATGATTTCTGGTTTATTAATAATGTTTATGTCTTCTACATAGGTAAATCTGTAGTCAAAGTGACAGGCTGACCTGGTCCATCTTTAAAGCTTTAGTGTGTAGTTTCTGTCGCCCCTGTGAGGAATCCCTTAGTAATGACAACACCACTGTTGTTGCAGCCACATGACACAAACCTTCCTCCTCCACACAGTTGCTAGTAGCCAAGGAGGACACGGAGGATTAAAAAAACATGATGGACTCTTCAGAAGAATTATCTTCACTTGAGTTTCTGCGTGCGATAGTTGCTAAAGTTAAAAGTTACTAAAGCTTTAACACTAATAAGATATGATTAATGGTGGAATATGCAGCAATCGTCTTTGTGACCCCCTCAAATAAAGTCAGACTTTCTATTTAGGCATCTCATTTTTTTTTAAATAACAAATGCAGATTAAATAATAATTTTGGACCTTTCAGTTCTTAGGCATTACAGTTTGCCTTATGTTGTTAATAAAGCAACTAGAAAAATGCATTTGCAGTATATTGAGTTTCTTGTAAATTTAGTGACTTTAGTTTCATTTTACCAACACTCTTTAATTTTTTTAGGTGACAAAGGGGGAAGACATGCAGGAAATTGTCACATCTTGGATTCAAACCATCGACCTCTGCGTCGAGGCATACATCTCAAAGTACGTGTGCCAGCCACACTTCTTTAATTCTTAATACATTTAATTTTACACCACCATTAATCATATTCCTATTTATCAATGTTGAAGATGGATCAGGTCAGCACCTTTATTTGAAGGGCCACAAATATGATGAACTAATGAGGAAGTAATGTTTAGTTCATCATTATTGCAACACTATAATTCATCAGTATTTATGTACACTGAATGCATGAAGTCATGCATGAATTCATTATAAAAGCGGTAAGAGAGAGAAGGGTAAGAGAGATGACAGTGAGTGTGTCATGTGTCAGGAGCTTGCAGGTTTGGATCCAAGGCGGTAACAGGGAGAGTTTGAATGATTCAATGACCAACAATACATTTACAATCCAAGTAAGCAGGTGATAATCCAAAAATAAGAAAACAGGGAAACCCCAGGAACATGAGCAAAAAATGAATGGAATGAATTAACCAAATAAAACAGGGAAGCGCAAAACTGAAAACCACAACGGTGACAGAGTGGTTAGTTTCAGTCCCTTCTCATTTGATTTTTGCATGCCTATTGTCCATTCCTCCTCTTTTTGCCTCCCTTTTTTTAAGTGACTGGTCAGGATGTTAATGAATTGCTCCTGATGTCATTAACAGTTTGAAAAGGATACAAATCCTCCTCCTGCCCCTTTATTTTCCCCCAAAACGTTGTGCGTAATAAGGTCCATTTCATCTACTGAGTAGATACTGTATGTGAAAAGATGTCGGACTCACCAGAGACTTGGAGCTCTTTTTGGAGGGCGGCTGAAACAGCCGGACGTTGGTCGGGGTTTCCTTCTCGATGGAGTGTCTCCTCTGGGGGGTCTGACGCCTCTCTGGCTGGGGTGTAGAAGAGATGGGCAGGAACATGGGGGGGAGCTGGTGTTTGTAGAGGAAAGAGAGGCAAAAGAGAGAAAAGGAGGCAGCTTAACTGGTTGAGTATAGGCTTATTTGTTCATTAAAGGCTCAAAAACCTCTGATACTAACTATCAAATCTCCAAGGAAACATGGCTGGCAAAGGCTGTGAGATTAAAACTCATTGATTACTGTCGGTGTGTGGTTTAGCTGAGGTGTTGTAGAAATAATTCCTGACTCACTTTTCTTCCCCAGAGCACTCTCTGGGGACGTATCATCCATCACAGAGGTAGCCACGCTGGAGCTGCTGGCTGATCTGCGCCCGACAGTCTCATCCTGAATGTACGGAACACACAAAAACCTCAACCATGATTTTGCTCTGCACTAGCTAGATGTCACTTCTACAAAAATCTACCCCACACACACAAACACAGAGTCATACTGACGTCAGAGTCAGAGCTGTCCAGCTCGGCGAGGCTAGGAGCCTTCAGGAGCCTTTTCCTCGGAGGGACGGACTGAGATCCAGAGGGTTCTCCCCTGGGACACGCTGATCCATTGGATAGAGACAGAGAGCTGGACGTCCTCCTGCCCATGTACGGACTAAAATCATCTGCACAGAGCCACACACAAGAGCGAGTCAGACAAAAAGGTGAAAAAGCACTTGGCATGAATCTCAAAATAATTCCTTGTATGATTCTTTGCATCCTGTGTTATTATTTTGTTTTTTTTTAAGACTATTTTTGCATATATTTGACAGGACAGCTGAAGACATGAAAGGGGAGAGGGTTTGTCTGCTGCGTCGAGGAGTCAACCTCTATATATGGGCCAACTGAGCTATCCGGGAGCCCCTGTGTTCTTTTTAACCCTCCTGTGGTCCTCGGGTCCAATTTTAATCGGATTCTAAGTTTCTCTATCAAATATTTGGGTTTCTTTCAACCAAATTGAAATAACATGGATAATTCCATGAAAATGCTTTCACAAGGGAAATTAAGGATCAGATCTTTACTTTCATTGAATTGTGCATGTTTTCATTCAGTTTGTTAAGGTTATCCTGACTAAACTTTGACATATCTGTGATTATCCATTTACCTTCATTCCTCTGATCTTAACTTATAGTCGAAATTATTCATAATTTCTCTTTTTTTCGAACAAACATTTATAATGTAATATAAATGAGGTTTATTTAGCAAGAATTCCAAAAGTAAGTGTAAAACTAGTGTCACTAAGTTGGTTCTAGTGGTGGTAATGGGAAGAAAAAAAGGGCCAAAAAATTAAGCAAAACGAGGGAAAAAGCGACAAAAATATACGTCTAGTGGCCGGGTTAGCTCAGTTGGAAGAGCAGGTGCACATATATAGAGGTTTACTCCTCGATGCAGCGGCCACGGGTTCGACTCCGACCCCTTTGCTGCATGTCATTCTCTCTCTCTCCCCTTTCAAGTCTGTATTTATGTTGTGAAAATAAAGGCCTAACAATGCCCTAAAAAATAATCTTTAGAAATAAATAAGTACAGTATGTCTAAAAAACACAACATTGGTACTGTAAAAACAAACTGTTTTCAACAGGGATCAACCCATTCTAGTTTTTCAGGGCCAATACCGATACAGATTATTAGTAGTTAATGAAACCAATAACCGATATTTGTAACCGATATGCATTCAAAGTGATCTATTAGTCAAAATGAACATTTTGGAAGTTTCTCTACATGCTTTAAAGGTCCCATGGCATGAGAATGTCCCTTTATGAGGTTTTTTAACATTAATATGCGTTCCCCCAGCTCCTTATGAGGTCATAAGAGGCAAGATTGCAGGTGTTGCAGACTGCTGACAGAGCTGTAGCAGAGCCAAAGTAGAACACTTTTTAATTAATTACATTTATAGGCTATGGGTAAAGTAAAACACTCACACAGATAATCTGCTAATTGCCAAATATCGGTCACGGTTATCGGCCAGGTCGATAATTGGTCGATCCCTAGTTTTCTAATCACATCACATGTTTAATGGGAGGTGAAAAGATGCAATGAATCCTACACAGAGGACTGAGGTTTGAGATCCATCTCAAGGCTGAAGAGGTGGGGAAGGGGGAGTTAAGTTGGTCTGAGAGGAGGCAGCGGAGCGGGCTTGTGTTACATACTGAGCACAGATGTATCGTTATTTTTCAGGGGAGCTGAATCTTTGAAATGAAAGGTCATTCTGCACTGAGAGAGGAGTTGTCGTCCAAGTAGATAGAAACTGATGATGATAACCATCCAATTAACAAGCGGCCTGACACCAGCTGTGGATTCTAGGAAGACGGTGGGGGTGGGGGGGTTTAGAGGGAGGAAGTGTGAGAAAAGGGGGCGTGGGAGTGCTGATAGGATCTATGGGAGCCCTGAAACATCTCACTTTTCTCCTTTTTTCTTCTTATTTGTGGGGAAAGAATCCACATGAGCTATTCATCCCAGGCTACATTATCATTGCTACCTTTTGGTATAAAAACAAATATCTTTTGCTACCTCGCATTCCTCCTGCTCTGGCGTTTCCGAGCCCCTAAACCGGAGACATTTGAAAACACTTTTGACCCTGTTTTGGTTTGGGATCTCAGGGGTTGTGTTGCAGTCTCAACTGTTCACCCCGGGCACGCACATGCCCAGTACACAGATGTGTCTGAGATATGGTGTTTGGGCTTGTTAGTTGAAGATTAGTTCTTCTACTGGAGGTGAAAAAACCGTGTGTGCACTGAGATCTCTTTTGGCTCAAAACTTAACTTAAAAACCAAAACGTAGCAATGTAAATGTAGAACGTAAATTAACTTTTCTACACCCTAAGAGACTACATCGCCAGGCTTTAGACTTTACTAAATACGAACAAACCAGCCAAAATGAGCCATTATTGTACACTCTACCTATGTGTTGCCTAGGCAATAATATTCAAATATTTCAACAGAGCATAGAGTATATTAGTTTACAGCCCAAGAGGCAGACAGACAAGGCCATTGGGTTAAGGGTAACAAGGCCTTCCAAACCACACTGGTGCTCATACTTTACCTAGTCCAGTACGGAACAAATCCTGTGGCATACTGCGAGTTTTGCCAAGACCTAAAAGGGGACACCTCTTTTATTAGGATAGTTATAATAAGCTAATATAAGAATATTCCACCATTTGGTGTGTATGTGCTGTTAGATCCCAATAATATATCCTGATTAATGCAGTCATTTCATTGATATGTGGTTGAATGCAGTGGTGTAGTCTAATGTATTGCAGTGTGTATACTATATATATACTATATATACAGAATGGGAAATTTTGAGCGTCAAAGACTTCATTTCTTGCATTCTGATACACTGTTATGAACCAATTTACAGTGGAAATACCTTTATTTAGCCTATGCAAAGATACAAAAAACACAGATGACAATTCTAAATATGCCAAAAATATAATGGAAAGTATGTTGTTGCGTGTCATTGAGCAGTTTTAAGTGGGCATATGGAAATCCTGGAGCTTTCTTAGTGGGTATACTGCGTATACCTGCGTATCACATAGACTACACCACTGGTTGAATCTGGTTTGTTCATTTTTTTCTTGTCATAATGCTTTTTAACCAATATGTTGCTCTTAATGAAAAGTGGCTGCATGAGCATATATACTGTAGATTTGAGCTGTGGAGTATGTATGTATTAATTCAAATTCCACACGTTGCATATTGTTTGGGTCTCATGTTACTGTTGATGTTAAAATTGTTCTTTCCAATTTCGTTGTTGTTTCTGTATGAAACTTACTTATTCTTCCAAATGTAAATTAGACCAAAACCTAACATTTAGTATAATAACCTGAACTAATTTCTTTTTTGTTTTTAAAGGAGTATTTCAAGATTTGAGGAAACCTCCTTATTAACTTTCTTGATGAAACTTTAAGTTGATCGGACTCTATCTAAAGTACAAATTAGAGCCAGGAGGGGATTAGCTTAGCATAACGCCTGGATACAGGGACTCTGCAAACCAACACCTTTTAAGCTGAACTATTTGTGGCTCTTATTTGTTTAATCTGTGTATAAAAAGAAATGGAGAAAGACCAAGTTGTGGTTTAACAGGGAATTATATGTGGTAACCATTTCTTGGCTGGGTGCAGTGACTTCCTCTAGTCTCTAGAGAAGTTACTGCACCGTTGTTTGCCTAGAAATAGTCCCTAAAAACTACGACTTGACAATTTTTTCCCCCTTCCAATTCTGTTTGTGTAACTTTGGACCGCACAACTCATGGCCAAAAAAAACAAAACGCTTTTTCTAAAATGTCAGGCTTTTCCATAAATTGTTGCTAAATGATGTATATTACACTCCAGTTGGACACACCATCTCCCTTTTGCCACCACCAAACAACAAAATGGACCCAGAAGAGCATGATACGTCACCAAGAGTTGGGTTTATATCTTGTGAAATGGATTTCTCCTCCACAACAGTATTTACTTGTTCCTGATTAAAACCTTAATCATGTTCGTTAAAGTGTCAGTGGGTATGTACCATCTCCCCATAAAATATAGAGCACAGTGAGAATCAGCCGAAGTGCTCACACCGCATGGGAACACACCATTATAGAGGGAAGTCCGTACACACACACACACACACACACACACACACACACACACACACACACACACACACACACACACACACAAAATCGGGCAGCATGAATGAGAGGTGATGAAGCTTGTGGTGTGATGAGACACTGGCTTCAGTCGGAGGAAAAGTGGAGCAAAGCATTATTCTGATTTGCCTGCCTCAGCTTATTCCCTCAGTCAAAACTGTTTTGTTTATTTATTATTATTATTTATTATGTGCATTTCCAATGGTGAACACATGCCACTACTGGGAGACCAATGCTGTCTTGTGTGCAGAGCATGACACAGCACCCTGATTCAATTCTGCAAAGTCACCTACTACATGAAAGACTCTTTTGTATGGAGTTGACAATTCTTAGAGACACATAGGTGGAAGTAATGCTCATTTCTTGATTAGATGGCTGGATGCATACTTCTACTTATTCCTCCTGTTGTCCTCGGGTCAAGAATTGACCCATATTCAAATTTGGGGTTTCTTTCAACCAAATTGTCAAAATCGTATGTGTATGGTTCCATACAACCATTACTCTTAGCAAGTAAAATAAAAGATCAGCTCAATACTTTCATTGAATTTGGGTGTTTTATTCAATTTTATAGCATTTGGAGTAAAAGAAATGATAAAAGAACATTGAAAAGAGTGCCAAAAACGTCGGAAATAGCTTCATAAACATGGAAAAAATGAAAAATGTGACTGAAGTGACAAAAAAAACTTTTGGGAAAAGCAACAGAATTGTGAAAAATGACAACCACAACATTGAACAAAAAAAGACATCACAAGGGTTAAGATTCACATTACAGCAGTACAGTATATTTGACAGATCATGCACTTAGCAAAGGTGACACTTTTCCTGAGTTTAGAGATCCGCAGGACCATTTCTCAAAAGGGATATAATCCTGTCTAATGACAAGAGCTATGGATAAGCTATACTCATACGAGAGCTGCATTTATATCACTGAGTAGGATTATAACACCAAAATGTCCTCTAACGTAAGATTTTAAGTGTCTTTTCATAACTCTTGCTTCAAAATTCCACATAAGCGTGATGTGCTGAGCAGATAACACGGACAAAAGAAAGCAAAACTCAGCTGGATAATGTTACATCATTTAAACCGTCACTGGCCATTGGTTCAGTATCTAAACTCATAGCACCAGGAGCAGTGAAGCCCTTTAAATGTCCCAATCTGCCTGTGAGACGCTGTGATCTGTTCCAATCAGCCAGCTGAGTTTAATCTCTTTCCCTTTAGGACAGCCAGATGTTAATGGGATTCCCTCGTGTCAAAAACCACAGGCACTGAGAAGTGTACATGTAACGAACCCTGCCCATGTTGCCATCATGATAACTATTTTTATTTTTCTTTCTAGGTAAGAAGATTCAAAAGGGAGGAAAAATGTAACACTGCACGTGAATGTGACCTGATTGCTGCAATAAACAGCTCGATATCTGTTATTTTTGCAGAATAAAAACTGACAATCATTGTAATGATCATTGTAACAAACATAAGGCATTAATATAACCCCAAATTGTTCTCAGAATTCCTCTCATACTGAGAGTAGGATGCTTTCTCACCAGACCCTTCATTACTCAAAAGATTGTTTTCTCAGAGACTGAATTCATAAGATGTGTTAATGGCTGATTAAATCTGAGTTTTCCTCAGCTTTTTTTTAAAGGAGTGGTAATTTTGTTTCACAAAACATCCCTACATCTAAAATAAATCTAGGCTGTATTTGTATTTCAAAACAACATATGACATCCCAGACACTGTGTCAGTACAGTGTAGAATGTGAAGGGAGTAACACACTACTTTTAACAACGAGTATTACTGATGCAACTTTCTAAAAATACTGACAAAAGTCTCTAATTGAGGTTTTTTGTAATCTGCTGTGTGAAAGTGTAACATTGGTTGTGTTCTACACTCAGATCTACACTCTATAAGAAATAAATCCATAAAATACCAGAAAAGGTAATGACAGCTCATTACCCGGTCTTTGCATTATAATTCAAAAAAAGGAAAGCATGTGTGTACCTACAGTTAAAAAAGCAACTAAAACATCAGGAGTGTCACAAAGGTTGAAAAAAAAAGTTGATAAAATGCCCAAAATGTTGAAAAAAGAAAATCTGGGGGAAAAAAATAAGTAAAAAACAAATCATATAGCGCCATATATAATCAATCATAGCGCCCCTAGTGGCAACAGGAAGTAGTCTTAAAAGTCAAAGTGCTATACTGTAACAAACTTCTCCTAGAGATTTCATCCAATGGACTTCAAATTTGGTCTGTACCATCGCAACACCTTAAAGATGAAAAGATATTAAAAGAAATTTTTTTTTTCAAACGGTGTGTGTTTGGCGGCCATTTTGAGTATTTAGCAATGAAGGAGAAAGTGGCTGTAACTACAGTGTACGTTGTCATATCTGCTAGAAATTTCCCACAATCACCAAGAGTCCAGGCCTGAGGACATCTACAGGTCAATATGGACTTTTGTTCATAGCGCCCACCCCCCCGCTGGCAAGAATGTGTGGTCTACATTAGAGGATGGATACCCGACCCGAGCCCGACGGGACCCGACGGGACCCGACGGGTCGGGCCGGGTTCGGACAGATTTTTAGAAAGGATGCTCGGGTTCGGTCGGGCTCGGTCACATCAGCGATAAGGCATTGAACATTTTGAATTTAAAACAGCTTAAAATAAATGTCAAATATTACCCTAACATCCGTCTTCCTGTGTGCTGTGACAACGAAAGACGTGCGTATTAAGCTCCATGTGGCAGCGCAACGATGGAAGATGTTAAAAGGAGTTGGCCGCAGGACATTTTAAAACTATTGAAAACGAAGGAAAGTCAGCTGTGCATTGATGCGCTTTAACTGTGTCGGGCTCGGGTCGGGCTCGGACAGAAATATCTTAATGCCTGTCGGGCTCGGGTCGGGTTCGGTTACTGCTCTGTCGGACGCGGGCCGGGCTCGGACAGAAAAATCCGGCCCGATCCGCACTCTAGTCTACATGTGATACTGAGCCGCCCCTATACTTTAACCACGCCCATGCACTCAGACCACGCCCCATTTATGGCTTTTGAACCCTTTATGGTAGAGTCTTGTGTGAGGTGTCATTGAACTCAGCAGTTCCTTTTTGGTGATGGTTTGACCCGCCCACTATGCATGAACCGAGCCCATTTTCATAACTAGTGACCCTTTTTGTACACTATTGTGTAGGTGTCATTAAACTCAACAGAGAGTTCCCGTTTTCATTGGTCATGGTTTGGCCAGCCCCCTATGCATTAGCCACACCCCCTTTCACAACTAATGAACTGTATGACGTAGAGTCTTGTGTGAGGTATCATTGAACTCAGCAGGGATTTCCCTTTTCATTGGTGACGATTTTCAGTGTATGCGCAAATGCACGGTCACATTAATTTATGATTTTTCCATTAAGACTGACTGTCAAACAAAAGAAAGTTTTATGGCTTTTATTGTTTGTGTTTCACAAAAAATTTAACCTGAGCAAGGCCGTATAACAAAAATAGAAATCATATAAGGTATCTACATAAGAGTGACATGACACTGTCATGAACACATGAAGCCTAACTCTAACCATAACTTGTCATGACAAAACCGAATGACACTGACTAAAAGAAGCATTATGTCATAAATGTTTATGACACGTTCATGACAGTGTCATGTCACTCTAATGTAGATACCTTCAAGTAAATTGTAACTAATATAAGTAAATATATAACACACTTGTGGCGGATTGGTACTCGGTATTGGCCATTACGCAAGTTCAGGTATCGGAATCTCTACTAACAGATCCACGTTTGAAAATTAAAAATCCTTGAAATTGAAAGTCAATGGGTCTCTCATCAGTTTGCTCTCATCAGTGTCCTCCTACTGACCAGCGTCCCACAACACCATGCCCCCACACACACACACACACACAGACCACAGCCAACCATCACCAACCACTAAAGCATGACAGTAAATGTGTGTGCAGTGTGCTGCTGACACAGTATGTTTGATGTGTGTGTGTGCAGGCTGGGAAAGCAGATGATCAGCCACAGCAGGGAGTGAAACAGAAAGAGATGAGAAGCCAGAGAAGCAGCGAGGTAGACTTTACCTGATGCATCAAAACTGAAAGACATGCTAAGTGGCCGAATTACTGCAACGAGAAACAGTCATGGCATCTGACAGTTACTGCTTGGGATTAGGAGGTTCAACTAAGACAAGACTTACTGTGAAACATTAAAGAATGTGATCTGCTTGTATTTGGCAAGACATGCAGAGGTATAGCACGCTTATTGTCTTGTTTTAGACCACTGAAGTAGAACCACTTACATGATGGGAGATAATAGGATTTGAAAATAAGCCACAGCCAATGGTGAGAGATTACTGTGGTTTTAGCGATGTTAGTGTTAAAGGAATTGCAGACACTTAGCATTATTATTCATGTAAAATTTCCACTATATTGCAAAGAAGTGTAGTCAAAAAAACAATAATAGGCATTAGTTGCAACTCAAATATAAAAAGTTAGGCAACAACAGCTACAACAGCAAAGAACAGAGGTACAAAACAATAGTTAGTAAAGTGTCTTTCATCCCAGCAGGTGCATGCATTATCCATACTTCAGCTTAAAAAATACATTTCAGAGTGAAGTATGTTTTCATGTGCACAAGAGTGTGCATGTGTACAGTATATGTGCAACATGTAAAAATTACAATAACAGGGACCAAGAAATGGGGAGTTGCCTTACCCAGCCTTCCCCTGCGGACCTCACCAGGCGACACCGGTCGTAGTTTCCTCTCTGATTTGATTTCCTCCAAGATGCGTTCATGCAGCGTCGGAGGAAGCTGAGTCTGTGGCTTCAGCTTACGAGCTGCCACCTAGAACAGGGCGAGGATGGGTAAAATATAGATGGTGGCAGAGAGAGTTAGAGATAGCATATACTATATTTTAACACAGTATATGATGGTGTTCAGTTTTAATATGAATCCAACAATATATTGTATAAAATTAAGCTAAACTGCTTACAAACATGTGGGTGGCCTAAAGCTTTTATTCATACCTTTAGGTGCATACTACTGAGCTATTAAAAATTATTGTTAACATGATTTTATAAATCATGTTTTGATATTAAACAGAGTGACTCCTAGGCTATTTACCTATTTATATTTGCTAATAATATGTTGGACTCATGTTAAAGCCCATGTTGCAGGTTAACCACCACTGTTGATTATTGGGTACAAAAAACACTCAAGATATGTATATCATTTTTAAAAATGTCTCCAAATAGTGTTAGTTTTTGGTCATTTTTGGTGTTCGTGGGTTTATGAAGTGAATTCGTCGATGACGTCATACTGGGGAGTCTCAGCCTGGGACTAGAACTACGGTGACTGACTGGGAGGAGGAAGAGGACAAAAGGTCTGCACGATATTGGACAAATCTTACATTGCGATATTTTTTTCCCCTGCGATATGAAAAAAAGAAAAAGTAATTTTTAAAAGATCACATAAATAGCTCTATTCGGAAATAATAAATAATTCTTGAATACTGCGTTGATTTTGTAGAGGAGTGCATCTACATAGAAGCAAAAAATGAAAAAGGAACTTTTCTAATGTGAACCATTCTTTGTTAAACTTTAATACTTTACAAACACCAAAGCAAGTCAGTTTGGTTGCCTGCCTTCCTCAGGACACCTTACACCATATGTCTTTTGTTTAATAAAATTCATCTACCCTGCATTTTTGGGACCAAGCCTTGTTTTACCTGACATTGTTAAAATGAATGTTACAAACATTTGGCTATAATACTCCGCACAAGCCTCTTACAGCTTTTCAAATGCACATGTTTTTACATTACCTTGTTCTGAGTCTGACCAAAAGTAAGGCTGCCTGTAAAATGCCAGAACAAACTTCCCAAGCATCTTTGAATATCTACTTGAGAATGGAGGAGAAAACTCAACAAAAGTTGCCACTGCCATGGTTTCTTGCAACAATAGGTTTCTTGCAACAATAGAAAGAAAAGAGACTGAAGCTGAAAAAGCAGTGTCCAAAAAGGCTGCAGGTGCAACCAGAGGACAAACTGGAGTAATTTGGCTGGCATTTCAGCTGGGGGAAAAGAGAGACTCCATTGGTTGCTGTCTTTCTATTGGACAGGTACGTCTGTCAGAAGGGATTTGTTGCATTCAGGAAATGTTAGACGGAGCCCTGAGGAGTTGTTACTTTCAAATCTTGCTAGCTTTGCAACATTACCAACCCTGCCTTTAAGTTGTACTTACAGGTTTGAGAGGTGGTCTGGACCTGATGAACTCCAGGATGGCTTCATGAGCACTCTTCTTTAACCTGGGTGGAATGTCTCCATTTATCTGAAACAACAGGACCGGATAAAAAGAATGTACACAGTGACATAAAAACGGCAATGGCTTGATGGATTCCTTACTTATCTTACCCTCATGTAAATCTAGCTCATGGAGCCTGCTTGTTGCAGAAGGTTATGTAATAACTGTGGCATGACATGGAAAAGTTAAAAATCTCATACCACATTACACAAAAAAGGTCATAAAGTCCAATAAGTTGTAAAATGACCTGTTGCTACATAAATCAAGGACCATAAACAGAGCTATCAGCTAAGGCTGCGACAAATGATTATTTTCATGATCAATTAGTCAATCATTATAATTATTATTATAGTTATTTGATAAATTGTTATGTCTGTATAATGTATTGAAGAATATCTTCTCAGAGCCCAAGGATATGTCTTTGAATGTTTTCATCATTCTCATTTTCATTGATTTTTTTAAAATAATTTTTGTGATTTTCATTGGAATCCTACAAAACATGATTTTTTCCTTAAGTCTCTAAGTCTGTAGGATACGATTTGAAGGTTGTCAAGACAAAATGCCTGTTTTTCTTTATTTTTCTAAGCGAGTTACTCTGGCATCGGGTAATGCTGCTCATTAACTATGCCCTTGTAGCTGAGCTGCACCAATCACATTGGTGTATCTGATGTAGGCGGGGCCAGAAGTGAGCTGAACAGATGACGGCAGTTTAATCTACCAGTTAGCTCCTCTGGTAGCTAAGCGTACGGGGCTCTGGATACGTTACCCTGTGTGTTGTTGTGATTGGTCATAGTGTTATTCAATTGCGTGCAATAAGATTTTCAAATGCACGCTTGGTGCCCCCTCAAGATGGCCGACTTCCATTACTCGATGCCAGACCCTTAATCTTTTTTGGATCTTTTGGATTTGACTAGCATCACTTTCCATTTGTGGTGCAAACTGGACACTGACCATGACTTTGCGCAGTTTGTAGCGTCGGGACTTGATGTCGTCCATGAGCATCTCGTAAGGGGTGAGCTGGAACTCAATGGGCAGAGGGTCGTACTGACGCTCCTGCACCTTCTTCAGCTTGACTCCTTCACGCAGGTCCCTCATCACCTGAACCCAGAATCGAGCCTGAGGAAGCAAAGGGCAGCATGGTAAAGGGAAAGTAGAAAATACCAGGACCCTTTGACTTTAAGAATTTATTTGGACAATCTGTGCTCTGTTCCTCTGTGCACACAGAGTAAGGAAGGTTCATAAGGAGTAAGGAGAGAGCTTCTATCCATCGCAACATGCTTCCTGAGAAGTTCTTTAATCACTGCCTATTTAGAGTGTAAAATGCACATTATGGCTTATTACTTTGACCAGATTTCTTTATGTGAACATGAGGTTATTGCTAATCTTTTAGTGCGTTCCATTTGTTCTCTGAAGTCGGATTTTACGAGGTCAAAGTCGGAAACACGCCCCCTGAGCTTGGATTTCTGAGCTTGGAACTCGGACAACAACAGAGGTCCCTAATCTAAAAATCCAACATGGCTAAATCAACAGTTATGAAAGCTGTAGTAACATACAGTTATAAGCACTTCTGTCTTATTTGTGTCTCACTACACGCAGTCATGTCCATCTGCCATCTGGGGACATGTTGTTACGCTGTTTGTATTCACAAAAGAATTGCATATTGTGTCGTGCTAAACTGCCATTGCTAACAATGGCTAACCTGGCTAGAGCTAATGAAAACAATGAAAATCCGAGTTGTAAATGGAAAGAATTCAACTCGGGTGTGACGTCATTCCCAGCTTCCGAGTTCCGAGGTAAATGGAACGCACTATTTGACATGAAACCAAAACCATGTCTGATTTCCCCCCTGTACTTTATGTTAGTTAGACTCTGATCTAAAGAAATGATCAGTAGATTCTGTAGGCCAGAGGGCAGGAGTCTAGTTGCCTACCCAGTCGGCGTTCTGGAGCTCATTCAGGCCCCCGTCAGGCTCCTCTGTTGGCCCTGCCTCCATCTTACGGAGGTTCTATAGTGAAAAGAGAGAGAGAGAGAGAGAGAGAGAGAGAGAGAGTATGAATATAAAAGAAGAAATCAGAAAGACAGTGCATGACATCAGGGAATAAAGAAGCTAAAAAGAGGCGGATGAAGAGCCAGAACATGTGGACCAACAAAGTCATAGCTCCATACACATTTTTTTGTAACGCTAAATATGGCTTTTAGCTGTGAAAATATCTAATTTTAGCAGAAGACAATATGAATAAATTATACAAATATATAATCATCCATCCACACAACCTTCACAACACTTTTAAACAAGGTCCATGCCAATTTAAGAAACAGGAAGTGTGTACCATTTCATATCATTGACACATCACAAAAAAGTAGCCTATTAGCCCTAAAAAAAAACTAAAAAAAGCACACCTTATCACAGATTCACTTTTTAGGTAAGGTAGAAGTAAAAAGAAACAAGATACAGTCCCTTGTTATCATGCAGTCAACAGAAAGCCAAGCTGCTCCAGCTCCATCTGTCCTGACACCCGTGTGAACCTGCACAACGTGAGGCCATTAGAGTGTTGTGAAACAGTCTTCTGTGGGTAACACAGAGCTAACCTGCGTGTGTGTGTACGTGTGTGTGCGTGCATGCATGTGTAATAGACAGAGTGAGAAATGTTCTTCAATTACACCAGTCTGTCCAGGTAATTACAATAAATAAAATCAGAAAATCACTCATAACATAATGCATTTTGCTGCATCCTAACTCCACAGTGTATACTGTATACAGTTCTTCAGTGTTCCAAGGTAATGATGAAGTACTTGATTGCATATAACAGCCCATCAAACTAAAACACTGCTAATTTAGCCAGTGAAGAGCATAAGGAGAGAATCATTAATTTGCTTTTAAACAGCATTATATAATTTGTATGAGTGGCGAGTCATGAAATAACATCAAAGTCACATATTTCCATTTCAAAAAGCTTGATTAAGGACAGCATTTTAATTCAAACATGCACAGCAACCCTCGTGTGGACAAAGCCAACAGTCCTACTACTGTACGTCCTCATGAACAATTAGGGAAATCACCAACTGCAGCTACAACCTCATCAGTAATCCTGCTCTAGTTGGTATTTCTTTTCAGCTTTCAACAGCTGACTACAAGCACTTATACATGAGCAAGTAGGAGCTAGAATTGTTCCTGTGAATCACTACTAATTTGGATGCTCTTCTGTGAATCTCTAGCAGCAGGAAGCGTCTTTATGGAGAGACAAAGCAACTCATTGGCAGCCATGGCTGGTAGTAGTGAACGGATAAACATGAATCCACTGTGGGCCGGCACCGCTCTACCATACAGAGCCTTACCCATGGGTATCTCACACACACACACACACACACACACACACAAATACTAACACACATGCACACAAAGTCAGAATATTAGATTTACACAGGCATAAACAGACTGTGACTGCATCCATGCTTCACACTCACCAAGAGGCTTGGTTTACTCTTCCATATTTGTTAACAATGATAGAATCAAAAAAGGTTTATTGCCTCAGTAAGTTACACTTAGAAGGCATATAACACAAAAGTCACCGGGTCACATGTAGGGTTTTTTAATTTAGTATCTGGAGACAATTAAGCCTATAGTTTACCTACATTTAATACCTTCCGACCTTTTGTTTATTGCATTCAAATATATTGCTTAATAGTATACATGTAACAAAGAAGCATATAAACAGGGTTATGGGCTTGACATAGACTATACACAGTTACAGTTTGTTTCCAAAACCATGTGAACCATCTTAGTTTAGCATGTTAGCAATTAGCATTAAACACAATGCACAGTGGATGGTAATGGGAAGGCCAGTAGTTTTGAAGGTATTTGGTCATGAACAATTGTCCAAGTATTGGACAAATTAAGATTTTGACCTGATAATGGTGCTAGATGAAAAGTCAGAGAATGAAAAAAAAGATTACAATTAATCCTGTGGAGACCATGAATGTTTGTACCAATGGCAAGCCATCCAATATTTGGAGGAATCTCACTCCAAACCACAAATGCCAGTGTCTTAGTGGTGCTAGGGTTAGTCTGGGGATCAACAGAGTCAACAAAAACTCTTCCTTACTTTCTAGGCTAAAAAGGCTGCAGTCCACAATTTCCTGGGCTTCTTTCTCAGCCTTCTCCACCGTGCAATAAGTCCTCTTCCCTAACAGAGAGTTACATAACCAAGCAAATCCCCTCTATTTATTCCGATGCAGTACACATACTAAAAGGGCAGCAGTGGTAGTGCATAGCAGGAAGGAACCCTGAAGTGAAACACACACACACACACACACACACACACACACGGGAAATGTTCCAACCCCCAGCTGCCACAATGCTCCAAAATGACTCCTGCACTCAATCTTAACGAATGAGTTGAAGAATAAAAAATTGTAGATCCTGTACAGCAACAAGACATGGCTGTGTGCTCGGGGAACATGAAAATTAACAGTGATTGTGATTTGTAATTATATTATGAACTCATGTTCATTTTCCCAAAGCCACGTGTCAAGCCTTTTTATCAAGTAAAAAGAAGCCATTATAATGCATTCTAATTGTGAAAACCAGCTAATCATTAAAGAAAATACCAGTTGTACACTGAATTTGTTCATTTGTGGAAAATGGACAGGTTAGAAAAATACTACATCCCACATGATTATTGGAATTATGCCTCTCTGAATATAAGCCGTGAGAAGCTGACCTCAGTGTTTTTGGCAGAGTGAGAGTCAGCATGTCTCTATGTTGGACATGAACAGCATACATGTCACTCCATCTTCCCAGTGACCCACTTCCACCTGTCAGCCCGCGCAGGGTGTGAAGGCAGGGCCTGACATCCACACACTGTGGCTGCACGGGACTGTTTGGACATCACTACACCAGTGACGCACAGTTGGCCAGTTTGAATTAAAGCTGCTGATAGCTAGCTATTTTGTCCCCACTGTTGTCAAGTTTGACCACTTTCATGCAGAGAGTGTACTGTATCTGCTGTCCTGTGACCATGAAAAGATCCATGAAGGCTGGATTCTTTTTTTAAAAAGAGTGACCCCGACCGTCCTACCAGTGAACAGTTAGCAGATGAAAAAACAAAACATTTGAGATACACTTAACTGCATAAAATGCATAATTGAAAATGGGCAGTTAAAGTGGAGATTGATTTTTCTGTTTTCAGGAAGAATCCCCTGTTTAATTAGAAAGACACAGCACAAGTTAACAGATATTTGATATTTAATATAATGCCTTACTTGCTGGTTTTACTGTAACATCTGTAGCATCCCTAAAACATAATCCTAAAATGTAATCAGCATTGCGTGCGGCTATACAAAAGTAATTAGGGTGTTGAAAGGCGCCTGAAAAGAACTACAAAAGAACTAAGGCTGGTGTTATCAATGTTAGAAAATAATTGCAAAATCCTTCCCCACAGCATGTTAAAATAATATGTAGTGTTCACCACCATCAGCATCAATTTACACTTATATACAATGATTTTATTACACCTAAAACATAGGCCCAACCTGTTGTTTTCTGCAATGGTGGTGTGTAAGTGGTGTATTTCGATGTAACTGTGCATGTAACTATTTAATATAGTTATTTATATAAGAAAAATGCCAAAAACCCTCCTATGCTTTTCCAGAAAAGTCAGACAATTACAACAATTACTTTCCCTTTTTTTCCCTTTCCTTGTACACAAACCTGATTTTTGGTGTGTTCTATTTGGTGTAGCCTACACAATCTAAAACATGCGTCAGCTTTTTTCCACTTGCGCCCACATGTATTACATATGTACATATTAGCCATGAGTACTGCATGCAAATGATGCGGACAAGCTGTTAGTGAAAGCAGCGAGTCAGAGTTACGTAGTGTTAGCACAGCTTGAGGAAAATGAGCTGTGCACTGATGTGTCAATTCTTTTTATTATGCACGGTCATTACCACGGATATCTTTCTGTATCAGATGACCGCCTATGCTCTGTCACACAGGAAACAGGGCTGTCTGTTATGTCCATGCCTATTACATGCTGCAGCTTCAGGCCTTTAATCTCTGAAATTATGACTTCTTACTGAAACAGGCATGACGGCTCAATCAGATATGACTTCTACGCTGTGGTTTCCTCATTTGAACCTTTAATCCTCTTGATGTCCTGGGGTCAAATTTGACCCATTTTCAAAACCTCTAAATCAGAAATATGGGTTTCTTTTTAATAAAATTAGCCAAAAAGTAAGTACAATAGCAAGTACTTGATCATTATTTTTGGGTGTTCAATTTTATGGCATTTGAAAAACATTTTTCAAAACAGTCTCTTTACTAAACTTTGACATAGATGATAGATTGATACATAGACATACACACGTTCCTCTAATAATAATAGCTAAAGTAATTCAAAATTTCCAAATTAGGTACAATACCCTATAACTGAGATTTATTGAGCATGAATGCCAAACAATAAGTGTAAAACTACCTGTAATAAGGTATTCGGACTCCTTCGCCACCACCACCAGTGTCTATACTCCATCGGGGGGAAATGCCTTGGCTTCTCTACCCCTTTAAAATTATTTTTAAATCAATGGAGGCTAATCTCCAGAGACTCTGTACATTTCATATTATGCATATACATATTGAATTTAAAATCCTTCTCCTGACCTACAAAGCTCTAAATGGTCATATTTATTGTCCCACTAGAGCACTCTGTTCCCAGAATGCAGAGTTACTTGTGGTTACTAGAGTCTCTAAAAGTAGAATGGGAGCCAGAGCCTTCAGCGATCAGGCTCCTCTCCTGTGGAACCAGCTATATGTCTGGGTTCGGGGGGCAGACACTGTCACCACGTTTAACAGTAAACTTAAAACTTTCTAGTTATGGAGTGAGGAGTTGCAGCGGGAGCCTAGCCCAGCCCACCTGCTTCTTGTCATAGTCATCAGATTAATTTACCATATATACAATAATATAATCAAACTAGAGGGAGGCAGGCCAGTACGGCCCGATCCGGTTGGGGAGAGTTCTAGCCTGACCAGGCTCCTCTCTTTACCCTGTCTCTCTTAGTTATGTTGTTATAGTTTTAGACTTCCTTTTACACACTGAACTCCTCTCTCCTCTCTCCTCTTATTTGTGTGCAATCCGTCCCAGAAATGCTTGTTATTAACCCAGCTCTGGGGAGTCATTCCCCAGAGTCCTTATGTTTTCTTTTTGCCCAGCATGTCTCCTTGGATTAAGGAGGCACCAAAATCCTGGTTGCAGCTGTTGCCGTGGTCCTGCTACACGTCCTGCAATGCCCTGTTACATCCTGGTTTGCTCTGTGGTGCCCTGCTATGCCATAAAACTACAAACTACTATTTCTAGTCATAGTTCTATTATCTTTTATTGTGACTGTTATAGCCACTGTTCATCACACCCCCCAACCGGCATCGTCAGACACCGTCTACCAAGAGCCTGGGTCTGTCTGAGGTTTCTCCCTAAAAGGAGTTTTTCCTCGCCACTGTCGCACTAAATGCTTGCTCTTGGGGGAATTAATTGTTGGGTCCTTGTAAATTATAGAATGTGATCTAGACCTGCTCTATCTGTAAAGTGTCTTGAGATAACTCTTGTTATGAATTGATACTATAAATAAAATTGAATTGAATTGAATATGTGCAACAACAACATCTAAAACACATGTCAGATGTCTTAAACTGCAATTTATGTGTCTGAAAAAAAGAGCTGTATGAGTCTACAGCCATGATGATGATGATGATGATATGATAAGGACCCACCTCTTTGGCACTCTTGATCTTCTCCAGGAAAGTACTTAGCTCCCTGGTTTCTGTGTACAGAGCCCGGCACACTGCCTGGTAGTGGCTAGAGGCGTCTGATAGACTGGGTAGATGAGCTGTGCACAGCTACAAGGGAGACAAGACAGGGACTCAGTGCACAGTTCACACAGCAGCTCTGATTATCAACATGACACAGAAATGATTGAGGTGCAATGTGATGTATTTGTTATACCAATGGCTATTAATACCCGTATTATTTTGACATTACTATCAAGGAAGGATTTCAGGTTATGTAAAGCACCATCTGGCAGCCATGATTGGGGTCTACTGACACGATCTGTGAACAGCTAAAATATGATGACAATTTACATGCTGGTATTGTTAGCTAACAATGCTAACAACTGTTCAATTGTAAAAGGGAAGCAAATATTCACATTTCAGAAGCTGGAACCAAAGGACTTGGGCATTTTTTCTTAAGAAATTACTCAAAGCCATTATTGATTATCAGAATTGTGGCTGGTTATTATTATATTTTTCTGTATATGAACTAATTGATGAATTGACTAGTTGTTGCAGCTCTACACTACATGGCATGTTTCTGTATCACAGCAACCTCAATTTAGAAACAAATCTACATCATGAGATTCTTCATGTTAACTCCCAGTTTTCAGTCTACACCAACAACAAAACACTCCTAACAGTTACATTTGCCAAGTCTCAGACGCAGCACCTCCAGAATATCACACTGGTGATGTCAAACTCAAACTGGGAAGCCTTGTTAAAGGATCTCAGGGGCATTCCATTAAAACTAAATACCCAAAAAACAGACATTTGCAGACATTTGTAAATGACTGTTTTTGACTGCTGAACACAATTGACAAGACAACTATGTCTGCTCTCTCACACACACACACACACACACACACACACACACACCAACAGTGGTGAGAGAATACGTCCTTGTCTCTCTCAGATGAACAGAAGGTACCGTGGGCCAATGCTTGCCGCCCATTTGTCCAGACTGCATGAAAATGTCACTTTACACAGAAAATACCAGACAACCGTCTCTCCATAAGCTTTATCTTACCCACATCGTATCACAAGTTTGTGAATAACACATACCATTGTTTTCCCAGGGAAAATGAATATGCTATTGTTGTTATTTTCATGTGAGAAACCAGTTAAAAACGTAGGCTATTTTATGTCAGCCAGGGTTAGTACAGTAGGACGAAAGGTAAACTGAGGGAGCACATAGAGTGAATAGACTAAGGGTGGGAAATATTAAGAGAACAATTGGGACCAACAGCCAACAAGCCGCCACACTGCTGTATGTGTGTGTGTGAGACTGGGTATATGGTCATTATGAAAACAGGATGAGGACATGTGAGGCCTGACACAGTGACTCTGTGATCTATTGGACGACAGAGATACATGCTTCCCAGCATGGATGACGCTGGCAGCCAGACTGCACTGTGATTCTAATCTCTGTGTAACATTTTTATTTTCTCGCACACATCTTTTCCTGAACAGTTAGCCTCGCTGATATCATCTGTTCCTGGAATCCATCATTGGATTATGTTTACTTAACAAATGTATTTCCATTTTAAGTTACTTTATACTTATTGTCCACTACATTGCAAAGGGAATTATAATACTTCTTACTTCAACAGACACATTTATTTACTGGTAACATTTTTGTCTAAAACATATGATGAGATTACAGTATATATGGCAATGTTAACCCTATAACTAACCAACATAAGTTAAAGTAGTTCAAATGAACTCCACCTCTACCAGCTAAAAATAATGAAATGCTTACAAGTTATGTGTGTTTGTCACTTGTTATAATAATCCAATAATACAGATTATATGATAATATACCACTCTGAAAGTAGCCACTCTGTATAATGTGTGTTTCTACCTTTGATACTTTAAAGGGGTGGTTCAGAATTTTGGACATAAAACCTAATTTCCAAGTTAACTAGTGTGTTTTTTTATTAGTGGAGACAGTTTTCAACACTTTTCATCCAGTCCTTCCAGATGCAGAGTTCGCTGGTGCTAGGCTAGCGCAAGTCAACAGTATCTGCTAGCCTGCCATTAAAAACCCACTCTTCTTACCCACTCCACAGAACACCAAAGGCAAATACATTATAATGCCAGGCTATTGATGTAAATGTCTGTTGATAGAATAATGTTAGAAATAAAACTACCCTTAATACCTTTTATATAAGTCTTACATTCTAGTTTCTTCAAAGTAGCCACCCTTTGCTCTGATTACGGCTTTGCACACTCTTGGCATTCTCTTGTTGAGCTTCAAGAGGTAGTCACCTGAAATGGTCTTCCAACAGTCTTGAAGGAGTTCCCAGAGATGCTCAGCACTTGTTGGCCCTTTTGCCTTCACTCTGTGGTCCAGCTCTCCCCAAACCATTTCCATTGGGTTCAGGTCCGGTGACTGTGGAGGCGTAGCACTCCATCACTCTCCTTTTTGGTCAAATAGCCCTTACACAGCCTGGAGGTGTGTTTGGGGTCATTGTCCTGTTGAAAAATAAATGATGGTCCAACTAAACGCAAACCGGATGGGATGTCGCATGTCACTGCAGGATGCTGTGGTAGCCATGCTGGTTCAGTATGCCTTCAATTTTGAAGAAATCCATAAAAGTGTCACCAGCAAAGCACCCCCACACCATCACACCTCCTCCTCCATGCTTTATGGTGGGAACCAGGCATGTAGAATCCATCTGGTCACCTTTTCTGCATCTCACAAAGACACGGCGGTTGGAACCAAAGTTCTCAAATTTGGACTCATCAGACCAAAGCACAGATTTCCACTGGTCTAATGTCCATTCCTTGTGTTTCTTGACCCAAACAAATCTCTTCTGCTTGTTTCCTCTCCTTAGCAGGGGTTTCCTAGCTGCTATTTGACCATGAAGGCCTTATTTGCGCAGTCTCCTATTAACAGTTGTTCTAGAGATGTGTCTGCTGCTAGAACTCTTTGCTGTGTGGTATTCATCTGGTCTCTAATCTGAGCTGCTGTTAACTTGCGATATCTGAGGCTGGTGATTCGGATGAACTTATCCTCAGCAGCAGTGGTGACCCTTGGTCTTCCTTTCCTGGGGCGGTCCTCGTGTGAGCCAGTTTTGTTGTGGCGCTTGATGGTTTTTGCGACTGCACTTGGGGACACATTCAAAGTTTTTGCAAATTTTCTGGACCAACTGACCTTTGTTTCTTAAAGTAATGATGGCCACTTGTTTTTCTTTACTTAGCTGATTGGTTCTTGCCATAACAGTTGTCCAATAGGGCTGTTGGCTGTGTATCAACCTGACTTCTGCACAACACAACTGATGGTCCCAACTCAATTAATAAGGCAAGAAATTCCTAATTAACCCATGACAGGCACACCTGTGAAGTGAAAACCATTTCAGGTGACTATCTCATGAAGCTCATTGCGAGTACACCAAGGGTTTGCAGCGCTATCAAAAAAGCAAAGGGTGGCTACTTTGAGTAATCTAAAATATAACACCTATTTAAGTTATTTCACACTTTTTTTTGTTAAGTACATAATTCCATATGTGTTTATTCATAGTTTTGATGCCTTCAGTGAGAATCTAGAATATAAATAGTCATGAAAATAAAGGAAACGCATTGAATGAGAAGGTGGTTCCAAACCTTTGGCCTGTCCTGTATATAATCAGCCAAAATGACTGGCTAACTAGCTAAAGCATAAGAAGGCACTAATGGCTAAACAAACACAGACAAGACGGCAACAGTCACTTACTCCGCCGCTGTACGTACCTCGAGGATATCTCTGTAACCATGGACACTGGAGATGTTGTCAGGGTCATCCTCTGCCTCATCCTCTTCCTCTGTTGCCTCGTAGCCTTCGTCGGGGCAGGCGTCCCTCTCAGCCTCGGCCATGTTGGTCATGAGGTCGATGAGCTGCTCCAGAGGGGGGCTCAGCTCCCTCTCCTCGTTCTCCTTCAGCCCGTAATCCAGAGCTTTGTAGATCATGATGCCCAGAGACTCAATCACCTGAGAGAGAATGAGAGACAACCAAAAAGCAACTTTACATGATCTGCACTCTCTTTACACTCAATTTCTGTAAAAGGTACAAGTTGGCTTTATGCATGCTTCCATGTTCTTTTATGTAACAATGTTACTTCCAACAATGGTAATACAATGCATATAGATTGAACACATTGTGGTAAGTAAAATCCAGTCTGATGATAGAAATGGATGTGGGGATATTCAGTAAACAATGCAATCATTTGTAAAGAATGCAGAATTTGTTTAGTTTTGTACCACAGAGTGTAAAAATATTGAACAAATAGTGTGTTCCATTGAGATCAGATTTTCCGAGGTCAAAGTCGGAAACACGCCCCCTGACCTCGGGTTTAGGTTCATCAACTGGTATTGCTAACAATGGCTAACCTGACTAGAGCTAATGATAACAATGAAAATCAGACTTGTTAATGGAGCACATTCAACTCGGGTGCTTCCAAGTTCCCTTCCAGGCACCTTCCAGGCACGTCCAGCTAGGAGGAGGCCTCGGGGGAACACCCAGGACAAGGTGCAAGGATTATCTCCAACCTGGCCTGGGAACGCCTCGGGATCCCCCAGTCAGAGCTGGTTAATGTGGCATGGGAAAGGGAAGGTCCCCTGCTGGAGCTGCTGCCCCCGCAACCCAACACCGGATAAGCGGACAAAGATGGATGGATGGATGGATGGATGGATGGATGGATGGCCTAAATCACTACTTTCAAGTCGTCTTCAATACAGCATGATGTTCCTTCTGTAAATTATGGTCCCATTTATTTTAAAATTGACGATGTAGATGCCTGGCTAGATGCCAACCTGCCAATTAGGACAGATGTAATGCGTATCCATGGCCCAAGTGGTGAACTTTTTGATGGAGTGCTTGAACCCTGTGTGTTTTTCCTTCATCAAAGTTAATTGGAACATATGGTTGCCTAGAAATGTCTTGTTCAGCATCCTGCCAACCAAGCTAGCTAGCTAACGCTAACTGATAATATAAATAAAAGTTTACCTGTACTGCCATGCATGCAAATGAATGGCATCTACAATCTATGTTTTGTGCAAATTATTCTGTACATTGTATAAAAAATGGATTTCTGTCTTTGTTATGTAATATGATCCTCTTCTGTGTACAAAGCCTATGCTGAACAGCTAAAAAATATAGTGACATCCATCCATTCATACGCTCACGCGAACACATGACTGATAGTAGAGCTTATGATTAACTGACGCATGAAGGAAAACATATCATCTTCACAGTGTCCTCTTGTAGATACAGTCAGTCTTTTAAAGGAAGAAGGAATTCTGAATATTCAGAGGCTTTTGAAAAGCTTTTGTCTAATGAAACCATGCTATTGTTTTTTTAGTTTGTTTTTTTACATCCAGGCAGAAGGAGTCAGCTGAGCAACAGCATTTTATTTTCTGAGGTCATTCAAACCCAGAAGACAAACAACAAGACTTTAGGACATTTAAAATGTGAGTTTTGTGGTGTCTCACATTAGCTTCTTACATATGTTGCACTGACTAGTTTGGTAAAAAATAAAAAATAAAATGTTTCAACAGCATGTGTGTGTATCTGCTAATATTTCTGTGCATGTGAACAATCAGAAGAACTATTTGAGTATTATGGCAAAGCATACTAAAGATGAGTTATTTTCATTATGCTTTTCATTATGCCCAGCAATGTATAGTTGGTTAGACAAAAATCGGGTAATATGAATGCAGTGTGTGCCATTTGGTGCAAAAGTTTAATTCTGATAATGCTATATGTAGTTTTGGTTGCAGGGCTTCATTTAGCAGGATATATGAGGTATTTTGCCGTTTTGGGTGTGTGTGCCGTTCTTGTGAATTGTGTTAGTATGATAAAACAAGCCTAGTTTGTAAAAATGTGTTTCAGCAATTGGAGAAAAAAAAACTGTAAGATGCTATACTCATTTCTAATCTGCCCTGGAATTGGAGCGTCATGGTGGATAAAGACAGCAATGCCAAAGCCAAGACAAAAGACAAGAGTGGGAAATCACACAGAGGATTATTCTGCAGCCCTGAGCACCGAGAAAAGACTGAGAGGGAGCGAGACAGCATGTAAAACACTGAGAGAAAAGGAACTGTGAGAAAGGGGGAATGGGGGAATGCATGAAGGAGGGAGAAAGACAAGAATCTGAGACAGACTAATATCAAGAGACAGGAAAAAGAAGTGAATGAGATGATGAGAGTCATTGAATGGATCGGAAAGGTCAAGGAGGGCGGAGAAAGGTGAGACATTGAGAGAAACAGAATCAATAAGAGAGTGTGTGTGTGTGTGCGTGTGTGTGTGTGTGTGTGTGTGTGCAGACATGAAGATCAAGCACAGATCAATGGACATTCATACATTCATGGAGGGAGGAGGAGTCATATGAAAGATCTGTCCTCCTCTCCCCCATCAGTGTGTAGAGCTGGGTTTCCTCAGGGGGGGAACGGCTGAATGCCACCTCTTTGTCTAAGCTCCACCCGGATCCACAATCACTGATACATGACGCCACACACACACACACACACACACACACACACACACACACACACACACACAGACACACACAAACAAAAGGCTGCACATTCAAATATACCACCCCAGGGACCTGCTGTAACCTCAGGCTATAAGTGAGAAATCCTCTTCAGCAGACAGCTCGAGCGTGTTGTAGAAAATGTCCCATATAAAGAAAGTTCTGCCCTGCTCAGCAGCTAATGGTTTTATGCGTTAAGTATGCAGATTTTCAGGCTCCTGTTTCTTATCTACAGCTTATCTAAAAACCTTGTCTTCAAGAATTCAGTCAAAAGCTGTGCCAGTATCTGATCTGCAAAAGGAGAATCACTTAAATGGATGAAATAAATGAAAGGCTGCAGCTGATGGGTCTGGCAATTCTTTTCACTTTCAATTTTTTCACTGACTTAGGAACGCAAATGAAACAATCAACCTTACAGAGATTGAAGGAATCCAGGGAGGCCAAGGTGTGCCACATTTTGAATTATATAAATATATGAATAATATTTTTGTGTTATATTCTCCGTGCTGTAGGTGTTTGGTTTAACACAGCATCAGGACCTTTGTGAGAACATTTATATAGCAGCAAACAAATATTTGCAATGTAAAAATATTGTGATTCCTCTACTGTGCAACAGTAAGTCACGTGGTTATGACACAATCGCCGATTTTTACAAAAACGTCTGCTACAAAGCCATAACGTGAGCTACAAGGTAACAGAGCCTTTTATACATTGTTGTGTTTCTTTAGAAATAAACAACGGACAAATAGAGTCTTTGAACGCTTCAGATGTAAAGTTATTCACTGTCAAAGTGGCACCAAAATGAATAGGAGTCAATAGGATGCTAACGGTGGGTGATGGCTTGGTAGCATCAAAAAAATGTTGCCCTCATCTTCCCCATGATGTTACATTTAAAGATACAAATAAAAGTATTGATCGTAAACACTGATAATAACAATTTAAGTGTTTGACAGATTCCTGTCTATGCAGTTGTCACTCAATGTGTGACAGAGCCTGACGGAGTCATTTATTACACATTCAATAATGAACTGCAAACTATGACAGGGAATAAGAACGTTCCCTGTGAGTGTGAGGTGTCTGGACATGGAGGCAGGCTAAAGCAAACATGTCTCCATTCCACTTAAAAATCTCCCTGACTGGTTCCCAGGCTTCCAGGCGACCGAGCAGAATGATGGGATGCAAGGGAGGAAGTGGTAGAAAAGAAGAAAGTAAAAGAAAAAAAGTGAGGAGAGGATGAAGACGTTAACCAAAAGAGATTTTGCCGGTGCTGCAAAGTGCAGCCGCGGCCATCATCCCAGGCAGGAACATCAAACAGCTTGGCTTACATTTCAGCATTCCTGTCACGCAGAGGAGGCAAGGTGGCCCAAAATAAAAACCATTGTTGCACCACAGGGAAATGTTTTTTTTGTCTTTATTTCCTATTACTCCACTCAATCACTAGCTATGTTTCCATCCACACGTTTGTATCCGAATTAAGTAATATCAAATGAAAAAGGCCTTATGGAATTCAATGGAATTTCATGAAATGACAAATTTAATCCATTTTGTATAATCTCTCACTCTATTCATAAATCGATAAACCATGGGAGTGTGAAGGCAATGAATAGTGTATGTATGCCATTCTCACATACATAGCTTTAATTTTCCTTAGTTACACACACAGATTCAGGGCCCCTCTCTTCAATCTTCAGCCTACTATTATACTGTATATATTATGTCAACTAAGGGACACTGCAGTCTTTTTTAAATTAAAATAATCAAAAAAGGGACACCTGAATGTTAAGTCTAGGTGTCAGTTTCTGATCCATTCAAGGTTGAATTTTACTACAGCTGGAGTACACAACCTCAGGTATACAAACTGAACAGCAACCATGATATGGTATGACAACAGATTTGTTGTAAACGTCAAACGTCTATTTATTATTCTAGTTCAATACAATTGATGTTATAGTACCCGCTGGGTTAATATGGCCAGATATCAGTTCCCTACAGTGTAAAGTCCACTATAGTATATAAATAGTATATATACAGTACATCATAGATGACTAGGCAAATTTTGTAAGTTGTATGAAAAATTGAAGTGTTTAAAATGACCGTAGTAAAATTTGAATACCCTTAAAAATAATCTCATGTAATAAAAGTAGAATGCACAAGTAGAGCTTGGCAATATATCAATATATCGATATCGTGATATGAGAACAGGAACAGGACATTAACGGAGGAAGCTAGAAAAAAGAAGAGGGTGACCAAGCAGGGGTAAATCTCTTTTAGTTGTTAATTGCGAAATAAAAGGCTGCAAGACAGATGGCGAGCTGGCCATCTTGCTGTTGGACTAGTAAGTAATATTATCCGGCTTGCGTTGTCTTGTGTTGTTGCACTTAGTAGTTTTAGTATAATTTTTGACTTGCTAGTTTTTGATCGACACAATCATAACAAATGCATGTGTACAGCTTTCCATATTTACGCAGTGAAACTGCAGGTGCGCTAAATCACAAAAACAATACCAGTGTTACTCAATTTTGCTTTAACCAACAAGTTGTTTCAGCACAAGCTATCAATGCACATGAAAAAATCCCATGTATGTGTAGCAAATTTATTAAGCGGGATGAGAGAAGGGAAATCCATGTATGAGTGACGGGATGAGGGAAAACAAGCTCATGACAACACTGTCTGACAAAGGTCAGGGAAGATCTGACATGAAAAGGGATGTGTTCAATGGATCTGTTACTGTGATGTTGTGGTCTGCTATGCATTTTTATTGGACAAAAGCAGCAGCTGTTAGAGACTAGTTTTAGGTTTGTAGCTTTGTTTGATTCTCACAGACCAACCACCAGAACCAACTGTGCTAATTAGATGCTAACTGAGATCTCTTACGCAAAAGGCCTTCCATCAATCAGTGTTAACCAACCAGCAGGGGATTACCAGAACCAGCACAAACTGGTCAGAATTAAAGGATTGGAGAAACAATGTGGGGATATAAAACATTTATATTTGCTCATTTAGTGGGTTCACATGAATTAGGTTATGGCTGTAAATATAAACAGAAAATGAGCTTAGTGGAATTATACATTTTAATGAACAAGACTCGCTATGTTGAGGATAAAGCAGCGGAGACGAGTGATTAACGCAACTATAAGACAGCAGGTCTGTTTTGTTTCAGCCCCGGTTTTCTCTACCCTTTGCTCTCACTGGGGAGGAGAACTCCCGTGTGGTGAAAAGATGGCATAAGACCTACATGTAATAGATTGTCTGGATTGTGACTACATGCTGTCCAGACCTCTTTATGACCCGAACTCAGAGAGTGTGAGTTTCAGGTGGAGGCACTGTGCAGTATGAAAAACATATGATGTTTTTGAACATAAAAGCATGTAAACCTATTCTAGTAGACCCCAAGAGTACAAATATGACACTGAAAACGAGTATAATAGGGCAGGGCAGGGCTCGACATTAAGGCTTGTCAGGGACTAGTGGATTTTTTTGTAGGGAAAGTGAAAGAGAAATTTACTTGCCCCACTGGACAGGTTAAAAACTCAAACACAATAAAATGCCATGTTACTGCCAAGGTGCTCTTGAGCAAGGCACCAAACCCCCATGTGTATGACCTGAGTATGTGTGTAATAACAACAGAGTGTAAATTGTAATTTCCCCTTTCTGGGACTAATAAAGGATACATTATTTATATTTTATTTATTTTACAGATTTGAAACATACATTTTTTTTACAAAGAAAATGTGTGAACAGCTGGAGAGATGAATTCAACTGGATGCGTTTTGAAGGACCATAGACCCATATACAGTCTATGTGAAGGACTAATGTTCTGCGGCGTCTGCCGAGGCAACCCAACTAGGCTGACAAGGAAGTAATGTTAGTGTAGCGGAGTTAATAATTCCACTGGCCATTAAAAAGTAACATCTCATTGGGCTAGTAGTTTCCATGAGACAGGCTTTTCTGTAGCATGAGCGCCATCTATTGCTATTCTGCAGACTTTAGGGTAAATTCTTACACACTTTCACCAGTCTGCAGTAGCCTGTTTCATAGTCAGTCACATATATTGAGCTCCACTGTTATAGTTAGGTAAATGGGTTAGTTGTGATAATATGTTAGTATGCATGTAGTATATCCATAGGAGGTCTCACATTTTATATAAGAGACCCGTTTTGTTTGGTTTCTGTTTAGCTTAAATGAAAAAGCTCACCACGTTGTGTTAGCTTGCTAGTCCGGTTAGCCTAACTTTTATGATACAACCGTGGCAACAGTAAACTGAATAATTTCTGTTTTCATTTTAGCTAACCGGGGCTCTTTATAGTGACAAATGTGATTGTGAAACACTGTTCTGCTATTTACCAGGTACAGTTTCCTACTTTTGTGAATTTTATACCCATATTTTGTTAATATCCTGTGTAATACTGTTGACCAGTCTGCAGTAGCCTGTTTCATGCTAACTGGAGCCTGTTTCATGCTAACTGGGGCTCTTTATAGGACAAGTGCCTCAAAAAGTTAATATCAAGCCCTGAATAGGGGCTCTTTAATGCCTCCTGGCATGATAGGTTGAAGTCTGAAGACACATTTAAAAGACAAGTGTAACTGTGATAGCAGCAAATGGCTCCCTCGAAAATAACCGACATCTGTAAACACAACACAAAGAAAAAGCACAGTTGTTTGAGCTGGACAGAGCAATCTGATCTCAATATGGACACTGGAGACACATTAATACCAGGTGTACAGTAAATGTAATCACATTCTGGATACGAGACACTTTTTTAATACCAGGTTAAATAGGGCCTATAAGTCTCTGCACCCATTCAAATATCCAACGAACACAGCCTTCATATTTGACAAATATGACAAAACAGACACCTGGCAAAGTACACACAAACTGCCTCTGTACCAGACTAGTTCCCAATACAGTACTGTATGTATCTCCAGGACCACATTTTGCTATGATGACACAACACACACACACACACCCTCACAAGCTTAAAACAATACCAGCCCTGAACAAGGCTGCATCTAGGGCTGGGCAATTAATGCCTCCTGGCATGATGAGGTTAGATATTGTCTTAGATTTTGGATAAGTCCTTTAAAAGTAAAAGTGATGCCATTTTCTAAATTTACCAGACTGTTCTAGCTGGTTTATTATTTACCTTTACCCACTAAGTCATTAAATCATTTCTGGAAAATATTTAACAAAAATCTTATTGTGTAAATAACATTTTGTTAAAACCAATAGGCAACCATACAATATCAGCTCGCGGAATTGACAGACAAAATAAGAAAGATATTTGATTTTCTCTATATCGCCCAGCCCTAACTGCATCTGTTAAGATGTACAGGCGAGGCTTTCAGATAAATGCTAATAATCACTTTCTGGATAAAGTCTGCTGTTTACACTTTTTTACCATGTTCACCATCTTGGTTCAATGTGTTAGCATGCTAACATTGTTAATTAGCCTGGAACACAAGGCACAGCTGAGGCTGCTGAGAATGGCATTAGTTTTGCAGGTATTTATTCATAAATAGTATTGGACAAAGGAAAATTTTCATCACTAACGGGATAACCAAAATGACTACAATTCATACTGTTGGGGTACATGAATATCTGCATTTCAGGGCAATCCATCTGATAGATTTTCAGATATTTTAATCTAAACCAAAAAAATTCAACCTCATGGGGGGTCCTAGATGAAAAGTCAGAGGATCACCAAAGTCAGTATTGCTAACGGCAATAGATTTTGTGACAATACATATTGTAGATGTTGAGATATTTCATTGGATGAGTAAAAACTTTGACCTATGGTGGCGCTAGCTGAAAAGTCAGGGGATCACCAAAGGTACAAGGAATCTTGAAGTATGTTGTGAGTATGCATTTTCTCCATGGCAAAGATGGCACAAACAGCCATTTTATTTAAATTAATCAATCTAAAAAAATATTATGTTTACAGAAGGAGCAAAGAGCACCAAAGGGAGAAGTTTGATTGGGGAATGTATGGCCTTTTAATTCTCTAAAATTAAGAAATAAAGCTTAAGTAATATTCTTTTTCAAATCCATCCAGATATCTGTTTGGGCCTTCCTTCAGATGGGACATATTTAAATAGATCAAGATTTATATAACTGCAGAAACCACACAAAAGAATAGAAAATACACAACTCGTCATCCAACAAACCTACTAATGTGATTATAGTAAAATCAATCTGTCCACTACAATTGATGACATTTGTGTTAAGTGTGAGTTATTCCTCTCAGGCACAGACAAACGCTGAGGAAATTCCTTTCTCAGATTCTTACGCCTGACTATGTTGTTAGACCTCTGACTATCATATGACTGAGCTTGGTTGCTTTGGTATGTGAGGTGGACGTGACGTCCACAGAACTCCACATACAGAGCACAGGAAACACTTGAACCAGAGCACATTTTTCCACCTTCTTTGCATCACCTTCCTTTTATGTTTGCAATTTATTCATCTTTCATGCACACACATGTCCTTCCGGAAGCATAAAGGCAAATGCTGTTCCTGCCAGACACCATGTCCAACTCCTGACTGAATTTTCAGTTTACATTAAACACTGACTGGGACGTTAAACTCTAATCCCTTCCTAGACATCAAAGCTCCAACATAAAAAGAGCATGAAGCATGCACAGTTAAACATTGACAGAGAGGGATGGGATGAAGCATAATCCACAAATGTATATGTTATACTGCATCACAGGACCAGGAGGGTCTACTGGCACAACTAAAGGGGTCACCAACAAATTCCTTGCAAAAGTTAGCATATAAAATGGTGGGAATGTGTTGCTAAAGAGTACAATTATCATATTTGATTGACATAATACAACATTCCTAACAAATGTCCATTTCCCGTAGGGGTAGGAATCACCAGACGCCTCCCGATACGATATCACGTTGCAATATTGCAATTTATAACCTTTTTTCACATATCTAATAATATCACGATACTATGCTGTATCGATTTTTTCCCCACCCCTAATTTCCCGTAAACTTAGCAATAGTGATTACTGTAATGTATATAAAGCCTAGAGCGTGGTTCATTGGCTCTGAAGAAAACAGCATCATCTGACATTCATAGCAACATCATTTGCTAGAGTTCCTGCTGTTTGAAGCCATGTGCAGATAACATGTGCCAGCTATACACATGCACACCTGTTCATCCAGCTTTGGGCTAATTCCACACTGTATGCTAGAAGAATGCCTCTACCACAGGATATAATGCTGTCAAGCATCAAGCAGCTCCAAAAAAACTTGCCAGTAGTTTTGTCAGCCAGTCTGCGACACACTGTATTGTGAGAACTCATTTCTAGTGCAAAGCTGCTTAGCAGAGATTTGTCTATACAGTTTCACATTCTCTACTTCTACAGTGAACTGTTTGTGTGGCTGTGTGTGTATGTGTGTGTATGTGTGTGTCTGTACTTGAGTTATTCGCTGTCCATCTGTTATCACAGCCCTATTACACAGCAATTCAACTCTAGAGCCCCCTGAAAACTACTGCACATTGTCTGTAATGAACTGGGAGGAGATTTTAGCTCCAGTAGCAGAACTAATCTCCGTCCATATTAACACGTCTGACCACGCATATCACATGACCATTCACACACACTGAGCATGTTTGTGCCGGTGTAAACAGGAAGCAGATTGTGAGACGTTTCTTTGTGTTTGAAAATCATGGCTGTGTAAATTGAAAGTACAGAAAATACAACAATGGTGAAAAGTAAGAGCAGGGATTGTTTTGCTTGGACAGACGACGAGGTGGAACTGTTACTGAAAAGCCTCCAGTACATAACCGATAAGACCAATAACCGATTTCCAAAGGTCTCTGTTTGTGTGCGTCCAGACCACAGCAAAACCCCGGGGTTTTCAAACCAAAAAAGACAGCAGCTGTGTTTGCAAATATCTCCGTTCTACGTTCTCTATTCACAAAATCTGGCAAAAATATTCCTAAAAAGCAAAAGCAGAGAAGATAATCCCACCATACTGTTCTAATTTCACAAGCTATTATCACAACAATTACCAGCAGTTGATGGCAGAGAATGTGTGGGGGAGGGACAGTTTTACGCAGTCATTTAATTACATGTGAAACTGCTCCCAGATCTGTCATCAAACAGGAGGCCCTGCTGGGTGACATTTCCTAATAGTTAATCTGAAAGGCCAGCTGGGTGCTCCGAGGCTGGGGGAGAAAATGACTGGGTGAAGAAACACGCTGAGAAAGGGGGAGGCTGCATGGGACACATGCCAGGGATTGGTAGTAACAAACATCCTGGACTACCTTTCCATTGCACATCCTGCACTGCATGTATTGTTTATTTCCCTTTTAATAGCCTAGATTTATGTTTATGTATGCACCATCCACCAAGGTGAATGCCTTGTACATGGCAAACAAATCTATTCTGATTCTGATTAATTCTTTAATTGCCTTACATTTACAAAGCTTTTTATTTTTTATTATAGCTTGATATGTTGCTATCATAAGCACATAAGCACTATAACAACTTGTCCCATGTTGATCATTTGTTGGTAGACAACAATAATGTTTGTTGAATGTTGAGCGATTCAGTGTGAAAATGAATGGAAACACCTTAAAATGTCTCAAATCAATTTGATATACCAATTTGATTGCAAAACAGCATGTGACATCATCACCACAGGTTTTTATTGGCTTTAAAGCCGTTGGATGGAAACCCACTTTCACCAGCTTGATTCGCATGAGTTTTTTTACCGAACTTCAGATAATTTGATTGACAAGTGGATGGAAACTTAGCTTGTGTTTGTTTTACTGTTAGTTTGTATGTATTTATGTGACTGTTGGCTTTAATTGTCAGCTTTTAACCATCTCGGTTGCTGCCTCAGTCTGCTGTATCGTTCATCTTTATGCATGTAACGTATGTGGCTTTATTGTTAGTTTTATGCATCTGTGACTGCCTGTTTATCTGTTTCAATTGTTAGTTTGTATGTCTATTTAATAGTGTTTTACTATGTGTGTCATTTTAAAATGCCTAATCAGGGACGCGGACAGCAAATTAGCCAACGGCTAGAAGACCCACATACAGTACATTGCATCAGTTTAGATGATTAGTAACAACGCCTATAGGTATTGTCCCAGACAAATAAAACTGATAAAATAAAATAAAAAGATATATGTTAATAGTGCTGCATGCCAGAAACCAATTGCCTATTGGGAAAAAAATGCATTTAAAGTTATTTTATTTATTAAAGGTATTAGTTTAAGCAGCAGGAGACCCGCAGCAGCTGCATTGCTGGCATGAGGATTAACACATACACACCCATGGCTTATGACAGTTTCACCCACAGCAATAATAATAATATTGTTGTTGTGGTTATGCCTGCCATTATCTCTCTCTGTAAAACCATATATTTCCCTTAATTAATACCCTTAATTGACAGGCTGGCTGACTTTGAGGTAATCAACACAAACATTGCAAAGCAAGGTTTCAAACTAGTTACACACAAACTTATCCATCCATGTCACCAAAATACTCATTTTAAACATGTAAAATTTATTTTTTTACCACCCATCAACTGGGTTGCACACCAAAAAACCTGAAGTAAACATTGCCAAATCACAGTAAAGCATACTTGAAATAAAAAGTCCTGGTTAAAAGTCCTGTTAGTCCAGATCTAATGTGCCAAAGTTACCATTTTCTTCATATTTGCTCTTATTTCCTCCCTTGCCCACAGCAGGTACTTTGACACTGCACAAGACAATATGTCCATATAATATAGTTCATTCTGTTAGTGATGATGAAATACAATAAGAAAAGCAGAACTACAGTGGAGTTACTCACCTCTGTTGTTGTGCAAGGGCTGTATTTACCTGCAGGGAAACAAGAAAGCAGTGTTGTGATAAGCAGCAGATGTACAGTAAGCCTTAGTATAAAGCAGCTTCCATACACACATGCAGAGTTACATAGGTTACACTGTACCGTCGCAGTGCAAAAATGTATCACTGGCAGAGGTTAGGTGCATGGGATGATGCTCTTAGCCATCAAAAATCATGCATTTTTTTTAGATTCTATGTCTGAATATCATATACATATCATGTGAAATGTACATTGCCTCAATCCGTTGCAATGGCTGGTCATTTTAATATTTTTTAGAGATGGTCCGATCCCATTTTTTTCTTCCCGATACTTGAACTTGCGTATCGACCGATACTGATTACTGATCAGCTACCAGTGTGTCATATATTTTATTATGTTTTAACGACCGTATACTCCTATCACTGTATGGATGTGACATGATTTCTATCGGGGTTAAACTCTTTGTGAAACATGAACAAACACAAACAAGAAATGCCACAGAACTTTCTTTTATTATCTAGTTTGACAGTCAGTCATAATGGACAAAGAACATAAATAAACTACTTTAACGTGGATTTTCTTTAGGGCTTTATTACGTGGTATCGGATCGGTGCATAAACTCCAGTAGCCTAGTTCCCGATACCAGCGTTTTAGGCAGTATCGGAGGTAATACCGAGTCTGGTATTCTTGGAACATCTATAATATTTTTTAATGTGTATCACTCTCTACAGCTGTTCAATCACAAATAGGGATTTCAGCTGAGATAACAAATTTTAGATGTCATACGTTTGTTTTGTCACTGGTGGAAAACCTCAGGCCACTGTAGGGCCGCTCGATTATGGAAAGAATCAGTCACAATTATTTTTGGGCAATAATGAAATCATGATTATTTTACACAATGACTCATTGACTTTTGGAAAGACGTAATTATTGAATTTAAAAAAACAAACAGTTAAACAAATCAACAGTAAAAACACCTTGAACTTTGAGCTTTTTTTTCTCTCCATTTTCTTTTTGACAACAAATCCCATGAAAAGACCAAAACTAAAACCTAACATAACCTACTGGGACCAAAAACTGTAGCTCACTGATGCATTCTGTTAGTGTTTAATAGTGTTTGGACAGGACCAATTCACAGTGGGTTTCTTATCTCATATCTCTTCTTGTTAAACTAATTTCAGTGAAAGTGCTCTGCGCTCTAGCTCTCATTATGCAAACTAGACCACTTTTAATAAAAGTTCTGTTTCATTTCTAATTACTCAAGTAGCGTGTGACCGCTGATGACTTGATTCCTTCCAGGAAACTGTTGCATGAATGTACTCCCTTTAAAAAGAAGACCCACTTGAATGTTTCTCCAGGCTCCATCTGCCCAGCTTTTACTTCATGAACAAACAGCCGGCTAACAGATGACCCTCTTAACAAATGGCTGTTTTGTATTGTAACACGCAGTAATGCAACCTCACAACAGCTCTGACATCATCTCATGACCGTACTCGCATCAGCAGGTTTGAACAGTTAATCAACCGCGCTTTCTTACTAATACTATAAACTAGGGGAGGGTACCACCATGGAATTAAATCTATCCGTCAAAGTCGAGGCATGACACACAATTATTTACAGAGGTTCTTAAAACTGTGCTGCTTTCATGATCTATTCAGATATAATACAAAGTGCCAGGTGCCCTGGATAAACTGCGGAATAAAAGAATACTAGGCAAACGTGGTTTTTGATCGACAACAGGGTCTAAAAATAACCTTTTGTGGATTTTTAACTTGAATTCAATTTAGCAGAAAAAAGATCCAGAAGTCCTGAATGAGTTTGTCCGACAGAGCTCTTGCATCAGGGAGAGAGATCCTGCGCTAAACCGCACAGATTAGCAGCAATTAGACCACTAATATAGTACAATTAGAACACTCCCAGAATGACTTACACTGAAAACATGTACAAACATTGTGAATGAGTGTGAGGTGGCTCAACTAACTTGACAAAACAGAAATAGCGACTTGATTAAAAGATGTATCCATATATTGAGTCAGCTGTACATTACGTGTTGCGTTTGAGAGTGTGTGATTAGCAAGCGAGCACAAATAGATAATGAGTAATCAATTTTAATAGCCAGCTAAATTGAATGTATACATGCAAAATACAGTCTGCATAGGACAATGTCTCTCGCCTTATCTGTGCACATTAAAAGACTAAGTGTGTATAATGTTGTGCACATTTGGTGTATGCTGTGAGAGAAATGGTAAGATGCTCCTCTGTGAAATAGCAACATGCTTACTGAAGCAATATTGACCATGGCATGCACATCTATTGCTGATATAAATGCCAGAAAGCATGCTTCAAATCATTCTAAATACAGTTTTGCATAATATGACATTGCATGAGCAACCAAGGAAAAAACGCCTGGACTCCCCTCTCCAATGGATGCTTCCATGCTTCTAAAAATAGCCCATTCATTCTAAGCATATAGACTTCAGACCACAGCCTGCATCCTCATCACAGCTGTGCCTCTCAGATTTGATAATAAAAGTTGATTAGCCAAAGCATTGGTGCATTTAAGAATCAAAGGCCAACGTGTTGACGGAGCAGTGTTCAGTATTGTGTGTGTACAGCTGAGTTAAGAGCCCGTCCCTCCGGCCCCCAGGTATAGATAGTCCATTATGGACAGAGATAGATAGATACCCATTTAGTCAGTCTGCTCTGCACTCTGTGTTTGTGATTAAATGTGATTACAGAAAACACTGAACATGCCAGGCTGGTCTGACTAGACAGTAATGTGTTTGGGTTATCGTTCAAAGACACACCCATCGACTGTAGCAGCACACATTCTGGTTTGGTTTGAATCCTGGTTGATACTTCAAGAAGACGATTAGGGCCACATATGAAACATATTTTTGAGTTCTGAGTGTAAAGTCAGAACTCTGAGAATAAAGTCACTATTCTGATTTTTTTTCTTCAGAATTCAGACTTTAAACTCAGAACTCATATTTTTCACACTTGTCCGTTTGTACATGAATCCTTTCTTTTTTGGACGTAAAATAAATAACATATATGGACACTTTGGACTTTGGACACTTGGCGAAGCATTGCTGAGTCTTTAAAGTCCATGTTGTGAGTTTGTGCTGTAGCCTTTTTTTTTTTGCGTATATGACTGGTCCCTTGTCTTGTGTCTGTCTGTGTGTGTGTGTGTGTGTGTGTGTGTGTGTGTGTGTGTGTGTGTGTGTGTGTGTTTGTGTGTGTCTGTTTCTGCATGTGTTGTTTTGTCTCCCTCCCTTCCGTTTTTCCTATCTGTGTTTTAGTGTCCCTGGACGCGTTCCCACTGTGTTGTTTGTAACTGTTGTATATATATGTTGTATATATATATATATATATATATATATATATATATATATATATATATATATATATATATATATATATATATATATATATATTGTTGCATATATATATATATATATATATATATATTTCCAGATGATTTCCCCAAAGTCCCGATTTGATTATATTTTCGACTTTAGGTTAGGGAAATTTTAGTTACAATACTCATTTTGCTTGGATATAGATTTTCAGAGAACTTGTGCTGTAAATTGTACAAGCAAGAAACAACTCTCAAATATTTTTGTATAATGCACCTGGTTGATGTTTCCATTAAGAACTGACCCCCAAAATTTTGTAGTTTTTTGGGGGTGAAAAGGCAAATATTAAAAGATCAATTTGGGGATTTTGTTGATCAATTTCAGATCATTTAAACAAAATCGATTATTTTAACCCATCCCTAGTTGACACCTTGTTAAAGATCTGTAGTAACAGGGATAAAGAAGCCCTGGGACTCTCTCCCATGTGAGACAGAAATTACCATAAAGCGCAATAAAGTCACTATAAATGCCCTGCATAGCCCCACAGAGGCACTATTTATCCCTACAGGAATATTTCCAGAATATTGCAGTGATTTTTCATTTGGCACACTATGCTGCCGCTGTCTCCCCTCACTTTCTTGGATATTGTCAGCTTGGTAACAGAAGTACTGTCATACAGCAGTGCTCTAACTCTTTTATTTGTATAGCACCTCAGAGGCTCCCATGTCTCACATAGCTAGGATCAAACCATAAAGATATGAGTATTTACACACAAACACACACTTTGATCCGATCAGTGCCCATTCACAATTCATCTTGTAATCACATGCTTTAATCAGATGAAGCAGAATGAACACTGATCTGATCTGAAGTGGCAAACAAGCTGAGAGGCCTTTAATAAGATATGGAACCACATGATGCACACATGTGCCTTCATGAGGAGGAATAGGGAAAATGAGTGAAAACACCACAGTATAATAAAAGTGAGAGCAGCAGGGGGTCTCTTTGTTTATCAGTGATCAGGTCATGTGTAATGGAGCCTTAAATCTGCAGATTAAAGGACTAATCCTGAGGTATCTTACAAATAAAGCACCTGATCAGGAAAAATTGAAAGCTTTATTTATGGTGATTATTGCACTGTGTTTATTAGGGATTATATAGCCCTACAAGTGTTGATGCGATTTTGATCCATCTTTGCTACGTCTTTTAGCCTAGGCTACACAATCACAACACCTCAGTCCCATTATTTGAAATGCAAGTGATGGCCTGGCCTAGATCGGAGTAGCTTTAGGCGTTTACTCAGTCTTACATAATATTGTAACGTTACCTTCACAGCCCTGGTGTTCCACCCTCACAGAGCCGTCTTTCTGTATCCTAACATCCCCCGGTCCGGATATCCTTCTCGGAGCCGCGGAGGGTGATGCTCCGGTGGCGGCGGCGGCGGCGGCGGAGGAGCTTCTCCAGCTCCGATGTCCCTTCGCCAGCGTCCTGCAGCACTGGTAACACACCGCCCAAGCCTGCTCCTCATTGATGGGCTGGCTATAAAGCGCCAGTATCTTCTCCAAAGAGAGACCCTCCACTGCTGCTTCCTCCGTCGGATTCATCTTGTTGCGATGCTCATCCCGGTGAGTCGCTGCAGCAGCCTCCGTCAGCCCTCCGTGGTCCCCGCATCGCTGCTCGGCCATCCTTTCATTCTCTCAGCGCAGGAGGCCCGATGACGAGAACAGTTCCAGGGTATGTGCGACGGAACCTGGAGGCATTGATGCCTCCCACCTGCTCCTCTCCTCCGGGGCAGCGGCGGCAGCCAGCGGCACAACGTGGGCTTGTTTCCCCGCCTGACGCCTCGTTCAGGTCACGGTAGCAGCAGTCTGAATACGGTGTGTGGGACCTGTGTGATAGCAGCTATGGGTTGGAGCCGTGTGTGTGTGTGTGTGTGTGTCACATCACAATCCAGCAAGCCAGGCTCAGTCTCTTTTATCACATGATCTCTCTCTCTCTCTCTCTCTCTCTCCGAGTTTTTTTCACTTTCAATTTGCAAAATCAATACAACTGTGTTGCCAAAGCATAGGAACAACCATACAAACAAACATGGTAAGGACAATAATTGCAGATAATAACAAATACTGTGCATGTCCGTCAAAAGCTATGTTAACCCCATAATAATAAAAACGAAAAAAATGAAAAGAATAGCCTAATAATGATAATGTACACAATTCTCTACTTATTTCTCCATCTTTCTCTCTGCACTGTGTGTGATTGATTGACTGGTCAGGGACTGATGCAAGATCATCTTTACTTTCTTTTTCAAATTCAGAGTGGCAATTCAGCTTTATTTTTTATTTAGCACATTAACAACAACAAGGCAACAAAGTGCTTTACATAGTGCTTTATAAACCAACAGTATTGTTTGGAAATCAATCCTTTGACAGACAGGAAGCCAGTGTATTAGACTATAGTGATATGGTTATGTTAATGTGTGTGTTGTCCACGTGTTTATGGTAACTTTGTCATTGCTTTCCATTATATAAATGTAATAGGAGTTGCTGTTCTTTAAGTAGTAGCCTAGTCAAACTGGTTTAGTAGCCTACTCTGCCAGAAAGTCCAACCCAACCCGATCGGCCAAAACGATGCAAAACGTGTCTTTGCACCAAAAAGCGTTTCCATGTGGATGGCGCCTTAGCTTAGCCTGGTCCTACCAGACTCTGGTCCATTAGCCTGGTCCTACCAGACTCTGGTCCATTAGCCTGGTCCTACGAGACAATCTGGTCCATTAGCCTGGTCCTACCAGACTCTGGTCCATTAGCCTGGTCCTACCAGCCACTGGTACATTAGCCTGGTCCTACCAGCCACTGGTACATTAGCCTGGTCCTACCAGACTCTGGTCCATTATACCAGACTCTGGTCCATTAGCCTGGTCCTACCAGACTCTGGTCCATTAGCCTGGTCCTACCAGACACTGGTCCATTAGCCTGGTCCTACCAGCCACTGGTACATTAGCCTGGTCCTACCAGCCACTGGTACATTAGCCTGGTCCTACCAGACTCTGGTCCATTAGCCTGGTCCTACCAGACACTGGTACATTAGCCTGGTCCTACCAGACACTGGTACATTAGCCTGGTCCTACCAGACTCTGGTCCATTAGCCTGGTCCTACCAGCCACTGGTACAGTAGCCTGGTCCTACCAGACTCTGGTCCATTAGCCTGGTCCTACTAGACTCTGGTCCATTAGCCTGGTCCTACCAGACACTGGTACATTAGCCTGGTCCTACCAGACTCTGGTCCATTAGCCTGGTCCTACCAGCCACTGGTCCATTAGCCTGGTCCTACCAGCCACTGGTACATTAGCCTGGTCCTACCAGCCACTGGTACAGTAGCCTGGTCCTACCAGACTCTGGTCCATTAGCCTGGTCCTACTAGACTCTGGTCCATTAGCCTGGTCCTACCAGACACTGGTACATTAGCCTGGTCCTACTAGACTCTGGTCCATTAGCCTGGTCCTACCAGACACTGGTACATTAGCCTGGTCCTACCAGACTCTGGTCCATTAGCCTGGTCCTACCAGACACTGGTACATTAGCCTGGTCCTACCAGACACTGGTACATTAGCCTGGTCCTACTCCAGAGAGTCTGGTCTCTCTCCATTGAAAAGTGTTAACTTCCTTGAAGGCGGGTACTCTGTTGAAGTTTAACATAACAACGTTTGGTCGGGACGTATGTCATGTGCATGTGCAACATATTTAGCATTAGCATTGCTAGCATTAGTCTTAGCCAAGTCCTTCACCATAAACAGAACGAGCTGGAAAATCAAACTTTTCCTGAACCCTGTGGCCACCAACATCATGGCCACCAACAAAACTCAGCAAAGATTGTTCTTGCTTGGGCTTTAACTTCTGACCGATTGGCTTTTCTCACATCTTTCTCCACCGCCAATACGGAACTCACAAAGAACCTAAACGTCATCATTCTCAGCCACTCTCCCATGTGCAGTGGTTCCTTCCGAGTGAACACAGTCAATCTGACTGTTGGAGATGTGACAGAATGGCATAAAAGTTGTGCTAATCCGGAAATAAACAACGGACAAAAAGGTGTGATGAAAACACTACAGCTTTTGTCCAAAGGGACTGCTAAAATCAACACAAACTGAAAGTTACAAATAGCTACTTTAATGTATACTAAGCGTCTTGGGTCCTTCTCTGAATAAATCATTTATTTATAATAATAATTTGTCTGTCTTATTTCAAGCTTTAGTGCGTAACTTTTTTATAATAATGGACATCCTTTACTTTTAAGGGATTGTCCAATTTGCCCGATTAGTCCTCCAATTAGGACTGATTATGCGAGCAAAAAATCGGTATTTTGAGATTTTTGACGTGATCATCTCCAACCTGAGCAAATTTTCAGGTTCTCATTTTCAGGTTTATAATTGTATTTTGAGGTTGTACCACAATATGTTTACATAGTTTTATTTTTTTTAAAAACACCATATTTTTGTTTTACCGCACATTGCTGTTTTCACCCTGTGTGTTTAGGTTTCTGTTTTAGCTACAGAGTGAGACATCTCACTTCTATCTTATCTTTGTTGGGAGTCACACATGCTCAAAGATCTCATCAGCTAGATAACTCTTTCTCCAGCTTTGGTCAGTCCAAGGCAGGATCAGCTGGGAGACTTCTTCTAGACGAGGGCCACTTGTGGAATACCTGCAGAACAGGGACAGGAAGTAGTTCTTTTGGAGATTATGGTCAACTAGTGTATGTTGTAGCAGTATGTGCTACTATTAGCCACCTCGTCTCGGCTAGTGACATAGAAAGCTGTACAGATTTTGAACAACTCACCCGGAGACTGAAGACAGAGGACATTCAGAAACCGTATCTCACTCAAAACAGCATGGATAGTTTGTGTGTATGCGTGTGGAAGCACCAGAGACACAAAATAACACCCCAAATTCCAGAAAAAGTGATTTCTTTCATAATATTGGCACTTTAATAACAGTAGGCTATGCACCAAAACACTTCCAAGTCGTTCAAATATCATCTCATCTAAAGTGTCTGTTTGGTACCCTCTGCTGCTGGTATCTCCAATTTCCCTCCAAGTATCTGTCTGGTAGCTATGTACAATCGAAATGATTTCTGGTTAAAAAGGAAATGTCCTTAAAAACTGCCTGTGGCTCTGCATATGATCATGAGTCATCACGAGGCTTCACAGAGGATCTCTGTCTTTACCCCACACACAGACACACTGCCTGCACATCTCTTTTTTATTTCCCTCACATGCACATCAACATATAACATCTTCACAAAGTTCAATCAAAATAAAATCAGAGATGGAGTTATATACATACAGTGATCATTTTTTCTAATCAATTCACCCGTTTGATATGATTTATTAATCAATCCTACTTATTCAACCAATGGCTTACACATACTCAGACAGATATTATTTGACAGCAAATATACACAAAATTAACAGCACACACTCATATAACCTCTTTGTTACGCAATGTTTGCAAGGGTGACCCCACAATCTCAGAAACGCACCTGAACTGGTTGCCATGGATACAGTGATAACATTTCCCATATGTTAACACCGATACAGAAGATGTAGCTCTTAATACACACCAGCACTTTGTGGAATGAAGCCGTAAATTTACAATACTTCCAACATGATTTCTTTGTCCATTTCACATCAAAAAAGCTAAAAAAAAAAAAATAACTAAAATGAATCTGTGTAGCTTGAGAAGAAAAATAAACTGTAAAAAAATATACTGTTTACAATAATTAAATATATACAATAATTAAAATTCTTTTTTGTCCCTTGGTTATAAAACTAGTAGAAGCTTGCTGATGAGCCTTTTCATCACGATGAATGAACATGTAGCGTTGTCATTTAAGCAGCTGATAGGGAGAGGTGACAGACAGACATGGGGGACGGGGGGGACGAGAGAGGTTTGTACCGGGAAAGACTAAATCAACACTCAACATAAATACAAAACGGGGACAAGTGTTAAACTTTAAAGTCCAACAGGTTGCAATCGATCTTGTAGTAGACGTAAGGATAATACTCCTGCTGGCTCAGGTTTAGGCCTGGGATGTCCATCGCAGTCTGGAAAAAAAAAAAATAGACAGTTCAGGCTGTTAGTGTGGGTAAGCAGCTGTTTCCAATATTAAAAACAGAAACCCATGCATAGGGCGATATGGAGAAGATCAGATACCACGATATATATATATATATATATATATATATATATATATTTTTTTTTTTTTTTTTTTAAGATTATTTTTTGGGGGTTTTCCCTTTATTTGATAGAGACAGTGGACAGACATGAAAGGGGGAGAGAGATGGGGGATGACACGCAACAAAGGGCCGCAGGCTGGATTGATTCGAACCCGGAACGCTGCAGGACTCAGCCAACATGGGCCAAGCGCTCCTACTGGGTGAGCTCGAGGCCACCCTGATTCCACGATATTCTTGACCAAATACCTCAATGTTGAAGTTTTGACGTTTTTGTCGGGTTGACTATTGGAGTTTTAATATCTTCACAATTAGATTTAAATAAATAATCATCAATAATGTGAGTATAATGACTAAGTGGATAAAGGCAAATAACAGAACAGCTAAAACATTCTGGTGAGTTCAGAAAATGAATATCACTTTACTCGGGGGGAGAGCGATTATCGGCCCTGGGGCTGTTTTTTGGCAGTTTGCAGATTATCTGTATGGGCCTCTTATTTGCCTGAAAACTGATAAAGCATTGGGATCAGTCGATCCCAACGCTTTACTGTGATGCAGCCTTTAAAACCAGCCGTATTATGATATCATGACATCTAAAATCTAAGACGATATATAGTCTCATATCACAATATCAATATAATTTCAAATGGTCAAATTAAAAAAAACTCAGAAAAACACATAACGGCATTTAGTGCGTTGCAAAATACATCTCACTCCCTATATCCTAGCCGTCCAGCCACATTAACTACATCTTTGAAATTCAAACTGAAAACCTCAAACCTTCAAGTTACTTATCATTAAAACTTATTTACGCAACATTGTTAAAAGATTGGAATATCATTCAATACAGGCTTATACCTCAATAAAATACATTGTTTGATACAAGACTACAAGTTTACAGCATAGATTGCATGTAGCGAGGTTAGGACCCCTGTAGTTTGTTGTTAATGCAGTAAGCAGCTTCAGCCATGAGAAGGAGCACCTGCTATTCTCCGACACCGTGATGGAGGAGAAGCAGAGACCGGCGCAGTAGTGACTCCATCAGTATGTCCCACATTGATACTATCCATAAAAACTGTATACATAAAGGTACTACTAACTAATCGTCATAGTACACCGTTTTTGCATTTAGTATTTAAAAAAAAAAAAAGCAACATACTTTACCATCTTTTACTGACGGGAAAGTTTTCAATACATGTCAGATGTCAATTAAACTGTTCTTTGGAATCCACCCACTCCCACTCAGTGCAAAAGCATCAGTAAAAAACCTGGGTTGCATCCTTGAAAACAACTTGGATGGCAGGAATATGGCCAACAAGGTTCTGAGTAAAGTCACCGGGCTCACAAAGTTTTTAGCCAAAAATTCATAATTTTTAGATCGGTCAACGCCTTAATTTCAAATCATTTTAAATTGAGTTCAGTGGAACAAGTTAGATCTGCAAATTAAAGTCATTTCCAAACTGAACTCTTTCAAAAAGACAGTCAAGGCCTGGTTACTAGAGAGGCAAATTATCGTTTTTATTTTTATTTATTTAAGTAAAATGTTTTTATGCCATGTCAATGTTTATCACACACTCTGTAAGTATCTTGTCCTGATGTGTTGAAGACCACAATGGAAATAAGTCCTGGACGTTGTGTTTTCATCCTCGATTGTATGTGCGTTGATGTCTTTTCATGTGTAAGGCATTCTTGGTACAATTAATTAAATCAAATCAAATCAAAAAGTGTAAAGAGTTAACTATTCTGTCTGAAATCAGCCAACCTTGGAATGTCACAGGCAATTAAACGTCAAAACAGATTATTTTTTTTTACAGCTGCGATCAGCTTCTCCAGCTCCTTTGTGCAGTGGATTGTGGGAGATTAGTGCCCTTCGACAGTACACTCAAAAATCAACCAAATTAGCATAAAGTCTGGTTTGAGTATACTGTAATTTGTCACTTCTCAACAAACAGACTCAAAACCAGCTTAGAATGAGTGTGTGAGTGGCAGCTGTGGCTCAGTGGTAGAGCGGTTGCCTGCCAATCGGAAGGTTGGTGGTTCAATCCCTGGCCCTGCAGTCCCATGTCGAAGTGTACATTTACATGATGTGGCTTTAGGAGGAGCTGCTGTTGAAATTAAGGATTTCTTTTGCAATGGACTATAATGTAACACTTACATCTAAAATAACTAAAAATAATGTCATTAAACTGTTTGAAAAAGCCAAAAGCACGTATTAATGCATTGTGTACTATATAGAGAAGTAAAAGTCTCTAAAAGTGATACTTTGTGATATAATTATTTTAAGTTGTGGCAGAGGTATTGTATGCAGTGGTGGAAGAAATGTTAAGATCTATTACTTAATAAGTACAAGTACTTATACCACACAGTACAAGGACACTGTTAAAAGTCAAGATTTATACTGGAATTACTAGAATTATGTGAATATGTGTCTCGAGGTAACTTTTGTTGTGATTTGATACTAGAAATAAAATTGAATTGAAACTGAATTATATTGCATATTTTCCTCATACCGTGCAGCCCAAGGACGTACGTACAGAAGTAAGAACCTTTACACAGTATTACCAAAGTACTCACATCAATGATAGCTGCAGCACTGCTGTCCAGATGTTTGTACAGGTCATTGAGTACTTCCCTCAGCTTCTTTACCGTCTTCTTGCTTGGCTGCAGGAGCATAGCCTGAAAGTTCACCGGCAGCCCATATCTGGAGGAACACATCACATTAACATTTTTTATTTTATTTTTTTAACATTTCACACTTAACTTGATACGTAGGTATATTTATGGGTGATTTTAAGACTGTATTTCTGATAGCAGTACCTTAAAACAGATTCCACAAAGACCCTTAGTGCTTTGATGTGAATCCATATGATGAAGGCTTCACTGAAGTTCACTTTCAGCCATCGGACAAGTGGGCCCTGCAGAGAACAGATGCAGATTAGGGATATATCTTTTACTGGATGTGGAAGTCTAACAATCTCGCCCAAATAGGAGGAGAATGAATTTGCAATCAACAAGATAAAATGACTCATGTAATTGTTTCTAAATAAAACCCAAATTTGGCAGCAGGCCTGCACGATTAATGTTTACAGGCTTGTTGTGATGTCAAGATTTCCAACTGCTTCAGACTCTATGATTGACGGTTTTGAAAAAAATTAAGTAACCACTCCATTTTTTTATATATGACACAGTGGAGACAATCAGATTAAAAACAACTTAAAATATTTTTATTATCCTAATGTAAACAGTGTTCATCTGGAGTGATTTTTAAGGAAAATACTTCAGCTTAAGACCATATGACAAAAAAGGTTTAAATTTTGTTCTAAACTAAAGTGACTAAATGGATTACCTATCTCAGGCAGGGTCTCCAATGGGTGCTCAGAAAAACAAAGTATGCTTGGCAATAGTGAAACAAAAGCACAGTTTGTGTCATAGATAAGGGGCTACGGCATGGCAAACCACTTTGTGGTTCCTTGAAAAGATCAAAAAGGAGGCCTTAAATACACAGCGTGAAACTGTATCAATGAGTACATATGAGCAGCCACGCATTGCAAGCAAACCTCAGAGAAAGCTACACATCCTCTACTTACACTGACAGTATTTGCAAACTGAAAATTGAAAATTCCTTCCAGTTCCATCACTTACAAACTGCTTCTTCTTATCTGTGGAGAGCCGTGTCACCTCCTCTTTGTCTGCCTTCATCTCCTCTTCATTGTACTGGAAGTCTCTCACTGTGAACCTAGAAATATGATGTAAAGAGCAGGAATCTGCAGGAATATTTCTGTTTGCATAAAGATACTGACATTTTAATGATTATGTTCTGTGTAGGTTAACTGTATGTGTGTGTGTGTGTGCGTGATGTGTCGCCATTTGTTTCCCTCGAATGCCCATGACAAGTGACAGGTTTCTCATATAGGAGACAATAAAGGTTTATCTTATCTTAAATCCATCACCAATTTCGCCTTTTTCTTCTCAAAATCTTCTCCAGACTCCAGCCATCACTCTCGGACTCCATGGCAGAAACCCTCATACATGCTTTCATTACCTCCTGTTTAGACTACTGCAATGGAGTCCTGACTGGGGTCCCCAACAAAACCCTAGACAGGCTCCAGTATGTCCAAAACTCGGCTGCCAGGGTCCTCCCCCACACCAAGACCTAGTAGCATCACCTCAACCCTCATCCGCCTTCACTGGCTCCCGCGTCAAATATAAAATCCTCCTTTTCACCTACAAATCCTTCCATGCCCTGGCCCCTCACTGCACGCAATTGGATAACACTACAACCAATCACAACACACGGGGTGACGTATCCAGAGCCCTATGCACTTTGCTACCAGTGGAGCTAACTGGTAGATTAAACTGTCGTCATCTGTTCAGCTCGCCTCTGGCCCGCCTATATCAGATACACCGATGTGATTGGTGCAGCTAGGCCACAAGGGCATAGTTAATGAGCAGCATTACTTGATGCCAGAGTAACTCGCTGAGCAAATTCAAATTGTGCTCTCGCGAGAACTCCAGGGCAATGATAGCATGCTTTAGCTATTAGCTAACCACTCTTACTTGTTCTCTCTGGCTTTGTGTTTGAAGTCATCGATGGCTTTCATAAAAAGAGTGACACTGAACAGTCCACTGTCATTGTCTTCAGATAGCAGGCTGCAAGAAAAAGAAAGGTACTTCTTACAGTATACTATTGTAAGGATTTTCACTACAAATGGTGGATTAATGGGCATATCAACACTCATAACACCATTAGAAAAAGAAAACAGATGCAATCATGTGAAAACAACTCCAGCCACAAAAAAATGCAAGAACAGCGTTTCTCTCATTTATTTGACATGATGACATCACTTACTGTGAGGATCGTGGCACCACCATCTCAGCCAGCGTTTCATATGTTTTATGCCAGTCATTGTATGCGATCCTGAAACAACAAAGGAAGAGGTGGAGATATTAAGATAGCATCTAATTTACCTTTTTTCCTGAATTATGCTAATTCAATCATTTGCATTTTGACGTGCTTTCAATACTTACTGCTATACCAGAGAAATAATACTCACTTTGGTACAACTACCAGCAGAGTGATGAGGTACTCTGAGTCAAGTACAAAGTCTTCCTTCTTGACTATGTCAGCCAGGCTCCTGGTCAGCAGGCTCCCCCTGGTGGCACATAACAGTGATAACATAACTTGGACGCAACATAGAGAAGGTGCCCAGGGTTGACAAAGCATTTCAGAGGCACAGTAACTTTCCAGACCATGCTGACATGGTCATGTACACATTGTCAGTGATCCATGAAGTTCAAATTCCATTAAAGTGCCCATATTATGCTCATTTTCAGGTTCATAATTGTATTTAGAGGTTATATCAGAATAGGTCTACATGGTTTCATTTTCAAAAAACACCATATACAGCTATACAGTACATTGCTGCAGATCCTGCTTTCACTCTGTGTGTTTAGGACTCTGTTTTAGCTACAGAGTGAGACAACTCACTTATATACTATCTTTGTTGGGAGTTGCACATGCTCAGTAGCTAGGTAAGATCACATCAGCTAGATAACTCTTTCTCCAACTTTGGTCGGTCCAAGGCAGGATTAGCTGGGAGACTTCTTCAAGACGAGGGACATTTGTGGAATACCTGCAGAACAGGGACAGGAAGTAGTTCTTTTGGAGATTATGGTGAACTAGTTTGTGTTGTAGCAGTGTTTTGCCATTGAGAACGAGCTAGCATGTTAGCGCTAGCATGTGCTACGATTAGCCACCTCGTCTCGGCTAGTGACGTAGAAAGCTGTGCAGATGTTGAACAGCTCACCCGGAGACTGAAGCCAGAGGACATTCAGAAACCGTATCTCACTCAAAACAGCATGGATAGTTTTTTATGCGTTTAAGTTTGTGTGCATGTGGAAGTGGGTTTTTTTTTTTCATAATATGGGCACTTTCTGCGTAATACATTTCAAGTAGTCTGAGAGAAAACTAGACATCATTTTCAAAGAAGAAAGAAAATTCCCAACACAGAGGGAATGTGGGAATTTTCTTTTTGTCTTCGAAAATGGATCTTTGGGGAAACCTAGACTGTGATGGGAGACTTTTGCATGCATTTCCCGTGCTACTTCAAATTCTGGCATTTTTTTTGCACCCACTGCAGCTTTAATATATTAAGCTCAACCCTTGTGTTGTCTTCCCGTCAACCATGGACTTGTTGTCCTTTCGGGGCAAAATTGAAAGTTAACTTTTTTTGGCTCACAGACTGGTTTATGTCAAAGTTTAGGCAGGATACTGTTTTAAAACCATTTAAACGGGGCGCCCAGATAGCTCAGTTGGTAGAGCAGGCGTCCATATATAGAGGTTTACTCCTCGATGCAGCGGGCCTGGGTTTGACTCCAACCTGCGGCCCTTTGCTGCATGTCATTCTCCCTCTCTCTCCCCTTTCATGTCTTCAGCTGTCCTGTCAAAATAAAGGCCGAAAATGCCCCAAAAAATTATCTAAAAAACAAAACATTTCAACATTTTTTCAAATGCTATAACATTTAATAAAACACCCAAAATTCAATGAAAGATGTCATTTGTTTTACATGTGAGGAACGTTGTATCCATATATAACGTACATCCACGCATCCAAGTAAATTTTGGGCAAACTGGTTGAATGAAACAAAGATTTCTTTAATTGAAAAACTTTTTAAAAAAGGGGTCAAATTTGATTGGAGGACAACACAAGGGTTAAAGAAACTTTGATTAGAGTTTAAAAGGCTGGTTAGCTACATTACTTCTTGTTAAAACTCTTTAGCCCAGATGTAGAGTTAGCCATGCACACCTGTGTGTGGATTACTTACGCATTTTTCCTTTCTAGGTTCTGCAGGTTTCCCTTCAGGTTGTTATAAGCTGATGCTCTAGTCTTCAAGTCATTGTCTATCTGGGTTACTTGCTGTAAAAGATTAAAAACATGGTTGAAATTATTTATAACAGACAATTAAAATTAATATAGAGTAATGTGCCTTCTAAGGCACACCTCTACACAGAGCACCTTAGAGTAACATATTGTAGGTGTACAAAGGCTGGAAGGAATAAGAGCTCTACCACTAACCATTAGGCTAAAATACATACAGACAATTTACAGAAATATCTGTAAAATATTTGGTGGTGGCAGTAGCTCAGTCCGTAGGGAGTTGGGTTGGGAACCGGAGGGTTGCTGGTTTAAGTCCCCGTATGGACCAAAGTACAGAGTCTGGATTGGTAGCTGGGAAAATGCCACTTCACCTCCTGGGCACTGCCAGGTGCTCTTGAGCAAGACACCATACCACCCCCTCCCCCCCCAACTGCTCAAGGCGCAGCTGGAAGCTCACTCACTCTGACATCTCTCCATTTGTATAAACAGGTCCTAAGCGTGCGTGTGTGTGGGTGTGTGTGTTTCAGGCCTGTGTGTAGTAAAACTGACATAACAGAGTGTAAATTGTAATTTCCCCACTGGGGATCAATAAACAGTATAAATTATTATTTAAAAAAACAGACACGCTAAATCCCCTTTTCATAACCTACCTTTGAGATGATTTCAGCGATGTTTTTAAGTGACTGTTTGATGGGATATTTTGCCATGTCCCATTGAAATCTTGTGATATAAGTGACAAGATCAACTGGAAAAAAGAACAGAGACCTGTCAGCCCATTATCCACTTATTATGAGATTATAGAAAAACAAGCGTCGGGTAAAGTTACAATTTTATTATAGTGATTTCAGAATTGATAGTTGTCAGTTGGCATTTTCTTAAGATTGTAAAAAATATTTAGACCATCAGTTTAGAATTAAAGCAACATTGCATAACTATTTCACCATAAAGGCAGTGTACAGCTATCCATATGAATGACTGCGATGTAAAAGTGAATTACATATTGATACTGTAGGGGACCTTTGACCTTTATTTGCATTATCCCACAGCTTTTTTTGATACTAAATGTATCTGGACACAGTGTTGTAACCATCGCTGTACCTCCGTTGGCCAGCAGGTTCTCCTGTACTTTGTCTCGACTGTCTTCCAGCACGTCAGCCATGTACTGAGCCACCTTCTTCACCACACTGTGAACAGCCAGGAGACATCAAAACACGCCATGCCAACACAAACTGCATGCACAAAGCCACCCTGCACATGCTCACACGACCACCACGACCTCACCCCCCCCCCAAATGTAACACAAACGTACACACACATCAAAACCTTTCACATACTCCTGTTAAGGTAATTTCCTGTCAAGGCAATTTATAATATGGCAGACTTGCAGAGTTCAGGGGTTTTAACCAAACTGTTTCGCAGCACATCAAAGCGGAACAAAGTCTACAGAAGTGAAGCCAGGGAAAAAACTAAGATCCAAGTCCCATCTCATGCCAGAGTTCACAAGAAAGTAGTACATCTGCCACTTAGGTTTCCATTTTTTTCTAACTGTAGAACATTTTTACTGTTCATTAAATGGCAAAAGGCAACAAAATAACCCAAATTAAATAATCTAATGGAAAACTTCAATGAAAACCAAAGATGCATTAATAGGTGCAATGCTGAAGAGTTCAGTAGTCAAGGTATTCTTTTTATTTGGTTCACTTCCTGTATTTGGGTCAGATCGTGTTCTCACCTGAAGTGAATCGAACTCTAGTTCACTTGGAAGCAAACCGAGACCCCAGTTATAAAAGCACCAGAGTTCAGATGAGCTTGTACACCGCCCCAAACGAACGGGACTAAACAGACCAAACAAGGTAGGTGTGAAAGCAACCTAAATTACACTCAAACATACTTGCGGCACATAAGTTATTCGGTATAAATATGACTGAAGAAAGAGCTGCTGGTGTGTCAACCAACTGTCAATTGCAAAGACTGCGAGGCCCACTAGCCTCAAGCCCCTGAGTGAGAAATTCCTCAGTGTTACAAGGTAAGAGAAGGGATTAGGGAATGCTACATCAGAGTCAGAAGTGGTGCACAGGTTAGGAGATTTTTTCCAGGCCCTTTAAAACAGCGTTAAACATGATTATGAGAGCACTAATAAATAAAAATGTAATCAGTAAAACATACAGCAATGTTCATTCCAAGTTAGAATACCACAGGCAGCATACCTTTCAACAAAGGAGTCTAATTTGGCCAGTTCATCCGACAGCCCAACCAAGACATCTAGTGTCCCCACCTGTTTGGGAACACAAAAAGAAAAACATCAGCACATTATGACTTTTGAGTCATCAGCAGGGTCACGCAAAATCTGTGGATGCAGAATTGTCTGCAGATTTTCCGCTTATTTAAAAATATATAACAATAAACTCAGAATGTTAACACATCTCTATCACAAGCAGAAATAAAGTCCGCTAAATTCCACAGATTTCCATTCTGGATCACCGCTGAAAGCTGTGAAAAAATATCTGCTGATTCCGTTTGGGCCTGGTCATCAGTCCTGAGATTTGGCTCATTTTAAAGTTGGGTCAGCAGGGTTGTGTTTTAACAGTGACATCTGAGGTTCAGTCCAACTACAGTGACATCCAGGGGGCCCTATGTGCTTATGATGGCGCCTCTTTGTCTAGAGTCACTCATGCATTGCTAATAATTCCAGGAGAACATTGCAGGCCTGTCTGGTTGCCAGGTCAGCTGGGTTACTTTACCTTCAGCACAGAGAGGAACCGAACCAGACGAGCTGGGCTGCTCTGTGGACAAAAACTTTACCAAACCAACGTTTCAACATGCAGGCAACGGATCTGTGTAACGACTGCTTCCATTATTTACAATCAGCTTATTCTTGACAGTGGATATATAAGGTGAGTGATTTTGATATTGGCCTAATGTAAAACCCCCATTACTTAAAAAAAAATAAAATAAAATAAAAAGATGACAGATAACTATGAATCGTGTAAGAATGAAAATTATGTTCACATTTGACTAATTTGGTTGAGTCAATAGATTGATTACCGCAAAGTAATGTCAGGGCACTTCAGTATGGGAGAAAAGGTATGGGATTGTGACAAGCAGTGAAGCCCATAACTCCATGCTAACCTTGAGGTCTGGGATGTTGAACTTATGGTTGGTGGAGAGGTTGTTAGTACGTGTGGTGGCTGCCATCATTACGTCCCATGTTTGCTGGCAGGTCTTCTCTCCCGGTGCAGAGATCAACCAAAACTCTGTCATGGCTAAAGAAAACTGAGAGGCAAATTGAAATTAGACGCATGCGTGCAGTGTTATTATAATACAGCTCAACCGTTAACATTAAGAAAGTATATGGCTCTTAATCAACAGCACTGATTTGGCTAGAGTACGGATAGAGTACAGTTATTGTGTTTAGCTACATAACATTACCTCCTGTTCTCTAGCTACAATTTTAGCTCCAGAAAGCTAATCATGAAGTGTCCTGACACTGTTTACCTAGCTGTTAAGCTAAAGAAACCATGCTACACAAGCGAGCTCTTTCAGTGTTTAAGTCCATTACAGGCTGAAGTTACGTTTTTGCCAAATGTATTTCCATTCCCTTACCTTACACAGCCCTACACAATAATTTTACAGTACTGTATTGCATAAAACCCGAAAATAAATGGCTGAGGTCGGGCACCATTCAACAGGGATTAGCTACAGTTAGCCACTTAGCTTTTCTCACAACAAGGCAGGTTATTGCTATTGTTTAACAATTTCACTCACCTGTGAATACAAAAATGTGTCCGTTAGCAGTGAAAAATACAGCTGTTAATAGCGTTTCTATGGCTTGATAGTTTTCCTAGTTCCCATTCAATACAGTTGGTGAGGTCTCCTGACAGCAGCATCAGAGTCAGCTGATCTGTCAGAGAGAAACCGGAAGGCCTCACTGCATGCGCTGCTCACTGAGGTAACTCAGCAGCGACCACAGCTGGTGGACAGTGGGTACTGCAGGGAAAGTAACTGAAATAATAATAATAATAATAATAAATTTTATTTAACAGCGCCTTTCTCATCACTCAAGGTCGCTTTACAGACAAAAAAGCGAGATACATAATAATACAATAACTGGGATTCTGTGGAATTTCTAAACTTTGTGAGTGAGTTTGATTCAAGCTCAGGTTCAAGGACACTTCAAAAGGGCAGATGCTTGCCAACATATGCAATTGAGGCCAAGTCATTCAGATAAAGGAGGGTCTCAAAAACTAAGCTAACTGTGTCGTCATGATTGGTTGAAAGTAATGAAACTGTCATGAATTGAATTACATTTCCATACCACAATCAATTCTGCAAAAATGTATTTAGGTAAGGCAACGTTCTTTCATTCTTAATATGGAATTTACCCAACAAGATGTCGCAAAAACTCCACCCCAGATTTGAATCAACATTCCAAGTGCAATGTTACTTTATTAGAGACGGACACAGGTCATCTTGGATGCCAAGTCAGCAGCATTTAGGGATTTAGAGTTACTAAATTTGGAAAAATCCAGGTCAGGTTTCCTGACTTTGGGTGTCTCCTGCAAAGAATCTGAGGGAAACGCCCCCAAAGGGACATGTTTATAGTTCAGTGGGTCTGGGGTTCATTGTTTGGGACACAATGGTTGGTCTGCCTGGAGCCAACCCCCGACATCAAACGCCAGGTTGAGTTTGCCCATGGCTGGCTAGAGGCCAGTCTGCCGGGATGTTATCAGGACACACACACACACGCCATGATCAGTCAGTCAGTCTGCTGAGAGTCTGGTGTGTGATCTCTTCGTGTTCAATAAAGAGAAAAGTGTTCTAGCAATAAATAGCATTGAATGGAAAAATAACTAACTGCAAGCGTAATGCCATCCCCTCTCACGCATACCATTCTACATTGTGTCATTGCATGGACTCCCCCTTTGGAAACTATATCACAGTTTTTGACACATACTGTTTGTTAGCATAGATTTGTCTCATAGTTGTGTTTATGATTACTGAATAAGACCCGTAATTATTATAATGGAATAGAAGTATTATAATAGCTAACAAATAATTATAGGCATACTACAAAGATAACACAAATTTTATTGTTGGATTGTTGGATTCCAGCATTCCAGGAATAAAGGTCCAACTGCTATGAATACACTACATCACCTGTTAAACTGTAACTTACCTGTCCTCAGTTCACCTGGACTACAGTGACCTACTGCTTTTAGAAATGCAAGCCTGCTCACATAGAGACACAGTCTAAATGATGGCTATTTTGATCAGCCACCATGCTATTGTTTTCACTGTGTGTGTGTGTGTGTGTGTGTGTGTGTGTGTGTGTGTGTGTCATCATGACAACAGAACTACCCCATACAGTTTTGAGTACTTTGTCAGGTATTTATGTATGTCTGCAGGGTTTTTTAAAATTTTCTTTGGGGGGCATTTTAGGCCTTTATTTGATAGGAGAGCCGAAGACATGAAAGGGGAGAAAGGAGGTGTAATGACATGCAGCAAAGGGCCGCAGGTTGCTAAGGCAAGGATTAAGCCTCTGTACATGGGGCGCACGCTTAACCAAGTGAGCTACCCAGGTGCCCTTGCGGCCAGATTTTGTCGTTGTGAGAGCGTCACAACCGTGCAAGATACAGTTGTGTAGGCCTAGCTGAGATTAAAATGAAGGCCAAGTTAAAAAAAAAAAATTGGTGTGATCCAAACAAGGGTGCTGGAAGTAGGAGGGTGGAAAGTAAGGAAGTGGCCTTGGCCTCCTCACTTTATGCCCCTGGCCCAATTTGACATTCAGGTTGGTGTTATCCCATCACCAGATTGTCAGACAAGAAGACAGTCCCGATAAATATGCGTACAGTCGGCAGTTTCTGTTACACATTGGAAGATTGCCCCTTCATATCCATACGAGCATCCCAGTGGATCAACTACAGAAACTAAAGCTGTTGCGTCATTCCAGCCTAGTAGGAAACCAGACTAAACAACACAATGGACAAGGCCTACACCAGTTCGAAGGGAGTATACAAGGCATCCCCTCTCCCTCACCTTGGCTCCTCAGACCACATCACTATACTGTTGACACCTGCATACAGCCCTCAGGTGAAAGTAGTCAGAAGACAAACTTGGAAGAAGACGAATTTGGCCTGATTGGAGCACCTCAGCACTACAAGACATGGAAATCACAGACTGGAAGATGTTCAGAGAGGCAGCTATCAGCCACGACCACATAGACCTGCAGGAGCACACAGAGACTGTAATAGATTAAGTGCACAGATGATGAAACAACAACCAGAGCATTAGTCTCCCATTGCTAGACCTTCCTCTGCAGAGCTGTGGAGGAGGGTCTGGCTAGTCCACACAGCATTCCGGGATGGGAAAAAAAATTTATTCTAAAAAACAATCACAAGTCAGAGCAAAGATCACATGTGTCTCTATCACCTCCATAGTCAACATATACAAAGTCAGAAGTGTCTGAAAGGCCACAAAAATATTGAGCGACCCATCCCACCCATCCCACCACCTCTTCGCACTCTTGCTGTGTGGTAGGAGGCTCCAGAGCATCAGGGAAAGAGCCAACAGACTGTGCAAATGTCCCCCAAGCCATCAGAACCCTGTTCAAATTCTGCCACTCATTGCTCCCCCCACTTGAGATGACACACTAATAATGTATACATGTAAATTAGGGGTGTTGAAATTAATCATTGCATTGATGCATCGTGATGCGGACGCGGATGATTCTGCATCGATGCAGTGACAGACAATAATCGGTTATTTTCTAATGATGTTGCTTGCTCATTTTCCGTTTGCTGCTTTTTTTGTTTTTGCCTTTTGTCTGTTGTGTGCTGTGTTCAGACTCCGCTACATTCAGGAATATCCTTTATAAGAGTAGATGCAATAAAAATGGGAGTTCATATACATCTGACTGCTTGAATTTGTTGATGAAAACCATGTGTAGCAATATATAATAAATCTGAGGACATGGTGATGCATCATGATGCATTGGAATATCAAATTGTATCGAATTGCTGACAAGATAATCATAATCGAATTGAATCGTGACATCGGTGGATATATACACCCCTAATGCAAATGCTCTAACACTTCCCATGTTTATCATTGCACACGGGTACCATATATTGTACAGTACACGTCACAACGGCCCTTTTTTTCTCTCTACCAAGCACTGCTTTTTTAATGGTTTTACTATTTAATGTGAAGTGATTAATGCTGCCCCTTTTTAAAGATCATTTTTTGGGGCTTTTCCCTTTATTAGTAGATAGACAGTGGATATGACAGTGGATAGACATGAAAGGGGGAGGGCTCAAACCCGGGCTGCTTGAACTTAGCCTACATTTTAACGTATGTACAATACGTGTAAAATACCATGATGATACCAATGATATCTCACTTCTATGTATGCCAAGTGTGTGCTATGGTAGTGACAATAAAACAAATTCATATTTTCAGGCTATATCGGAGCAGGTGCATGTCCACTCATGCATATGCAGACACACCAACATGATTTAAATTCAGTTTATCTTATCAAGCATAATATACAATAGCAAGTGTCAGCATTTAGTTTTCCTGATGTGGTTTTCCTGATGGAGATTTTCTTAGAAACAATGTACTATTACAGTAAACCACAAATGATGAACTCAACTACTATTACTGGCACAGAGTTATGTTATCAACGTATTCTGCAATCTGTCCTGGCAGAACGGAAACAAGGGTGAAAGGTGCATACTTTTTTGAGATTGTGTTATTGTCTGGCAATCATGTAATGTCTTTTTGTATCTCTTCACCACTTTGACACTATTGTATGAAAATGACATGTCCTGGGAAAGCCCAAAGATAGCTACTTCCTTTTTAGGTGGCATATTGTAGAAACCAAACATTTCGGGTGTGTCAAAGATTGCACTGAATTTTCATAAATGTACTGTATGTATGACAGAAAACACTGTGACATTCACCGGCATTCTTGGATCAGGTTCTTCAATCAATGTTTTTGTTTGTATATTTGTCATATTCCTGCAGTCAGTTGCTTTATATTTCCCTGCTTAACATTCAGATCAGTGTGGGGAAAAGTTTAGAGTTCCTTTTACTTGGCAACATTCTTTGGCAAGAAACGTTGAGTGACTTAACAACACTTAGAACAACAGATGTTGCGTAAGACCAATTCAGTTCCTTGAGACCAAATCCAAGACCAATTCCTTGTGTCTGTGTAACGAACAAGTTATTATTATTATTATATAGATAGATAGATAGATAGATAGATAGAGAGATAGATAGATAGATAGATAGATAGATACTTTATTCATCCCTAAGGAAATTAGGCCTCCAGTAACAACACAACCATAACACAACAAACACATACACACACATATATCACACATACATAAGAATAAAAATAAAAATCATTCACAGAAATGCAATGACCATGATAAGGTGAGGTACTATGGTAGACTGGGTGCAATGGTGAAAGTGGACAGTGCAGGGATTGAACAGTGCAGTAGATCATGATTAAATATTAACTATGACTATTAAATACAAACATAATAACCTATAAACTGACTGATTGAATAAGAATACAAATATGTAACAGGGAATAAGATGTAAGATGCAGATGTTATGACCACAGTCCAGATTGTGTAGAAGGACTAATATAGCCAATAGGACAGCTGTACAGCAGACAAGTGATATGATGGGGGGGGGGCTGACAGAGACAGGCTCATGCTGATAAGTCATTTTCTTCCCTCTCCCCTTATGCTGTATTGAAAACATACGCAGAGGTACTGTAGATATAAATATGTGTTATCTGATTGATTCCATTAACATATATTATTTTGTGTTCATAACATAGTCGTATACTTAAAACCGAGAGGATAATCAGTTTTGGTTGAAGGTGCTTTATTGTTATTATCTTTTTTATTGTCTGAATATGTTGTTCATTCCTCTCTGACTGGAGTCAGTCAGGGTTCATGTATGCTGGGTCTTTCTAAGTCTGTGTGTTGATGTCATCTATTTGTAATATTTGCAAACCAGAATTCCTGCTGCACAATGCAGCCACTGGAGTATTTGCCTTCACAGTGGGTGGTGCACATGTCTCGCTGTCCCATATACCCAACGTCTGCAATGGCTATTATGATCCAAACAATGGAAATTAAACATTGTGCTTTACTGGAAGTTACTTTAGATGCTATGTGTGATTAGACTACATACGTAGTCTCGTTTAGTGTTGGAGAAAACTGGCACAAAACATGGAACAGCTTTTGTGTTGTGAAACGAGGAAAAGCCATTGCCTCTGCTGCCTTTACAATGGACTCTAAGCAACAGTTGCATTAGTGAAACAAATGCTGCCGTTGTTTATTTTTCTCTAAGGAGTTCTCAAAGCTCATCTAACATTGAAGAATAATATGTTTTTTTGTGAAACGGTTTTGGGTTCAATAGGATGGTTTAGATGGAAGAGAATTGCTTTCTGCTTGGTTATATATAGTATGTACAATATATATGCAGCGTATAATCTCCAGAGTGTCTCAATGGATTGAAACTAAAGTTGAATTGTTGTTGAATCCTAATAAACTTGACACCATGCAGAACTTAGCAGGGATAACATAATTGTTGTTGTGTACATTCCAAGGATACATATTTGTTGTGTGTTTGAACCATTTGAATGTCCCATGGCATGAAAATTTCACTTTATGAGGTTATTTTACATTAATATTCGTTCCCCCAGCCTGTCTATGGTCCCCCAGTGGCTAGAAATGGTGACAGGTGTAAACCGAGCCCTGGGTATCCTGCTCTGCCTTTGAGAAAATTAAAACTCAGATGGGCCGATCTGAAATCTTATGAGGTCATAAGGGGGCAAGGTTACCTCCCCTTTCTCTGCTTTGCCTGCCCAGAAGAGAATTTGGCCCACCTATGAGAGAGGGAGACATATTGTACTCTCTCCTCCTCAAAAGCTACAGACTCAGAAATGGCACATATCTATATAAAAGAGACTTCAGATACAGTATTAGGGGACCACTAAGGTCTATATAAAAGAGACTTCAGATACAGTATTAGGGACCACTAAGGTCTATATAAAAGAGACTTCAGATACAGTATTAGGGGACCACTAAGGTCTATATAAAAGAGACTTCAGAAACAGTATTAGGGGACCACTAAGGTCTATATAAAAGAGACTTCAGATACAGTATTAGGGGACCACTAAGGTCTATATAAAAGAGACTTCAGATACAGTATTAGGGGACCACTAAGGTCTATATAAAAGAGACTTCAGATACAGTATTAGGGGACCACTAAGGTCTATATAAAAGAGGCTTCAGATACAGTATTAGGGACCACTAAGGTCTATATAAAAGAGACTTCAGATCCAGTATTAGGGGACCACTAAGGTCTATATAGAGAGACTTCAGATACAGTATTAGGGGACCACTAAGGTCTATATAAAAGAGACTTCAGATACAGTATTAGGGGACCACTAAGGTCTATATAAAGAGACTTCAGATACAGTATTAGGGGACTACTAAGGTCTATATAAAAGAGACATCAGATACAGTATTAGGGGACCACTAAGGTCTATATAAAGAGACTTCAGATACAGTATTAGGGGACCACTAAGGTCTATATAAAAGAGACTTCAGATCCAGTATTAGGGGACCACTAAGGTCTATATAGAGAGACTTCAGATACAGTATTAGGGGACCACTAAGGTCTATATAAAGAGACTTCAGATACAGTATTAGGGGACCACTAAGGTCTATATAAAAGAGACTTCAGATCCAGTATTAGGGGACTACTAAGGTCTATATAAAAGAGACATCAGATACAGTATTAGGGGACTACTAAGGTCTATATAAAAACATCCAAAGAGCACCATGTCAAGGGACCTTTAAAGACCTGGACCAGCCTGGACTTTTTGCTGGGTCCAGGCTGCAAAGTGGAGCGCATCACTCCAGTTCTGAACTGGCGTCCTGTCTGCCAAACTGAATGGTGTAGGGCCAAGATTTTTTATCTGCTACTTTAAACCATCTGGACCTCTCAGGTCGTCTGGGACAGGTCTGCTTTCCGTCCTTACAGTCCCAACTAATCATGGAGAAGCAGCGTTCATTTTTCATGCACCACGTATCTGGAACAAACTCCCGGGAAAACAGCAGGTCCGCTGCAACTGTCAGTTCTTTTAAATCAAAGCTGAAAACGTTTCTGTTTGACCCTGACTTTTATTAAATCAAAAATGTATTAGGCTAGTGTCATACTCCGCACTGTAAATGGTGTTCTTTTTGAAGAATTTATTGATGGATAGCCTCTCGAGATAAACCATGTCTTGTCTTAATTATATTTTAGTTTGCTTTTATTTTCTATTCTCTGCAATTGATGTTTCAATTGTTTTATTTGCTCTTTAATGTATGTATGTTAATCACTTTGGATTGCCTTGTTGCTGAAATGTGCTTTATAACTAAACTTGCCATGTCTTGTCTTCTGTTTAGCTACCAGTAGCTAAGCTTTCCACGTTTCCCTCCTCCTCCTTGAGGAGGGAGACATGCAAATGTATCTCCTTGGGGGAAAAAACTTGCCCCAGACCCTGCATTTTCAGAAGCAGGCACAACTCCTCAAGGCACAACACCAAAGGCAAAGGGACAGGACAATCCAAGTTTGAGCTTGAACTTTGGGCAAAATACATGCATTACTCACGGGACTGGATCTTTACAGCTGTTGATTTGACTAAAGAAAAAATTAAATTCTGTAAAACTTGATTGGATAGCATTTGGTCCCTGATACTGAGCCATGGGAATTACAATGAAGACATAACACAGGTAATTCTTGGAAGATTTGACACTGGCCTGTTTAACATGCAGCATGTGGGCCTATAGGTTATTATAGATATAATTTACAAGATTGCTTTGCTGAAGTGGAATATTTCTGCGTAATATTGAACATTGGACGAAAAAAATATAACAGCATGAGTTCTTCGCATAGACCATCATGATTATTTTTATTTTTTATTTTTGCTGTTGTTAAAATTATTAATACTATTGTTATTGCAAGCTATTTGTTGGGGTTAATTTTTGTAGTAATTTATATCGTTGACATGGACATATGTCATTATCGTGTTATAGACTGTTAATATACAGTCTATGGACATAAACTGTGTATAAAAAAAGGCTTTGACAGTTCCTAACCCCGCCCATCTAAAATGCGTCAGACTCTCCATACTGAAGTACACTCAGACCGGAACGATTGTTTATATAATTTTCCATTATAATAGATGAATGAATATTTCCTGAAAAATACATTTATAAGATTGATATTTCGGGCATTATGTTTTAAATTTCTCATTTGTGCTTTGCTTTACTTAACAAAACGTTGCAATATGTCATTATGTGGGTTTTATTTTGATATTTTAACCGGATGTCTTACTGTTAATTTTGGTGAACTTTTACTACTGACGTGTCTCTCTGCACCCTGCACGCCTCGACCTCCAATGTTGGCTTCCGCTCAGTCGTAGCTAACAAATAATCTGTGCTAGCTTCCATCGACAAAACGCTGAACGATAATAACTCGACCTTATCCACCACGTCCATGGAAGTGATATTTTTCTCTTCTAGTAACCCCACTACTCTTTAAAAATTCCGCCTAAAAAGAAAAAGCGCTATGTCCCCTCTTTTCGGATTTCAGCCAATGTAAGTAACATTAACCTAGCCAGCTAGCTAGCTAACTTTAAACGCGCTGTTAGCTTGCTAATTAGCATGTTCTTAAATTAACCGGGTAACTTAGCGTTAGTTTGCCAACAAGCCATACATGTTAGCTAGAAGAGGTTACATATAACGTAATAGTTAGTAGCATTATTACTGAAATTAGTAACACTGTTTAATAAACAATAACATGTTATCGTATGTTGCCATATGGTATGTTGCTATGTAGCTAACGCCATGTATGTATATATGTTTTGTATCTATGGCTAACGCTTACACCCTATTCTACTGTTACTGATTAATGCAAAATGACCTGCTAACAATAACAAGCTAGGTAGCTACCTGTGGTTTTTAATTGGTAGCAGGCCCCTTGCTATTTGGTCAATCACGCCGGGCAATAGTATAAAAATACTGTTTTACACCATGAAGAGAGCATGAGAGTTACACAGTGTGTAACTCTCATGCTCTCTTTCCAATGCCTTACATTCAACATTTTGCCTGCTCACTAATGTTTCCTCTACCACTTAACATTTTTTTTTTTTTAAACACTGCAGAAATGTTAAGGTAGACTGGAACATCATGTGTCAGAGTCGTTTTCTGTCAGTGACTGATTCCTATGTGTCCTGTCCACCTTTGTGCTTTTGCAGGTGTACAACAACTATCCAGAGGATCTAGGGGCAGCTCTATATCGAGAGTCATTTGACTTCAACGCCGAGCCACCTTGGGATCCTAGCTGATAGTGGACGAGTTCATCCCAGGTGTCATCCATGTGAGTAAAATAGGTGTAAATTGAAGATGAATGCATCCTAGTTGACTGTGACTGATTCATAGTAGAAACATATGCAACATAAAACATGTTTGCTTCTGGGTGTGTGTATGGGTGTCTGTTTTAATGGATGCATTGTGAGAAACTGTCTGACTGAAACACTTTACAGAAGGAATAAAAAGACTTATTAATATACTGCGTGTCCCAGATGAATCACAAACAGGCTCTAGTTATTTTAGATTTTGCATTTCAGATCTATTTTCAGCACTTCTATAACAGGACACTGTTCTGGACTGCTTTCATATGCAGTAGATTGTATCTTGTTCGGATTTAGTTGAAATAAATTTACATTTAAAAAAACATCAACATTTATTTGGTTAAATATATTAATCCTGCTAACAGTGACTACAATTGTAATGTAGTTCTTTCTGCAACATATTGTAACTAAATATTTTAACTGTACTAACTCTACGACCTTATTAACTTCATCCTTTTTAAAGTGAAAAGTTATGTGACCTTGTTAAGCATTGTCTGAGTTACATAAAAGCTTGGTTGATGTTATAAGAAATTTTAGCGTTGAGCCATCTCCCAATCTTTTTTTAAGGTGTGTTCCGCAGAGGACTCAATCATTTAAACCTACACATTTTGTAAAATTGCAGAAATTTGTAAAGAAATGTGTGTGTCAAACAGAGTAGAAGGGCCAGATGTCGCAAACCTGAAACAAAACAAGTCACCTTGGTCATCTAACCCATGTACAAAATAGTACAAAAAAAAACTTTTATTATTCTTTCATGCCAGCTAGTATTGGCCATGGTTCATGCTCTCCGAAGTGGTACAGAGACCATGACAAATTAATAAAATATCTGGAACATGGGAAACAGCTGATCAGCCATGTTAGTTACATTTTTGCCACATCAGACCTTATTCAATAAAGGTGTTTCCACATTTCTTATTTATTGCATCAACTCTTTGTGACAAAGGCCAAACTATAATCCACCTCAAGTGAGCATAAAAATGTAACAGAATTAATGAAGTTTTATCAAATTTTGCTATTTCCATACAGTTTTTCTAATACAGTACTTCAAAATGTGCATAAAAATACAGTACGTTAATGAAAACATGGCTCCAGTTGTTAGCAAATCAACAGGCTTAGTAATCACATTATTTGTCTCCCTATTTGACATCCCAAAGCTACAGCCTTGTCACATCTGGTCCAGTCCAGACTGCTGTGCCTCTGTGATGTATTGGGCAACATTATTGAAAGTAAAGTTGTGATCTCAACGCCGCCAGTATTGTACCTTTTTTAATGCCATCAAAAATAACTTTCATGGGTCACCAGCCCAGGGATTAATGGTGATTGTTGTGAGCAATTGATGGTAAAGTAAATGAACTCTGTGCCCCAGACTCTGTTTTCACAGCGGCTCTGTAGAAGAATAGGCCTCTTTCACAAAACTATCGTGTAACATGGAGCATAGACTGTGGATTTGGGGTCTACAGAATAAACGAGTTGGACAGCATGAATTAAAATGCATTATTCAAATATAATTGAATTGTTTTGCTTCTCAAAATGCATGTCTTATGTTGGCTTTTTTTTTTTTAAATTTGTACAGTTTGTTACATAAGTCTAGGACCCCAGGGGCTCGAGAGGGTGAGTGCAAGACCACTTTGGACTATCCACGTTCTTTATGCCTGTCGGATTAGAAGAAAAGGGTTGAGAGGATGAAAGGAATTGCTGATGAACCACAGTATTCTGTTGGCCTACTGGAGGGAGGCACAGCCCTCTGTGACGTGATTGACAATCATATTTATGAACAATCTCTGGTAAGCGGTCTCCCTGACACAACATGTAATTTATAATTACCAAATAAATACTGTGTATTTGTTTTTGATTTATCCACATGTATGTATCCTTTTTCCCCAGTCTGAGAAGAATGCATTCTTTGTAGCAGACCTGGGAGTTATAATGAAGCAGTATGTTTGCTGGCGAACCCACATGGCCCAAATTCGACCCTACTATGCTGTCAAATGCAACAGCAGTCCAGCTGTTATTGAAGTTCTTGCTGCCCTCGGCACTGGATTCATTTGTACCAACAAGGTACTCTCACAACCTTGTTACGTCACTGTTGTTAGTTCAGGTTTCTCCACTAAATATAATCCAGAGCTGTAGTATGCACTGTTTAGGCTCAGTCTTGCACATTGATCAGAACATTGCTTAATTGACAAGTGTTTAAGAGTTTAAACTACTTATCTTTCATGGGAACACATTTGCTCCCGGTAATGTACCATGTCTTTCTCTACCAGAGCAAGTACTAGTACTTCTGTTAGTAATTATATTGGACATATGTTGGTCCACAATCTGTATAATAGATATAGAGTCACCAGTAAGTGGTCAGTGTACATCAGTGCTTTTTTTACGTATGTTTATTATTTTCTATTCTATCTACTGTTTTCCATAGTAAACCACGCAGGATGGACATGGTATGATAAAATGTCTGTTAACTAGCCCACATACAGTATATTAATGGTATTTAGTTCTGTTTTGTCTCTTTTTTTATTTCAGTCTGAGCTTGAGCTGGTCCAGAGCCATGGCATTCCTTCTGAGGATATCATCTACAGCGGTGTATGCAAACAAGTCTCCCAGATTAAATATGCTGCTAAGAATGGCATTGACCTCCTGGTTTGTGATAATGAAGCAGAGCTACGCAAAATTTCTCGCTGCCACCCCAATGCCAAGTAAGTGTGTGTATTGCATTGTGCAAGTGTATTGTGCTATTTCAACATTATCACGAGTTAAAAAAGCCAAAGTAAATTGTTTTTTTTATTAGGTCTATCTAACAGGATTTCACCTGAGATACAGTATGTTGTTTCCATATTGGGATTGATTGCCAACGGAAAAGGCTTTATATCAAATCAGACTTTATAAAATAATTTGGTCTCAGCGGCAGATATTTTCTCAATGTGCTAGCTTGTAAACTCATTCTAAATGTGTACTATTATTTAACTCATGTGGCTTCTTTTTCTCGGCAAACCAGTAAACCAGATCCTTTATTTAATTCAGGCTGCTGCTACAGGTTTCAACAGAAGCATCTAGCCAGGACAATGACTTGAGCATGACATTTGGCTGTTCCCTCAAGGACTGCAGGCATCTGTTGGAGAGGGCTAAAGAGTTGGGTGTGCAGGTGGTTGGTGTCAGGTGAGGCCTTCAAAAATGCACTGTTTCTGGTTATGAAGCACTATAAAGAAACACACAGATATTTATAAAACAGGTCGCTCAAATCAAGCAGTCTTATTTGTTCATGCCCCATGATATAATGGCAACACAACGGCTATTGCAATTTAATTCCTCTGAAAAATAAGTATCACTCCACGTGTTGAAAAAAAGTTACCCAGCAAATTGGAAACATTTAAGGTCAACTTTAGCCTCCTTAGTGGCTTAACTATGGAGTAGTAGACTGAGCATTACCTATCTCGTGGAGCGGGGCAGCAGACGTCTGCCGAGATCCGCCGCTGCGAAAAGCCAACACCGCTTATCTGCACACACTGCCATGACATAGCGGGTTTAAAATCAGCAAAGTATCTGTTTTGAGTGCACTCTATATTTAGAATATTTTTACCGCTTTACCTTGCCTTTACAAGCCCTTTCCGATGGGGAACTGAAGCCACCAGACTCTATTGATACAAACCGTAATTTTACCTCAAAAAACACGGGAGGTGCTGGTCTACCGCTGCCTCGATCGGTTAGTTTTTTAATGGTATTGTGTGACTTTGGGGAATCCGAACTAACCCTTTAGCGTAACTCAAAAAGAAATAGCATATGCTAGCTTTTAGTGCTGGCTAATATTTCATATGCTCCATAGCCTCGGTATGTGCATGCCAGGAGGCCTATTTTAATGTAAACATTATTATTATTATTATTATTATTAATAATAATAATAATAATAATATTATTAAAGTGCCCATATTATGAAATGGAGCTTCCACATGCATACAAACCTGGAAAAAAACATCCATGCTATTTTGAGTGAGATACGGTTTCTTAATGTCCTCTGCCTTCAGTCTCCGGGTGAGCTGTTCAAAATCTGCACGGCTTTATGTCACTAGTTGAGATCCATGTCCCTGTTCTGGAGGTGTTCCACTAGTGGCCCTCGTCTAGAAGAAGTCTCCCAGCTAATCCTGCCTTGTACTGACCAAAGTTGGAGAAAAGAGTTATAGTTGATGTGAGCTAGCTGATGTGATTTTACCGAGCTACTGAGCATGTGCAGCTCCCAACAAAGATAGAAGTGAGATGTCTCACTCTGGAGCTAAAACAGAGACCTAAACACACAGGGTGAAAACAGCAGCAATGTGCAGTACAACAAACTATGGTGTTTTTTGAAAATGAAACCATATAACATATTCTGGTTTAACTTCAAAATACTACTACTATGAACCTGAAAAAGAGCATTATATGCACGCTTTAATAAATATGTATTAAAATGGGAATGTGACTATAACTTTCATGTTGTCATACTTGATGACCGTTAAGTAAAAACATTAGCTCAATCTTCAAGCCTTGATATGTTGTGATTATGTCATAGTTTAAGGGTGTTGTTCGTCCCGGCGTGAAACGCAACATACCACGGCTTGTCGACAGCTTAAGTAGCATGACCACAGCAACTCTCTTTACCTCAGCTTTCTTTTGAACAAATTATGTAGTCCAGCCTGCTGCAGGATAAAAGTTTAACTCCTTGTGAAGGTATTAAAAGTTTGACCATTAACTTCTCCTTTTTCCCCCCAAGGTCTCACATTTCCAGCTCCTGTGAGGATGACCAGATATACGTTCATGCCATATCTGATGCCCGTTGTGTCTTTGATATGGCAGTAAGTATTGTTAAATATTGTTATGGTGCCAGTTGGACACGTCAGTTCTGTGACTAGCATATCCATTGGTTTCTATCACAAATCAATGTTTTGGACGCTGGTGACAGCTTCAGAAACACTCACTGCTTTAGTAATCCTTTGTGTTTTGGTTGCACATTTACAAGCCTTTGTCTGCCTCAGGAGGAAATTGGCTTCAACATGAAAATCCTGGACATTGGGGGTGGCTTCAGTGGCTCTGAGACTCAGCTGGAACAGGTCAGTATCTTATCTGCTTTTTACATGATACTAATTAAGGACACTGGGCAGTATAACAATACTGGCACAAGAAAGGTGCATCACCAGTATGTCACACGTACTGTATTTAAATTGCCTTCTTTTGAAATAGTGACGAGAAAAGATATCTGTTAGGTTTTTTTGTTAATCAACACAGTGGACGGCATGTCATCTCTTGCTTAGTGGGCATTCATACAGCCTGCATTGGCTGTCAGACCGTGCGGCAAAACGCAGGTCATACCATTCAATTTGAATGGGGGTAGGGCTAATAGGCTGCTGCGGGGTTTGCTACAGGTGGAGCATGAAAAAAAAAAAACACAGCAGGCCTGCGGCAAAATGTTGAGCAACTCAACTTTTGGAGAAACACAGCCCTACATCACGCTGCAGTGGCCAGTCATGTAACCGGCGATCAGACTTGTTCTTGAGGTGATGTGAGAGTCCCGTACTGTAAACGGGAAGCATCGTTGCCTCTATCACTGCACATGAAAGTTTGTGAAACACGAAACTGCCCGCGAGTTTGTGCAGCATCTGAATGTTTGCCAAACAACAAAGCACAGTCGATCTGTCTCGCTTGTCTCTTTGCTTTCTCTCTTTCTCCGTAAATAAAGCTGCCTTCATGTGCGATCTGAAATGTCGAGATCTATAAACGATGTGATGGAAACCAGCAGTTGTGAAATAAAGTCCATGTGCTACACTGATAAGTTAAAGAACACAACAGCCACCACACAAATGGGCCGTTTTATTGACACTCCCCCTGCCACACAACCCTGCAGCAAATGGCCGGATCGTTGTTTCCCTGTCTGAACGCAGCCTTATTCAGCCAATTATTAATACTGGCCCTCCCCCAGTATGGTGGCCCACTCGTATCAATACAATAGTATGAAAAACAATGGATCATTATCATCCAATATTCAAAATGTAACGGTGGTAAATAATACATCATGCCACCCAGTCTTAGGACACTGTAGTCAGTGCGATTTCCAGTAGTGGGAGGACTAATTTAAACCACTCTTCAGAAGGTCGACAACTTTAGTAAATAAAAAACACTTAAATGTGATTTTATTTTTATTAATTTTTTTCTCTCTCTCTCTCTCTACCCATTTTGGTTCCTAATTTTTACCACTGCTATCTATTTTGCAGATCAATAGTGCAGTCATGTCTATGGTGGACCTATACTTCCCTCCTTCTACTGGAGTTTTTATCATTGCTGAGCCTGGAAGCTTTTTTGTCCTCTGCTTTCACACTGGCTGTGAACGTCATCTCCAAGGAGGTGGTGGCCCGTGATCACCAGGACCAAGCACATGGTCAGTGGCATTATGTTCACTTGAGAGTATACAGTATATTTATTTTTATTTTTTAAGATTTTTGGGGGCATTATAAAATAATTTGGTCTCAGCGGCAGATATTTTCTCAATGTGCTAGCTTGTAAACTCATTCTAAATGTGTACTATTATTTAACTCATGTGGCTTCTTTTTCTCGGCAAGGACTAGCGCTTAGCTGGATCAGAAGTTATTTATTTGGCAGACAGCAATATATAAATATTAAGGAACAAATTTCCATAAGCAAACCTATCAAATTTGGTGTCCCCCAGTGGGCCCTCTTCTTTTTTTTGTTATACATTAATGACTTTGAGAATTCCACCATGGTTTTACACTAAGTTTTATTTGCTAACAACACAAATTTATTTATGTCACATAACATTCCAGTTGGACTGCAAGAAATAGAGAGTTAAGAAGTTTAATAAACTATCTCTTATCCTCAATAAGACGAATTACATTGTGTTTCATTCCAAGAAAAATCAAATGGTAAACAAGCACGTTTGTCTTAAAATACATTTAAAAAAAATTTAATTTCAAATGCCATATTGATCATCTAACCAAAAATCTTTTTTAAAGACATTTACTTCCACACTCAGCACTCATCACCTTATATAAAACTTTGTTTGGACCCCATTTAAACTATTGTAATGTTATATGGTAACACTTTTTGTAGCCACTTGAAAAACTACAGATTTTACAGAAAAAATCATACAGGCAGTAACGTGGTCTGAGCCCCATACCCCCACTCGTCCTCTATTTCGTCGCCTTGGTTTAATGAGGCTTACTGAATATAATGTATATCATAATGCCTGCGTAATGTTCCAGGTCATTCATAGGTTAAACTACCGATTGTCTGAGCTTGTTGAATTCAGTCATGCCCTGCACACTTATGACACAAGGGAAAACCGCAGATTTGGAACGAGCTTGAGGAAAATTGTCACATTCTGTCGCTGTCTTCAAGAAATGTCTGCTTCACATCTGCTTTTATCAAATGATTGTTGATTATTCTTTAAGTGCTATATTTGTACTGGGATCGTTTATCTGTTTTTTCTGTGTGTTTTTTTGTGTCCATGGTAAATTGGGTTTTCGGTTGCTATATTGTTTGTTTGTTTGTTTTTTGTTATTCGACCGCTCCAAAAAGCTTTTAGTAGCTTATTGGGGAGTCCCCATTTCACACAGCCTGTATATGATCATTGTACCTCATGAAATTATGTTTAAATATACAACGAGGACGTGTGAAAGAAACAAAACGCACCCTGATATGTGTGGCAGTAGCTCCGTCTGTAGGGAGTTGGGTTGGGAACCAAAGGGTTGTCCCCATGCGGACCAGTGTGTGTGTGTGTGTGTGTGTGTGTAGTGGACTGGTACCTGGAGACGTGCCAGTTGGGCTCTGCAAAGGTGCTCTTGAGCAAGGCACCAAACCCCCAACTGCTCGGGGCGTCTGTCCATTGACAGCTGCAGCCCCCCCCTGCTTTTTAAATAGCTATGCAGCATGGATGGAACGCAGCCGGTGATACAGGACTCATTATAACTACGAGAGACTTGGACTCGAGCTCAGAGACTTGTGAGCATCTCTGCATTACACGCTAAAAGATTTGTGTCTACCTTCTCTCTGGCCAGATGATCCATCTCCCAACGATGAGCCTGAGTTCCAGTACTACATGAAGGAGGGAGTGTATGGATCATTTGCCAGCAAACTGTCTGAAACACTGATTCCTGCTCCATCTGTTCATAAGGTGAGACTCAAAGATTCTCAATGGTTCAAGATGAAACGGCAAAACTTTTTTTCTCAACATTTGTGAGCCATACATCACATCCTTATAAATAATCATCTATACTTATTTAATCAATGGGAAGACTCCATTTTAATAAATTTTTCATTATAATTAATCAGATATTTCTAGTTGTACCATACGCCATTTTATTGTTGTGCTAATAAAGCATTTAACCTGACGAATGTACTGATGATGGAATATCAAACACACAAGGATCTACATCCCTAGATAAGCAGCAAGGGTTTCATTAGCATAGGATATGTTGTTCTTAACTGGCTATGAAGACTAGATCTGGCAACCCAAACCCAATCCTGTTAAATAAGTCAAGTTATGAACAAAGCTCTCATCTCCAGTTAATTAAGATTGTGTGTTGGATCACTAAATAAATGTAATGAATAAATAAACCATAAATGGGTGCTCTGTGTGTTGTTAGAACACATCCCTGGATGCTCCAGTGTTCAGCAGCAGCCTGTGGGGTCCCTCTGGAGATGACCTGGACCAGGTAGTGGAGCACTGTCTGTTGCCTGAGCTCAACGTCGGAGACTGGCTCACATTCTCTCAAGCTGGGGCGTACAGTATGGGTCAGCCGCTCTGCAGCGCCACTGACTCCCCACCACCCCCTGTATACTACGTCATATCCTCTCGAGACTGGTAAGGAACACAGTGGTGAAGTATTTTCAAATTTGGAGTGTGTTGCAAAAAATCCAGATTGTAAGAAGCCGTATGAATGTTTTCTGTTCAGATTTTGTTCTTGACTAACGTTAATTTCCCTCCACCAGGTTTGAGATGCAGGACACTGGTGTCACCCACGAGGCTACGCTGAAAAACTTCTCTTTGGTCCCTTATTTTCTCAGTTCCTGCCAAACAGAGGCTGCTCTGTCTGTCCCAGCTTAGCAATCATCTGACTAGGAAGACTTTTAACTTTCCTTTACTGGTTGCTGCTACTATCTTCCTCTGGTCTACATTCCACTAGGAGGACCTGAACCGGCAGATAATAGCTTGGAATAGCTGGGACCAGACATAATTTGTTTTAAATTGAATTTTACAAACCCCAGTATACAGTAAAGTAAGTTATTATTTTAAGATGTTAATTATTATGCAACAAAATGGATGACTCCTTTAAGTGATGCTTCCCTCCCTTTGCATTGGGCATCCCATGGAACTACACTTTACACTCATACAGTAGACATTTAATAATTTTAAATGATTATATTTGACAAATGTAATATCTATGTCTCATTGCTGTTGCCAGTCTTGTAAAGTAAGATATGTATCAATGAGTGAAACAGTGTATTGTAATGGAAACAGGTATTGTAGGGTGCTTTGCCACAAGGTGTATTTATGATTTTAATTGGTTGTGTAGTTTATTTTGTGTGATAACAGCTTGATTTCCTTCATCATTTCTAACATGTCCTTCTCAGTGTTTTGATATGGAAGCTTGCATACGAAGGTGTGTTTGCTCATCTGTTTGATGTAAATAAAGCCAGTGGGATTAATGTGCAGTGTCACCATGAAATCCACTCCTGCAAAAATGATTAGTGCAGTCTGCTCTGGTGTGGGTGAGAAGCTAATGGCTGTTTTTCACCAGTAAAGTGCTGAGTCGCTTGCTCCCACACTAATGAAGGGCCGCCAGTTAACACAGAAGCAGGTGTAAACCGCATGTGCTGCAGATGGAAGAGGGAAGTGTTGATGGAAAACACGTCGGCTAACATGCTTTGGGGTCTTTATTTGGTATTTAAAATGGAACCCATTTATTTTGCTTTTTCTATCACTATTTCTGTTGAATTTGAAAATAGTTTTTCGAAATCTTGGACTGTGTTGAAAGAATAGTTTTAAAAATAAAGTGAAATTGCAAATTGTGTACAATGTTTTAATTTGTCTCCAACTCTGTTCAAGACATGATACATTTGCAGGTATTTAATAAGTTCTGTATCTGTGCTTGTCAACATGAAAAGTAATAAACACCTCATTGACTGGACTCTGAATCCCAGTGTATTGTTTTTACCATTAATATTTTGAAAATTAATAAATGGCACGGACAATACCTAAATAATTGAGTCATTTTTAAAATTTGTTTCATCTCATGATTTAATCCAAATCTCTTCTTGAATAAGGCTAAAGCTAAAGGATTTGTTTTGAGAAGCTAAATAGCATCTTTTTCGCTATATGTAAAATAGGCAGGACGACACACACTGTAGGTATCTATGTCAACAAACAATAGATCTGGAAAATACATGTGTTCAAGTTTAATAAAGAAATAAGTGTGCTAAACTGTAATAACAAATAGATTCTTGTATTGCACAAAGGAACAATATTAAACATTCTTTGGTCAAATAGCACTGAAATGTGAATATGGTTAGCATGTTCCAAAATTTGGGAAGTCCTGGTAGCTCAACTGGTTTAGCACGCCCCATGTGCAAAGGCAGCCGCTAGTTTGATTCCGCTCACGGCCCTTTGCTTCCCTCTCTCTCTCCCCTTTCCTGTCTTCACCTGTCCATTCAAAATAAAGGACTAAAATGCCAAAACACATCATCTTAAAGAATTAAATCTTGTAAAAATGGATTCACATTATAGTGGATATTTCCAGTGTAAATGCTCAGTTTTAGGGATGCAGTAGTTTGAAGTTGAATGTAAACAGTCTAATTTACTTCTTCAGATTCAACCACAATTATTAAGGAATAACAGCAAAGACTTGCAACCTAATCTAGTTTTTAGTTCATTGTTCAACTGTTGGCTGACACGTAGAGATCAGGCTGTACACTGTTGGAGACTCACAAAGCCTCACATTCAGTTCCACCGATTACTTTGGTGTCTCATCAGGATGTCTCAGAGAGAGTTTGTTGAAGACAGACTGAGTGTTGTGGAAGCAGTGAGGTCAGCAGACTGGGTGTCCAGTGGAGCTTCTTCCTCTCTGCTACGTGTCGTCGGGCGTGCTTGGCGAGGTGGTCACTACGCATGAACCGGCTGAGGCACACGGGACAGGCAAACCTCTTCTCCCCTGTGTGGGTACGTCGGTGGCGAGACAGCTCATCGGAGCGAGCGAAGCGTCTCTCGCAGCCCTCCCACTTGCATTTGAAGGGCTTCTCACCTGTTGGAAACAACATTTGGAATTTAGTCCTATATATATATATATATATATATATATATATGTTTTTAATCACACTTGTGATTGAGTCTTTTTGCTTGCCCAAGACAAGACGGTGCTCACCCAACTGGCCAATAGGAACGTGGCCCCGCCCATGACATTATTTTCACAGTGAGAAAAAAATCCTGAGAACATTTTTTCACATGAATTACAATATATATATAAATATATTTTTTTTTTGAGAGTTAAAAAATTTTTTCCCAGAAATAATTTAAACATTTTCAAATTTATATTGAAACTTTTTTAGTCTGAAATACTTTTGCTATTGGTATGAAAAAAAAAATTCTCTCATAACATAATTTGTAATTTTTTTTCATTTATTTTCTTGCATGTGATAAAGAAACAAATCTAGCTCCATACAGGCTAGGCTGCACAGACTCACTTTATAAATCAGTTATCCTGGATTTATAAATTCTTTTGTGAAACAGCCCCTGGACCCTATTTCCCCATGTTTTTGTGTCTATTGGCATTTTTCCACTGCATGGTATCTACTTAACTCTGCTCTACTCGACTCTTTTGGTTTTCCATTATGAAAAAAAGGCCCTGGTACCTTCTAACAGGTACTTTTTTGGGGGATACCAAAAGGTGACGTGAAAACCTGCAGACTACTGATTGGTCGGAGAGAATCATCACTATTCACTGCGCCATCATTGCTAGCGACAGACCGGGGGGGCTTCTTTTAAACCTAATTTGTCGAGGTGAGTCGAGCAGGAACCATTAATGGAAAAACGCCATAAGTGACTGACGGGAACAACAATCTTTGAAATTGGTCCAGTATTAAGCAAGAAAACAAGCTGAAATGTAATGTTAATGGGCAATTGCGCATCTTCAATTTACATCCACACAGTGCTTGTTTTGCCACCGACAGGCTCAGATTATTATTCTAAGTGTCTGACAACGTTATGGAAAGAATCCCAACAAAATGCATATACTTCTTTAGGTGTCTTATATTTCTATATAAACAAATCCTGCATCTCTTACCTGTGTGTGTCCTCATGTGGGCTTTGAGGTGGGAGCTCTTGAAGTAGGTTTTGCAGCAGTCCTCATGAGGACAAACATGATTGCGTACACGGGACACTTCTGGCTGCAGAGGCTTTTGTCTTTGCTCCAACATGGCACGACCGGGCGCGGGGGCGATGGCTGCTAGTTTAGTGCCACCAGGTGTCACCAGTGCTGGCTGGACGTAGACTGTAGGAACAGCCGGCCGAGGGACGAGGAGCATTACGGGGCCTTTTGCCCCCTGACCCCCTAGGAGGATGACATGGGCAGGAGAAGCTGTTTGTGGTTGTGGTTGTGCCTGTTGTAGTGCAGTGGTGGCTGCTGATGGGATAGGTGTTAGGTGTTGCTTCTGGCTGTTAGAGGCTGTGACAGTGGAGGAAGGACAAGAGACATGAAGAACCTGGCAGTAGACAGGCGCAGGAGAGACCCCGGATCCAGTAGCACAGACAGAGGAGACAGCCTGAGATGTATTGTATTTATCATCCAGGCCTAAAAGACTCATCCTGGTCCCACTGGCAAGCACATTTGGCACAGTCACGGTTAAAGATTCCTGTAGCATGGCTGCATTAGAGTCAGACTGTTCTCCAGAGCTCCCCTCGGACTCGCTACTGTTTAGTCCAGATTCAGAGCTCAATTCTCTTTTAAAGTCTTTTGTGGGAACCTGAGTAAGTCGGTCTTCCCTGGGGACAGGATGGACATCACAGGAGCCGCGCCGGCCATCTGATGTGTGACGGATTACACTGGTGCAGTGGAACCGTTGCGGAGAAGCAGCAGTGCGTTTGTGCAGATGAGGCTCTTCTATTGGCTGCCAGCTTGGACTTCCAGCTGCTGCAGGTTGATGGAAGGTTGTCCCTGAGGGCGAATGGGTGGCCTCAAAGATGGGTGGACTGTATGGCGGTGTCATACACTGAGAAGAAAGACGGGTTATTCAATTTTTTTAATTGACAAACTCAGCCTTGCAAAATAGAAATTCAAAACAGTAGTGAGATAGGACCTGAGTCGCCTCAAATTTGGATTCAGTTTGAGTGGCATGGAGGAAGTACAGCATGGCTGTGGACAATCAATATTGTTTCCAGGAATAAACCTGCCCCCTGCGTGAACTATCCCTAGCTGAATAGGGTAGGCCTATGCTACTTTATTTCAACGTTAGTCCTAGACAACCCTTTCAGAGTAATCTTGGGCCTAATGCCATATTCTAGGCCAAATTTTCTTTAAACCGTTGCTCAATGCAGGTTTGGTTAAAAAAAAACTTAATATGAAAACTCTCAGCACATATGGATCCCTTACCGAAGGAGAGTTCTGTAGCACAGTAGCCCCAAAGGGGACGGAGTCATCCTCTGAGCAGTCTGAGGACGGAGTCAAGGGTCTGAAGTGTCTGAGCCCGAAGCTCCTGGTCCTCCAGTGGTTAGTCATGGACATCAGAGCCTCCACAGCCTCCATGTCACCTGCACCCAAAGGAGCAGGCTGGGATTTACCCTGGATGTCTGAGTGGAGCTCCTCAACTTCCATGTTGCAACTCTGAGTGATAGAAGTGCAAAAAATAAGTAGAAGACAACACACTATAGACTGTTACTTTCATTTGATTTTGTCCATAAAAGTGGGTCTTGGGAACATAAAATAACATAAACCGTAACATAGATAGTGTACATTTGTTGAGCAGGCATACACAGTCCACTCCATTTCCCAGAGTGTTCAATCAAGGTTTTTAAAGCTCGCTGGTTTTGCCATGCGTCAACAGAATATGTAAAGGAACATGTGAAGTGAGCATGATCAGCTGCTGCTCTTCAGCACTGGGGCCCTTTCACCTACTTCCCTGGGGGACAAAAGCACCAACTGTGCTGCTTACACAAACCGTCACATAACACTTGACATCCACGCCCCCACACACACACACACACACACACACACACACACACACACACACACACACACACACACACACACACACACACACACACACACACACACACACACACACACACACACACACACACACACACACATCACCATCAGTGTTGAAGCTGCTAGTGTGAATGAACTATGACCTAAATAGGTTATATAGTCCTATAAGGCTTGACAACCATCACTAGACAAAATAAATCGCAATAATAAACTTGTATTTTGATTATTTTTCCAGAAACATCATGTCATATGATTTACATAAAGCACTTCTGGTTATATAAAATGGAATAGGTATGGTATTGATATACATGCATTTACTTACATCTTATGTGGTTCTGTGTGACGAGTTCCGGTTTACCTGCTGAGTAGGCTCTACTCGTCCTTCCGTCTCGTGTGAACGCTTCAGACCAAATGGGATGTCTGTTTCCCAGTTTTCTCCGCAGACTCGTTCCCATTCACCGTTTCAAACGCGGTGGGGAAAAGATAGGCCTGGCTTAACGTCTCGACCAATAGGACGCAAAGGTGTGTGCGCCGACCAATGGGAGATCGACTCGGTGCGTGATCGGGGGCTGACTGCACCGTGAAGGCAGCATGGTACACAACAGCATGGGCGAGTGAAAAAAAACATTCCTGACTACACTTCCCTTCACCCACGCCCTAATAGCCTAAACACACACACACACACACACACGCACACACACACACACACACACACACACACACACACACACACACACACACACACTCCTATGATTAACATAACATAAGCTAAGCTAAAAATGAAAAACGGATGCTCTGTGAACAGTTAGCAAGATGTAGCCTAGTTAGCATGTATTTTTAGCATTAGGATACTGAATACTAACAGTTTCCCCAGGAATGTATTGCTAGGCTATATCTAATTACTGAAATATGGGGTGCAGGAGGAGCAAACCTTCATGTTTGGTGTGTAGGCTTATTGACTAAATAGAGATGAATTGAATTGAATTGAACAGCTTTTTTGTTTCTTAAATTGATTTTTTATTTCATATTAATGTTTAGTATGTTTGTTTTTGTATGCACCAACACCAAGTTTTACTTACTATTAGAAATCAGCTTCTGATTCTGATGTCAGGCCATTCCTTCAGAGAAATCCTCTGAGAATATGTCAATAATATCTTAGCAATAAACTTCATTTATTTGGCAATTTCACAGAATTCACAAAAACAACCAAATGAAAGCAGACTAATGACAACAATAAACAAGTCAAAACACTATAAGACAAAAAAAAGAACAAACTTTTTTTTAAATTTTACACATTTTACACAACTAAACCCTAATGAACCGTGTGACTTTGCCAGATCAGTACATATAAATCAAAGAAAAGAGAGGTCGCCTACCAATGGGAAGGCTGGTGGTTTGATCCCTGGCCCTGCAGTCCCATGTGGAAGTGTCGTTGGGCAAGACACTGAACCCCGAGTTTCCCCCGATGCTGCGTATTGGAGTGTAAATGTGTGTGTGTGTGTCTGATGAGCAGGTAGCACCTTTTACGGCACCCCCGGCCACAGTGTGTGAATGGTCAATGGTTCCTGTACCCTGGAAAAGTGCTTTGAGTAGTCGTTAAGACTAGAAAAGTGCTATATAAGAACAGTCCATTTTTTAAATTTTTTTAATTAATAACCTTTGCAAATCCACTTTTTATTTGGTAAACTGGAAGAAGCATCAAGTAGTGTGACAAATTTCAAGTTTTGTGTTTTCCCTGTTTTAAGTTGATTAGCTGTTTCCATGGCTTCATGTCCTTAGTGGGTACCTCAGCCAACAGGAGATGGCCTCAGGCAGCCCTGTGGATTAGGTAAGTGTCAGCTGTCTAGACCTTCGTGCACAGCACAGAGAACCAGAACAATAGACCGGCTGTCGGCACACAATGGAGAAATACACACTCACACACACGCACCACACTGACTGAGAGTCTGGCACTGTGGAATGTTCCTCAAAAGCATATCCAGGAATGTGATGCTGGAAGAGAAGAGAGTCTGAGCACAAGTGAAATAAGTCTGTTTTTTTTTTATATAGTCATTTAAACAATCCATATCTCTTTAAATATTTGATTTAACATCTTGACATCCTGATGCCTGCTTACGCACTTGTGTTCTGTTTCTTGAGGAAGTGCCACCTTTCACAATGAGTAGAAAATGTACCCGCTTCTCAATGTGTATGTGTAGTACAGAGAATTGTGCAGAATTGTTCTTTTTAAATGAATTGTGTGCTTTAATCATTTTTTTCACTCCAACAACATAACAAACAATAAACCAAATAATAGAAAAGATAAATGTTTTTCGGAAAATTGTTGCACTCAAAATGTTTCTGAATAAAAATAACCCAATTCAGGGTTTATTATAATAGGACAGCTAAAAGTTCACAGTTATATATGCTATTGTGAATTTATTTATTAAATTAAATTGTCTTTTACAAAATAATGCTTTATTTTCACTTCACTAACTGACACTCAATTAAAGAATTTCATATTTAATATACATACTGAAAACCTTTATTTCCATAGTCTAAATAATGTGTATTTATTGTAGTTAATTATATTCATAAACATTCATTTTGAAATGGTATATGCATTAAGAAAACATACCACATTACTTTTTCTATTTTCTCAACTTCTTTTGCTTTTTTTGTATCTTTATAAAGCTGCAATCAATGCTTCTATCCCTGCACGTCACATGTTTGAGTTTTGAATTCGAGTCATACATCATTACAGCACATTATCTTTGTTAATTACCTGACACATAATTAAAGAATTTGACATTTTTATGTACTGAAAACTTTTTTTCCCCAAAGTCTAATGTTTCTTTATTGTACAGTTAATTATATTCATAGACTTTCATTTTTAAATGGTGTATGCATTAAGAAAACTTTTTTCCCTTCATCTTTATAAAGCTGAAATCAATGCTTTTATCCCTGTAGGTCACATGTTTGAGTTTTTAATATAAGCCACACCCGATTAAAGTACATTATCTTTGTTTTGTTAGCCGTTAAAGAAGCACTCCACCAATTTCTAAAGTAAAAGTCAGTTTCCTCATCATGGAGATTATTATTATTATTAGAAAAAACCCTGATCAAGTCATCGCCTCATAGCCAGCATTTCTGAAGCTTGACTCCTACTTAGGCTTAACTAGCCCCTGCTACACTGATCTCTGGCCACTCTTTAGACCAGAGTCCCCCACCCTTACAGAAGTGCAACACTGCTGTAGAGCTCCTTTAACTGAAGTATGTTAATGATGGGACTTATTAAAATGACTTATGGCTTTGGCTCTGTGAAGAAAATACTTCACCAAAAAGCTCACACTTTGGGACAGCAGAACAACCTTATAATTATATAAGTTGCACACACTTCTAGCAGAAACAAGGCAACATTAGCATTTATTTGGAATCATGTGTCTGGAAAACTAAACCAAGACAATGAGAGTTGTCTCGAGTTGGGTGATTAGTCCAAGTACATTAGTTTCTAATGGCAACGCTTAATTATTATTATTTTTGGACATTTTAGGTCTTTAATTCCACAGGACAGATGAAGACATGAAAGGGAAGAGAGAAGACAAATGACATGCAGCAAAGGGCCGCAGGGCAGAGTCGAACTTGCGGCCGCTGAGTCAAGGCGTAAACCTTTATATGTGTGCTCCTGATCTACCAACTGAGCTAACCCGGGCCATGTTGGAACGCTTTTCACATTACACCAAGTCCTTTGATCTATTGACTTTGTAAAACTGTTGATTTGTGCAGCATGAAACAAACAATAATTCATACTGCATGTCTTTTATAGATAATCTGTTGTGTCAAAACAATATATGTGATGACCTCTGCAATAGCAATTGTCGCCTATCACGGCTCAGTGTTGTATTTATATCGATTGGGATCAAACTCCTAACATTGCAGCGTGAGCGATCATGGCACAAAAGAGCAGATTTTCCACGTGTGTCTATTACTGGTCTTTGGCCAATTAGGTTGCCCTAGTTTTATAAACGTGATGCATTGGAGACCCAGATTCTTGGCCGGTGTTCACTAGTTACAATAGCCATGCTCATTTGAGCAGCACTTTAATTCAATTGAATTGAATTAAATTGTATTTTAGTATCAAATCATAACAAGAGTTATCTAAAGACACTTTACAGATAGAGTAGGTCTAGGCCAGACTCTATAATTTACAAAGACCCAACAATTCCAGTAATTCCCTTTAAAACATCCTCATGGTTTTTTTTAGAATCTATTGGCAGCAATACCCCAGACATTATGGCTTCTTATACAATATCCGCCAACATTCAAGCAAGTGGTGAATGGCAAGTAAGACTAGGCCAACAAGGACTCACTTTTCTCTAGTGCTATTCCAAAAATGGACTTTCGTCTCTCTCCAAAAAGTAAAGGCCTCTAAGTTGACAGCAGCCAGGAACAGCTCATTACAGGACGGCATAATGCCCTTTAAGCTGTGCAGCATCTGTGACTGGCTGTTTGGAGCAGAGGGTTTGTACCTCAGGCCTGGACCGACCTGGTGTTAACAGACTGAGTTACCCCCTCATCATCAGTCCTGCCCTGGATCTGTAGTGATATGTCACAGCTTGCACTAACAGGAGTTATTTAAAAGTCTTACTCTTCAGCCAGTGATCGTGTTACCTCACTGGGAATAACCCATACTTCTGGTTGTGGCCTGCCTGACTGACAGGAGCTGGTGCTGGTCCACTTATCTAATATATGTGGAAGATGGTTTAATAAGTTATCAGTGGTGATGGTTCAGCTTTAGGTCTGTCTTAGTCTTTCAGGGGTCGGGGACAGGTAACAGGTAAAACACTTTGCAAAGCACCTTTGAAGAAGAATCTATGTGTCTTATATCCAACGGTGGAAGAAGTATTCACATCCTTTACCGATGTAAAAGTACTGATACCACACTGTTAATAATACTTTGTTACAAGTCAAAGTCCTTAATTGAAAATGTTAAGTAAAAGTATGTAAGTATAATCAGGAAAATGAACTTTAAGTATTAAAATTAAAAGTACTCACCTTTTAGAAACCAGAATTGATCCAAACAGTTCTGTCAGTCAACAAAGTGTTTAACCAGCTAATCATTTCAGGTGTACTGGTAGGCTGTTTTAATGTTGGGTACTTCAATTCATAATAAAACATCGTATTTTATAAAATACGTGTTTGTTTTTCTGCTCTTTTTGCACTTCTGGTTGGACGCAAACTGCATTTCAATGTCTTTGTACTTGTACTCTGCACAATGACAATAAAGTTGAATCAAATCTAATTTAATCTAATGAATCTAGTCTTTTGTGTGCAAATTTGTAAAGTAAGTAGTAACTAAAGCTGTCAGGTTAATGTAGTGGAGTAAAAAGTACAATTTTACTCTCTGAAATGTAGCGGAGTAGAAGTAGAAACTGGCATGAAGACTCAAGTAAAGTAAAGTAAAGTACCTCAAATTTGTACTTGAGTTAATGTCGTTACATTCCACCCCTGTTTTTATCCATGTTGACCCATTTTCTAAAGCTGCAAATCTAGTAACCTGCCTCTGATGATAGTGCAGAGTCCTGACTTGGACTCTTTGTACCCATATTTAACAACGCCAAAGGTCATTTGATAACCCAGTGCCCAACTACCTTAAAATAGCTCTGGAGATTTCTGGGTACTTGTTTGACTTCACTCTTGAAAAAGATTAGAGTTTTTTTTGCAGGACAGGGGAACTGGTTTCATTTACCTCTGTGTTGAACTCAGTTAACAGAGACAAATTCCTAAACTTTGGTGTCTGTTAGTTACACACATGGCATTTGTAAGACGGCCAAATGAGTTTAATTTCCAATAATCTGCAGTAATCAGTAATAGCCACCTGTCATTGATGTCATTAGATATCCTAAGAATGTTGTTCAAATAAATACAAATACATTGTTTAATGCAAATCTATTAATGTCCTGCATCTTATATGACATGTGTTATATTCTAGATATTCACCTGATACCTTAATAAACATCTATTCAGCTGAAGTCCTGACAATGTGAACTGCAGGCCAGACTGGACAAAAAAATAGTCCATAGATCAGTCATTTTTGTTAAAATAGGTACATTTGTCTTTGCTTTTGGGAAAGTGGGAACTGCAGATGGCAGATAAATGATGAACCTGACTTGGGGAAGTCAAAATGTTCCTTCTGTGTCATGCGTTGTTTCATATTATCTTGACATCTCCTTTGGTAAAAAAAAAATCTCAGTTGCAGTTCCAGTTGTTGAGGGCATTTCTTTAATTGCCTATTTCAGTACAGAAATATTTGACAAATGGCCATCCTGTACAATTGTAGAGGTCTGGAGCTAGATACATACAGTACATACCACTATAATCCATATGTGTACACACACATACACACATATGTGTGCACACGTACGCACAAAAAAGAAAAAGACACATATGTGGCTTTCTGGGACTGATTCAGATCATGTTGTAAAAGGTAAACCCTGCCATCTGCTGGTTTAAAAAGACAAAAACTTTTATTGGATTAGGCTGTAGATTAAAAAACAATCAAAGATTACATATCCTTTTGATTTAGCCTAGATTCAAATGTTCATTTTAGACAGCTTTTTTATTTGCTTAACAAGCTGACCAAGGTGAGTGCATCTTATGTAAAAGTATATTGTACAAAGAAAAAAGAAATAGAACTACAATACAAGACCAATACAATACAACTTATTCCGGATAGTCAATTTATTTGAGTTATCGCAGGGCCTACTTTGATCCAGGCTGTATTATTCCACGTATCATACCAAAACTAAATCTTTCTTTCTTGTGTAGCATAAAGGGACTAATTCCCATTTCGTTGTGCAACCCTGTGTTGTAGAATGTCAATAAAAGGACCTTGTAACCTTGTGATGATTTCATCTGCCCCCTTGTTTTCCTTATATTTACTAGAAGCTAGTTGCTCCTCTTACATCCGGGGTGCAGCGCTCAAAGTAGACTTTTCTTATGTCAGTTTTACAAGGTTAACTTTGAGCCTATGCTTCCCCCATGTCTGAGCCAGGGGAGCATGCTTGCACCACTGCTGCTTGAATCATCTCTGGAACTGCATAGGATTTAGATGATGTGGAAACATTAAATACACTTTGTAATGGGAGGGAGACTTCAGTTATCTCCCCTTTATAGAGGTCATATCTGAGTTGATTCACTGTTAAATATGTTTCCAGTGTAAGAATAGCAACATTATTTTGAGAGTCCCACATGAATTCTTCCATTCCCAGAGTAATGCTGACAACATGCTAAGTATAACCGCATTCTTCTCTTAAAATTTGGTGACATAATATTAAGTCTTGGTTGGTCAGAAGGGTGGTAATTGTTATTATATTATACTCCTTTTAGCAAAAAAACCATACACATCATGACATTGACTTTTATTTTAAAATACAATTTAATTGTTTCCCATGTTTTCAGGTATAGTGTTACATTTCTTAGTGAACCGGATGGTTTCTCCATAAAATAGCATGTGGAATTATTTACTGCACCAGTTTGTAACTGCAAAGAACAACATTATTGTCGTTTCTCTTTAGTGTTAAAAAGCCTAAATGATCATACTTGTATTTGATATCCTATTGTCTTAGCTTTTTGTATTGCATTGTCTTAGCTTTTAAAGACCTACACTAACAATAGCCTACTTTACCCATTTTTTGGCCTTTATGGTACAGTATTGGACCTTAAAATGCAAATAAACACAGACACATTGGGTGAACTGGGTGAGAACAAAGACTTTGGAGTGTGAAAGTGTAGTATTTTTGTAGTATTCTTGGCTTTCTTCTTGAGGCCAATCCCGTCCAATTGAACACATTTCCTGTTTGTGCTCGGGGTCCAACCAACGGAGTGGTTGCATGTGCACTAATCAACACACAGAGAAGAAGCTTGGTAGAGTTAAGATGGCGGCATGTGGGTGAGGAGGCTGGGATCTAAACTCGAGGTTTTTCGCCATTAAACGATTCATATGAATTCACACATATACAGTAATCGAAAGAAGAACAATTTCCACATCTTTCACACGCCTGTGTGTGATTTTGGATTGACCTCATGACATCTATACACTTCGTGGTTCACCCGTTACCCGGGACTGAGGATCAGCTCAATGACAGGTATTTTGTTGCGGCCCGTAAAAAAGAATAATTTAAATCAATATTTACGTGCGGGGTATGATATACAGTATTTGCGTTTGTAACAATGAACGACGTTGGCATTGTCATCCGCGTTCAGTCGGGTTTAAATTATTTAAATGACCCCCCAGGGTTGAAACAAGGCCCGGCATCTTGAACAATCCTCCCTAGCCTGCTAACGTTAGCTACTACCCAAACAGTCGGTCCAGTGTTAGCTAGATGCTAGCCAGTTAACGGGCTATAGTACGCTAATAGCAAGCTAACACTAGCAGGCTGTTTCCTTGATTCTCTGGAAGGATTGGCTCACAGTCAAAGTTGAGATAGACAATGCGGGTTGGGGGATGGGGGAAAAGAGAGGGAAATAAGGGTCGTAAAACGCAACGCTATTGAAAAGACACGAATTTTCGTGTATAAATTATAGATGCACTCTTTTGACATGTGTCAGTGTTTGTTTTATGGGCGTCTCGTTGATTAACACGATCAATGAAGTAGCCAACGTTAGCTAACGGATAGCTAGCTGCTAATGCTAGCAAGCTAATTCGCTACCACGCTCTTGACAAAGCCAAATATTTGTGTTCCAGTGTCTTTTGTTTCGGAGTGTTTTTGTCAGTTTAATGGCACATTTTACTTGCTAACGTCGTCGGATATGATGACCTCATTTGTCTGTGTATTTTAACATTGCGCACCTAGATAAATATCTAAAATATGCAGGGCAGCAGAGTCAACAACATTGCCTTTACATTAATCCTGTTATCTACTTTAGTAAGGGGACAAGCCTAGGTTTATATAGTGTGTATGATTGATGCTTGATTATTCAGTGTTCACGTAATCATACACTTTCTTTTCACTGTAACACAAATACCTACAGCATACTCGGCACAGTTATTTAAATTGCACACAATATTGTTAATAGTGGCATGCTGCTGGCATGCATGTCACTGCGTTAAATGGGGTTTCTTTACAGGTTTTCCAAACTGAAGAGATCATGAGACAGAAGTAGTTGCAAGAAAGGTCCAGGAAATTTCGTGCCCTGTATTTTGTCAGAACGTGATTTATGATAAACCTATTTATATCATCCATTGAGATTGAACTGATGAATGAGCTGTTCTACTTAAAGACAAAGAGGTTGAGAAATGTTTTTAGAATGACCTTGGGATTAAGAACTGGGTATAGGCTCAGAGTATTTGATTTGCCTTTTTGCAGGTTGGCGTACTATCTAACTCTGGGGGACCAGCTTCAGTCTAACAGACAGGAAAGCTCAGTTACTCCCCAGGTTATGCTTGTTATTGAGAAAGCCACCCAAACATCTTGGTAGTATGGACCATTGGGTACCTTTTTTTTAAGAGGTCATGGCTGTTACATCCCCAGGCATGCATGCCATTGCATGCTACAGTCACCATGTGCTGCTGGGAGCCCCCCTCCTCTCTTCCCCATTCAGGAACTTCCAGTTGTCAAAGCAGATAAGTGCCTCTATCTGAAGTAAAAAGGCTTGGTCCAGCTTGGCTTATTTGAAGTGGCTGCCTGGCATGAACATCCGGTCAGATTCCTTTAACCAAATGCTACTGGCCCGCTTAATCTAACCAGTGTCTGCTTAGACACATTAGTTTAGCACAGTGGAATGGCAAATACCATTCTTTGTTCATAGTGAGTTGGATGTTTAATATGTTTTGGCTGTGCTTTAGTGAAACTGTTTTTAAACTGATTTAAAATCAATCATTGAGGCAAGTATACTTTGTGCTAGAGTTGTGCCATTTGTTTGATGGGTAGGTTAGTTAGTGAGTGACTGACCAATGTTGATGCTGTGTGGGTAATTTTTACTCCCTTCCTGTAGTGTTTGGGCTGCTGCATGGGTTTCTACTGTGCTTCTGTATTGTGAGGATATTCCTACCTTTTACTATTTGGATCCTGCTCAATCTCTTGAGATTGTTGTGTTTTTGTGTGAGGGCACATTTTATCAACCAGGGAACTACACGGACAATGGGAAATGAACAAATGAAACATTTACATTGACATTCTACTAATTGTATGCCTGAGTAGACATAACATTTTCATTGCTTGTCTTTTGTTTTTGTGCAATCACGAGCAAGCTTTATAACAGGTTTAGGTTTACACCTGGTGTTAACATTTATATTGTTTTAAATAGTATACCTGATCCATAACTGCAATGCATTTAGGTTTACCACTGAGGATGAGTTTTTTTCTTCTTGCCTTCTGTCCAAAATGCAAATTGGCATTTGTTGATTTATGAGTAAGGTCATTCATCACAACAGGTGCCCCTGTTCTTCTGTACCAGGTGTGGAAGAAACGCTTTGCTCAGACATCATGGTTAAGCATGTTTGGATAAATGAAAATCCTTAACACTGTCAGATTGTCCGTCTGTATTGTTGGGCTGTGCAATTAATCAAATTGTAATCGTGATTTTTGGCTTCTGTAATTGAGAAAATCAATTATTTTGCACTGTACTTGAACATTAATTTTGGAATTATTCTTAATTTGTCTTGTGTTCTGAATGGAAAAATTGTTTGAAAAAGAGAAACAAGCATTAAGGGAAATATCCCAGTTCAAGTTGTCTTCACTGTTTTCTAAGTTCAATAAATGCAACATCTTTCCAAAAGTCAAAGAATAATTGTGTTAAATAATCGTGATTTCAATATTGACCAAAATAATCAAAACTGTTTTTCTTTTCCATAATCGAGCAGCCCTACAGTATTAGGTATGTGCGGGAAGTAAATTGAAATCTGGAGCAAACAATGAAGAAGGTAATTAGACCATGACATGCACCAGCCAACAACAGGCAATTAATTCAGGCGCTTTGCTTTAAAAGGTCTTCAACGTTTTTTAAACCAAGGACCCTTGAACTGAAAGAGAGATGGAGCAGGGAGTCTCTACTACTAATACTGTATAAAATTAAGTTGCATATTAAACTGGGCCTACAATGATGTATGGACAGTAGGGCTTGGTGATATGGAGGAAATCTGATATCACAAAATCTTTGATCAAATACCTCAATATCAATACCACAACGATATTGTAGTGTTGACTATTGGTGCTTCACAAAATATTTACACAATGAGATTTTTGATAAATAATCATCAGTAATGTGGATATAATGACTAAGTGGGTAAAGGCTAATAATAGAACAGTTACAACAGTCTGGCAAGTTCAGAAAATGACATCACTTTACTGTAATGCAGCCTTTAAAACCAGGAAAAGACAACGCTTATGTCATATTATATTATGATATCCAAAATCTAAGACAATATCTAATCTCATATGTTGATATCAATATAATATCGATATATTGCCCAGCTCTAATGGGCAGCTTAAAGCCTTCATGCATACCTTTTTAATGCATAGAATACTAAGCTATTTAAATAATTTATACCATGATTTTATAAACAATCTATTCATTATCAACATAAATGTTGCACAGTAAATCCTTTGGGATTAACTATCTGTGGATAGATTACCTTAGTGACTACCTAACCTATAGGCTTGTAAACCTATCATCAGTGGGGATTCATATTTGCTAATAAGTTGGATTCAGGTACAGACTTAGACATAGACAGATCATTTGGAGGCCCCCCCTGCAGTGACTCAGAGGACCACATAGGGGTCCCGGACCCCCTGTTGAAGATCTCATGCCACAAGGGATGAAGTGGAGTAAATAAGTTAAGGTCTTGAAGTTAGTAAAATGATTTAAGCTGTTACTGTAACCTTAAAATTAAACAGTCTTAAAATTAAACAGCAAGCTTAACGACTTATTCAGTCCAAGTAAGGTGAGGTCAGAGGCTGACAGTTCAGGCTCTGGCTCTGCTCTGCGTTTCCCTGGTGTTGGAGTTGTTGATGTAACGTTAAAGTACAGCAGAATCCCACCACGGGACGCCACTGCCATTGCACATCACTCTGACAGTCAATACTGGGGGTGACAGGAGTCTGATTTCACTGGTCTAGCCTTGTGTGTGTATGTGGCAAGGAGGTTTAATAAGAACTGTGTGTGCTACACAAAACATACAATCACTTTAATTTTTTTTTTTTTCATCTGTCGTCCCACATTCATCCAAAAATTAATTTCTGTCCTTCCTGATCCTATCTTCTGCGCCAGTACAATGGGACGTCCTTAAGCACAAGCCCTGGCACTGTAGTAGTTAGGGGGGAGGAGATATTTTGGGGTGGCAGGGGTTTCAGAAGTAAAAGTCCTATTCATTTTCTCCACGGACAATGTTAGGTCAGAGATGTTAGGCAGATAGAATACTCTGATGTTATGGATGTGCGTGAAACACTCTGGGTTTATTTATCAGTATAAAATAATGGGCAATTTATTCAAATCTGGTAAAAAAAACGAATAGTTTACTTGATAAAAAGGCACGGAGCATTGTTGGGATATACATCTAATTACTGAACTTAAAATATTGTTATTCTGAAGATCTTATAATAAATCTGGAAATTCAGTGTTTATTGTGCATTATTCAATATTGATTTTTAGGCTCAAGATTTGATTCAAAATTGATTTTTGATTCAAACTTTTCTCAATTAAAAAAAAAAAAAAAAAGATTCACAGTATGTAAATGTAGTTACTTTTCCCATGTGATAGTATACACGCCATTGCAAAACGAAAAAAAAATTAATCAATTTTTGGAATTCTATGAATAGATTTTGAATCTGTAGAGCTTCAATCGAGAATCGTGAATTCATTTTATTTTTTGCACACCCATAGTGTTTATCTTGCGGGATTTTTTTATCTTTAAGGCAATGGGCAAGTAAAGTGACTTGCCTCTCTGGCTGGTATCTTTTGAATCAAACTGATTTTGAAACGTGAGCCTAAAAATCAGAATGGAATCATGACATTTTCTGAATCCTACACCCCTAATTCTTAATATAAATTGTCCTGAGTTACATGAGAACACTTGAGTTAAAATTGAAATTCTCTCATTTGAAGTGTCAATATTTCATATACCAATTTCTAATGTTTTTGTTGTTTTTGTCCATATGTCAAAGGTCTGACATGGGCCAAGCCATGGGTGTTCCAAATAATCCACTTCCTGATGTGTTGATAGATAAATAATGGTTGACCAATATGTTTTTCAATGGCTGATGCGATATTTAGAGAGCAGGGTGGTAGAAATATAAAGCAATGCAGCAATGTAATGATCAGTGAAACACAAAATTGCTGAACTTAAATTAACATTTAACACTGTATGTATTGTCTCGGTTTTGTCTGTTTTAATTGTAGTGAGAACCCCATTCTACAGCAGCCACTGACCAGCCTGCCTACAGTTAATCAGGCGTGTGAGAGCAGGCATCAGCCGATGTTGATTATCTCAATATGGCATTAAACAGCCTGGTTAATCAGTCAGCCGACTAATCGGTCTATCACTTAAATTAATATATATTTTTAACATGCATGGTGTACATAGCTCTGCTTGCTTTGGTGTTAGTATAATGTTGGGAAAGCAGTTTGGCTGAAGTAAGCTGGGCGATATGGAGAAAATCAGATATGATATTCTTGTCCTAATAACTCAATGTCAATATTTTGGTGATATTATAGGGTTGACAATTGGTGCTTTAACAAAATATTTTCACAATGAGATTTAAGATATCTTCAGAAATATATATAGATATGACTAAGTGGGTAAAGGTTAAAATAGTCTAACACAGAAAATGACTTTACAGTAATGCAGCCTTTAAAACCATGAAAAGACAACACTTATGAGCCATTTATGATATTACGATTTCCAAAATCTAAGACGCTATCTAGTCTCGTATCACGATATCGATGATATATCGACCCTAGGCTGAAGTATTTTCAACAGCCCAATTAATCAGTCAGCCGACTAATTGGTCTATCACTTAATATATATTTTTATAAATCTTAACAATACAAACTTGTTCTATTCCAAACTGTTATGTCGTATATCTCAATGGCTTCATTTGGTCTCCACTCGTATCGTTTGGCATGGCTGGCATCTGAAATAGATGTGATCAGCCTTGGCCGAGATTTCTCCAGCCAAGTGGTTGAAAGTGCAGATGTTTTTATAAAGATTCCTGAAGACCAACTGACTGAAAGAAAAACTAAACTGATTCAATACTAATGTTCTAACAATAGTAAATAAGTCAATTTCAGGATTTAAAATGAATCGATAACTTTAATTGAATATTTTCAGATTTCATAATTTGTCTGCTCCCTGCTTGGCTAAAGCTAATATAATATTATATAGTCTATATTCCCCAGGGCCAGGCCAGCTTAGCGGCGTCTTTCTCCCGTCGCGTCCCGCTGTCTCTTGTACCTACACCAGCCCGCCCCCCTTCTACCGGCCCGCGCAGTCAGGAGAAGGGGGGCTCCTCAGTCACAGAACAGAAGACGGCCACAAGAGAGAAAGACCTTGCGTGCTCGCTGGACAATTTTTTCAAATCTTTTCTTTAGCTGGACCAGGCCTTTGGTTGATTGTTATGTCGCTCCACTGCTAGCTTGAGGTGATGGAGTGAGGTTAATGTTAATTTGCTAGTGTTAGTTAGAATGACTTATTTACAGCTGTCAGTGTTAAACATTGTTTGTCACAAATTGTTGTGTGCCATGGTGTTTTACCTTGTTACTGAGAGTTAGTTGTGGGTTACTGACAGTTGGGTTATAAAGTTTTAACCTTTAAAAGAGTACACAGTGATTAGGGGTCTCCTCTGGATTCACTCACAGCTTGCCCCGACGTGTATTGCCACAAAGGTGGTGTATAGCTGCTCCCTGCGGCTATGCACCTATGTGGCGATATACGCACAGGAAATTTAAAAAGGTATACTGCCCAGCTCTAATTCTGGGTATCCCTTCATATACTGGGGCATTTTTACTTCTCCACCATCGACTTAATCTGCACTAATTGGATGTTACTTGCATAATATATAATCTCTATCTTCTTTTTAGGCTCCGTGAAGTCTCAGAGAAGCTCAACAAATACAGCTATAACAGGTAAGTTTGTGTCAACACTAACTTTTTTTTATTATATAAATAATTTGTAAACCGAACCTTGTTTATTATCCTGTATATTGTCTCATTTGTCTCTGCGCTTTTCTTTCCTTTTCCAATGCAGTCATCCACACCTTAGTCTGCTGGAGCAGGCTACTTTAAAACAGTGTGTTGTCGGTCCAAACCATGCCGGTTTTCTCCTTGAGGTAATGCTTTAAGAAATGACATGAGTAGCATTAATGACACACTTGGGGATCTAGAGTGTATGTTTATTTATTTATGCCCACCAAAAATAGTTCAGTATAACCGGAAGATCACTATTATCAGATGACCTCTGACTTTGCCATAATAAACCAAGTAATATGCTTCTGTTTTACTTTATGGTTGTGTAGAAATTGGCACTGGATTTAATAGATTGGATGGGTACTGCAAACCTCTTTCTTTTCAACAAAAGTGTGGTTGAGCTTCTTTAAGGTATAAACTGTCCAGTTTGTTCAATACCGCCACAATAGTCGCTCTAACAGGAAGTTCCCCATCAGTTGCAGCCAAACGGCGCCTCTCCTTAAAGTCATTGTCTCATCCACGACCCATATTTGATAAGCCATTGTGATTGGCCCGTCAGATCTCCAGTTGCTGGAAATCTGTCCAAAACGGGGGGGACCAGACACATCAGCCGGAGCAAATAAAACATGAGCTCGCAGATTTGTGTGGTTCCCAGGCAAATCCCACATAGGCTAATCCAGTTATAACAGGGCTATAGAAGAGACTTGTAGTATTTGACCTGATGTTGGTCAAATGGGCCTTTTTTTATTCTTTGCAATGCAATTGTGCGTTAACAAACTAATCTAATGGCACAGGGTTTGGTTTGGCTATAACATACATTTTATATATATATTTTTTAGAATACAGAAATAAACTAAACTGATATGAATATGGGGGGTTAAGTGAACTCAAATCCAAAGTGGAAAGAACATATTTATAAAATGTATGCCAAATGACATAATGCTCAATATGTGAATAACTAAAAACTGAATGTGTCCCTTTGTAATTCCTTATTTATTTTGTATTTTATTAACTTATTTTGTGTGGTAGTCACAAATATTGTTCACTGGTGTGACAACATTTTTAATGTTAATATTTAATCCAGAAATTGTGTGACGGATAAGACAAATCTAGACTACCATAGAGTGTTTTGGCTTTATGATGTTTAATTATGTTTGGCTTTATTAGAATTCCTAATTTGATAAATGGCACTCAGATTTACAATACGAGTTTTCCTACATTAAAAAGTTTTTACATTTGCCAAGCGTGTGACACTAAAAGCCATGCATGCATCTGTTTTAGGATGGGCGCGTGTGTAGAATCAGCTTTGCTGTCCAGCCTGATCGCCTGGAGCTCAGCAAACCGGATGGCAGCGATGGGTGAGAGACTTGTTTATGATGGGATCTGTCCCGGAAACTTTGGCACGGAGTTGGAAAACTGATGCTTGTGAAGATGTCTAGGCTTACTGATGGCGGTTGCTGTGATTTGAAGTTGGCACTTCTGCCCCTTTTGGCCCAGTACGAAGCAGCTGGACATGATTTCACTTAAAATAATACAAAAAACTGTCAGGACTGAAACCTATATCTAAATACATCACGGGTCTATTCCCGAAAAAGTCCTCTGACAGACAACTGTTGACAACTGACGGTTGTTGTTGTGTTGTGCTTGTTATAAGTTATGTCTGTGATGTGAGTCTCTCTACAGAGCTGCTTTTCAGAGAGTTCTTCCAGGGACATATTTTAGTTTTTCCAGTATAAAATATTTTACTGCCTTTTTTTTAATTCAAATTTTGACACCAACCCACCATCAGCAAGACAGTCCCAACATTGTTTGTGTAACGCCATACTTTTACCAGCTGCTCTCTTTTGTGTTTGCAATGAGTATGTTATTTTGGTGATTGTCTCATTGATAGTTGTCAATACCTTGCCAGCAGAACAACGTCTAACAGTGATTTAGGAGCTTTCGAGGCCACTCTTGCTGCTAAATATGCATGTGAATCAGGCTGTAAAAGGCTGAGGAGCTCCCTGTTTCAAACGTTTCTCCAGAACACATGTTTTGTTCCCTGCTGCAGACTTGCAAAAAAAGATGAGATGGTATCACATTTTAATAGCTTTTCAGTCAGCAATATTGTGGACTGCTGGGAAGCCTTTGGAAAAGAGTGTGTGGCTGGTTGGTCTTTTGGTTTGTCAGCTTACTGAACAAGGTTTAATATGCTCTGTGATTTTTCCAATTGTAACAAATGTTACACGGGTTGTATCAGCTTGTTGACTTGGCCGTCTGAATTTGCTGTTTTTTTGCATTGCATCTGAATCATTTAAATCTGTTTCTGTGTCCCATTGCCTTCCATTACAATATGTTGCTAAATGTAATTGTGTTATTTTGTTGGACATCTAAACATCAGTGTCGCTGTAGACCCTGAAACATTGGCACAATTGTCACAATTTAGTTCTCTTGCCACAGCAAAAGCACCATTTTTACAAATAAGACTAAACACATCAGTTAAGAATATTTAAGTACAGTACTTTTGGTTAAACTCTGAAGGCATTCCATTATACATTTCATTAAAAGAAATCTTGAAATAGGAGAAAGCAGTCGCAGCCCCAAAACCCCAAGAACTTTAAAAAAAAGGAAAGTCTTGAACGAGGAACGAGTTGCAGCCAATTCTGATTCCCAAGGGTGTTGCCATGCTAGTCTCCAACATACCCCCTACTGTTTCACAGTATAATATATATATTTAAAAAAAAGAATCCTGAACCAAGGGCTACCATTTAACAAACCTTGGGTACATTTAGTTTTTGTTAACCCAGGTAATAATAAAGTCTTTTGGTCCTGTGTGGGACTTCTGTAGGTTTGTAACTGATCTCCCATCTTTTGTTTCCAGTTCAAAGTTGAGCAGTGGTTCAGGGACAGGAAGGAGCTCCAGGCCAGGCAGGACTAGTGATCCGCCCTGGTTCCTGTCTGGCTCTGACACACTGGGCAGACTGGCAGGCAACACCCTTGGGTAAGTTCTGGCAGGGTTGACAGCGACAAATTGTCCTGTGGAAGCTTGGTGTTGAGAGCACAGATGCTGCAGCGGGTTAGGGGTGTATTCCCCACGGCGTTCTCAATTCTGAAGAGAGAACTTTAGGCTACTGCAAAATGTATTAGATAAATGTCTCCTCCAAACAACATAGATCAAAAAGCATGGCCATGTTCATTGACTCAGCTAAATTTGCAGTATGCAGTCTTAGTGTTGTTGACCAATATATTTGATCAAAATATAGTTGTTTTGGTTCCTGATATTGAAGTTGTGCAGGAAAACCTTCTGAACTTGCACTCTTACAAAATAATAGTTTACGTATCTGAAATTATAGTTAATAAATATGTACCTAATACATTCATTATGCTACACCAAAGCTTTTTTTCTTACGATGCCTAATTTAATTAGGAAAATTGCCACCAGTTAATTTCTTCCTTCCTGTAAATGCTGCTGATGTAAAACCTTACTCTGGACTGCCCTGTCTCTGCTGTCACAAAGGCTGAATGTGTGTGTGCTCTGTTAGTCAGCTGGTGTTTTTGGGCAGTTGTCTGACTATGGCCCTGTGCTGTATGTGACAGGAGTCGCTGGAGCTCTGGCGTAAATGGAGGCAGTGGAGGAGGTGGAAGTGGAGGAGGAGCAGGGGGAGGTGGAGCCGGAGGTGGCAGCAGTGGAGGAGGAGGGGGTGGAGGTGGAAGCGGAGGCACGTCGGGCAGGTCATCAACAGCAGCTCGTGATTCCCGTCGACAGACCAGGGTGATCCGCACAGGAAGGGATCGCGGCTCGGGCCTGCTGGGTAGCCAGCCTCAGCCCGTCATACCAGCGTCTGTCATCCCTGAAGAACTTATTACTCAGGTACAAACTTCTCAGCAGGAATAGATCTCTGCTTGGATAAAGGAGATGCTACAAAAAAAGGTTTAACCCTTTTTGTAATGAAACACATTGTACGTTAAGCAGTTCACATTAATGTTAATTAATGTGTGTTGTCTTTGAGTCAAATTTGACCTGTTTTTCAAAATATCTATATCCGAAATAAGGGTTTCTAAATTTAATAACCCAAAAATAACATGGATGATTGATTCCACACATTGTGCTTTGCAAGTACAACACAAGATAGGATCTCTACTTTCATTGACTTTTGGGTGTTTTATAAAAAATAATGTTTCAAAACCAGACTGAACATTGACATATACCCTTCTGTAATTATCCTTCATTTAATGAGTCTAAATCATTCATAATTTCTGCTTTTTTAACTCAAGAATTAGGTATAATTTCTTTATAAATGAGATTTATTGACCACAAATTCCAAAAATGTAGTAAATGTAAAACTGGGAATAAGTTGGTGTTAGTGGTGTTTATACATGGTAGTGAAAAGAAGTGTTAAACGTTAAAAAAAGCCAAAAGTGTTGATAAAAGAGACAAAAACATCCAAAAGTGTTGATTTTCAGTACAACAGGTATATGATCGAATGGGAGACAACACAAGGGTTAATAAAAATAATACATTTATTTTATATAGGACTTTAAAAGGTACTCAAAGGCCCTTTGCATTAAAACAAAGACAAAAACAGAAAAGCAATAAAATATATAATTTTCTTGCTAAACTGCAGTCACACGTGAATGTAAATAAATGTGTTTTCTACTTTGTCTATTTCCCCAAGGCCCAGGTAGTCCTTCAGGGGAAGTCTAGAAGTGTGATCATTAGGGAACTCCAGAGGACCAACCTGGATGTCAACCTCGCCGTCAACAACCTGCTGAGCCGGGATGACGAAGATGGAGATGATGGAGACGACACAGCCAGCGAGTCCTACCTCCCTGGAGGTTTGTCAAACAACACCTAGAAAACGGAGTTTGGAGTTCAGGCTTAGTAGCACTTCAACAACACAAATAGGCTTGTGTGGGAGCGTAACACAGTATTCAAATGATTTAATTATGACCATTGTAATGGTCTAAACAGTATTTGAAAATTCATAAAAAAAATGTGTTTTTTTTTATTATCTTGAACCTTGCATGCTGTTGTGTCTTTGTCCCACGCAGAGGACCTGATGTCCCTGTTGGATGCAGACATTCACTCGGCTCATCCCAGTGTGATTATTGATGCTGATGCCATGTTCTCTGAGGACATCAGCTATTTTGGCTACCCCTCTTTTAGACGCTCCTCGCTGTCTCGCCTGGGATCCTCCAGAGGTAACTCAACCACTCACTTCTGACTAGTAAAAGGAAGGCACTTTGTTGGAGAGGCTTTGGTGACAACACTGGTGATGGCTTTTGTTGTGGGGATGGAGCTTTAATAGCTTATTAAAGATGAGACACCACAGGAGAAAAGTTGAAAAACAAAGGTAGTTTTTTTTTTTTTCAGTAAAAGACTTGCCAGTGGCTTAACATTTGAATGAGCAGTTATCTAACAAGCACAGCAGTTTTTTCCCCGATAAATGACTGCAGGGCAAATGTGTATAATAAAAAAACAAAACATTATTAGAGCACAACATATTTTCTTCTTTGCTAAATGTATGCTTGAGCCGGTATAGGTTTTACACAAATTCATATTAAATGAAAGGGGTTTAGCTTATTTGCTGGGGAAACAAGTCTGTTTAGCTTGATTTGTAATATTGGTGTTTGGTGTTACAGGCTATAAATGTTTGGTGTTGTATATTGCATGGCTGTAGTACATACTGTGAGCTCTCTGAGAAAGGCCCGCTAGGCCCACCTGTCTTAACAGGGACCCTTTAAGGCAGTCTATTTAAAAAAAAAAGACCTAATCCACTTTTAGCCCATATGCATGCTTATTTTCTGTCTATCCACTTCCTCTTCTACCTCGCATTTTAACATAAGAGCGTGCAAACTGACTCACCCACCAGTATAATTTAGACCCCCACTCAATCTTTAGTACTGCAATTTTGATTTGCATTACAGTGATTCTAAAGAATCTATCTTTCTTTCTCTATTTTTAAAACTATGTTGACGGGTCTTTCCCAGAGAGTGGCTTACTTCTATCCCACTGGTGTGACCTTATTGCATACCAGTTCTCCTTCTTCCCTTAGAGCGCGACTCCGAGCTGTTGCGTGAGCGTGAGTCTGTATTGAGGTTACGCGAGCGCCGGTGGCTGGATGGGGCCTCGTTCGACACCGAGCGAGGCTCCACCAGTCGCGAGGGCGAGCCCAGCTTGGACAAGAAGAGCATCCCGGTCCAGAGCCCTGTCTCCTTGGGAGAGGAGCTCCAGTGGTGGCCTGACAAGGTAGGAGGAGCACAAACAGAGCTCTTGATTTGAAACGCAGAAATACAAACCTTCGCAATGACATTGCAAGTGGAGCTTCAATCTATTATATTATATATTGAGGTGACTCTTCAATCTGATTGGAGCCCACTAGTGGCAAATTCAATTTTTTGGAAAAATATATAATGGAAAGTTGTGCTTTACCTGTTATTTATTGAGCTCTCTAATCTTCTTTCCAGGATGGTGTGAAGTTTGTAAGCATCGGAGCCATGTTCTCAGAACTGGTGGCTGTCAGCTCCAAAGGAGAGCTCTATCAGTGGAAGTGGAGCGAACCTGAACCCTACAGGAATACACAGGTGGAGAGTTCTACCTATGTGAATAAAATTACAGCGGCAATGTGCTATAGATATGTAATTCTTTAGCAAAATACAATATGCATTTTATCTATTATTGTAACACGCTTAACATTTTCTGTCATTTGTTCCATCAGAATCCTTCGGTTCATCACCCGCGTGTATCCTTCCTGGGCCTGGCCAATGAGAAGATCACCTTATTGTCTGCCAATAGCATCAGAGCCACTGTAGCTACAGAGACCAATAAGGTGTATATAATGATTGTTGACCTAAGGACATGTGTGCTGTGCTTTGTTAATGGAAACAGTACTCAACTACAGGATACGTTGTGTAACCATAAGATTATGATTGACTAAAGCAAAGATTATATAGTTACTAATCAGCCAGCCTAACATTACAAATATTTATTTAATGAATTGTTCATTAACTCGTGTGTGTGTGTGTGTGTGTGGTATAGGTGGCAACCTGGGTGGATGACACACTGAGTACAGTGGCCTCTAAGCTGGAGCACAGTGCTCAGGCCTACCCTGAGCTGCAGGGGGAACGTATGGTGTCCCTGCACTGCTGTGCCCTCTACACGTGTGCACAGTTGGAGAATAGCCTCTACTGGTGGTAAGAACAGTTGTTTTTCCCATGAAATTACATTGAATGGAATTATAATTATGTTTTTAACAGTAACATTGGCTCCCAAATGTCACCGTGACATTATCCTGCTAAGTGTAGCGGGAGTGTTCATTGAAGTCATACACAAAACAACATTACACATTTCTCTTTTACAGTGTTAGTGATGGAGAAAGATTCTGTCATTGTGCTAAAATTTCCTTTGGGGTGAATAAAGTATCTATTTATCATGACATTTAGCGGGGGTTACAAAGTGATGTCTTTGTCAATTCAGTGAGAATAGTATATGTCAGGGGCAGGTATGAAAATCCATTAAAGTTTTGACACTTGATGGCTTGCATCTGTCTGCAGGGGTGTTGTGCCTTTTAGTCAACGAAAGAAGATGCTTGAAAAGGCCAGAGCCAAGAACAAAAAGCCAAAGTCCAGCGCTGGCATCTCCTCAATACCAAACATCACTGTGGGAACACAGGTAAGAATTTAGAATTTTCATTGTTAAAGTGAATATATGTAACTTTTTGTTTCTGAAACTATGTTTCATCTGATTATAAATGACCTGTAACAGGAGAAGAGACTTAACAGTGAAAAGAGCTCTATTTCTATATAGGTTTATGAATGGCTCTGCCCGGGCCCGATTGTTTTTTCTTTTTTTTTTTTTTTTTTTTTTCCCATAACATTGGAATAGCCTCTGTAATTGTATCCTGCCAGGTAAAGGGTAGCAGGAGATTTCTTTTTATATAGGCCTAGTTGAATTTTAAATTTATTTTAGAAGTGATCTGTTGTAGTTAAGGCTGATACTGTTATAAACTCGACATAAACCTAAAATAATTTTACCTGTTCCTTCCTTAGGTGTGCTTGAGGAATAACCCCCTCTACCATGCCGGTGCAGTGGCCTTTTCTGTCAATGCTGGCATTCCCAAAGTGGGCCTCTTGTTGGAGTCTGTCTGGAACATGAACGACAGTTGCAGGTTCCAGCTGCGCTCACCAGAGAGCCTCAAGAACATGGAAAAGACCACTAAGACCCAGGATATCAAGTCAGTTGCATTTTATGTAGCTAAAAGCTGTTTATTTTTGTATATGAATAGTCTTCCATGATTTCATTTCCCTTTTAGAAAGGGCTGGGTATTGCCACTAATTTTAATTTGCAAGGTCCCAATTTGATTTTAAATTTAATATGGATTTTTAGGGATATTTCAGATACAATGCCAATCTTACGAGAACTAATGTCAATTGTACAAGGAACTCTCTAACCTTATTAAAAAAAGATGTTTACATAAAGAATTGCCCCTAAGGCAGTTATATTATTGTACTTTTATTACACCTGAACACACTACAGCAGTCAACACAATAAACTACAGTCAGTGAGTATTAAGTGATCAGACTTTTAGCAGATATTCTGCCTAACTTTGGAGCGTTATTTTGCCCCCTCCCTGCTAGCATAACATAGTCAGTACCACTGGATGCCTTTTGTTGTGTAGTTTCATAGATACCAATATCTTCACTCAGCTTTAAAATGCAGCCCACTACAGCCGCTTAAAGACAATATTTTCAGCCGAGATTGCTAACATTCCCATGCGTCTCTTGGGGTTAAAAGATTTATGTCGAGAGTTTATGAATCAATATCAGATAATTCAAATATTGTATTTGAATCAGAGAATTGACTATTTTAAACCCAGCCCTACTTTAACCACATTTAGAAGACCTAGACTTTAGTCCCTCTGGTTACCGAATGTGGATCTGGAAGAATAAGTCAAATTCATCTCACTAACTTGGTCTTAACCCATAGGATGGAAAGCAAGCCAGAGCTGGTGAAGACTGAGATGGGTCCTCCTCCCTCCCCAGCATCTACCTGCAGTGATACCTCTTCCATTGCTAGCAGTGCCTCACTGCCCTACAGTATGTCGGCTTCTCTTTTGCGATCTCTCCCTCTTAACCTCTAGCTTTCCAAACAACACTCAAGTCTTGACTATCCTCTCTACCCAGGCACAGAACCAATTTCTTTCTCATTAGTCCTTTGACTTTGAAACAGATGGTGCACAGGCTTTCATCAGCAAGTCCCCCCCCCCCGTCTGTTAAACTGTGAAGGAAGTATGGTCGACTCGCAGTATATACTGTGGTGTATTTGGTTGCCTTTTTATCATATCACTCATACACAGCTATCAGCGTTGATCATTTTCCCTAGTCCACACCTGGTCAGCAGTGTATTTGTACTGTCCTAATCAGGAGTATGATTCCAAGGACTAAAAGTTAGTATGCCCTACTACTTGCAGAGCGAAGGCGTTCTACCCCGGCTCCCAAAGAGGAGGAGAAGGTGAATGAAGAGCAGTGGCCTCTCAGGGAGGTGGTGTTTGTGGAGGACGTTAAAAATGTCCCTGTGGGCAAGGTGGGTGCATTACATAGAAGATCAACGTTCGCAAATGTATAAATATCTTGGATTAATAAGTAATGCAGGTGGTTTGAGTCTTGGGCTACTCTCAGATCCTGCTATCAATCATGTGTCCCTGTTTTGTCATCGCATCTCTGTTCCACAACTTATCACCTTTTTAATTCCATTTTCTAGGTGCTTAAAGTGGATGGTGCGTATGTTGCTGTGAAGTTTCCAGGGACATCAAGCAGCATGAGCAACCAGAGCACTGCTGCTCCCACTGACTCTGACCCATCATCACTGTTGCAGGACTGTAGGCTCCTCAGAATAGATGAGTTGCAGGTATGGACATAAACTGATCAAATAGCACTTGTCTTCATCTCAGTTTTTGGAGTTAAGTGTGAATATGTCTCTGTAGGTGTGAGCATCTTTTTCCCTGACATCCATGTATTTTCCTTTTGTCCCCTTCAATCTGTTCCCGACAGGTGGTCAAAACTGGTGGGACTCCTAAAGTTCCTGATTGTTTTCAGCGCACACCTAAAAAGCTCTGTATCCCAGAAAAGGCAGAGATTCTGGCCGTGAATGTTGACTCCAAAGGCGAGTCTTTGTCTGTGTTTCTATATGTCCCTGTGTACTTGATATACTTAATCAATATATGTATTTACTATTTTGCTGTAGATTTGTAATCCCAACCCTTGAATATCTTTCCATCTTCCAGGAGTCCACGCAGTGCTGAAAACTGGTAACTGGGTGAGGTACTGTATCTTTGACCTGGCCACAGGCAAAGCTGAACAGGAGAATAACTTCCCCACCAGTAACCTGGCCTTCCTGGGCCAGAGTGAGCGCAATGTGGCCATCTTTACTGCAGGACAGGTAAGATAATCTCCCAAATAGGTGACACGTTTTTGCAGTTTTGCACATGCCTTTTCGATATCCAAATGTTGAAATTGTTTTTCTTCCAGGAATCTCCCATCATCCTACGAGATGGAAATGGCACAATCTACCCTATGGCCAAAGACTGCATGGGTGGTATTCGAGATCCTGATTGGTTGGACCTGCCGCCTATAAACAGCCTAGGAATGGGGGTGCACTCTCTGGCCAATCTACCCTCTAACTCCACAATTAAAAGAAAGCTGCTATTATTATTATGGCTGTTGAGGTAAATGTGACCAAAATGAACAAGTAGATGGCCAAGTAGAAAAAGTAGATATGTTTATTGTTTTTACGTGCCCTTGAAATTCTGTTACATTGCAAAAAGTTTTACTGCAGTGATTTCTATCAGGTTCCTGCCTATTAATCTGTCTGAAAGAGCAAAAAGCAATAAGTCATAGTGAAACATCAGAGACATTCAAATGAGTGATTGTAATCAGTACTTACTCATTGTCTTTGTGTCTTTCAGAAACAGACGCTGATGCAGCATGTGCTGCGTTGTGACTATGAGGCATGTCGGCAGTACCTGGTGAACCTTGAGCAGGCGTTCTTGTTGGATCAGGGCAGCCAGGCCCTCGGAGCCCTTCTGGATCATCGCTGTGATGGAAACCGCAACATCCTCCATGCTGCTGTCTCCGTCTGCTTCCCTGTTAGTAACAAGGAAACCAAAGAGGAAGAAGGTAAGCTGGTGCTTTAGTCCAGGCCCGCCTATTCATATCTGTACCGGGACAGGGCCAACTAAATTATTTTGTCTTTTCTATTCCACTAATTTAATATGATCTATTTCAGCTGTATTAATAAACTACAACAACGCCACCAGGCGGGAGCCCTCAAATTAAATAAATACAATAACAACAAACGGGTTCTTTAAAATTGTATGGGTGTGCCCAAAGCCAACATAAAACCGTTAAAGCAGGGCATTCTCAATGAAAAAGAAATTAATTATACAAAAGGGGATCTAAATCAGCACATACAACATGGGTTAATGGGTTATTGTGTAGCCAAAGAATCAATAGACCATTTCTATATTTTCAGCTTTCCAGGAAGAGTTGGGTGTCATGTCTCGAGATGCTGCTTCAGTTTGAAAAGCTTTAGCGCCTCAATGGAGAGCGTCAAGCCTAAAGCTGGGTATCTCTACTCAATACCTTTTTTTTATTTTATTTTTTTTATAAAAGGTATCTACAAAAATAATCCAGAACCAGTAGTATTATAACTTCTCCAGTCAAACAATACCCACAGATCTAGAAAGAAATGACTATTTCTGGGGCTTTGCCAATTGCTGCAGGCATTCTTAGATTTAATGCCTAATGACGTGTGGTTGATAGTCTGCTTTGGACAATCAATGTCCAATAACATCGACATAATAAAAAGTTTTAATATTTAAGTCTGCTTTAAAAATAAATGTATCTTGATTTTCTGGTGGGGGAGGGAGGAATCATTTTTTCCCTCTCAAAACACAATTCTAGTTTGCAGTCTGCTCCTGTATGAGTTTAGCTGCCTGTTTCCCCAGGGCTCTCTTTTCCATGCCGAGTGACATGCCGTTTCATTTCAGAAGCAGAAAGGTCGGAGAGAAACACATTGCGGAGCGCCTCTCGGCTGTGGAGGCAATTGCCAATGCCATCTCAGTGGTTTCAAGCAATAGTTCTGGGAATAGGACAGGCTCCTCCAGCAGCAGAGGGTAAATAACCAGTTCTACATTTTAACACTACACAGAATTTAAAGAAAGAATAGTATGTATAGTGTCATTTGGAGTACACAAGGCTCCCTATAACAATAAGAAAGGAATCTTTTTGCAACCAATGTCAGCAAACAGGCTCTCCGGTAATATAAAATCACAAGCAACATCGTTGGTCTTAATTTTAGTGCCGTGTTTAATTTTTTTGTGCCGTCACCAGGCTTCGTCTGAGGGAGATGATGCGTAGGTCTCTAAGAGCAGCAGGTCTCGGCCGTCATGAGTCTGGCCCATCATCCAGCGACCACCAGGACCCAGTGTCACCACCCATTGCCCCTCCAAGCTGGGTCCCTGACCCCCCACCCATGGACCCTGGTCAGTGTAACTGTATAATTAAGCCCTTTCAGACAGACAATATCACTGCGGCAAAAAAAAAACAAGAATTTAAATGAGGCCTCTGCTTGAGTGCAGTTGTGTTGCTACAAGGTATTCCAGCCCGAAACTCTAGCCTTTCTCTACTTTTGCTGCAGTCCAGTCCACCAAAATCCTAGTGGCCTGTACCCTGTAGCCTCATTTTAATTTGCCATTGGCCTTGTCAGCATCAAGTGTGGTGTGGAAGATTTCTAAAGATGTACAATCCTGACACAAAGGTTAAAGGCTAAACTGCCATGTTGTGTGTTGGCATTTGTTAGGCCTGAAAATGAGGAGTTCTCCATTTGTATTTCATCTTCTCACTGGTACTTTGTAACAGCCCACCCACACCAGTGCAAACTCTTGAGTGGTTTGCCATAGTTGTCAGTCCAAAGGCTGCCTTGCACAACTTTATCAGATAAGTCTGTGTCATGAATTTAACTCTCCTTTCTTGCCTTAAAAGAAAATTCCGGTTGATTTCAACATGTTGCTGTTTTATTTTTTATTTTTTTTAATGTGTAGTGCTGTCAGTAGAGAGAAATAAAAACAATTGGTGCTGCCTACAAGGTGTTATCCTCCTGCTAGAGTTAGCACCCAACAGGCTTAAATGGGGCAAGTTGTAAACATGTTTTTCTCCTCTGAACACAACGAATTGACTCCAGTAGATGTGACAAGCAAATAAGTTTAGTTAATTCAGCCAGTGCACACATGTCTGTTTTCCAGTAAATTCCACACTAGTCGATTGTCACAATTGTTATGCCTATCTGTCACATCTACTGTTGTCATATTTTAAAAATGTGACATTAAAAACAGGTTTAAAACTTGCCCCATTTAAGCCTGTTGGGCTCTAGCAGGAGGATTACACGGTGTAGGCAGCACCGATTGGTTTTGTTTCTCTCTCTACTGACAGCACTCCATATTTCAAAAAACAAAGCTACATGTTGAAATTGACCAGAATTCTCCTTTAATGACTCAATCTTAGACTTTGTGCTAATGTGTCTCCTAACTAAAGTGAACTCTACAAAAACTTTTATTTCATTAACAGATGGTGACATTGACTTCATTCTAGCACCAGCTGTGGGTTCACTCACCACTGCCTCCACTGGGACTAGCCAGGGACCCAGCACCTCCACCATACCAGGTACATGACCTCTTCATCATAGAGCCGTTTCACCACGACCGACAATTCATTTACATTTTCCCAGCTGTGAACAACTCTTCTATAGTGCATTGTGAGAGAATAGTGTGCACAGCATATTCTCATAAATCCACCGTATTTAATATATATTCTGTCTGGTTTGAGTATACTTCATTTTGATATGTATGTAGTGTGACCACACACTGTTTTCAAAAATGGTATTATAAAGTACATACTAAGATAGTATTGTAGATGTGCAGAAAGAAAGTTGCAGGGTTATTTTTCCTTATGACATTCTGGTCTCTTTCAGTATACGTTATCACTTTGTTACCAGTGTAGATTAGTCCATCAGCTGTATACTGTATTCTTGTGTATTCCAACTCTGTGGTGAAACGTGTTGGGCATGTCTGATGGATTGTCCTTCATGTGTGCAGGGCCGTCCACTGAGCCATCTGTGGTCGAATCTAAAGACCGGAAGGCCAACGCCCACCTTATCCTGAAGCTGATGTGTGACAGTGTTGTTCTGAGGCCACACCTCCGGGAGCTGCTCTCTGCCAAGTACGAGTCTCTATTCCTATAGGATCGTACTTCTAAATGCTTACTGTACACAAAACTAATGCATTTTGTTTGTCCTGCTTTATCGGCAAGTCTTTGTTCATTTTGCCAATCTAATTGTTGTTGTTTGACAGGGATGCCCGTGGAATGACCCCATTCATGCTGGCAGTCAGTGGGAGAGCCTACCCGGCAGCCATCACTGTGCTGGAGGCTGCGCAGAAAATGGCCAAGGGTAAGTTAATAAGTCAGCTTTCTGTTGTGAACTGGTCTGTCATTTGAAGGGAGACTGTTAATGATGTTCTAGAAGGCACAGACCTCTCCAGTTGCCTCTCTGTCAGATCCGCACAACTTATACTAAATTGTCAATTTAACAAATATTAATTGTGCTTTATGTGGTGGACGGTGATGAGAAGTGGCTATGAGTCCCTCAACATTTCACTGGAATTGTACTTCCTATGATTTCATGTGACAAATACAAATTGATTTGCTGATTGCAAACCTTTATTTTTGTCTGCATTTTATTATGCACATACACTCTAAGGTTTGTGTAACCTAAAGCCACCACCTCTCTGATACATCTGATGTAATGTGGGTAGAATTGCTGGAACATTGGAGGTTATCCAAGAGTTTTTGTGATGCCCGACCTATTTAGCCGCCCTGCTTACAGCGACAAACTACATGCTACTGGCATTCCTCCGTTTTCATAGCTTCCTCTTGTTCATAAAATGTGTAACACAGTGGGTGACCCAGGCATTGCAGAGAAGGAGGATGCAGATTCTGTGTTCATGGAAATGATTTGCCCCTCGGGGACCAACCCAGATGATTCGCCCCTCTATGTTCTCTGCTGCAACGACACCTGCAGTTTCACTTGGACTGGAGCTGAGCACATTAACCAGGTCAGCCGTAGAGGATATCATTTCACTGGAATCTAGAGGAAAAGCACTCATCAGAAAAAGTGACGTGTTGTAGACCACTCTCAAGCAGCATTCATCAGGGTCTATTTGGGATGATCATTTAATGTTTAAAAGACAGTATTATTATATTTAATTACCAAACTTGTAGCTTTAGGGAGTGCTCCTTTTTTTACCGCACAAGTGGAAGCTTACTGCTTTTGGAGACAGTGCTTGTTAAGCTCTTTAAAATATAATGTTCAGTTTAAAGGTGGAACACTGGTATTTTTCATCACAATGACTTTGCATTTAGGATATCTTTGAGTGTCGGACCTGTGGTTTACTCGAGTCCCTCTGCTGCTGCACTGAGTGTGCAAGGGTGTGTCACAAAGGACATGACTGCAAGTAAGTCCTATTTTGAGAATGGCCTTACAGTATTTACTCTCTGTAAAGGTTTCCATCTTTCTTACCATTGCTTGTTATCACCTGTATTCCACACTAGATTGTCTGCACGGTCTTTACATTTGCTTATGTCTTTTCCCCAGGCTGAAGAGGACCTCTCCCACAGCATACTGTGACTGCTGGGAGAAATGTAAGTGTAAAACGCTGATCGCCGGCCAGAAGGCTGCTCGCTTGGATCTGCTTTACAGGTTACTCACAACCACCAACCTGGTCACGACACCTAACAGCAGGTAAGGCCCCGGCCATGTTCGCTGTACTAGCCTTTATCTCCACTTCACCTAGAGTATCTTTTGTGCCATTATAATTGGCAAGTATCTGGGCATTTCTGGCTAAAACTACGTAACTGTATTAATTTGAAACAGAAGATACTTCATATTGTGCAAGTGAGGATGAAGTGATATATCTGACTGATTTTTATTTCCACTCGCAGGGGAGAGCATATCTTACTGTTCCTGGTGCAGACTGTTGCCAGGCAGAGTGTTGAGCACTGTCAGTACAGACCACCACGCATCAGAGAAGACAGGAACCGTAAGGCTGCAAATGCAGAAGGTAAGTTCAGGATCCTTCTCATAGGTTCTGCTTACTTCTTTCAGTACTAACTGTGGTCTACTCAGAACAGTATAAAAACATTATTACTTCAAGGCATCTGGTGTATGAAAACATTCTTCTTTCCACTTTTTCAGACTCCGATATGCCAGACCATGACCTAGAACCTCCCCGCTTTGCTCAGCTGGCTCTGGAGAGGGTCCTGCAGGACTGGAACGCCCTCAAGTCTATGATCATGTTTGGCTCTCAGGAGAATAAAGACCCGTGAGTATCAACAGCCAAAATGGCACTCCCAACATTTAAATGTGTTTAATAAGACATTGACTGCACTTTTTGGTGCTCAAAGAACTTAAAAATGCCACATATTTTGAGTTCTGTATTTTTTTTGTCCTAGACTTAGTGCCAGCAGCAGAATTGCCCACCTTCTGCCTGAAGAACAGGTCTACTTGAATCAGCAGAGTGGCACCATTCGCCTTGACTGTTTCACCCACTGCCTCATTGTCAAGTGTGCTCCTGACATAACTGTAAGTAAACTCAGTTAGTCTGAGGGTACACACACAAAAAAACTTCTGATTTTTTTTTTTGCGGTTAATTTGTGCACTTGTAAGTATTTTGGTCATCAGAAGGTGATTGTTGTTCTCTGTATTAGTTCATAGACACCTTACTGGGTACACTAGTAAAGGAGCTGCAGAACAAGTACACTCCTGGTCGAAGAGAGGAGGCAGTCAATGTCACCAGGAGGTTCCTACGCTCTGTGGCCCGGGTATTTGTCATCCTCAGCGTGGAGATGGCCTCATCCAAGAAGAAAAAGTAAGAACCCAGAGCATTAAGTAAAGTTTTAGACAAAGGATCTAGGAATTATTAACCCCCTCCAAGGATGTCCGTCTGTCTAACAGTTATCAACATATTGTTTAAACGCTCTGAGCAATAAAATACAACACATCTTCTTTGTAGCCCCCATGTTGTTTCCACATTACGACTTAGAGCTCATGAACGGCTTCCCAACTCGGGAAATAGGACCATCCGAGGAGCACAGGAATGCACCATCGGCCTTGGCGGAGGTCTGCACTCTGAGTGCCATTCTAGTTGTAACTTGAGTTACATCAGCTCAATTCTTCCACTCATTGGCACTATACAGTGACTACGTTTACATGCTCACAATATTCCGGTTATATTACAAAAAAGACAATATTCCTACTGAGCTGTTTACATATGCTGCCATTAAAAAAAGGGTTTTTCCAAAGGGGGCAGACTTGTTGGACCGTGCAAATACAGCCTACCTCTTTTATTCCTTCAGCCACCTTCTTGAAAAGATCGTATCATATTTGCCCATGTCCATAAACCTGTTGATATCAAAGTCTTTCATTAAAAGAAGGTGTGTTTCTCCTTCTGACCAAAAATGTAAGCTTTTCTTTTGGACATGCATCTCTACCCCACTCTTGCAAACAGTTGGCTGGTTGATTTGTGTACCAAAACCAAAGCAATGCACACAGAGCTGTTAACAGACAAGAAGCTGTAAACTGTTGGAGACTTTTACCGCCATATCGTAAAATGCTGTATTCAAAGAAATGCCTGATTTGGAGTATCCAAACGCAATATGCAGTTTACATGACCTGTATCAAATTTGAAATATTGTCATATTTACAATATTAGTGGAATATTATTGTGAATGTGAAGTACTTAATGACATTAATTTCACATGGTCTTTTTTTTTTATTTCATGCAAATGGTGTTTCTGCCTTTTCCTCAAATTTTCCTTCACATAGCAACTTCATCCCCCAGCCCATTGGGAAATGTCGACGAGTTTTCCAAGCCCTACTGCCCTACGCTGTGGAGGAGCTGTGTAACGTAGCTGAGTCGCTGATTGTTCCAGTGCGAATGGGTATAGCGAGACCTACTGCGCCTTTCACTTTGGCCAGCACCAGTATCGATGCTGTTCAGGGCAGCGAGGAGCTCTTCTCTGTTGAACCGCTGCCTCCGAGACCTTCTCCTGACCAGTCCAGCAGGTCAGTTAGGTTTCAGTACCTTTTATTTTCCTGTCTTTATGGACTCTCATGGCAGTTTTGACTAAATTATTGTTCCTGTGTTATGCAAGATTGAAGTGGGCCTATATTGGATCAGTTAGTTGGGTAGGAGCCTCATGGTAAAATGCCAAAACGAACATATGATGAGTTGAAATAATTGAGTCATTCACTAGATTTTTACTTTGAGAGAAGAAACCAAAAGGAACAGAAGATGGTTGTTTTTTTCTTATTCACTGGATATAATGACTTGTGGTCTTGTGCTTTATTTTTTTCCAGTTCCAGCCAGACAGCTGCCTCTTATATCATCAGGAACCCCCAGCCTCGGCGCAGCAGCCAGTCTCAGCCTGTCAGAGGAAGAGATGAGGAGCAGGATGACATTGTGTCAGCAGATGTGGAAGAGGTGAGGATCCTCTTCATAAAATCATTAATGAACTTTGCATGGAAGATAGTCCTAGTACATTCGATATCGGCATATCGAATTTTAAATAACCAAATATTTGTATCAGTATCGGCCTTAAAATCCTTTATCCGTCGGGCTCTAGTGACTAGTTTTTCAGAATGTATGATCCCACCTAGAGTCCACTCTGTTTTTTTTTATAGATATATGGATAGATAGATAGCTGGGTCTTGCCTCAAAGTATTCCCTCTTAGGATATATTTTGTTTGTCCTTTTTTAGGTTGAAGTTGTAGAGGGAGTAGCAGGTGAGGAAGACCATCATGACGACCAAGAGGAACATGGAGAAGAAAATGCTGAGGCAGAAGGGCAGCATGATGAGCATGATGAGGATGGTGAGACTCACCCTATTAAAGACACTAGTTGTTCTTAATGTTTTGTGAATTATTACTTATAGCTCAAACCCCACCCAACCGTGAGTGAAGCATCTGCTTTTCTCTGCTCCTGCTTTTAGGAAGTGACATGGAGCTGGATCTGCTGGCAGCAGCTGAAACCGAGAGTGACAGTGAAAGTAACCACAGCAATCAGGATAACGCTAGCGGCCGGAGGAGTGTCGTCACAGCAGCCACTGCTGGCTCTGAAGCAGGTTGGTCAACAGCTGTGTAATCCCTCAGTTTAGATTTAATTTTAGATTTTCTTTTAAATCCCCCTTCATACTCCTCAATTCTCAAGTTTTGTTGGAAATGCGGTCACCTGAAATCTTTCCAAATTGTTTGTAAGGCTCCACCTGCTTACTAAATAGTAATTGCATTTCTGTCTTGCTGCACTGTGGTGTATTTTTTCCTAGCATTACAGACTAATTCAGTCCTCACAAAATCATTGGTGCTTAACAGTCAGCATTTTTGAATGTGGGAATTTATGTTTAGAGAGCTAATGATACAGCAGACAAAATGGTCCCTGGCTGAATACCCAATGTATTTCATTTGCAGGCAGTAGGGTGTCCTTGGCATTTCCTATTTTTGGTATGAGCTCCTCTTTACTTCAATGCATATACAGATGTCAGGGCAAGAGTGAATTTGCAAAGTGCATACAGTTTCCTGCTCAGAGTTTCTTCAGTTCGTCCCTTTCTCACATTTCACTGTTATCGTGTCTGTCCTTTAAACTAATACTGCCACTCATCACAAGTCTAGTCTTTTTTTTCTTTCACCCAAATAACAAAACTAATCAACTTGTAACTTTTCCAAATGTGGTGTTTTTCTCCTTGGTCATCTAAAATGTCTATTTCTTACTAATGATGGTGTTCTTTAATTTCAACTCAGAACATTGAGTACAATTGAGACATTACTGTTCTTTCTGTCTGTATGACATTTCCAAGAATCTTAAAAATATACAAAAAAAGGAAGTCCTATGTTGTTCAGCACAAGCTGATCAACAGTGCAGCTGTTTCGACTTGAAGCCTCAGTGTTTTCACCATCATATTAAGTGTTTGGCCTTGTAGTGGTGTGATTCACTAACCCGCACTCCTGCCTGGATAAATCTGTGAAAGACAAACAAAGGGAGGTGAGATTAACGCCCAAGCCATTAAACTTGTGTCCCTTATCTTGTGTCTTCATCCCATATCGTCCTCTCTGAAGGTGCCAGCAGTGTCCCTGCCTTCTTTTCAGAGGATGACTCCCAGTCCAACGATTCGAGCGACTCCGACAGCAGCAGCAGTCAGAGCGACGATGTCGACCAGGAGACGTTCCTGTTAGACGAGCCGCTGGAGAGGACAACTAGCACTTCCCACGCCAACAGTGCAGCCCAGGCCCCTCGTTCCATGCAGTGGGCTGTTCGAAACACCCCCAGCCAGAGGGCAACTGGAAGTGCTCCCTCCAGCTCCTCCACACCAGCTGGTCAGTGGAGCTCTGTCTGTGTGTGGGATTTTATTGTAAAATGTCTCTGGTTGGTGTAAATGGTGTATATTGATTGTACTTCTTATGATTTTTGTCTTTCTCACAGCAAGCTCCACAGGCCTGATATATATTGACCCTACCAACCTGCGTCGCTCGAGCGCTATTAGCTCCAGTGCTGCTGCGGCGGCTGCAGCTCTGGAGGCCAGCAACTCCAGCAGCTACCTGACGTCTGCCAGCAGCCTTGCCCGAGCTTACAGCATCGTCATCAGGCAGATCTCAGACCTCATGAGTCTGATTCCCAAGTACAACCATCTTGTCTACTCCCAGTACCCTGCTGCTGTAAAGCTCACCTACCAGGATGCAGTCAACCTGCAGGTAAGATAGACTGCCATTGTGTGGTGATCAAAATACTGAATGACACCATTAAAGTAACAATGTTTTCTGTTAAGATTTTCTAAAATAAACAATAAAAATCAACCAACCATATGTTTAAAATAAATGACAGTGGTACCAAGACATTATCATTTACCATTACTATCATTTAATTGAGTAAACGGGGGTTGTGTGAAAACCGCAATTTCTGCATCTTGACTGGTTGATATCTGTGTACTATCTTATGTTATATTACATAACGTAACCCTCAGCGGTAGGGTTGTGACGAGACAACCCGCTCAAGACAAGAGATTGGGTTCACAAGAACGAGACAAGCTGAAATTTTTTTAAAGAAACTTCAATCAAGAAATATGACTTGAAAGATAGTCTTTACTCAGAATCAAGTTTGAGATCCCCTGCTGGAGCTGCTGCCCCCGCCACCCAATACCGGATAAGTGGACAAAGATGGGTGATGGCTTAAAAGTATAAGTAGCCTTTGCTTTCTGACTCATTTTCAGAAAGACAGAGAAAGAGAGCAATCTGTGCAAGTCAGCGCCACTCTGAACTGCACGCTGTGTGTAGAGAGAGACAGACAGAGACCGATAATGTTCTAACTCTGGGTTTTGTAGGCAGCTTTTTACTAATGAAACTCATTTTTGGTTTACTGGCTGCTGCTCTGCACTTCTGAGCAATATCGCGAGACAAATTTTACATGGACAAAAAGTCACATTTTAATCTCGTGGGACAAGAACTCATCACACCTTTTACTCAGCGGCCATTCTATTTTAAAAATCTTTGTTTTCCCCCTCCCACATACATTTTTAACGTGCACTTTAAAACTACGCTTGACTACACATTAAAGATGCTGAATGTAGGGATTTGGTTGAGAGTTAACTTGTATAATTCAGGGCATACACTTTGAAGAAACACTATTGTGACAAGATCCATAACAAAAAAAAACGAATCATAAAAAAACTTGTTTTTATTGCAACAGTACAGCATTGAAAACATTGTTTCAGGGAATCCCTGCCAATTCCCAAAATTGTAATTGAGTTGCATTGTAGCCATTGTATTTGGCAGTGGACAACAATGACCTTCTGAACATTATCATGTTTTTAATAAAGTCAGATCTGTCTAATGAGTTGGCTAAAAGTGAAATGTTTATCATTTGGTTGGACCAGAACTATGTTGAAGAAAAGCTGATTCCCACCTGGAACTGGATGGTGTCGATCATGGATTCCACCGAGGCTCAGCTGCGATATGGCTCAGCTCTGTCGTCTGCTGGAGACCCAGGTCACCCCAGTCACCCACTCCACGCCTCTCAGCACTCAGCTCGCAGGGAGCGTATGACGGCCCGGGAGGAGGCCAGCCTCCGCACCCTGGAAGGACGCAGGTAAAAAACCAGTTATTGTTATTCGTCTTTCTAATTTCTTATTCTATTCTGAGTTCATTTTTATTTATAGTATCAAATCATAACAAAAGTTATCTCGAGACACTTTACATATAGAGTAGGTCTAGATCACACTCTATATCTTATATATAAAGTCCCAACAATTCTAGTAATTCCCCCAAGAGCAAGCATTGCGACAGTGGTGAGGAAAAACTCCCTTTAGGAAGAAACCTGGGCCAGACCCAGGCTTGTGGTAGGGAGTGTGTAGCGGTGCCGTTGGGGGTGTGATGAAAAGTGGCAATAACAGTCACATTAAAGATAATAGAACAGTGACTAAAAAATGGTAGTAGTAGTTCATGTCATAGAAGGGCGCTGCAGGGCGTATGTAGCGTGGCATAGCTGGGCGTAGCAGGACGCAGCTGGACACAGGACAAAGCAGGACATAGCTGGCCATAGCAGGACACAGCAGGGCATAGCTGGCCTTAGCAGGACACAACAGGACACCGTAGAACGTAACAGGGTGTAGTGCAGCAGGACCACGGCAAGATCTTGGTGCCATCCTCATCCAAGGACTCCGGGGAGTACACTCCCCAGAATCAGTGGGTCTGTTTGATGATAAGTCTTGAGGGAAGACCTTACCCATGAACCACTCTTTACAGTCCCTATCGAAGTTCTGTCCAACTGTGCTTGCACAAAATAGTTTGGTCAACACTTTGTATTGAATTGGTAACTCTGTATTTATGCAGTGTTCTCATTTGTTTTGTATGCGGTTTGTATTCTTTCAGGAGAGCAGCTACCCTGCTCACAGCTCGCCAGGGTATGATGTCGGCGCGGGGCGACTTCCTGAACTACGCCTTATCGTTGATGCGCTCCCACAATGATGAGCACTCTGATGTACTTCCTGTGCTGGACGTGTGCTCACTGAAACATGTGGCCTACGTGTTCCAGGCTCTCATCTATTGGATTAAGGCCATGAACCAACAGACCACTTTGGACACCCCACAGATGGACAGAAAGAGGTCAGTAAAGAAAACGAGTGAAAACGCTGTCTTTGTATTTAAAATCTGAGAGTTTACTTTAGCTGCAGCATAACTGTATTTACTTATACCCAGCTCAGGTTTTCGCAATTGCATTTATTATAATTTGTGGTTATAGGTTAAAATTGTCATCACGACACAACTGCTTTATCTGCATATAATTGCATGTGATGGCCATCGGAACAAAACCCTGTTTTTTAATCTTTTTGTCTGTTGTCTTGCTTGACAATGCAAGGCAACTTTGGTTGTTAGGATTAAAATGATTTGATGATGTGGCTTTAAATGAAACATTTTCTTAGACTACATGTTACTGTTTTAACTGTTATTTATCCACTTTAACTAGGAATCGAGAGATTTTGGAACTGGGTTTGGACAATGAGGATTCTGAACATGAGAATGATGAGGACACCAATCAAAGTAAGCCAGATAACTAATATCTGATAATAGTCAAGAAACTGCCTGGTCGTTTTAATGTGTCTTCTGACCGATTTGTTTTTGCCTTACCTCAGGTTCAACTCTGCAGGACAAGGACGAGGACCCAGTCCCAGCTGAAACGGGTCAGAATCACCCCTTCTTCCGCCGCTCTGACTCCATGACCTTCCTGGGCTGCATTCCTCCCAACCCTTTCGATGTTCCCCTGGCTGAGGCCATTCCTCTGGCAGACCAGCCCCACCTCTTGCAGGTCAGAAATGTGGCATAGTCTTTTGACCGAACATACGGTCATTAGCTATATTGACATAACTGTTACCATGATGGTATGTATTTGGCTCCAACTTCATTTAGCTTTTTTCCCCCCCACAACAGCCTAATGCCAGGAAGGAGGATCTGTTTGGTCGTCCTTCTCAGGGCTTGTACTCTTCCTCCTACATGGCAACCAAAGGCCTGGCTGAGGCAAGCATGGACAGGAACTGCCTGGAGGTAAACATGGGCTCCTCTCTACCCTCCCCCTCTCAGGTATACCACCCCTCTTCACTAGACAAACACGCTGGCAGCTGTGTTCTAATACCCACACATAGCAAACACCATGGAAAAGTTGAGCTAACTACACCTTTTAAATAGAAATCTGTAAAATCTATCCAGGATTCATTATTCCGATGGTATTTCAGAGCATTGGAAATAAGCCAGCTAGTAATAATGGATATTGGGGTTATTTCAAGTGTGGGTATTGGAACAACAGCCTGTGGTCTTTGTCCCATTTCCATATATCCATTCATCATCACACTGTCCTAACCAAAGGTATATGTTCACATTACTGATCACAACTACTCCCACTGAAACAGATCCTGCCCACTAAGATGTCTTACTCAGCCAACCTGAAGAATGTGATGAGTATGGAAACTGGCCAGCGGGGCACTGAGAACCAGTCACTAGCAGAGCAAGAGATGGAGACTTCAAAACCAGGCCCTTCACCCCATGACCTTGCCGCCCAATTGAAGAGCAGCCTACTTGCTGAGATTGGCCTCACTGAGAGCGATGGCCCTCCGCTTCCATCATTCAGGTACCAAACATTAATCTGCCCTATGTGATGTTGGCGTCACCCGGCAGGCCTTTGCTGCTCCGCACCGTGTTACAGGCACGGTGGAAAGCCAAATACCATTCATCTGCACACACTGAGAGGATATAAAAGCTGGTTTTAAATCGGCATATCCCTTTAAGGAATATACAAACACAAGTTGAGGTATCAGACTCGTTATCTGGAAGCAAAAAATGGAATCGGACCATTTCTAATGTCTTTTCCCTTCTCTCTGCCCTTCCATGTCTTCATCTGTCCTGTGGAATTAAAGGCCTAAAATGGCCCAAAAACAAAAGTACTGCTATTAAAATTCAATTACTGCATTTGTGCCCCTTTGTCCAGACCTCACTGTAGTTTCATGGGGATGATGATCTCTCATGACATGCTACTTGGCCGCTGGCGTCTGTCACTGGAGCTCTTTGGTCGTGTCTTCATGGAGGATGTAGGAGCTGAGCCTGGATCGGTACATTTTTATTTATTTTTATTTACAAGTAAAAGTAGCTCTACATTACTCCTCTTTTTATTTGTGTATAAATGCTTTTACAATTTCACAATAGATTCATAACTATTGCCATTATATTTATTGCAATATAAATATGACATTACCTAACATTTCATACACTCAGCAGAAGTTGAGCAACATGGGGAATCCCAATAGAGTCCTTTATTCATTATTTCCTGGTGTGTTTGCCTTGGATTGGTCTGCCAACAATCAGCTGAAAGATTTACAGAGCTGCAGATTAACAACTCTTAATTCTTCAATTCACTGAATATGAAAAATATTGCATCATTTCTGTTAGAGAGCAGCGTCATAATGATGTTGTTGTTTTGACCGTTTATCCCAGATCCTCACCGAGCTAGGCGGCTTTGAGGTAAAAGAATCCAAGTTCCGTCGGGAGATGGAGAAGCTGAGGAACCTGCAGTCTCGGGACCTGGCCCTGGAGGTGGACCGGGATCGAGACCAGCTAATACAGCAGACCATGCGTCAGCTAAACACACACTTTGGCAGGCGCTGCACAACCACACCCATGGCAGTGCACCGGGTGAAGGTCACGTTCAAAGACGAGCCTGGCGAGGGCAGCGGCGTGGCCCGCAGCTTCTACACGGCCATTGCCCTGGCCCTCCTCTCCAACGATAAGCTGCCCAACCTGGACTGTGTCCAGAGTGTCAGCAAGGGCATGCAGGCCAGCAGTACGTGTCACCACGATTACAATTCAAGTATGACAATACATAGAAACTATACTGTACTATATTATGGAAGTCATTCATTGTTACGATCAGTGGTACTTTTGTGATGCTTAAAGCCGTTATCACATGAGTAAAAATATTTTTTTGGGGGGGGGTTACATAATAAATTTACACTCAACAGTGAACTTTTCATCTTTTACATTCAGCGTTTGTGTGTGTTTGTGTCTGTAGATCTCATGCAGCGCTTGAGAAACAGAGACCGGGAAAGAGAGAGGAGAAGTGGGGGGCTTCGAGCTGGATCTCGTAGAGACCGAGACAGGTAAGCTCCAGTGTAATAAACAGATTCCCCTTTCACAATAAACAAAAAAAAGAAGGTACAAGCATAATGTGTTTGTGTTCGACAGAGACTCAAGGAGGCAGCTCTCTATAGACACCAGGCCTTTCAGGCCTTCGTCAGAGGGAAACCCCAGTGATGAGCCCGACCCTCTGCCAGCACACAGACAAGCCCTGGGTGAAAGGCTCTACCCACGCGTTCATGCAATGCAACCGGTAATAAATCATTTGCATCTGTCAAATTTCTGTGATTTTAAAAACAATTTTCTTAAATCAATTTATAAGCAGGTTGACTTAACTGCTACCAGATTTGGATTAGAACTTGGCCCTGCACATTCCAACAGCAAGATGAATAAATCCATAGACTCTGGAGAGCACATTACCTTCACTCGCTGTCTTCAGGCCCATATCAGTGGAAACATACTTTGACTACTCCACCACATAACTGTAGCCATATATGTGTTACCAGTCTGTCTAACTGGAACAATTAGGTTTCTTTCACCATACTTAGACCAGCTGTGTGTTTGTCTCCTCAGGCGTTTGCCAGTAAAATCACAGGCATGTTGCTGGAGCTGTCCCCTGCCCAGCTGCTGTTGCTGCTGGCTAGTGAGGATTCTCTCCGAGCCAGGGTGGAGGAGGCCATGGAGCTTCTCATTGCACATGGAAGGTAACCATCTGTTCATCATAGTGACCCATACTGTCCTGCTTTCATTGCGTGTGACACTAAAGGGCTACATAAGTGGACTGTAAATGATTTAAAAATGAAACTGTCACAGCTATTCCGTGCATCGTGAAGTTTACAGACTAACTATAAACCTTTGGTCTTCTCTGTCTCCTCCAGGGAAAATGGTGCCGACAGTATATTGGACCTAGGTCTTTTGGAGGCTCCAGAGAAAGCACAAGTAAACATAACATCTCTGTTTCCACTCTATACTAGTATAGTAGCATGTAGAGTTAAATATTCATTTAATTTCTGTTGGAAATAATCCAATTTGGTTTGGCATAGTCATACTATTTTAGTTGTAAAGACATAAAATGACAAATGCCTAATATACAATACATACCTTCTGAATAACCTCTGTTTTGTGTGGTTGTAGCAGCAGGAGAACCGAAAGCGTCATGGTTCCACCCGCAGTGTGGTTGACATGGAGCTGGACGACCCAGATGATGGGGACGACAACGCTCCTCTCTTCTACCAGCCGGGCAAAAGAGGCTTCTACTCCCCTCGGCCTGGCAAGAATACAGAAGCCAGGCTGAACTGCTTCCGCAACATTGGCAGGTAATGAAGTCTGTTATGTCCGATTCGTTTGCTCTTAATCTTCAGAAGAGAACTACGTGCGGGGGAACTGAGTCACATCTTTAACAAAGTAGGAAACAATAAGTTAAATGTTGTATTTTCTCTACAGAATACTGGGGTTATGTCTGCTTCAGAATGAACTTTGTCCAATCACGTTGAACAGACATGTCATCAAAGTGCTGCTTGGGAGGAAGGTAAGAGAAAATATGGAATACCGACCTTAAGACCCTGCTTCGTGATGCTTTTCAGAACCAACGTGCTAAATGTACTTATCTTTGTCACTGCAGGTGAACTGGCATGACTTTGCATTCTTTGACCCGGTCATGTATGAGAGCCTGCGGCAGCTGATTCGCCACTCTCAGGCTGGCGAGGCAGACGCAGTGTTTGCTGCCATGGACCTTGCCTTCGCCATTGACCTCTGCAAAGAGGAAGGGGCTGGACAGGTGAAGGGCTACACTGTCATTGTGTTGCCAAAAGTACACGGAACACTAAATGCTAACAGAATATTACGTAACCTGTAGTTGTTCTGAAATAGCACTGCATTAAAATAGGGCGAGGGTGTTGCTAGACGCACTGGCGAGGACCTAAATGCAATGTTTTTTTTTAAAAAAAGTTAGATTTTAAACTGTGATCTTGCACAAGGCTTATACCTTTTTACATGGAAGATGTTTTCCTGGAATGACATAGAGATGAGAGTACATTTTAAAATGCAGTACTAATGTCAATCAGAACACAGTAGCTGTTCTACACATCTAAACAAATGATTTTATTATTTATTAGCTTTATTTCTGTAACCTTCTTGACCACACTATACAAACTTACAGACTCACAATGAAAATAAATTTTTTTTCTTTTTTAAATGTATACACATCTTAAAGGTCCCATGGCATTCACTTTGAGTTTTTTTTAGCGTTGAGCGTAGTTGCTTGAAACTGGCAAACAGCCCGTCTATGTACAATTCTCCCAGGCATCTCAGGCCTTTCTTTTCCAGAGCTACAAAGTCAGTTTTGGCTGGCACAAATAAGTGATTGTTACAAAGAGGTGTAGTTAGGGGAACGGAGAGCCTGATTTGAGCCCAAATTTTAATGTATTAGTTACAGTGGGGTTGGGGTGAAATTTGAAAGAGAAAGGGGGAGTGTGCCACATACTACCACCTGGAGGGATGTGGAGCATGAGTTTGCTTCTGGCACCAACTATGGCGAGGTGAACCAGAGCAAAATCTTTGGTGTTAGCTTTTCTGTTTCAGTTTAATACGTTCTTTGCATCTCAGAACATTAATATGGTAAATGACCGGCTTGAGGTTTGACTTTTGAAAGCAGAATCTGAAATATATTTGTGCCGTAAAGTGGTTGTTGATGCCGTATTCCTCCGTGTTCAGGTGGAGCTTCTGTCTGGCGGGGTCAACATGCCAGTAACTCCTCTCAATGTGTATGAGTATGTGAGGAAGTATGCGGAGCACAGAATGCTGGTGGTGGCTGAGCAGCCTCTCCATGTAAGTACTGTCAGTGTGTCAGTTTGTTGGAACAAAGACAAATGTCTTCAGTCAAAATGTGTATTCACCTGTGTGTGTGTGTGTGTGTTTGTGTGTGTGTGTGTGTGTTTTGTAGGCAATGAGGAAGGGTTTGTTGGATGTGCTTCCTAAGAACGCCCTGGAGGACCTGACGGCCGAGGACTTCAGGCTGCTGGTCAACGGCTGTGGAGAAGTCAACGTCCAGATGCTCATTAGCTTCACCTCCTTCAATGATGAATCTGGTATGCTGCTCTGCTCTCTATCTGCTTCTCTGTTTTAGTTCATCATTATCCGTTTAACCGTAATAAGACTTTTGACCGATCACTTAGTTGAAACAATATTATATTATATGAATATTAGGGCTGTCAAAATGAACACGTCAATAAGGAGTTAACAAACAGATTTCTTTTAAAGGTCACATGGCATGAAAATTTCCCTTTTTTTGAGTTTTTTTTTTTTTTTTTACATTAATATGAGTTCCCCCAGCCTGCCTATGGCTCCCCAGTGGCTAGAAATGGCGATAGGTGTAAACCAAGCCCTATTTATCCTGCTAATGAAAGCTCGGATAGGCCGATCTGGGATCTTCCCTCCCTAGGTTACCTCCCTATCTCTGCTTTGCCCCCCACCCCCCTCCTCAAAAGCTACAGACTCAGAAATGGCACATACTAAGGAAAGCTCATTGTGGGACTGGACCTAGTGGCTGGAATTCTGCACCAAGGCTGAATTTTGGAAAGAGACTTCAGATACAGATACCAGTATATAAAAGAGACTTCACATGGTACCACTAAGGTCTATATAAAAGAGACTTCAGATACAGTATTAGGGGACCACTAAGGTCTATATAAAAGAGACTTCAGATACAGTATTAAAGGACCACTAAGGTCTATATAAAAGAGACTTCACATGCAGTATACCACTAAGGTCTATATAAAAGAGACTTCAGATACAGTATTAGGGGACCACTAAGGTCTATATAAAAGAGACTTCAGATACAGTATTAGGGGACCACTAAGGTCTATATAAAAGAGACTTCAGATACAGTATTAGGGGACCACTAAGGTCTATATAAAAAGACCAGATACAGTATTAGGGGGACCACTATATAAAAAGAGACTTCAGATACAGTATTAGGGGGACCACTAAGGTCTATATAAAAGACTTCAGATACAGTATTAGGGGACCACTAAGGTCTATATTAAAGAGACTTCAGTTACAGTATTAGGGGACCACTAAGGTCTATATAAAAGAGACTTCAGATACAGTATTAGGGGACCACTAAGGTCTATATAAAAGAGACTTCAGATACAGTATTAGGGGACCACTAAGGTCTATATAAAAGCATCCACAGAGCACCATGTCATGGGACCTTTAATGCCACTAATTTCTTTAACGTGCGATAAATACACACCTTCTGTAATGTAATGTTTTCCCCTGCTAAGTTCATGGCTCTCTGCTGAATGGCACTTTCAGCGCAGAGCTATGTGACACCTGCCACTATATGTCTGGAGGACTGGCGGGGCCGTCCCGTGTGCCAGGTAGAAAACACAGCTTAGTCCGAGCCCGGCCCGCGTTAACCGTAGGTTAAGGGGCGGGCTTAAAGCGCATCAATGCACCGCTGACTTTCCTTCGTTTTCACAAACAACTTCCAACATCTTCCACTGCTGCAGACTTGTCGGTCACAGCACACAGGAAGACGGATGTTATGGTAATATTTGACATTTATTTTAAGCTGTTTTAAATTCAAAATGTGGTTCCAGAAAAGTATCTGCATGTGTCGATAACGATGCACGCAACATCGTAGCAGACTGCACAAGCCATACAAGTCTGCAACTGTCCACTCTGCGGACGGGGGGAGTGTCCCAACTGGTACTCCGTTGCCTGGTTAATGATTGGTTAACGAGTGTCAGAGACGGGGGGGGGGGGGGGACAAAGAGTCCCTAGTCCGTTTTTCTGTCTTATTTCTTTTTTCCCTGCATTAATTAAAATTTAAGATTCACAGTTCATTTTTGCTGTTACAGAGTAAGCAAAGACTTGTACTTGATCCAACAGGGGAAAATGCAGACAAGCTCCTGCAGTTTAAACGCTGGTTTTGGTCCATAGTGGAGAAGATGAGCATGACTGAGAGGCAAGATTTGGTAAGTCTGTTCTCGTCCACGTCCTTCAGAACAAAGAGCCTCACCGGAGATGGCAGCACTTCAGTGCTCAGCGTTGCAGTAATTGTTTGTACATTACATTAGGCTCAGTTTAACAATGCAAATTTACATAGCAGCCATTAGGTACCCAATGCAGAGCAACATGTTAGACTGGCAACATGTTATTGCAAAACTGCCTTAACCCTCCTGTTGTCCTCGGGTCAAATGTGACCCCTTTAAAAAATAATTGCCATGTCTGAAATATGGTTCCTTTTTAACCAAATTACCACAAAAAATAGATTGGATAACCTACAACGCTCTTTGCAAATACAATTGATCACTCATCTGTACATTCCTCTGATCTTAACTATTAGTTAAACTAATTCATAATTTCTGCTTGTTTAACTCAAATATTAGGTATAATTCTGTACAAAGGAGGGTTATTGACCATGAATTCCAAAAAGTAGTGTCTAACTACTCAGCAAGTAAGGTGGTGTTTGTGAAAATTTCAAAAAGTCTGAAAAAGGGTCGACAAAGGTCAGATTAAAAGATTTTTGTCCGATTTTGGGAGGCATTAGTCACGCTCATACCGCTCGTCATTTGCGGGTTAGCACTCCACCAATCCGATTGGTTTTGAGTCCGAGCGCCCGGCTGACGACGGCACGAACAGACTCGAGTCACTGACCTCTCCAGACTGTCCGACGGACGATAATCGGGTTGGTGTTTCAGGGCCTTAATGATTGTCCTTGTCCCCAGGTGTACTTCTGGACCTCCAGCCCTTCTCTGCCAGCCAGCGAGGAGGGCTTCCAGCCGATGCCCTCCATCACCATCCGGCCTCCAGACGACCAGCACCTCCCAACAGCCAACACCTGCATCTCACGTCTCTACGTGCCACTCTATTCTTCAAAACAGATTCTCAAACAGAAACTCCTGTTAGCCATTAAGACCAAGAATTTTGGTTTTGTGTAGAGGTTCGACAGAAATGACTTTAAAAAATAAAATAAAAACATGTTTACTGTTGTGTAATATTTACCTAGCTCCATTTTTGTAGATTTATTTTTTGTCTATACAATTTTATGAAATTCGACATACTGTCGCTATCTCCCCAGGCGGTAATATTTGTGTTGTGAACACAAACACCTTATTTTTATTTCAATTTTTATTGTTTTTTTTTGTGTTAATGAAGAGGTATACAGTCCAGAACATTCCTGCATTGGCACTGTAAAACGTAAAGCCCACAGCCCTGCTCTATTGGCTTAAACTTTTGCATCCCAGGAATGTGGTTTGACAGAAAGCTGTCTGCCGAAACCCAGCCAAAGATGACAGCTGTAGAAATATTTAAAAGAAGAAAAGACACACTGTGATTATAAGTTGTTGTTTTTTTCCTTCCCTAGAAAAGTACTATCACTGACAGTTCACTGCTGCCTTTGTGGAAAGTCATTTTTTTCTTGTACAGGGGGAGTAGGGAATTTCAAAATAAACTTGGATGCAAATAAGTTGTCTGGTCTGGATTTGTTTGAGAGGTGTCTGCTCACCAGGGACAAACCGCAGGCCAATTTAATCTTTTGTATACCACAGCTCAGTTATTGGTGCACTGTTTGGTACTATATCTGTTGAGCCAGGAAGATTTGTGGATTTGCATTATTAAAAGTAAAACCAAATGTGGAAGAAAAATCTCAAAGTTGTATGGCTGTAAATTTACTTACAAAGATGTACTGTCTGAAAAAAGGACCATGGAGGTAAATATGAATGTAGTCATGAAAAAATCACATGTAGATTAATACTTAGATACAGTGATCAAACTTTAAATGCAACATGTATTCTTTATTTTATTTTTTTCTTGAAAAACGATTCTGTTTGGCAATGGATCCGTTATGTGTTCTGCTGATAATCCATGTGGTTGATTAGTGTAGTGAGACGCCCATGTGTCAGCTGGAGGGGCCAGACTGGCCTGAACACTCCAGGGGCCTCATGGATAAACGTTGGGTACGCTGGTTTTCACGGACACTTTGTGAAAATAAAAAATGAACTTGACGTGGGAACGTGCACTCCGTCCACAAAGTCTTTTCTGGCTCTGGAACGTGGTGATTTCTAACTGAAAAGTGCCGAAAATCACCAAACATTACAAAATTTTTTCCCTTCACTTTATGGCATAAGTCTGTGAAGTTGTCTATGAAAGAACAATTATATCCGCTGATATTCCATGAAAGTTTAATCATTTATCTGGATAATGTTACACATCTTTCACATAACCGCTGTTAAACATGAGGACGGGAAATTAATGAAAAATCCATTTAGGAAATATTTTCAGTTATCCTCCATACGCATGGAGGAAATATCTTACTCACTGTGCAACAAGAAGATCGGCACGGACAAATGCAAAAGCGTCTGTGAGTCTGTTGCGGAGTCGCAGACATCCATGGCGCACAGGAGGCGGGATCACGGATCCATCTCCCCCGGAACAAACCCTGGTGGTTCCCGTGGATTTATTGTAGTCTATGTAAGTGAACAAGGTGGACCCGGTCCACCAACCACTGGGCCGTCTTGGCTTTCTTGATTCTGCACACATATGTTACTGTAGTCCTATTTACTATTTCATTATTTCATCCATGCGTGGCGCAGCGGATCCGTGCGCACTGTCACCATGCGTGGAGACGCTGGCCTCACTAACTTCTCCTCCTCTGAGTCGGGTCTCCCCCGCGCTGGACTCAGTTTCACTGAGCCTACTAACATTTGAAAATAAATGGCATTACATCAGTGATATCAAACTGCTTATTGTGCGTAATTTGGACTGCCACCGATACGCATGTTGTTCTGTATCTGCTGTGGCGCTGCCACCATTGCCTTGATTTCCACTTCAACATTAGACTTTCTTTTCTTTTTTTTTCTGCCATGGTTTGGTGCATTCACTGCCTGGTCACCATTTGCCACTCTGGGCATTTTCTTTTATTGCTTCTCCAAGATGACAAACAGAACTTTTTTTTCTCGCCTCCACCTCGGCACCTCCATTTCACAATACGTTTGTTCCCGTCTGCAGCGGGTCAACCCGTAGTGATTAGACAAAGAATGACGTCGAGGGCGCATCTAGAGTCATTTCTATATTCATTTATGAGAGGAGGCAAGGTGGAGTCTGTGGCTCGTTCCCGTGCGCTCAACTTCACGTTGATTGTGATGTATGGAGGAAAGGTGTGCAGGACCTGGCGTACGCCCGGTTTTATACATACGTTTCATGTTTTGGCCATACACCATCTTCTGGTTACGGAAGAAGATTAGGGCCACTGGTGAAAAATGTATTTGAGTTCTGACTTTATTCGCAGAATTCTGACTTCATTCTCATAATTCCAGGGCTGTAGTCAAGACCACCTTAGTCGAGTCCAAGACAAGTCCAAGACCAAAAAGGTTCGAGCCCAATACAAGACCGAGTCCAGGACAGAAAAAAGGTCTTATGCATGACAGTATCAAGACAATCAATTTGGGTTTCACTTTCCCTCCAATATTATTATCAACATAATAAAGACACCTGGACTCGGTCAAGACCAAAAGCCATATTGGGCAAGCCCAGTGGCCGAGACCGAGACAAGTCCGAGCCCATAGAAAAACGCTCTTGAGTCCAAGACCGGACTCCAGTACTACAGCGCTGCATAATTCTGACATTAATCCCATAATTCTGAATTAATCCCATATATTCTGACTTTATCCCATAATTCTGACTTCATCCCATAATTCTGACTTTATTCTCAGAATTCTGAGAATAAAGTCAGAATTCTGGGATAAAGTCAGAATTCTGAATTCTGAGAATAAAGTCAGACCTCAAATACATTTTTCACCAGTGGCCCTAACCCTCTTCCGTATCTGGTATGGAAGCTGCGCGATCTTTTATCCATGAGGCCCCTGGGGAGAGAGGTTGTTCTGATGGCCCATGACAACATGGGTTCTGCCCCTACAACACTGTGATACGCTGGAGACAAGCTCCTCACCCACTTCCCCACGATCTTTACGCACGGGCCTGTCATGATGTGACTGAGGGCCTGCCTCACGCTCATGACCATTGTGGACACGCGATTGCCCAAAGGAGCACTGCTGTGATTTTTGATTGACTTCCATATCTGGGACATGCTCGAGACAGATTTAAAAAAGAATGGTTTCATTTGAAATGGCAGAGATATCCTTAAAGTTCCTAGTAGAGATCAAGCTCCAAAAATTAAGGATCCTACTCCTCCTCTAATGCAACTTATAGTCTTTCATCAAAGCCTGGTTAAAGTTCACTCCTTTTAAACTCCATGGTCCTAGTTTTAATACTAACTATCACATCAAATGTATTTGTCACATACACAATCATACACAGTTCAATTTGCAGTGAAATCCATTGTGTACCTCTTCCATTTCTATAAAAAACACTAAAATCCATAAAAATAGTAATATACAACACAAGAAAATTAGGTGGGGGCCAAAACTGAGCACAGTTTTCATTGAGCAGACAGACAGCTTGAAGGAAGACGCTCCTCCTCATCCTCTCTGAGTTTTCAGCGATAACGCCTCCCTGATGGCAGCAGAAAGAACAGCGAGTTGCTATGGTGACTGGGTTCTCTGAGAATATAAGTGGCCTTAAGGTAAGGTTGACCAGATTTCTGAGATAAAATCCAGGGACATTTTCAGGTCAGAAGCGTAAATACCTCCAAAACAGGTGATATTTTTATCTTTGTAAACTTTATTTATTGTTATACTTAACCATTTAATTTCATTACTGTGCAATATTTAATACTCAGGACCTTTGATACACCAAACTATATTTCTGCATAATGTGTATACAAACCCTTTATCTCTCTACCACTTTATATATATGTACATAATTGCTCTCAGGACTGTGCTCCACATTCCCCCCTCTTTTTTTCTGCACTACTTACATTTTATATTTTTATATTTTTGGGGTGACACTGTAAAGGGGTAGCTTAAATCTCATTGCACAGAGTGTATAATGACAATAAAGGCATTCTTCTATTCTAAAACATGGACACTGGCCCAGGGGCGTCATTGGACCCAGAGCTGCACTGGGGTACAAGCCCCACTAGTGGGGTCCATGGGCATGCTCCCCTGTAAGAAAAGGTTGTCCATTTTAACATTTAAATGCATCAATATGGTGCAGGACATTTACATCACACCATAAAACGACCAATGGTGTGTTAGCCTTGCGGCGCCTGATGTAAGTGTCCTGCACATTGGGGAGAGGAGCTCTGATGAGCCGCTTGAATAACCCTCTTAACCCTCGTGTTGTCTTCCCGTCAAAATTAAAAATCAATAATTTTGTTGACGATTTTTACCGATCTTTTAAACTTTTTCTTACATTTCTGAAGCTTTTTTTTCCCTTTTTTCACTAACTTATTAACTTTAGTTTTACAGTTATTTTTGGAATTTATGGTCAATAAATAAGGAAATTATACCTAATGTTTGAGTTAGAAAAGCAGAAATTAGGAATTATTTAGACTAAAATTAAAGGAATGGATGTTGACGATAATCACAGACTGGAATATGTCAACTTTTACTCAAAACTATTTCAAAACCACTTCAATTTGTTTTTCAAATGCTATAAAATTGAATAGGACGCCCCAAAATTACCCATTGAAATCACCCCAAAGAGCGTTGTGTAGAACCAATCATGTTATTTTGGGTAATTCCAATTGGGTAGTTAAAAAGAACATTGATATAGGAAAACGGGTCAATTTGGGTTATGTGGGTTAAAGAGAGACTTTAAGTACTGCATAGTAGGAGGGAAGAAAAAAGTCTATGGCGCCATTTTAATGCTACGAAGCACTCACCTGCTGTTAGCATCCCATTGACTCCCATTCATTTTGGCGCCACTTTGACAGTGAATAACTTTACATCTGAAGCGTTTAAAGACTCTATTTGTCCGTTGTTTATGTCTAAAAAAACACAACGATGTATAAAAGGCTCTTTTACCTTGTAGCTCACGTTATGGCTCCGTGGCAGACGTTTTGTAAAAATAGGCTAAAGATTGTGTCATAACTACGTGACTTACCATCCCATAGTCAACAAATCACTGTATTGTCAGAAGAAGCTTGCGGACAGTTTGGACTTCCATTAGCTGTTTAGGTTTAATTACTAATGTTAACTAGCATGTTAGTTAGCAGTAATTAGCCTGTGCCTATGTTATCTCCTAACATATACCTACCTCTCCGTCTCTGCTGATTGGGAATGATTGAGATTTCTCTTGCACATCTACCAGAAGACTTACAGCTTTCAGACAGGTTGCTCACGTCACATCTACGTCATCAAGCTCAGTTGGAGGCTGCACAGTAACGCTCAGCATCACCGGAAAGGTGCTTCTAATAGACTTCACTGGTCTCCGTCCAGAGTAACAGGATCTGTTGGTCTATTTCTTTAACTGTCTATGCAGATAGTGAGAAGATGTTTGCTGTATGTGACAAGAAATGTAGCCTAAAACACACGTGACATCGCTTAGAGCACCTTTAATGCTGTATTCTTTGAACAGGACATCCTATTATAAGAGTATATTGTACTGAAATGTAGAATTTCATTTGAAGCTTCCATCCATAGTTTCTGACAGAGAGGTTTTGTGTCAAGTTTTAGGAGAAGCACGGCTTGGAGGGCCAGATGACAACTGTGTAAGTGGCAATAAGCATCCTCACATACTTCTTGAGGTAAAGAATGGCTTAGCCAGTACTGCTACCTACTGACCACATCCAGAACCTCTCCAGGAGTGAGCTACCTACCATATGAAAATGGCAGCGCAGGTGTTTTATGGTGCATCTTGCAGAAACTTGTCAATCAGTAAGCAATACTTACTGATTGATAGCGATATAGTATAATTCACATCATTCCAGACATACCTAATGTTCTGGTGATAACAGATAACAAAATGGTGGTAGCCTGTGATGTAAGGAGCCGGTAAACTATTCCAATAGTCACACAGTGGCAACATTAGGGAGCTAATGTTGCTTGTGCAGCATGTACTTTGATCTGAAGTATGTGTAGTAAGTAGTCAGTCAGGATTACAGACATGGCATGTATGTATGCATTTTTGGTTAAATGATTTTATTGAAGACACTTGATATCTGTTAACCTGTGATTGTTTAGCCAGTTGATCTTTTCAGACCACTCAGTACAATAATCAAAATATAGTGTTAATTCAAAATTTATTTCAGAAGCAAAAGTACTCATGGTGCAGTAAATGGTCTTTAATAGCAGTATAGTAAATATACTATTATATCTATTATTTAGCGTAGGAAGTAGGAAGATTTTTTTCAACTAATAAAGGAATACTTAATCGTTCAGTTTATCAGGGGAAAAAAAGTTCAAAATCACCAAAATTGGAAATGTAGGTTTTTATACTGGACAGGTAGGGTGTGAAAAATAAGTATTTCTAGAACTTTTAGACAAATGCAGTGGAGTAAAAAGTACAATAGTCAGGTGTAGTGCATTATGTATAAAGCTGCATGAAATGGAAATACTCAAGTAAAAGTACCTCAAATTAGTACTTAAGTACAGCAGGCTACTTGAGTAAAATTACTGATGAGCATACATTTTAGTAAGATATAATGGCAATAGATAGTATCATTCATATAATGGATACATTAGCATAATAATGATAATGCATCGTTCATAAGATAAAACCTTTTTAATTTACCTCCACCTCCCTGCAAATGCCTATTTTGTCGGAGCTGTCATCATTTGTGTTGCCTTCATAGTATATTGTGAAAAATGGAATTTCGTGGACCAAGTTAGGTTGGGAAAGTCTGAACATGAAACCCGAAAACATTGGTCTTTGTTGTTTATGACACTTTGTCAACAACTGATAGCAAATGTGAAACAACATATGTTTGATTTGATCAATTAAAATACACAAACGTGCATAGGCTACATGTGAATACACGTTACAGTAAATAAAAATATAAGAGAACGAAAATAATTTTCTTTTTGGACACGCTGTTAAAGATGTTCGTAATTTACACTCTCTTAACTCTCTGCATTACATGCGGCAGTGAAGGCAACGCTTCTTATCCAGTCAAAACGGAGCCATATGAGGTGAACCTTCTTGCTCGCGGTCACATTGTGGTGGTCAGCTAACGGAGGCATATTTTCTTGCGATGATATCGGCTAGCTTGCTGGCCAGTAAGCTAACTTAGCTTGTCACCCCAGCTTTAATAAGTAATACGTTAGCTAGCTATCTGACTGTCCGGCTAGGCCGATGTTGCTGGCGGAGAAGGGGATGAATTTATTTTTCATCATGTCGAAGTCGCTCCGTTAATTTTAGCTAGCTAGCTAGCTAGCTAGCACGGCAGGCTAGCACAGCCAACGGTTATAACTGCAAGCAAAGCGTGACTAATCGGTCTGTTGTTTAAAAAACAATACAAATGGAGCAGTGGCAGGACGCGGCCTCTCAGCAGGTCAAGCTGCTTACAAATCGTCTGAATGAACTGTTGTCCAGAGGTCTGGGACTGCTGCGCTCCGAACTCGGTGTGGATTTGGGACTGAAGCCTGAGCTTATTCCGCCATGGGTGATCCTCTTAGCGGCATGTAGCGGGCTGGTGCTGATGGTCGCTCTGTGGGCCTCAGTCTGCCGGTCTCTCTTCAAGAAACGACCCGCTGTATGCCCCGTAGACGACGACGGCATTGAAGTAAAGCGGGGTCTTGGTAAACCTGGCAAATCCGAGGAACCGAAGAAAAAGAAAAAGAAGGCAGAAAAGGCACGTAGCATAAATGAAACCAGTCTACAACCTTTCCTAGCTTGATAGCCGTGTCGTTAGCAAGGCTAGTTGTCAAGCTAGCTAACACCACAGTGACAGTTAAATTTCATGTCATGGCAAAAACCCTAGCTAGCTAGTGTCAACCAGACTATGCTAGCTATCCTTGGAGGGTGTTACACTTTGATAGCTTGAAAGGAATATAGAAGACATGTAGCATGCCCTCTTCATTTTGTCTCTACATGTGCTTTGCAGAAAGCCCAGCCGAATGGAAGAGCTGTTGCTGAACCACAGGAAGACGCCATAGTGTCAGAAGAGATAGTGCCACATCACCAGCCGCCCCCACCTGGAGTCAAGGCTGAAAAGGTTGCGGAGGTAATTTGTTGTACCAAAGACATGGCAACACACACACGTACACCAGCCTAGGTTATGTTTGCATAAATGTTTGCAGTTCTCTACCAGTGCTTGTAGCTCACATATTTTCGGGTACTCTTCTATGTTAAGCAGTCCAGAAAACCCAACCCTTTCTCACTGTCACCCTGAACAGCTGTAACCGGACCAGCTAGTAGCTACCGGTGTTGGGTTACAGTTTTTAACTTGCAGATGCAGCATAATCCTGGAGGGGGGCTCCTGGCTTAGAAAGGCACAAGGTACAACCTTTCATTGAATGCCACCCTCTGGATACCACAAAGTAACAGACTGTGATCCTGAAGATGCTGGAGTCAGAAGATGTAATTATGCATACACTAAGAGATGGAAATAGTGTTGAACAAAAAGGACATGTAACATATGGGAGTCTTGGAAAGTGGATGTAATTTCACTTATAAATAGACGTGGCTTGCTGATTTGATTGACTGCCTATGGTTCAGTCAGCATGGGGCAGCTTGCGCATCTGCTGTTCTTGGAGGTGAAATATAATATGCTGTATAGTATATCCACTGTAGCCCTTCTCTTGCTTCTTTAAACCCAGTCTTACAATCCCAGATAGTTTATCTTTTCTACTTTATACCCACCATTTCTCGTCTAGTTAAAGAAGTCAAAGAAGAAGGCCAAACAGGCTGTAAAGGAGACCAAGACAGTGACTGCAGATGGCAAAGAACCAGAAGAAGGTGAAATGAATCAATCGATCAACATTAATTTATATAGCGCTTGATTTATACTTGATATATTGCAGCAGAATGGGACCTGCCTTAGACTCTTTCTCAGCAACATGTGTTTAGTGTGTATTTGAAAATTCTTTGCATTCACTCCATTTATTCTGCCTAATCCATGCCATATTTCCTCACTAATCCTATAATGATACCTTGCAGTATTTTGCAACTAATTCCATGCTGCACTCAATGGTTCTTTTCAGGCACGTGGGAAACCAAGGTCAGCAACAAGGAGAAGCGTGAGCAACGCAAGAAGGACAAGGGTTCTAGTGATGGCTCAGCCAGTCCTGGAGGGGGGAACACACCTGTGAGCGCTCCCTCAGAGCAGCTCAAGGCCTCTGCAGCCCCCGCATCTGCCAGCCAAAAGAAGAGAAAAGGTGGCTCTTAAAACCCTGTCTTTCATTATGTGATATTTGTCTTTTGAGAAGTTTTAAAATTGGGAAGAAGGAATGAATGAATATGCAACATTTTATTTTTTATTTTACTTATATACATTCATTTGAAGCACAAACCCCTCTGAGAGGGGGAGAGAGAGCTTTCTAGGCTGTTGTTGTGTTTGACTGGTCTCTTGTTGACACGAGGGGCTATAAATACAGGCTTTGGGGGGAGTTAATTGACTCCCAGAGTGAGTTTTAGCTAAGTGTTTGTGTGTGCTTCCTTCATTAATAGGCTGTTATGAGAAGTGTACTTGGCATATATTGACTTTTCTTTTTCTTTTATTCTCTCTTCAGGAGAGTCTGCAAAAGTGAAGCCAGACAAGGTTGAAGCTGTTGTATCATCTCTAGGTAATTATCAGCAGAAAATACTTCCCCTGTTGACTGGTTAATAATTCACACACTCCAGGCATTGATATCTCATCTATGCAAAATAGTTTCATCAATCAGAAGTTCACATGCTTTACTGGGAACTCTCATATTGGATGTCTTGCCAGCCTGATCTGTGTTTATTCTGGCTGAGTATCAAGTGTCTCCCCTGGTATTAGTTAACAGCAGTGAGGTGGTAGCGGTGGAGGCTGGTGTGACTGACATGGCTGTAAAGGTTCCGGCTCCCACTGTTGCTTCAAAGACTGGCCCCTGGACAACCAGTAGAGAACCAGCATCCCTCTGGAGAGCGGACATCGATGGTAAAAATGTTTTGCCACTTAAAACTGCTTGGATTCTGTATCCATGTGTTAGTGTAAACACGTTATGGCATTCCATGAAGAAATTAATGCCTGATAACCTCTATATCAGCTTCAGTGTCAGTTAGTGATGCACTGAATTGATAAGCTTGACGTTACCGCTCCACATGAAAGTCTTTCTTAGTAACTGTCCTAATCCAACTGTCTGAACTTAATTAGAAAAACATTATGAAACAATATGATGAAAACTTATCTGAAGGTTTAAAGTTGATTCTTGGTCTTGGAAACCAGCTCACCTCAAGGATCATTTAGTTGCCTGGCTTGAGCTTTCAAACATATCACATGATCTTCATCACATGATCTTCTCAATTCAACAACTGTGGGTTACTGGTACTAAATGGACCTCGTGGTGAGATTGGTTAAGATGGGAGATGTAATGACTTTATACAGAAAGATTTAACTCTGCACCTCTGTTCTCATTTGCCATTTCTCAGTTAATGTACAGTAAAGACAACTTACTTATAAATTCACTGACACTCTATTATTTCACCCATGGTTAGTCCATCTGTAGTCTTGCTTTGCCATACCCTTCTCCAAAGCGCTGGAGGAGGGTCTGGCTACGCCACAGAGCATTCGGGGATGGGAGGAAAACGCGGTTTATTGGCATTTCTTTAATCCAATCCAAGTTGTCTTGGGTCACCGGAGAAAAGCTGTGGTGCCACTGCAAAATAGACTCGGAAGGAACTTGTTTTGGTCAATTGTGTACATTTTAAATTGTCCAATCTGAGTTCCCCCCCCCCAGAAAACTCAGATTGGACACCCTGCAGAGATCTGAAGAGCAGTTAACCATAGTCCTCATAAATCAACCAGAGTTTAAAATGCCAACACAAAGGAAGCCCAATGGATAATACATAAAGTAAAATCAGGAGGATATTCTGGCGGCGACAGAGCAATCCCAGAAGTGGAACGGCGTGCATATAGACTCGTCAATCTGGGACACTAGGAAGATTCACTCACCCCCTCTGCAGTACGGCTAACTGCTTTATGTCTGATCGTTTGTTTTATTCGTGAATAGTACCGGTATTTTAGGAAAGATTAATGAAATGTGCTAGTGTTAACCTCTTATGTTTAATCTAGTATTTTAAAAATCAAGCTAGCTGTTTTAATAATTTCTAAAATCTCCAGTTGATAACTTTTTTGCATTTAGCTGCGAGCTACAGAAATGTCTACTCAAGTTCATTCAAACATTCATGTAACCTTTTATTGACACTCCAGATCATTGAGGGGCCGCCCTTATTTACAATGGCATCGGGTCAGTTCCAAAAACGAAGAAAGGAAAAATGAGAAACTGAAAACACAGAAAAGGAAGCAACACCATCAGAAGAACATAGAAAGACACTAAAACTTTCCGAATTGGAAAAACAATTTGACAAACGAACCAGGACAACCAGGATGTAAAGTAAATGCACTATGTAAAGCAAGTACGAGTAAAAGTTTGGAGGTCCAAAATCAGAATTTTATTTTAATTTTTTTTCCAAAAGGCACCTGTGATTTAATTTTAGGAAAGTGTTGTTTTGTTCACGTAAGGTGTCCTAAAACTAAAAGCAACATGTAAAACTTATCTAAATTGTTTGTAGGGCAACACTTTGTTTTCCCCAGTTACTACAGTGACTTAAAGGATTGTGCAGAATTAATGGGTATTGAATCAAAAGCTACACACAACTAGCTCAGTTAAAAAAGAAATGTATGTTATTATCTTGGAAATACTTGACAGGTCTACACAATGTCAGGGAACAGTTATTTTAAGTCTAAGCACATTTCTGATAGCTGAAAAGTTAGAGTTAATTGTGTGAGTATTGACATCATTGTCTGAAATGTGTGTTTCAGAGTCGTGGACTGTGATTGACAGGGGGATGCCTACCACAGAGCTAACTCTGGTGTCTTTAACTGGATTGGGTGTTGGCACTGCTGCTGGTAAGTATACAATAAACTGGTGATGTGGCAACTGGTGGTTTAACTTGGCTCGCACCCTTAGGCTGCGTTTTACACATGGGCGGCTATTTTCAAATGTGCAAATCCAAAGTTTTCCAAAATTTTCACTCTGGCCGGAGTTTTTAGAAAGACTTGTTTTCAGAGGCAAATTCTCCGTCTCCATGTACGTGTAAACAGGGCCCTAGACCAGAGGTGGAAAGAGTACAAAAATATTCTACTTAAGTAAAATTACTATTACAACCCTCATGTTGTCTTTGGGTCAACGTGACCCGTTTTCCTATATCAATGTTCTTTTTAATTCCCCATTAAATAACATGATTGATTCCACACAACGCTCTTTGGCTAGTACAGATCTCTACTTTCATTAATTTTAGGGTGTCCTATTCAGTTTTATAGCATTTGAAGAAGTGTTTTTGAAATAGTATTGAGTAAAAGTTGACATATTCCAGTCTGTGATTATCATCAACATCCATTCCTTTAATTTTAGTCTAAATAATTCCTAATTTCTGCTTTTCTAACTCAAACATTAAGTATAATTTCCTATTATTATGAGGTTTATTGACCATAAATTCCAAAAATAACTGTAAAACTGAAGTTAATAGTGTTGAAAATGTCAAAACAAGTGACAAACATAGAACAAAAAGCATCAAAAGTGATGAAAAAAGGGTAAAAAAACCAAACATTTATAAAAAGCCTCAAATGTTGATTTTTGAAGTCAACACAAGGGTTAAGAACTTTTTTACAGCGGAGGGTACTTTTTAATTAATATTCATACTTTTTTAATATCTCTATAGTTGTATTTATTTCAATAAATCAGTCTTTTGCGATTCAATAAGGGCACAAAGACGCTTTGGAGTTTAGTTTGACAAACAACAATCTGACAATATAGACATTTCTTTTTTAAATTTTTCTAATTTGGTACTCTCCACTAGTTTTCCAAAGCATTGGTTTTGGAAGGCAGGCTGAGTAATTGTTGTTGTGTCCTGGTAGAGCCCCAGCCTGTGAGTGAGCTGCCCTGGCTCAGTCAGCCCAGAGGGGACGATGAGTGGTCTGGACTCAGTAAGCATCATTAGGGATTGTCTTCAACTGTTCTTTCACTTAATAGTTAAGATCCTCCTTTACATTTGTAACTATTTTCTGATGGTCTTTGTGTTTCTCAGATGGTGGTTCAGTCGATCCTAGCTCTGACTGGAACGCCCCCTCTGAAGCCTGGGGCAACTATGAAGAGCCCACTCCTGAGCCTCCCACTCCGGAGCAGCCCCTCCCTGAGCCCGCCACGGCAAGCCTATTGATTGGAGCAGCTGTAAGTATGACCAGGCTCAGGACAAAACTAAGCATTATGGGAGTTACCTTGAAGTTGAACGCAAAAGATTCCCCACATTGTTCTGTCGGGATCAAGGATGCTGACACCGCAGGCGGGCGGGCAAGAACTAGTGGCAACGAAGGCCGACTGCAGTGTCTCCTCACCTCACCTTAGCCAAAGAGTTGCACTTGAACACACCGCAAAGACTGAGAAATTTTGTCCTGTCGTAGCATAGCATTGTATGCATTGCTTTTTTGCACTACAACCAGATGGCGCCAGTGTAAGATTTTCAAATCTTGCAATAACAGGCTTTAACTGACGCACCATCAATTAACCATTGCACTGCTTTAACTTTGTCGGAGCCAAAATAGGCCCGCCCACAACATTTGAGGTCGAGAAGTTATTATAGTTTTGCATTTTTCCTTAGTTTTTATTTTTTTATTTCGTTTTGACTTTTTGTTTTTAAATTTGGTTTGGTTTTAATTAGATGTTAAAAAATTTTAAATTCTTAATTTTAGTTTAGTTTTTTATTAGATTAGTTTCTTTGTAATGGGGGTTATTCGTCGGGGGATTCAATAAGGTTAGAAAAAGTATGTGTAGTAATTACTCAACAAACACATACAATTTTAGAAATATGTATTCACAATGTATATAAAATGTAGCCGACATATGGTCATACATTTGTAAACAGTTGACACAAGACGCTCCATTAAGTGCAGAATGTGTTTGACGTGTTCCAGGAGAAAAACCCAAACAGCCAACAGACTAAAGAAGACAGACCTGAACAGGTGTTTTTAGTTTTTTAATTTTAGTTTGAGTAAAGTGGCAAACCTTTTGAAGTCAATCGACTCACACAGTTGTGTAGACATCCCAGTATTAACCAACGTTCCCTCCCGCTTTTGGTGTTCCTCCGTATTTACTAACCAGGTATCGGGTCGCCTGTGAAAGCCCGTCTGTGGTGTTCTCTGTCCTGCGGTTGTCTCCGTCTTGCTGCCTGGACCTACATCCACACCCTGTGTCCATACATCCATGCCCTGTACTGGGGTTATCTTCTGTTTCGGGGAGGGGGGCTTTGCGTTCTCTTTTACCTTATTAAAGTAAACTAGGTTAGCCTCCTTGTGTGCGCTTCTCAAATGTACTTTGAAATTTGTGGGATTTTCCCTGAAATAATTTGTCCACATATTTTAATATTGCAGTATGAGTTTAAATGCAATGACTGATCAGAATCGGCTTTATTTGCCAGGTATGAGGACACATACGAGGAATTTTGCATTGGATTGTATTGCTTTGTTGTACAATTGAGAGATCTTTGACAAAATTAAAATTATAAACATAAACGTGGCAGGATTTCTGTCTGCCACAGTGCCATTTTTGACAACCACATGGCAGCAAATTAAGGTAATCTACACTGTGGCGTTACAGCAGTAAGCAGTTTCTGCAGCTCTTCCTCAGAATGAAGAGTTCCATAACATGTTCAGACTGTTATTGCCATACTAAGTCATGTTTTATTGGTGTGCGTTTGTCAGGACGATGACGACGATGAGAAGGACAAGGGAGAGACTGCAGCTGATGGAACAGCCAAAACTAAAAAGAAGAAGAAGAAAAAGAAGAAGGCTGCAGAGGAGGGAGGAATTTCTGGCCAGGTAACTGATATCGAGAATACACACACACACACACACACGTTGCAGAATAGATGTGACTAGAGTATTTGTTTTGCAAATTTTTGAGTATAAAAAGCAAGAAAGCCTGAATGTAGTATGACTAATCACGCACTAAATGTACAAGGCTTTGTTGCTGTGTACTTTGATGTGAATATCACAGGGTGCATCAAACCTGTATGATCCTAGAATAATGTGTTGCTGAGTCCTAATTAAATGTGAATGTGCTGTATTTATAGAGCGCTTTTCTAGTCTTAACAACTACTCAAAGCGCTTTTACATCATACAGGATACATTCACCATTCACACACATTGATACACTGTGGCCGAGGCTGCCGTACAAGGTGCCACCTGCTCATCAGATAAACATGCACACACATTCACACTCCGATGCACAGCATCGGGGGCAACTCGGGGTTCAGTGTCTTGCCCAAGGACACTTCAACATGGGACTGGAGGGCCAGGGATTGAACCACCAACCTTCCAATTGGCAGGCAACCGCTCTACCACTGAGCCACAGCCGCCCCAAATCATTATTATAAAAATCCATGTTTTTGTCTGTTTGGCATTCAAGAAGCCAGTTTATTCTCTTGCTCGTGTGATCAGAAAATGTGATATTAGTGTTTGACATTTCTAAAGTGTCCTTTTGAATTCACTGCCCGTGAAAACTTGGCTTGTGTCCTGTTAAGGGCGACGAGCCAGAGAAGGAGACGCCACCAGCAGCCTCGGTGAAGAAGCAGCCACCTGTCCAGGAGAACGCTGCTGCTGTCGAGGTCAGTGGTGCTAATCTAGTGCAGGGGGTCTGAATAGTGTTCGTGTGGCTTTTAAGACAGGCCGTTCAGTCAAATTACATTAAGAGTAATTAGTAAGCTTTAACAGTTGTGTCAGAAATAATTACAATTAACAATATAATTGTCTTTCAGTCACATTTTTGAATTTTGTATTCATTACCTTTTTTTTTGATTGAATTCCAGGATACATCTTTTGGTATCATCAATACCTCTTTATTATCATAAGACATTTTTTTCTAACTTGTCATTTTTGTTGAGCCAACGACTAACAATTAAAATATTATACAGTCCAAACAATAATCACTTATTCAACTCGGCATATCTAAACCAGTCATACGCCTTAAGACTTAAGCTAATGTTGGCTGTTAATTGTGGTTAAACAAAGAAACCGCGATTTATGTCAAAAAGACAATCATGTAATTGTTACAGGCCTATCTATGTGAATTTACCAAGACTAACTATGTTTCCTTTTTTCTTAATAGGCAAGAGTGGAGCAACCAGTTAAGGACAACATATCCCAGAAACCCCCTGTCACACAAGTGCCACAGAAGCCAACTGATGAGAGAGAGCCCACTGCCAAGCAGAACAGCCTTTCTGCTCCAACACAACAAAGTAAGCACATTTAAACTTTAGTAAGCTATTACAATGTTGCCAGATATCTCAGACAGACTGTGTTGTGTTGGTTAGTCATTGATGGAGGTGGATCAGGATGGAGGTTAGTTTATCTTGCTTAAAACTTACTGCTTCTATTTTCTTCAAAATTAAATCTAAACCTGAAAAATCAGAAGTAATGGTGCAAATAGTTTTTTTTAAGTTGAACCAGAAGCAGATTATTTCAGCTTCCCTATCTTTCCTGGCCTTGTGTTCCCTGCAGCATCCTAAACCCGAGCATCACTCTCAGCCATCATATTCCATTGACCCTTTTTGAAGAACAATAACAGAAGTTAGTTAAATCTCCTCAGCAGTGAACCACATTGATTTGAGATCCTCGTGACTTGAAATGGCCTTTGTGAATACTTGAATGTATAAAACCATGTGAATCACATGTTTAGAGTTGTGTTATTAATCTCCCTTTTTGTGTTTCCACAGAAAAACCTGAGGAGAGCCAAGCGCCTAAGCTGGCAAAGAAGAAAAGGCGAGGAGAGAAACATGAGACGGAGTCCATTCTGCAGACCTCTGTATGCAAAAGACTTGATATCCTGTTTATGCAACACCTTTTGTGACAAGAACTTTGAACTAGGGTCTTCATGATGGACTTAAACCTTAAAACCTAGTCTGGAAAGTGAAAGAACTTTTTATACCTGCCAAGCTCAGTCGAATCGTTGAAAACTGAACCTAGATGCAGTGCAATCTAATGTAATGCGTTGTTGATGATTTTTAAGTATGCATTTGATACTCTTGACTGTGTTCTAATTCCACTGCATCAAGTTAACTGATTGAAAGAGCTGTATTGTAGTAATTAGATGTAGAAAATACTGATCATGTTTAGAAATGTGATGTTGTGGTGGTGACGACTGGCGTTTACTGTGTAGAGTGAAAATGGTCAACATGCTTCAGGTCACTCTGGGCCCTAATGTTAAATTGGCTTTTGCTTTGGCAGTCATCTTATTAATTATTTTTTTCGCTCTTACATTTGAGTCAAGATACAGGTACAGTGATCACAGTTTGGTGAAAAAGAGCTGAGTGATCAAATGGTTAATTTAGGACGACGGCTCAACTGGGTGTAAACCTTTGTGACAAATGAGACACGAGCATCATTGTGTGCAGAAAGGGAAACCTGTACACTCTGTATTTTTGCATTCTTCTCTGTGACTACAATGTTTCAATTGACTCAGTCCACCTGGTTTGTCCCTGGTCTGTTGTTGCACCGCAGTGTTCCGAGACGACCGTTTCCTTGCTGTTTTTACTATCTGTGACTGCTTTGTGGCCAGAGCCGTGTGGGAGCCTGTGATTGTAGATGTACCATCGCAATGTCGTCATGATGTTCCACCTGTGGTTGATTTAAAGTCTTCACTACCTTTTGTAAAATCTGTTTGTAATAAAAGAAAAGCTAAAGCCATATGTAAAAAGACTAAATAAAGGCCAGTTTTTCTATGTTTTTTTTTTTAAGGTCATAATCCACTACTGTGTAACATGGACTGTAAAATCAGTAGACCAAGCAGCAGTGATGACACCAATTTGTTTGTGGACTGCTGTTTTGAAGCTTTGAATTTGGCAATTTGTACGATGGGTTTTGAAACCGACGTAGCATTCATTTTGGCGCCACTTTGACAGCAAATAACTTTTAAAAAAGTCCAATCAGTTAGACATCTGCTTCACAGTACTCTATGAAGCAAATTTCCTAAATAAAAGAAAAATGTTACTAAATTATCTTTCAGTTTAGGGGTCTTAGGCTTAAAAAACATTGAAGAGCCCTGCTCTAGAGCATGTGACTTAAGGGAAAGTTTGCCAATGTGTGCACTGCCCTAACGTTGCATGCAGATGAATGGCGCCAGTACTCGAAGGTCCACAATCACCCGGTGATAAGTCCCAACTGGATGACTTGCTTCAGATGGGTTGAATATTGGAAACTTTCCCTCTTTAGCGTAGTTCTGGGTTAGCTCAGAGCTATCGTAAGTATAAACACTGGCTTGGCCGTGTCATCTTCTCCCCAGCTACACCCTCTTGTCAAAACTTTGCTACGTCGGTTTCAGTGAGATTTAACAACACCTTCTTGTCAAAAATGGAATGCTAACGGCGGGTGACGGCTTGTAGTAGGGCCAATCTTCCATTGACTTTTATAGAAACTTATTTTGGAAGCCAATGCGTAAGTGCCTTGAAAGCTGCATTCTAGCTCATTTCCAGCAGGGGGCGACTCCACTGGTTTCAAAAAAGTCTGCTTCAGGTCAGCAACAGTAGGCAATATTTTGTGCTATCTGCATTCTACAAAGACCCACCCTCTCCTGCCTCTGATTGGTAGGCTACTTGTTTTTTTAATTGTATTTATTTACACATATACAAACACTAAAAATGAATATACACATAACTAATAAAATATTTAATGAAAGATGCAAAAAAAACCAGAGGGGCTTTATCTGGGCACTCTCCAATGCATACTCCAATTAAAACAGATAAAACAGAAACTAAAATACTTATGTGAAAATAAAAGAGAGAAGAGAAGAAAGCCAAAACTAAAATTACACAAAATATCAAATCAAAGTGTTAATGGTAAAGCCTTTGTCATTTGAACTGAAGTTGAGATGTTCGACAGATAGGAGGCCTGAGCTTGTAATTATTTCAATTGGCATATTTAAATGAATTTGGAAACAGTAAAATAAAATAAAGGAAGTATTTTGTTTAGAGATCTGTATATAGAGTGTACATAACAGATATGACACACTAGTTAACAAGAACATTTTCAAATGGCAGTTCATATTGAAAAGGTTGCCAACCCTTGGCCTATAGGCTATTCATAGTAAAACAACAAACTATCGGGGTTTTATTTTGAAACAGGAAGTCATAGTTTCCTGACGCTGGCTTGACGCAAGCCGATAGCGAATCCCGCTATGGCCACGACAAGACCCGCCCTTCAATTGCATTCACACAGTACTATTGGCCAGGCGTCCACGCATACATGTGCAGGTCCTATATCCTGACCAATCCCGTAACCTTTCGAAGTGAAATGCCTAACCCCAACCAATTGAGCTGCTTCATAGGGCGGGACTTGGAATGGCCATAGTGGGATTCGTAATTTTAGCCGCTCAGGTAAGGTGCTCACGGTAAAAAAAAAAAAATGTAACGGACAGGTCAGACAGAGGCAGTTGGATCCAGTTTGTCATTAGTGAGACAGACTGGATACTCAGCGGACGTTGATAGGAAAGCACGAGCTCTTTCTTTTAAACACCGACACCTTTTCTTAAGGCTCGCGCAGTTGTAAGCAGACAAGATGATGCTCTCCCCGTGGGACCGCTGGTACTCCACAAGCTGCTGTCTGTGCTGTCATGTCCGCACAGGAACCATCATCCTGGGGGTCTGGTACATGGTAAGCACCGCCTATCGCCTGCCACTCACTGCGTACATGTATAGGCTATCAGGCCATAGACAGTTAAAGACATCACCAGACACTCACCATCTGTGAAAATGACCTCATCACAAAGCATTCATTGGCCTACTGTGTGCAAAATTTTAGTATTATGATTTTTTAAAATGATTTATATTATTATTAAAAACCTGACCTCTTATTTACAGAAAAGGATTTAATTATTGTCTTTAATATATAGATAGATTCAAGATGAATATTTAAGATTTCTTTATTTGTCATTCCACAGTACACTGTACTACCAAATTATATAAATACAGCACAGAAACAATTAAAAACATTGTAGAAAGGTCGAGATATCAGCTATATACATGAAAATAAATAAATGCTTATATGGGTGTGCAGAGTCTGTATAGTGAGAAATATAAATATAATATACCAAGTCTAAACAAATCTGAAAAATATAAATATCTAGATATATAGGCCTAGAGTTGGGAGTATAAATATCTATATTGAGGTAGAGTCAGAACAGGTACTAAGGTGCATTCAAACAGATAATTATATTAAAGAGACTATATATATATGTATATATTTACTGCATAAACAAATAGGCCTAACAGCAAACTTTAAAGTAGTATTTAAAGTTGTAGTATTATAAAAGTAGTAGTATTATAAAGTATTTTCATTTGTTATACTGTAAGTTACTGAGATGAGGCATAGAGGAGGATTCTCTGTATATAAAAATGTCCCCTGACTGAGTTTGAGTTACATTTGTCCTCTATATATTTGATTGTATGATTATGCTTGGGAAACTTTTTTGATTTTTATAACATTATATTGCTAAATCAATACAAATATGCCCTCTGTTTTGTGTAAAGATCAATGCGAGGTATCTCTTGAATGCATCCCTTTGTTAATCTCAACGTGCAGGAGACAGTTAGCTAAACCGAACACCACATGTGGAAAAATCCACTCTCCGCTCCCTATAAATAAATTAGCTCTTGGCCTCTTCAGGTTGCAGGTTCTGTGTCAGGCCTGTGGACTGCAGAGACTTTTCCATTGCATTCATCTGATCAATGGGGATGTATGAGTCATAGCACAATAAGCTGAGCTGGCCAGACCAATACAAAGGCTCATGTACAGTACGTGCCTGGACATAGAGCTCAATTACCATAGCTACACTATCACTAGGATAAGGTGTAATTATTAGTATTTGGGCTTTCTAGAGACACTGTATTTGGATTTCCTTGTGTTACTCTGCACGTTCAATTTGGAAATCTTTACATTTCAGAATACTTTAAAGATCTGCTTTTTTGTTCTCACTGTTCCACTGTCTCCTGCCCATCTTGCCCCCCTGCTTCTGTCCATAATGTTTTCCCTTTATCTACCCATATGTTCTCTGTCTCTAAGCTCATCAATGCGGTGGTGTTACTCATCCTGCTCACAGCGCTCAGTGATCCTGAGCAGTACCACCTGACCAGCGCTGAGTTGGCTAATGACCTAGATGTCATGGATGACGCCAGTAAGTAGCCCAGAAGGCCAGTACATTACAGGAAAGTTCCCATGTGTAGTCTCACAATACCACTAATGGTAAATATTATTATTTATGTTTTCCAATATCTTAACAGCTGTTATTACACCAACAAGTTTTCTGCATTGGCCTCTGTAGTACTTCTGTGGTACCTGAAACTATGTCTCCCTCAATGACTGTCACACATGACTTAATCTGTGCTTGCTGCGTGACACCCTCAGTAGGGCTGTCAACTGACTAATGGAATGATTGATTGTGTTGTTAGAGGGACCTCACACATTTGTCTAGACGACGCTCAGCACTTATTTTTAAATCAAACACCCGAAGCCGCAGACATGCAAGCCTAATGTCCATCTGTGCAGAGCATTTGAAAACCCTTCTTAACAGAGCAGGTGTACACTGGAACAGTCTGACTGGAGGTGGGCCACAGCACATGCTGCTGGTAGCCTCTGATTTGGAATGACTGTATTGTCCCAGTTCCAAGGGATAAGGTTTCCCATGATGCATTACTGCAGACTGGGCCGACTGCTGCCACCCCTGCATGAGAAACATGCTCAGCTTGAAAGATGGCTGCTGTTTATAGGAACAATTAGTTATTTTAGCATTATTTAATTTTTAGATTTGACAAACATCAAGCTGTTGAAAGTTGTTTTGTGTTCTTTTTTTTTTTGACGTTATGCCACTTTATATGGGTTTTAATATGCCGCTAATTCTTCTGAAAAATACATCAGAAAATCCACTAAAAGTATTTTATTATTCATGTACAAAATAAACTGTTTTGGACCTAATACTGGGCCCTGAGGGACTATGTCTATGCCAAGGTAGATGAGAAGATTTCAAAGTTATTTATTGTCAACATTTATTAGAAGATTTTATTATTTTGATTAGGACAATGCACATTAATCAACATTTCTGTAAATGCACCAGTGTTAGCCAGTCGACTAATTTTTTTCAACTGTAGTCCTAGCATGTGTGTTTTTATGGTGGAAGGAAACCCATGAACAACAAGGGGAAACAAGGGGAGAACATGCAAACTGCACAAAGAAAACTACCAATTCTTGTTTTAACATTTCTCTTTGTATCCAAAAAAATAAAAATCAATGAGTTAATGTGTTAATTAGTGAGCTTCAGAGGTGTTGGTAGGCAGACGTACAGTCACTAAGTAGCCCCATAACTCCAAATAAAGGCTGATGTTGTTTTGAATCTGCTGGATGTGTAAATAGGCTCCTTTTTTTGCAAGCAACTCACATATCAACTTAAAAGGAGATAATAGTGTTGTGTTCACAGATTTTTTTCCACTGACTGCAGTAGGCAAACAACTCAGTTACAGTTTAAAACTATCTTCTATTGATGGCATTTTAGATAATTGTTTTTTGATTAGAGTCTGACTCTGGCCCTTTCGACACTAAGCTATGTTATACTCAGTGTAAAAAGGCATCAAATATTGCCTTTCTTTACACTTTCAAATCCTTTATGGGCAAAAGTGATTCAACCTATGACTCAGAGCTACAACATATTCATTGTCAATTTATAATATGGCATTTTAATGGGCTACATGACAGAAATGTCAAATTGAATTCACTCTTCACTCACTAATACAACAGAAACGATTAGTTCTGTTTTTATTGATTTGAGGTTACGATGACATGGAGCGAATGACTGATGTCTGGTTGACAGATGCAGCATGCTATTTATGTTGTGTGCATAAGTGTTTTTTTTTGTATAGATCAGCTGAACATGATGTTGTGAACATTATAAGAAATGAGATTTGGAATTGAATGTGCCTCAACCAAATTGACCATGCACTGACTATGACGGACTAGTAACTACACCTTTCTCTGATTCAGACATGTGCATTGCCTCAGCGATCTCTCTGCTGATGATAATTATATGTGGGATGGCAACGTATGGCGCATACCAGGTAAACAAAATGATTCATTTGAATTTTCTTCACATTCCTATACTTTCACAATGCTGCTGATTACAACTAAATGTACAGGGTATTTGATCTTCACTGATTTTGTTAGTTAGATCAGATCATTTTCATAACAGAAATGGTTTTAAAACTATTCAATAGGCCTTCACGATTCAGGGAAAAATATGAGCCAAGGTGGAGGTTGGCTTTGACCAACTGCCACTTTGCTAAATTGAAAGCCATGATGTCTCTCTCTCATGGGCGGGCCAAATTATGTGGGTGGGCAAAGCAAAGAAAGGGGAGGTAACCTTGCCCCTTATGACCTCACAATGGGCAAGAACCCATCTGAGCTTTCAAGGCAGAGCAGGATACCCAGGGCTCAGTTACACCTATCGCCATTTCTAGCCACTGGGGGACCACAGGCGGGCTGGGGGGAACTTATATTAATGTTAAAAAAAACCTCATAAAGGGAAATGTTCATGCCATGGGACATTTAAAACCTATTTTATATAGTCTATATTTAAAACTCTCAGAAGAAAGTAGTGTTTGTGATGCAGTCGGTTTGTAAAATTAAATGAGAACAAAGTAATTTAAAAAAATAAATGAACATTTAAAAAAAAACTTACTTATTAAGTTATTTAAAAATTAAAACGTGAATAAAGATCGTGATTTTATAACAATTAATTGTGCAGGCCTACTGTTCAGCTTTTAATGTTGCCTACTGCTTGTGAACACTACACTACACCTATTTTAGAAGTCTAAAACACAACAAATTCAAATACCATGCCTGCATTTCTATTATTAATATACACACTGTAATCGCCATGCGAAAACATTCAAGCTTTCCATCTACAGTGTTGGTTAAAGAGCTCAGCTTGTTTCTTTGCTTTCTGATGAATACCTCCTATCCTAAATATCTAAAAGGCGTTACTCTGTTTCAGCTGCGTGCTGCCTGGATCATCCCATTTTTCTGCTACCAAATATTTGACTTTGCCCTCAACACCCTGGTGGCTGTCAGCATCGTGGTTTACCCAAACACCATACGGGATTACCTGCAGCAACTGGTAAGAAACTTGGGTGTTTTCAAATGAAAAGTCATGAGATTTAACAACACGATATGATTGACTTCTTTGATTCACAAAGGTTTGTGTAAGCATTTGACTTTTAACATTTGTCATTTATAATTTCACATGTCAGTGTTGATGATGCACAGTTAGAGATGCCTCTACTATCTACTAAAGTCTGCTGCATATGTTTCTCTGATCCCATGCAGCCTGATAACTTCCCCTACAAAGAGGAGATCGCTGCGCTCAGTGATGTCTGCTTGGTCCTCAACGTGCTGCTCTTCATCAGCACCATTCTGGGCTTCAAGGTAATGTTCTCTAATCTTAATTTGCATATCTTCTGCACTGATAGTTCTTAGCAAGCCTACCAGGCTAATATTTGCAGCACAACAAATTGTCTTACAACAGAAAAGATGTATAATGCAGACACAGGCACCTGCTTGGTATGTACCTTTCTGTACAAATGTGACTTTATGTAGACACCAAGTATCTTTTTTGGAGCCCCATGGAATGTCCTGTTAAATTATCTTGGGAGGTTTTTGTCAGTCATGCTTCTCAAAGCAGACATTTTTGACTTATAGTTAATGCCAAGTTAGTAAGTAACTGAGTAACATTAAAGGTCCCATGGCATGAGTTTTTTTAACATTAATATTTGTTCCCCCAGCCTGTCTATGGTCCCCCAGTGGCTAGAAATGGTGATAGGTGTAAACCGAGCCCTGGATATCCTGCTCTGCCTTTGAGAAAATGAGAGCTCAGATGGACCGATCTGGAATCTTGCTCCTTATGAGGTCATAAGGGGCAAGGTTACCTCCCCTTTTCTCTGCTTTGCCCGCCCAGATAATGTGGCCCACCTATGACAGAGAAAGACATCATGGCTTTCAAACTAGCAAATTAGGAGACCACTAAGGGTATATTAAAGATACTTCAGATACAGTATTAGGGGACCACTAAGGGTATATTAAAGATACTTCAGATACAGTATTAGGGGACCACTAAGGTCTATATTAAAGAGACTTCAGATACAGTATTAGGGGACCACTAAGGTCTATATTAAAGAGACTTCAGATACAGTATTAGGGGACCACTAAGGTCTATATTAAAGAGACTTCAGATACAGTATTAGGGGACCACTAAGGTCTATATAAAAGAGACTTCAGATACAGTATTAGGGAACCACTAAGGTTTATATAAAAGAGACTTCAGATACAGTATTAGGGACCACTAAGGTCTATATAAAAGAGACTTCAGATACAGTATTAGGGGACCACTAAGGTCTATATAAAGAGACTTCATATACAGAATTAGGGGACCACTAAGGTCTATATAAAAGAGACTTCAGATACAGTATTAGGGACCACTAAGGTCTATATAAAAGAGACTTCAGATACAGTATTAGGGGACCACTAAGGTCTATATAAAAGAGACTTCAGATACAGTATTAGGGGACCACTAAGGTCTATATAAAGAGACTTCATATACAGAATTAGGGGACCACTAAGGTCTATATAAAAGAGACTTCATATACAGTATTAGGGGACCACTAAGGTCTATATAAAAGTATTCACAGAGCACCATGTCATGGGACCTTTAATGATGGCTCTGTTCTGGCTTTGCGAAGCCAGGATAGTGTGACCGTGGAATTCAGACATCATGAAAGTTATTATTTACACCTGTGCTTTTTCTGCTGTGACCCACATTTCTGCTGATAGTGATGCTTTTGCTGATAGCAGAATAAGATCTATGAATACTTTGTTTTGTTGCTGTGGGCTTTTCCACATTCCTGGAAAGACTTAATGCCACAGTGTTTAAGCCATGTGGCATTAGTTGATTAGTTAGTTGATCCACCACCCAGGCTCACTTGGATGATCCCCTGACTTTTCTTCTCGCTCTCTCTCATTTTTTAAACCAACCAGACTGTTCCAGCTGTTCTGTTATTTGCCTTTGCCCACTGAATCATTATATCCACATTACTGATGAGTATTTATCACAAACGTCATTGTGTAAATACTTTGGGAACGCACCAATAGTCAACTCTACAATATCTTTGCAATATTAATGTTGAAGTATTTGGTCAAAAATATCATGATATTTGATTTTCTCCATATTGCCCAGCCCTAGCTGAATGCATGGTTAAATGTAATTAGCTCTTACCAGTGTACCACCGTGTGTACTTTGTCCATAGCAATCCCCACCAATCGGTCCCAAAACGTCAGATAGGAAATGCGTAAACATATTCTTCGTAAGTCTTTACAATCAGACCTGAAAGAACCAAGCAGGCCTGCCTTATTGCCTTGGCTTATTCAAAACTTGCCATTCTCAGCGTGTAGCTTGCTGCTCAAAGTTTGTTTTTTCCGAAGCGAACAGAGTTTGAGAACCGCATCACACAGAGCGGAACGTGAGGGGTTAAAGGAGGGACCGGATGTCAGGCTTTATCCTGGAAATGTGCTTTCATTGATCCTGACTACTTCCTAAAGATTAACATATTTCATAGTTATAGCTTCATAGCTTGCTGACATTAGCATTTAGCTCAAAGCAATGCTGTGTCCAAGTGAAGAACAGCCTTACAGAGCTGTTAGCATGACTGTAGACTCAGTCTTGTTCATTTCTCCGGGGTGTGTAACTAAAGAATATCCAGTAAAGCTGTCAGATATGTTTTTATGGTTATGATGCAGCTCTGCTAACCCCCAAACCTTTTTTATTCTGTAATAACTAAAGGCCAACCGATAAAGGATTTTTAAGGCCTGTACCGATTTGAATATTATATTGGTTATTTAAAAATCTGATTTGCCGATACATCGGCTGATATACAGTATATTTAAAAAAAAAAATACAGAAACGCATAACAAAACATAAACAGATTTCCCTGACATTAGTTATTTGTAGTTATTTATGAGTTCTCACTAAAATCATATAATAATAATGTGTTCTATTGTCACAACAGACCTGAGGAACATCAAAATATATTAAAGTTCAGATAAATAAAATGTATAAAAATACAAACTTAAGATATGAAAGTTAAAGTAATTTGAACAAAAACACATTAATTAAAAAAATCAGTGTTGCCAACAGGGACGTTGTAGAGCACCCTCTGGTGGACAAACTATGCAACCACAACGCTCATAACATGGTTGAAAGTCCGTTTTTATTTTTTAAATATTAATTCATCAGAATTATTCATTTGTCATTAATGATTGTGATGAATGTTTTTTTTTTTTTTTTAATCAGCCATCATAAATGTCAATACCGATACATTGGGAAATGCCTAATATCGGCTGATAATATCGGCCCGCCAATATATCGCTCTAGTAATAACTTTTAATAGCAGCGGGTATGCTTTTGGTTTGACTTTCATAGATAAAGGAAATTCTAGATTGGAAACCCCGGGTAGCACTTTCAGAATCTTTATTTGGATCAGTTGTTTTGTGACGATGTTTCTGACTGATGGAATATTTTGCTTAGCATTATCACAAAGTGATGTCAGTGGACTGGGAGCTAAATTGAGTGATCTCTTCTTACTGCAAATAGATCTCTGCTTATTCCCGTGGAGGTTGTTGAAATAACCTAGGTGTCAGAGCATTAGAGGGACTTCGTAATTGGTTTATTATTGAAGTGAGAGAGCTCCGTCTGGCTTTGGTTTGTGTTGGGGATGGATTTAGCAGATGGTGTTGTGTTTGGCCGGGGAGTTCCAGTAGCAGGCTGCCTGCTGGGAGCCAGTTACAGGATAACAGAGAACAACAGGAACTTGTTTTTGCTTTTCTAAAGTGATGTATTCAACAAGTGTGTGAATGGATAAGTATTTTATGGGAGTTAGTGAGAGTTTCTTTGAATAACATCATTTTTTTGCCATCTGTGTGCAGTAAATAAAGAACAGGAGTCTTACACTTACAACACAGCTTCTCTGGGGATGAGATGAACTAAATATATTACAAAATACTAACGTAAAAGCCTTTCATATACTGTAACAAGACTATATACTGTGAGGCTGTGCTTAGGCACAGCGATGCTTTGAGCTAAATGCTAGCAGCAGCATGCTAACATGCTCCCATTTGAAAGTTTAGTTGTAATGTTTACCACTCTTTCCATCTTGTTTTAGCCTGTTAGCATGCTAATTAGCTCAAAAAAACACAAAATACAGCTGAGGCTGGTGGGCAAGTCATTAATTTTGTGGGTATTTAGCATCATAAGCTAAAAAGGAAAGCACCAAATGTATTACAATTAATTAGGGGTTTCACAATTTCTATTAAATTGACCGAAATAAGCTTTCAATTTTGACTATAAAAGGAGAAACAACAATACTGGACAGTCCTCCTTATTCGCTGAAGTCATTGCCATCCCTATTAAAAAATAATGTTTAAATTGAAAATTTAATTGAATCGTGACCTTAAAATTAAAAAAAAAAATGTAATTGTGGATTTGGAGAATCAAGACACACACTACAATTAATCTGAAGTGGGACATGGACGTCTGTACAAGATTCCATGGTAATCCATTAAAAGGTTGTGGACCGACTGTATTGCCACCCATAGAGCCATGCCACTAGCGTGGTTAACAGTCATTTTAAGTTGTCACACAAATATGTTTATTAAATATTTTTTTTGGGATGGATGTTATGCAATTTAAGCTTCTTATCTGTGATTTTGTTCTCTTTCTATCTGATATCAGGCCTACCTGATAGCTTGTGTGTGGAACTGCTACAGATATGTGAGCGGCCGGGGTTCATCTGAAATCCTGCTCTATGTGACGACTAACGACACCACGGTAAGTCACCCCTACTGATCTGTATTTGTCACGGCTGATAGAAGCAGCACAGGCAGGGAGGACCCCAATGCAGAGCCAAAGGCAGGCAGATTCAGTGAAGAAAGTTTAATATTAATAAACAGGCATACATGCAGGTGATGCCAAGCAGGCAGGAACAAGCAACGCCAGTTGCAGCAACACAAGGAAACTACTGGGGAACATACAAGGGAGCCTAAGCAGGTTATCTGTCAAAAAGCTGTTGACAACGGCAGGTTTACCGTATATGCTGGCTCGGGTGATAAGGGAACAGGTGTGTTAGTGGGAAAGGATGCACTGGGGATTGAAGATGGGAAACAGGTGAAGATATGGGGACAGGAAAAAAGTCGGGGGACATTCTGGCAGCGGATGAAAAATGGCAGGTCTGGGGAAATGAAGGAAAAAACATGGTAAAAAAAACATCACCATGATTACTTCATAGTTTAAAATAATGGATTTAAAGATAAGGATGGCCATATCATACCCTGTATTTTGGTCATTGTCAACCAATCCTGTGAAAAGACCAAAACTAATCTAGTCTGTTTCTCAATACCTATCTGTAGGTCTGGGTACAGAATTCAAATCAAATTGCCTCTAAAGCAGAGATCTTCAACAGGGGGTCCAGGGCCGGGCGGCGGGGGGGGTACTTCAGCTGTGCTTCCAGCCACTATAGTCCCAAATCAATATCTGCCTAGGACATTGTCTTATTATATAGTCTTAATAGTCTTATTCTGCATAGCTATTTGTACTCGTGAACTCATGAATTAATTTAAAAAAAATTTTTTTTTGTTGACTAACTTTTACTCACAACATGCTAACCGGCAACTTAGGATTTCGTTCACTACGCTAAGCTGACTAGCGGCGGCGCTGCCGGTGTTGCACAGGACTAAAACAATGCACTGTGACAACAAAATGCATCGGCCCACCTATCTACAGACGGTGGCGTGTTCCTTTGAAAAAAAAGCAATAGAACCAGCATGTGTAGTGTACAGCTGAACAAATACTTTTGTCAGTGTTGTTAAAAACAGATAAAGAGATTAAAATGTCTTACTAGCAAACCAAATGATTTTAAATGAATAATATATAAATGAAATGTAGTAGTGAGAAGTATATAACCAAAATCATCACTCTGTGTCCATGTGTGCAATATGTTACCAAATCTACAGTCCATCAAGCTCTCCTTTATGTCTAATTGTCGTCTAGAGATCCAACATAAAACAAGAGCTGATCTTGAATTGTTGCTTTCTTCCACTTCCAAAGGCAACAAAACAACCTGCAGAAAAATGATTTACTTATTCAATCCAGACTACGTTTTCATCGTCTGTGTAGCTTTCCTCTGCTCAGGCCAGTCTGGCAACTGTAAAGTCATCGTGTTGGGGGAGGAAGGAAGTATAAAAATGGGCTGTCGTAGAAGTTAGGTTTACACAGGATCAGACTTGGTCAGAGAGATGAGGCGCCATGCTGGCAAAGCCATTATAACGTGGCGGAGGCCCAGTGGAGTAAGTGTGCTTTGTCTGGGTCTGCTGCTGGTGTCCTGTTGCTCAGGCCTGGCCCCCTAACTGATGTCACCCTCCTACACACACCCAACTTATAACTACTCATACTTTGGAGAAGAAAAAGTAGGTTGTAGAAACACTAATGATCTGTTTTGACGATCACAAAATGCGTTTTTCAGCATGAACACAGCTGTCGGTGACCTTGCAGTATTTTGGGGTTTCACGGGTATTTTGAGAAACCTGTACTCCTCAGTTTGCTGATTAAGACTCCTCTGAGTTTAACAATCCACCACACTTAGCAGCTTTATACACTGTGGGGCTTAATCATGTTCAGGGCTTTTAAAAAACAGAGACTCCTGATGACTGTCAAGGAAGGAGCAGTAAGGGTGCTTGGATAGCTAAGTTGGTAGAGGCGTCCTATCAAAATAAAGGCCTTAAATGCCCCAAAAAGTATTTAAAAAATAAATAAATAAAAAGACAAAAGAAAGTAACAGAAGGCCACTATCTAACTCACTGACCTCATTATTGAAAAGTATCAGAAAAAAACAGCAGTTTGCCCCTCTATTTCCTAACATTAGCCTCACCTCTGCATGTATGCTTTATGAATTAGAGCCTGACATATTCAGAGCTCCCTACAGACCACAGCTAGGTTTGTGGCTTTTAGTTAGCAGCTTGCATGGCTTTGTATCAGATACACAGCCCATAGGTCAAAGGTCCACTAATGTGTTCCATAGGAGCCGAATTCCAGTACATAAAGAAAAGATCCGTACACCCACATGGTCAGGTAAACTGACTCGCCAAAGGATTTGTTACACACTACCATCTGACAAGACGTCATTGGAAAAGTGCAGGCACCAGGCAAAAAAAACAACCTTCGGTGTATTATAGTAGTTTTAATGGAACACCTAAACCATGCCCAGTAGCCCCTCACTGGATGCTGATTGGCTCAGTAACATGGTAGTTTAGACACAAATGCTTTACTTGAAGTGCATCAAGATGAATTTCCGTGTGATTCTCGTGATCTCATATTGTGAGAATCCAGCTGCCGTGCAAGGTAAAATGTCAGGTGTTTGTTTTTGGCAATAAAGGAACAACAATAAGTAATCCTTGAAATTCCTCATAGAATAAAATAGAACAATTTGCTAATCCCCGCTCCCTCTAATTACTGTTGCTAAACCTGTCAATCTGTCCAGTTTTCATAAGATAGATAGATAGATAAATCTTTGTTGGCACAGTATATATTTACATAACAAAACTTTGATGGAGCAATTCAGTTTGCAGCATTAAAATACAAGATAAAATGTAAAAATATATGTACACTCATACCCACAAACCTCAACCAAATGACCACATACACATTATTACCCATACTATAAATACATACTTATGATAGAAATAAATACTTATATTAAATACTTATAATATACATAGGGAGCCATGCCCACAAAGTTATTGGTCAGAGTCAGTATTACATAAAGCCTGTGTTGACAGTGTTTGTGTGTGTGTGTGTGTGTGTGTGTGTGTGTTGATTTCTGCAGCCTGAAGTCAACCAGCCAGTTTTTTATTTAACTATTGTGTGTCCTGTTGGTATTGTGCTCCTTGGGTTCACAGTCTGCCTGGAAGGGGGGGTGGTGAAGAAGGGGTTTTCGGGGTGTGAGGGGTCCTGCTGGATGTTTGTTGCTTGTGTGAGGAGACGGCTTGAGTGGATTTCACACAGATTGTGGAGGTGGAAACCGTGGCAGTTCACAGTGAAAACTGCCAAAATAAACAAATGGTTTTGGTCTGTGTTGCTAAAATGTGGCGCTAAGAGACCGAGGCTTAAAATACATAATCCCAGTAGAAAGTCATAATCCATAATCCTCCCTAACACCATACTTGGACAAGCAACACAGGGTTTACATTTAAGCTTTAACATGTGTTTCAAAAGTCAATATCTAGCCAATATTGGAACAATATATACAAAAGCCAGCTTCTTATCTATCATGTAATCAGAATGTGTCTGAATTGTTCAAGCGGGCATTGATCCATGTAGGAGGATCTAGTCACCCTCATGTTGTCCTCTGGTCAAATTGACCTGTTTTCCTATATCAATGTTCTTTTTAATTCCCCAAAATAACATGATTGATTCCACCCAACGCTCTTTGGCAAGTACAACTCTCTACTTGTATTAATTTTGGGGCGTCATATTCAATTTTAAAGCATTTGAAAAAAAAATTACAGTGTTTTCATAATAGAATTGAGTAAAATTTGTCATATTCCAGTCTGTGATTATCCATAAACATACTTTCTTTTAATTTTAGTCTAAATAACTCCTAATTTCTGCTTTTCTAACTCAAACATTAGGTAATTTCCTATAAATTCCCAAAATAACTGTAAACTAAAGTTAATAAGTTAGTGTTACGTAGTTTTGAAAACATCAAGAAAAGTGACAAACATTGAAATAAGGGACAAAAATGTAAGAAAAAGTTAAAAAATATTGATAAAAAGCGTCAATAAAAGTGTAATTTTCAATTTTGATGGGAAGACAACACAAGGGTTGAAAAACAAGTGAAGGAGCTTTCTCAGAAATATATTTAAATACAACTTCAACATAAGACGATTGTAACATAATATAGATGTGATTATCATTTTTGGCCATAATCGTGCAGCCCTACTACTGAGCATGTATGACTCCCAACAAAGATAGTATAGAAGTGAGATGTCTCACTCTGTAGCTAAAACAGAGACCTTAACACACAGGGTAAAAACAGGATCTGCAGCAATGTGCGGTACAAGAAAATATGGTGTTTTTTGAAAATGAAACCATGTAAACCTATTCTGGTACAACCTCAAAATACAATTATGAACCTGAAAATGAGCAGAATATGGACGCTTTAATATCAATAAGTTAGGCACTAAAGCCTGAATGCCCATGTTTTCTTTAGAAGGTCAGGATGAGTCCTCTTTACAAAGTAAAGACTGAGTCTGTCTGATGGACTGAAACTCTCAGTGACTCATTGTTTAAAACATGGAAGAAGACACACGTCAGACACATGGTGGTGTTGTGTATGAAGTCAAATGAACCATTTAGAGCCTACATTTGTGTTAGCCATAGTGTTTACAGCAAAACCAGAATGTTGAGTTACACCTAAGATGTTCTGACTCCACACAGTCTCAGCTTTTATTTGATTAAATGAAAAGGCTTTCTTATGCATGTTGTAAAGTCATGTGAACAGGTTTATCATGGCAAAAGTGGTAAGATGAACAATTTACTGAATGACATTATTTTACAAACAGATTCCTGCTTTTGGTAGTGTAAACCCAAAAGTAAAGTAAAAGTGTAAAAAGGGACTTACTTTAGGTGTAAAGGATGAATGCAAATCGGCCCTCTCTAGTTAGACCTCCTATGTGCAGCTTTAAAACTACATCTGGATGCTGACACCTGCATTTGATTTTTTATTACATGGCATAGTGTCCCATCTTATTCATCACCACATTATTCAGGACACTTTCCACTACACTAGTCTAAGTCTCTTATCTTGATAGGGAAATCAATTTACCAGTTTCCTGCTGACTCCGCTAGTTTAGCAAAGTTTCAGTCCCTCCAGGATTTCGCAGGTTTTTTTTTAGATTGTTGCGGCCTAAAATGCCTGATGTTGTGGGAACTTTTGTAAAAGATTGCGCTAAAAGTTACAAAAGTTTGTTGCAATGAAGTTGCGGGAGACAGAGAAAATTGCAAAAAAAGTTGCAATTGTTTTGTATAGTTCTTTAAAAATAAAAAGGAAACTTGTTTTGGGGAGATTAAAATTACTCTAGGCTGAGTTTTCCTATAGTAACTTTACCAAAAAGGCTCAGGATGCTGCAAATATTGGTATAATATGAAAATGGCTGGTGGATTTAAGACAAAAAATAATAATTTATTGAATGAATCAAATTTGAACATGTCTGTCAGTGGCTTGTTGATCTTTCCATTGTTAGTTAATTTCCTATCCTGGCCTGGGACACACATTCATATGGTTTGATAATGTACTTATTGGACTTTAACTTATCATTGCACTTATAACAACGAGTGTAGCTGTCCTCAATTTAGGTCATCCTGTACATCTCCGGTTTTTCCTGCATCCATCGTGTGTGTTTGTGTGTGTGTGCGCGTCAGTCGCGGGGGGAACTAAGCAGCCCCGCCCGCTGCAGAGAGCCGACAGGATTGAAACAGCAGCTGCTACAGCGTACACTGATGTTAAAATGTAGACAGGTTGGCAGGACGGTCTGACATGTCGCTGTATGTTTTGTTGGTAACTCGGAGATGTTCGAGTCACACACGTCTCGGTAAACATGAAATGAATATGGCCACGTATGTGTGACATCAACCCGTTCTCCCTACTGCTTGGTCATTGGCTCTGAGTTGTCTGGCACACGGGACTGCTGGGATTGGTTTAAGTTGTGGGAAAACTCTGTTTATTGGTCAAATTTGCGGTGACTGGTCAAAATTGCGAGTCGCTCCAAAGTCACGGTGATTGGTTGAATTTGCTTGAATTGGCGCGACATTGCGGAATGCTGGAGGGACATAAGTTTTCAAATGTACATGTACACATACAGTACATCCGAGTAAACACAGAGGAAATGTGACGATGGCTTTCAGCTACAACCTTTGGCTACGATCCCGACTATTTCAACAAGCAAGACCATCTCTGCGTCCATCTTAATCTCTAGGTCAAAGGGGGCACCGAGGCAAGCGTAGAGGAATTAAACACCGACTGCGTTTTCTCTGCTGGGCATCCTGCTAGTCACTGAGGCGTTGGGCGCTGAGCTGGGCGGAGGCCTGCGTGCCTGCGTTGGTTTCCAGCAGGATGGCGCCAGCTGTGGTGTCTTTTTGCCGAGACTTGGCTGGACCCTGGAGGGCCGTTGCCATTCACCTGTCAAATGTTTTCTAAGAATGTGGCCGCCGTCCGATCGGGACATCAGAACCAGAACCAGAATACTCCGATCAGACGGCGACAACATTCTGCTTTATGATGAATCATGCACGAGTTTAAGGAGCTGATGGAATTACAAATTACAAAACTCAACACGTCATCACTGGGTGCTAGATAAGACTCAGTTACCACAATACTGCACTAATATATTGTGTATATATTAGTGTGTATATTTTTGTTTTGGTTGTTTTTGTATGTGTAAGCACAGTGTGAGCAACAATGCTCCAAAGAAAAATTCCTCGTATGTGTCCTCATACCTGGCAAATAAAGCTGATTCGGATTCTGACTAAGTGCAACCTGCAATTGGTCTAATACATTTTATCATATTATTTAAGCAGTTGCACGTTTTTGTATTCTCAACTTGTATATATTCAAATGTTTGTTCTTGTTTATTCCTATTATTATTTCATGTACTATATATTGCATGTACTGTATATTGTATCCTAGTATTTCATTTATATTTATATTCTGTGCTGTGTGATGGATTTTGCTTCTGGAACAGTAATTTCCCATTTTACTGTGCTCAATATCTATCTATCTATCTATCTATCTATCTATCTATCTATCTATCTATCTATCTATCTGTCTATCTATCTGTCTGTCTATCTATCTATCTATCTATCTATCTATCTGTCTATCTATCTGTCTGTCTATCTATCTATCTGTCTGTCTACATTTCACTGGAATTGTTCCTCTATGATTTAATGTGATGATTGATACGGCATAGTTAATTAGTCATGTTGCTAATATTGTTCCACTACATGTACCCTCCCCTTTAAAAATAAATGCTGTAACGTTTACCAAGAGTAACATTTAACTTTTAATTTAAATAAACTTGTACCGATTCTTTCACTTAAAATGTCTTTAAACTAACAGTACTTTCGCTTGAGTACAATATTCCAGTACTCTCTCTGCCTCGACTACTTGCAGTTGATCACTGCTTGGCTTCAGTTTAGGATCAAAATACATCTCTGATCATTTGCTTCAGTATCAACACACACAACATGTGAGATCAGTCATAAGGATGCAACTGGCCATTTTTTTCTGATTATTAAGGATGTTTTAAGATCTGCAGTTTGGCCATGTTATTCTATTCACTTCATGTAATGTATTCAATTGTTTTCATTTTAAAGTGCTTCCTGTCCAAAAGTTGGATTCTGTCTGTATATAAAATGTGCCAAACAATGAAGTTGCGTTGCCTTACATACTTCTATTACACATGTTATATAATCATATTTGTTTGAAATCCTGTAGTTTATCCTATTAATTAGACATCATATTTGTCTCTCTGCCATTTTATTGCTCTCTGTCAGTTTCATTCTTCTGTTTGAAATTGCCAAAACTGGTGCAATATTATGCGACTTAAAAATCATCATCATTTTGCAAAATGTTTGTACTTGTATGACACTATTAATTTAATTCTATTCCATTTAATTTATAGTATCAGATCATAACAAAGACTTATCTCAAGACACTTTACAGGTAGATTAAGTCTAGACCACACTCTATATACAGTCATAAAGACCCAACAATTCCAGTAATTCCCCCAAGAGCAAGCATTCAGTGCAACAGTGATGCCGGTTGGGGGTGTGATGAACAATTGCAATAATAGTCACAAACAAAGATAATAAAGATAATGGAACTATGACTAGAAATAGCAGTTGTAGTAGTTTATGGCGTAGCAGGGCGTACTTAATCGCTTTCTTTTTCTTTCCTCTTTAACTCTAGGTGCTGCTCCCTCCGTTGGATGACAGCGTGAGCATCCCTCCCAAGCTGGCTCCTGCGCCGTACACCACCACACCACCACAGCATGAGAAAATCCCCAGCATCCTGCTGAATGGATCCTGCTGCTAATGAAACCCCAGCAAGATTCATGCACCACACTGCCTCTCCAGTGTACAGTATATTAATGGATATATTGTAGCTACACAAACATTACAGTACACCCATGCATGCACTGACACATACAAAATAATCTCACACACACATGCACACACCCACTACCACCACCGTGACCTCTCATCCCTTCCTGTTAGTTATTGATGACTTTATATATATTCTTACAGTAACTCCATGTATCCATTCTGTGTCTATAATTCAAGGCATGGCGTGCATTTTAATGCATTTGAACCTGGGTGCAATAAGGCACAAGAAAGTTAGGTGGATTCTATATATTTGTACTAATTGTATTTACGCACTGTGTGTACCTGTAATAGTATTTTATGTGTCCTAGCTTTGATGGTCACATGTACGTAACTTAAGCACTAAAGACGATCTTAAAGCCCCGTAATGAGTGAACAGTCGTCACGTACAGTATTTTGTGTTTGTCTCGTCTCTGCTCGTGATCAGGGTTGGATTGCCTTTATTCATAATAACTTTCTCTCTGATGGTCTGCCCTTAATAGACCAACGGTGTCACCCTGAAGTTTTTTTTCCAAAGAAATGCATCTGCCTGTATTCTGACATGATCAAAGAGCAACCTATCAAACATATCATCTTCATTCACTCTTTTGTTGAACTACAAATAGAATTTTCTTGTGTTTTAAAAAATCTGTTGTTGCTGTTTGAGCTTCAGAACTTTTAAATGTAAGTGTGTGTTTCTACTGATTAATGAGAAATGTCTTGGGTTGATATTTATCTATTTTGAGAGCACAGAAGCAGCACTGATCTGGAATCAGTTACCTCTTTGAAGTCACTTGAGGGACCCTGGTGCAATGACTCGAGATCAGGGCTCTCAATGTTCAGGAGCTTGATAAATATGGAAGCTGGTTGTGTTTTTTCAATTAAACCAATGGGAGCTTCTGGTCTGTGTAAACACACAAGTCTGCTCCACCAGATGCAGTTATTGGCAGGCTGCTTCCTGGACACGAATGATCCTGTAAGGACACAAACGTCAAACCTGAGGGCTGCTGCTCTATGAAAAACAAAGACGTGACATTTATTTGTCTATTAAAATGTAATTTCACTGACAGATGTTTGTGTTTTATTTCAAGCGTGAGGTTCAAGAACTGTACTTACAAATTTAAGGGTACTTTACTTCTTCTTCTTCTTCTTTAGTCTTTTCTTTTCATGCCACTTTTTACTTTTACTTCACTACATTTTAGAGGGAAATATTGCACTTTTTACTCCACTACATTCCTCTGACAGCTTTAGTTACTTTACAAATTAAGATTTTTGCACACAAAACACATAGTATAGTATAAAATGTTTTATTATAAATTAAACTATAAAACAATATACAGGCCTACAAATCAAGCTGAAATGAAAAACCAAACAGTTGATTGACATAACTGTTTGGATCGTTTCCAGTTTCTAAAATGTGAGAATTTTTTCTGCATTGAGTACTTTTACTTTTAATACTTTAAGTACATTTTCCTGATGATACTTACATACTTCTACTTAAAGTGCCCATTTTATGAAAAAGAAAAAAATAACACTTTTTCTGGGATTTGGGGTGTTGTTTTGTGTCTCTGGTGCTTGCACACACATACTAACTTTTAAAAAAACACTTTGACGACAAACAACATTTGAAGAGTTTTGCCAAGTTACCACACTGGTAGGCGTAACGACTTGACGCTCAGCAAAAGCCAAGCCCAGGAATATATCCTGCGGGGTGGATGAGTGATTAGTAGCAGCTGTGCAGGTAAGTATCAGTGGAATCGCCAGCATCTGAGCAGAGCAGAGGTCACAGCCACGCCCCTTGACTTACTACACATAAACAGATTACACAGACACAGTGGGGGCAAACACACACTGATACAACAGACAAAGCGGGAAGAAAACAAGGGGAGAGACAAACAAAACGAGGCGCGAATCGCTGCCCACATGACAGTACCCCCTTCCCCCCTCAACAGTCGACCCACCGGGTTTGTCAGGGTGGTCACGATAAAAGTCCTTCCACAACTGAGGGTCCAAAATGACCCAGGACCTTTCTTCAGGTCCGTATCCCTCCCAGTCGACGAGGTATTGAAGGCCCCTACCTCGCCTCCGGGAGTCCAGTAGACACCGGACCGTGTAGGCCGGGTGGTCAAACAGGAGGATGAGGTTCGTCAGGCGGACACAAAGGGCTGGGGGTCACGGGTTTAAGTTGCGAAACATGAAAGGTCGGGTACCTTCATGGCAGGAGGCATGGACTGCGGAGGGGTTAACAATCAACTCCACCACAAAAGGTTCCACAATTTGTGGGACTCGATTTGAAGAGGAATGTTCTTGGAAGAAAGCCAAACCTCCTGGCCAGGCTGGAACTCGGGTGCAGGTGTCCTGTGCCTGTTGGCCGACCTCTTGTTCTGCTCAGCGGTCTGAAGCGTCCCAGGCGTCACTCCACACTTGGTGGCAATGGCGGAGGTTCTCCTGAACCCTCTTGTTCTCCTGAGCAGGAAACAAGGGGGGTTGATATCCCAAGGCCACCTCGTAGGGTGATAGACCGGTGGCAGAGGTGGCCAGGGAGTTGTGGGCGTACTCGATCCACGGTAGATGTTTGGCCCAGGATGTCCGGATGCTGGGCAGCCACACAACGAAGGGATGCCTCGAGGTCCTGAGACTCTTTCTGTCTGTCCGTTGGTTTGGGGATGGAACCCTGAGGACAGACTTACAGAAGCACCCGGCGCAGAACAAAACACTTAAAAATACACCTAATAATACAATTATGAACCTGAAAATTAGCATAATATGGGAGCTTTAAGTACTATTTTCAATGCAGTGCTTTTACTTTTAGTAGCCTACTTAGTAAGTAAATAATCTGAATGCTTCTTCCAACACTGCAAGCATGTGCATAAACTCTTTAGTTAGAAAACTTGTTTGTTTTGTTCAAAGGCAGATGTGCCCCTGGAAACTATTAGTAAGAGGTGACTGTGTGTAAGGGTGCTCATTGTGTGGCAGGCAGGTAACCCCAGAGTGGTTGGAGTCATAAGGACTTTTCTTAATAGGTCTTTCCATACACAGCTGCTCCAATGGGGATGTAAAGTTTATCCAAGCATCACTTGTAAAATTACAGAACACCTCTTTCACAGTTGCTCTGGCCTGTATACTGCAGGACAATATAAAGGAGCAGCAGTTTCTCTTGGAGGAAAGACTTTTAATAGCTTATTCTGATTCTTTTAATAAATTGCATATTGCTTACAACACAGAAATAAGTGGACAAAATGTGCCTTTTTATGACATTGTTATGCCGGTAAGACTATGTGTATGGTATGACTCAAATCTGCACTCAACTTACATCGGGGAGTGACAGACTCTCCATATTTATGCGCCATCTTGAAATACAGTACGTTGGCCGGTAAGGGATGTACAGGACATACTGCTACACTCACAGGTGCTGCTAATGCTGCTAATGGGTATCGTCGCTTCCCGGCCCTGGCAAGTTTGAAGAAGGAAACATGGAGGACCACACGTATTCAAAATCCAAATTTCAGGAACAGGAGTCTTCTTCTTCAAAAAGGATATTGTAAAGAGCAAGAGGCCATCTTTCTGAAGCGTGAAGGCTACTGTAGCTGCAATTCGAACAGCGTGATCTCAATGCTATGCTCAATGCTTTAGACACACCCCCTTTAAAAATGTGTAATTGAACCATTAAATATCTGAATGTAATGCCATCAATGTCCCTTAACATGAAAACATAAAGGGCAGGCTGATTTAACAAATGAAGTTATTAAACTTGAGAAAAGAAACTGAACATGAGCAAGGTTAAGGGCTCATGCCCACTCCACATAGAGCTTATTATGAAATGTTGAAGGACTTTGATGGTGTAAAATGAATGGGTTCAGTTAGAATACACAGAGTTACTGTTTTACCAACACAGTGATCCGAACAAGAAGGCGTCTCCGTGTTGGAGTGAGAGGGGGAGTAAACAGAGAGTGGATGGAGTAAGGGCAGAGCAATGTAAGTGTTTAGGCAGATACAAAACGGCAGAGGGCTGGGATATACATATGCATGTTTACTGTCTGGAGCTATTGACTGATTCTTCCTGCTGAAACTCATTTTCTTGACGTCCTGGGATTTATTGAGAAACTTTCCAGGAGTTATAGCTGGTTTTGATAACAGGGTAAGTAGGTTTTGATTTGTTTTCCTCTGTTTTGTTGCTGAAGCGTTGCAGGGTGTACTTGCAAATATGTTTTTTTTTTTAGTATTTTTTCCTTAAACGTGGTGAAAAAGTGGAATCACCAGCTGCAACCTGTATTCTATATGAAGTTAATATTTACAGGACAACAGTTTCCATCACTTGCATCAGGAAAAGCCATCAAAGGCGGGGAATGTCAGGGCTCGTAAAACACAGTTAGGTACACAGGTTTTAGTATTACATAGTAAACACACAGCCTTGGCTTTAATTCACGGGGAAATGTGAGAGGGATTGTGAGTGAGTGAATCCCCCCCTGTATCAAATCGGATATGAGTGATTGGATCACAAGTGGACATCTCTAAGTACATAGATAAACTTAAATAGATACATTTGTTATACTGTTGGGTAATTAATGTAGAAAACACTTTTAGACCTGTGGCAGAAAGACATCAAACAGATGTGAGGTCAGTGGTCGACAACTCTGTGGGGTGCAACATGAAAATGTGACCCCTGCAGGTCTCAGGTCAGCTGCTATCATATACATGTCTGCGTGGGACTGTTCATCTGGCTGGGCTGCAAACAGACGGAGCACTGATCTAGTGTCATCACCCGGAACAGGGCATAGAAAGACGTTCAGAACTCCATTAAGAAATCCTGAAATTCCTTGCATCTTACATGCTGTCTCAGAACTAATATCTGATCTATATGACCAGTACAACATCATTCTGCTTTTAAATGTGGATATATTTGCTGTTTCTTCCCAGATCACACAAGTTTCATACAGCAGTGCAGCCTGCAGTCTGAGTATGACAGGCCATTAACGGCTCTTCTGGGGACATGATAGGGAAACAGTCTGTGGTACATTTCAGCCTCTCTTAGATCACTTTCAACCACCTATGCACCAAAACATTGAAAAGCTCATTCATTCATAGAGTTTTGTGGACTTGATGGCAAATGGGAAAACGTGATATTTGTGTGTAGCCCACACTCATTTCAATTCAATTTCAATTCAATTTTATTTATTGTATCAATTCATAACAAGAGTTATCTCGAGACACTTTACAGATAGAGTAGGTATAGACCATACTCCAGAATTTACAAGGACCCAACAGTTACAACTAGTAGTTCCCTCCAGAGCAAGCAACAGTGTGACACTGGCGAGGAAAAACTTCCTTTTAGGAAAAACTTCCTTCTCATTTAGAAACAGAACCCAAAGTATAATGCTGCCATTAGCAAATATGTCACATTTAGAATCAGACTATGACATTTGGAATGTGCTCTTTCCTGTAGCTCTAAAAAAAACACATGCAATGCTGTGTGCATTAGATCTATTCACACTAAAATGTGAAATCTGAAGCTGAGAGGGTCAAATATGCTGGAGGTGAAAGTTCTCCCTATTTATATCCCTCCTCATCATTAATTTTAATGCAGTATTTCACTAGTTGCCTTACTGACACATAGTCACTACATGTGTTTCCTACACCAAGGAGGTTATGTTTTCAATCCTGTATGGACTTTAGTTTGTCTGTTAATTGGAGGCATATTTCAACAAATAATTGACAGAGTTCAGTGAAATTTAGTGTAAAGATAGACCATGGGAATACAAAGAAGAATTTTTTTTTATTTGAATAGCACCACCATTTGGGCATTTGTAAAGCCAATTAAAAATGTATTCATGAACCTTAAACCTTATTTTTCCTGGATTCCTGATCTATTGAAACACATGTTCTTAATCAGCCAGCATGAAAGATTTCTTCATTATGAGTTTGTCTGTGCTCATCTCACCAGTTTGAAGTGGGTGAGGCTCACATATTTCCATGAACCAATCAGCATTTAGCAACTGTTGAATCCAAATGTGATAACGGGTAGTTTCCTTTTTTTTACCATTCCTTCATCCATCCATCCATTTCATCCAGCAGCTCCAGTAGGGGACCCCAAACTTCCCTTTCCCGAGCCACATCAAGCAGCTCCGACTGGGGGATCCCGGGTTCCCAGGCCAGGTTGGAGATATAATCTCTCCACCTAGTCCTGGGTCTTCCCCGAGGCCTCCTCCCAGCTGGACGCGCCTGGAACACCTCCCTAGGGAGGCGCCCAGGAGGCATCCTTACCAGCCTTAACAGGCTCCCTCCTGACCACAGCTCGCCACCGCAGCTTCATTAATGGAAACTTTGAACATTGTCCACTCAGGTTCAATGCCCCCAGCCTCCACAGGGATGCCCAAAAAGCTCCGCTGGAGGTGTGAGTTGAAAGTCCGTCGGACAGGGGCCCGCACTACTTGTTTGGGCTTACCAGGTCTGTCCAGAGTCCTCCCCCATCCCCTGACCCAGCTCACCACCAGATGGTGATCAGTTGACAGTTCTGCCCCTCTCTTCACCCGAGTGTGTCCAAAACATACGGCCTCAGATCAGATGAGACGATTATAAAATCAATCATTGATCTTTGGCCTAGGGTGCTCTGGTACCACGTACACTTATGAGCATCCCTATGTTCGAACATGGTGTTTGTTATGGACAATCCATGACTAGAACAGAAGTCCAACAACAAACACATTCTTATATTCCCAGAGAGGGTTGAGGTGTCTAAAAATCATGGTCTCCATCAGCCAATTAACAGGATTGACTGTCATTGTGTTGATTTTGATGCAGATTAAAAAATTCTAAATAAAAAAGTAGATTATAAAAATAACATTTTCTTGCAGTTTCCCTCTCGCAGTGCATTGTGGGAGTATTTATATTAGTTCTTGTGCTTTTCTAGCTGTCTCTCTCCAAACGCTGCAGTTGTCACATCTTGTCAGAATGAGGTCCCTGGTCCTCGGCCTCTTCTTCCTGTTGTGCTGTAACGCAGTACGACTGGACAGACGGCGTCCCAGACCCATCGCGGCCAGTGGTCGAAATGAGACTACTGTCCAAACCAAACCAGCGGGTAAGGGATCCCTTGGTGACCAAAATGGGTATTTTGCCAACTGTATTTATGTCTGTTTCTATCTAATGCCGACCTTACACCAAACGACTTTTCAAGCCATTTCCCTGTTGCAGCCACATTTCCAATATCGGAATGAAATCGAGAGTTTAGAGAGTTGCGCTCCTATCGTCTCCTATTTGGTTTAAGGTGGTCACAAAACTCAGTCTGAGCTGTCTTAAGTTAGTCTTTTTCCCGTCTTGATGTTCCAACAAACTCAAATGTGTTTGATGGTATTGTAAGTTTTAAGTCTTGGTAGTAAAATCTTCTAGTCTGTGACTAAAAACTCTGTGACATTATGACAGATTGTCTTTAGATGTGAGGTGGTGTCGGACTTTAATCTTTTCAAAGTCTTTTCAGTCTTCTAGTGTAGGGTAGATACAAAGTCAAACTATTTTCTTGACTCTAGTTTAGATTTTGCCCCAAAGTGAGCTGCGATTTGTTTCCCTGATCACAAACCTCCATGTCTTTGATCACAGAGGAACCTTGCAAAGCAACCCCGCTGGATTTCGTCTTTGTCATTGACAGCTCCCGAAGCATCCGCCCCAACGACTACGAGAAGGTGAAGACCTTCATCATCAACCTGCTGCAGTTCCTCGGGGTGGGCTCTGATGCCACTCGGGTCGCTCTGCTACAGTATGGCAGTGTGGTCCAGCCCGAGTTTTCCCTCAACACCTACACCACCAGGGCTGAGGTGGAGCAGGCGGTGAGGAACATGGAGCACCTCGCCACAGGAACAATGACAGGTTTGGCCATCCAGTACACCATGGAGACAGCCTTCACTGAGGAAGAGGGAGCACGACCTGCAGAACTGCTCATCCCGCGAATCGCCATGGTTGTGACTGATGGGCGGCCTCAAGACACGGTGGAGGAGATTGCGGCTCAAGCGAGGCATGCCGGCATCCAGATCTTTGCTGTCGGAGTGGGCAGGGTGGATATGAACACTCTGAAGGCCATAGGGAGCGAGCCACACTCTGAGCATGTGCACCTGGTGGCCAACTTCAGCCAGATAGAGACCCTCATCTCTGTGTTCCAGTCCAAACTGTGTGGAGGTGATGCATCCCATTGATTGTTGTGATCCACTTTGTGTCCCTCCTCATTCATGCATGTGTATTTGAACCAATTGATTTTTTATGATTAAAATCTTTATTTTTAACACACGAAACATACAGTTTGCAACAAGATACCCCCCGTCATCACCACCCCCCAGGCATAAATCAAGAAAAGATGACACAGTAACTATAATATCATACAACAAAATTATAACAAAATAGGCAAACTATAAACCAAATTAACTTATGTGTAAATGACTACACCATAAGCTCCCTTTTTCTTTCATCCTCTTAAAAGAATCTGTCTGGCTATTATTAACTAGTCTGGACCCAGCTTCTTATGTACTTATCTATTCTGCTTAGTATTGACCCATTTCCCAGAACAAATAATCTTGGGCTGAATGGAACCTGCAATCCAATGTAGGTTTTAATGTGTATGTGTATGTTGTGCGTGCGTTAGGTTCAGAGATGTGTGAGGTGGTGGACCATCAGTGCCAGCACATCTGTGTGAGCAGCCCTGCCTCATACAGGTGCAAGTGCAGGAAGGGCTTCACCCTCAACCCCGATGGCAAGACATGTAAAGGTGAAGGAACTCCTTTTCTCTCATTTGATCTGTTGTTTTTGAAAATGTAAGTACTGTATATACCCAGAAAAATGTACACTGTTTTCATCCCTCTAGGCTGCTTAATGCTGTCTTCTTTGATCACAAAGCACCTCAACTTTCTCAGGCAACATGACAAACAAGATGACTAAAGGGGATTGCAAAATTCCAAGCAGTTTGTTTCTCAACTTTGATTTGATCTCTATATAGCTCCAGAGACCCTGCAGGTCATCTTCTAGTACTTTAAAGCGGCCAAAATCCAAATTTCTATATCAACATGTATCAAATGAATACTTGAAAAGGTCATTCTTAATGATAAATCAACAGAGAACAATCATCAAACTCTGTAGTTTTAATCAGCTCTGCAGAGTTTTAACATCCTACAGCTCATTGTTTTAATGCTAGAAAATCCACTGTCACTCTATATTGTATATCTATAATTATATATACTATACATTGTATATGTATATGTATATGTATATGTATATGAGGATGTGTGCTGTGGTGGCCCATGGCTGTGAACACATCTGTTCCGACCTACCTGATAGCTGTGAGTTGTCCAGTATATCGACTTAACATTTTCCTGAAAACATGCAACAGTAATAATGCATGTCTTACTTCACCCTTCTTATCCTTCTCCATAACTAGTAACTATTTTACTGTATCCTACATTTTAATATATTTGTCTTTATGGCAATAATCTTAACTAACCCTAACACAAATGTTACCATGTTGCATACTCATTTTTTTTTTTTTTTACTCCATCCTTTTTCAGAGTATGGTTATCTAATCTCTTGAAAATTTTAAGAATTCGCACATAAAGTCTGAGGGTTTGTTCTGTTGTTTCCTATTACACAGTGAGAAACCATTAATACTAAGTTACCAAATCAACATTACCATAATCTTTAAAAAAATATTCTTAAAGGATAAAGGGCCACCTCGAGGAAGGCAATTTGATGAATAAAGCATTGTGAAAGTCATTTTGATGCACCTCCAATCCAACTGAGAGCCAGCATACGTCCTACCAGTGATGTCCCGCCACCCACTGTTGGAAAACGTCCCTGTTGCTCTTCTGGAGGATGTTAACAGAAAGTAACGTGGGGGTGATTTCCTGTAGGAAGTGTGCTTTTTCAATCATCAGAGCAGCTGCTGAAACGTGGAGGTGCATCCAGGGTGTCAGTATCACAGAATCAAAACAACATTGATTTCTTGTCTTGAGTTCACATATTACCTTTAGTCTTTCTGAGAGTGGATTTAGATTTTTCATAAACAAATGATGGTTTTCTCTTTTGTGTTCTCCTATACGAGGTATATATGTGTCAAGCTGAATGTCTTATGCATACAGAAAACATTTGCCATAATTAATACTAGATATCCTAGTAATTAAAGACATACTGTTAGTGATAGACAGGTATTAGAAGTATTATTGTATTGAAGATTAGTATATTTTCCAGTAATGTATTGTAATTTGTTAATATTGTTATCAATGCATCAGTCTCTGTTCTGTGTTGTTTATGCCCCCTAGAGATTTATCACTGTGCTGTTTATGTCACCCAGAGATTAATCACTGTGCTGATGGCACCCATGGGTGTGAGCAGGAGTTTATGAGCACAGAAGACGCCTGTGTGTGTAAATGCGGAAACAGCTACACACTCAGGCCTGATGGAAAAACATGCAAGAGTAAGTATCCGTTGTATTTTTCTACTTCCTTGTTGATATTTCAAAAAAGAACTTCTTGATTTTCTATTTTACTTTTAGAGCAGGAAAATGGTGTTGGCCTCCATTTTATTTAGCTGGCTGGACAATATGAAGACATTATGAAGAATATGGAACAACTTAAGGACTCTTTTGGAACATATAATAAATGTGCTAATTGATTTGTCTTGTCTGTATTGATAAACGGACTATTTCCTGCAGAGATAGACCATTGCGCTGACGGGAAGCACGGCTGTGAACAGGAGTTTATGAACACAGAAGACGCCTGTGTGTGTAAATGCAGGAAAGGCTACACACTCAGACCTGATGGGAAAACATGCAAGAGTACGTGTGCCATGCTTCTTTTCTCCATATCCTGTTATTTCAACAAAGAAAGAAACATATTTTCTTCAACATTTCAAAATAAGACATTTCTTCCACAGCGATGTGTTATTTATTTACATCATGTGTAACACTGTATATACATCAATAACTATTGTCGATGTCCTCCAACCTGTTTGTCATTAGTGCCATAGGATTACATGAACAATTTGTCCAACATGACTGCAAGCATGTTAACTGTAGCACAATAAGAAACTTACGTAAGATGTGATATTGTTCGGTTACGTTGTAACCTTTGTTCTCTGAAAGACTATCTCTCCAGTTGAAGGCCGCTTGGAGACGGTTCCGATCAAACTATCAGTAATTGCCAGCCAGCACAGGTCCTTTACAGGGCGTGGCTGGGCAAGCCGGTGTATCTTAAAGAAGTTTCCATGTGTCTGACCTCAGGGAGATCATCCCCCTACATTCAATTCAATGCAATTGTATTGATAGTATCAATTCCTAACAAGAGTTATCTTGAGACACTTTACAGATAAACTAGGTCTAGACCACACTCTATAATATACAAGGACCCAACAGTTCTAGTAGTTCCCCCCAGAGCAAGCAACAGTGTGACAGTAGAGAGGAAAAACTCCCTTTTAGGAAGAAACCTCAGTCAGACCCAGGCTCTTGGTAGGTGGTGTCAGACAGCCAGTTGCGGTTGAAATACACATGGAATATGTAACGGTGGAGAGTTAGTCTTGATACGATAGAGTAACAGTATGTATTGATAAACGATAATTGATCATTTCCTGCAGAGATAGACCATTGCGCTGATGGGAAGCACGGCTGTGAACAGGCGTTTATGAACACAGAAGACGCCTGTGTGTGTAAATGCAGGAAAGGCTACACACTCAGACCTGATGGGAAAACTTGCAAGAGTACGTGTGCATTGCTTTTTTTCTTATTCTGTTAGTTCAACATTTCAAAATAAGATATTTCTTTCACAATGATGTGTTATTGATTTACACCATGTGTAATGCTGTACACATCAATAACTGTTGTGGGGCACCTGGTTAGCTCACCTGGTTGAGCGCACGCCTCATGTACAGAGGTTAAAATCCTCATCGCAGTGACTACCTGTTCAGTACCGACCTGCTGCCCTTTGCTGCATGTCATCCCCCTCTTTTCCACTTTCCTTACTTGATCTGTCTTATCAATAAAAACAAAATTAAAGAGCTTAAAAAATAATCTTAATTTTTTTTAAAAACAAATAACTATTGCCAATGTCCTCCAACCTGTTTCTCATTAGTGCTATAGGATTGCATGAACAATTTGCCCAACAGTTCAACATGACTGTGCATGTTAACTGTAGCACAACAAGCTTACTAACTTTCTGTACCTCAGATGTGATATATAGTATTTACTGTTAATAGTGATAAATACTTTCCACGGTTAAGAGAAAAACTTTATTTTCTTATTATTACTCCCCAATCCTGAGCACCATCTTTTTTTTTAATTATTTAATTTTCTTGTGTTACTATTGTCTTAATTTTATTGTGCAAAATGAACAAATAAAAAAAAAAATCTAAATTCTAATTGAATCTTGTCTGTATTGACTACTTCCTGCAGAGATAGACCATTGCGCTGACGGGAAGCACGGCTGTGAACAGGAGTTTATGAACACAGAAGACGCCTGTGTGTGTAAATGCAGGAAAGGCTACACACTCAGACCTGATGGGAAAACATGCAAGAGTACGTGTGCATTGCTTCTTTCCTCTTTTTGTTGTTGTTTCAACAAAGAAAGACGTTTTCCTCTATCTTTCAGAGTAAGACATGTCTTTTGCAGTGATGTGTGATGAATGCTTATACATTAATTAATTATACACTATTGGAGTCCTCCAACCATTTCATTGCTATAATTCAATTCAATTTTATTCATATAACGCTAAATCACAACAACAGTTATCTCATTGCGCTTTCCATAAAGAGCAGGTCTAGACCGTACTCTGTGATGTTATTTACAGAAACCCAACAATTACCACCAAGAGCAAGCACTAGGCGACAGAGGAAAGGAAAAACTTCCTTTTAAGAGGCAGAAACCTCGAGCAGAACCATGGCTCAGGGTGGGCGGTCGTCTGCCTCGACCAGTTGGGGGTTAGAGAAAGAGACAGAGAGAGAGAGACAGAGAGAGAGAGAGAGAGAGACAGAGAGAGACAGACAGACAGACAGGCAGAGAGAGACATGGAGAATTGTAGCAGAGGGTGTTGAGCAGGAACATGGAGGCAGCAGGTGACTCCAACCACAGATCCAGAGCCAGAAACACCTGCAGGAAGCGATATGAGGAGAGAGGGGAGGGGCGAGAGAGGACTACGGGGGCGAGAGAGCACAAGACTCCGAAAAGGGAAGAAGTCGAGTTAGTAACATGCATTAATGGAATGAGGTTGCATGGAGATGGAGAGAAGGAGGAAGAGAGAGGTGCTCAGTGCATCATGGGAAGTCCCCCCCAGCAGTCTAGGCCTATAGCAGCGTAACTAAGGGATGGCTCAGGACACTCCTGAGCCAGCCCTAACTATAAGCTTTATCAAAGAGGAAAGTCTTAAGCCTACTCTTAAATGTGGAGACGGTGTCCGCCTCCTGAACCCAAACTGGAACCTGGTTCCACAGGAGAGGAGCCTGATAGCAATAACAATTTGTCCAACAGTGTAACATGCCTGCAAGCATGTAAACATGTACTTAAACTAATCACCACTGGTGATAAATACCTTCAATGGGTCAGAGTGAACAGCATTTAAGAGTATTACTTTCTTTTCTCAGTAATTACTGTCCAATCCTGTGTGTATTGATAAACGGACTGTCTCCTGCAGAGATAGACCATTGTGCTGATGGTAATCATGGCTGTGAGCAGGAGTTTCTCAATACAGAAGATTCATGTGTGTGTAAATGCAGAAATGGATTCACACTCCAACCCGATGGAAAAACATGTCAAAGTGAGTCCATGCTCATTCATTATCATAAATACATATTGTACTTTGGGCTGTGCGATGTGGAGAAAATCAAATATCATGATATTCTTAACCAAATACCTCGGTATTGATACCACAACAATATTGTATGAATAAGTGAGTAAAGGGAACTAATAGAACAGTTACAACAGTTTGATAAATTCAGAAAATGACATCACTTTACTGTAATGCAGCCTTTAAAACCAGGAAAAGACAACACTTATGTCATATCACGATATTACGATATATCATAATCTAAGATGAGTTAGTCTCATATCATGATATCAATCTAATATCAATATATTGCCCAGCTCTAAGTGTACTGCAGCCAAAGGATATAATGTGAATATGTAAATGCAGTAATTTGATTGGATACTACAAAATAGATTAAAAAAATAGACAAAATATAGTACAATAAATAATGTAAGTTTTGAAGCAGTGAGTCCTTTTTTTCCTGTGAGTGCTTCAGTATGGAGGCTTCTGATTCATTTTCATATGTTTATTTTAATTTATATTAAGCTGCAGATAAGTGAAGAAAAGCCTGACTCTAATTTGACTCATTGATATATATATATCTATAGATATATGTGTGAGGCAAAATAAACACAATTCAGAAATAATATCTTTAATCAGCATATTTTCAAATGTTGCTTTAACTGTCCCCTCTTCCGGTATTTATATGTCACATAACTTTGGATGAATTTCACCCATTTATAATGTCAGTGTTATTCCTAGTGCTCACCAACATTTTTATTGCCCCCCCCCAGATTAAGGGGGTATTCTGTGTTTGTAGAAGCCTGCTCCTTTCTAAACTTAATTTAACAGAGACAGAGGATATACAGCTACAATACCGTGCAATTAAGAATACAGTTTTGCACAATCACAAATTGTAATTTTAAAAACTACAACTACTCATTGCCTTTCACAATATATCATACAAATAAAACATATTTTAGACACTTATACAATCATATATACAGTGCCTGAATTGGACCAAAAAAGGTACCAATACTTGTTCAGCAGCTATAGTTATCACTTGTCTTGGATATATTCATATCTATGCTATATATATCTCGAATAGTCGACCATTTAATGATTCTCAGACTACCAATCTCACAGTTATGAAAATCCTTCCATTTGGTTTATATGGGGGTACTGAATGTCTGATTCTACATTTAATTGCTTGGTTTGTCCCTGTAAATAATGATACGTAGCTTATTTTGCTTTACACATTAGCCTATTAATAATGCTGTTAATAACAATTAGAAGTAAGGATACTCATGTGGACAAAAACCTGAAGTGCTGGTACTCAATACTGGCCCACTTTAGGCACTGCATACACACTACCGGTCAAATGTTTGGGGTCACTTAGAAATTTCCATTGCACTTCATTGTAGACAGAAAACCAGCTGAGATCAGTTGTTTTAACCAGGGCAGCAGTTGTCAGATTACATTATATGCTTACATAATTGCAAAATGGTTCTCCAATGTTTTCTCAGTTAGTTTTTTTTTTTGTTAAATAATATCATATTAGCAAACAGAACGAGTCTTTGGAACAATGGATGAATGGTTGCTGATAATGGGTAATGTAGATATTGCATTAAAGATCAGCCACCCACTCAGATCAGCTGGTATTCTGTCTATAATGGAGTGGTATGGAAATTTGTAAGTCACCCCAAACCTTTGACCGGTAGTGTACAGTATATGGTGTCTGTAAAATTGCAATAACAGGTCTGGACCAGTGTCAGACCGTGGAGCATGGCTGTGAACACCAGTGCGTTAGCACCACTGACTCCTACATTTGCAGATGTTTTAAAGAATTTATGTTACCTGAAGATGGAAAGATCTGCAAGAGTATGATCTTAACTTTCTTATTAAAAGACTGTCTCCAAAGTGAAAATACATAAAACACGTGCTTGTTGTCCTTGTTTTTGACAGAGCAACAGTGTGGCGATGGAGTCATGGATCTGGTTTTTGTAATCGATGGCTCCAAGAGTCTGGGCCCTGCCAACTTTGAACTGGTCAAGCAGTTTGTAAACGGCATTGTGGACTCACTGGACATTTCCAGGACAGGCACCCATGTTGGCCTTCTTCAATACTCCACCAAGGTGCGCACAGAGTTCACCCTAGGCCAGTACACCACAGCGGAGAACATCAAACAAGCTGTGTCCAGGATGCAGTACATGGGGAGAGGCTCCATGACTGGGTCAGCCTTACGTCACATGTTTGAGCTTAGCTTTTCAGCTAAAGAAGGAGCCAGGCCGAACATCCCACGTGTCAGCATTGTGTTCACTGATGGAAGATCTCAGGATGACGTGTCCGAATGGGCTGATAAAGCAAAGAACTCTGGTACACATATTGTCTTGCATTGTGATTCATATGCACTAGCATATTAAATCAAACTAAGTTCTTTGTAACAGGCCTTACCTGTCATTATTCTGCTTTGTCATTTTCAGGGGTCACATTATATGCTTTGGGTGTTGGCAAAGCCATTGAACAGGAGCTGAGAGAAATAGCTTCAGAGCCTGTTGAGAAACACTTTTATTACGCAGAAGATTTTGACAAAATGGGAGAAATTACAACGAAGCTCAAGTCCAGGATATGTAAAGGTAGATTGAACTAACTCGCAATTTGTCTTCCTTTACGATGGCGCATCACTGCCACCTGGTGCTGCTATAATGATCCCTGATTGAAGCAACTCTATACATTCTGTGCAATTATGTGTTTCACATAAGCTAACGGATCAGGGAGGGAAACTTGCATGGAAAGATTAGAAGAGATGGGGTGAAATAAAATGGATTCAAAGACAGGAAAATCTTCTCATCTCATGTTCTTTTTCCCCACAGACAAACCGTCCAATGAAAACATGTGCCAGTGTGAGAACGTGATAATGTTTCAAAACCAGGTCACCAAGAAGCTGACGAACCTGATGCAGAATAATATCCTTTTCTAAATAACAGTCAACTCCACAGTTACACTAAGTTTTTTTTTTTTTTTTTTTTGGTAAACTTGGGTCAATTGGGTCTTTGTCAAAGAATCCTCCAATGCAAATGAATAGAGAGCTACATGCAAAAACTCAGACCATTAAGAGTCCTTTGTTTTATGTTTTTAGAGACAAATGTGTATAAAAATATTAAGGCCCTGACACACCAACCCAACGCATATACTTCAGCCGAAGTATATGCGTTGTGAAAGAGGCAATAACTCTCCATACTAGCAGTTAGCGGTAGTCTGTTTTTGCCATTTAAAAAAGAAAACTGGAAGATCCAGGTCTGCAGCTACAGATATAGCGTTTGCCCACTTGAATCATGCTAATCCGTTGGTCTTTAGTTGCTGCATTCCAGATGGCCATGATTCATTTTACTCATATAGCAGCTGGCTACAGCTAGCTTGCTTGTACTCAGTTTTCAAGTCTTTTTGACCAATCACGGTGCAGAGGGAAAGAGGGAGAGAGATCTACTGTCTTTAAATTAAGTTTTACGGTTTAGGACATTATTTTATTTGTTTAAACAAATCTTTAAAAAAGACAAGTTCATGTCGATATAAATGTAACTATACAAAAAGTTTTGTGTCTTATATGTTTGCCCTCTTATGGACATAACGTGCAAAGATATATATTTGAATAGTTCAAACCTCTGTGTTTTTGTTTTTGTCTGTCAGGACCTTTAATTCTGACTGATTTGGGATTGAACACAAAAGACAATCTAAGGTTTTTAGCAACCTGCTTTTCAATGTCCATGGGCAAAAATAATACAGCAACAGGCAAGCTACAGGCAAAGAGACACCTGTCTGTCCAGACAAATTAACACAAAGTCATGGTTTTATTAGTCTCGCATTGCCAAACCTTCCTCAACAGCGCTGCGGAGGAGGGTCTGGCCAGTGCACACAGCATTCTAGGATGTGAGAAAAACATGCTCTGGTTTATTGCTATTTCTTCAAACAATCACAATCATCATGGGTGGCAATAAGCAAAGTGAATAAGCATAATAGACTCAAGAAGGAACTTTTTTTGGTGTCATGTATACGTTCAAAAGTTGTTTGAGTAGTGCAACAGAAAACTCAGCTTGAACAGAGGCCATGGCTCAGGCACCTTGTATGGTTGCCTCAACCAATCAGAATGGTTCCCCGCTAGGTTTGCTGTCATCCCATGACATGGTGCAGGATGCAAGACACTGAGTTGGTCCCCTATTACTGTATCTTAAGTCTCATCAGACCTTAGTGGTCCCCTAAACTGTATGTGAATGTTTATCTAGACCTTAGTGGCCCCTTACTGTATGGTTGCCTTTATATAGACCTTAGTGGTCCCTGAATACTGTATCTGAAGTCTCTTTTATATAGAATGGTTCCCTAATACTGTATCTGAAGTCTCTTTTATATAGACCTTAGTGGTCCCCTAATACTGTATCTGAAGTGCTTTTATATAGACCCTAGTAGTCCCCTATTACTGTATCTGATCTCTTTTAAATAGACCTTAGTGGTCCCCTAATTGTATCTGAAGTTCTTTTTATATAGACCTTAGTGGTCCCCTAATACTGTATCTGAAGTCTCTTTTATATAGACCTTAGTGGTCCCCTATTACTGTATCTTAAGTCTCTTTTATATAGAAGTGGTCCCCTCTTTTGAAGTATATAGACCTTAGTGGTCCCCTAATACTGTATCTGAAGTCTCTTTTATATAGACCTTAGTGGTCCCCTAATACTGTATCTGAAGTCTCTTTTATATAGACCTTAGTGGTCCCCTAATACTGTATCTGAAGTCTTTTTATATAGACCTTGGTGGTCCCCTAATACTGTATCTGAAGTCTATTTTATATAGACCTTAGTGGTCCCCTAATACTGTATCTGAAGTCTCTTTTATATAGTCCTTAGTGGTCCCCTAATACTGTATCTGAAGTCTCTTTTATATAGACCTTAGTGGTCCCCTAATACTGTATCTGAAGTCTCTTTTATATAGACCTTAGTGGTCCCCTAATACTGTATCTGAAGTCTCTTTTATATAGACCTTAGTGGTCCCCTAATACTGTATCTGAAGTCTCTTTTATATAGACCTTAGTGGTCCCCCCTAATATGTATCTGAAGTCTCTTTATATAGTCCTTAGTGGTCCCCATACTGTATGAAGCTTTTCCCAAAATTCAGTCATGGTGCCAATTCAGCCACTGAGTCCCACAATGAATGCCATTTGAGGAGGAGAGAGGGGGGGAAGGTGGAGGCTGGGGGTGTGGCCTTGACCAACTACCGCTTTGCTCATTTGAAAGCCATGATGTCTCTGTCTCATGGGTGGGCCAAATTCTCTGGGTGGGCAAAGCAGAGAAAGGGGAGGTAACCTTGCCCCTTATGACCTCATAAGGGGCAATGTTTCAGATCAGCTCATCTGAGCTTTCATTTTCTCAAAGGCAGAGCAGGATACCCAGGGCCCAGTTTACACCTATCACCATTTCTAACCACCGGGGGACCATAGACAGGCTGGGGGAACTCATATTAATGTAAAAAAACCTCATAAAGTGACATTTTTATGCCATGGGACCTTTAAGACTAGAAAAGCCTTTACAGATAGTCTAGTTAATAGCTGTTCGGAGATTTAAGGAGCAGGTAAACATAGTCCTTATGAATCAACCAGAGTTTAAAATTCCAACACAAAGAGGTAAGGTACCTAAGGTAATGGACATCTGGCTGAAAAAAGGGAAATCCGGCGTAATTTCCAGAAGTGGAACGTCGTGGATATAGAGTATGGTTTAACTAACAAAGGACTACTATAAGCATCATCTATTAACAAAATAAAGATTAAATAAAAGGATTTGGGAAAGCACATGGTCCTTTCCTGGGGTCAGAAAAACTTTATTATTTAAATGTAATTTCTCAAGATAAGACTGACCTAGTGAAGTTTTTTTGATGAACTTGGTAAGTTGTATTTTCATTTGTATCTGCATCTTTCCTTTACATGCCCACTTGAAGCCATGTCGAAGAAGCTGGAGTCACTCGAGAATCAAGTTGTGCGCAAATAAAAGGCAGAACCTCATCTCCCTCCCCCTGAACCTGAAGTGTAGCATTCATTTTTAATCCTGTTCTACAAGCTACACATGCAATGCTTTCTATTGAAGCTATTTTTACACTCTTTGTATACAACAGTGTATTTGTGTCTGTAATGTTCTTTATGTAATGCCAAATTAAATGAATGACTATGTACAGTAAACTGACAAATACATATTTTACATTTCACATTTGTTGGTTGTGTTATTATTAGGCTTTATGATCAATGTAGGAGCTAAGTGATGGTATGTCACAAAAACAAATGACTCAAACAGAACCACTCCAAAGAACAAATTGTACATGTGCTACCCTAAACCACCAGATGGAGGATCTCTTCCAGACACTCTACAAAAGGGGAGGACACACACTTCATTCACACATGTTTTCCTCCCCTTCCTGCATGAATAGTGTGACAAAGCAGGGGCAGCCGGGAAAAACATTCAGCAGTAGTGCCTGCACTGCTTAGCTGCATTCTCGCAACAGATCTGGGGCAAAAGGGCAGCAGGCCATGCATAAACACAACTAGGGGAGATAAGGGTGCACAGCTACTCTTAGGAACTGAAGAGCTATACTGGTCCTTGTTTCACTGCTAGACAGTCTCTGGTTTCGCTTACAGAGAGCAGAGGAGCTTGTGTAAGTCTTGTCTAAGTTTTTTTATTCATCAACTTTTTTTCAAACATGGGGTGTTCCTCGTCCAGTGCACAGACTGTTGATCAAGAGAAAAAACCAGGTACAAAGCCAGAGGAAAGCAATGGAGATACATTGGGTAAGTAATCACCTAGGTAGAATGTAAAAATTTGTTTGTGTGTTTTTTAACTGGCAAGCAGAACATATGATGTATACATTTACTCAAGATATGTACAGTAGTTGCTAAGGTACTTTCCTTTGGTCAAGTCTTGCTTAGGGGTGTGTGACTGCTGCTGGTTGCTCTGGAACACTGTGTGCTTTTTCACTCTTCTCTGCTGCACAGCATATAATAGTACCTCATGGAGAGAATTATTCATGTGAAACCATTTTCTCATCAGTGCCTGGAAGTGGATGGCATTTACTTTTAATCAGCCATTTCTAGGTTGATGTCCATTGAAAGTGTGTTGACAAAACCTACATTGTATGATTTATTGAAGAAGTGAGAGCTGACTTGTATGTTAATGTTTAATTCTCTCAACCTTATTGCATAACGCTAACTGGGCATTTACATGTAGGTGAACCTAGATTGTTTGAATTTAGCTCAGACTGCATCCAACTCCAAAAGTAGCACTTTGTGAAAGCCAACTGGGAGTGTTTATCAGTCCATCTGAAGCCTGAGGGAAGAGTTGCAACCCAACCTGTTTTCTTCAACTCCACAGTAGTCTGATTTGTGACTTTAGATATTTTTCCCGCACAAAAAATAGCATCTACAAGCTCAAACTGATCCAAAAGATTAGGGCTGCACACTTGTATTTGTTTAAACGACCAATTGGTTGTTTTGGTCTTAGTCCACTAAGTTTTTATATTTTTAATACTGAATGACTTATTTACAAGAAACTAATGAACACATCTCTGGTAAACCCAATATTTAAAGTGGTGCTCTTGCATGACTCTTTGTGGAGAAACTCAGTTTTACAAAGCTGTTGATTAAATCAACCAATCGATTAGTTGATAGATGAAATCATGAGTGTTAGTCGACTAAGAATTTCTTTAGTTGAGGACAGACCTAGAAAAGAAAATATCTACTGTATAGCACATTTTAAAAACAATATACCAAGGTGCTTTACAATAAAATAAAGAGGTAAACAAAAGATTCAACACTAAAGATATAACTATAGACAATAATATAAATAGTTACAACAAATGTCATTGGTTAAGACGCCAGAAGATAAAAGTGAGTGGTAAGAAGAGATTTAAAGGACGATACTGAGTTTGTTCCGCAGCTGTGGGACCCACCTGGACAACTCGGTCACTTTGGTGTGCTGCTTCTTCATGCTTCCAATGTTCGTATGCCAAGGTTTTCTAATAAGTGAGTTGCTTGGATGAACATCTATGTACACAGGATAAGTTGTGTTTGAAATTTGCTCCTGGAAAACAAATCACACAAACAATAGATGCCGGATTGCAAAGGACAGACAGGAGGGGCTTGGAGATTGATGCCCTTTTTTTAAAAAGCTACTGAAATTCCTCTGCATAGGATTTTAGCATCTAAACATATGGTCATGCTCTGTGGGTAATCGCCTTGGTTTGTTTGGCTTTGCATATGGATTCTCTGTGTTCATGCCTGTGCAGACGCCTACCAAGAGGGTTGACACAGACCATGATTGTCAATTCATGGGTTTAACCTACTGGCACATGGCTATGTCATGCCTGGCACAGCTGCATGTACAGTGTGCTCTTACTCCATCTCCATCTCCCCACATAAACACAACATGACGATGATGAGTTACTGTCCTTGTTAGAAAGTGTCCCTTTTTTGCATGTAATTGCTCCAGCCCCCCACAAAGCTAATTCTTATGGAAACGTTAAAATGTTACTACAAAACACTCATGAAGTTATTTGATATATTTCAATATTGATCCAGCTTGATATGCTTCGATGACAAGTTGCTCATGCCAGCCGCCGAGCTAATTTCCATGGTAACCTTCTAACGTTACAACACACTCATCAAGTTATTTTTAGCATGATTGTTTTGACCACAGACAACGGCGCTGTTGTATGTTTAATACCTGGATTAAAATAAGGAAAAAAAACTTTTTTGAGCAAAAGTTAGGGACTAACCAAAGCCTAAACAAGTGGTATATTTAAGTATTATACCTGGCACAGTTTCTCTGTATTTAAGTAAATTTCCACCTTGCACTATGTCACTGTGTGATGTTTGTGTCAGGGCATTGTCTCTCCAGCCAGCCAGCTATGGTCACCTGGAGAAGCTCGGGTCTCTCTCCAGGCTCTTACATCACCCCAACAAGAGAAGCAGTTATTGTACTATTTGCCCTGGCAGGCTTCTCTAAATATGGCTGAATGGGTGGAGGTTTAAATCATACAGTGTACAAACTGTCTAACAAACCAGCTTTATGCCTTTGCCATCCAAGCCACCACTGGTCCCATCCCCTGTCCAGGGCCCCCGTTTGTCCCCCTCCCTCCTGTCTGTGCTATTGGCCAGCCAAGGCACTGTTTTGACTGGGATCCCTGGCATCTTTGGCTGCTAAATCATGTTTACACACGGGTCATCCATGCCTGGAGAAGCTGTCTCCGTCTCAACCCAAACAGACTTTTCAACACCACATTTCAATTCAATCCAATTTTATTTCCAAACCACACTAGACCACATCATTTACAAAGACCCAACAGTTCTAGTAGTTCCCTCCAGAGCAAGCAACAGTGCGACAGTGGCGACGAAAAACTCCCTTTTAGGAAGAAACCTGGGACAGACCCAGGCTGTTGGTAGGTGGTGTCTGACGGCCGGTTGGGGTTGAGATGAATAGTGGCGATAACATTGTGGCCTGCTGTGCAGACAACAGCTTTGTATTCTCTGTGATACTTGGCGTTTGAGGTGGATCTTTGCCTAAAAAACTACACACTGATGGAGAACATGTTTGAAAAAAGGGGATAAGCCTCTCCTCTCTAAGCGTACCTCCTAAGGTGCCATTTTGATGCTAAAAAGCCATCACCTGCCGTTAGCATTGCATTGACTCCCATTCATTTTGGCGCCACTTTGACAGCAAATAACTTTACATCTGAAGTCTTTAAAGACTCTTATTTGTCCGTTGTTTATTTCTTAAGGAACACAACAATGTATAAAAGGCTCCATTACCTTATACCTCACGTTATGGTTCCGTAGCAAGCGTTTTTGAAAAATCGACGATTGTGTCATAACCATGTGACTTACTGTCGCACAGCAGAGAAATTACCGTATAGTACAGTAAGCTTGCGGACAGTTTGGACTTCCATTAGCTGTGGAGGTTTAATTACTAATGTTAACTAGCATGTTAGTTAGCAGTAATTAGCCTGTGCCTATGTTATCTCCTAACATATACCTAAGCTCTCTCCGTCTCTGCTGATTGGGAATGATTGAGATTTCTCTTGCACAGCTACCAGAAGACTTACAACTTTCAGACAGGTTGCTCACGTCACATCTACGTCTTCAAGCTCAGTTGGAGGCTGTGCAGTAATGCTCAGCATCACTGGAAAAGTGCTTCTATATATTAGAATAGACTTCACTGGTCTCCGTCCAGAGCAACGAGATCTGTTTGTCCATTTCTTTAACTGTCTATGGTTTGATACCAGTTTAAGAATGTTTTCTAAGTCAAACACCAATTATTTATAAGGATTTAATTTCTGAAATCACTTCTACATATGCAATCTACACTCCTAGCTCAAATGTGATTTTAGAAATTTTTCACTTCACATAAACCCTTTTCACTGTTACTTGTTTTTCCACTGGCTCATTTTTATTTGAGTTGCCAGGCCGTCACATTCCCTTCCACCCATCACTCTCAGCTCTCTTTACCACTTCAGACAGACAAATAAAATCAGGAAGCTGCAGCGTCCAAACTTTCCACCCCTTCAGCTATCCGAACCCTTCTGTTGCGTATCTGTGAACAAAGTCCGGACAGTGTTTTTGTAAAGAAGTTAGCTGTGGAATACTGTTGAGGAAAACTGTGATGACGTCTAAAGCCTCTGTTAAGCTGTTGTGATTCCAGTAACTGAGAAGTGTGTTGAAGTTCCTGACATTTGACTTTCCAAGCCCACTATTGTTCCTTATCGGCTGTATTGTCATCCAAGGACTGATGGCTTGTTCACACAGTTATAAGAGCAGGGGGTCAGGGAATGAGAATAAAGGTAGAGTGTCTTTCCTAAGTATTTAATTTCCTTCAAGAGTGGCTTGCATATCCTCTGGGCTTTAGACAAACTGGCTCCAATAAATCACATTTCCAACTACGGAAATGAAAGGATGTTTTCTTTAGCATGCAGTCTGTGTGCCTTTTATCTCCATCTCCTGCCTTTTTATGTTGAGTTAAACTATTGTTTTGATTTTTAATACAATATCATTTAAAAACCAGTTTCAAATAAACACCTTTTTATTTATTCAAAAAAAGAACATATAGGTAATATTAACACCCTGCATTATAACAGTTGATTTTTTGTTTGAATGGCGCAGTTAGGATGCACTTTATGAATGTATGAAAGTATGATGTCATAACAGATGTAGTAACTTATTAACAAAACCATTCAATGCATAGATTCACTTAAAGACCCCCTCAACTCAAGCTCAAAAATTAGGAATCTTCTTTAATCTTTTTTGTTGCTCAACATTGTCACTTAGTTACTGCTACAGATTAACAGGCACTAAATGGATGCACAATCACAGGGACTCAAAAAAAGGACTGTTGAAGATCAGTGATGCATGCTTGCCAGTTGTAAATCCTAATCCAGCTTCTCTTGTCATCCCTGTACTGACAGCACTCAGAAACGGTACCATCCCAGAAGATGCACAAACCATCGAGGACCAGATGCAGTTGCCTGTGCAGACTGCCTTACCAGATGATCTTCAACCGGGAGCCGAGGATGAGGCTGAGGCTGTGTTGGTAGCCCTGGAGGCCCAGGAGGATCTTGGCTCTGGGGAGGACCTCCTGATTGCTCTTGAGCCTCTGCCAGAACCTGCTGCCCCTGCAGACCCAGCCCTAGAGGCCGGTGCTTCAGCAGAAGCCAATATGAATCCTGAGGCTGCTGTAGCTTTGGTGGAGGCCCTTCCCCCTGTGGAAGAAGCTGCCGCTGTAGAAACTGTAGTGGCTGAGGCCGCCCCGGAGGTCCAAGCCCTTGTTGAGGCTACAGCAGAGGCCCCTTCTGTTGTATCTGTGCAGGCAGAGGCCCCTGCTGTTGTTGAGGATGTGACCGCTGAGCTAGCAGAGGCCTCTCCTGAAGTTGCCACCCCTGTGGTTGAATCTGTTATATCAGAGCCAGCAGAGGCCTCTCCTGAATTTTCCACCCCTGCGGTGGAATCTGTTATATCAGAGCCAGCAGAGGTTTCTCCTGAAGTTGCCACCCCAACGGTTGAACCTGTTGTATTAGAGCCTGCAGAAGCCTCTCCTGAAGTTGCTACGCCTGCTCTTGAACCTGTTGCATCAGAGCCAGCAGAGGCCCCAGTGATTGTGGAAGAGACAGCAGCTGCAGCGGTTGAAGCCCCTGCTGAAGTGACTTCTCCTGTGGAGCCAGAGGCTCCAACTGACAATGCTGCAGTAACTCCTGCCTCAACAGCACCATGTGCCTCCTCAGAACCAGGTGAAGTTTCAGCACCAGCCCTAAGTGAGGCCTCAGCACCAGCTGAAGCGGTAGCCCTAAGTGAAGCTGTACTACCAGATGAGGCTTCAGTACTAGTTGAAGCTGCCGCCCCAGGTGAAGTTGTAGTACCAGCTAAGGCTTCAGCACCAGGGGAAGCTGTAGCAACAGGTGAAGCTGCAGTCCCAGTTGAAGCTGCCGCCCCAGGTGAAGTTGTAGTACCAGCTGAGGCTTCAGCACTAGGTGAAGCTGCCGCCCCAGGTGAAGTTTCAGCACCAGCTGAGGCTTCAGCACCAGAAGGAAGTTGTAGCCCCAGGTGAAGTTGTAGCACCAGCTGAGGCTTCAGCACCAGAGGAAGCTGTAGCCCCAGGTGAAGCTGCAGTCCCAGTTGAAGCGGCAACCCCAGGTGAAGTTGTAGTACCAGCTGAGGCTTCAGCACAAGGTGTAGTCTCAGCACCAGCTGAATCGTCAGCACTCGTAGAGGCAGCACAGCTTCTCATAGATCCAAAGATTGCAGCAGCAAGTATTCCAGAGTTGCCTCCATTATCTCCAGTCATTGTTCAGGCCCAAACCAAGCCTCAGAAGGCTGTTGAGGAAGTAACAGCACCTCCAGCAGCAACAACTGTGAGCTCAAAGTCTGCAGCAGACTGTGCAGCACCAGCAGAGGCTCCTGTGGTTGAATCCAACCCAGCTGAAGCACCCTCGGCACTGGCCCCTGAGCCCTCACCTGAAGGTATGGAACTCTTGACTAACACATCTGTATTGCTCTCTATCCTACATATCTACTCAAAAAACTCCTTATCTCCTCTTTTTAATAATCTTTTTACAACAATAAAGCTTGATTAATGGTTCTGCTTTATATCTAGGCCGTAGGTACGTGTAGATACGGACACAACTGTGATTGGTCTGCTTGGCTATGGCTTGGTAGCGACACATTTCCCCCCACTCATTTCTGGGTTTGACTTCTCCGTGAACAACATGAAACAACAACATGATCGTGGTCAGAAACCATAGGGGAGACACTTTGTTTCTCCCACTAAAGTCACTCTAAAGTTGGTATTCTCTCAGAATCAGCCTTAAAGGGGGAAATAGATTAACACAACATAATCTATCTAGATAGCTATTTAAAGCAACTGACGCACTGCAATGTGGCACGCCACATTTCCTCTATGACTATCAAAAGCTAAAAGGAGGATGACAATAGGATTCTTCTGGAAGATGGCTGCCATTGCTGATAGAGTTCTGTATGTCTTGAGAGAGTTCATGGCTCAGTGATTTAATTGATTAAACACAAAATTGTTTCTGACAAACCTGTCATGCTAACTTTGACTTTAAGACATCAAAATCATGTTTTGACATGCTACATAAGGCATGATCCACCAATACTGACAGATCGGAGGGCTGGGTCTCTGGGTGGAGATCAGACAATGCAGCATCACCACTGGGTGAAATAGCTCCAGAATCTATCATAACATGCATTAGGCATTGCGCAAACAAGCATGAAATGGTGAAAAGGCAGAAAGAGGTCAGTAAAGACAGATACAACTGACGTAATGTGCATATAGATGAGATGTTATTAACATTCAGGTGAAGAATGAATGGCCCTACACTAGCCAATCTATCTTCTTGTTAAACATACTGTACGGCCAAAGTAAGATTGTTTTACATCACCATGTCGGCGGTCCTGCCATTGGTAAATACACGGGTATCCAATGATTCAACCGCTCTTGTAATAAACCAACCACATAGGTTCCTGTCTGTACTGTGATTGGTTGGAGCTGACAGGATGAACAGGATATTGTTTGCCTGTGAGGCTGAACAGATAACACTGTGTGAGAAACAGAAAGCAGCCATACACTCTTAGGGTGAGAAATGAACGCTTGTCTTGAGTGTGTCGATTATACTAACAGGAGCATGTTGTCAGCACAACAGATCCAGTCACGCAACTCTCACTCATTGTACTCTATTGTGAACTGACTACAGAATAATAATGCCCTGCTGCTTTCAGTTACATAAGACGATGTAAATTCCCTTCAAGACAGACTGCATTCCAGTGATTATTCAAAATTGTCAATGTGTTTGGGATAACTCTGCATGATTCTACTCAGATCCTCATTTACTTTAACACTACTGTATCTGTTCAATGTCATTTAGAGTTTGTAAAAGTGATTTGTTCCCTCAGTACTGAAGCTTTGTCTTTTAAGACAAATACAGACACAGCAGTACTCCTTTACATACTTTGTCCCAATATGCGTAATTTGACACTTTTTTAGTACAGGGATTCTCTGGTTAAAATCTGTGAGACACACTGTGTAAATTTTTAGACTTTATTTAGAAAGCAATGACTATTATAACCAACTGCCAACTGTCTAGTGTGTATTCTGCATATTATCTCACTAAATGCATAGTACCTTGACTTCTCAAGGCGCAGAGGGCATGGTTTTCTGTACTTCCTGCACCCCTCTCTTGACTCTCAGAGAACATGCTGTACTTTTAGGGAAGAGGCGCCCCTCCAGGCAGCATGTGTAGTAAACCGCTCCGGTGTGAAAGACATACAGTATTGCATAACGTTTTTTCTCTGGAGGCTATGCTGTGGGCATGCCAGACAAATTACTGCATTTTGTGTGTGTGTGTGTTGGGGGTTTGGGGGGGGGGACACCAGGCAAATCACTAGTTAGCCAGTTCAGCAGAACCAGATGTGGTTAAGAAGAAATGTTCTCAATGTAGCGTTTTTGTCATTTCCTGAAAAATGGTTTTGAACATATGAGGCTTTTACAGCACAGCAAAGATATTCTTGAACAAGCTCAAAGTTCCCTCAGCATGAAAGACAATGTGGTTTATATTGTATCATGTATTGATTGTGTGTGTGTGTGTGTGTGTGTGTCTGCACAGTGGTGTCTGAAACTAAGGCCTCTCAGGATACAGACAGCGTGAAAGCCAAAAAGGAAGATTGAGTCGGTGAGAGCACAACCACAAACCACACTTAAACCCAATACAAATACTGCAGGATCAACTCAGTATCCTCAATATTCTCCTATGAATATATGACTACCCATAAATCACTTTTTCCGGGGGTAAAAAAATGAGTGCATGGTGTTGAGGAATGAATTTTGATGCAAAAAAGTGGATTATTGTATATATGATAATTCTGTCAAACCTAGTCTAATTAAAATACTGAATGTGAATTGTGAAAATTGTCTAATTTTATTCTTTATCTTCTTTCAGACCGAAGAGATGCACCAAAGTAACGAAACCCCCAAAGCTGCCATTGCACAGAAACTGGAAGAAAAACAAGACAAAGCAATAAACGCTTACCAAACTGTACACCAGATACATTATTATGCATGGTGCCTTGATAACATGTCATTTAGGACATTTTTCGTACATTTGTAAATATAAACCTTTTTATTATGTTTTTCTATTGAGACCTTTAGTGCCTGGAGCAGCACACTCTACACGCAGGCCTATACAGAAAAGGCTATAAAAACACTTGGTTGGATGAGACAAGAGGGTGCAACATTCTGTGAAATCTGTGTATTGTGAGAGTGTGATTAACTAGGGAAGGATACTTCAAATAGCTGCTTCTGAGGAACACAAGCCAAATGCAACTGTGAATAAAATTATGCAAAGACTCAAGGTGACACAAACACCAAACCGGGTGAGCCAGCCTAGTTTTTTAACCCCTAGAGCTGATTTTTAAAGTATCACGTTTTCATAGATTGAATTTTTAGGTTTTATTAAGTCTAATTTCTGCCGTAAAGCCACATCTCTGATTGGTGTTTTAACATTATTTAATTAAACCTTTCTAATAAAGTTCATTTAATTAATAGGAATGACAATACTAAATGTTAAGTAACAGGGTGGAATATTCATAAGCACTACTGTAAGTCAAATCTGTGTTTTTTCTGTTTTAAGTAAGGAAGAAAACATGAATGCAGATGATCAGATGCATATACAAAATATTAGTAATGACATAATCATAGCCAGGTTGAGGATGCAGATAATAACCCAAGTTCTGATATGTCATCTTGCTGTTCCATGAAGCCATTTTGTGAAGCTGCACTGCAGCTGGCAGATGTTCATTTAATTATTTTTCTAAAAATTAAGAATATAAATTCAACAATGCATTCTCACGAACGTGGTCGTATGATATTGTACAAAAACTTGTTCACACCCATTCGTATGATATCCTACAAAATAAGGCAACCGCTGGTGACCGGTCACATTCAATTTAGTCAAGAAAAGGTGACTCATCTGCCGGTCGTTGCAACAGCCTTTACCATTAAGTTTAGCAACGACTGTTGCAACGAGTTGCATGGGACACAAGCACGCGTTTCCTGGGTATAAGTCTTGTGGTTTTCCCCAGGACGGGAACTCTGGTTCCTGACCTAAAAGCCCTGTGTTTTATGATTTTTTTTTAATTAAATCTAGCAGCAATCAATGAGGTGCATATAGCAAAAATACTGTGAATACATAAGAAATAAAGTGCTCTACTTTTCATAGCAATATGTACGAATGGTTGATGAAAACAACCTAATTCAAAGGCCTCTTAAAGCAACACTATGTAACTTTTCCCGCTTTGGTGCCCCTACAGGTTGGAAGCAGAATTGTCCCGTTATGTCTCATTGGAGCTACAGACCCTCTACCCGATCTGGCACACTTGCATAATGTCGTTATAGCCGGTAGAGAGCCGTTCACCCTGTTACGAGTTTTGGAAACATTATTTTAAGTTACAAAAAGTTCTCTAGTGTTGCTTTAAGGCCTAGCAACACTGATGTATGCACATTGGTTTTGGTTTGCGTTCATTACATACATGTGTCGCACAGTAAGAGATCAGCTAGGACATGATTTTTTAATTATTAGTTCTTAGGGTAAGTTCTTAGAAAATTACTTAAATTGTGTAAGAATGTGATGTACGAATGTGGAGAACGGCTGTGCTTTAAATGATTGTTTTAATGCCATTATCTCACAAGTAAGATCACAAGTTAACAATTGGATTGTTGTTTTCTCGAGATCACGGGATAATTATCGCGAGGTAATGAAATAATTAACTTGTGATCGTGAAATAAACGCATTAAAAAATAATTACAAGCGCGGCGGTGCTCGGCTTCCGTACTGATGGATGTTGTTGTGATGTTGTTTGATGTCATTTGTTTTGATGTGTATCTTTTTTCATTTGTTTCTTTCTCTGTAATATATTCCTTATCTGAGCTTTGTCTATGATTCTGCTAACCTAGTGTACAGAATAAAGATTGAATCACTAATGTGTTTTTTTTATTGAACTGAGACTGTATGGCAACCACCACGTTTCTAAAACACACTTAATTATCCAAAGGTACATATATTCTCCCAACTTTTGATGATGAAACACTTTGTTCATAGTATAATCAAAACAAAATATTGCTGTAATCTATTTTTAACCATGATTGGGCCATAACCCATACTGTCCTGTGTATAAATCCTGTGCAACCCTGAAGGGCATCAACAGAAAAATATACAATAACTAATATAAGAACCAATCACAGAGGAAGAACAAGAAACACATACAATGATCATCAGACCCAAATGGAATTTTTGTTGTTGTTGTTTTTGTTTTCAGTGGTGATCCAGAATGAAAATCTGCAGAATTTAGACTATTTTTCTGTTTGCGGTGGAGATGTAACATTCAGAGTTTTATTTGTATTTGTTTAAAATCTGAGGAAAACTCTCTGCTTCCACAGATTCAGTGTTACTATGGTAATCATCTACAGTATAGTTTTGTTGACATCAAGGAAACAAAGACCCACTTAAGCAAATTAAAACCATTTATTATTGAGTTATATATGATCATCCATCCTCTGGCACAATGAGCGACACTACACTGCTGGCTGTGACACCATGGCTGCTAGTGTAATTTAATAAGAGCAAACAAGCTTAGAAGCAGACTGGTCAGCTATTGGAAGTGGAATGTGAGCTGAGGGAATTTAAAATCAAGGTTGATGAGATAGGAGAAAGTGTACTGCTCCTGACTGCTGCTAGTCTGCAAAGTGACCCACAACATGTGTATGACAGGGTTTCGAGAAAGTTTACACACCCAGGGTAAAGTTGATTAAAAAGAGGAATAAAAAATGTTAATACCTTAATTCAAAGCTTTTAGGAAAATCCAACCTTTTAAGGACATTCATGTTCTTTGTGAATGAATAATGTATTGTAAATAAATACATGTTCTTTCTTAAAATACAGGGGGCATAAAATATACACACCCCTATGTTAAATTCCCATAGAGGCAGGCACATTTTTATTTTTATTTTTAAAGGCCAGTTATTGAAAGATGATCTTATGGAAAGTTCATTAAGATCAATTTCCAAAAGATGTTTTTTAATTCCTCTTTTTAACCAACTTTAGCATGGGTGTGTAAACTTCCTCAAGCCACTGTATGTTTTTTTCAATTCCTGGCTGCTCTAGAAATCAAGGCACATCATTATATTCAGTGATTATAGGATTTCCCGTTTGTATTTTTTTTGATAGATGTACTTAGGAAGCATCGGTCAGAGGGCCTAATGCAGCAACTGCTTCTATCTCAACCAGTCCACCCTAGGATAGAAGACACAGAGAGAACATACAACGTTTTCAGTTGGCTTGAATCCACTACACAGAATCAATAGAAACGAGCAGTCTTCATCATATACTTACTCTGGGGAGTGCAGCAACCTGGTATGCAGCTCTAGCTGGGTAGTTAGTGCTGAAAACTACAGAGCAGCACATTTAATGGCATCAGGTTACCAACACACATATTTTAAAATCTTTATATTAAAAGGAAATTGACACATGAGACAAAGAGCTTTGGCAAAGTTTGACAACTAGTAAGTGAATCTGATATAAAGACAATAGTGTAACTTAAGATTTCCAGGAAGGGTGTTTTTTTTTTTATTACGCCAAACATTAGGCCTTGTTTACACGTACATTTAGGAATTACACGTTATTTGGGAAAACTGAGACATTTCCCTTCGTTTGTGCCCCTCGTTTACACACAAACGGAGAATCTGCCTCTGAAAACGAGTCTTTCTAAAACCTCCGGCCAGAGTAGATTTTGGAAATCTTTGGTTGCACGTTTGCATGTAAACTGAGACAAACAAGAGGTTTAAGCAGCTGAGGATCTGAGGAAGAGAAAAGAGAGGAAGTGATTCGTTGCTGTTGTTGCTATTTTCAGGATTCTGATTGGCTAACGTGGGCTTCAGCTTCTCGTTACACTGCCACCAACAGGTTTGGCGTGCTCTTGACGGCATATATACCAAGGGGGTAAGCCTCTCCCCCTTAGTGTAGCTCCCATGGCGCCATTTTGATGCTACCATCACCCGCCGTTAGCATCCCATTGACTCCCATTCATTTTGGCGCAACTTTGACAGCAAATAACTTCACATCTGAAGTGTTTAAAAACTTAATTTGTCCGTTGTTTATTTCTAAGGAAACACAACAACGTATAAAAGGCTCTGTTACCTTGTACCTCACACTATAAGCAGATGTTTTTGTAAAAACTTCCATTAGCTGTTTAAGTTTAATTGCTAATGTTAACTAGCATTTTAGTTAGCAGTAATTAGCCTGTGCCTATGTTATCTCCTAATATATACCTACGTTGTCCGTCTCTGCTGATTGGGAATGATTGAGATTTCTCTTGCACAGCTACCAGAAGACTTACAACTTTCAGACAGGTTGCTCACGTCACATCTACGTCTTCAAGCTCAGTTGGAGGCTGTGCAGTAATGCTCAGCCAATAGACTTCACAGCAATGGGATCTGTTGGTCCATTTCTTTAACTGTCTATGATACATACACAGGTACGTGTAAATGAAAACTTCTTAAAACTGACAGCTGTGCACAATGGGTTTTTTTGAAAACCGGAGAGGTTGAAATGTCCGTTTATGAAAATAGCCGCCCACGTGTAAACGTATTCTTCGGCAAAACCTGGTCTTCCATCAAAAGTTCCAACATGATGATATGAAAATGCTTATTTTGCTACTTTCTTCCACTGACGAACATAAAGTAAAAACCCATTTTCGTTGCTGATATTTTGACTGTCAGCAAGGAAAGCACAGGTTTAACTAATAACACTAATTAGGGGCTCCGCTCCTTTGTCCCTGTGTGTGTGTGTGCACAAGCAATCGTTACTGTTATTATTTACACCTGTGTTTCCCTGCTGAGACACAGTGAAAAGGATCTGTTGTTTCTAAACCTACATCCAATTTATGAAAGCTTTTGTACTTGTTGTTCCTGACAATGAGTGTAAAGTAGATGGTAATTAAAATGATTTCATGCTGTGGTGTGCTGGGGAGGCTGCACTAAGAAGAGAGACGCTGGGCGACTGAGCAAGCTGTGACAATGATCACCCGCTACACCCACTACACCAACTACACCAACTACACAGCACGTTTCACCATTGCACCCAGTCTACCATAGTACCTCACCTTATCATGGTCATTGCATTTCTGTGAGTGATTTTATTTTTATTCTTATGTATGTTTGATATATGTGTTTGTTGTGTTATGGTTATGGCCTAAAATGTCCTTAGGGATAAATAAAGTATCTATCCATCTATCTATCTATCTATAAGGAAATTATGTGTTTTGAGGCAACACCAACAGCATGGGTAAACAATTATCTTTGTGAATTAGCTAAGTTTTTTTTTTGTAAGTAAATTGATTTCTCTGCACACACAGTACACTGTACTATTATATAATATATCGTTTATAAGATTCTAAACTAGTTGGAACTGGGACACGGCTAACAGACCCACTACAGAAACATAAACTTCATCAGTAGAAAATCCAAACCGTTCCTTTTGTTAATAAAAAAACTACTTCAAATGACACTGGCGCATATGGTGCATGTAGATGAAAGTCATATTCTCCAAATGAAATATTTCTGGGTTCCCACGCAGGCTTTGTAATTACAGTTAAAGGACTTCTGGGCGTCTTTGGACCATCAGATGTGGCATGTTTGACATTTACTTTAAGGCTTAAACCACTGGCAGCAGCAGCTCAGGTTTCACTCTGCTGAGGGACCGGCTTTGGTGACTTAGAGCAAACATCGGCAGTCCCTGACCAGTGTGGTGACAAAGTCAGGTTGTTTATGAATATTTGTTTTATACTAAGTGTACTTTCTTGGCATATTTACAATGAATAGACAAAATCAAGGAGAAATGTTTTCTCAAGGATGTGGCCGGATAAATATAGTACTAAGATTGCTTGATGTTATGTTAACACATCTACAGTGAATTAATAAAGACTATATGACCACAGCTGAGCAATTAAAAGAAGAAACTAATTCATTGTGTGAACTTTGGTTGAGAATAAGGCAAGGATGCACAAAGACAATGAATGGAAAGCTCATTTCCATTTGTGTGCATCCCATCCCCAGAAATGCCTGTATGTTTTCTTTTTGCCCAGCATATTTCCTTGGATTATTAATTTTAATTTAATTTATACTGTTTATTGATCCCCAGTGGGGAAATTACAATTTACACTCTGTTTTGTTAGTAATCACTACACACAGGCCTGAAATACACACACAGGTACGGGACCTAGTCATACACAAATAGAGAGATGGAGACCAGCGCCCTGAGCGGTTGGGGGGGGGGGGTATGGTGCCTTGCTCAAGGGCACCTGGCAGTGCCCAGGAGGTGAAGTGGCATCTCTCCAGCTACCATGCCACACTCTGTACTTTGGTCCGTACGGGGACTTGAACCAGCGACCCTCAACTCCCTACAGACTGAGCTGCTTCCACCCCAAATCTCTCTGCCAAAACCCGGGGATCGGAGGTTTTCCTCGCCACTGTTGCTTTCTCTTGGGGAATTATTAGAATTGTTGGGCCTTTATAAATTATAGAGTGTGGTCTAGACCTCCTCTATCTGTAAAGTGTATTGAGATAACTCTTGTTATGATTTGATACTAGAAATAAAATAGAATTGAATTGCCTGGTTAATGCAGGTTCCCTGAATTGTGCTGACACCCAGTGGCAAAGTCTGTATCATAAGATGCAAGTGACGGTCCTAAGAAGGCCTATTACAACATGTTTTATTTCACCATGGATGTTAGCAGCAATAAAAAAATCCGTTGATGAGTGAATCCATGATACTTACACTGCTTGTAAACGTCGTTGACACTGGTGAAGTCATTCATGTCAGCTAAGAGCACTGTGGTTTTGACAACTGCAGGAAAGACAAGTGTATATTGAGACCTGTGGTAAATGAATTCTCCTCCATGTAAACGTCTACGTGATCAATTCAAGGTGCAGTACTTTTGGGACAGTGACGTTTTTCTCACCATTCTCATAACCGCACCCAGCTGCTTTAAGGATTTCACCCATATTTACAAAAGCCTGTGGAAAACAGCATTTCCAAGTGATGTGATAAAATGAGATTAGAATGAAATGAGATAAAGTAAGAATACATTTAATCTCAATAATACATTCTAACCATACATTGCATTTATTCAAACTGTAGCAGCCTCTTGATGAATAGAATATGAGAAACAACAACCAACCACATCATTTTTGCATTGCTCTTGGTTTATGAATGAAGGAATAAATGATGGGAGGGTTAAATGGTGGGTCACCTGTCTGGTTTGAGCCTGAATGCCCCCTTCCACCAACTGTCCACTGGCAGGATCCATCCCCAGCTGTCCTGAGATGTACACGGTCCGATCCACCACCACTGCTTGGCTGGGAAACACAAAAACGGGAACAAAGAATCATTTAAATGGGATTAAAGGCTGGGTTTGAAATCTTGTACTTTTGAGTGTTTTGTGTTTGTTTTGCAGTCATTTGGTTACAATTGCCAAAGTTACTGATAATGCAGCCCTTCAGGGGTTATCTTTATTGTTACTATAAGTGCCACGGCGGATCATGCAAACTGTAATAATTATTATGAATCATATTTCTGTATATCAGTGTCTCTGTGTCCCAACCAGCAGCCGCCCACCTACAGTCAGGGTCTGTCTGAGGGTTTTTGCCTGTAAAAAGACATTTTTCCTCGCCACTGTCGCACCAAATGCTTGCTCGTTGGAAATTTAAATGGTTGGGTCATTGTAAATTATAGTGTGGTCTAGACTTACTCTATCTGTAAAGTAACATCACCATTTGATTTGATTTTCTTTCTTATCAACTCCCAGAGTTCATATTTAACTGCTTCAACAACTGCAAGTCTAGGTAAGAAGCATTTTAATGTAATATTAAAAGATAAAATGTAGTATAACTTCCCTTATGGATTACTGCATTAGGAACACTTTTAACACTAAACTAGTTGCATAGTTTACTGTCAATATTAATAGTTTAGCCTTTCAAAGGGTGAAGTACAATCCAAAAAACGTGTACTTTGCTCCCAAGTCAGCCTCATCCATTGGGTGAATACTACCTACCTCCAACTACTACTGGACGACACACTGTACTCCCCAGTACACAAAACACAACTAGGCTGTGTCCTCATATTAAGGGGAAATATGAATAGCCATAGCTATCTAAACACCTTCCCACACTGTTAACACGTGATTTATGAATGTTATTGTGACTACTGCGTCAGCTGTGTGCCAGTTGGAACTTGTTCTTCTCATTCTCACCTGTACGGGCCGATAGCAGCAGGAGCTTTTGTTGTGCTGATAATCCTCCTGATTAATGCAGCCATTTTATTAAGAATATTGGTAGTCTAACCAAATCAACCACCGTGACAGAGCTGTAGAGCTTATGGAGAACGGAAAGCTGCAAGAGCACGGGACGACGTACCGAGAGCTGCCTTACTGTAACTTACGTTTTAGACGCGCAAAAACATTTTTCCCCCATTGTTGTACGAGCGAGTGAGTGCATATTATTGAAATGTTGTATGCTCAAGTCAAGACTAGTCATGCCCGTTGTTATTATTATTAAACATCCATGGTCGTGACCAAAGAGGACAAAATATAAGATAAATTGACAGTATAACTTTTTGTTGCGCCCATACACAACAAATCCCATGACACTAGTCACGTACCCGGAAGCAAACATTACGCCAACCAGCGTGAGAAAACTAGAAAACTCACATGTGGTGTCAAACTGGAAAAAGAGGGCACGCACATTTCTAACAAAGTTTCTGACGTACACTCATTCTGGGGAATCTAAAGGTGAACGCGAGCTATATTTTTCTTTCTTTTCTTTGTTTAAGAGATGTTGAACTGCTGTTGTTAATTAAAGCAACAACCCAGCTAAACGTGGAGTAAAGTAGCAAGCTAGCTAGCTAACGTTTGCAAAAGCTTGGCAATTGGCTTGTCATGTAATGTTAGCTTGCTAGCTAGCTAGCTAGGGGCGTTTGATGTGTCAGCTTTTTGGTTAGCAGTCAGGAAGACTGGCAGTCAGCTGTCGTCTAAATCATGCCCTCTTGTTTTCTATAGAAAATGTCGGCAGCTAAAGTGAAGATGCGGGGGAAGAAGATGAGAAACCAGCCCGCCAGTGTTCAGTATCCATCTTCTCCCCTTAACGTGGAGAGCAGCCCAAAGAACGGAGGAGACAGCCCTGTGGCCGGTAACCTTTCTATCCTGTCACGGTCCAATACTTTGTTGTTGTGATGCTGTGATGGATGCGTCCTTTTCACTCTTCTTTCTCCATGACCTACTGCACTGTTCACTTTTGTACTATCTACCATAGTACCTTACCTCATGATCATTGCATTTCTGTGAGGGATTTTTATTTTTATTCTTATGTATGTGTATATGTGTTTGTGTTATGGTTGTCTTGCTACTGGATGCCTAAAATTTCCTTGGGGAAAAAAATCGATACAGCATAGTATCGCAATATTTTCAATATCGATTCACAGGCGTTAAGTATGGATCTTTTGTTGTGTTGGTCAGTTTGTGATATGAACAAACAGAACTGTATATTTTTAGATAAAACAGATGTTGACAAAGTTTCCTTTTTGGGGACATCATTTGAAATTGGGAAAAATAGAAGTTGGAAAAAAGGTTATTAGTTGCAATATATTGCAGAATATTGCAATATGTTTAAAATTGCGATAATATCATATCATGGCATAAGAATTGTGATGTAATATCGGGAGGCGTCTGGTGTTTCCAACCCCTTCTGTCTATCTATCTATCTATCTATGACCTTGTCTTCTCTTGCTACTGCATGGTCAGAAAACTTGCCTGACATCCTCAATTATTCCTATCTCAGTGAAGTAATTAACATATAATTATTAAACACATCGCTAGAGGACACAGCCCTTGTACGCTCACTGCCAAATGTACTGTTTTCAACTCATTCAAACCGTGTGAAGGCAGAGAAAACAAAAGGGAATCCTTCTTTCATGAGCACCATTTATGGTTGAATAAATGCATTAGGGGGGGACTCAGGGTAAAAATGAGGTGTGGGCTCCTATGCAGTAGTAAGAGTTTATCCTAGGTTTACTGCGTCAGTCAGTTGTGTGAGATCCTTTTGAAGTAATCTCTTTTTTTTTGATTGTACAAAAATGGTGAAAGCAAAATAACAAAAGAGAAATGAAAGGTTAAAGCCAGATTTTAACACAAGGTTCTTTTTAAAGTCAGGACCACAGGTTAAATATACTGTATGAGACACATTTTTTAAATGAGCTTACAAAAAATTCTTGTCATAGAGACGGCAGCCCCTCAGGGTCTGTGGCCCAAGACTAGTTTTTTCCTTATTTTTACCAGTGATGGCCCTGCAATCACAAAATAATGATCTTCCCAAAGGTGTAGGTGTCCATGAGGGTCCATCTGCTGTCCATCCATTTACAGCAAGGCCAAAGAACCCTCACCAACGGGGTGGGTGGGTCCGAGGACACCAGAAAGATGGTGGAGGCTACGCCAAGGAGATGTCCAAGTACATCACTGGTAAAGTCTTACTATTACTAATTCACACTGTACTGCATACTGTAAATAAGGTGTTGTTTTGAAAGATTGCATAATGACTTCACTATCCTGTGTGATCGTCCAATGAGAAATCCTGATAGCTATTGAGACCAATCTTTCACCATTTATTAGACTGCAAATCATGGAAAAGTGATGGGATTTTACTTTTAGATCCATTGCTTTCGTGCGGTGCAGGTCTTTAACTCGTCCTTAAAGTAAACATTAACTTATTGCAGTGTCACAGTGACGTGACATTTAAAATTCAGTGCAACCACCATCTCTCCCGCTTTCAATCCTATTCAGCTGGAGCTTTTGCTATGGCCAGGGCGGCAGAGGTATGCACCATGCTGAAAGCTGTCACCAAGACAACGGGCAGCTGCCATGTGTTTGGAGCCCTGCCCAAACACATGAGGAGACGGGCCATGAGCCACAACACCAAGCGGCTCCCTCGCAGACTGAGAGATGCAGCCAACAGAATGGTAAAGCTTAGAATAGCTTTTCTTTCAGCATCTTAATGTCCTACTTCAGTTTTCTCTTGTTCCATAGACAGTGACATTTCTTCCCTTCCTCCTCCAGCGGGAGAAGAGCCTCCAGGCCGGCTCAAAGAAGAAGAAGGAACAGGCAAAGAGCAAGAGTCGCAAGGCCCGCCGCCGGCACGGAAATCTGCTGCTGGAGTTCAACCGCCGCCAGAGGAAGAACGTGTGGCTGGAAACGCACATTTGGCACGCCAAACGCTTCCACATGGTTAAAAAGTGGGGCTACTGCCTTGGGGACAGACCCACATACAAATGCTACCGGCCTAGCTACAGGGCAATGAGCAGCCACTGCCTGCTACAGGTAACCATCACAAAATTAGAGTGTGTGTTGTCATTTTTTTGTCTCAAAATTAGGATTGTAATAAACAGGATTACACTGCCAGTAAAATGAGCCTGGCCTTCTTTTGTTTCCAACTCAGGACCTTTCTTACTACTGCTGCATAGAGCTACAGGGAGAGGAAGACAAGCTGCTGGCTTCTCTGTCACAGCTATGCAGTAAGGAGGCCGGTGAGAATATGCAATACCCCAACCGCAAATATTGAATATAAAATTGTCTTTGAGCAACGCGCATACTCTGAAAGCCATGCTCACCGGAGGGGGAAACAATCGGCGCCATAATATTCAACAAAAGGCTAAACACGCTAACAAAATGCCTTTAACGCATGTCAATCCATCTCTACCAGAGATAATACGTTAGCTGATAGTAACCTGATCTTAGCTATGTGTTAGCAAGCTAGGGCACTTGCAAACACAGTACTGCAGAGATCTTCAACAGGGGGCCGGGGACCCCTAAGGGGTCCTCTGAGTTACTGCAGGGGACCACCAAGTAATTGTTAATTAAAAGGTAGGTAAGGTAGTCATCCAAAGACACAGTTATTCCTGAAGATCTAACATTACTGTGCCCAATCTTATAATAAAACATGATTAATAAAATCATGCCAACAGTTTTTTATTTTAATAGCTTTATATTAAAAAATACATAACAGGTTATTAGGCCACTCACATGTTATTGTAGGCCCAATTTAATAACCAGCTTAATTTTGTATAATATGTAGTAAGGGGTCCCTGATCTGTCTCTCTTTCAGTTCAGCGGGACCTTGGCTTAAAAAATGTTGAAGGCACCTGCAATACTGCATAGCTTTCTGATTTATCCATATTCCACTATAACACAAGTCGCACGCTGTCAAAATGGTTTAGCTTTATTTTTAAACTGACATACTGTATGTGATGGCAAATGTCAGTGCACATGTCACAGATTAGGCATGCTGAGTGTCCCGATCCCACAGTTTCTTACACGTTTTCATAAATGCTTGTTTTTTGGTTCGCCAGGTTATAAAAACGTAGTTATGGGTTCTTTACCCTGTTGTGCACCGCACAGCAGCTTTAATGGCATTTTTGGTTGTTTGCTACCAGAGGGAATTGATAAGGAGGCACATTCACGCAATACGAAGTCAATGGAGAGCGATGAATTGTTTTCCCTTCCGGTGTGCACGGGACTTGTGCTCCGTCTCTATTTTGCGTATGTGCACCTATTTTAACCATGCATCCTTCCTCAGTGAGTTTAAGTGGTAATCTGTGTACTGTTCAGAACCGCACAATTGAAAGACGAGTAGATCAGTTTTTAATATCTAAAAGTTTGGAAAGTTTAAAGTTCAGAAATAATTTCAATGATAATAGTTTAATTTTAATTTTTAATATGGAAGTGGTGTATGATTCCAGGTCCTACATTTGCTGCAGCACTATGTCTATCAGGGCGAAGGCAGGGCAGTGTGGTGGTGTACCGAGCAGGACTGTACCCCTCGCAGCCCCTGGGCCCTGTCACCTTCCTCTGGAGACCCCGTGTACAGGGCTCAACCCACAGGCAGCTGTGGATCTGGGCTCATCCCAATATGAAACAGGTACGGTGGGATTTAAGGGTATAATGGACAAGACACGAGATTGGGTTCACGAGACGAGATTTATACACTATTTTTTAAAGAAGTTAAATGATGAAGTATGACTGTAAAAATAGTCTTTTATTCAATCGAAAGTCACAAAATGAAAAACGAGCACTGTGAAAGTTTTTGCCACAAACTCGAATGGCTTCTCTCCTGTATAACTAATCTTTTCGCCCCTCTCTTCTCCCAAACCTGTCCCTTCAACCTATTAAATCAAATAATTAATCATGTTTTACACTGCATTGTATCTAATTCTTTTTTTAGTTTTATTGTCATGTCCTTAATAAATTGCTCTTCTCTAATGTTTTATGTAAAGCACTTTAAATTGCCTTGTTGCTAAAATGTGCTAGAGAAATAAAGTTCCCTTGGCTTGCCATACAACCTCAGCCTGTCAGTCAGTCCCCAGGGCAAGAGTCTGTCTCGGAAGTGTAACATTAACTGCACAGCGATCTCGCTATGAAATAATCGTGTGTGTGTGTGTGTGTGTAAATGTGCTGTATTTATATAGCGCTTTTCTAGTCTTAACGACTACTCAAAGCGCTTTTACATCATACAGGAACCATTCACCATTCACACACATTCATACACTGTGGCTGAGGTACAAGGTGCCACCTGCTCATCAGATAAACACTCACACACACTAACACTCTGATGCACAGCATCTGGGGCAACACGGGGTTCAATGTCTTGCCCAAGGACACTTCGACATGGGACTGCAGGGCCAGGGATTGAACCACCAACCTTCCAATTGGCAGGCAACCGCTCTACCACTGAGTGTGTGTGTGTGTGTGTGTGTCTCTGTGAACGATACAGAGATTAATTTATGAATTTGTCCTCATTAGTACCAACATAATTCTGTACTTGTAAGAATTATCGTTAAGTTTTAATCTCGTGGGACAAGATCTTGTCCCACCTCTATATGATAGTGAATGTAGAGACTGTTAACTCCAGTAACTGTTTGTGCTCCTTGCAGGACCTTCTTCCAGAGTTACAGGCTGTGTGCCAGTGTTGTGAGGCTCTACTTCCCCCAGTTGTTCCAGTGGTGACACCTGCTGAGGTTGGTCCCACCATAGAACCAGAGCCAAAGCCTGAAAAGACCGCCGAGGCCAAGCAGATGACTGGAACCAAGAGAAAGCGAACATTCAAAGATGCCGGTGGACCTCCTGCAAAGAAAATCCTGGGAGATGGAACCAGAACTCCCACCACCCCAGTCACCTGGAAGTCCAGCTCAAATGGAATAGTTATAAAGTTAGTAGTTGGTGAACTACTTAACTGATTACAATTTGGCTTGGAACAATTGTTTTCACTCCAAATGGGAATGGTGATTATTAATTTATTGTATGTGACATTTCTGTATTCCACTTGTGGATCTGCTGCAGTGATCTCACCATGGAGATTGTACGCTATCGCCTGATTGGACCACAGTCCCATTCTGTTCTGGCAGAAACTATGGAAGCCGCTACAGACTGTGATGTAAGAATTTTGGTGTTGACTATGACTATGGTGTTACTATAAAACAAAAAGCCTCTGTCACATACTTGCACTTCACTCTGAAGAACTGTGTTGGTGTTGTTGTTTTTTTTTCTTGAAGGAAACGGATAAATCCCAGCCCTCTTCCCTCTGGTGGCCTGAGCACTGCAAAAACGAGAGCAAGATGACTCTGCATCGACAACAAGCTGACGTCTTTCACATACTGAAAGGTTTTTGGTTATTTTAGTGTCAATGTGAATGAATACTTTTGCTTTTTGTCACCTAGTACTTACTTTTGGCCATGTGGTTAGGTATGTGTATGCCTGTTTATCTAACCATGACTATAATTCATCCAGGCATCTATTCCACTGGAGAGCTCCCCTCAGGCACAGTGCTGGGTCTGACTGTAGATGACCCCAGGCTGACTTTACCAACAAAGAAGGTTAAAGCTTTGCCCTGTGTAAGGCAGGCACAAGGTAAACTCTGACCTACCAGACATACTGTGGAGGAATGTGGGCACTGAGCAGTTAGTTATAGATACACGTAGTTAAAGGTCCCATGACATGGTGCTCTTTGGATGCTTTTGGATGTTTACATCTTTCGCCATTTCTAGCCACTGGGGGGCCATAGGCAGGCTGGGGGGGAATGCATATTAATGTTAAAAACCTCCATAAAGGGACATTTTCATGCCATGGGACCTTTTAAAAGCAATTATTTCCTATGACTCAAATGCTACCCTCTATTTCCTAATGCAGGCTTTGTCATACTGTATGTCCTAGTGTACAGATTGATCTTATGTTCCTTTTCACTTATGCTGCAGAAACCCTGACCATTAAATAATCATAAGTTTAATTATATAGCACATATTAAGAGTAGATAACACTAAGTGCTTTACAACAGAAACCAAAATGGCAAGTAGGTCATGTCTATAGTTGAGCATAGAATCAGTCTGTCGTTTGTGGTCATGAGGTTGTTTCAGTGAGTACACATCTGGTTCTGTGCTCCAGGGGGCCTCTGCCTGGCCATGCAGATGTTCCAGGTTCGAATCCTGGCAGGACCCTGTACTCCAAACACACCCTCAGTGACAGACAACAGCTGATTCGGTGGCTTTGAAAAAATACTGAAAAGATGAGGGATTTGTTTCAACCACGGCCTTTTACTTTTCTAGTTTGTTAGCCTCAATTAAAAAATAAATAATGTTCCTTCACTGTAAAGCTTTTCTCAGTTTGCACATTTCTAGTTTACAATAATGTTAGGCCAAAGGAAATCCAGCTAAACTAGGGATGCTGGTCATACAGGAGCGTGCCATGTGTGTGCTGTGTTTGTTTCAGAGGTGGACGAGGAGAAGAGGAGGGAGCTGATGTTGCGAGGAGTACCAGAACACTGCTGTCAGAGTTACCTGTGGGACCAGTCTGTCCGGGACAACGTCACTGAAAACAAGATATCCGAGCAGGTGGTTTATCATTTCCTTACAACCATAAATGTCACACAGCACTTTTCAGAAATTGTTATGGTACTCTTGCTTACAGTGTAAGTTCCTTATTTACTATCTTAATGCTTTTTCTATGTCTTAGCCTTACATCTCTATTTCTAGAAGCAGAGATAAGTAGGGTTAAGTACTGAACTTGGATACTTTTTAGGCGCCGACCGAATTGCCTCCATAGTATCGAGTATTTTTTTCTAGTATAGAATATTTTTTTACGCTATTTAAAACACGCATTTGTTCAGCTGCATTTCCTTTCCCTGCTCTCCTCCGTCTCTCTGTCACTCTACACACACACACACACACACACACACACACACACACACACACACAGAGCGACTGTCTCCATTACAGTTTTGTCAACTTATCAACTTTTCAGACCCCCATGGTGACTTTTTAGAAAGGGGAGAGGGACAGGGTGCGGGGGCCGGTGGGAGAGACAGTGGCATGCGAGGGAGAAGGACACAGCTGGCTTGGCCCTGGGCAAGCCAACTTTCTTTGAGAATTGTTTGATTGTTTCCCCTCCTTTTGTTGAATTTCTTTTTTACTCCAAAGATAGGCTACCTAAGTAATAATTATAAGGTAAAATTCCTGCAGGGAATTTGTGATTATTTGGCTAAAGATTTCTATTTCTTTCTATCTACCTTGCTGACACAACCACTAAGCTTTATGCATATGATTGCATAATGTTGTCACAAATATGCAAATGAGCATATGACATCACCCCCCCAATACACAGCCCTAGAGATGAGCTTAGATGTTGCTCTTACCTCCAGCATGTTCTCTGTATTGCCTACAGGAGTTGAACCGTATGAGGAGCGAGGTGCTGGTGCCGGGCTCCAGGCTGAGCCCCACCCCCCCACAGGGCAGAGTCCCCGTCCTGCTGGTTCACCAGCAGGGAAAGCAGCTGGGACATGAGATGAGCTCCTGGGGTGCTGGGTGGGACCTGCTGCTTCCTAAAGGATGGGGCATGGCCTTCTGGGTCCCACTGGTGCGTAGCATGGACAGTTCCTTTTTTGGATTCAATTTCACTTCATCATCTTTTCATTTCTGCCAGGAAGTAGCCGTTTTGGAACTATTTTATTTCCCTTACAGTAGTACCAGTAAGTTTGGTTTGAAGCTTTAGTGCATAACTTTTTGATATTAATAAATATCTGTTACATTCAAGCCATTGCCAAATGAGTAGCTACAAAGCTAATTAAGACTGTCCACGCCACTCAACTCTCTCTGGATTTCTCAGTATGGCTATGTTCAGAAGATTGTGGCGTCTGGTGACTTCCCCACTCAGATGCTTGAGTGAAGATAATAGAATGCTTTTGTTGTCATTGCACATAACAAAATTCAATTTGCACTTCCCCTAGTGGTGACACATTGTATGACAAGACAGCATAGTAAAACATGAATTAAGATCTAAGTAATATGAACACAGTAATAAATAAGGAATTGAATTGATAAGTAGCTAAAAGAAGACACAGTCCATAAAGTGCAGTCCCTAGGGGTCATGACTTCAGGTGTTTTATGGCAAAACTATTCTGAAGTCTGGAAGTGTGACCCTGGAAAGATCTGTAACGCCTTCCAGATGGCAGCAGCTTGAAGAGGTTGTGACCTGGGTGGGAACAGTCCTTAATTATGTTTTTTGCCCGCTGTAGGCATCTGGTGTGATATATATCCGTGAGTGAGGGGAGATGTGTGTAAATTATGTTTTGTGCTGATTTCCTGACTCTGTCCAGCGCCTTTTTGTCAGCAGCGGTGCAGCTGCTAAACCACACCAGAATGTCACGCAATAATGACCTCTTTGGAAGAGTCCATCATGTTTTTTAATCGTCCGTGTCCTCCTTGGCTACGAGCATATGAGGAGGAGGGGTGGGGGCACGTGTGCGATTGTGTAAGGCTTGTATCATGTAGGCACACAGACAGTTTTGTTAGAATTCCTCATGGGGGAGACAGAAACTACTCACCATAGCTTTAACGTTAGTCAAAACCATAGACTTAATATTTATGGTCATCGCAGACGATTCGGCAAATGTGGAAGTGCCTTTAACCTGCATTCTATCTGGCAATATATCAATATGTCTATTGTGATATGAGACTAGAAATCATCTTAGATTTTAAATATTGTAATATGGCATTAGTGAAGTCTTTACCTGGTTTTAAAGACTGCATTACAGTAAAGTCATGTAATTTTCTGATCTTACCAGACTGTAACTGTTCTATTATTAGCCTTTACCCACTTAGGCATTATATCCACATTACTGATGATTATTTATCAAAAATAAATAGTGTAAATATTTTTGTGAAAGCACCATTAGTCATCACTACAATATTGTTGCGTGATCAAGGTATTTGGTCAAAAATATCTATTTGATTTTCTCCATGTCGCCCAGCCTTAATCTCAATTCCAGCAGGGCGCGACATGTGCGGTGGCAAAAGGAGTTCGGTTTCTGTAGGAGTCTCTTGATTCATTACCTCAGTAAACATTTTCATAATGAGTTTATGGTCTCATCTGCTAGTTTTAAGTCTTTTGCAACACAGAAGGATGTTCTATAAAGACGGGGGTGTTTTAGGACGTGGCAGTGAAAGTGTGTAACATAACGCAGAGTGTAAGCAGCTCCCCCCTCACTCCTCCCTCTCGTCTGAAATCGTCACATCCGCAACCAGGATGGCTGCGCCCGTATCGGCAGCCTCGACGACGGATAGCAGATCTCCACAAACCAATGGAGACGTCACACGTGCGCTCTCCATTCATTTTAACAGTCTATGGTAAAAACATTGTTAAAATAGCCATTTAATTCTGATGAGCTGTGATATTGAAACCAGCTAAATTTCACATATACTGGCTGATTTGCACAATAATACATACCAGCCGTATAATATCAGGCAAAGTGAGACTTGGTAAGAAATCCCCTGGATTTCACAGCAGGTGCTGTGAGGCTGCATGTACAGTCTATAACCCAGGGTATAATACAGTGGATGTCAGAATGGAAAGCTCTGTGAAAGAGGTTTTCATTATTCAGTTGCCCCTGTCCATGTTTTAAGGCAGTCCCTATTTTGTTTGGACAAGTGAAATGTTACATGTACCTTGGAATTTAAAGGCAGACTAGAAGTCTTCAGGTTGGCTTTATTTGTCAAAAACCCGTTGTTTACTCGTTCATGTCTTGTTTCTCCCCCTGCCAGGTGTACAGAGGCGTTCGCATCGGAGGGCTGCACATGAGTCTGAAACACTCCCAGAATAAAGGAGCCCCCCACTTCCCCCATGATTACCCAGACTGCCCTGCAGGTGTTCGTTTTCAGGAGGAGCAGGAGACACAGCTCCTGGACAAGTTCAAAAGGTCAGCTGAAAACTGAGCAGGAGAGGAACCAACAATAGGAATGTTGTGTGGGTGTGTGATGATGATTATTATTAAATTATGATTTTCTGTGGGGACATTTTGTGCTGCCAAAACTTTATCTTTTAATATTTTTCAACATGTCAACCTGTTGATAAAACACAGAATCTTAAGAACTTTCCCAGAATATAGAAGGTCCAATTTTCTGATGGATGTGTTGCAACAATATATTTTAATCAAACATTGGCAAACTTTAAATGATCCTCTTTAAACTGTATTAAACATGTAATCATAGCATGAAAAAACATAAGTATGCTGATAATGAGACAATGTTGGAACTAAAGATGCTTCACTGTCTGAGTGTACAATCATCTGCTAGGGAACAATAATATTCACTAGCCTGTATACATGTACATTACAAATTTCATCATGATACAATATGTTGATTCTTTGGAAAACAATTTAATATTTGCTTTGATCTAAAAGTCTGCCACATTACCATTTTTTTGGATTCAGTTTAAAGGCCTGCGATATTCGATATTAGATTATATCATTTGCTCATTGAACATAATCGGCCATTTCTATCAACTCACAAAGAACAACTAAAATATGATTTGACAATTATTACAGAGACATTTAAGTTGAAAAGAAATGTAAAGTAGAAATTTCAAAATAAAGGCAGATCTCAAACTTTAACATGGTGCTCTTTAGATGATTTTATATAGACCTTAGTGGTCCCTAATACTGTATCTGATGTCTCTTTTATATAGTCCTTAGTGGTCCCTAATACTGTATCTGAAGTCTTTTATATAGACCTTAGTGGTCCCTAATACTGTATCTGAAGTCTTTTATATAGACCTTAGTGGTCCCCTAATACTGTATCTGAAGTCTCTTTCATATAGACCTTAGTGGTCCCTTACTGTATCTGAAGTCTCTTTTATATAGACCTTAGTGGTCCCCCAATACTGTATCTGAAGTCTTTTATATAGACCTTAGTGGTCCCCCTAATACTGTATCTGATGTCTCTTTTATATAGACCTTAGTGGTCCCCTAATACTGTATCTGATGTCTGACCTTAGTGGTCCCCTAATACTTTTCTTTTATATAGACCTTTGTGGTCCCTAATACTGTATCTGAAGTCTCTTTTATATAGACCTTAGTGGTCCCCCCTAATACTGTATCTGAAGTCTCTTTCATATAGACCTTAGTGGTCCCCTAATACTGTATCTGATGTCTTTTATATAGACCTTAGTGGTCCCCTAATACTGTATCTGATGTCTCTTTCATATAGACCTTAGTGGTCCCCTAATACTGTATCTGAAGTCTTTTATATAGACCTTAGTGGTCCCTAATACTGTATCTGAAGTCTCTTTTATATAGACCTTAGTGGTCCCCTAATACTGTATCTGAAGTCTTTTATATAGACCTTAGTGGTCCCTAATACTGTATCTGAAGTCTTTTATATAGACCTTAGTGGTCCCTAATACTGCATCTGAAGTCTCTTTTTATATAGACCTTAGTGGTCCCCTAATACTGTATCTGAAGTCTTTTTATATAGACCTTAGTGGTCCCTAATACTGTATCTGAAGTCTCTTTTATATAGACCTTAGTGGTCCCCTAATACTGTATCTGAAGTCTCTTTTTATATAGACCTTAGTGGTCCCTAATACTGTATCTGAAGTCCCCATATAGACCTTTAATACTGTATCTGAAGTCTCTTTCATATAGACCTTAGTGGTCCCCTAATACTGTATCTGAAGTCTTTTATATAGACCTTAGTGGTCCCTAATACTGTATCTGAAGTCTTTTATATAGACCTTAGTGGTCCCTAATACTGTATCTGAAGTCTCTTTCATATAGACCTTAGTGGTCCCCTAATACTGTATCTGAAGTCTCTTTTATATAGACCTTAGTGGTCCCTAATACTGTATCTGAAGTCTATTTCATATAGACCGTAGTGGTCCCCCTTACTGTATCTGAAGTCTCCATATAGACCTTAGTGGTCCCCTGAATACTGTATCTGAAGTCTCTTTTATATAGACCTTAGTGGTCCCCTAATACTGTATCTGAAGTCTCTTTTATATAGACCTTAGTGGTCCCCTAATACTGTATCTGAAGTCTCTTTTATATAGACCTTAGTGGTCCCCTAATACTGTATCTGATATCTCTTTTATATAGACCTTAGTGGTCCCCTAATACTGTATCTGAAGTCTCTTTTATATAGACCTTAGTGGTCTCCTAATACTGTATCTGAAGTCTCTTTTATATAGACCTCAGTGGTCCCCTAATACTGTATCTGAAGTCTCTTTTATATAGACCTTAGTGGTCTCCTAATACTGTATCTGAAGTCTCTTTTATATAGACCTCAGTGGTCTCCTAATACTGTATCTGAAGTCTCTTTTATATAGACCTTAGTGGTCCCCTAATACTGTATCTGGAGTCTCTTTCCAAAATTCAGCCTTGGTGCAGAATTCCAGCCACTAGGCCAGTCCCACAATGAGCTTTCCTTAGTATGTGTCATTCTGTAGGTTTTGAGGAGGAGAGAGTGGGGGGGCAAGGTGGAGGCTGGGGGTGTGGCCTTGACCAAATGCCACTTTGCTTGTTTGAAAGCCATGCTGTAGCAGAATACCTAGCCTGCAGCCTAAGTAAGTGGTGAGAACGTCAGTGGATTAGAGGTTTAGATAAAGGGAAGCACTCCAAAGCTCTGACCCCAGTTAATTCCCATTATGCAGATATTACCCAGCATGCAGACGAGATGGTAATGAGGCTGCATGCTTCGTGATCTGTTTCCTAAATTGGCGGGGTTGCACCCAACGTTTTGACAAGGGTTTCACCTTCTGACCTTTCTCGTAGGCGTCCGTCCGCCAAAAGGACCAATTACATTAAACATGGCTGTCTGGCTCCATTCTGTTGCCCGTGGCAACAGCTGGCTGAGGAATGGGAGCTTATCTCGAGGCACGGAGGAGAGGAGAGGAAAGGAGACCAAAACCAAACCACAGCGGAGGCCGCCGCGCTGAAGGAGGAGATGACATCGCATGTACCCATGCCTCCGAGCCGAGTCACTGTACTGAGGTAAGTGAGTGTCTTTACTACTGATATATACATGTGTGTGATATACATACTGAAGATATATACCTTTTTTTCCCACGTCATATTGTGAAAACAAACATGTCATTATTAACTCAAAACACACATCCACTGCAGCTTTATGCCAAACTCCCTTCAGACATTTTTAACATCCTGCACATCTAAATCACACTTCTAACAATATTAATGCTGTTGACTTTTAAAGGTCCCTTGAGCATGAATGTGCTCTTTTGGGGGGAGGGTTGTGCTCCAATCATCACTCCCTTCCCATTTTTTATTAAGAGACGCCATCGCAGCTTTTGACAGACGTGATGCATGGTGCTTCTCAAGTTTACCTCCCTTTCATCATAATGTCACTGATGAGAATACCCAAAGTACATCCAGCATCAAATTGCTGCAATACATCAGAGATTAGTAGGGGAGGGACGAGTTGCATCTATCCTCATAAAACCATCACACAAGCTTTGAGTAATGACTTACTTTATGAGGGGAAAAATATTGGATTGATTTTTCCCTGTCCATTGGCTGCCTTTTTGTTTTCAGCATTTGAAATTAAAAGTGGGCTTCAACCAAATGTTATGTCTCTCAGGGTGCCAATGCAACTTTTCTTTTGCGTATGAGGCATTTGATATAAATGGATATTGGCTGTTTTTATGCTTCGTAGGAACAGAAAGTCCCTGAGGCTGCTCTCCGGTTGGTGCATACCCACAACATCCAAAGGCCAGAGGCGGTGCCGTGTCGGGGGGGGGTGCCACCTCTTGACCGCTCGGCTCTGACGTCGTTTCTCACAGCGCATGGGATGAGTCTGGTGTGGGTGCGTTTGTCAATACTGTCCAAGGGCAAACCAGAGCTCCATGCCATGGTGTCTGTGCCAACCGCAGAGGACCTGAAGCTGCTGAAGAAAGAGTCGGTCAGCGGCCCCCAGGAGCCCCCGCACAAAGACCACTTTAAAAGTAGAATCAGACGCCGAAAGAAGGCCCCCAAGAAAGCTGCTACGTCATTGTTGTGTGGTGATAAAGCTGAGGGCAACGAGTCAGACCTTCCCTCTGCCTCCGAACCCAAGCCCGCTACATCTGAAGACGCCAAATCCTCCTCCCAGTCTTCGGACCTCGTCGTCGGGCTGTGGCCGGATCCTCTGCCGAGTGTCACCGCTCACTGCTCCCGGGTGACTCTAGGCTGGGTCACTCAGGGCGACTTCTCCCTGTCCGCAGGCTGCGGGGAGGCTCTGGGGTTCGTCAGCGTCGCGTCTCCTTAACACCCTCCTCAACCAGCCGATGGAACACAGAGGAATGTTGCTGCTGCGCGACCCCACATCCCTGCACTACCGCTTTGCTAAAGTCAACATAGAGGTCTGATAGAAACAGCTTCTACTTAACTTCCAAAAACCTCTAAATTCTTGGGTAACGGAGAAAGATCCACAGGACTTCTGGCATGCAAAGGCCTAAAAGTATATGTAATTAAGTTGCATGATTCCTTATTCACTAAGTGATCCCTGTGCCTTGGTAGTCTACGTTGGCTGAAGACTGGCATAGATAAGGCATGAATACAGCTACTTGGTGGTGTTTTTGTTAGTTATTCACATTTTACTCTGGGAAGAGGCACCCTTATTGTTTTAAAGTGCTCATATTATGCTTATTGTCAGGTTCATAACTGTGTTTAGAGGTTGTACCAAAATAGGTTTACATGGTCTCATTTCCAAAAAACTCTGTATTTTTGTTGTACTACACATTGCTGCAGCTCCTCTTTTCACCCTGTGTGTTGAGCTCTCTGTTTTAGCTACAGAGTGAGACATCTCAGTTTGTGAACAGTGTTTTCTTTAGCAGATGGCCTTTGGGGGGAACTTTGGGATTTTTCACTTTCTAAACCTATAACATGCGCAAAAAAAGATAGATAACATGAACAAAGGGAAAAAGCCAAAAAGCGTAATATGAGCACTTTAAGAAAGGTTGAGGGATGTTCCATAAAGTAATCCGTATAATGTGGTTTTCATTTATCTGGGTTTTCAAAATGAATTAATTATGATTTAACATCCTTCTATAGCCATGCTAAGAATGTCAGGGGTATTTGTTGGGGCCATTGTATTATTTTTAATAAGTCAAAACAATAGCTTAGAATTTGAGAAGAGTGTCATTTTCTGTTAAAATGCCCCTGCAATTAAAGGGTTTTGTTTGAACATAAGCTAATAAAATACCCATACTGCACTTGACGGAATTGTACATCTGTGGGTAATTACTAAAGGAGTTGGAGCACAATGAATAGTTAAACCTCCATTAGTGAAAAATGCATTATGGCCTGGCCTTTATAAGTAAATGCATTATTTTTAAAGTTGCACTGACATGAAAACTGGTTTCCCACACACACCATAATGTGTAGGTGGCAGATAAAAGTTGTGTTGCTTAGCAACACTAAAGTTTAGCAGCAGTTAAGTGTAGTCTGAGGTTACGAAGGTGGGCATTAGTGCTTATAGACTTCATATTAAGTGAATTCACGTCACCACAGATCGACACATGTACAAAGAGCTTCCCCTGCCATTAGAGGGCAGTAGAGCACTTTCCTGTATCACATAAAATCTCCAGATTGTCAGATATTGTCCTTATTTATTGACAACTGATCGCACATAGATACATTTATTCAATTAACATACCACATATGTTATATTGGACTCTGATCCTGAGGTGTCTCATTGCATTCAGTACATTTTCCCTCATCAGTTATTCCTGAAAACCCTGCTGGAAATACTGTCCACTCAATAGTTCTAGGATATAGAAATAAATACTTACCATTTTTTTTTTATACATAAAATCTTAAACCAATATAGCCACCAATACTGCTGCTCAGCTGGCACTAGTTTGTATTGATGCCATGCATTTCTATAAATAGAGCTATTATTGAAGTACCCAGGAGGAGGATACACACAAATCCACCAAAATGGCTCTCCCAACAGATGGAGTTGGTCCTATGAATCGTCTGTTTGGCCAGCTCTGTTGCACATGAGTTTGGCTGCCAGCGATCCGTATGTCTTTGCCTCGGGCTGCACTTTGTCTACGTGCCCTCTCCCTGTGAACACGGACAGCAGAGCTCATTAGATGGAGCCTGCTGTCAGGGTTGCAGACGTTGGCAGTCAGATAAATCCAGGGTCACTGCCAGCAGATTCGTAGTGCCACCGCTGGCTAATAAATACACCATACTATACACATACATGTTAAAATACTGTATTGTGAAGAGAGCTGATTTAAAAACTTACTGGGAATCGTATCCATTGCGAGAAAATTGGGATCTTGTTGCTTTATTTTTGGCCTGTTTCGGGCTATCAGGAAAACTCCAAGGAAAGACAGAAGACACCTGGAAAGAGTTTCAGAGAGGACTGATGCAGTCACACAGTAAATACCACATTTTAATGAACTGCACGTACTGGTGTGTTATTGAGTACTTACCCAAAAAGAAACATAAAAATGTTTAGTAAAGCCAAGCCTTCAAATTCCTGGTAAAATACTATCCCTGCAAAATGACAAAGCACATTGAAAAGTGTGTTACTTTCTATAGAACAGCAGAAAAAGTAGATCATCTCAAGTGCGTTGTTTATGAAACAGACAATTCTGAGCACACTTTATACTGGGATGCTGAGAGGATTGATTATTAACTGAAGAGTGTAGTGCCTACAGATAAGTAGCAACACAGAAAATGTTGGATGGATGACGGACGAACCCTCAGAGTATCCTAATAGAAAACAATTTCCTCTCAGTGACCGTTTAATTGGACGGAAGTTGGCAAGTGTACCACTTACAAGTCCACTGCTGTGACCACATTCCACCAAAACAATTGTCTTCAATGCGGAACAAAAGTAATCCTAAAGGAGTCCACCCCAGATATATAATACATCAGCAATTTGTTGTTCAATGCAGTCAATTGGGGGTTATATGTGTAGGTGGAGAGAGCAAAAGTAATACAGAGAGCACTATCAGAGCAGGAGATACTCCGAAAAAGGTGAGAGTAACTGAAATCACCAGATGCCTTGCAGCTCTCCCTCCTCTATGATGGATGTATCCCGGTATGATTATAGGACATCAGTGCGAATGGTGGAAAGAAGCTCTTGCTCTTTTGTTCTAAGAGACTGACACCACAAGATGTTTACTGGTGAGGTTTTGGACCACTGGGATATTTTCTGCAATCACACTCCACTGAAGCTGAACTGGAAACGGCTAGAAATAATTTTATGTCACCTGCAATTTATCTATTAGAAGAAGAATAATAAAGATAATGGATTTTGTAAAGTAACATGTATAGAATACAGATGCTATAAATGCTGCAGGGCTTTTGCTGAACAAAGACTCCTAAGTGGTTGACATATACAGGAGTGAATCACAGTCTTACTCTGGATTATGTTCCACAGTTGTGTGTCATCATGAATCAATTTCATCTATTGCTAGTTTTGGAGAACATCTTTATCAGGAAAAGTGTTGAATTTGAGTTGGGAGTTCTTTTTCATATTGCCAATTAATTAAAATCAAAAGCAACGATGCCTATTTGTCTCCCAATACTTTCTGACTTTCCTTCCCTGTTTGTGACCCTCAGCCCATTTATTACTACTGAAGACATGAGTCTTATTCTTATTGGTCCATAATTTATGAAGAATTCCATAGAATTGCACTGGAAAGAACAATGTAATTTAGTCTACATTATAGGGAAAATTGGAATGTCCTTGAAAGTAAAGCTAATTTTAAACCCAATTAAATTTTCATTCATAATTGTTTTATAACTGGAAACTATTTTACATTATCCAGTATGTTGAATAGCTTTCCTATAGGTACAATTTTGCATGTTCAGGTGACTACACTAAATGCTGATAATTACAATTCATTTATCAAATGTATACCAATTTGTCTCCTTTTTAACCTGTTACAGTGAAACACAAATTCGTTAAAAAGAACCACTAGGGCACAAACTAAGTATTTCAAAAGTGATAATATGCAGTGTTATCCTAATAAACAATGTATAGACTAATACCCCTAAAAAACCTGTCAATCTTCACATATGACCCACTAGGAGTGTGTTTGTATTTGCAGAGACCATGCCCTCTGTCTGGATTTAGTCTTTTCTTCTTATATTTCTAAATGTGGGACATTTCTGGGCGTCAGCAAAGAGCTTTTGGTTCTTTTTTTTTTTTTTTCTCATTGCTGCTTTGCCTCTCATCGTCTAACTGACACACACACACACACACACACACACACACACGATGAAGCTCTGCATTCACTCATTATCTGACGATGTGCCACCTTCCTTACACCTTCAACAATCACATACTCATTACCTGAAAAACTAACCTTCCCATCAGCCTCAGCTGTACTTTAGATTTAGTGCTAATTAGCAAATGTTAGCATGCTAAACAAGGATGGTAGACATATGCTTACTAAACATCAGCATGTAAGCATTGATATTGGGAAATATAAGCATGACGTTAGCATTTAGCTCAAAACACCACTGTGCCTAATCCAGACAAGGCCGTGAGCATATCTTTAATAACCGGGCACTGTCATTTTTAACACACACTACTCAACATGAATCACTTATGCATTTGTTGGGGACTATTCAGCCACAGATGAATACATATTGAGTTTTCTAGTACAGGGCCGGCGATTTCTATAGGCGATATAAGCGATTGCCAAGGGCGTCACATGTGTTGGGGGCACCGTGTCGCCCTTACGTCTACTTCCCATTAATAATAGAATTAAAATGACAAGCGAAATAAAACAGGTTTATTAAAAATGATCTTCCTAGTGTGCCCCCTCAGCCACATGAATGTCCTAATTAGGGAAAAACTTCAAACTAATGATTTAGATAGATGACGTTTCCAGAGTACGGGTCAGACTCAAACACACGGAGCTCTGAAGCAGACCGGTGTCTTGCTTAGTGTCCACTCTCGCTGTAAAAATAGAGACGTGCAGCTTTACAATGGACGCGCTCTGCTGTGGCAGATGTGTCCCTATTTCTGCCGTAGTTTTGGGCTACCACCTCCGATGTAGAGCAGCGTAAAGCCACTTCCATAAACTGTCTCATTCAGAGACCCAAAGGGGGCTCTGAGTCTGTCAGGAGGTCTGAGATCTACCGTATCAGCAGACTATGGTGCAGGTGGATTCTTCTCTGAAATATTGTGACTTTATTCTTGTAAAATATAATTTTAGACTGAGATTGGCAGTCATGTTTTTACATGATTGTGATCAACACATGATACTTTTTGATCCAGGTAAAGGTCAAAGATACAGTGACCTGAAGTGACTTTAAAACTATTCTCGTAACCTTCTGCACAGAATAGCTTTGATTCTCTGCCCGAACCCAATTGGGCCGGGCTGTCATTCATGGGTTTGTGCAAATTACCCAGTGTTCTTTAATTGGAGACCTCGTAGTCTGTGTAAAGTCACTTAAAGAATGGACTGTGTGTGACCACCACCTTCTAGATAACTAGTCAACTTACACAAAAAAGAGTGGAGAATTTTTAAAAGGTTCACGGTGGAACCATGAACCTTTTTAATACTATATACAACGGCCAAAAATGATTTCCTTTTTATCTCAGAGAACACAGATGAGACATATTTTGGATGTGCACAAAGTTTTGAACTGAGCAGAAATCTTGCTCAAACACATCTGAAATAATACAGTCCAGGGGGTTATTAATAAATTAAAAGGAATTCATGTTTCATTCAGGTGAATAAATGTTATATGCACATTTAAGGAGGTTAATTCCCACAAATGACACAAAAGAGGGAAGAGTAAATGATGCCTATAGGCTACATGTGTGCTGACTCAGATATAATTAGAAAAGTCGATCTACAGGAGAATAAATAGATACACGTAATACAGAATGCCTGAGAGCCTTACTGCAAAATATTCCATTATGTTTTTATATATGGATTGTAATCTACAGTATGTTTCCCTTTACATAAAGATATGGAAAAAAAAATAGGTGCATACAAATTCACCAGAATGCAGGAAATTAAATATTTAATGCTCAAAATTAATATAGGGAGGGGGGATTTTGGATCAATTCATAGTTGGTGTTGGTCTTTTCATAGGATTTGTTGACAATTAGAAACGTGTCTTATATAAATGGGAAAGCAGTGAGTAAAACACAGAAAGTGACAGCTTTATGTAGGGCTGGGCAATATATCGATGTATCAATATCGTGATATGAGACTAGATATTGTCTTAGATTTTGATATATCGTAATATGGTAAGTCTTTACCTGGTTTTACAGGCTGCATTACAGTAAAGTGATGCCATTTGCTGAATTTACCAGACTGTTCTAGCTGTTCTATTATTTACCTTTACCCACTAAGTCATTAAATCATTTCTGGAGAATATTTTCAAAAATCTTATTGTGTAAATGACATTTTGTTAAAGCACCAATAGTCAACCATAAAATATCATCGCGATATCGACATCGAGGTATTTGGTCAAGAATATGGTGATATTTGAGGTTTTCTATATCGCCCAGCCCTAACTTTATGGTTGACATACCTGCAACGATGGCACTTGCGGTGAAAAACACAAAGTTGATTGGAACCACCTCTGTTGCATCAAACATTTTCATTGCCTGATTGAGAAATCTGAGGAGAGGAGAGAAGAAGACTTGAGAGATGCAGGGAACAAAATCACCTTGGTTTTAGAGACACCACAGCGACCTATACAGTACATCGATCATAATAATGTAGGATCGCAGTAGGTACAAAGTCGCCATATCATATTGGAAAGTTAAAATTAAACATGAAGGATTTGATGAAGGATAAAAAGGTACACAGAGGAAAAGAGAGAAAACCTTGACTAACTTGATCTGGAAGGCACAGGTGGCGATCATGACAACAAGCATGACGTAGAAGATGGGGTAGATGAGCTGCAGCTGGCCTTTTATCGACTCTGTGATCATCCCTGACACAGCTTTGACTGAGATGACTGTCTGAGAGGCTGCAGCGACACAGAAGGCAACAGATCACCTCAGCATTTAGTTTGGAAGTGAGTTTCAGTGAATTATTTACTTCCATCACGATCTACTCAGCTAAAACGATAACAGACCAAGAGTCCATTTTTGTAGCCAGGCAACAAAGCAACCTCTGACTACATCATGGTTTAATCCATAACCCCTGCCCTCAATCAGACGGCTTTATTTGTTCATACCTAGCAAGGCCACCAGCAGCATCACAATGATGATGTGCTTCACATTCCTCCTCTTGTACACATAGAGCAGAATACAGAAAACGACAATCTCTACGAACTGTTGAGAGAGCGTGAGAGAGAGGGGGGGGAGAATACACATTAATTCACATTCCATTACCTCAAACGTTGCACAGAAAATGAAAAATCTGAAATTGTACTTTTACTGACCTTCTTATCTATATAACAAAGCACTGAAAGCAGGCAGTGAGCAGCGTGCTTTAATTGAAACAAATGGCCGTGGCAGAAAAATGAAATGAATCGCTAGCTTTAATGAGGGTGGCCCAGGGCTGTCCTTGTGAGTCCAATAGCATTTAGTCGTTCAAGGACCTCTAATATTACACCCCACACAGCTCCAACAGATGGAGAATAAGAAAGAAGAAAAGAATTGAGGAAAAGGAGCAAGGTGACCTTTTAAATATCTCTTAAAAACCACCTGTATCTCTGTAAATAGGTTAAATAGAGGGCTTATTTCAATGGATCATTTGCTATATCATTTAACACTATACACACTGTTAATAACACCAACCGTGTTTAATAGTCTAACTCCTTTAATATGAAACATTTATATTACTTCTGGTAATGATGAGACGACAGTGATAGATATTTCTTTCCTGTGATAAATCACCAATTAGAGTGTTGCCCGTAGGCTGATGAGTATTCACCATGCATCGCCAGAAATGGAAAACAGCATACCCTTTCACACTGCATCAATCACTGCAGCCAGAGGCAGCAAGACTATCTCATTCTGAAAACATCTGTTCATCCATCTGTATGTTCCTAAAATCAACATTTCTCTTTTTCTGTTTTTCATCCAATAGCAGTTTTTTGTTTTGTTTCAGCACAGCACATAGGACTAGATTCAAGAGTGAAATATGGTTGAGATCGGGCTGGGCGATATGGAAAAAAAAATCCTATTTTTGAACAAATACCTTGATATCGACACCGCAATGATGTTGTAGTGTTGACTACTGGTGCTTTCACAAAATATTTACACAATGATATTTAACAAAAAAATCATCAGTAATGTGGATATAATGACTAAGTGAGTAAAAGGAAATAATAGAACAGTTATACAGGCTGGTACGTTGAGAAAATGACATCACTTTACTGTATACTTATGACATATTACGATATTCAAAATCTAAGATGATATCTGGTCTCATATCTCGATATTGATATAATATTGATATATTCCCAGCTCTAGCTATGATAAATGCTGTGCCCTGAATAATGATCGCACACATTGACTGTTTATACTATTGGCTAGCACCACTGATGACTATCCCCATTATATTTTTAGGTTCATATCTGCCTGGTTTGATGGATTATGTCCAGATAATCGGTTGTAAAGGGAATATTTAGAGAGTTTTGGTGTGATAATGAACAGTTTGTGGTTGACAAAATAACAAGTTAATTAAAAACCTCTCTGACAGTCAACAAATTGACTATGTGCTTTATAGGATATTTTTTCTCAGGGGTGACTTTGTACAAAAAAAAAACAATGACGATGCTTTAAAGTGATGGTTTGGAGTATTTTCACCCTGGGGTCCTTTGCACCACGACCTGGAGCCAAACAACCCCCCAGAAGCTTTTTTCCCCTGGGTCGAAAACTGGGCGAGTTAGCGTTATCAGCTGGTTAGCTTAGCGCAGGCGCTATTGGAACCAAGTGTGTATCTCGTAAATTACTCCACTAATAATGCCAGAAATGATTAAAAATAAATTATTGACATTAGGAGAAACTCATAAGCAGGTAAGGACTGTATTTGTTGTAGATTGCATAAATACCATATAAAATAAAAAAATATATGAATATCATCAGAACTGCAATGGACTTCTACTAGTTTCCTGAATAACAGATCAAAGGTGTTAAATGTTATAGCACCGAAATACAGTGATTCTCTTCACACTTGAATTACACAGAGCACTGTATTTCTACAGGAGAAGTTTAACCTGAAAAGTGGAAAACACAGAGCTACCTCTCTCTCTGGGAGGCCTGGCATCAATGGAAAAGCAGCAGGATATGACCTTCTACTGCCCAAATCTTCCTTTTAAAAAGTCAAAGTTGTTATCGACAGAGACTAGTGTTACCATTTGCATTTTTGTGATGAGCAGCTTTTGAGAAAAACACTTTGGTTCAGCTCTGTACCAGATCCGTGACTATGGTAACAGCTATGTTTATGCCATCCCTGCCTGAGGTGAAATTGGAGGAGAGCACAAGGGTGGGTGTTAATGCACTTGCAGACCTTGAGGTTGGACCAGTATTTTTTTAATACTAAGTGCAAAAACACAGACAATCTTAGTTTTAATGGACTTGCTCCACACATCACAAACGTCATAAAACACACCAGCTGTACAGAGAACTGACCTCATCCATATTAGTCACAAGAACAAGAAAAACAGGAGATATTTCCTGGGGGCAAGGATTAATTACATCATTCTCTGAGGTCAGGTCACTCATCAACTTTACTTCAGCTCTTTGACAGAGGATTAATAAAAATGCAATACTTTAATTAACCCTTAAAAGTAGGCTAACCCTCCTCTTGCTCCTCTCCACGTGGAGGTATGGATAAGGTAACTAACAGTAGGACAGGAGCTATGTATAGTGTGATGCTTTAAGTAAATACAGCTTAGACTGTAAAATAATGGACAAAGCTTCTGGGCTTCTAGGTCCGCATTTACCCTCTTGTGTTTAGTGCTGTGCTATGGAAACAACTTTGGCTTGGCCGGGTCATCCTCCTCATTAGCTCCAACCTCTCGCCATAAATCGTCGCATGTGGTTCCAAAAAACAACAACATGGCAACGCCTGTATTGCTAAACATAAAACGTCAGCCCTCCAACCAATGGGTGACCCCACGGATGCTACGTCTACTATTTTTATGTCTATGACAGCAATACATTTGGACATATTAGCTCCAAGGTAACGAGAACATGCTTACACATTACCAGACTCAGGCAGTTCCAAAGGGTTACGTACAAGGTAAAGCAGGAAGTGCCAGCTGATGGCGTAGTACTGGACCAGATGGGCTGTGATGTGGGTGGAAGTGTGGGGGGCAAAGGTCACCAGAACATATGTCCCTGTTATTGCCAGGGTGCCACCTATAGGAGAAAGAGAGCGGAGAGCGATGAGATTGTAGTGAAATAGTTTCAAATTCATGTGATTGCAGAACAGGTTGCAAAGAATTTAAATTTTTTTTTCAATATTCTTAGATTCTGGACAGCAAATATATGGTTGTTTATAATGAGGGTGGTAAAAGTGATATAAACCGACATTCTAAAATAGAAAAAATATTCTTAATATACATTTTTTTTCAGATAGGTTGGTTCAACCTTTAAAACTGGTACTAGCCTACAGATGAACAGTGCCCTTCTTTTTAATATTTGAATAGTTGTAAATGAAATATGACTTGGTCAAGAAGCATACACTAAAGTATTTTACTTAAATATTTAAGAAATTGGTCCAGTATACATGTCTGCTAGTTTGGATGATGTCATTAAACACATTCATTTGCTTGGTACAGCCCCTATATCACAGTGACATTAATATTATTATTGATGATATCACTAAATGTGATATAAAGTTGTGTTCAAAATAATAGCAGCCCAACATCACTAACCTCATAAATCATATTTTTTTGGTAGAAGTGATGTTTCTACATGGCAAATAGTTTACTAGTAAGTGTTGTAGAGTCATAGAAAACCAACAGACCCAACAGTCATGACATGCATGATGCTCATTCTGTGTAATTGAATCTGTAATTAAAAGGGGCGTGTTCAAAATAATAGCAGCATTGTGTTCAATTAGTGAGGGGATTGATTCTGGGAAAAAACAGGTGTCAATTATGGCCCATATTAAAGTATGGAAGGAAGCAAACGTTGTGCATGCTGGTTATAGAGTATTTCATACTGAAATACAAAATGGGTCGTTCCCAGACATTGCTCTGAGGAACAGCGGACTTTGATTAAAAAGTTGATTGGAGAGAGGAAATCATATAAAGAAGAGCAGAAAATGATAGGTTGCTCAGTGAAAATGATTTCAAATGCCTTGAAATGGCATCCAAAGCCTGAACGACGTGGGAAAAAACGGTCAACTACCATTCAAATGGATCAAAGAAGAGCCAAATTGGCAAAGGCTCAACCAATGATCAGCTCCAGGAAAATCAAAGAAGACTTAAAGTTACCTGTGAGTACTGTTACGATCAGAAGAAGGCTACGTAAAGCAAAGCCATCAACTAGAAGCCCCCCCGCAAAGTCCCATTGCTGAAAAAAAGACATGTACTGACTAGGTTGAAATTTGCCAAAGGACACATTGACTGGCCAAAGGAGAAAAGGAGCAACATTGTGTGGACTGATGAGAGCAAAATTGTTCTTTTTGGGTCCAGGGGACAAAAATCATGTTATGGGATGTTTCTCACACTGCGTTGTTGGGCTAATTTATCGCACACCAGGAATCATGGATCAGTTTCAATACATCAAAATACTTGAAGAGGTCATGTTGCCTTATGCTGAAGAGGAAATGCCTTTGAAATGGGTCTTTCAACAAGACAATGACCCAAAACACACCAGCCTCTCTTAGTAAAAAAAATAAATAAAGAAATTCTACAAATTACAAATTAAGATTAACCTTGAAAAGCGAGCTGGTAGTTACTTACTTTGCCAAAAGAATGGCCTTTAATGAGTTTGCCAAATCCTTGGGCATGGAAAAGTCACAGTTTACCTCATTCACTGAAACACTACCACAAGCTGAATGTAGCTGTCATTTTTTAGTTTTCATCCGTTTTTGTCACTCATCTTTTACATCTTATTCAATTCAATTTTATTTATATAGCACCAAATCACAACAACAGTTATCTCATTGCATTTTTTTCATAAAAGAGCAGGTCTAGACCGTACTCTGGGATGTTATTTACAGAAACCCAACAATTATCTGTTGTTGGTTTGTATAACCCTTTGCAAATGAAGCACTGCTGTAAAACAAAGCTTGCTCAGTAATGTCCCCCTTTATAAATACATGTTTCCAATATGTGGCTGCAATTACAAGTTACAATAGTACATATAGTGAGACAGGCCAAAAATTGCTGATGATTTATCCAGGACACCAACAGTATGCAGGGCTGTGGAGTGCTGATATAAATGTCCATTCTAGCATTTGGGACTCATAATGACCATGTCATTTTGGAGCAGACTCTACAAATTGTTATGAAAAACAATATGAAATATCACACAGATAATCTTTGAAGTCCCTGTGAATGTTAGTTTTCAGGTCACAGTATGTACGTCCTTAGTGATCAAGTGTTTGCTTACCAACAATGTCAGAGGTGCGCACCGTCTCCTTGAGGAAAACCACAGATATGAGAGCGCTGGCTGGGAAATGAAAATATATTCCTGTTAGTTTAACCACCACAGTTAAAATTCAGTCTACTAGAATATAATCTGACCTGGAACACAGTTTTATCTAGCATTTAACACGGTCTCGCCATCAAATAACTAGAAAACAACTTGCTCTCTTTATCACAATAACATACCAATCACAGCGTGTCCCTGGACAATTAAATCATAATTGTTGTTCATACCATTTGTTTTGTGGCATATTCTGGATTGATTTATTTTTTAATGCAACATGTCAGTATAATCACAAGCAAGATCAGATAATTGAACTGAATATTGATTAAAAAAAGCAATTACATTAATAGTGTTGGAGACGGACTGGCTGTATACATGGTTATTATTATTGGATAATAGATTAGATTTTACTCTGCAGAGAGAGAATATTACTGTCATTTCTCACATATACGTATATTGTATGTACACACAAATCATATGCATTTACACATGCACACTACTGCACATGTAGAGACTACACATTGGTATAAATAGATACACACACAATGCTTGACATGTTTATACTGATCAGCCTGATGAAATCTGTCAGCTTGCTTAGATAAATGGAGCTCATTAGGACATCATAACACCAGCATCAAATTATGGCAAGATGTTGTTCCATGCCACATTTTTCATCAACTCATTTATCAATATCATTGTCAAAAACCGCACCGCTGAAAAGAAATTAGTTTCACATGAGCTAAGGCTCAGATTAGTCTTCTTAACGGGATATGCAACGAACTGAGGGGGACGCATAAACATACAGCATTTGGCTGTCGCAGAGACAGGCAGATACGCATGCCGACACACAGACATGCAGATAAACAGGCAGGTACACAGATAGACGGATGGTCACACAGGCGGACTAACTGGCTGAGACAGAAAAACAAACAAGACAAATAGGCAGTGGACAGACTGACAGGGAGCCAAATAGATATGCAAGCGACGGCAGCCTGTCAGCAAAGAGGTCAATTTACATAACACACTGTGGCTGACATGTTGGAGGTGCTCAACACTTAACACTATTGAGTACCACTTTTAAAATAATTGTCTTTTGTATTGTTTGTTATATATTCCACCAATATTTCAGCAAAGCCAGCTGTGGCAGCTTAATTTGCAGAGAGAATTTGGAGACGCCTGCAATGAGTGAATTCCAGCCAGATGGGCGTGCAGGTGATGGCATGCAGGCAGAGACAAATTTAATGGGAGAATGGCTGGAAAATACCAAAAAATAGGCAGGCAGGCAGGCAGTTTGAGTGTGTGTACCATCATAAGATTAGATACAGAACATAGACGACACAATATGCTAGAGACACACAGTGTGTTGTGACATGACAGACAGGTTCTCAATGTGGATGTGAAACATTGACTGTAGAGTAAATTAGCAAACGCTTCTACCTGAGGGTCGATTTCTACGGTGGCCGACAGGGGCAAACGTTCTGCAATTTAAGAAAACACGTGCAAATGGACAAAACACAAACTTATTCCCTCTCATGTAAAGTGACTTAAACAAACGTCAATGTTAAACTCATATGCAGTTTTAAATGTTTTATTACCACGAGGTTACAGACACGTCTCTGCTGATTGAGTATCACCTGTGACCTGAGCCGAGATACCCACCAAACGAGAGAAAACATATCTCAAATATAGACTAGAGGCCTGGAGAACTTCTGTTGTGTAATCTGGATGCATTTTTTTGTTGCATCTACTTTTCTTTTTGCATCGCTTCTGTATTTGCAACGTGTTTGTGTATTTGGTTGTGTTGTGTGTATTTGCAGTGCGTTTATGTATTTGGTTGTGTTGTGTGTATTTGCAGCTCGTGTTTTGTCCATTTGCTTGTGTTTTCTTAAACTGCAGGGCGGTCGCCCCTGTCAGCCACCGTAGATTTCAGGCAACGCTAATAAAACCTAGCCAAAGCCAAACTTTACTTACACAAAAATAGATTCATCGTAATAATACTTTCCCATGCTCAGTGTCTGTAACTATAAACAAAATCTTGCTGATAGAGTTAGGAGCCGACGTGTAAAACCAGGCAAGGGTCTGCATAATGCCTCAGGGACATTACTGCCAAATTGGAAATTTATAAAGACTCTCCATGAAAGTCAGTTGTTTCATACATTTCATACTGCGAGCGTGTTCACATATATATTTAGGAATCCTCCTTTTCCTCTAGGACCTGCTGAATCTAACGCGTAACCATAGCAACTCTGTACAAAGTGAGATTCACACAGCTTAATAAAAGGAGAAATTTGGTAACCTCTAGGGAACAGAGTTCTGTCACGGCTAGTGTGTGTGTGTGTGTCTCTCTCTCTCTCTCTTTCACACAGAGATGTGTAGCAATGGGAACCTCCCTTTGGGAAAACATACCATGTCACACCTTCCTTTACCACACAGATACAACGTGAACAGATGAAAGCAGCGAAAGCTCAGCTGTCATCTTCCAGTGAAGCTAAAATACAAGAACAGTTGTCACATTGCAAATATTAGGCTTGTTGGAGATGAGCCAGGTTTGCGCAGAATCGATCAACGGCGATTGGCGCCCGTTGCGTGCCGGCTAGCTTTGTGTCCGACTTGATCCCGACTTGCTCTGATGTCATGCACACGTAGGCAACAATAACCTCACGAGAGCAAGGCGGCCGCAGTTCCGAGACGCAGGCGGCGCAGTTGCTTTTCACCGACTGCAAGACCCAGGCGGACCCAGAGCATGCTGGGAAACGCCGGCCTCTCAGTTGATTTAACAGGTGATTGGTTCACAATCAACTCAACATGATGACGTTTTATATAAACTGTGTATTGTTTTTGAATCGGAAGGATTTTAATTGCTTTGTAAATCTGATCAGATCACGGATCATCTACAATATGTTAATCAACATCAGCAACAGATCGCATGTAGAGCATTTTGAGAGCAACGCTCACAGAACAATAGATATACACTATATAGAGTATACATATTTTTTATATGAGTTTGAAAATGTCATATTTGTTCTTTGTTCTGACAAACCAAACTTAATGAAATTCTTTACCCAACCATGGTGACACATGATTTTCCAAAATTTTCCAATTTCCTTAATTCAAGCCAAATATCTATTTAATAAATAAACACTTCAGGTCTCTGTTTATTTCCACCATTCCAGCCTCCCTCCGTTTTTGCATGTGATGACATGGTGTCAGACAGAAAGAGCTGATGCTCTGCGCCATATAACAGAGTTTGGGATGAAGCTGTCATTCCTAATAGAGACCAATGGGCTCTGTGGATGGAGACAGTAGTTATTGCTTTCCATGGAGTGTCAGGGTGTGTGTGACATGCAGAGACAGGAAGACAACAGCAGCATCATCAGTTCTCCCGATCCCGTCCCTTTCCTCCTCTGCCTCGGCGGTCCAATCTGTATATATCGCTGTCTGTTGTGTTATTTAGTTCATATCCTTATTCTTTCCTTTCTTCCTATCACCGCACCATCTTAGTATCCAAGATAGCAGAGAAAGTGGTAACTGAACAATTACCTGGCATACTGAGGACAAGCCTCACTCCATTCCATGCAATTCGGTTTCAGAACAAACCTTAAACTGAAATGACAAATTGATACTTTATTGAAAAAAGAAAAGAAAAACTATACAGTGGGAGTGCTGTAGGGGCTGTATTTCTGGACTTGATAAAAGCATTTCATTTAGCAAATCACAATGTTCTTCAAAACTGTCCAATTTGAATTTATCTTTGGATGCAATCAAATGGGTGGTCTCATCTAACAATGACAATATAATGCACCATAGTTAAAAACAAGACTTTGTTTGTTAATTGCTCTGTTGGTGTCCCGCAAGGCTCAATTCTAAAACCACTTGTATTTAGCTTATATGTGACCTGCCACTCGTATGCCCTGAAGTCCAAACCCAAATGCTGATGACAGTCATATTTGCCATGGTAAAAACAGAGCCACATTTCCAATTGGCTCTCAGAGTTCTGTTTCACACTTGTACAGTATGAACTTTTATATAAGGAAAAATTGAAGTCAACCAGATGTTGGGTGAAAGAATTCAGATTGTTTCATATTTTAAATATCTGGGAATCTTTACTGAGTCTGAGCTGTCCTTTATTACCTGCTTCTAAAAATCATGTGAAGCAGGTAATATCAAATTTTACTACCTTTAGATGCAGCAAAACTGTAAATGCACTCAAGGATTTTTTCACACATACTGTAACATAAGCTGGAAAGACAATACTTGCTCCGGTTTTACAAACTCTCAATCATGTACCCATCATGCATAAATGCAAACACTTGTTGTGTCTTAATTTTGGGAATTAATGCGGATGATGTCATTGTTGTACATTGAATATGTACTGTCTTGTAATTGTGTTTTTATTCTATAGTTCTATAGTATTCTATCTTCTAAATAGAGATTGTATTTTCAGTTTCCTGCCAAAACGTTAACAAGCTTACAGCTAATTCTGGTACATGTTGCGTTGCTGCTTCAGAGCAGAGCGGAGAAAGGGACGCAGTTTTACTCCATGTCTCATTCACCAGTAAGCAAACACCTCATATTATCATACCGATAAAATGGCTACTGTTACCAATGCAGCAACGATGCGCATTGAGCTCAGGCTCAGGGCATGGAGGCATTTTATTGGTTCTTTCCAAGCAGACCGCAAGGCAGTAATTGGTGGGTATTTTAAAAGGATTACAGCAGCTACAGGTGACAGATCTTTTTCGCTCCTTTTTCAGAGTCCACCAGTTATTTCTCGATGTCGGCATGTAAAGACCATTTCAAATAATATCTATAATAGTGTATATTGGAATATGTTACCAACCCTGCCTTTAAATAAACAAACAAATAAATAAATATGTTCCTCTCAGCATCCTACCTCTTTTCTCCTCTCAGCCAAACCACTTGCCTGTGTGTGTGTGTGTGTGTGTGTGTGTGTGTGTTGGGGGGGGGCATCTCTTGTGGAAAAAATCTGCTAGACCTGGGTGTTTTTACACACCACTACAGTTATGCACATATTTGTATGTGTGTTTCCTCATTTGCCTACAGTGTGAGTCAGCGTGAGGTGAGAATGGAGTCAAGATAACCACGACAACCAGCACGTTTTCCCCTCAGCTCCACTTGTTAGCTCAGAGGAATGACAGACTGTGTCACAGCTGCAAGCATCTTCCTCTCCGTCCTTCCCTCCTTTCACCTCTTCATTAATTCTTCAAGACATACTCCCAGCCGCATTTTATTCATACCCACTCCAATGCAACACCAGTGTCTAGCAATTAGTGTTTTAATTTATAGGGATAATAGTAATGATAAGGAAATATCATTTCCCCACTGTGGAACAAATAAAGGTTTTCTTATCTTATCTTATCTTATCTTATCTTATAAGGTCATGGCTTTAAAAACAGCCATCACGTCAGCTTTAGACACACTGACACAGCAATGAAAGAAGAGACTGCTCACTGGAGCAAGTACGACACCACGCAAATCTACGATGAACAAGAGGTTCCGCCTTCTTAACGAGATTTGTGGTTTCACGCAGGGTTTTATTTAAACCATTCATCCACTTGTGAAACGTGACTATAGGAAAATCATTTAAAGCGTTGGGGCAATAGTTGTCATTTATATCCATGACTCACCGCCACCTCCAGTGCGGTGAGTGATGGTATGGGAGGCAAGAAGTGAATCTACTCAATATTTAACCTGCGTTTAGAGTGTTTGCACTGAGCAGCTGCTGGCTGTAGCAACCAGGCAGGCTTTGTTTTGATTGGCTAATGGCAGTTCATAACAGCTTTAGTTCACACTGTGGGCTGTAAAGATCATCATTTTAGAGTGGGCCGTTGGATTTATAATGTCAGAAGTAATTGGACTTCCTTAATTACCCATACTATTTGAAGTTTGGAAATGTACAGTATGTATTCATCTTCCGGGTCCAGTGCTGGATATAAACTAGGAATTGGAAGATATAAACATACACCTACACACAGACTTGCTGTTTCTTTTTAAAAGCAAATCTGTGCGTCAGAGACTCAGGATACACAGGATGGAAATAGCTCTACTACTGAAAATACTGCTACTACTGCAAATACAGAACTTCATTAATTCACTTCCTTTTCATGTCATGGTATTTGAAGACGGTGCTGTTAGGATTTTGTTTTGTCCTAAGATATAAACCAGGAGATGCACTGACATTTAAAACCATATAAGAGTACCATCACAAAAAGAACATAGGCAATGTTGCAGTTTCAAGCTTTTGGTTGTCAACTCTCAACATCATGGAAACACATTCAGTTCTATAGAAGCTTTAAGACCACTGCTTAGGGAAGGCTTATATTATAGATGTCCCAATATTTACATAGATCATTTATGTCTGTATTGTTGTATATTGACGATTGCCACCCTGGGGGTTGGGAATCTTTCAAGAGGTTGTGTGATATGAGGGGCCATGAGATGATTAACGGGACAGAAAAGCAGATTTGATTCCTAATTTTTGACACAGATCTTTTAAGGATCTGTTCTCCCAATACTTTTCAGAAAATGGTAAATGGATCCATATTGGTAATGTATGGATATTAAATTGATTCCTAAAATTCCCAATAAAAAGGTTGTAATCAAATTTCATTCAGAAAAACATTTCAGTAACAATGTGATAAACATGTTCTTGACATGGTCATCTGTTACTAATAATGTGTTTGAAGAAAAACTGATTGATTGAAGCTTGAAACTGCATCAATGGCTCTTTTTCAGTCTTTTTCGGAGTGGCCATATCTATAGTCACTGAGATTTTGTATGGGCATTTTGGAAATGTGCAGTATCTGTTCTGCACTAGCTCCAATACTGTATTCATAATGCATTTGAGTGAGTTTTTTTCAGATGTCACACACAAGAGTAAAAACCTGCCAGACTGTCAGTGCTTGGCATAGAGGAGTGTTTATATCAAGATATAGCAAGAAGAAAAACCCAGACTTCCCATGGCAATGCTTCCTGTTATTCCCAGATAAAGCAACCTTTCTCCTGCCTTCATGAATGGATAATGATGAAGGGAAAAAGGTTGTACTTACCTATGACAGATACACAGCCTAGCGGGGCTATGAGTGATGCTGGTGCAAAGCCATAGGCTGCAAAGTTCCCCAGCTCCCCAACACCCATAAGAACCACACCGCACCACCACATCACAGAGGTGTAGTAGGGCTTGGAGCCACGCTGAGACTGACGGACGTGGGCATATTTCTATCAGGAACAGAGGGAACAGAAGCCGGAGGCATCAGTCAGATTAAGCAGATCTAATAACTGGAGAGCTGCACACGACACACATACACCATACAGATAATTTTACAGCACATAATGTGCACTTTAAGCGATAATACAGCATTACAGAGGCTGTCTCACAACCCTGAACAAGCCATAACACTGTCTGCTGATGAGCATATCATCTCAGAAGAGGCATGACAGCAATTAAGCAAATCTATGAAGTGGGAAGCTGTACAAGGCAAACACAAATGTAGACTTCATAATCATTAACAATCCTGTCTTTGCAAGCTTACACCGGCTAATGAACAATGGTTAATAGCCTTTTTTAGCACTTTTTCACATTAAGTTGATGCTGTCAGGCCCGCTCAGTCTTACACGCCCTGTCTGCCGCTGGCACAAAGCCCACTTTCTGCACCTGCATCAAAAGAGGCTTTGAATGTGCTAAGTACATTGTTATTTAGCAACAGACATTATTTTGTATTATCTGAATCACACAGTGGGAAAAACATGATCATACCTCAGCCTCTAAAAGCTCTGTCTGGTAGAGGCTGTAGAGGGTGTATGCTTGTTAATGAATGCATTTACTCTCTAAATTAGACATCAGGGAGCATCATTAGTATTACAATCAGGTACAGACAAGTGCAACAAATTTGCAGTTTGATTACTTAACTGAACAATTGTATTACAATATTAGACTGAACTACATTTCTGATGTTTAAACATGAACTTCTATTACATTTAGTTAAAACAGGCTTTATTTATTATGAAATACAAAGTGATTTGTGCTGTCAGCTGCCTACATTCACAAAGATCCTGATGAACACACAGAGCCAACTGTCAGGACAAAGCAATGCTTCGAGAGTAAAAAAGGAGTCTTTCCAGGCATTAGTGTCTGCCGCACAGCTGGATTCCAGCGCTTCCTACCTGTATGTTGAGTGAAATGCTGATGAGGACATTTCCACATATGGAGATTATGATTCCCAGGAGATAGGTCTGTGGGAACAAACCGTAAACAGGCACAAGATTAGATGACGCTCTACTTGTCAAACAACTCCAAACACCCCATAATACTCCCTGAAGTCTTCTCTCCAGCTGGCACATCTGTCATTTCCATGACAACCACAGAGACTGTTCCATTGGTGCTCTGTTCAAAGGCACTAGGGCACTATTGTGTGTGTGTGTGTGCGTGTGTGTGTGTGTGCTCCTGCGGAACAGAGGCTTTTAGGGTTTTATAGTATAATATCAAACTTTTATTTCTCACACACTCACATGCAGTAAAAGCAACAGACACAAGCACACTTGCAAAAACACAAACACTCCCTCACCCTCTTAATTCTCACACTATATACAACACCTCACAAAGATCCTGATGCAGGATGGTTGGTACACAGCTTTAAGCCCCTGACACACCAACCAGACAGCCGACCCTCGGCAGAAAAGGCAGTTTCCCCGAGTTGGTCAAAAAAAGTGCCTCAGAATGCACCAAAGCAACAAGACATAAAACGCCTCCAGAACAGCAGGCGAATCTGTCTTCATTTCAGATTGACAAAGGTCAGTTTAAAACATTTTCGTCCGATTTTGAGACTTGAGACTCTAGTCCCGCTCATCCCGCTCCTTGTTTACGTTTTTTTACTCCACCAATCATATTGGTCATTTGAGTCTGACTGCTGGCAGTGCCCGCCTTCCGACTGAGCATGTCAGGTCGGCCAAAACGAAGGCCGACGGCCCCTCCGAACCGCTCAGGACGGACGACGGCACAGAACACACCGAACAGACTCGAGTTACCAACCTCGCCAGAATGTCCGACATCCGATTATCGGGTTGGTGTGTCACGGCTCTTAGACACACATACACCCTGCTCATGACCAATAAACATAGTTTTGGGAGAAACTTTGGTAGAAGTTGATAATATGGACAAGATTAAAGTTTCAGAGCTTTACATCAACAAAACTAAGAGCATATGGCCATGCCAGTGGCTCTGTGAGGCTTCACTAACTTTCAACTTTAAAATTCGCTAACTAAATGATAGATCGTCAGCATGCTAACAGGCTGACAACAACAATGCTAAGATGCGGATGGTTGGCAGGTAAAATATTTACCAGGTTCACCATCTAAGTATAATCATGCTATAATGCTAACGTTTCCTAATTAGCACTAAAGCTGAGACTGATGGGAATGGCATTAGGCATTTGCAGGTATTTGGTTAGAAAGCAAAGTATTGGACAAATTATAATTTTGACCTGATGATGGCGCTAGATGGAAAGTTGAAATTCAGTAGGGCTTTATCCTTTGGACACTGCGAATGTCTGTACAGAGTTTCATGGCAATCCATCCAATAGCTCTTAAGGTATTTCAGTCTAGACTAAAGTGATGGGGTGACACTGCCATCCCTCAAGCCCCGCCGCTAGTAAAGTTCTGGAGAAATGATGCCCTCCAAAAAATGCCTTGTAAAATGAGATTCTTGGGCAATATGGGCATCTTTTCATAGCCAAGTCTCAACAAGAATGCATAATTAGTGTTTAAGTGATGGAAGGAGAAACAGGATCCATTCACTTTAAGTGTTTCAGTGTTTCAAGAATACGCCGGGCTACTTCCCCCACATGATTGGAAAATTATTGCCAAGAGGAAATTTAATTTTAGGTTATAAACAAACGGGTGGCTGTGGGCGGACAAAGTTTACAAAGAAATGAAAGTGTGCAGTGGGGGTGGAATGTGAATGATGATAACCTAAAGAAAGAAACTCAATCAGTATAGGAGCAGCCAAGAAGATCCAAGTATTTATCCCTTGAAAATGCATTATGTGAGAGGGAGGGTAGAGAGAAAAGAGAGAGGAGATTTACAGTGATGAGAATTAAAGCAAAGGAATAGGGAGGGAGAAAGAAAAAGTAAGAAAAAGATGGGAAAGAGGACATCAACACTAGATAAAAACAATAGAATGAGTCAATTCTCAGGTCCAGCGGCCTATTCCTGAGATAAGACGGGCAGTCAACATCTGATATTGTTGACAATGAGATAACAGCACTGTGGTCAAAGGCTACCAGAATGAATGGAGTGTAAATTAATTCAGTGTCACTATCACACAATCCAGAGGTCGTCTAACGTTTTCTCAGGGCACATTATTAGACATCCTTAAGGAAAATACAAAACCACCACCGAGGGGAAGGAGCTGTCATTATAGCATACTCTTCAAGTCATTAAGCAAAGACCAAAGTCTATTCTTCGAACAAGGAAAACAGCCGTAATAGCCCTCTGATCTTTCTGTCGGCCCCAGAAACCACAGGGAAGCATACAAAGGAACGCCAGATGAAATGATGATGATAAAGTTTGGTAACCTTCCTTTTAATGAGACCAGCAGTATAACAGGGTCTCATCTTCAGGGGTGCTTAATCACAGGTGCAAAATAGGAGTTTGGAATAGGAGGTGCAGGTCTGACACTGAACTTCAAGATCTCACAACTGTTGTGTACTTCAGGTATTTTGTTTTTACGTTAAACTTACAAATTGTAAAATGAGATTCTGTAGAACACTTGCATTGCTTCTTTGGGTGTACTAACTTTCACTAGGGACATATAAAGATAACCATATTTCTGCACGTTGGCAGCTCAGGATCAACTAAAATCAACATCTGCACTTCCTCAAGACCTCCAGGGTCTTCGGGATACTGTCCTGGACTGCCTTCGTGTGATATTTATGTAATTTACAGGGCTCAAGTGAAAAAGAATCCTGAGGCTGAAAATGTCACAGTATAATGTTTTAAGATGTACTCATTTAAGTGAATTTGACTGTCAAAACAGTTACATTCCTTCTTACATTACACAACAAAAAAAGTCATAAGTTTTAAGAAGTAAAAAGTTTTGGATTCATTTTTACTTCTTCCAACCATAATTTAAGAGTCAATACAGAGTTACATTTTGAAATAATATCATAATCCTACAGTGAATCTAGATATTTTATTGATGCTTTGGCCAGGTCATCATCAAAAACAAGAACAAGTACAGAATTACAGCGAACAAGTACATTTATGATTTAGTCCATGTTGATATTAGTTGATTCATGTATATTTATTAAAACTTCAATATTTTTAGGTTTTGATCTATACAAATCAGCATGGCACACAAGGCCAAATTGACCCGTTTTCCTATATCAATGTTCTTTTTAATAACCCAAAACAACATGATTGATTCCACACAACACTCTTTGGCAAGTACAAATCTCTACTTTCATTCATGTTGGGGCGTCTTATTCAACTTTATAGCATTTGAAAAACAAATGGAAGTGTTTTTGAAATAGTATTGAGTAAAAGTTGACATATTCCAGTCTGTGATTATCATCAACATCCATTCCTTTAATTTTAGTCTAAATAATTCCTAATTTCTGCTTTTCTGACTCAAACATTAGGTATAATTTCCTATAAATGAGGTTTATTGACCATTTCTTCCAAAAATAACTGTAAAACTAAAGTTAATAAGTTAGTGTTACGCAGTGTTAAAAACGTCAAAAAGGGACAAACATCGAGAAAAAAAAGCATCAAAAGTGTTGAAAACTTGAATAAAAACATAAGAAAAAGTTAATTTTCTATTTTGACGTGAAGACATCACAAAACAAATCCCATGTGGATTTTTTTATTTTTCTAAAATAGTCATATGCCAGGCATCAGGCCGGAGTACTTTAAGCCCTGAAGTTATCATCAGCGTAAAGTGATACAATATTAATTCCTAGGAAACATTCATTTCTCTTTATCCAAAGAGTCTACAGCTATGCTCTGTACTTTGGCACCGCGGTGCTTTGAGCTAAATGCTAATGTCAGCATGCTAACATACTCACAACAACAATGTTAATGTGCTAATGTTTAGCATGTTGGACAATATGTTCAACATCTTAGTTTAGCATGTTATCATGCTAGCATTTATTAATTAGAACTACACACAAATTACAGCTGAGGCTGATGTGAATGTCATCAGATTTAAAGGTAGCCCCCCAGGAACGGAGCTCAGCTTCTCAGCCAATTTTCTCGAGTTACGGTGGGATTACAACAAAAAATCCCCCTGTGGCCCTCTGGCTGAGAGAAGCCATTTAAAACCTGTGATGTCACCACAATAGCCAAGTAGGAACTTGGAGATGCATGAAGCTAAATATGGTGCAAAATGTGACAGCTTGTAGAATACGATGTGAGAACTTACAGAACAAAAATATCTGAACTTGTATTTTAAAATTTGCACTCATAGAAAATGGTCACAGAACTGTCTTCTGAATGTGAAGTCACAGAAAATAAATGGACAGAATCCAACATTTGCATCTCAGTCTGCAGTATAATTAGGGTCTAATTTGCAGTCTTCGTCAACATTTCTAAACATGACAGGAATACACAATAACCTGTGGCTGAATGTTTTGGTGATATATTTTGTAACACACACCTACTGCCACACAGTTCCAGGGTAAATTGACTAAGGGGGCAGGTAAAAATTGCAAGGGGGCAATTACTTTTCACAAAGTCTGATAAAATCAACTAATTTACCCATGCTTTACGCGCACTGCCGCATCAGGGTCAGTACTCGCAAATGTGGCATTTCTTGAAGCAGTTAAGTTGTCCAATTTTATTTATTTTTTAAATAATATGTACGACTTGACAAAGTAAATATTTAATAGTCACTTTATGAGCTTTAGGCTTTTATTAACATTATAGATCAAGCACACACACACATATAAGGAGCTCTCCCAGTGCGTACTCCCGGTGGTAGACATTTCCGTCCAGTAATGGTTGAGCCAACACTTAACCCTCATGTTGTCTTCCGGTCAAATTGACCCGTTTTCCTATATCAATGTTCTTTTTAATTACACAATTGTAATTACCCAAAATAACATGATTGATTCCACACAACGCTCTTTGGCAAGTACAAATCTCTACTTTCATTCATTTAGGGGCATCTTATTCAATTTTATTGCATTTGGTGGTTTTAAAATAATATTGAGTAAATATCTCCACACATGGGATTACATTGTTGTTTGTAGTTCAAAGCCCTCATGCGATGTAGACACCAAGATGTTGTTGTTTTTGTACATTTTATAGATGTATGATGTTGAAACAAGGGGGTAGAAAATACAACTGAGGGAGCAAAGCCCCCTTTCTGTCCCCTCGTGGCGCCGAGTGCGCTTCCACGGGATCCATAGTCTGAAGAAAGGAATTACAAAAGTCCCTTCCTTGCTTCTAAGCACACAGTAGAGATGAATAAATGGACAAAGACTTACCTACTGGCCATTTTTAATTAGTTTTGAATTATCTGATCATCACACAACATAATTCCACCTAACAGCCCACTTTAAAAGTAAAACCCCTTGTGTCGGTCCCTCTTTAATGCACTACACAACTCCTGTATTCCCTACCAGCCTAATAAATAGTTTAAGCCCAGTGGAGTTCTGGGTAATTTTAAATTAAAAACCACCACATCACATACTCTATTTCAAAGTCTGTTTTTATCTTCTGCTCACCTTGACTCCAAGTCTGATGACTCCAGTGACCTGTAGGTAAGCAGACTCCAGTGTGTGTGTGTGTGTGTGTGTGTGCTGCTTGCAGTGCATCATAGAGGTAAACAGGATTAGGAGGAGGAGGCGGGGGAGCAGAGGGGCGGCTCGATGATGGGAATCCTAGGGGACTGATATCGCAGCAAGGTAACAAGTGTGTATTTGTGTGTGTGGGTGGGTGTGCAATCATAGACTCCATCCTCAATTGTAAAGCAGACAGACAGAGAGAGAGTGTGGTGGGCTGACAGTATTGTATAAGAGATGACTACGGCGCTGTGGTAATTCATGATCAGACAGATGGCGTCATCCATCAGTCCAGCTGTGCTCTGTTCACTAAACTAAAATCAATAACCTTGTCAAGCTTTACAGGAGAGAGTGTAAGTGGCCTGATGCGCTGCTGATACTGAGCCAACATGGAGGCTGTCACGCCTGATCTAAGTCAAGTGCAGATGTGAGTTGCGCATGCGTCACTTTGCGACAAGTAGCATACAAGATGCTAACGAGAGACTTCTGTAATGTCAACACAGTAAAAATGGACCTACTTAACCAAGTTTGTCCACTGTTGGCTGCATGTTAGCATCAAACACAACAAAGGCTGTCAGTTGAATGGCGTTTTGAGGTAACGTTAGCCATTAATCAATCATAGATAGCTAAAACGTTTTTGAAATGACTGCTAGCTTAGCTACAAGCTAGCAATCAAACACAACGAAGGTTGTCTCTTAAATGGTGCTTTGAGCTAACGTTAGCAATCAATAATATATAGCTAAAACGTTTTTGAAATGACTGCTAGCTTAGCTACAAGCTAGCAATCAAACACAACAAAAGTTGTCACTTGAATGGCGTTTTAAGCTAACATTAGCATTGAATAATATATAGCTAAAACGTTTTTGAAATGATTCCCATCTTCTGTCATTGTTTGAAATAAGAAAAGTTTATTATTTTATGGATTTCACAAATTTCAGTATGACACGTTATGCCGTAAACCATATAAATCTGAGCATGCGCGACTCAAATCTGCACTCGACTCACATTGGGTAGTGACAGAGGTTGCTGGTTAATACGGAGACGGCCAGAGGGCAGAATGACACGAGTGTGTGTGTGTGTGTGTGTATGTGTGTGTGTTTGTGTGCAAGAGAGAGAAACAGTGTGTTAAGAGTACAACGTGGTGGACGTACAGCCTGAGGATAGTTTATTCCACAGACTTCACACAGGAGATGTAGCAATTTGAAGTGTGAGGAGGGATTCATCTCACCTTTCATTGCATTCATTCACATTAGACTGAGCTTGCCAACAAGTGAATTCAATCTAATTACAGTAAGTTGTTATATTTTTGGTTTGTTTGTGTTGTCTAAGTATTGGTGGCAAAGAGGGCGCATGCATATGCAGTGTACGGGTGGTCACAGCAGGAATCACCAAGCCAGCGGGAGCCTAATGCTCTACCCACCGAGAAAGACAAATCCGCACAAGAGTGTGTGAGAAGAAGATTAACAGGGAGAGGGAGAGGGAAGGAAAGAGATTTCCTGTCACAGGAAGAGCAAACAAAGCAGGCGAGGCAGGCGTGGCTGGCACATTGGGAGTGCCTTTAGCTGGTCGCTTACTTAGCAAACATTACACACTTGACCTAAGAAAAGCAAGAGACTTTACACCACAAAGCTCCCTGTGTTGCACTGTACTTTTTGTTGATTTTTCTTTCTTTGCTATTAGACTTTATTGTACAGAAGCTGCATGGGAAATATTAGGCCACTTCATATATGCAATGGTGGAAAGTAACTGTGTACATTTACTTAACTACTATAGTTAGGTATTTGTACTTTTCATTTTATGATGCATCCACCCGCAAGGTTGTCAGCTGTGTGTCTGCCTGGCATACTCTGTGTGTAGGTCAGCCCTGAAGGAATCCTAACCAGGAGAAACTATCTGCAATGACAGCATTGCTCCATGTTTTCTTTGTTTTGATTGAGAGAATCCTATCGGCAGTAAATTAAACATATTTTATGTTTAAGTATTTATATTTCAACAGTTATCCACTTGGTTTAGGGTGGACTTTTCCTTTACCAATCCAGATGAAGTCTTCAGTAAACTGTTGGATTGTTTCTGGCCAACCACATGAGAAAGCTAATTATGCTCCAGCTTTCTTTTGCTATGTCAAAATGTAATTAATTTGTTACAGAGAGGGGTTCAGTTACACAAAATGTCACCAGAGAACAATTGACACTACAGAACTGACAACTTAACTGGGATACAACACAGCACACAATAATACAGACTGCAAAAGAGCATGATTAGTTTTAAAAGCCGCTGCCAGAGTCTTAACAAGAAACTGTGAGAATCAGAGAATTGGATTATTTAACCTGACATTAATAGGAATTTTGAGGAAAGCCAGGCCAACCGATCAAAGAAAGATCCCAGTGTTTTTTTAGTTGGCACTTAAAAGGTCATGATGACACAAACAGGGGACAACTGCAGTCAAGCGAGTTTAATAACTTTCTTCAGTTGTACAGCCTAAACTCAAAAATATCAATGTTACGTCTGATCATAACATGTATTTTGATACAACATATCAAATTACTGACCTGTACATGTTTATTCTCAGGATGGTTGTATCAAAATATAACCTAGAGATGATCATTCATGCTTTAATATACCACCACCCAAGGTTTCTCCATGAAAGGAGGTTTATCCTTGCCACTGTCATACTAAATGCTTGCTCATGGGAGAATTCCTGAGTCTTTGTAAATTATAGAGTGTGGTCTAGACCTACTATATCAGTCTTGAGATAACTCTTGTTTGATTTTATACTATAAATAAAGTTGAATGACTACTCAAAGCTCTTTTACATCATACCATTCACCATTCAAATTTTTAACCATGTGTTTTGTTCATGTACAGTCCTTTCCCCTCAAAACATTGTGTTGTGATTGTATGAAGCACTTTGTTCTACATTTTGGTTAATTGATTGATTGATTGATTGATTGATTGATTGATTGATTGATCAATCTACAAGTGCAAGTTAAAACTCTACCATGCAAAGCGAAAGCAATCAACACACATCAACAACACCCAGAAATGCTGCCGGCTTCTCTGGGCACGAGCTCATCTGAGATGGACTGACGCAAAGTGGAAAGTGTGCTGTGGTCTGACGAGTCCACATTTCAAATTGTTTTTGGAAATCATGGACACCATGTCCTCCGGGCCAAAAAGGAATAGGACGTCCAGATTGTTATCAGGTCAAAAGCCAGCATCTGTGATGGTATGAAGGTGTGTTAGTGCCCATGGCATGGCTAACACCCACACCATTATTGCTAAAAGGTTCATACAGGTTTTTGAGCAACATATGCTGCCATCCAAGCAGTGTCTTTTTCAGGGACGTCCCTGCTAATTTCAGCAAGACAATGCTAAACTACAGTATATTCTGCAGGTGTCACAACAGCGTGGCTTCATAGAAAAAGAGTGCAGGTATTAGACTGTCGCCCAAACCCAACAATTAGTGTCCTCATGTTGGTGCTTGTTCTTTTCACTGCTCTTTTGGTATTACTTCTAGCAATTTTACTCTTGTGAAAGACTTTGTTCTATTTTAAATGAATGCATTATCAAGAAACACAAAAGTCTGGAAACTGCATTAGCATATTCATGTGGTGGAATAACTCCACCTCTGTATCTCTTAAATCAAATTGCAGTCAGCATATTGTGTAAATTCTATTTCATAAATGTCAGAGACAAAGTCAATTTGACTTTTTAGACATTTTTTCCCGGTAAGTTTTCCACCCTTAAGGTACAAACTTTACATAAGTCATGGAAAAGTGAAAAAGGTGTTTGGTGTATTACAGGACGGGACTGAGCATCAGACCCTGAATACAACCAACAAATGTTTCACCTGAAACCTAATTTATAATTCTACACATCTAACCTTTCAAAGACATTTATCATCCATGTTAATACTAAACACACTCAACTTTACTGACAAGCAATTTTTCATAAGCGTGTGCTTGGATTCTGGACTCATCTGAAAAGCATGTATAGCTGTAATGCAATACTGAATCTCCTGCCTGAATGTAAACTAAAGACAACTGACAGCACTGATCCTCCTCCTCCTCGCAAGGACACTGACCCAAAGTCAGAGAGACAGACAGCGTGGCTCTTTGTGTCCACTGACAATGGGGGTCTGTCCCTCCCCAGGATGGGCTGATCTCTGGATGAAGCCGGGCAGTTTCTGCTCAGATGTGATGGTGCAGAAGAAGCAGCTCTGAGACGTAGAGGGGACGAGGAAGACAACCATACAGAGAGAAGGATAGAGATGGACTATTTATGTTGGCAATCCTTATTATTATATTATATCATATTTATTAGGTATTTTTAATGTTAGAGTATAAAGCTGCAAAGTAGTCAACTATTAATCACTTGTATTGTCTTCCCTTCAAAATTGAAAATCAACACTTTTTAAACTTTTTCTTACGTTTTTGTCCTTTTTTCAACACCTTTTTTCAACGTTTGTCACTTTTTCTGATGTTTTCAACACTACGTAACACTAACTTATTAACTTTAGTTTTACAGTTATTTTTGGAATTTATGGTCAATAAAACTCATTTATAGGAAATTATACCTAATGTTTGAGTTAGAAAAGCAGAAATTAGGAATTATTTAGACTAAAATGAAAGGAATGGATGTTGATGGATAATCACAGACTGGAATATGTCAACTTTTACTCAATACTATTTCAGAAACACTTTAATTTGTTTTTCAAATGCTATAAAATTGAATGAGACACCCCTAAATTAATGAAAGTAGAGATTTATACTTGCCAAAGAGGAATCAATCGTGTTATTTTGAACATTGATATAGGAAAACAGGCCGATTTAACATGAGGGTTAACTACTTTGATTATCAATTCATTGTTTTGAGTGCTTTTCTTAATTAAAAAAAAGTAAATATTCTTTGAATCCAAGACATTTGAGGACAGCATCTTGGGTTTTGGAATGATTTGACACTTTTAAACATTTTCGGACATTTTATACACCAGGCAACAAATCCATTAATCAAGAAAATAATGACTATGAAAATAATTGTTACTGTCAACCCTATTTTATCACAATGTGCAAATTATTGGCCTGACAGAAAATTTAAGTGACATGCTCACAAACGTCCTCAATGGGTCCCTCATAGATTGCATCAAACTTGCAAAATAATGTACAGTACATCCAATCATACAAAGATCTTGGAGATGATGAAGAGAATACTAATAATTCTGCTAATCTTACAAGTAGTCAGGCTAAGAAGAGGAAGGGAAATGGGGTCTTTGAAATAAATGATTTATTGGCCTGGGAACAAGACTGTACTCAGCCAATTATATGGCAAAATGCCATATATATGAAAATTACATTTTCATATTTCCTGCGCACAAGACATGAATGTCTTGGCTTGCAAATAGCATATCTAGTACTAACAAGGGATCATTAAAGAAATTTACATGAATCTTCTGGGGATTGTGAATATCCACGTTCCAGATACATGGAGCCAGTAGTAAAGGCAGGAAAAAATGACCTGCTCCAAACCAAGATGATGGACAGACAGACATCTCCCATGTCTGTTACCTGGACAAAGATGAAATATTAACTCTGCACAGTGTTTTAGGGGTGATGGGGGGATCTATACAGCATAGGATCGGGATATGTTCCATTGCAATACTGTATTAGTACATGGATGCCAAGATTCAATCGTTTATTATATTAACTGCACGTGGCTAACTTTTTTTATGACAGGTTTTCATAACAGTGTTGGTCAGTTTGTCAATCCCATTTTGCAGCAATAGAAATGAATTGAGATGAACAAATCTTATTACATCTATATATCCTTAATAGATAAAAAAGGTGGGACATTTGGGACATAATTTGAAGTTGTAAAACAATTTCATAAATTACAATATATTGCAGAATATCGCAATTTGCTAACAATCACAATAATATCGTATTGTGTTACCTCTAGTATAAAGTATAGATTATTACATTACATTACATTATTATCACATTATTATTAGTGATTCCCAGCCCTACAGGGATTTTATTGCAGTATTATTTCTGCTGAACAGTTGGCTGTCGTGGTCAAGTTGCTTCACCCACTTTCTTCCCATCCCATGGAAACCAGCAATGTGGTATTTAGTAGTTCAGGAGCTCTTCAAGCAAATTCTGCACAAATTTGACCCATTTGCCCTAAAAAAAATTAACCAGATGGCACACTGATATGATAAATCCTTGAGCTTTAGAGATCAAACATTAGCGTGCATCACCAGAGCCAGTTTTTTTTATCTTGTATATCTATGTTCTCATCCCATAACAAGTGAGCCAACCAATGGGACAATCTCTCAAAACCTTTGGTGTCCTGCTGTAACATCAACAGTTTCAGTCCACCAGTGCAAACATTTTCATCTCTGGGAGGCAGTTAAAAGTTTGAGACAGACAGATATTGTCCCCTGGAAGTGGGGATGTTCTCTGGAATGGTGGGTAGCTGGGACCATTAGCCAGCTGCTCGGGACTCTTACAGTAGAGCTATTCTCTCACAACCCACCCATGGGCCATTACTCATTACTGACGCCTCCGATTCCGCCTCTGTTACTCTCTGTCTCTCTGCCCCCCCCAAACACACACACACTGGTAATGTCACACAGAGGAAACATGGCAGAAAACACAGAAACACAGAGGGGAAGATGAGCGTGAGGAGAATACGTGTCTGCATACAAGAGTAGGCGGGCACACATAAGATATTAGCAACATTCTCAACTTAATGCATAGTTGGGAGAGTCGTTAAGTTAAAAGCTCAAAGAAAAGAAAAATGCCTTTCAACATTACGACTTAGTCATGATCATTTTAGAAAATAGTTCTGACATCTCTGGCTTCCTCATCCACACTGAGTGCTCATTACCCAAAGGGCTTTGGAGGCTGAGGTTATTTTTTGACTTGTAAGGTTATTCCGGATTAACTTAATCACCTCCTGGACATTATTGTCTTCTTTCCTTCTCCAAATTGAGTTTAAAGGTCTTATGGCATGAACATTTCATTTTATGGAGGTTTTTTAACATTAATATGAGTTCCCCCAGCCTGCCTATGGTCCCCCAGTGGCTAGAAATGGTGATAGGTGTAAACCGAGCCCTGGGTATCCTGCTCTGCCTTTGAGAAAATGAAAGCTCAGATGGGCCGATCTGGAATCTTGCTCCTTATGAGGTCATAAGGGGCAAGGTTACCTCCCCTAACTCTTTCCCCCCTCCTCCTCCTTAAAAGCTACAGACTCAGAAATGGCACATACTAAAAATCTCATTGTGGGACTGGCTCTAGTGGCTGGAATTCTGCACCAAGGCTGAATTTTGGGAAAGAGACTTCAGATACAGTATTAGGGGACCACTAAGGTCTATATAAAAGAGACTTCAGATACAGTATTAGGGGACCACTAAGGTCTATATAAAAGAGACTTCAGATACAGTATTAGGGGACCACTAAGGTCTATATAAAAGAGACTTCAGATACAGTATTAGGGACCACTAAGGTCTATATAAAAGCATCTAAAGAGCACCATGTCATGGGGACTTTAAGTTCCTGAAAGTTAACACACACAAAAAAGCACACACACGTTCCTCTTATCTCTAAAGTCTCAGCTCTGCGTGTTGCGGTGAAGCTGGTTCAGCATGACTGACATCACACATAGGCTACAGTAAGCAGACGAATTAACTTTTCCACAACAGAAATAGGCTAAAAACACTGCCCTTGTCCAGTGACATTTGGCAAAATAAAGAAGTGTGTAGCCAATGAACCAGCACTCTCCAGAGATAATTTTAGAAATAGTGCACAGTACTTGTAGCCTACTCATTATTTTTGTCTTCATTTTAATATTTTTAGGAAGCGTTAACCTATGTTCTTAAAATGTGTGTAGCCAAGGATAGTGTTTTTTTTTTTTTTTTACATGAGCAGTTGGAAAGTGAAACAGGCTTACCTGGAGAGGGTTTTCCAGGATGTCGGCGCTGTGAGGCTGAGAGGTCACCTGAGGAGCCGCATGTGAGAAACTTGAATTCACCATGTTTTCCTTATCGTTTGATAAGGAAGAGAAAAATATGTTTCTAGCTCACAACTCCCACTCTCTGCTCTTTACATGTTTTTCCCCTTCCATCCCATCGCATTCGCATGCATCCCACGTCCCTGTCGCTTCAGTGGAAACTCGGAAGGAAAAGTTCCTCATTGTTGCGAGGCGGATCAGGAGTTTGTGCTTACTTCAAGTGCGGTCGGAAAAGTGCAAGTTCTCAATTAAATTGTAAATACATCTGGGGTACTGTTTTTAGTTTTTAAAAGCTATGCTTTTTGGTTTAATAGAGGGGGGTGTATTACAAAGATGATACTAAAATATCAAAAAGCCTGTTTGATGAAAAACATCTCCTCAATATCTGTTTCTAGACCCACTTTGTCCGTATTCATTCTCCGATGTACAAAATTACGAGATGTACATGAAGGCAGCATATGCGAACAGGTGCGGTTCCTGATGCGCAAGTCGAAATTCGCATTTCTTTGCCTGACGCAACACTTGTAAGAAAACAGCCATGCCCAGGCTTCCCAGACTTGACTTTGGGTACCAGTTTGATGAAGTTAGTGTTAAACATGTTGCCTCCTGCTGGGCGCATTCAGGATGACAGAGGCATCTGTCTGCAGTCTCCCAGATGGCTGGACCACACATCTAATTTAAAAGAGCCACATGATATCTATTTTCGGTCATAAACCATGACAACCCAAGGTTGAAATCAGTAATCAGAGGTGCAGTGGCCTACTCCTAGTCCCATATCTGTCCCCCAGCTCAGCTCAGTTCAATCAAAGGTAAACAAAAGAGGAGCTACACTTAAGAACCTAATTGGAACTTAACTTAACTACCACTGCAATGATAGAACAGAATAGGAAAATTAGATATGGACTATTAAATATTAGATCTCTGTCTGTCTTTTAAAGCAGTACTAGTAAACGTTGTGATATCAGATAATCAAAGTGATCTATTTTGTCTGTGGCATGAATAATATGTTAGTCTAAATGAATCCAATCCTCCCAGTCATATTAATACTCAAATTCCTCGAGGCCTTGTTCTCAATCTTCATCCATCATGGAAAACATTACATCCAATTACATTGGTCCGTATTGTGAATTTCTATCTGAATTCTCAGAGTTTTTATCATGTGTAGTCCTTAAATCAGACAAAGTACTTATTGTAGGTAATTTTAATATCCATGTGGACGTTGACAGAGATAGCCTTAGTATTGCTTTCTACTCACTACTAGATTCAATTGGTTTTAGTCAGAGTGTGCATAAGGCCACTGTAATTACACTGGTCCTATTGAATACGGCCACGCATCATACAGATGTCCTTTGAACAATTATTTCCACATTTCCATCATAAGATACTGTGAAAACTAAAACAAAAAATAAACACATAAAATACATTGACTCAAATATACTTCTTTCAGTCATTTTACAGTCTCTTTTATTATTAGAACATTCTTTAATAACTTTTGAATTCTAACTACCAGACTACACAATATTAGATAAAAGCTTCTACACCAGATGCCTATCTGACAGTACTATAGCTAAATGTAAGGAGGATTTTCCAACAGCATTTGATTTAATTCCGTTCCTTAATATATAACATAGGTCTCTTATGTTAACTTTAGTCCCTCCCAAATTGATAATTTTGTAGACGGTTCTACGGCCTCGCTATGGATGACTTTAGACTATGTTGCTCCTCTCAAAAAGAAGATGATGAAGCAAAGGAAACTAGCACCTTAGTATAACCCCCGAAGTTTCAAATGAAAACAAACCTTGCGAAAACTTGAAGGTAAATGTATTCCAACCAAACTGAAAGAATTTTGTTTAGATTAGCAAGAGTGTGAATACAGGTAGTAAAGGCCCTTCAAAATGCCAGATCAGACTATTACTCATCACTAATAGAAAAAAATTCAGCACTGTAGCCAGGGTGACAGATAGTCACAGCTCTATTGAGCTATATATTCCTATAGCTTTGAGTAGTGAAGACTTTATGAGCTTTTTAATGATAAAATTATAACAATTAGAGATCAAATTCATCATCTCTTGCCCTCAACTTCTAATGGCTCACCTTTAAACGCAGGACTAGAAAGAACAACCTGACATATACTTAGACTGCTTTTCTCCTATAGACCTTCAACAATTAATGTTAAAGGTCTTTTCAGCTAAGCCATCTACCTGTCTCTTAGACCCCATTCCAACAAGGCTGCTTAAAGAAGCGTTACCCTTTATTAACTCTTCATTACTATATATGATGAATATGTCTTTTTTAACAGGTTATATACCACAGTCATTTAAAGTAGCTGTGATAAAACCTCTTCTGAAAAAACCCACCCTTGATCCTGATGTCTCAGCCAACTATAGACCTACATCTAATCTCCCCTTTCTCTCCAAGATCCTTGAGAAGGCAGTTGCTAATCAAAATTTTCTACATAGCAATAGTTTATTTGAGGAATTTAAGTCAGGATATTCATAGCACAGAGAAATTACTAACAACCTTCTAACTGCTGCTGACAAAGGACTTCTCCGTACTTGTCTTGTTAGATCTTACTGCTGCATTCCTCAGTATTGACCATACCATCCTGTTAAAGAGACTGGGACATTTAGTTGGCATTAAAGGAATCGCACAAAGCTGGTTTATATCCTATTTATCTGATTAATCTCAATTTGTTAATGTTCATGATAAATCCTTCAGGCACGTTAAAGTTAGCCATGGTGTTCCACAAGGCTCAGTGTTTGGACCAATCCTATTCACCTTATATATGCTTTCTCAAGGCAATATTATTAGGTAACAATTATCAATTATCAATTATCTTTCACTGTTATGTGGATGACACCCAATTATACCTACCAATAAAGACAGACAAAACCAGACAGTTAGCTAAACTTCAAGCATGCATTAAAGATGTAAAATCATGGATGACCTACAATTTTCTGATGCTAAACTCAGACAAAAGAAGTGATTGTGCTGGGCCCTAAACCCTTCCAAACCTCATTATCTAAAGATATAGCTACTCTGGATGGTATTGCCCTGGCCTCCAGCACTACTGTCAGAAAAATAGGAGTTATTTTTGATCATGATATATCCTTTAATGCCCAATCAGAACAAACCTCAAGAACAGCCTTTTTTCATCTTCGTAACATTGTCAAAATTAGGAACATCCTGTCTCAAAGATGCTGAAAAACTAATCCATGCATTTGTTACTTCCAGGCTGTACTATTGTAATTCCTTACTATCAGGTTGCCCAAATAAGTCCCTTAAGCCTCTCCAGCTGATCCACAATGCTGCAGCACGCATTCTGACAAGAACTAGGAAAATATATCATATTTCTCCTGTATTAGCTTCTCTGCACTGGCTTTCTGTAAAATCCAGGATTGAATTTAAAATACTTCTCCTGACTATACAAAGCTCTAAATTGTCAAGCACCATCAAATCTTAAAGAGCTCAAAGTACTTTATTGTCCCACTAGAGCACCCAGAATGCAGTTACTTGTGTTTCCTAGCGTCTCTAAAAGTAGAATGGGAGCCAGAGGCTCCTTTTGTCCTGTTTTTTCACCCAGCAGTTTTCCTTGGATTAGGGTGGCACCTAAATCCTGGTTGCAGCTGTACACCCTGCTACGCTCTGCAGTGCCCTGCTACGCCATGAACTACTACACCTACTATTTCTAGTCATAGTTCCCTTATCTTTATTGTGACTATTATTGCCACTGTTCACCCCCAACCGGCACCGTCAGACACCGCCTACCAAGAGCCTGGGTCTATATGAGGATTCTCCTCGCCACTAAATGCACAGTCTTGGGGTAATTACTAGAATTTTTTGTAAATTATAGAGTGTGGTCTAGACCTACTCTAGCTGTAAAATGTCTTAAGATAACTCTTGTTATGATTTGATACTATAAATAAAATTAAATTGAATTTGAATTGAATTGATGTTCCGCTTGTTGTTAGGCTGATGATGGATGACAGGTGCAGCATAGAAAATATGCTTAGAAATATAAGAAATATTGGATAGGATAGAACAATATAACGTAATGCTGTTAACATCACATTCAGTTGTATTTCAGAGGGAGGCACGCACCGCTCCTGGACAGGTGTTTTATTGTGTATGGATGTATTACCATCCACTCCTTGTCATCGCTTTTGGAAACCTCATTAGCAGCTGAAAGGGAGATAGAAAATGAATCATCATATCAAGTGATGATGCAAACAAGGCCGGCTTCATCAGGAAGACACTATGTGAGCTCCAGTCAGTGTTGATCCAGCTGTGGGTACCTGATGTCCCAGGCATTCAAAGGAATGAACTCAGATACATGGTTGTGTTGTCTTTTATGGGATCTCATTGATCTGGCTTCCTTTCTGTGAATAGACAAATAATGAATCCTTGTTTGTATTTTCAAATACAAACAGCCGTTGCTGACACACACACACACACACACACACACACAAAATCACACCTACATTTGTATTACAACCACATAACACCATTTCATATTCCAAAGAAATTTCATAAGAATCGACATATAAAATGCATTTCAAATGATCTTCAGATGTATTGATATATAATATTGTAAGGGACTAAATCTTCAGGTATATGTAGATATAGTGGTATATCCTGTACATGGGAATTGAGTGAGAATTTCACAGGCATCTGTACTGCCCAAGCTCGACTGATAGGGTTGGAAACCTATAAATTGAGGGGGCGCATTTGAGAAATGTGGAAGTAAAAATGCTTCAAGACTGAAATTTAAAGCCCCGATCCTTGGCAATGATAAACTGTATTATCAATAGCAACACTGATTCTTCAGTGTAATAAATAAATGCCAAATAAACAACGATAAATATAGTAAATATCATATAATATCAATAAATAGCTTTGTAACTCTAAATAGCCTACAGCCATGGACAGTTTATGACACAATGGGCCCCTGTAAAAGGCCCCTAACCCCTCTTTGGAGCAAGACACCCAGACTGGTCATTTTGTATCTCTTTGAGGACATTTTTCATCACTTTGTAGTTGTTTTGCATCATTTTGTGGTCTTTTGCTTATCTTTGTAGTCGTTTTGTGTGGAAGTTTTGCGTGTTTATGAATTACGCATCTCTTTATGGACGCTGTGTATCTCTATACTTTGTATTTCTTTGTGAATGTTTTGTGTCTTTGTGGATGATTTGTATCTCTTTGTAGTCATTGTGCATCTCTTTGTGGATTTTTAATTGACTTTCCAACAAGAAATCTTAACAGTCGCTTTATTCATTTATTGAAACTGTGTAGCAGTGGGATAACCCTGAGGAACAACTTTGATTCAGATGAAAAAGAAGAAGGTGAAACATCTGTAGTGTTAAAGCTAGACGTCCTTTCACCCTCAGAGGGTAAAAGACAGTCAATCAAAACAAGTGTTCTCACTAACCAGTGAATATGAAGGACACAGAGGTTCAGACCTGACTGTCAAATCTAGATGAAGCTGAACCACATAAATAAATTGCCAGCATACAATGCAGTGCCATTTCTTGAATGAGCAGACCCCTATACCTTTAGCACAAGTTGACCTAATTCTAGTTCCAATTATCCTGTCATGGAACTGCCTCTGTGATTAGGTCACCCTGTTGCTACTGCAATATTGCTTGACATCAGAGGCAATAAGTGTGCATCCCTATTGAGCACAGACTCCAGTTGACGCTGGCGTAATAATTAGTTAATATGTTTAACAACACTATGTTTAATTACTGTCCTGAAACTCATATTCCCACTCTCAGAGCTGGAAGCTGGAGAATCGGCGCCTCCAATTTCAATCTATATTCATCCTGTTCCCTCTGTCTGCGCTCTGTCCTGAGTGAGCCAGCTTTATCTGGCATAAAAATCAGCGCCCGTTTGATGTGATTACCGGGGTGTGAAGGGGAACAGGGGAGACGAATGTAAGCACATTTTGTATCACGTGTCTGAATAACATGACTAAACAGATTGCCCCCTTTTTTTTTTACTATTTCTTTAAATCTCTCTGGAGAGTGCTGGATCATCCATCAGTGCTTGGCACAGAGTGAGCTTTGACTGACAGCTTTTGTCATGGACAGAGTGCCGTGGCATTTTGCTCAGCAGTTTAAAGTCCCTTGGCAATGCTTCAGATGACACACTATTCTTTTCAGTCAACGATGAGGTCAACATATTATTGAACCTTGACCTCATGTTGGCGGATAGAAGCAAGAAAGTATGAGACATACTGTAGGAGAGAGGATAAGGAGTGGATATAAGACACATAAAGACATCGAGGGAGTGGGGAAGAAAGCAAGGGAAGGAGAGAGAACGAAAAAGGCAGCCGTACAAAAGACAGGGAGCAGCAGATTTGGTCGCCCACACACTCTCACTTGGCTTTAAAGGAGAGAGAGATAACCACATCCTCTTCCTATTCTCTCTCTTCTTCACTGTCTCTTTGTCATTCGTCCCTCTCCATCCACCCTTCCTCTATCTCTCTCATACACACTTACTACAAGTCTGAGGAAAATGTCATCTTGACTCTCTGAAGGGGATAAATGGGCTGATTGATTGTCTCCTCTTGACCGTGTGGGTCTGATAATGGAAAGTGAAATTTGAAAATGGAGGCGTGGGCGTGAAACTGATGATTAAAAACTATGTAATTGATTTTACTCCCTAGAACTCAAAGCAGTTTGCCATCGTAAGACATATCTCCATTTCTCAGTCTCAACACACCTACTATAAATGTTCCTTTTAAAAATCAACTTAACTGAAATTTATTGCCACCAAAGCTTCGGTTTAACTGTTTTTGACCCCACTAATGCAGTGTTCAATTTAAAATCTATGTTGTTTGCTGGGCCAACACAATAGTGTGTTTCTCATGATTTAAGGTCAGAGCTTGAAATGTGTGTGATATCATTTTAATACTGGGGACATTTTATTTCCTGTCTCTACTGTCGTGGCTGAGAGACAACAATAAAGCTGGCTATTACTTCATAGTTACATTTAAACTGTGGTTTTGAAAAGGTCTTCATCAAAAGATATGAGATGGGAATGAAAACCCGCCAAGAGTGGGCAGTATCTAAATGATGGTGATTAATAATGCAGGAGGTATTTTACTGTGACCAAAAATGTTCTGAATCCACATTTCTGTTACAGTTTTTGCAGCCAAGAGCGCAAAAGCATGGTTAGTACAGACGTTGATTGAATTGCACTTGAGCAGAAAAAGTAAAAATAATTGGGACTCGTTATTGTCTTGAACATTACATTGTTGGTTGCAATGGTAAAAAGGCAATGGCAATGGTAGTAAGCTACTACAATTGGGAGGTACTTTACTTGAGTATATACATTTTATGTTATTTAATAAATTTACTTTATTACATTTATTAGACAGCTATAATTATTAGTTATTTTGAAAATTATGATTTTACATAAAATCAACATATGCTAAACATATGAAATATAATGCATTGTTAAATAATAAAGCTGTTGTTCTTAACATTTTCGGCTTGTGTACAAAACCAACAGTTGGTGCACTTTGTCATGTTTTAAATGTCTGAGTTGTTAGCACTTTCACCAAAGAGACATTTTCCCTTTAAATGTCTAACGTGCCCAAGGCCCAAAGAGTTCAATATATATACAATATTTCACACAAAACAGCAATGATTAGATAAAAGCCCCAATTAAGGAATTTTTACCCCAATAATCATCTCACGACCCCTCAGATTTATCTGGACTTTACTACCTAAATAGATAGATATTTATTATCCCACGAGGGAGATTTGTTTTCACAGTCTGTTTCATGCACATGGCAATATACACAGACATATACATCAACAGGTAACCTAAAGACAGATATATAGATACAGGCACAAAACCTCTGCCAATGTAAGTCCTTCTACAACTCAGAGTCCTGTATCTGCAGCCAGATGGTAGCAGTGTGAAGCGTGTCTATAGTGATTGGTGTCATTGACAATGGCCAGGGAAAGTCGTGTGATGGGTCCATCGTTCAGGTCTGAGATGTTGGGTGCAGGGGAGCTGCGTGTGTGGTCTTGGTGAGTTGGTGAGCATGTTGTAGAAACAGGGAGAGGTGGAGTGTTTACAGGCTATAATGGAGTTGTTGTCACTGAGCAGACCCAATATGTCATATGAATAATTATGGTATGTGGTGATGAGTGAAGAGAAAGGGAATGAGAACACAGCCTTGAGGGGCTCCGGTGTTGGTGATGATGCTTGGTGATGTGACAGTTCCATTTCAGGACATTATGGACCCAGTGGGATGTTGAGCGGGCGAAGTATCTTGATCGTTAAACCATGTTGAAGGCGGAGTTAAAGTCAATTATTAGGATTAATGCCAAGTTACCAGTGGAGTCCATATGTTGGAGGAGGAAGTGAAGGAACCATGTATCCTCTGTTCCTGGCTTGGCCCTGTAAGCAAAACTGTTTTGGGTCCAACTGTGGTCCAACAGCTGACAGGATGGTGCGCAGTATCAGTTTCACCAGGGATTTCATCGCTATGGGAGTGAGTGCAACTAATGGTTAGGTTCAGAGGGGCGGGGTTTCTTGTGTACCGGTATAATGATAGATGTCTTCCAGAAGGTAGGAATTGAAGCTATTGTGTAGGATTCCCAGAAGATGGAGAAGAGGATTGGGGAGATTTCCATGCCACCCGGGGCCTTGCCAGATCTGCTCAGCTGCAGTCAGACATCCTCCATTGTGAAGGGTTAGGGTGTGAGGGCTCAAGACATGGACGAGAGCGGTATATAAAGTAGTTCAAACTAGCTCCACCTATCAGCTAGTAATTTGATACTTGCAATGCATTAATACATCTGTAATAATGTCATATATGACAATAGATCAGAAGAATGATACTTAGCATGTTTTGCTGATAATACTTTTGTAAGGGTTTGAGAATGTCTTCTGCCACTGGTTGTTTGTAATACATAGCAAACTTGTCATGATAAAGTGAGCCAGAAGGATTTATTTGGCAATATATCAATAAGACAACGGATCCAAGGAAACTTTTTGAGGAATCAGCTTTGAGGAATAGTGCCTCCTCCACAAAGCAGCACATTAAACTCAACCATGTGGGAGAAGAATGAATCAAAAGCAGCAGGTTCAGTGAAAAGCAGACAGTGAATAAACTGCAGATGATCAAATCATTTAGAACTAACAGCCTCAGTAATCCTGAACAAAGTCCTGATGGCATTCGTTATTACAAACATCAAGCTTCTTCACCCACGTTAATGAATTCTGAGGAGGTGTGTTTGCACCATCAGAGATACCATTCAGGACTGATGAAGCTTGCAGAGCGAGAAGACACCCCATAATGTTACCTAATTCACCTAAATCAGATGCACAGAAAATTACCATTTCCCTGATAAACACTGACTATCACCTAATAAAGTATTCCTACAAGGTGTGATATCTGAACGCTTTCCAAATGTGCCATAGTAAAAGCATGTTGTTGTTATAGGACATTCCTACACAGTGTGAAGAAATATGATGCGAAATTAACCGAATATTACAGATCCCTAACATCAAGGAATCTCAGTGCACAGACCTCAATAATACCCCGCTGGACAAGTATAATGATAGACTAAATTGGATTATAATCACTGAACATTCCCACACAACCACAGATGGATTTTACAATTGAGGTGCATTAATAAGAACAAGTCTGTTATTTCACAACATTGTAATCAGTGGTTGTGTGTGCTTTCAAGGCTCTTGTTAAGCTTCACAAAATCTACAAATCTGCTGTGTGAGGGTGTAGAGGCTCTGTAGAGGCCTTTGACATAATCTAGTATGTCATACTGAAGAACATACTGTACGTTTTACTGTAGTTCTCATTAAAGCCATAAAAGCATCCAGAATGAGGAGATGGCCTGTATGAATATGACTGTAAAGACCCATTCTGTACAGGCAATGTCATGGGTTTACATGCTCATGGTAAACACCAATTGTTAGCCGAAAGAAATGTGATGAAATATTAATGTGCTGGCTGGCCGGAGTAACAATCTGGGAGTGAAAGATCCTATTTAGGAGTAAACAGTTTCAGTGCTGCCTGCAGCCATTGGTAACAAACAAGTACTGCAATACACTATAGCAAGTAGGAAATTGCTTCCAATGATTCTAAATGTGTTTTCAAATGCAGTTAAAGCCTGGTGTGTCAAACAGGGTGGCCAGCAAATGATATCAAAAAGAAGAGATGATCACATTAGCACAGCCTGAGGGAGGAATAGCTGCTATTAAAGCTTTCACTTTAGGTCTTCTCATAAAGAAAATAAATAAAATGAAGTGATAGTGACCACCTTTATTTATCATGGCTCCTTACAGGAGACTGTCACCCCCCCCCAAAAGTGCCCACATAAGTTGTTTGTTCAAGCAGTAATTACGACCTATATTAACCCTTGTGTTGTCTTCCCATCAAAATTGAAAATCAACAATTTTGTTAATGCTTTTTATCAATGTTTTTAACTTTTTCTTATGTTTTTGTCCTTTTTTTCTAACACCTTTGATGCTTTTTTCCCATGTTTGTCACTTTTTTTTTTACGTCTTTAACACTACGTAACACTAATGTATTAGTTTTACAGTTATCTTTGGAATTTATCGTCAATAAACCTCATTTATAGGACATTATACCTAATATTTGAGTTAGAAAAGCAGAAATTAGGAATTATTTAGTTTAATTTTTTTTGAAATGCTATAAAATTAAGTAAGACACCCCAAAAATACCCATCAAAATCACCCCAAAGTGCGTTGTGTGGAATCAATCATGTTATTTTGGGTAATTACAATTGTGTAATGAAAAAGAACACTGATATAGGAAACGGGTCAATTGGACCTGAGGACAACATGAGGGTTATGCAAAGAGCAGGGCGGCAAATTTATGCAAAGGAAGTAGGTTATGGGGGTTGTAATGGATGAGTCATAGAACAACACTTTCACCTGGGAGACCAGGGTTCAAGTCCCATTTAAAAGTAAACAGTGAGTTCTTTTAACAAAAGAAACAGAGCCACGTCACGTTCGAAGTAGCAGTTTCACAAAATGGTCCCGTTATGTTCTCGGATTAAGATATAAGGTTTCATTTCTTGCCATGCTCCTCTGGGTCTTACATTATTAGCGGATAAGAATAAATGGCTGATATAATTGTAAGGTTTGAAGGACTTCTTGCCTTAAAAGTGTGCGTTAAGACCAAAAATGGGCTACATGTATATTTTTCAAATGTGCAAACAGCACAAACAAAGAGACCCCTTATTTTTCTCAACAGATCAGGCTTGCCTTAAACTCATTCATCAACAACGGTATCAACATCTTTTCAGCATCACACCTTTCTTTTTCTTTTGTGCACTAACAAGCATACACCCAAGATAATATGTACAGTATAAGGCAGCGTTTGTCTGCAGCTCCTATCACCTTCATTGGACACACTGGGACACAACAAAACAAAACCTTCAGTGCTTAATCAATAAAAGCAAGGCTGTACAAGGCTTTAAGTCTGGCTTTATGTTCTGCCAGACAGAGCACTTAATGAGTTGATAAAAGGAAATGTGTGTAATGGTGGAGATGGTGGTTGTCAGCGTTGAATCATGGTTCTGTAGTGAGCATTGGTAAAACAGTATTTTGTGAGGAGCAAAGAGACATTGGCATGAGTTGAATGTCATTCTATTGATCGACTGCATGACAGAGAATGTGTGGGATGGATGGCCGTAGACTCGACAATCAATTGTAACCTTTACATGAAAGCATCTGTCTTCACATGTAACACTTACACTTTTTACATAAAAAACTGTAGTGTTTGTCACTGGTGCATCAAAAACATCACTATAAAACCTACGGTCATTCTCACAGGACACTTACACTGTTTCTGGACCTGTTGACTTCACCTTTTAGACGTAGCTTTCAGTTTACCAGGCAGGGTTCAGGGTTATTTTATGTTACTCACTCAGTTCCCCCCCACCCTACCTTTTCTGTATAAGCCCAAAGCCCCAATCACTTCTTTGCTGTCAATATTTAAATATTCTCCTCTCCAAAAATAAGGTCTCATTGAAATTCAAGATGCAATCTAAGTTTCATCATGGGAATTGTAGGATCTGGAATTTTGGGAGCTTGATCCATGCTAGGGATTTAAAAGTCAATATATCTCGACCTCTGCTGCACAGATTTCCATTCTTTGTTATAAATATGTGTCTTGGGAGTCCTTCAACATGCAGAATACAGTAATCATACAGTAATATGCAGTTTATGGATCTAAGGTTTCTGGCATAAAGACGTTATTTTACAGTTATGATGTCGTGCCAGTGCTTTCCGTGTGTTGGTTACTTTGGTGACTGCGCCTCGCCCCTCAGCATCCGTGATGCGGAAATCAGTTCGGGAGGGCGGTGCAGTGGGAGAGCTACGTGTTGCTGCGCAGCAACAGATAGACAGGAGAGAGAGAGAGAGAGAGAGAGAGAGAGAGAGAGAGAGAGAGAGAGAGAGAGAGAGGGAGAGAGGAATTCCTTAGCACAACCAAAAGCTTCTGCCAGGGTGTGCATGCTTATCAGTTCCTATGGCTGCTCTGGGAATTGACTGTAGGCTATATAAATGTTGCCGATACTTGCAACCGAAGGAGATGTAAAACCATGCGGATGCAGGATGTAAGGACTACCAGCTACAACAAACCTTCGGCTATATTTGAGGAGGGACCAATTTATTTCTGTCTGGAGGAAACATCATATTTGCGCCGACTCCCTTCGGAAGAGATTTCCTCCTCTTCTGCCCAAGCTGAGAAAATCAACCTGACAGAGACGCTCCTGCCTGTTCTCCAGGGGACAAGCCTGTCTCCATGCGTTTATTATAGGGTCACAACTTGGCCACAAACTGCAATATCTGGAGTTGAAATGCAGAGTGTTTTTCTAGTGGGATTTAGTGAACTGGAAGCGCTTTAAAGTAAGTTCCTTGTTCTTATTTTTTTTTAAAGCCAAAGGTTTAGGTCTAAAGCATTGCTTTTTATGTCAGTGTCTGTGATTTTGGAGAAAACACGTGGTTTTAACAAAACCGCTTTTAGTCTTTTACTTTAAAAAGTAAAGATATTATGATTTCAAATGATAATAATACATCTAAAATAACTACCTTTCTCATGTCTCTCTCTCACTCTCTCTCTCTCTCTCTCTCTCTCTGAATGTGCGTGTCTCTCTTTGTGCTGACTGTCTCCTTCTCTTTGTGTCAATGTGTTTTTGTCTCCCACTCGCTTTCTGTGCGCCGTGCGTCTCTGCGTGTGTCCCTCTCTCCAGACATGACAGGTCAGGCCTTGGGGAAACCAGGCAGCGGGTCTCACATGGATGACAACGCCGCCATCCGCATCAACGTGGGCGGCTTCAAGAAGCGTCTCCAGTCGGATACCCTCTCCCGGTTCCCTGAGACGAGGCTTGCGCGTTTACTCCACTGTCAGTCCAAAGAGTCCATACTGGAGCTGTGCGACGACTACGACGACACCGAGAAAGAGTTTTACTTCGACAGGAACCCAGCACTCTTCCCCTACGTGTTGAATTTCTACAACACGGGGAGGTTGCACGTCATGGCCGAGCTGTGCATCTTCTCCTTCAGCCAGGAGATCGAGTACTGGGGCATCAACGAGTTCTTTATTGACTCGTGCTGCAGCAGCGCCTACCACTGTAGGAAAATGGACCAGGACCGGGAGGAGTGGGAGGACAGGAGCGATGAAGGGAGCACTACTTCATCTTTCGACGAACTGTTGGAGTTTTACAGCGACGCCACCAAGTTTGACAAACAGCTGCTCGGGAGCGCGCGGAGGCGCGTCTGGTTAATGCTGGATAACCCCGGCTACTCCGTGGCCAGCCGGATCATCAGCATCCTCTCTATCCTGGTGGTGCTCGGCTCCATCGCCACGATGTGCATGAACAGCATGAGCGAGTTCAGCCTGTTGGACAGTGAGGGGCAACCCACAGAGGACCCCCGTTTTGAGACTGTCGAGCACTTTGGCATCGGCTGGTTCACTCTGGAGCTGCTCGCCAGATTCACGGTGGCGCCGGATCTTCTGCATTTCTTCGAACACCCGTTAAATATGATCGACCTGGTGTCCATACTCCCGTTTTACCTGACACTGCTTATAAACCTGGTGGTTGAGAGCAGCCCGACGCTGGCCAACCTGGGCCGTGTTGCTCAGGTGCTGAGGCTGATGAGGATTTTCCGCATCCTGAAGCTGGCCCGTCACTCCACGGGGCTGCGCTCTCTGGGGGCCACCCTCAGGAACAGCTACAAAGAAGTGGGCCTGCTGCTGCTCTACCTGGCCGTCGGGGTGTCGTTTTTCTCCGTCATGGCGTACACGGTGGAGAAAGAGGACAGCGAGGACCTCTCCACCATCCCGTCGTGCTGGTGGTGGGCCACCGTCAGCATGACCACCGTCGGGTATGGGGATGTGGTGCCGGTCTCCATAGCTGGCAAGCTGACCGCCTCGGCGTGCATTCTGGCCGGGATCTTAGTAGTTGTGCTTCCGATTACGCTCATTTTCAATAAGTTCTCTCTCTTCTACAAGAGACAAAAACAGCTGGAGGTCGCAATGAGAAGCTGTGATTTCGACGAGGGGATAAAAGAGGTTCCCTCGGTCAACCTGAGGAACTATTACGCACACAAAGTCAAATCCCTCATGGCGAGCTTGTCAAACATGAGCCGGAGTTCACCCAGTGAACACAGTCTGAATGAATCAATACACTGAAACAGCAGTGTCAAGTACACGCGGTCGGGTTGGGTGACACTTCCATTAATGTGGCTGCATGAGGAGCTGTACAGGGTGCTGAAACTTCTGTCTCAGAAGCCCACTTCCTTCCACTGATGTCTGACCGTTTACCTCTCTGTAGCTCAGTGCAATAATGTGTTAATCTGTGTGTCAGTCACAATGAGAAAGTAAGCAAATGTACAGGACAGCCTGGATATGATAATCGCTGTGCATTATTATGGCCCCTCACCAAATAGGCCAAAATGTGACCGATTGAAAAGATGTAGTTGTTTGCAGTCCTCAACGGCGTCACATCCTCCAGCTATACAGTACTTGTTGTGATTAAATATGTCTGAAAGTAACTCCAGCTGTACCTCTTTAGAAAGAGTGTTGATGTGTAATTGTTATGTTGCAACAGCATTACTTCAGATGTGTGGTTAAAGCAAACTATTAAACAAAAAATACACAACACACTTCCTCATGTTTTTCATGTGCAGAGCGAGCGTCTTCCTAAGTGTGTCTTACTGATAGAGATAACACATGTAAGCCCGAAGGGGGGGTGGGGAGATGGGTGTATAGTAGTGACTGACACAATATCTGAAACAGTTTGACAGGCATCGCAACGACCATTCATAGCTGACATGTTGAATAAATATATTGCATTTATAAGTCCTTGGCATCACTATTTCTGTTTACAAAGACAGTTTTTTTTTTTTTACTATTAATCAATATGTTTTACTAATAAACTGTCAGGTATTTCACAATTAATTGACAGCCACAAACATGGTATCCTATTGGTAGCAAAAGCAGATTATATATCTATGGAAATAATAGAAGTTACACTTCTTCATGCTTTCTGCATAGTACATTTATCTTCAAGGAGAACTGAGTATAATATTTAAAATAAAATCTAAGGTGTGGCTACCACTGCCTGTTTGTATGATGTCCTTTGAAATTAGGCGATTAAGCCAACAAACGGTTACTGGGAGACAGCTGCAGAGCACTGGGAGCTTCATCGTTTCAGAGGCAGTTTCTAGTTAAGTTTAGCCGACAAAAGGTGACTATGAGCTGGGTACGGGCTTGTGAGGAGAGGGTCCTTTTAAAGCTATGGTGCACAACTATTTTTATATTAGTGAGCATCTGCTACATTCAAGTTGCCAAATTCGTTGATACAAAGCTAGTCTATATCGACAGTGTCTCATTTCCGGGGTTGTTAGGTGCCGCCAGAGACTCCGCTGGATGTCCCTCATTTCAGCTGGATGTCTGGTACCTTTCGCTTTCTTTGTGTTGGAATTTTAAACTCCGGTGGATTTATTAGGACTATGGTTACCTGCTCCTCAGATCTCTGCAGGGTAAATCCACACAGCTAGCTAGACTATCTCTCCAATCAGTTTTTTGTTTCACGACTAAACTTTTGAACTTACACGTTCCACCAAAACAAGTTCCTTCCCGAGGCTATTTTGCAGAGGCACCGTGGCTCTGTCTGGCGCTTAGCGATTGAAGACGATTGTGATTGGTTTAAAGAAATGCCATAAACCAAAGCACATATTACTCCTAAATAAAACTAACCTCCCTTGCTCTCTGTTTATTGTTGGCATCCTTTGTTCCAAATTGGTCATCTGACCTTTGACCTATTCACAGGCCTGTACTAAAGCAGTGGTTGGTTAGTGATAAGCAATTAGTGTTTGCACATGTGAGGAGAGTGTGTGTTATGTATGGCATGTTCAAACGGTGTGCACCATGTTGCCATGGTTTCCTGGTTGAATGACATGTTTCCTCACAACTGTGTGCAACAGCTTTGAGGTATGTTTTCTCTCGTTTGGTGGCTGTTTCTCTCGTTTATTGGTTGTGTCACAGACTCCGAGGTGACACCCAATCAGCAGAGACGTGTCTGTAAACTCGTAGTAATCAAAAGGCAAACACTCAACAGAGTGTTCACCCCTGTTTCAGTTTTTTTTACACGTGTTGCTACCTTTTGTCGGGGCGGAACGGGGTCATGGTGAATAAGTGTAGCATTTTGATTGGTTGTGTTTGGAAAAGGAAATCAAATCACTTCCTGATAGATTTTTGTGTCTTAGCTAGAGAATTGTGTTTGAAGTGTTTTGAAAAACTGAATGAAGGAAAAATGGGAAAGGTGCAAATAAGGCATTTTCTTATTATATATGTTAATTATGGAGTTTTGGAAATGTTTTGGAAATAAATCTGAAAATATTGTCACAGTCTTAAAAATATCAATTTGGCATTCTGGATTAAAATGTTTTATAAAGGCAGCTATGAATGATATACATATAAACAAACCCTGTAAAAATAGAATATAGACTGCAATACAACTGTTTGATTTAATTGCCACTGAAGGTGAGATTTCTGGATAAGCGTATTATGAAAAAATATTTTTGAGAAATGCCTTTATTGGCTTAAATATTGTAATATATATACTTATACCCTATACTTTTAGGATAAATCTACAGACTCAAATAGACAAATTGTAGGTAAATAAAGATCTAAAGTTGTATTTTGGTAGTTTTCAAGATTCGAAGAAAAACAGTGGGAGACATAAAGCCTGTCTTTTACAGTAACATTAGGGCTCCAGCTGGCTAAATAAATGGTATTAAAAACGTACACACGGAATTAACAGGAAAGTTTACCAGAACTGTGCTTTACATTGCAGTAAAATTTAGATTAAGTATTTTTAGCTGCACAAAACGTACATTTCGTAGCCATTATAGTTAGGATTTTAAGCACTTTAAAAATAAAAGGAGAATAGGCATGAGCATGTCTAATGCAGACAGCCTCGCACTAGTCGGAAAGAAGACATGTAAGGGAAGCAAAATAACCCCAAATTTAAAAATTAACCAGAGAATTAAAAAAAAAAGTTTTTGCACGCAGTGTCTGGCTTTAAAACTCCCAAATTGTCTGCAAACACATAATTCTCTGCATCATAACAGTAATGGGACACTGAGGTTTGATTTGAAGGGATGATTGGGGTAATTTTTAACTCACTTCAGCAACAAGGTCATGCTCACTTGGAAAATACTAATGAGGAATTCAGGTATTGCAGGTTGTTTTCAAAGTATATCTGGGGAGCTCATTTGAAATAATATTTACCCTCGGAGGCCAATTATATCAGTCTGCTTTTGTTTACTCCTGGGCTTCCCCCCATGAGCAAATCCAAAACACCACGCAGTGCCAAACTAGCATGGAAAAATCAGTAAATGAGTTCACAGCGACGGTGGGTGACATTTACACATAGAGGCATACCAACACAGTCAATCTTTTCCAACTTAGGAAGAGGAAAGTAATCTAACAGTAACAACATTGCAGCATTGGTAGATTTGGCCAACGTCATCCAAGTCCAAAAGGCAGAGCTGTGTTTGTCCGTGTTTGTGTGTGTGTTTAGGTCACTGTGACTTCTGAGGTGGAAGATAGAGATGTCTGGCCCCTCCACAGCCTCAGTTGGTTTGCCTGTATCATTACCATCTGACTGTGGTGATAGATGTATGAAAGACCCTGGGCCTGCCTGGCACACAGCCGAGTGCAGACGGCAGCTCAGGTCATTTAAGGAAGGCCATGGCAAAAGGTCTGCTGTCCTCCCTTACACCAGTTACCAGCAAAGCTGAAATCCATTCCTACCATTTCTTTTTTATCATTAAGATCCAAATGTGTGACTCATTCATGCAGAAAGAAAAAGGAGTTTTGGGGGAGTTTTTACTTTGTATTTTTAAACGTGTCTATATGTAATCATGAAAGCTTTTAGGTGTGTAATTTATAACCAGCTTAATTGTTTTAACTAATTCAAAAAAAGTTAATTTTGATCTAAAGTTTTCTGACGTACAAAAGTTATAAGAGTCTGGTTCATTTGTTTTCTTTGTTTCTCAACGAAGACAATAGAAGAAGATCATGAAAAGATGCTGAGATTTTTTTGCAAGAACACTGAGCTCATTAAAGCGGAGCTGACAGGGAATAAGAACTATACTGTGTACGTGCTTATGTGTGTGAACACATACTGTACACACAAACATAGCAGACAGCATGTTTAATGGGGAACTTATTGAAGCTGGCAACACAAGTGTCATCTCCAGTCGCTCTGTATTGGTGATATAAAACTGTTACTAAGCAGGCGTTCCGTGTTGTTGCACATTACCATCTGCTACTATCCCTTTGCTTTAAACAGTGTGGGAAGATTGGATCTTTTCCGTGTGCTTGTTTCTATCCCTCCCCCCTTTTCTGCCTCTTCCCACCATGTCTGATCTGTGAATATCTCTGAAATAATCTCTCATTACATGGATCATGGCATAGCTAGTTATCACCTACAGATCTGATGCAAATGCAGAATGCACGTAACGCCCAACAAGGATGGCTGTTCCTTTTGCTTCATGCCATCATTAGAATTGGAAGACAATCAGGGCATAGGCCTACTTGTTTTATTATTCACCAGCCTGACATCTTTATTTAGAGTGAATACTTTAGTTCTAATGGGCATCTTTTTCAGATAAAGTAGTAGTAAAGTTGTGCTCATTAAAATTGCAAGGAACATTATGCTTTAAAAACAAAAGCCATCTTGGATTAAAATTTTCTAAAACAAGGCTAAGCCTACAGCCATGCAAATGGCTCTGTGGGGCACATTGGTGTTTTGAGCTAAATGCTACCATCAACCTGCTAACAAGTTCTAAATGCTACCATCAACCTGCTAACAAGCTCTAAATGCTACCATCAGCCTGCTAACAAGCTCTAAATGCTACCATCAGCTTGCTAACAAGCTCTAAATGCTACCATCAGCCTGCTAACAAGCTCTAAATGCTACCATCAGCTTGCTAACAAGCTCTAAATGCTACCATCAGCTTGCTAACAAGTTCTAAATGCTACCATCAGCCTGCTAACAAGCTCTAAATGCTACCATCAGCTTGCTAACAAGTTCTAAATGCTACCATCAGCCTGCTAACAAGTTCTAAATGCTACCATCAGCTTGCTAACAACTTCTAAATGCTACCATCAGCCTGCTAACAAGCTCTAAATGCTACCATCAGCCTGCTAACAAGTTCTAAATGCTACCATCAGCCTGCTAACAAGCTCTAAATGTTACCATCAGTGTGCTAATAAGCACAAAATGACAACATGATTTGCAGCAGGTGTTATGTGCGATGTTCATCATCCTAATTCAGCGGACTTCAAGGTATTTCAGTTTCTTGAAGAAAGTCAGTAGAATACATCATCTGGGAACCATGAATGTCTGTACAATCTATTATTCCAATCCTTCTGGTAGATGTTGAGATATTTGAGTTGCTAAGTGAGAACTTTGACTGCTGCTCTTGATGCTAGAGGAAAAGTCTGGTGATCACCAACGTCATCAGGCTTCGTCCTCTGGGGACCATGAACATCTGTGTAATATTTCATGGCATTTAATCCAATGCCTATTGACTTGTGTCAGTCCAGGCCATCCTTACATCCACATAACAACAATGTGAGCAGACACTCAACAGAGCGTATGTCTTAAATGTAACATCACAACATATCAAATCATCAAACATCTTCAAATTCTAGTTCACAATGAAACCACAGCATTGTTACTCTGCACAAAAAGTTGGCCCTCCACCAGAAACCACATGCACAAGAACTTCTGAAGGACGATAATTCGAGACAAATGGGAACATTAACGCCCCCCCCTTTTTTTTTTAATGCAGCACTCTGTCTGCGCCCATTAAGTGACTCATCCAGAGAGACAGATGTTTTTGGATGTAAATCACAATAGTGTTCCCACAGGATTTGAATGGAGTTGGCACAATGCAACACTTGCTTACAACAAGTGCTATCCTACCTTTTACCAATGCCTTTTATGAAAATCAGCTTTAAGATTTATACTGAAACTCTACAGCTAGTCCTGTTTACAGCCTCAAAATAATGGAAATGCAATTTTGTTCTTAACAGCCAAGCAGGGTTAATGGTGTACTTTGGCAGTTTTGTTTGGATGGCACAGAGGCGGCAGTATGCCCAAAACACTTTGATTATAGGAGCCTGTATATTTCAGGACTTTTTAAGTGCAAGCAGGGGAGATGAGCTGAAGCTATGTACATGCAAGTCAGATGCCTCAGTGATTTCAAATAACTTTACTTATCTAGGAATGCTGACTTTACTTATTTTACTTATTGAGCTTGACGATTTAACAGTGGGAGCTAGACCAGAAGAAAACATTGTCTTGCAGTGTTTGCTGGAGTTTCTCTATATGTTCAGGTTTTTGTGCCTTACTCAAGGGTAGTTTGCCAAGTATATTCTCGGTGGCCATTAGCTCACCCAGTAAGAGCGCTTGGCCATGTTGGCTGAGTCCTGCAGCGGTGCAGGTTCGAATCTGACCTGCTGCCCTTTGCTGCGTGTCATCCCCCCTTTCATGTCTGTCCACTGTCTCTACACAATAAAGGGAAAAGCCCCCCTCCCCTCCCCCCCAAAAAAGCTTGTACTGTATATTCTCACCTGCTTAGAGGAGTTACATGACCATCCAGCCCCAACCGTGCTTTCCAACAAGTCAGACTAGGGATTCTTTAACAGTTTCAAATCAATCAGATCATCAGCAGACCCAAACAGAATTTGTGGATTTCTTCTTACAGTTTTCAGCAGTGATCCAGAATAAAAACCTGTGGAATTTAGTGTACTGTTTTTTTTGGAGATGTGTTAACATAACAAGTTTTAGATAGATAGATAGATAGTTAGATAGATAGATAGATAGATAGATAGATAGATAGATAGATAGATAGATAGATAGATAGATAGATACTTTATTCATCTTGAAGGAAATTGTAGGGATCCAGTAGCAAGACAACCATAATACAACAAACACATATCACACATACATAAGAATAACAATAAAAAATAAAATAAATAAATAAATATTAAATAAAAAATGATATTAAAAATAAAGAAATCACTCACAGAAATTCAATTTATTTTTAGTTTGTTTGTTATGTTTAAAATCTTTAGAAAATCTGTGGAATTCTGTGGCAGCAGACTGTGTTTGGCCCTGCTCGTCAGATTGCATAAAGGGCAAGTCGTCCACAGTGCACATGATCATAAATTATAAGTGGGAGCAAAACCTACAGTAGGCTAGGACCAGTGTTGTAATGTAACAAAGTACTACTTCACTACTGAAACTTTTACTTTTACTCCACTACATTTCCTAAATAATGTTACTACACAATAAAATCAGAAGAAATGTTTTATAGTGGAAAAGCAGGTTTGGCGAATCATTACTCCTAAATTGCCAAGAAAATGCACTCTCCATTCCAGCTGTTGCCAAGCGGAAAAGAAAAACAACCATAGGCTAGATAGTGTCATGGAAGCACCTGGTGCAGGCTCTGCTGCTATGGTAACAGACGATGACCACCCCGACAACAGTGGTGATGAAGATAACGTTACATACTTTTTGCAATTAAGTTCAAAATTAAAGTTTTTTTTTTACTTTTACTTTTACTTCTAATACTTAAGTACATTTAATATCAAAAACTTGCTTTTGATACTTAAGTACAGTAAATATCAGATATTTTAAGACTTTTACTCAAGTAATATTCTAAAAGGGGACTGTAACTTCTACCAAAGTCATTTTCAGGTAAGATACTTGTACTTTTACTCAAGTATACAAGACTGGTTGAGACTATATTTTTCCTACAGATTATCTGGAATGAAGAGTATCTACAAGTGTACAGAGTCCATCATAAACCACAGTATTAGGCTGCACACACACACACACACACACACACAGTGGTGTATATGTTTATCTGATGAGCATGTGGCATCCTTGGCTACAGTGTATGAATGTACTATGTATTAGCACTTTGAGCAGTCGTTAAGACTAGAAAAGCGCTATATAAATACATACACACACACACACACACACACACGCACACACACACACACACACACACACGCACAAACACAGCATGATCAGCGTTGTTAATTATGTCAGACATGAAATCATCCAGATTTGAAAGATGGTCTGGGAGAGAAAGATTCACATACTCCTCTGTACCTGGAGGAGCGTGACTTACTTCATTTCTGTAGCAGTGCAGCTAAACCAGTTCTGGTGGAAACATAACAAGGCGATGGTTGCCATGTAAGGGCTGAGAATGAGACCCTGTAACCCTGGAGAGGGAGTTCAGCAAGCACAATGCCAGGAATCCTTATGTCAATTACAGAAAAAGTACACATAGCTCAGAATAATCTTAACTATGTTTTTTTTTCAGACACTGCTGCTCCCAAAGGTGACACAGAGAATCAGACCAACTCAGATTGGATCCATTATTATACTTGGATGGATGGTGGTGGGTCGAGTCAAGAGGACAGACACAATCAGTCTTTTCCAAAGTTCAAAGAGACAGGAGAAATGGCTGGGAGATATATACAGATCACTTATCTGTCGGTCTGTCTGTGTGTATAATGTGTGTGGCTATGTATTTGCATGTGTATGTGGTTTGTGTCTGCTTGTGTGTGTGTGTGAGTGTGTGTGTGTCATTACTTCCCTCCGGAATCAATTTCCTCTAGGATGTGCCAAGGACGGCGGTGCAGACAGTTTGATTTGTAAAGCTTGAACCGAATGTGTCTCGGTGGCAGTCCACCTGAGCCCAATGGGCTGACGTCAGCATTATCTTGAAAACCCCTGATATTTCAAGGTGTGTACTTTCAGAAAAAGAAACAATTACACTGTAAAAGGTTCTACAACATAGAGGACTATCAAGCTGCCTTCAACCACAAGGCTCATGACACTGCTGAGCGTGAGGAACAATGTCTGTAAAATGCACAGAGGCAAAAATACTATTCTTGTACTTTAGGGAGAGACAAAAAACTGTTAACGTCTAGGGCACAGACACAGATAAATACATGTTTTGATCACATCAAAGTGGGGACTATGCAAAAGAAAAGACAAGAGTTCAGATGCTGCTTCAAGAAGAATCAGTCGTTAACATGTGTCATCTGTGCATCTGTGTCAGGAGGCAACACACGCGACATGTGAGAAACAGTGAAAACTGCTTTCCTAAAAGAAGCACGGGCTGTGATGACATAGTGTGAGACATGATGTGAATATAATAGAATAATGAGTCTATTTCTGTTTCTTAGAACTGCAGCCCCACTTCCTTTTTCTCTCTCCCACTATTCCCCTTTTACGGCATTGATCTTTGTGGATCATCAACTTGCTAAATACTAAGGGCTGCATTCATCCCCCTATAGTATGGGGAATGGTGAAAATGGCCTAATTTGTAATAATTGCAGTACTGTACCTTTGTCGGGGGTTGTTAATTGCCTTTACAATCCACCTGGTGTTCGAATTATGCTGTGCAAAGCGCTGCAGCCGCTCCAGGGGGACTGCACTATCGAAGGAAACTGATTATGGAAACAAACTGAACTTCAGCCTGGTGCTGTACAGTGGCCCTATGTTTTTCATTTGAGCTTACACTGTAAATAATGGCTGTAAAATCTACAGTTACTTACTTTACATTACAACCATGTTGACATGACAAAATCACAGTTGTCTAAGTATTACAGTTAAAATCACAGTAGTCTAAGCATTACTGTAAAAAAAATTACAATATAGCCACTATGGTATTGTAAATAGTAAACTACTACTTTTTGATCTTATGCTGTGTTTAATTGTTTTGTATTTTTCAATGAATACATAAAATATTGTAAATGAAAGTACAGTACCTTTATTGTAAAAAGAATTCAATGTTGTACATTTTACATTAAATTGGTTACAATGTATCCCAGGTTAACTTGTGGTGGAGGCAGTTTTTTAATCAGTTTATTTTAAACATGTGAAAAAGAAAACAAATTCCTCAACAAGCACATCTTTCAAAATGATAGTAAATTATTCAAAAAAGGAATCCTTGTTAAAAAAGGAGTTGGAAAAAGATAGTAAGATAGTACTTTTCACAGTACTAGGGTAAGGTAAAGGTGCCTGGTATTCCTTCTGACAGATACATGTTGGTCAATTTCAGTGATTGATTATTTGTGTGTTTCTTTCTACTACTACTACTACTACTACTACTACTACTACTACTAAACAGCACTACCCAGTTGCAGTTTCTTAATTTAAAGGCAAAAAACTACAAAAGGGTATAGCTTGCTAACCCTAACAAAATAGTACATCATTTGATGAATTGTTTTGAATTTTTTTTGTTGTGACTGTGAATGTGATTCATCTGGGTAAATGTGAACATTAACAGATGATTGTAGTACTTTGGGTTCCCTAAATGACATGGCAATAAGTACACAGGGATGGCTAAAAATAACTCACTGACTCCCAAGTAAATTAGATTAGAACACCCGAGGTTTCTCCCTAATTGGAAGTTTTTCCTCGCCACTGTCACGCTTAATGCTTGCTCTTGGGGAAACTACAGGAATTTTTGGGTCTTTGTAAATTATAGATTGGGGTCTAGACCTATTCTATCTGTAAAGTGTCAAGAGATAACTTTTGTTATGATTTGATACTATGAATAAAATTGAATTGAAATGCTATTTGAGGGCCCAGTAGCCTAATTATGGAGTAATATATGTTAATTATAATAGCTTTCATCAGTTGTTATCAATGTTACTTAGTAATATAATATAAATCATTTCAACATGAATTAGATTCTACAGTGATGCTAGTTGCATTCAATTATGTTTATGGCCACTTGGGAGCATTGCAACAAGCTGTAACTGAAATTTTTTTAAAGCTGTTATGGCTTATACATCAAACAATTAGGCTATAATCACACTGGGCGTCTTTTTAGACAAGAAAAAGTTGACGAGGGTTCTTTTGTAGTAAAAAAAAACAAAAAAAAAACAGCTACTGTTACAGTATCCTAGATAGTTATGTGGAACGGTGCTAACGTTGGATAAAACAAAGTGGTGGAGCGAGCTTGAGAAAGAACAGAGAGAGAAAGAGGGATGCTACTAACGTTACGTAAAACAAGGCGAGTTCCATGGTCATATAATTTGACAACAGGTCTGGCTACTTCACATGTCATTGGTCAGCTGTCAAAAAAGCACACACGGTTTACTCCATGGGATTATAATGCAAAGAAGACTCAAAAAAGACGCCAAGTGTGAACATAGCCTATTTACAAAATCAGCAGACACACAGGAACATAAAGAATGCAACTCCCCCCCCCCCCCCCTCCTTCCACCTTAAGTCATCTACTCCAGCTGACCTGTCAGGAGCCTCCTTCGAACTGGTCTTCGGGCTCCTTCATTCTACCACCGGGGTCTGATGGTTCTCTACCCCTATATACAAAATATTCGTATAGTGATGGAGTCTAATCGTCAAAGACTTTGTACATTTTGTCGAGTTGAACAATAAACCTCTTTTGCATATCTGCAAATATGTCTCTCCTGATTGAATTGAGCTTGGCTTGGTCTGGTGATAGCCAAACTACAAATGCCCAGCACATGCAGGTGCAATTCACGTAGAGGGATATGGCCTTTATTTGAGAGGAAATGAAATCACTAGGAAAGAGCAAAGCATGCTTAAGTCAGCTTAATTCAGGGAACTAGAGGAGGGACTGAAAAAAAAAGCAAGGCATAGAGAGAGGGATTATGGTGATAACAATTAAAGGTGAAAAACCATTTTCAGTTTAAGCAATAGGATTCACTCATTGGGAGCATTTTCCAAGGGGATCTGGGTGATTCAGCAACCCAAAATGAAACAGGGACCAGCTGGGAGACGCTGCCTCTTGTTTATCATTATCCCACAACAGGGGTATGAATCTGAAAAATACAGATGGATGGCTTCCCATTATGGATCATTATAGCTTCCTGTGGGCCAAATTCCTGTTAATGTGATTGTGGAACAATGCTGTGTGTTTTTTTATTGTGTTTATTACATTTTTATGGTGGTTGTAGCTGTTTAAAAGTCATTAAAGTGACTTAATGTAGTTCTTCAGAAACCTTCTGTCTGTTTAATATCCAATTAAACATATGCCACTAATCACAATTTACTACTGTGTCAATGGGAATGTGCAGTTGATCCAACAGTCGTATTATTTGAAATATAGTGTCCATGGCAGTGCAGACAAGGTCACATCTATGTTTAAAATTCCATCTTCCAAGCTCTGTCACATCAAATGGAAGAAAATGAGCAATGGAGGGAAAAAGGCAGAGAGATTTGCTCACCCCAGACACTTCTAATCTATTATTTTGGGCTACATGTCAACTCCAATTGAGCAAACACACGTAAGCAAGACTCCATTGGGTCCCATAGAGACTGCCGCTGCTCGGCTGGTGTACACATCTGAATACGCATGTTATTTTTTTCGATGAGGCGTCTCCCCTAACACCCTATCTGGAGTCCAGTCACATCTGTGTGCAGTGATGCACCGAATAGGCACCCATACCCCAAGCTGTTCTGAGGCTTATGGAGGGTGCAGTGGAGTGAAGACACAACAACAGGACCTTTGCAGACCTAAAAGCAACCCACCTTCAGGGGGACTTCACAGATGGTATCACCTGCAATCTTGGGACCACAGGAGGAAGCAATGCTGCCTTTGTAAAGCAGATGGTGGCTATTGCTTTGTGCAGAAATGTCACACCAATATTCCTTGCCTAAAAGATTGGATTCCCCTGTATCTATTCGAGCCACTGGGGACTGATGCATCATTTGAAGGAGCTCATTACTCTTTCATGAAGGCTTCTTAGCACTTGAAACACAGACGCACGCAACGCCATGCACGCACACACACACACATACAGTACATGCACACACACACACCTGTTCCCAGTTCAAGAGAGGACTCTTCCACATTCACTCGGAAGGTCACCATTAATTAAGCTTCTCACAATTGGGGAGATGGTGATGGATGGTTGATATTTCCTCAGAAAGCGCACTCCGTTATGGATGCCAGGAAAAGGATTTGCTGCATCAGTCAGCCATGAATTACTTTTTTTGTTTTTTTAAATCCAGAAGCATGAATCTATTTGCTCGTGTCTGGTGGTGCCACTGGGCTCTAAACACAACAAAGAAAATGGTGTCTGAGTGGGTGTGGAGTTAATGACTTTCTGTCACTGCTGATAGGGTGTGGACCAAAGACTCATCTACCCGTTCAGATCTGATAGGCAAGAAGAATGAAAAGCCTATTCTTTGATCACTGTAATTTTGTCTTTTTACTTTTCAAACACTGTCCATAATACATTTTTTTCTCGCTACCTTTCTCTTTTTGGTTATTATTATGGTTCCTTTTTCTTTTTGAACCCTTTTTCACAAAAGCTTTTTTTCCTCACCATAATATCACAGGAAGTAAATATATGAAATGAGCATAAATGTTAACACTTTCCTTATATGTTATTGGCACTGGGAGTTAAAGGAAAAGACCACAGTACTGTTGTATTACTGTCCATATTAATAAATAATCAGCGTGACGTTTGCTACCACGCCTATTTGTAACCGTAGGCTACCGACAAAGTTATCATCACCTTAGCAGTTTACATACTCAACACTTTTACTCGTGATTACTAATGTGTTCATCAATTAGTTGTGCTCTAATCACTTGGGGGGGGGGGGGTATAGATTCTGCACACTGCAGCTGTCAGGTTAATAACCTCTCGGTTTAGACGACAGTACAAAGAACTACAAGCTAAACTAATTAAGCTCCGTATAATTAGAGTGATAGAGTTACAATCGGTAACAACAACTTCTTCTCAGAAACAGCTGATATTAAACTGTAAATGTTCTGGCAATTATCTTATTATTTGACTTGTTATTATTTATAGACTGATTTGATGGATAAATGCTTTTTCTCCAACATCTCCCTACCTCGCACTCTGCGCACTCATACAGTGGGTACGGAAAGTATTCAGACCCCTTTAAATTTTTCACTCTTTGTTTCATTGCAGCCTTTTTCCAAAAATCAAAAATGTTCATTTTATTTCTCAGTAATGTACACTCAGCAACCCATCTTGACAGAAAAAAACAGAAATTTAGAAATTTTTGCATATTTATTAAAAAACAAAAACTGAAATATCACATGGTCATATGTATTCAGACCCTTTGCCGTGACCCTCATATGTAACTCAGGTGCTGTCTATTTCTTCTGATCATCCTTGAGATGGTTCTACACCTTCATTGGAGTCCAGCTGTGTTTGATTATACTGATTGGACTTGATTAGGAAAGCCACACACCTGTCTATATAAGACCTTACAGCTCACAGTGCATGTCAGAGCAAATGACAATCATGAGGTCAAAGGAACTGCCTGAAGAGCTCAGAGACAGAATTGTGGCAAGGCACAGATCTGGTCAAGGTTACAAAAAATTTCTGCTGCACTTAAGGTTCCTAAGAGCACAGTGGCCTCCATAATCCTCAAATGGAAGACGTTTGGGACGACCAGAACCCTTCCTAGAGCTGGCCGTCCGGCCAAACTGAGCTATCGGGGAGAAGAGCCTTGGTGAGAGGGCAAAGAAGAACCCAATGGTCACTGTGGCTAAGCTCCAGAGATGCAGTCGGGAGATGGGAGAAAGTTGTAGTAAGTCAACCATCACTGCAGCAATCCACCAGTCGGGGCTTTATGGCAGAGTGGCCCGAAGGAAGCCTCTCCTCAGTGCAAGACATGAAAGCCCGCATGGAGTTTGCTAAAAAACACCTGAAGGACTCCAAGATGGTGATAAATAAAATCCTCTGGTCTGATGAGACCAAGATAGAACTTTTTGGCCTTAATTCTAAGCGGTATGTGTGGAGAAAACCAGGCACTGCTCATCACCTGTCCAATACAGTCTCAACAGTGAAGCATGGTGGTGGCAGCATCATGCTGTGGGGGTGTTTTTCAGCTGCAGGGACAGGACGACTGGTTGCAATCGAGGGAAAGATGAATGCGGCCAAGTACAGGGATATCCTGGACGAAAACCTTTTCCAGAGTGCTCTGGACCTCAGACTGGGCCGAAGGTTTACCTTCCAACAAGACAATGACCCTAAGCACACCGCTAAAATAACGAAGGAGTGGCTTCACAACAACTCTGTGGCTGTTCTTGAATGGCCCAGCCAGAGCCCTGACTTAAACCCAATTGAGCATCTCTGGAGAGACCTGAAAATGACTGTCCACCAACGTTTACCATCCAACCTGACAGAACTGGAGAGGATCTGCAAGGAGGAATGGCAGAGGATACCCAAATCCAGATGTGAGAAACTTGTTGCATCTTTCCCAAAACGACTCATGGCTGTATTAGATCAAAAGGGTGCTTCTACTAAATACTGAACAAAGGGTCTGAATACTTATGACCATGTGATATTTCAGTTTTTGTTTTTTAATAAATATGCAAAAATTTCTAAATTTCTGTTTTTTTCTGTCAAGATGGGTTGCTGAGTGTACATTACTGAGAAATAAAATGAACTTTTTTGATTTTTGGAAAAAGGCTGCAATGAAACAAAGAGTGAAAAATTTAAAGGGGTCTGAATACTTCCCGTACCCACTGTACCAACACAATAGAAGGCAGAGCATTTTTCCAAATCTGTGTTAGGACTCTGGGGCAAATTATTTTTTTATAGCATTCAAGTCGGCTTCATGTGTACTTGTCATGAACCACACAGTTATTTCATGTTTAATCAATGAATGCTGACAAGTAGTCCCGCAGTAAGAGCCACTACGCTCTAAATAAGTAGAGTCCCTGATGCATTGTTAGTTTTTTAGATCCTTCTAATGTCCAAATGTGTTTTTACTGTAGGGGCATTTATATGTTATGCTTTTATGCTTTTTTTCTATTCCTTTATTGTGTTATATATCTTTTTTTGTGCATGTAATAGGTTTTCAAAGTGAAAAAGCCAAAAGTCCACCCCATAGGGACTTACCATCTCCCACATACAACACTGTTCACAAACTGCTCCAAACAGCTCTGTTGTAGTCTCCCTAGTGTGGCACGCCCTCAAACCAAGCTAGTTAGAGCGGAGGCCCGAAGAGTTCAGATAATCGTATCGCCATGTCCATGTTGGCTGGTTGCGTTGTGTGTATTTTGGTTCATAATTGTATTTTGAGAATAGGTTTAAATAGTTTAATTTTCAAAAAGCACCATCTTTTTGTTGTAGTGCACATTGCTGCACCTCCTCTTTTCACCCTGTGTGATAAGCTCTGCAAATACACACAATACAACCAAATACATAAACATGCTGCAAATATAGAAACCATGCAAAAACAACAAGGAAACTGCAACTGCAGGGCCAGAAATTGAACCACCAACCTTCTGATTGGCAGGCGACCTCTCTACCACTGAGTTACAGCCGCTCCGCAACGGATTATATACAAGAAGTTGTCCAGGCCTCTCGAGGGAGCGTTAAGTGGAACAGCTGATCTTCGACCCCACGGGGAGAGACACTCAGCCTTTTTATTAGAGTCGGGTATGGACCTGCAGCCTGGAGACCTCCTGTCTCATGCCTCCCATCCATAGACTGTATATTAAATTAATATAATGTATATAATAATATAATATATTAATAATATACAGTCTATGCTCCCGGCTGGTGCTATCAACAAGCTTCGACTTTTCAAAATAAAAGCTTGCTTCTGGTCCGTTATGTCTTTGTACTTTGGTGTTTTAGATGTATGTCAACTAAACAGTAAGGCGATCATATAACAAAAGCTTTTTCAGCAGATGTCTTACTTACACCATGATGGAGTTTTGTCTTATAACAAACAATATTCTATATTCAATATTCTATTGTCTTGTAACAATATTACACTTGAGGAGGCCTACGCTTCAGTAATGCACATTTCGGACCTGGACTACAACAGAGCTGTTTGGAGCAGTTTGTGAACAGTGTTGTCTGTTAGAGATGGTAAGTCCCTTTGGGGTGGACTTTGGGCTTTTTCACTTTGAAAACCTATTACATGAACAAAAAAGATATATAACACAATAAAGGAATGGAAAAAGCATAACATGTGCACTATAAATGCCCCTACAGTAAAAACACATTTGGACATTAGGAGGATCTAAAAAACTAACAATGCATCAGGGACTCTACTTATTTAGAGCGTAGTGGCTCTTGCTGCGGGACTACTTGTCAGCATTCATTGACTGAACAGGAAATTAACTGTGTGGTTCATGACAAGTACACATGAAGCCGACTTGAATGCTATAAAAAAATAATTTGCCCCAGAGTCCTAACACAGATTTGGAAAAATGCTCTGCCTTCTATTGTGTTGGTATGAGTGCGCAGAGTGCGAGGTAGGGAGATGTTGGAGAAAAAGCATTTATCCATCAAGTCAGTCTGGCAAAATAACTAAATGAAAAATAATAAGCTTGCACAGTCCCTAGACACTAGAGTCATTAACAGGGGCCGTAGTGAGTCACACTGTCAATGCTAATTTTCAGCTGAAGGGCCACAGGAAAATTGGACTCCCATCATCAAGACAGAAACAAGAGCCACACTCTATAATCAATATAACAATTGCAAACAAGATGGAGGTTAGAAAAGAGCTAAGAATGAATCCAGGTCTTTTACAATACCATCCCCACACAGGCCCAGAAAATAATTTGAAGACCCCACCCATGTCCTCCACCCTGAGTACCAGCTTCTCCCTTAAGACAGACACTTCAGAGTCCCTCGGTGCAGACTCAACCACTTTAAGAACTAATATGTCCCCATGTCCATCAAAGCCCTGGATGGCAAGCCGGCCTCAGCACTGAAATGCTTTTTTAAAATCTTAAACACACACATGTATATTTTTACTTGTCTTTTTATCAGGATGTATGTTGACAAGGCGACTTACCCTTACTGCACATATTATGACAAGTATTGTGTTGTGATCAGTGTGAAACGTTGTTTTCTAGTGGCAGTCTCTGCATGCAACATGAGCATGTCCTTGCAGTGTAATGCAGCAGTCTTTGTACTTTATGTTTGTATATATGTTGCTTTTCAAGTTGAATTATTTAAACAGCAGATATTGTTTGTTTGACAAATTTTCCTTTGGGATTATAATAAATCCATTTTATCTTATCTTAAACCACCAAAGCATGGCATGGATGATAACAATGTCATCTAGAGTCGTATCAGTGAGACTGACAGAAACAGATGCTATCAGGCTCTTTCTTGACTTTTAAAGTTGCAGAGTGGGGTTGCTTTGAGGTTTGTAGGACTAATACTGGCAACACTAATCCTCACCACAGACAGTGAGTCGTGACAACCACTGTGGGCAGGTGTCATTTTTTCTTTGTCTTTTGTTCTTTGGTGACTAAACTATTCACTTATTCCATGACTATTTCAAACAAATGAGGTGTAAGGCCTGTCTAACATTAAATATTCAGACCTATGTGAAATGTCTCTTAAAGTGGAATCACTGTGTGCTATAATAGGCAGCAAAGCTGACTAATTGTTTATACAGAAATGTAACAGAAAGACACTGATTGAGTCATTGGTTCACTGATTCTCACCCCATGAAATCTATGTGTACAGCACACTTTGGGTCATCTGATATATTCAGACAAGGTCATTGGAGATGTCCAAGACTGATATAATGACATTTGGTTAATATTGTTTTCGGTATGTTGGAGCTTTACCTTTGAAAAAGGATACAAAAGTATGCCATATGCAAATATTCATGACATTTTGGCAATGCACCAATTGCTGGGGCCATGAGAATATCTTGATTTGTTAATGGGGTTGGCGGCCAGAAAAGGCTGTTAACTAGTCTCTGAAGGCTGGAGAATGTGGCCATCTTTTATATTAGCAGGGCTGTGAGATAAGTGGGGTCACACAGCCCAGCCACACAAACAGAGTCAGGCATCACACACAGACAGAGAAACAGGCAGACACCCCCGCCCCACTTTACACACACACACACAGACACACACAAAGAGGCTCATTAAGGGAGAAATGTGGATCAGTTGATCACTGGAAGTCAATGCAGATCTAAAGCATTATCGACCTAAAAATGGCACAGTCTGTCACTGCTCTGCCATGACTATCGACGCGCTGTCTGCAGCTGGATGGATGTCTGCTTCCTGACTGTAATGGGCTGCTCTGATATCTAGAGAAAAGGTTTTAGCAGATTGATTGGTGGTTTTAGCTGTCTGCCTGCTCAGCCATTCACAGCTTACAGATGAATCCCACAGGAAGTCGCAGGATCAGCCACTTGTTGTCCAACACCTTCTCCACAAACCTTGAGCACAGTAAGCCACACCGGGGACATCTCCTCCACTGAGATTTTTACACCGCTCTAAAAGTTGGATTAAGTCCCAACTGTTATCTGAACTAAAACTAAGTTCACATGTTTATTTATGCAAATAATAATACCTTCTCTTAACAAGACCAAAAAACATATTTTTCCGATAGTATGTGCTTGAGAGGTTTTACACTATTTGATGTTTTCATTTCAGATATGTCTTAGATGCTATAATATGCAATGGTCCATCTCAGAGGTAGTGCTGTATGAGTTTTTCCATTTCATGATTATAGTCAAATGTATCCTTCATCTGTGTTGCATGACACATTTGATGACTGTGTGATATATATATATATATATATATATATATACTGTATATTTATATATAGATATATATTATGTATATTATCTCTTATATAATCTGAACATACTGTAGTAGTTAGAAATACCACTTTACTTGAGAGGACACAAAAGGGTAAGTCATCATGAGATACTCATGAAGTAATGAGGGACCACTTTACACATAATGTATCACTTCACATATCACTTCACATATACAGTACTTATGACCAAACATAACCAAATGATTGATTAAAATGGAATCTCCCAGTCTATGCATCTTTTTGCAATTTAAAAAAAAAAATCTATTTGTTCAACCGGCTTGTACAACATCAAATAGGAGAGACATTTTGACAATGAATACGTAAAGAATGACTGGCTGTCGAATGTATCAACACAATCCTTACCTGCAATTCAATCAGGAGAGACTTGTTGGCGAGATATGAAAAGGTTTATTGAACATAATCATAATATATTGTAAAGTCTTTGGAGCTTAGACTCCATCGCTAGAGAATCATTTTTAAAAGGGGTAAGGAAGCAAAGACAATCCCCCGATGGAGTCTAGACACAGGTGGTGGCGGCGAAGGAGCCCGAAAACCAGACTGAAGGAGTCAATGGAGCATCCAGCAGGAGGAATACCCAGCGTGCCTTTGGGTGATGATGACTGGAGGTGGAAGGGGAGGTGGAGGGTTGCACGCTTCGCCTTAAATGATAGCTGACAGCAGCATTAGGCTGACAGAGGATCATAGCTTTTCTTAGCGTAGCTTAGCTCTCTGTTCAAAATGTCACAGAGAAAAAGGGGGCTATATTCACTTTTTTGGCTATGGAAACACATATCACGTTTTTGGAACTGTATAAGTTGAATCAACATTTAAAAAAAGATTCTGGGATTTATCTGCTGTGTGTCTAAAGATGTGTCACTGCCCGAAATTTAAATTGCTGAAAAATTTTCTTTTGGCAAGAAAATGCAATTTTGTTCAAAAATTCTCTTTGTTGTATAAAGAGCTTTTTAATGTTTCACCACCTCTGCGCTCAAAGGTAATGACGGCCATTTCTGAACATTTGGTAGCCACTCATGTTAATCCCTAATGGCTTAATGTATGTCTTGACCTAGAAACCTTCAGGGGGGAGTACTGGTGCTGGACCCACCAACTTGGACTAAGTCTACATCTACAGTACTGCGTTTTGGTTTTAAAAACTAATATCATTTGCTACTTTGAGGTCTTGCATCCACACTACTCCGGCGCTTTCAAACCCTTAAAATGGAGAAATTTTGAAACACTGCTTCCCCACTTCAGTTAGAAACCTTGGAAGGGCACAAACAGAGACCTTTGGAACCATGCTCCCTGTCAGTCAGTCTTGTCAGGAAGTTAGGCTCACATACCTTTCAGTACCAGTTTCACCTGGTCGAATGTCCAAGCAAATAAATCACTGGTCGAACTTTTTGCCATTGTCGTATTTGCAACTTGCACGTACCCAGTGTGTGTGAATGGTCATGTGATACGCATTGTCAGATCTGTTAATATGGATGGAGATTAGTTCTGCAACTGGAGCTAAAACTCCTGTGTGGACAGAGATCAATTTTGTCTTAAAAAAACAAACAAAAATAGTATTGTAGATGTAGCCTACGGCTAGGTAAAAGGTGACATGGACAGTGGAGTGTCCTGAACTACGGGGTCTTTATGTAAAAGTCTTGTCTGCACTTTTGTTTTACCAGTTTAATGTTACTTATCTCCTTGTGTATTTATAGTGTAATATACATTGTTCAGTCAGGAACACTCTCGTCATAGATTTATCCATTTATTGCAACACATAGAAATACAGGCTCTGTTCTAATGATGCTCCCTGGATCAGCCAAGCAGCATGTTAAGACAACACAGGGCTGCTGAGACCCCCCCTGTACACAAGAGTAGGCCCAATCCAAGACATCAGAACTATTTCAGACATAGTTATAATGACATCCAAAACCGGGAAGGTGGAGGCTGGGGTGGTGGAAGTAAGCTTTGCCAGCAGCAGCGGTTGGAGTAGCAGGAAGCAGACAAGAATAGGGAGACATTTAAATGGACCGCCTGATGGAAGAATGGCTGTGATTGGTTGTAACTGGTTGGAATGATAATTCAATTAGTGGTCTATGACTTCTGTGTCCTGAATGGACTAACACAATGCTTAATTTGTACTTGGTGCATATTGTTTGAATAATGAATAAAACAGTTTACGGAAAAAATGTTTACAATAGAGTTTATGCTTGTCTCTGGGGTTATACATACTGTACATTCAAGCTCCGCGGTGTGTAGCTCCATATAGAAATACATTAAATAATGCATGTGTGTTTGTGTGTGTGTTGGGCTCCTAGAGTCAGTAGGAGTAGAAAGGCAGTTAATCAGCCACCTCTCTCTTCTCACAGTTTCTCTAAAGGGACGTGCCAAGAGGCAAACCGCTGAGAGTGAGAGACAGTATCTTGATTACATTTTTCATCAAAACAATAGACTCTCTCCAAGACTAGTTGCCGGCAGCAGTCCAACCATATAATTGAGAAGATTTAATATTGTCAGGAAGAGAAACCTCTGTCCCTGAGGGTTAGAGATGCAGACAACAGGAATACAAGCATGAAAGGACAATTTTCAGGGACAAAGGACATGGGCCTAACTATCCACGTTTATAAAAAAGGTTGCTATTTTGTGGCGACATAATAGTGAAATGAATAGGCAGATCAAGATAGAATCATACAGGGACAGCTCTGTCTGAAAATGCATCTTCACTTACTCATAAATAAATGATTACCCAAATTTGGTAATTGGGAACATGTATGACTCAGGGTCAGTAAAATCATAAATTTGTCTTACAGTGTGTGAAAAAGTGTGGTTGAAAGGAGGAGTGGAAGAATGGAAATACAGTAGTTGTGGAGCTCTGTATATATATAGATTTTTGACAACATAAACACCATGCAAAATTTCAGCCTTTCAGCAGGAAATGACTGGATGGAGGCCTAAATTTGATGAATGGAAAATGATGCTGAAGGACGGAGGCTCTCTACTCCCAGACGGCGATGGCTGCTTGTCTGGATGAGTCACTCTCTGATCCCTCGTTTTCAAACAAATTAGAGTGAAAACAAGAACCGGTGGAGAGCAGCTTAAAGATGGTCTGTGAAATCAATATGCTGTTGAAACCTATCTCTGCCCGCCTGTGCCCATCTATGCCCCCTGCTCGACCTAACTGACTGGTACAACGGGCTGTTTCCCGGAAAGCGCTGCACGGCTTGTTATTGCTGGCTCGCTGCGGGGCTGCCAGAAGCTGTTGTGTAGGTGTGTGTGAAACCATTGGCACACGCACATGTGGCCAGTTGTTTTGTAACTAGATAATCACACAAAATGCAATGATAATTACATAAAGTTCCTGTCATTTTCTTTTCTCAGGACAAATTCCGTCTCTGGGACATCAAGATGGGCTGAAGTTTGTAAACTTCTTGTGGAAGATGATTACTTGCACTGTGGACTTGGTAAAATGGAACACATGTACCAAATAAAAGTAAGTAAAATACAAAAGAGCATTGTTCTGTTTTTATTTTATTAAAAAAAGACCTAAAGCTATAATGTAAACTGATAGTTATAAACATACATTATAAATGTTGCTGCATAACAGGAATGACCCCTACAATACAGTTACTATATAGTAAGGTATCTCTGTCTGTATCTACACAGATCTCGAGAAACATTCATCCGATCTACTTCACATTTGGCGGGTGCATTGCTGGGAACCCAGGGATGCGTCATGTTAAATGTGGTGCTATTTTGACATGCGTCACGATCAGTACAAATACATTTTGAATTAGTACATCGTTGGGTGAAACAGCGGGGGTGGGGATTTAGGTTTTGGGACTGACACGAGAATGTCTTCACATGGCTGTTTTCTGTGGTTTTAACTTTGCTGTATGTGAGCTAGCAGTCAAAAAATGAAATAAATAACGTAATAACCTTAGTAGAAGGATGGAGTCAACAAATGAAGTTGAAAAGAATATTAAAGCAGCTCATTACCGCTCAGCAAACTGCCCAGTCCCACTCTGAGCAGGTGTCTGCATCATCAGAACTCAGAAAATTACAATGCAGCTCTAATTACTGATACTAATAAAAATAGATTCACCATATCTATGGTATCTCAACACATAATCTACCAAACAGCAATTGTTAAAGAAGGCTATTCATTTAATTATATCCAGGTATTCATCCCTCTGCTCACCAGACTGCTTTTGCCATTAATGTGAAATGGACAGAAAGGAAAAGCAGTGCGACGAGGGTGACATTCTCTTCACAAACACCACTTTGACACAACACAGCGCTTTCTACAGTTACTGTGGTATCATCCTGATTTTAGCAGCTTTTCCTTATATATTATCATATTATTTGTTTGTGTTTTGGAGAACATTTTACAGAGTTAAATTCCCCTGGTTTGTATGTCTTTGGACTGGATTCAAATTAGTGTGTTGACAACTACAAGGCAGTGTTATAACATTTGAATGTAACTGACTGGCTTCTCTGAGTACTCCAACAGACTGCCTACTGGGTTACCAGCAGAAAGATTATACATGCATGTCTTATCTGACTCTGACAGAGCTCTGACGGCCTCCAGCACTCGCTCTCTATCTCTGTCTGTGTGTGCCTTTTTCACAGAAAAAAAAGAGGTGTTACTAATAACATCAATGAAGGCTCCATTCTACCCATATGTGTCCTGGTAAGCCATGACAGTATGTCTGTGAGCCAGCTTGCACAATACCAGGACCCTGAAACCAAAGCAGCTAAATGGAATCCAGCCATCATTCGTTTTATTATTGACACCTCTGTATTTCCTATTATAATTTTTAAACACTTCATCCTGATTCATTGTGTCACAAATATGACACACATGTAAAAATGTCAGATACATCACATTAATAATTACCACGCATTTGTAGTTTAATCTTCAAAGGTTACAGCATTTCTAGTCTCGGAGATCCGGTGTCTCTGCAAAATAGCCTCAGGAAGGAAATGTTTGGGTGGAATGTGTGCTGGATTTACCCTGCAGAGATCTGAGGAGCCGTTAACCGTGGACCTCATAAATCAACCGAAGTTTAAAATTCCAACAGAAAAAAAGCTACCGGGAAAAAAAGTGCCGGACATCCGGTTGAATGTGGGACATCGAGCCAAATATCTGGAGGCAACAGAGAAATCCCGGACGTGGAACATTGTGGATATAGACTAAAGCATTTCCAAAACTGCAAAGTCTCATCACGTCACTCAAAGCTCTGCCCAACCCCACACAATTCTTCTGGATGATGAGGCCAATGTTCAGGCTAAAGGAGGGTGAAGCTAGAACAACACATCCATAAGGGTCACCATGACATGACTCTACATAACAAGTTACAGTAAACTTGGCATAGCAGATGGTGTAATCAATAACATTACTTATGACTTTGTTCCATTTAAGTGATCCAATTATGATGATGCATGCACAATAGCCTAATAATAATTAAATAAATAAATTACAGTAATTCCCATTCTAAATGAAATGCGGCTATTACCAATGTATAAACTTCACCTGTTTTTGTTAATCTCTGAATGACATGTCAAAATGTCTGCTGTGAAAAAAATATCCTATTCCTCACCCAATTAGGTCAAAAATAAAACAACAGGTAAGTTAAGAGGATGTCAATCAATCAGCCCCTTAAAAACACAATTACAGATATACATGTATAAAAATGTTCTTGTCACATCGAAAACAGTGGTATCATTCTTACCAATATGTTACTGGGAACATTACCATCAGTATTTCTTTTGTGATTAGCAAGCCTGATTTCCTGGCTGTGGGTAAAGTTTGTAGCAGCCTGTTGCTGCTGTTGGACTATTTCCTAAAATTCCCGCCTCTCTGTTTGTGCCTTTGTCTTTAAACTAGTGCTGTCAAACCATTAAAATATTTAATCGCAATTAATGGCATTTATGTCATAGTTAACTCAAAATTAATCGCACATTTTTTGGTGGTGGCAGTAGCTCAGACTGTAGGGAGTTGGTTTGGGAACCGGAGCCGGTTCAAGTCCCCATGCAGACCAAAGTACGGAGTGTGGATTGGTGGCTGGAGAGATGCCACTTCACCTCCTGGGCACTGCCAGGTGCTCTTGAGCATAACACCGTAACCCCCCCAACCGCTTAGGGCGCTGGTCCAGCTGGCAGCCCACTCACTCTGACATCTCTCCATTTGTGCATGAATAGGTCCTGAGCATGTGTGTGTGTGTGTATTTCAGGCCTGTGTGTGATTACTAACAAAGTGTACACAGAGTGTAAATTGTAATTTCCCCACTGGGGATCAATAAATAGTATAAATTCAAATTACCTATCCTAAATGTCTCTTGATTTCTTTTGTCCCATTATTTTTTCTCATTGTAATGCTCTTATCAACATGGAAAAGTGGATCAGTTTGCTTTGTGCAAATGTTTTTTTTATTGAAAACAACATTGGCATATGTTAGTAGATAAACTGTAGATATATACAGTATACTGTAGATATACTGTAGTGTTCAATTTCACACTAACATTCTCACTTGGAGCAAATACTCTCTCACACAGTGTAACACTGCATTGAAAAAAGGGGGAAAAATACTTTGGGGGGGAATTGGCATCAGCTGTGTGCTTGGCCATCAAGTGGTATTTCAGACTGGACGTGCTGCGATGATAGCTCAGTTCACAACGACCAAACTCACAGATCACTTTGGTCTCGTCAATAAACATTTGGAAACTTTTAAAAAGTAAACTTTCCATCCAGAATCTTATTGGCGTCATTTTCGGCGTCTCGCGTTCGCCATCCACTCAAAACGTAACGTTACTACTCTTTGGCCGACTCGCAAGCCCAAACGGCATGTGTGCGGCATGCCTGTTGTTTTGTTTCCGGTCTAGCTAGATCCCGTGTGGTGTTGTAGATTTTCTAACGGTACTAGTTGTTGCAACAGCACGTTACAACAAATTACAAAGTTTGCTAGGCCAAAAAGTTAATAACGCGTTTAACTGACAGCATTACTTTAAACTTGTACCTTTCCCCTTGGATATATTCCAAAAGATTTGACAAGAAAATTCTAAATAGAGTGTATACGGTCCAAAAACACATCACAGTTTAGATATACTCAAAGTGCTTTTTTTATCAGATCTATGATAAAATGTAAGTATAATATGTATGTATGTATAATTCATATCATGCTGAGGTACAGTTCACTGTGCTCAGCCGGCCAGAAAAAGTTAATGAAACATGAAGGTGAACTGTCCTCTATGCATAAAAAAAGCTTTTAGTATGACATCTCATCTTAAAACTGCCCCCTCTGACTTTCACGGTTTAAAAAACAGCTTCAACCTTGAATTAGGTGTTCATACGGTATACAACAACCCAGATACTGAGGCCTTCTGCAGATCAAATATACTGTAGTAGTTCAATACCCAGAAAAAAGACTGTAAGAGACCAGAACTTTACAAGTTTCACAACATATGGTAACTTGTGAAGATTGTAAGTTGTAATCTTCACCTACATGAGACTATGAGCTACCTAAAATGATTTCCAGCCCTGTCCTTCGTCAGCCTTATCCATGGGTAGATGATATAGTACATTATTCTCTGGCAGTCCCCAGAGCAGTTTCAATTAAGTGGTCATACATAACATCAAAACAGCAAGCAATTAATGACCTCTTTCAATTAATAAGACTCAGTCTGTCTATCAGTGCAGCTGTGTATATGGCACACATTCAACCATCCCACAATACGCAGAAAGAGAAGTCATTACAATCTGACACGTTCCCTCGGAAACCGCTTCCCACTGCTGGCTGGGATGATTCTTTTTTAGCTTTATCTCTTCCCTTTTCTTATATAAAAGAAATATAGATCATGGCCATCATCTTCTACTGTGCTCTATATCTCACAACATAAAACATAGCATATAACATTCAGAGGAAACAGGAAGAGAAGTGTACAGAGAGAGCAACAGAGACAGGAATAAAAAGATAATCTTCCCATGCTTCAAAAGTACGCAGACCATATCCAAAATGATTTAAAATCACATTTCTCTTGAGCGTTTATCTCCAGTCCGTGAACTCTCGGTTGGTTAACTTCCAATTTAGAATGATTCAACACTCAAATGACGGATGGCAAGTAGGGCTGTGAAAGGGATTGGAAGGAAAGAATGTGAGGAGATTCAATAGAAGGGCAGGAGAAAGCTGTGGACAAGACAGCTCATTAAGTTGATGTTAAGTGGGAATCTGTTAAGTGATTCTATATTAAGAGAATAAAACATACAGCTTGCGCTGCCTAACACTACTGTATATCATTAGTTACTTAGTATTTTTATGATATACAAAAACTCCTGCTTTCAATAGACCGGATTGACTGAAGGGTATCAAGAGGCATTGAAAATGTACCTGATCAGCTGATATCCCATGTGAGGGGTCTGCTGTTATGTTATACTATATCTGTCAAGGCACAAAAAGTGTTCCAAACACCAATGAGCTGCGTCTGTTGCTCCATAGAGCTCATACGGGCCTTATCTTTGCTCAATGAACAAAGAGCTGGATGCCTTGTGTGTGCTGGACATCTCTTCTATTCCCACACAGGAAATGTTAAGCACAAAGGCCCCAAACTACAATTAACTTCACTTACAATGAAAAGAATATATTGATAGGGATCAAATCCCAAGTGCAGATTCAGAAAGTGTGGAGTCACAAAAACCCACAGTTGCGTGCAGACACTGTGATGTCAAGACAATCACTTTTATTGTTCAAATCAGGACCGTTTGGACCATTTTGGACCATTTTTTAATACAAATGCGCTTTCTGTTGTTGACGGAAACCTGGCTGAAACCAGGTGATGCCAGTGCCTTCTCGGAGCTCCTCCCTCCCAGCTGTTCTTTCCTTAACTCTCCCAGTGTCAGGTCGAGGTGGTGGGCTGGCCACTCTCTTCAGAGACAAGTACAGATGAAGATTATTACCTGCACTTAGTTATAATAGTTTCGATCTTCAGCTGTTTGTGGCTGACCTGGATTCTCCTGTGTTGTGTGCAGTTGTTTATCGCCCACCAAAACTCAAGATGGATTTTAGCTGATGTTGTTCCTAAATACGACAAGCTCCTGGTTTGAGGGGATTTCAATATCCATGTGTGTTGTCCCTCAAACCCCCTTGCTCATGATTTTAAAACACTCTTTTGGTCTTAACCAATGTGTGGAAGGGCCGACACATCACCTAGGCCACGCCTTGGATCTCATCATCTCCTATGGGCTTTCAGTTTCACTTGGAGAAATACAGTAACTGAAACTGATATCTCAGATCACTTCCCTGTCAGGTTTGACCACCCGCTATTAAGCCTGTCTCCTCAGCTTCTAGGCACGGCTGCATCACCTTCTCTTCAGCTGGAGAGTTTGCCTCTGCCATTGTGGGCTCACAGTTTTATGTAAAGAATGGTCTGGTCTCTCCCTCTTACCCGGATAACATTCTCTCTCTCTGTCATTTAATACTATTAACTTTGTCATAAATCCATGCACCTCTGCACTGACAGATGTGTCAATCAGTACATGTGAGAAATGTATTTACTTATATTTTGACAAACTTTATGTAGCATCTGTCAGGAAAATCACCAGTGCTAATTTTAAGGTGTTTTTACCTGCGTCTCCCACACACTCTGTGTTTCAGGAATATAAGCCAGTTTATCTTACTTAGTGAGGTAGTGCAACACATGAAACCTAGCAATTGACCCCTAGACCTTGTCCCCACCAGAATGGTGAAGCAGGTTTTTAATAGCACCATTGGGGCAAGTCTTCTTACTTTTTTAAATTCCTGTCTTACTTTAGGTTCTGTCCCAGCTGCCTTTAAACATGTTGTGGTCCGGCCCTTACTTAAGAAGCCTAATCTTGACCCCACAGCGTTGTCTAATTTTAGACCAGTCTCTCATCTGCCTTTTCTTTCAAAGGTTTTGGAAAAAAAAATTTTTTATACAGTTGCCTTGTCTGTAGATGCTGGGAATCCTACTGTTTTAGTCCTCACAGCAGCATTTGACACAGTGGACCATGCAGTCCTCCTCTCCCGCCTTGACCATTCAGAGGCTTCAGAGGCTTGGCACTCAAATGGTTTAGCTCCTATTTGGCAGTAGGAGCTTTTCTTGTATGATTGGTGACCTCTCCTAGTCAGTTGCTCCTCTCTCTTGAAGGGTACCCCAGGGATCCATTCTTGGCCCCTTTCTGTTTTCTTTTTATCTGCTGCCTTTAGGGGCTATTATAGGAACCTGTCTTTTCATTGCTACACAGATGATTTGCTAATCTATTTGCCTATGAAAGCAAATTACATTGTCACACTAAACCCCCTGCTTAGTTGTATCACTGATATTAAGTTGTGGCTTTCAGAAAACTTTCTTAATCTGAATGAAGATAAAACAGGTGTATTATTTTCAGTACTTCAGGCACGCAAAATGATCCAGCTTTAAGTTTTGGAGCTCTGGCATCTTACACTAGGTCAGCTGTCAAAAACTTTGGGGTTACTTTTGATTGCAGCATGAAATTTGACAAGGAGATCAGTAATGTTGTTAGAATGATTTTTTCCACCTTTGCCTGCTGGCTAAAGTTAAGCCTTTCCTGAGCAGACGCAACCTATAAAAGACCATTCATGCTTTTATTAGTTCAAGGTTGGACTACTGTAACACTCTCTATGTTGGTCTGAATCAGACGTCCATTTCATGTCTTCAACTTGTGCAAAATGCTACTGCTCGCTTTTAAACCAATACATCTAGACGTGCACATATCACTCCTGTCCTCTACACCTTGGATTGGCTCCCGGTGCATTTTAGAAGACATTTTAAGATTTTATTGTTTGTTTTTAAGGATTTAAATGATCTGGAATTGTCTGAAAATTTAACTTTGCAGGAGCACAACCGGTCATTGCGTTCTTCAAATCAGCGAGTTTTAGAAGTACCAAGGTCCAAAGGGTGGGGTGATCAGGCTTTTGCAGTTGCTGCCCCGAGACTCTGGAACAAGTTACCCTCTGATAATCGCACTATTGCAGATGTACTGTAGCTCTTTTTAGGTCCAAACTCAAAACGTATCTGCTTAGTCTGGCTTTTAATACATAGTAGTGTTGTGACAATTTCATTCTTCTGTTTCTTTGTAACCTTTTCTGATTTTACTGTTTTCTATGTTCACTCTTTCTATTATATGTGTTTTTACTCTTGGATGTTAAGCACTTTGGATACCTGCTGGTTGCTGGAAAGTACTATATAAATAAATTGGAATTTAAAGAATTTAAACTTAGAAGTTTAATTCTGAGATTAAAGTCAGAATTCAAATACATTTTTCACCAGTGGCCTTAATCCTCTTCCTTAGATAACAATTATGGAGCCCACAGCGTTCATCAGGTTTTAGCAGGGTTGACTCACAGGAAAGTAAACTGACAAGAATTGAATAAAAGTGTGTTAATTGTTAAAAACTGTACAAAAACTGGATAGACGTCAGTACAAAAGCACTTCTGTGTAGCTTTCGTACAACCACCGGGTACTAAGGTGAACTGCCAAAGACAACAGGACGCACAGACTAAATACACTTGGGAGATAGGGATGACGAGGGACAACTAATGAAACTGAAACTAATCAGCGTGGAGTAGGCAAACACACAGGCGGGAAAGACAAGGAAAGGAAGTTAAGTATCTGAATAAACAAAACAGGAAGTAATTACTGATAAATAGAACAAATTAATCAACAGACCATTTTGTGATACCATCAGACTTTTAGCACCTTGGGACCAGACTTATCATATAAACCAAATGTTTGAGAGCTGTTTAATTAAATTTTTTTTGCTCATTTTATTCATCACAATTTCTACTGTTTCAGTTTCTATTGTTTCAGTGATTCTCTCTTACCTGAGAATCAGAGGCAGTAATGTTGCTTTTAATTATTTCTGTGTATGCATTAAAAATGTCAAGTTAAGGATGTAATTATAGAACGGAATCATACGCACATACAACAAAAGAGCAGCCATTATATTCACCAAGACAAATTGTGTTAAATTTTGTTTCCTATCAAGCAAAACACATAACCAATCTTTTAACATTCTTGGGTTCAACTGCGGCTTCACAGTGTTTTTACTGTCACAGATGCTACATGCAACTTTAATGTTGGCCATTGCAATTGGCACCAATGTTGTAGAAAATTAAAAAAAAAAAGAGGCAAAGAGACAGTGGGGGCAGTAAAACCTTCATCATCATCATCATCAAGTAGATGAGGGTGATCTAGATGATCACCATCATCACCAAATCTACTTCATTGCTGTATGTTGAACTACCTCAAATCAACAATGCATCCATAATGATTTAATATTTAATCAAAGGATTGCCTCAAATTTCATCAGATATTCAAGTTTGTGAAATATTAAAGCCCAGTTAATTTCCTCAGGCTGGTGCAGACTATCAGCATTTGAAGTGTCTTCCCAACCAGGACGGGTACACCTTGGGGGGGGGGTGAGCTGAGCTTGGTAGAAGAGTATTTCTCCAAGTAAAATCCTGTAATACTGTAAGATCGCTCTGTGACAGGGCTAGAGCAGCCTGGCCTTGTTTGTCCACCCACAGAGCTGTTTTTAACGTCTGAGAGTGAACTGTGGGTCAACCACCTCTCAGTCGCACAATTCTCAAAACCATTTGAAAGTAGCAACAATCTCCTCTCTGTCTTCCACCATGGTTCCACAGATAAGAGAAAGATCACAGTGTTAAGATGCTCTTAGGTTACTGCAGAGAGTGGCTGTACAAAGAGTGGATTACAAGGATCCACACAAGAGAATCCATTAAGTGTAATTCAGCAAAACAACCAATATAAGAAGTATGCACTAAAATGAGATATCCATGGTCATACATTCTGCATATGCACTCAACTGAGATTACATGTGTATGTGACTACTGTCTCTGATGCATCAGCATTTTGAATAACCCATCAGACAAAGACACCAGCATAAGATGGTTTACTTTGGTTTAAAGTTCAAATCTGAACTCAAATCTATGGCTTGTTTTTAATAGTGCATCTGCTGCACACATTACTTAATTCATTCAATTCTAACTTCACACTTGATGAACAGGTAATAGCTTTAAGGTCTAGCCTTTTACTATTCATCTGTCTTCATAACAGGTGAGAGTCCCTTCTTGTGTGCTGAGAGCAGCAGCTGTAATTGGAAATAAACGACCCCCTTTCATAGCCTTACTGTGGTCTTTTAGCCACAATGGCTGCTGGGACTCCTTGTCCACTGACTGGGAATTAGAATTGACTATTTGTGACCATTAGTTTGTCATGAAAAGTGTTGTTATAATTCAGTTTATGAGAAATGTGTGTGTGTGTGTGTGAAAGAATATATTCAGTATGCATAGACTCGAAATCACACAGGCAAATAGGATGGTGGGTGGCACAGAAAATAAATGACAGCATCAATTGTCAGCTTTTATGGCATTCTCTTTCATTCACAGCTCCTTTCAAATAAATTCTTTGTTTGAAGTAATGCAGGACTCAGCCCATAACTCCAACACTTCTCAACAATCTTTTTCTGTACTCTGACAGGTTTCCCTGTTTTCTGTTTCTCCTCCTCTTCTTCTCCTAAGTTTCTCTTCACCTCTGTCTTAAAGATGAGATGATAGTGCTGCTAATTAGCTTGTGAGGTGTGAGATGCCCTATGTGGGCGGAGGAATGAAAATGTGTGCTTTTAACAAGTTCTCACTCTCCCATTGCATAAAATACAATACTTATGTAATACTGATGCCCTGGGTCGGATAACTAATCATTCTTTAGTCTTTCAAAAACAGTAACTAATCATTACCTATCCTTTTTTTGTGTACCTTATTGTAAAGTGTGACCAATTTTCAGAGATTCACATTCACAGAAATCAAAAAAAAAAAAAAAAAGGAAAACTTAAACAAAATTTAAAAAACAACAAAACCTATCAAACAAATATGTGCATTTCTTACAGTAATCAAAAACTAATCGCCAGCTCGCCCCTACAGCCCACAAACGACTATAATCCCGAAAATTGTCCATTATCTGGTAGTAGAGGAGAGGAGAGGAGAGGAGAGGAGAGGATTAGGAACATCCTTTAAAAAGAAACCAATTACCTGCCAGTCTTGTCCACAGTCTGAGATGTCCTTGCACACACACACAGACTGTTCCTCCTCATTTGCCAAGTAATCAAGCAGCTTTCATGCACAGCACGTTTAGAAAAGTCACACGCTCTTGTTTGGTTCATTTATTCCATTTGACTGCCAGAGCTTGTGACTGTCCTGTCACAATTGTGTCAACTTGAGCATGGCTGCTTAGCAGAGAGAAATATGTTGAGGGAAATGACCTTGAAGGAAAAAAGGATTATTGTAAGATATTTGCAGTCTTGTTGTCATCAGTGTTGAAACTCAGTCATTGGGAGAGATGAAAATAAAGGAAACGCATTGAATGAGAAGGTGTAACCAAACTTTTGGCCTGTACTGTATATATATATATATATATATATATATATATATATATATATATAGTGATATAATCCCATATAACATCAGAAGAAGGAACTTGAGAAGAAAATACCAAGGGAGGAGCTAGAAAAGATGTGGAAAGTAAGAGCAACAGTGGTGCCAGTGGTAATCGGAGCACTGGGGGCTGTGACCCCCAAACTGGGAAAGTGGCTCCAACAGATTCCAGGTAAAACATCAGAGGTCTCTGTCCAGAAGAGTGCAGTCCTAGGAACAGCTAAGATACTGCAGAACCCTCAAACTCCCAGGCCTCTGGTAGAGGACCCGAGCTTGAGGATGACACATACCACCCCACAAGGGGTGAGAGGGGGATTTTTTTTTAATATGTATATATATATATATATATATATATATATATATATATATATATATATATATATACTGTATATACTTATATACTGTATATGCCTGTATGTATAAGGGGAAATCAATGTTTTCACTCTGTTGTTATTACACACATTACACACAGGCCTGATTTACGCACACATGCTCAGTGCCTATAAATGCACTAAATGATAATGGGTGATCTTTCATTTTTAGTTTGGAATTGTGGCGGATTGAATGCTCCTCATAAACGTACCAGCACTCTGGGCTTACTAAGAAAAAGAAATGTTGACATTGCATTATTACAGGAGACACATTTGCTGCAGGCTGATACCGGCCGTTTAGCCAATAGATTCTATCACACAATTGCATCCTCATCAGCAATTTCTAAAACAAAAGGAGTAGCCATTTTTGTAAAACCTCCCACTTAAAGTGTTATCATCTTGGTCAGATGATACAGGCAGAATTATGATCTCCACAGCAGATTCACTACAATTTCTAAAATGTAAATGTGCTGTATTGTATATAGCGCTTTACTAGTCGTAACAACTACACAAAGCGCTTTTACATAGTACAGGAACCATTCACACACTGTGGCCAAAGGACTGAAACCATATCTCACTGATATTACGTTCAGATTTTGTAATAATTTAATAGTTTCTTTTGTTCTTTCAGTTATTCTACAGTTTAGGTTTTACTAGTGGCTCTAACATGAACATCCCAGGAACATGGTTAACCAAACAAGAAAAAAATACAAAGTGGTCTCATTGCATATACACATACTGTCCATCATATGTCGTTCAATCTAGCTAAACAATAAAGAAAATCTCTTTGTTTATGGACATCAAGTTAGGCTATATGCTAGCTCCATTTGAGGGAAATTATTGCAAAATCTGAATGTAATATCAGTAATAAATGCTCTTGTATTGAAACAATGCGCTCTTGAATAAAGAAAAAAAAAACCATATATACACATACTGGAATATAAACAATAAAGAAAATCCATGGAAAATATTTAATGAATTGCAAAATCTGAATGAATATCAGTAATTTCTTGTATTGAAACAATGCGCTTAATAAAGAAACTTTATTTAATGAATTGCATGAATCCTTTTCTCTCGGTTACCAGGGAAACTTTGAGTAGATCAAAGGATTAATAACTGTCTGTCACAATTTATGAGGTTTATTTTAAAGAATACTTTTAATAGCATCGGTGGGTGATTAATGAATCACTGCTGCAGATGATGTCCCAGCTCTGCTAAATGTTCACATAAAGCAGAGGAAATTGCAGTTAGGAAATAACCATATTCTTTTTCCAACAGCATAGAACATGTTTTAGTTGGAGAGATGAGCCTTTAAATGAAATTTAAGTTTGATGGGAAGTTAAAAACAAGGGCAGCTGTACTAAAGTCAACACCAGTTAAGCAGAAAAAGGACCACGGAAAAGTACAGCATATAATGTTTTTCATTCCGAGCAGACAGCTATATATGTATATAGTTATATATAGCTGTTTAAATTACCATCAGTTAGGATAATATATTATGAAGTTATAGAATGAACACACGGACACGCACACACACAGAATAAGGGGCATGACTGTGGGCCATCATAGCAGAGATGGACCTTTTTCCAAGTGGGGAGCAGAGATAAAAAGGCAACAGACTTGAACAAAACACACATCTGCAGGCACACACACACACACACAAACACACACACACGCACACACACACACACACACACACACACACACATAGCAGCTGGTTGGCCTCAAGTAAAAACTGGAAGCAGTGGGAGACAACTACAAAGATTAAATTATACGCCAACGAGCACCTCTTAGCTTACTAATTTAAATGTCATATCTCGTTTGATAAAAGCTGAGTGTGTGTACAAAAACTTCAATGTAAACATGGCAGTGACTTCCTGGGGCCGTGTCATCACCATGAGGATCTAAGGCAACCATCAGAGACTTCAGGCAGTCGCTGCACATTTTGATACCTTCAAACAGAGCCAGGCTAACTGGTTTCTTCTTTGAGCTAAGCTTACTGGATCCCAATTGTAGCATTTTTAATGTAATAGTGATGCTTGGTAATGTAGCGCGCTGCACAAGCTTTAGGTGGACTCCGGGAAGACTAGCTGTGTACATGACCCCAGCTAATGGAGACCCCAATAAATCCCATAAAATAAAATTACATGTTCAATACAATACAATCTTCTGAAGATAGAATTCCCTTAAGAGAGTATTTTTATGAACAGATCATGATGAGAAGCAATCATGCCCAGCAAAAGCAATGCTGGATGTTGTTTTATTAAGCCTTCTGTCTGCCCACAATACACATGAGCGCCAACAGAGCTACTGCCCACCAAAACCCACACACATTCCCTGCTGAACACTGCCCACTCACTACAAAACAACAGGATAGATATAGCAAGCATTCAGAACACAGGAGGCAGAGACAAAAGAAACTGATCAAGGTATCAAGCTACTTATACAGAAATGTTACTGTAATTTTATCAGATATCACATAAAACTTGAAAATGGGAATTTGTGTAGCCTCCATTTTGACAATACTATTATGGGAACCTTTCATGCACTATAGCCCAATGAAACATTATGTACTAGATGCTCATGAAATACCCATTTTTGGACGGTCCCTTTCAATTCTATCAATTCAAAGTGGATAATTTTAAGGCCAAAACTAATTGAGAATGGCTTTCAGTTTCATTTAGAGTGCACAGTGGTAAGAATTATTCTAAAGAGACACTACTGGGACAATTGAATTGCCATAATCTGACTTATGATGTAATGTGCTGTATAATAAATATAATGATAGCATATTGATCTGCTCCAACTCCAATTGACAGAGATGGAAACATGACACCCTGGTAGATGCTATGATGCTTTGTTTAACTCAATGAGTAAGAGTAAGGGCTGTTCTGTTTCCCAATTCCATCCTTGTGTATGTTTTTGATGCTTTAGTTTCCGGTTTTATTTTGTAGTGTAATTTCTCCTGTGCGATGTCTTGTTTGACTTTCCGCCTGTGATTGTCTGCCTGACAGATGTGTTTCACCTGTTCATGTACCCTCATGTCACCTGTCCCTTGTTACTACCCATGTTGCCTTGTGTATTTAGTCTGTGTGCTTTCTATAGCTGTGTTCCCTATCACGGAAATACAGTAGTGAATGAAATGGTGTGTTCGCCATTTTGTAGTGGTGTTAGAATTATCCACGGTTTATTTCATTCACTATATAGTCCCCTATGAAATACCCACAATGCACTACCAATTTGCATATACATACAATGTACCGTACATTTCACAACCGTATACCACAATGCAATGCGGAAGAATAAGCAGAAGCACCTGCGAAAACTGAAAAGGAAAATGGAGCAGGCTTTTATTTCTAAACAGTGGAAATGAAACATACAACACATATAGAAACTTTTACTATTCTCCTGAGTTTGTTTCAACGTATTAGAAGTATTTTTTCTTCCTTATGCTGGGTGCCCCCGCCTCCGTCACACAAATAACCAGCATATCTACTGATGCAACAATATTTTCAGTGTAGCATCGTTCCTTATATACACTATATAGGGAATAGTGAGTGATTGAATGAGGGAATGGTTTCGAACACAGCTTTCATGTGGTGTCAGTTCGTTTGGTGATACTGTTAGGTCTGCTGCCGGTAGCGCTCTGTCTCGGCTCTCCTCCTCCCCTCTGTCTGTCCTTAATTGCAGGAGTGATGCCTGGTGTGCGGGACTCAGGGTTCCAGCTGCAGCTCATCTACTCTAATCACCTCTGCTTCAAATACCCGGTCAACATAACCGGTTTTTGTCAGGTCATAGTCAGGACGACACGTTAGTCTTGCCTGATTATGCTTTGTCTGCCACATTTCTGTGAACCTGACTCCTGCTCTCCACCCCTCCTGCTCTCCACACTGGATCTCTGGACTATTGGACACAGACCATCGGAAACATGGTACCACATGCGCTCTGTACCCTGGATTGGATTTGGACTTTCCCTGTTGCATCTATATACTATAATAATTGGACATTGGAATAGACATGTTAAACTGTAATTTTGTCTGTGTTGTCTGCATTCGGGTTCAACCTAGTTCCACACATGACGGATACTTTATGTAAAAATGTTCTTCCTGTTGCTTGAACCATGTGTTCCTGGGTTATTCCTGGTTCTTTGGTTTTGTTTTTTTGTTTCATTAAATATCATTCATTCTCTGCTGCTTCCTCATCTGTGATTTGGGTCCAAGTCTGCACCACCCTGATAAGAAATAACCACCATAACGTTTTCTCTGGCTTCCATCTGCTTTCTAGTGTTTACTATCCCTGTGTGTTTGACATTAAATGTAACTGAAAGGCATAGCCTACTTTTCTTCTGGCAAAGAGACAAGTATATCACATTTACCAGGTTTTCACAGTGGTGGGTAAATGGTATAATTTTCTATTCTCCTGCTTTCCTCCACAGGAAGGTCAGAGTGGAGGTTCTCCTGCAGAAGCACTCGTATGCCAAAGACTAGTTGGCTTATATGCAAATACTTTTACTAGAATTATTTACATTTCAATCAAGTAACATGCAGAAAGGGTTAAGAGGTTCAGTTCCTGTTTGATCATTACAATGGGACAATGTCCAGGGGTGGGAAAAAAAATCGATTCCTAGATGCATCACAACTTTTTTTAAATGTATTTTTTTATTTAAAGGTTACTGTCACCAGACATGTATAAATCAGAAAACAGTGACTAAAAGAGGATGGGATAATGGACATAACCTAGAGTTTAGGCAAGAGTGCAGAAAAAAAACACATGGCCAAAAGGAAAGAGAATTGTGTGTGTGTATATATACACGATCTAATAACTCATACATAAATTAATTGGGCAAAACACAAAGGCTGTTGATCTACTTTATCACATTACATCTGACCACCTCATGTTTCATGTTTTGAGAAGCCGTTTATCCCCCTTTAAACATGACTGAGCCTCTGACATGGAAGATCACTGGGAGAGAAGGTGACTTTCACAAGCATATTTAAGTCTTAATGATGGAATGACTACACAACAAAAACCTCATTAGATCAAACATTTCATTAAAACTTGTGTGTGACAAATACTGCATGTCAGTGGCGCTGGCGCTCCCTAGGGAGGTGTTCCAGGCACGTCCAGCTGGGAGGAGGCCTCGGGGAAGACACAGGACTAGGTGGAGGGACCTCCACCTAGTCCTCCATCTCAAACCTGGCCTGGAAACGCTGGGACATTTTGGGTCCCCTGCTGGAGGTGCTCCCAATTCACAAGCTAGCTGCTAAGTCAAACTCCCGCTGTTCTTTTGGTGAAAGTAACTCAAAAGTACTGTAACATTACAATTCAATGCCAGTAATATTGTAATATAACTAATTACTCTCAAATGACAGTAACTAGTAATCTATAACGTATTACATTTTGGAAGTAACTTTCTCAACACTGTTCAGAAGAAGAGTATGAGGGCGTGCGACGCTAGCAGATGGTGAGCATCATAACGTGTTACAAAATGATGCGTTTGTCACGGAAGTAAAGGCTGGACTATACAATAGATCTGTTTGGAGCAGTTTGTGAACAGTGTTTTCTGTTGGAGATGGTAAGTCCCTTTGGGGTGAACTTTGGCCTTTTCAACTTTGAAAACCTATATCATGCACAAAAAAGATGTATAACACAATAAAGGAAATTAAAAAGCCAAAAAGCATAATATCAGCATTTATACACAAGTAGAAAGTAGGTGTATGTTAAACATGAGAGTAGACTGAATATTCCTCAGAGAAAATGTGGTCAGTAAAAAGAGCTGTTTGGCTTGTTTTGATCTGTCCAATTATAAAATAGCCTCGGAGTGCCCCAGAGCATGACTGGATATCATTCACGGTGCAGTTACAGTGTACTTTATTTGCCAATCTTCACCTCACATACCTCTCTTGATATCTATTCCAGTTCCTCCACTCATTTTCTCCCTGCTTTTCCTATCTCCTCCCCACATTGCTCCCCTTTATTGTGCCCCTCTCTCCATCTCTGGACTCCATTTCACCTCTCTCCTCCAGTACAGTGGGGAACGAGATGTGAAGTTAGGGAATAAGGAGGTAATAAGATGGAAACTTTAAAAAAATGAATGTATAGTTAGCTTTTAACTAATCTTGCACTGCCAGACCTTCCACCACAGAGCTGTGGAGGAAGGTCTGGCAAATCCACGCAGCATTCTAGGTTGGGAGAAAAACATGTTCTGGTTTTTTGGCATTTCTTTAAACCAATCACAGTCGTCATAGGCGGTGCCGCTGCAAATTAGCCTCAGGAAGTAACTGGTTTTGGTCCAGAAAACTCAGATTGGACAGATAGTCTAGCTAGCTGTCTGGATTTACCCTGCTGAGATCTGAGGAGCAGTTAACCATAGTCCTCAACATAAAGAAAACGAAAGGTAACGGACGTCTAGGTGAAATGAAAGACATCCAGCGAAATTTCCAGCGGCACCTGAACAATCTCGGAAGTGGAACGTTGTGTAAATAGACTAGCTTTTAACTGACAGAGAACTTACACTGAATATTTTTACTACCCGGTACTTTTTCTAATATGAGCATGCTTGACAGCTGCACACAGGTAACAAATGAGCATCTACTATCAACATTGGCTGGTGAGTACACATACTTGGAATTTGCCTTGGTACAAACCTCTTCACAATGTTCTTGTTTCCATGACCTAGTAAAGTTTAATCAATAATTAACAACTCTATCTCAAACCCAGAAACCAGGGAAGTAAGTTCAAACGAGTGATGTCAAGTAAATGTAAAGTGAATCTAGATCAAGAAACAATGTTTGCCTGGAAAAAACAAGTTTTAAATATATTTTCTAATACCAGAAGAAAAATCTGTGCTCTGAAATAAACCTGTGGTCACTGTCTTTCTTTCATGCCCAGTAGGAAATAGAGTCATTCTTCATCCAGAATGCCTCTGACCTTAGCTTTTATCAGCCCTGGTGAGAAACTCATGCTTTTGTTGACATCATGCTAGAGTGTAAAAATCACTTCTGCTAATTAGTTTTAACTTTGAATTTCTCTATTGAGGTGTGACAGCTCATTGCCCTTTAAATAAACCCTACAGCTGCTGAATCAAAGACTTAAAGAAATGGTAGGCTACAACCAGGCAATAACGGGGGGGCAGACCCGGTTTGTTTTGTCACCCGAAACTAGTTAACTGCCCTATGAAAACCTCTTTTAGTTCTGTATTTTTTTTAATACTTTACTCATAATAATACTATAATTGTTAATCTATAATATTAACATCAGTGTATGATGTGTCAGAAAAATTGTCAAATCTTTCTGACATTCTTCTCCGTCTCTTCCCCCATTTCTCTTCTTTTTATCCTTTCCCCTTCTCCAACTATCTTTCTATCCATCTCTCTCTCCCTGAGTCATGTTCCTGGGCTTGTGCCAACCTGAGGGAGGTAACATGACTTTGAGGTAAAGCTCTGCTGGTTGCTGTGAAATGGTGGCGTCTTGGTGGTATGGGAGTTGCTGTAGATCTGAGAGTGTTTCAGACCCACAGGGGCAAAGGCACGGCAGAGGAGATGACGCTTCAGCCTGAGCACAAATGAACACACAGCTGCCTTTGCACACATATAAGCCAAGAAAAGAGATTACATTTACACACTTTATGCAAATCCACAGATCTCATTCACCCTCAGGCATTAAGAATAATGTACACTCACATCTCCTTAGGGTAAATGTGATAAAAAGTGATAAAAATCCCACACCGTATGTTTTTTGTATTACAGCATTGTCAGCAACATGACTACTAACAAGTGTCATTTCATTCTTTCATTTGGATGCAATCTAAAGTGTCCTCCAGCATCTAAACCACACTTTCAAAATACACTTCATGTTGTTGGAACATAAACACAGTAAACAGTAAAAACGGAATACAATACAAACTAAACAGCTCTGCCATAACCCAAACTATCATAAAACTGAATCTTCATTCTCATGGCCGCCTGTGTGTGAAAAACCCATAACCATAAACAGTCCAGCTGGTAATCCATTCAAAGTCTGGAGCTTTGGTATGTGTCAGCGCAGTGCAGAGCTGAGTGGCTTTAACGTGTCCTGGGATGCTTATGAAGGCCTGAGAGTCCCTCACCTGGATGTAATTGGCCCCAGATCCCAGAGACTCTCTCCCCTCTCCAAGGATGGACACGGAGAAGGACTTGGCACATTCAGGCTGACATGTGCTGGACAGATGTACCTAACTTAAGTGACTGAGGCACAAAACAGGTACGTTGGTGTCGTGTGATATCACTCATGAATGATTCATTCTTCCAAAAGGCTATTTTTAGTGAAAGTGAACTGATGAGAAATACATGATAGCCTTTTCTTAAAATTGTATTGTTTCATACTTGTTATGTGATGTCCTTTTTGTAGTTTTGTAGCCATGCTACTTGCTAAATATCTGTGTGTCAGGCGGTCCCTTGCTCCAGACTGAGATATCTCAATAGGATGGATGGATTCCCATGAAATGTTTTACAGATATATCATGCAGAGGATCTTATATCCCCGCTTTCACGTATCCAGTCAAAAATCTCAACATTTAAAACTTATATAGGCACCAATTTGTTTAGACAATGATGGTTCCTAGGCGATGTATCCTGAAGACTTGGTAATTCGCTGACTTTCCCTCTTGTAACACCTTGAGGTTGACATTTGTGGTTTAAAATTAAATGTCTTGACAACTATGGGATGGATTGACATAAACTTCGGTACACATATTCATCTACCCCTCAGGATGAACTTTTATAACTTTGGTGATCCCTTACCTTTTTATAGCGCAACATTTTGTTAAGGAAATTGTTTGTCCAATACTTGGTTTTATGAATAGAGTACATGCAAAACTAAATACATTCCTTCCTGCCGCAGCTATACCCATAGACTATAACAATGAGCTGCTGGGTCTGAAAAGTATTTTAAACTTTGACCCACACACTATTTTTTAAATTCAGAAACCATAAACATTTACAAACAGTTACAAACGATGCACTGGTACCGCGCCTGTGGAGCGTTCCATATCCACCACATCCAAGTAGGAAAGGGTCCACGTGCGGATAGAGAGGTTGGGAGGTGGTTTCCAACGGGTTGCAATCGTTTTCTTTGCAGCTGTAAATACAGCAGTAACAGGCACACTAACATTAAACAAGGCGGAAATTTTAGATGAAATACCGTTCCAGAACTGACCAACAGGAGCGCACTCCCAGATCATGTGAAGATACGTGCCTTGTGCTTTTATTGGGCAGAAAGTGCATAAGGGGCTGTTCATTATTTTCATGTGGTGCATTTTCACGGGGGTGAGATATGTCCTATGAATGAAATTGTAGTGAATCTGCTGATGGTCTGGATTGTGTGATACCACCGGGATGCTAGGCCATACATCATGCCAGTCAAGATCGATACTCAGTCTTGGGCAATCACGCAGAATGTACTGCCTAACCCCCACCACTGTGTCAAAACAGTGCCGTGACCTGGCAACAGACAAACGCACAAAGTTGGTTAAGCAGCTAAATTACATTCTGACTAAGGTGAATTCCATCGGAATGACAACAGCTATGTGGATGGAGGTCTACCACAAATTAAGCTACATGACCATCACTTGCCATTTTGTGACACAAACATTTAAAATGATAAGCACTGTATTGACCAAGATGCTCCGACTGTTGCAGAGACTCTGCCAGCTACCAAGGCACTGGTCAAATATGTCAAAAAGACGGGCATGGCAGCTTTGCTGTCAAAAAACGTCCAAATGGCAGACACAAGGTTTAGCACTGTATATCTCACTTTAAACTCTGTCCACTCGGTTCATAAAGAAATATGTGAAAAACTGAATGACTGTGCAAAGAGCTGATCAATGCCATATTTCCAGATGTCCTTGACTTTAATGTTGAGTTGCTGCAACCATTTTATGATGCCCAGTGAAGTGAAGGGGACCAGTACCCAACCATAAACCGGGTGTTTCTGTGGTTTTAATTGTCTTTCGACTGACAGCCCCTATCGAGCCATCATCCGTGAGTGGCATCTCAGTTGGATTTACCATAAAGTGCAGATCCAAGAGCTCCAAAAAAATCACAACTTTTCTTTTACCTAAATACAGCCAGCTCCAAATGTTGTCCCTTTCAGAGAGAGACAACCTTCACCTGGAGGTTTGGAGATGGCTCAATGACCACCGCACCGAGCCGCCACAAGGAGGACCTGCGCACAAGAAAGCTGCAGTTGACTTTAAGGAGTGGGAAAATGAACCTCGAGACATACTTGACTCGAAATCATGCAATGCAGGACGACAGAGATGATTTGGGCTGGTGGAGAGATCAGCAACTCAACTACCCAAACTCGTTTTGATTTGAATTTCATTAAGTGATGTATATGTCCACAGAACCTCTTGTGTGAATTTTTTGGATTTTGAAGCTGTTAGCTTGGGCCATTTTTGGTAGGCCTATGTCCATTTTATTTCAATTATATGATTGGGCCTCTTGTGTGCACTTACTGCACTGTGTTCATCTGTTGACATTTTTGAGTGCCTTATAGTTGCTTAATAAAAGCAGACTTTCCACACAAACAAACATACCTGTGTCTGTGTCAGTAGGATGTGAAAAAATTTAGATTTTAACTGTGTTGGGCTTGGCCAGGTCCGGTCACGGCACTGTCAGACGCGGGCCGGGCTCAGACAGAAAAATTTGGCCTGATCCGGATTCTATTCCAGACTAAAAATGTAAGATCACCAATTATCAGAAAGCTGTATTCTAAATTAAATGTAATAAATGACAGATGTTGAAAAGCACCTTGCTACTGCTTCTCACTTCATTAAGTCCTAACAATAGTGCATCAAAAATTGAGTCCCTCACCACACAGAACATGCAAAACACAAAACAAAAACATAGTGGATGGTGACACAATAAAGAGAGTGAGAGAAGGGGGAGGGGGACATAGACTACACTCAAAGTTGGTCAATGATCAAATGATGGACAGGATACATGAGGAAAAAATCCAAACCTCTGCTGCGCGCTAAATCCATGACTCGGTGGAAGGCTTGGCGATGCTTGACCGTAGAGTTGCTGTAATCTGGGGAAAAACTCATCTTTCTGTCCGCAACAGTGGCCAGGGACCTCCGCGCAGCCTGGAGAATTGCCTGTCTGGTTGAGTAGCGAAGCACATTAAAAATCAGCATTCGAGTAGCAGGGTTGTTCTTCTCTGGGCGGCCGCTGTAGACTCGATGTGAACATCAGCCAGGTCTGGGAGCCATTTAGGGAGGGAACGTGTGAGATATTGAATAAAGTTAGAACCTTCTAATCCCTCTTGCAGCCCAACGGTGCAAATATTGCGTCTTTGGTTTCTATCTTCATTCTGCTTCAAGCAATTCTGAAGAGCACACAGTGGTACGTAACTCCAATCGAGTCTTTGTTGAGTCATTTTCTGCATATCAGCAGCCCACTCACTGTGTTTTCAATTCTTCAAAGTTAATTGGAACATTTTGGTCGCCTAAAAATATCTTGTTCAGCGTTCTGCCGACCAAGCTAGCTAGCTACCACCAGTTAGCTGGTCACTTAAGGGAAAGTTTGCCGATTTTGTGTACTGGCGTACACGCAGATGAATCTCGACAAACCCGGAGGAGCTGGTTACAATGACCAGTGCCATTGTAACCATAAACAACACTGGCTTGGCCGGGCCATCTTCCCTAGCTCCAGCTTCTTATCAAAAATATTCAGGTCTGGTTAAGGTGGCAACAGCCAAATTTCTAAAGTAAGGGCTTCAAAACGGCAGTCCACAAACCAATGGTGATGTCACTGCTGCTATGTCCACTGTTTTTACAGTCTATGGGTGTACCTCGTATTTAGCGCTAATTAGAAAATGCTAGAATGCTTACACACTCAACTAAGATAGAGAATATCAACTAAACGTCAGCGTTAGCATTGTTACTTCAAGCATGTCAGGATGCTGACCTTAGCTAGTTCTATCAGGTCCATTAAGTCAAGAACATTGCAGACAATAAAAATGCTTTAAAAAATTTGATTGAATAAATTACAAATTCAATTTGGCGGTTCAGACTGTTCAGAGGAGTCAACATCATCATCATGCAGCAGCAGCATTAGGGGACGCTCACACAGTTTAAGATTGGGAGAGCTAAACTATTGCCCCATATGAACAGAGCAGCAACACTGCCTATGCCATGTTATACACAATAAGGTGGAGCTGGGTAGGAGGTGGGTTGCATCAATGCAGCAGCAAGCATTTAAGAGAAACTAAAGCAGCTTTAAGTAGCCATTTAGCAGCGAGGGGAGTTGACCAGCTGATATCATCTGATGCCTCAGCTGCTGGGGCCATGTTGTTGGCCAATAGCCTCTAGCATGGCTGCCGACTTGAGGTATTTTTTCATTGCAACCCATGTTTATTGGCACTTTTTTGACATGCAACACATCCAGTGGAATCAAAATTATAGCACGACACAGGTCAAACTGATCAGATAAGGGGAGAGCCTGTGATGATTGCTAGGCATCATACTCCTCCACATGGTTCACGAGTTTGCAGAAGGCGTTTTCAGTGGTTGCCACGGAATCCTGCTTGCTTGTGGATGTTACAGAGGCAGAGAAATGACTTTTTACTGAAGCTATAATCACATGGTTGCATAGGTACAAGGAGAAGACCATCTTACTTATAGTCTCTAAATCAATCTCAATTGTGCAGTTAAAAGCCACAAAATAAAAAAACATCAATTGTCCTTCTGGAAACTACAAAAGTAAAATAGTAGAGAAAGGGAAAACCAGCTTTGTTGTTTGTGTTCCCTTGTAAAAGTAGCAGACAGGGAGGGAGACAGCACAATTCTGAGCAAAACCCAATCACACCGTCAAGCCCCAGCAGTTTGTCACTGTCCATTTCTCACCAACTTATAAACTGCTGTCCAGAGGACACCTTCTTATCGAGAGAGACTAGAGCTCTGCTGGATAAATAAGCCTTCCAGTTCTTTCTAGGAAGCCGTAACACACTCGTGGCTTTCACACAAGTCTTTCAAATGTAAAAGAAAATGTTCTTCTATTGCTTGTCATGCTGTCTCTCATCATTGAACATTAGTCACTTCCCATATCAAAGAGGAAATTTGAAGTCATTGTGCTCAGAACTATAGAATTTTATTATGTGGGCCAGTGTACATGACAACGTGGGTGGCAATTTTGAAAAATAAGGTAACTTTTGTTTTCTTAAATGAGTGAAGTAATCATGTTCACGCAGTTATCCAATACTTGAGAATACACTGATTGCCTATATGGTTAATTTACACATGGTGCAAACAAACACTCTCTACTTCACATTTAACATTATTTTTAACAGAACAAAACTCTTAATACATAGCAGGAAACACCAACACATTCTCACTCCCCTCTCGTAGAAAACGGACGCTTGGTCAGGTGCCTTTGTTATTATTGACGCTAAAGGTATCTTTTAGCTAAAGATCTCCTTTAGCTAAAGATCTCCTTTAGCTAACACATGCTTAAATAACACATGCTTGGTCGTCTCCCTTAGCATCATATAACATGCGCTTGGTGGTCTCCCTTAGCGTCATATGACACATGCTTGGTCGGGACCATTGGCGTCCCTTTTGACACTGTTAGATTAAGGAAAAGCTCATGGGTGGGCTTACGGTTTCATGACTCGTGGGACGGGACGTTGGGTTTAGGAAAAGGTTGTGGGTGGGCTTACAGTTCCGTAACTTGCAAGAATAACGGGTCGGTTAAAGAAGAAAGTGGCTTCCCTGACACGTGGCTATAACGGAACGGTTAAGGACACACAAATCCCACTCTCCTGGGTAAAACTCCTGTGTTTGACCCATCCACCACCCTGACCAACGTCCCTATGCGGAATTTTCCCCTTACATACTACTCTCTAAACCCCATCTAGATGTTTCTCTCCCCAGTACGTTCTACACACACACCAAAGGGTGCTTTTCTCGTTGTATCACACGCGGACAGCCACTGTCCAAACGTCCATATTTTACGAGTTCGGAGTGAGAACGGGTTGACACAGTGCCAGCAGCTTTGGGCCAAGAGATAAGAACAAAGGAGAACTAAGATGATAATTAATAAAGACAGATGAAGTGATTCCAATCTTTACTCTTTCTCTTTATGTTATTCCCTTTTATGCAGCCCTCTTGATTATTTAGTAATTGTAGCCCACCTTCTCTGCCCTGTTTTTTCCTCTAACTCTCTTTTTTCTCTCTTTTTTTAAATTAGTTTTCTTGCACTAAGGTTGTTCTGATATCAATATTCGATTCAATTCAATTTTATTTATAGTGTCAAATCATAACAAAAGTTACCACAGGACACTTTACCAAAAGAGTCTAGACGCATAATTTACAGAGACAATTTCCTCGGGAGCACGCATTTGGTGCGACAGTGGTGAGGAAAAACTTCCTTTTATCAGGCAGGAAAATGAACAGAACCTGGCTGGTGGGTAGCCATCGGTTAGAGAGAGAGAGAGAGAGAGAGAGAGAGAGAGAGAGATGCACAGCAACTATGATAATACCTAATTTTAATCATTCTAGAAATGTGACTCATATTAATTAGGGATTATACAATTCCGACTTCACAATCTGCTGCTAGAGAAGCCAATCCCAGTCAAATCAAAAAGGCATCACCCACTCCACCCCACATTCCAGAAGCCGAGGGAAAGCAGGAGAGGGGGATTAGGGAAACAGCTGATGCAACACTCACATCTTGTGGTGGAGAGTAAAATTGCAACTGAAAAGTTGATTTAAGCAACCGCAGGCACACATTGTTGAACCATGAGCAAGTAATGACCAAGCTTCCCAGTGATCTGCTATAAGCATCCATTTGTCCAGAACAAGTTTATGACTTCCACAGGAATAAATCATCTATTTAGAATCACTTCATTTTAAGTCAAATGGGCCATGGAAAGGCAGCAGTGACTTTTCCATGACTCCACATGTAACCGTGTCCGCCTGTCCTGACCCCTGGCTCTCCTATGGCAGTATATTCCGAAACAAGTTCATGACATGCCCGTTTCCTCTATGTATCTATGCTGACTCGTGAAGTTATTCAAGGTCCATTTTCCTCTAAGTCATCATCGCTAACCACTGTCACCAACTCCATCTCATGTGAGTAACAACTGCATCTCCAGTCTGTCTCACTGCTGTTTAATCCAACTGTCTGGCTTTCTCAGTTTGTTCTCATGTTTCTTACAGTTTGTTCTCCAAATGACTGAGACACACAAAGTGCTGCTGAAAGGTTAGTCCTATCCTCTTACAGCAATGCATTTTGTTTACTGTACTTTTGTCACACATTATTTAATGCAAATGTATGTAGTCCCTTTCTTGTTCTCTGTAGTTCTTGGCTTTCAATTCCTCGCTTTTCCCACCATTTGTTCACATTTTTACATCTTATAGAACTCATTTAAAGCCTAACCTAGTCCAGACAGCTTCTCTGTGTTAACTAGAGGAGGAAGTCAGGCTTGCTACATCAACACCGGTACCTCAATTTCTCTCCTTCAGCAGCCACAAGACTCAATCACGATGTTCTCTCTGGGCCGGGGGATTTTTACTCTCCTGACTATGTGCAACAACAAGGTTCTGCCGACAGCTGTTTGAAGTTGCTCCGAGCCGAGGACTACTGTTGCTGTGTTTAGGAAAAAACATTTAAAGGACATTAGGCGGCTTGGATCTGACTTCAAATGGAAACTCAATCAGGGTGTGAAAAGACTCTGGCCGTGCAGCAGCTCGAACTATTTGCTGTTGCTTGGAGTCTGGTTCTATTTGAAAGTAACAGGCAGTAAAAGGCAGTCCAATTGTTAGGATTGTCTTTGTAAACATAATTTGTGCGAGTGTGTGTTTGCCATGCCACATTTTAAGATTGTAAACCTGACCTGAAATGTGATAAATAATCAGAGTTTAAGTATGAATTGATCTGGACTAGAAAAACCTCACTTTAGTTAAAACAGGCAGTCATGGTTTATGAGAAGGTACAAGGTTCAAGGTATAAAGCTGACCACGTTTGTTTTTGGCTGAGCTGACTTGAGCTGAGATAATCTGGCCAAGGCTGTGCTGAGTCGGGAAGTATAGGCCTTACTGAAAATGGCTGAGTTGAGCTAAACCATGACCTAAAGCTCTTCGGTTCTGGGATGGAGTGGGTAATGCTGGCTGGACTGCATGCAGCTGGGTTGATGACATTCACAAAGTGGAGCTCTTTTCACCGCTTCTTCAGGGATGAGAGCACAGGTCTGATGATGTCATCGTCATGGTAACAACAGTCTCTGTTTTAGGCTACGGATTCAAACCTTTCGCTGGTTACGGGGGAGCTGTGGCAATCCATCAAAACTCCAAATTTTTTATTATGATACCTCTGAGGACGATAAAATCCTACACCTCCCATGCATTCATCCGCCCATTAAAACAGCTAAGGCTACTCCACAGGTCTCTGATGTGTGTGTGTGTGTGTGTGCGCGTGTGTGTGAATGAGTATATACAGTATGCACAGACTTGTTCCTGTGTGAAATCATGCATGCGTTTGTGCGTGTCATGACTGTGTGTGTAAGTGTAAGAGAGATGGAGGGGGGGAGATTCACCTCATTGCCTTCGCCACCCGCTGGATTCCCCCAGCAAGGCCACGTGCTGGGGGCCTGATGTCCTCACTGGATGGCTGGCTAAACAGATGCCTGACACGTTCATGAGGATCAGTGGCATGAGATAGAACCTCATTTTTCCTGCCACTAAGGCTTTACATGCACACACACACACACACATAATTTATCCATTTAACTGCATATAAATTGAACAAAAACAGATACACTGTAGACCATGACATGCAATGTAGCTGTAAATAGAAATATTGAACCCACTATGAATATTTTCAATAATATGATTTGTTACAGGAACTATCGTTTCAGTGTTTTTAATTGATTTTTCAATTTGAAACTCAATCATCTGTACTTTTTTGTTCGGAATCTTTCATGGATTTAGTACTGTAGTCCTTTACAAATGTACTTAAATTGGGTAATAAATTCAATATTGTGCATTTTGACTTTAACTTTATTTGGACAACAGACCACAGCATCTGCTGCGTTGTAGCTAAACTAAAAGGAAGAATGTTCTTGAAAAAAAAAAAAACAGAGGTACTGAAATTACATCCTAGGCAGATCAGCATAGGCTAAACTGGATGTGTGGCCACTAAAGATTTGTTCAGACACACAATCCGCTGCCAATGGCCAAGGGGGAGCAGTAATCAATTAGGCTGACATGGTATTGCAGTAATTATGTACTCCAATTTACTCCTGGAGGGTGGAGAGGGAAAGAAAAAAAGGGTGTGGGGGTGGAGAAAAGAGGAAGGTGAGGGAGGGCAGGGGAACCATTTCATGCTACTCCAAACCACTTCCATCTATGTATCTCTCAGATCATATCACATTATAGCGCCAGCACACTGATTCAAACGGGCACGGAACAAACCAAGTCCACATGACCTCCTAATTGGTCATTTCCAGTGGAAGCCTTGGTTTGTAAAACCTACTTCCAGGACAGAGCTTTCTTAAACAAGCAGGGCTTAAGACAGAGGCTACATCTGGGCGGCACACAGGCAGGCAAGCAGGCCGACAGGCAGGCATTGATTGGGTCCGCCCCAGTAGTAAGTGGGCCGATTGCAGGGTAGGCAACGCGTTACATCAGCTTTTAGTTTCCTATTTACCTTATGTCAGAAGAGAAAGGTATATACTGGGAGAGCTTCAAAGTGAATGGGGAGGCAGGCAGACAGAATTCATTTCACTTACAGTGTCCTTGACTGTGAAACTACACAATTCACTGATGCTACTGATTATAGGGCTAGGGCCCCCTAATGTAAAGTCTGGACTGAGTAGCTCTGCATAGTGGAGTGTTTTGTAATGGGAAAAAACTCTTGTCTTACCGCAGTTTCCTTGTCTGTATAACTATCTGTTGATTGCTGGCATATACAACAGGTATACAAAAATATGTGCCTTCCGTCATACATACAAATGCAATGGAGGAACCTGGAAATACTTTATCCACACAGAATGTTATGTGGTCTATGGATGTTTAACCTCAAACTTAATCCATAAATGTCTTCGTTTTACACTCCTGGAGGGCCTGATTAAAAACACAGCTTTCTATTTCACACCTTTTGCTCTGCCTCGCCTGAGGACATTTCATGCACCTTAATATTTAACACAGCTATATCCACTGCTCCACATGTGCAAAAGTATGCACACATACAGACACATACTGGGCAGCTAGGGACCAGGCTGCTAAGCACTGCCAGATTTCAATCATATGACTGGCTATTGGATTTCTAGCGGCAGATTACTGGTGATGAACAGATCCATATCAAAAAGATGCTAATGTGTAATTCCTGTGTGAAGTCCTGTGTGTGTGTGTGTGTGTGTGTGACTCCAGGGAAATATGAGGTTGCAGTGATGAGCGTCAAACAGTCAGTGTATCAGTGAACAGTAGGTGACCACGGATCTGATTTCAGTCATATTTTACTGGCACAGGGAAGTGTTGAGCACAGGGGGGCAGTGTACGGTAAGGTTGAACCAGCCCATGCAGCCCATCACACTCCACATGGTTGAGCAGGTCTAACAATAGACTGACTGTTACAGTGTTAGAGCCAGAGCTCTCCTCACCTCCACCAGCGGACAGAATTTCTACAACTGGCAGAGTGCTGAGTGAGATGGCCGCACCGTAACGGTAAAATCCATCCACATCACAGAGCTAAAGTGCACTATGAAGAATTAAAAGGGTAACCCAACATCTGTGAGTCTGGGCAGCTTGTTTAGAAAAGTCACACATCACACGTAATTGAATGAATGAATATCTCAAAATGAATTATGCAATAGTAATGATGTAAGTACAACAAGGTCATCTCAGGCATGGTTTTGTGTGATTTATCAGAAACATGAAGACAAGAATATGAATAACTGTCCAGGGCTGTCAGAGTGTGTGTGGGTGAGTGCATATGTGTGTCCGTCTGGATGCCGCTCTACTGTAATAACATCGGCAGGTGGCCCAGCTAGCCCTCAACCCAGCCCCTTCCTCTCTGCCCCCCCCCCCCCCCAACCACTCCACTGCAATGGAAAGCAGGTGTCCGACCCTGGTCTGGGGACAGAATTGAATTAATGTGCAAAAACAAATGACTCCATCAGCCGCGTCTAGAGGGGCCGCAGTGACAGGCCTGCAGTCTCGTACAGCCCAAAGCTGAGCACACTGTCACCCGACACTCGGCTTACCAGGCTAATATCAACACCTATTACACAAGGATTCATGGGAAAACAACAGCCAGGGTCAAAGGTGAGGATGAGAAAGGAGGGAAAAGCAGAAAGCAGGGAGGAGTCAGGAGGTTAGAGAGGACAAAGCCATATTCTTGGAATTACCTAGAGATCTCATTTTGCCTGTAACGACCTGCTTGTCTGTGGTGAACATCCAAAAAGGAGCATGTTAGGCCCCGTGATCTGCAAGGCTTTGAGGAAATGTTTTGTCTAATTGGAAGCGACGGTAGTCAATACACAGGCGGGATCCCGCCCTTGAATGACATGCCCAACTCTAATACGTTCTCCAATTTCAGGATTACCCTGATAATAACTGAGGCAGCCATTTCCAACATACACACGCTCACATAGCCAGGCTTACAATACACACAGGCAGTTCTGGGATTGACATTTTAGCAGGGCACAGAAAGCAAACGTCTGAAATAATTAACTGCATTGCCTCCAATGAGGCTCTCTTGGCAGGGTGCTCATGAGAACCATCTAGAGGAGTTGTAAAAGTGACAAAATCAATATCGAAGATGACCGCAATTACAGGCTTTCAAGGGACCAAAGAGTCATTGGTCCTACTGAGAAGAGTGTCTGCATGTGTGCTGGGAACTTTTCTTTATCATGCTATTTATCAGGGGTTAACCCACTGTGCTTGTAATATAAAGTTACCAAAAGTATTTTTAATCTGAATGTGTCCAAATGAAATGACAGAAGATTGGCAGAAGAATACCATTCTTGCACTCTGTCTCTTCAACCTGCATCCACGCGGTTAAGGTTTGTTCTCCCCACAGTGAATACCATTCACAGAAATAGGCTGCTAACAGCAGTACGATCTAGAATGCAGGATGGCTATTTACAAATGTTTCCCACCATGTTTCCAGGCAACCAAGGGCATTCCCCCATGACGATCGCCAAGCTTCCAGATACACCCACCCCTTGCTACCCATCCTTGCTCCTTGTCACCCTCCACCGCTGCAGCTTCCACTAACCCCTAGTAATCTTATCATCTTCCATCATTATACCCTTCTCCCCCGAAAGAAAGCAGCCGACCAGAACTGACATCCCTGAGACTCCCTTGCCCTCATCTCGCCCCTTCCAAAACTCTATTCCATCATTTGGTGATTTGTAACAACCCTACACCCCCCTATTGCTGCTGGAAGTCAGACTCAACTTTCTGTCACTTCAAATACCAGCTGAGGGGGCGGATGGGTTCGGACAGAGGCCACCATATCCCATAACGCTCAGCCAGACTTTGATATTAGGGATTAAGCTCCCGTCGGGCTGGCACAACATGGCAAGGCAAACAAAGGCGAGGCAGGCCCATAATTTCAACCCCCTAATTTGTGAAAAAATGTGTGGAATGACATCAGCACCTATCAAAACAAGAATGAGCGGGGGAGGGGGAAATGGAGGGTGTCCTGGGGATTCTCCCTGGCCGACAGTGGCTGATTGAGTCGGGTGTGGTAGTGATGAGCTTTAATGTTGTGGTCTAGCAGTGCAGCAGTCTGGAGGACAGCTCAGGCAGACATAGGGGTTAGAGGATGGGATGGATGGGGATCAGATGAGGGGGGACAGGCATCTCTATTTCCTTCACCCCACTAAATCCCAGCTGATGCTGGAAAACCAGTGGCCCGGCATGTGGGGGATGGCAGGGGGTTAAAGTGAGGAGAGGGTCCAGGGGCAGTTATCAGCTCTGATAGCATTATCTGGGAGCAAACATGGAACACGCTGGGTTGTGATGTATAGGGGCCTCAAAGGTTGGACTGTATGGGAGCCGGCCAGCCACTGTGCTACGTACAGGCCTGTCTGCATTTTCAGACTCTCACACCGTCTAAAGATATCAGCATTCTCACACACACACACACACACACAAAAACAGGCAGTCAGAGCTTAATCATTCTTGGCCCACTGAGTTCATCTGTTGGGTTCAGCAGTAGATCTTTCTGGATCAGTGAAGAGGACATCAACAAGCTAATAAGGTTTGAAGGTGCCCTTCCTTCTAAGTCATTAACACCTGGCATTTAATTTAATGCACTTTATATCTTATGTCTTTTACAGCTACAGTTGGTAACTTTTATTATAAAAAATGTTTTGTCATTTTGCTCAGTCTGTCTCTATATCCTGACAGTACTGCATGAATTTGCAGTGTCAATCACATCTGGTGATAAACTAGGCAGATCAGTATCATATTTGATCATGTCTCACCTTAAATGTTTTCAGAAACATAATTTACTGCACTATTAAGCTGTAAAATGAGAAAGTTTTAGTTGACAAACTATCTCATTTTACAGCTAAACAGGCCCTCACTAAAATATTTTTCTGAAAAAGTTGAGAAATAGGCAATACAGTTACAGAACCCTGATTCATATTCAACAGTGCTGCCTAGTTTAACAGTTTGATCATTGTTCACCAGCATTAACACTGCGTTAGAGTCCTCTTATTGGTTGTTTATCTTCAGGCAGGGTGGAAGCTTGAAAATGCTATTAGGAGCACTAGGGGGAAGCAAAGGAATGTGATTTTTTTCACAAATAATCTGTTTTATTATGCTACTATCACAATGTGTTGACAGTTTCAGAAAATTTGACAAAATGTTATGTTTTACAGAAGTTACCTACTCAACCTTTAATACAGGATTACAAACATTTGAATTATGTTATTAGATTATACAAAACTGTCATAAAGTACACATAAAACACAAAAGCACTAATGTGGAAGCTGTCAGTTTTTAATTAAATTCATTTATCACCTTTTCCAATTTGTCAATGAAGTAGTTTTTGATACTGGCAGTTGGAAGTGTTTACAAGAGCAAGGATTTGATGGATCACCATGCTACCATCTTTCATTTCCCTATCTTACTATCTCTCATCAGTAAATTTATGACCTCCCTGTGAGGTCATCAACAGGGTAACACATTCGGCATTCCCCACACTGAAGAAGTAGAAGGAATGAGAGAGGGGGTCGGTGAAGGGAGAAGAAAAGGAGTAAATAGTAGGTAAGGGAGTGAGGAAGAACTAGAGAGCAGGAGGGAGAGAGCGAGATAACGGAGAGAAGTGCTGATGGCTGCAGGTCAAATGCCTGAAAGCAGCAGTCAATAAAATGGAGACCCACCTTTAAAATGTGATAAGGAATTGCCCTAAGTGTGCTATATATCACAACACCAACCATGCTCCAACTGCCATGTTTTTACCATAGATGGAAGCTTTCCACACACACACACACACACATGGCAGGTGTTTTTTAGCCCAAGGAAGCGCAAAAAAAAAAAAAAATGTGGTGAATGTTCTGGTCCTGTTTTTGCCTTAAACTAAGGATTTTGTATCATTCCAGCCAATGAAGAACAAACTGATTCCGACTCACTTCTTTTGAGAGAGAAATGAAAGCTACAATTAAACACAAGAATGCCATACACACAACGGGATAATCCATTCAGGTTCATTAGTGTCAGATGGACACGCTGAACTTCAGTGCACGAGCAACGTAGAAGGTCTGCAGTTAATCTGTGATATGAATCTTTTCTAAAGCTACGTCCACACATAACTACACATGGAATAGGGTCAGTTTGGCTTTTGTTCCAAAATCCTGTCAAAGCTCTCTAATCACTGACTTACATCAAAACATTCAGGAGTCTGGCTTAATTAGCTAAAATCAACTGGGGTTAAATGCATTTCTGTGCTAAACACAGTGGAATTCACATTCCAGATCGGGGCAAAGAACTTCAAATAGCAACAAAACTCCACATAAACTGTCAGACCAAATCAGCCTCCCCTTTGTTTGGGTTTGTTCCATTATTTTATATTCATCAAAAACACCACAATTAATTTCTTCATCTTAATCATCCTCATCAGCAAATACTCTTGTAGAAATATTCTGTTGGAGTGGCTGTTCTTTCAGTATAAACAAAGACATTACAGCAGGGGGGAACTGCACTGTGCTTATCACGACCGTGACTTACAGAAACCCCATGGTTGCTGCCTTCAGCATACCAAATTTGCATGTGATTTCATTAAAAAAAAACTTTTTCCAATGACAACACTGACTTTATTTTCAGCTCCTGGCGTTGGGTAGGGTAAGCTGATCAACCCTTGACTTGAAACTTCAGACTTAATTCAGATTGAAAGAGAGGACCCGTGGGGGGGGGGGGGATAACGGACATCTCAGTGTGGTATCAGTTGTTCTTACATGGCCAAATACATCACAGGTTGACAGATGTGCACTGCTTAGTTAACCGTTGTTGTGCGGGACGTGTTGGGCTGTTGCAGAGGAACAACAGGGACTCAGAGGTATGTCAGCCAAACACATCGTCGATAAACATGATTGATGATGCAATCATCAGGTCCTACGGTGAATGAATTTATTACTGTCATCTCACTCAACCACTCAACCCTCGGCTGAACCACCCACACACAGCCAGCCCCCACTCACATACCCGTACACATTCTCCTACACACACACATCGACAATTTACAGTTCTCTCGTACTCCCATCTATATGCACACACTCCGCACAGATGCACACTCGTGCAGTCGCCGCTCACACATCTACATGTTCACAGACACATGCTTAAGCTTGCAAGAACCGAGCAGCAAACTATTCTGCACTAGGACCTTTCTTTAACATGTCACCAAATTTGTCAGCCTGCAGCTCCAGCGTCCAGGGGGTTTGTGGGAATCCTGAAAACAGGCTGCCAGAAAGAAAAATAGAGCCGACAGAAGGGCATGAGACACACATACACACATGGGTTAACGAAACAGAGAAAGAGACAAGGAGAAGACAGAAAAAAGTGCAGAAAAATATAACCCTTGGTGCCTGAGGTCCCAGGCAAATAAACACTTCCCTGTTCGATCCCTCTGTCTCTATCGTACTGTAAATCTGGTGAACAAATTTAACAAGGTGGAGTGTGTGTGTGTGTGTGTGTGTGTGTGTGTGTGTGTGTGTGTGTGTGTGTGTGTGTGTGTGTGTGTGTGTGCATGTGCATGGAAGGCAGTCTAATATTTCTGCCGTGACTGAGAGTCAGGAAACTGCTCCATCTGCTACCAATGTAACCACTTCCATTAAATTTCCTCCCACAAAAGGGCATCACAGAGAGACCATCACTTCTGAGTCTTTATCTTTGGCCTGCTTAAAGCCTCTCTGGAGGCGGGCACCCCCTCCACATCGCTACACTAGCCAACACGTACCTCCATCCATCAGATAAAAGCCTATTTATTCTGCACATAAACACCACGGCTACAGCGGTCACAGGAAAGCACTGTGTCGGTGAACACAATTGTAAGCGAGCACTAAAACACAAGTGCGCACATACACACACTGAGGTAAGAAACTTGCCCTGCTCAAAATACAAGAAAAACACAACAGCTAGATCTGGGAGAAATCAAGAAGATAAGGGTCTCTGCTACTTGTAATGCTGAAAACTTGACCTCAGATTGCTGTGTATTGGTTTATCAGATTTAGTGCTCTTGTCAGTGGATATTGGACACCTTGAGGATGCTATTACACATCCTACAAGGGCTAGAGAAACATCAGTAGTCTAGTGTTTAAAAAAGTCAGCTGGAGTGTAACAACTTCAATTTCAGTCCAGACACCCTGCACATGACCTGTTTCTCAAGACCTGGTTCAATTTAAAAAATATTGTAATTTCCAGGACTTGAGACCAATCTGTCGCTAAAATGTATGGTTCCACCGGGTGAGCACTGTCAAATAAACACCACTCAGCGTCACAGTCCCCGACCAAAAGAGGCCAAGACAGACCCTCCTCCCTGCTCTTCTAACAGTTATTCGCCTTTCCAGTGGAAAGAATAACAGGCTGTGGGTGAGGTCCAGTTAGTGTAGGTGGCTTGAGGAGGGCTAGGCAGCATGATGACTGTAGAGCCCCAACTCCACCTCTTCACATCTGTAGAGAGTTAGAATAGAAAGAGAATAAGGAGAAAGTGGGAGGACAAGAAGAAGAGATTGACAAAGGTCAAGACGAACTGACCATTAGTGAAATACAGTACATGTAACCTGAATGTCTTAAAGATATATAACACTGTCGTGTCAGATATCTTTTTGTGCATGTTAAAGGGTTTTCAAAGTGAAAAAGTACAGCCCAAAGGGACTTATCCATCTCCAACAGAGAACAGTGTTCACCAACTGCTCTATTGTAGTGTCTATTGTAGTCCAGCCATTACTCCATGACACGTGCGTCACTTCGTAAAACATGATACAATCATGTAATGCTCGCTTAGCTGCTAGCGTGGCCCACCCTCATACTCTGCTTCTTAATGGCTAGGAGTCCTTACCTAGCTACTGTGCATGTGTGAGACAGAGGATAAAAGTGAGAGGCCTCACTCTGTAGCTAAAACAGAGAGCTCAACACACAGGGTGAAAATAGGAGCTACAGCCATGTGTAGTACAACAAAAATACAGTATTTTTTGAAAATGAAACCGTGTAAACCTGTTCTGGTACAACCTCTAAATACAATTATAAACCTGAAAATTAGTATAATACGAGTGATTTAAAAAAGCGGGCAGGAAAACTAATCATTTTGTTTTTTCCCGTCAACATTTAACTCACATTTGGTACATAAAATACATGTTACATGACGTTGAACTTGAACTCCAGGGCTGCTCCCTGTGGCCCTGTAGTAACCTCTAACCCTGGCACAGACACCTCTGAAGAATGCCACCCATGTGGGAGGGTGGGTGAGAGCGGAGGGGCTGGGCCTGGATGGATGGATGGATGGCTGAGCAGCAGAGACGGAAATAGCAGAGGCATTTAAACAAGTTAACTAATCAGCGCTCATTATAGACGATGTCTAGCCAGAAAACAAACAGAGGCTCAACGAAGGTTTAGGGTGAGCTGACACTCTGCGACAACTGAGCAACTGAGGTTGTGGCACGAGCTTCACCCTGTAAAACGTTAAATGGTGGCTATTAAAAAATACTGTATGATGTTGAATGATTGAAAGTGCTTGCTCCATGTCATTACAAGTACAGTTGGCTCAACATATACAGTAACTACTAAACTGAAAATCAGTATCCAGTAAAATATTTCATGCATATATTTAATGCATCCCTTTTTAGGGATGGCAAAATCGGTCTATAAGTCTATTGGTCAGTCCACCACTTCTGTCCAAACTGAAATATCTCAACAGCTAGTGCAATGAAATTTTGTACAGACATAGAGAATTATGTTTTCTGACTTTGGTTATCCCATACTTCACCTCTAGTGCCACCAAAATCTTCTAAACTACTGCCATGAAATTTGGTATTGATATTTATGGTGCCCAGAGGATGAATTCTAACAACTTTGGTAACTGTGTTTTACTCTCGTACCACCATAAGGTTCACACCTGTGGTTTGGAGTGAAATGTCTCAACAAGTACTTAATGGCTTGCCAATAAATCTGATACACACATTCTGACTTTTTATCTAGCACCATCAGTGGGTCACATGTTTTATTTGTGCACTACTTTGGTTTATGATCAAATATCTGCAAAACTAATAGCATTCCCATCATCCTCAGCTGTACTTTGTGTTTAGGGCTAGTCAAAGATTGTTAGCATGCTAACATGCTAAACTAAGGTGGCGAACATGGTAATTATTACCAGATAGAGTTTAGAACCGAGACGCCCCAACTCAGAGTTTACTGTATCTGTGTCACGTGGGCTCCTCAGCGCCAGGTCCTGAGTGTATTGATCCCATAGGGAAAGTTGATGTAAACACAGATTATGATCAATTCTTTAGCCCAATAGTCACCAAAGTAAATATTGAACCCATTTTTCATAAGCCCCAGGTCTCTCCAAAATCTTTGTAATTACCTGATAATCATAAACATGTTAGCATTGCCATTTTAAGCACGTTAGTATGCTGACTTTAGCCTTTACAGTAGTCTTTTGCAGGATATAACATATATTTATCTCACCAATAACATGAATGTCAGAATAAGCTCTCATAAGGACACAAATTAGCACATTTTGGTCATATGGCATGTGTAAACAGTGCAAACAGAAATTCAAGACGTCACAATGAAACGCCATAATGAAAGTGCAAAAATTTAAAATATCCAACATCTGTGTTTCCCTGGTCAACTGATAGTTACTCGCTGTTAATACAGTGCTCAATAATTATCTGCTTTCATTCCTGGTTAGCGAAAATGTCCGCTCCACTCCGCTGCTTTACTACTGCATCATGTGTAAACCACAGATGAATGCATATTCGACAATAAAGCGCCAATTGCTGAATATTAGAATAATTTAATATACTAATACTATTCTGTGAAACCCCTAGCAATAGTAATGTTCTGTTGCACTTACAGCACCAAGACCACATAGACTAATTACCAGGGCTGTAGTCAAGTCCACCTTTGTCAAGTCCAAGACAAGTCCAAGACCAGGACTAGTCAAGACCAAGTCCAAAGAGGTTCAAGTCCAAGTTTTAGACCAAGTCCAAATAAGAGACAGAAAAAAAAGAATCCTCTTCAAAAGCACTTACTTACCTGTTCATAATTTATGTGATGTGAGAGACAATGTACGTCATATGTTCTATTTTTAGATAGTAATTTTACTTTAATATATTTAATAATCAAAAAGCAAGTGCAGAGTAAGACCCTAAGATGTCTAGTAATGATTGATACCTGAGGATTGAGGTATATGATGCAGCCAGGCATACATTTGGCTTTGGATTTGGAATTAAACCAATACCTGTTTTCTGAACGAGCACACTTCATCTATGGTTTTGTTTCGAAAGAGGAAGTTACTTAGGAAGTTACATAGATCAACTACAATATTCAGCGAGTCCTAACGCCGAGTCCGCGCAAGTCAGAGTCCAAATACCAAAGAGTCCAAGACAAAAGAAAAGCGTCTAGAGCCCATACTTGAGTCCGACAGTAAAAAAAAAGGAACACGTCACATAATAAGGTGCCTAAAGGTAAGTCTGGAAGATATGTATTACATTGAATGAGGTTAAACTACTTAGTAGCTGTAAATTATCTGCTTTTTAAAAGAAAACATTACAATGAATGCCCCATATGATTCATGTTGTACACAATGTGTCAGTTGTCTAAGAACTAAATGTTGTTAATAAAATAAGTAAGACAGTGGGGATTTGTTTGAGTGACAATCAGTGTGCTCTGCTTCTAATACCCTTTGAGCCTCACAGCACTCTTCTCCTTATCTCAAAAGATAATAAGAGATTTCCTAACAAGGTTGGTAGCTGGCTATTCCGTCTGATAAAATAATACAAAACAATAGATAAAACAAAAATATAAATATAACAAAAACTACGACAATATACGGTATGTTATACCTTAATTATGTAGCAGTCTGTGCCTTCCAGAAGATGGTGAATGGCACCAACAAACAACTTCGCTTTGTGCTGGGTGGTCACGTGGGTGTCGGTGATGGCTCTGGTAGAGGTGGGAGAAGGAGAAAGAGACCATACAACAGAGAGCAGCAGTGCATATTTACAGAGATCCATAAAGTAAACAAAAGAGCATAAGACTCATTAGTTTATATAAAAGATTGATTTTGGAATAATAAATGGCCAATGGATGTTAAAGTGTACCACAAAAGGAAAAACCCCACCTTTGGTACAATATTCTTTGACATGCAAAGGATTAGGACGCGACTTTTTATTGACACAACAACCTGTCCTTATCGCACCACAATCAATATTATAGCTTCAGCTCCATCCCAGAGTAGTTAAACAGGTGCACTTTATATTCTGAACCCTTTTTGTCCACCACTCACTTTGTCTGCAGGCCTCATTGCTCTAATGGACCTGCCAACTGTTCTGTCATCAGCATCGGACCATCGGCCACAGAGGACACATACTAGATGGTGACTATGATATGATGTGGTCAACTTATCGATGTGGAAGCCAGATAGCAGCCTTATCATTACCTTATCACAGGCATCTGCTCGCACAAAGAACGTACTGCCCTGCTCTTCTGACAATCAGCTATTTTTTATGCTCCCAACCAGTGCCTTTGATTGGTCAAAACGACGGCCATTATACCATAAGCTGATCAGGCCACCGTCCAATCATCTGAGGGAAAATGCATATATCCATCTCTCTCTCTCACACACACACACACACACAGGAAAAAAACACAAATACTACCCACCCACAATACTATCCACTCCCCTCATGCACATGTGGGGAGTGGATAAGTGGATGTGCTTGTCATGTAGACAAGCAGATGTATACAAGAGTATAGAAAGAGTCAACAGACTGCAGATAGCGGAGGTAAATGGATGGCTCCAGTCAGGAAGAGAAGCTGTCTGGACGTTATAAACTCCATCAACATAAAAGTATGCACATAGAGCAATTCTCTAGAAGGTAGTAGACATGAACACAATATGTCTATATTGACAGAGTGCAATAACTGTGAGATGTGTTTCTTTAAATACAGGCAATTTTTGTAACAAGATCATTTTTATTAAGCTGCATTAAGAACGTTTGGGTTAGAGATAGATTTCCAAGAATGTATTTCCAATGTGGACTCCAGCAATTTATAATGTTGCAGCTAAATCAACACCATTTTCTTAAAATACTTGTTTTTAACTGGTTAAGAATTACCTCAAAGAATGCCACAAAATAATATATGAAAGAAATATGAAAAGAAATAATATATTAAATAACTATAAAATAAATGTTAATGTTCCTGGAAACAATAGGTCAAATATTAATGATAACTAAGATTCTGTTTGACAGTGATATATTTTCCTTTTAATACCATAAAATAAAACAGGGACAACATAAACACATTGTTAAGTGGCGAGCGGCAGGCGGTAGAGCGGTCGTCTACCAATCGGTGGTTCGATCTCTGGTCCTGCAGTCCCATATCAAAGTGTCCTTGGGCAAGACATTGAACCCTCAAAGTGCTCCTGATGCTGCGCCATTGCTGTGTGAATGTTTGTGAATGATTATCTGATGAGCAGGGGACATCTTGGCAGCCTCAGCCACCAATTTATGAATGTGTGTGAATGGTGAGTGGTCCAGTACTATGGAAAAGCACTTTGAGTAGTTGTTGAAAACTGTTGCTGTGTATTGCTGCTATTTAAATGCAGTCTATTAGTCCATTGTATTGAATGAAGTGTTTTGCTGTATGTGCTTCTTGCAGTGGCGGGCCTTGTATTTTACACCTAGGCCTTCAGTACTATCCTACAGCAATTGAACCACCTTTGAATAACCACCATGACACTAGAAGATTATTGTGTACAATAAAGTGATTTAACACAAGGCTCAATAACCGGAGAGTATTAATACACTATTGCAGAGACATGAATACACGGTGACTGAAGCCATCACTTTCGCACAGTATGGGAGGATGCTGCATCACGTATAGTCAAAATGAATGTAATTACCAATGAAACAAAAACAAACCCAAAACAACAATGCGAGACAATCCCGGAGATAACCGGGCAAAGAGATTTCATCAGACTCATACTAGGTCCAGTTGCTTAAGTCTACTTCTAACTTGTAACACTAATCACATTACCGTCACCAAAATATCCCGTGAATAAAATCCATACTTCACAGTTAGCTGCCAAGCCACAAGTGTTACATTCGCAAATAAGGTATTGTCTCGTCATACAAGACGAGACAATACCGCCGTCATTATAAACGCTGACTGTGGTGATATCAACATGCAATATTGTAGGCTATAATTGACAAAAAAGACAACACTAAAATATATGCTTCTATATATGCTTCCGATGGTTGATGTGGCAGATATGTGCTGATATTAGCTCTCATAATGGGCCAGGTGGGTAGCCACGAGTCACTGCCATGAGTCTATGACGCTAATTTGTGATTACTCCAAATTTTCATCGTGATATTTTGTTATCAAATTCTGAATCTGCAATGTTCTCTGTCAGGTAAAAATAGTGGAACAATGTCTTCCTCTGATGAAGACGTAGCCTACACTGTTAGTCAGTAGTAGGCTATACAGTAGACTTGCAAGTGGTTTGGGGTCCTTCTGTAAGTAATTTTGGGGTACAATTTGTTTTAAAGAATTCTTCAAGCAGCAATAACACAGACCAAGCAATTGGCCCATTCCAAACAGGCACAATTTAAATGGACACTGTACTAGTTTGACAAAAATGCAGAAAATTACACTTACCAAAAGCAGTCCATCATTTGGAGAAAAACTACAATGTCCTTTCTTTCATTAACTTATTTTTTGCCATTTTAGGCCTTTATTTTTACAGGACAGGTTGAGACATGAAAGGGGAAATAACCTGAAGCAAAGGCCAGGTCCGAGTTGAACCCGTAGCCGCTGCGTTGAGGAGTACACCTCTGTGTGTGGGCACCTGCTCTACCAGGGGAGCTAGCCAGGTGCCAACATCTAATACTCTAAACAAACTTGAACTTGAACGTTACTGCTACAGTAATGTGATGCTAGCTAGTTTTACTTCAGTTGGTTAACTGGTTGGAAAAGTACCAACGTAGTGGGCTAGGCCAGCTAGAAGGCTCCAGCCTGTCCAAGAATATGCTACATTGTCCCCATTTGCTTGAACAGCAGAGGGATTCACTCGAAATATTGAAGGCCTCAGAGTAGATTTTCCACGCGTAGACAGCACAAGGAAGAAATTTGATTGGATAAAAGCTCTAATTTATGAGATGCACTCGAAGCAGCACAACTGAGGGAGAGAGTAGCAATGAAACTACGGTAACAGACGTGTGGGAACGGACTTTGTAAAATACATATGACATTAACAAATATGTGTATACATATTAGAAATGAATATGTATATATAATTATTTAAAAATATATATATTCTGATTCTGACAATCTCTTGGCCAGCGGACATGGCCTTGCTGGTCCTGACGGCCCAGGCTTCTTTGAATATTACAGTTATTCTTTTATTAGGGCTACTTGAATGACACTGATAAAGCCATAGACTGAGGTGAAACAGATAATGACTTTATTTTGCAGATATGGACAGTGCAAGAGTCCTTTAATCAGGAAGCCAGAGTGAAAAAGAGGTTCAAATTCACTTTAGGAAATCAATAGACAGTAGCTCTGATAATGTCTCACATGTTTCTCAATGTTGTTAGTCCTCTAAACATGTCAACAGTAAAGATTGATATGCAATCCATAACATTGAGAATATGGGACAAAGTCTATTCAATCCACCCATTGAATTTTCTATTGTTGGTTACAACAAAATACACATCCATGTGCTATCTCATTGGGCGGACAGCCCTGCACAGCTGATAAGACTGACAACGCCAACACCCATGCATTGCCTCATATTGCTTCTGAACTTCCACTTACAGTTATTATTTGAATGAACTCTGATTGAGGACAACATCATAAGATGTGTAATAAAATTGTAAGATATGATTAGACACCACTATGCCGACTGTGCTGTGCACACTGAAGATGTCCAGAATTTTTTTTAATGCTCTAGTTCTATTGCATTTGCTGAAAGACATCTTGATAAAATGCTGCTATCATTTTCGTGTGTGTGCATCTGCCGCAGTATGTGCATCAAAACTGTTTGTGCAGCCACATAAATTCCAGGGTTGCTTGAGGTTAGTAAAACTTTTTTGGGACGGCTTTTTCACATATTGTAACAATTTTGACTGCAAATCCCAGATGGCGTTCTATTTTATTAAACAAGATTAATTTTCCACTCATGAGCTGACTGGCTAGGAGGCCATTTTTGGTCCAACTATGACAGTTTGTAGTGTGTTCAGCTGGATTAGCCCTGGCATTTCAGCCTGGTGATTTATTCTTTTCATAAAGAGACACTGACACCGATTCACTCTGACAAATGTACATGTATAAAGTAGAAATACTCCAAATGTATCCAACTTCATGTAAGACTTCCTGTTTGATCAAACTTCAAAATAGATACACATCAGCCTGTTTAATGATGTTTCGAATTATGGAAAATCATTTATAAAAAAACAATAAAAAATGTAAAGCATCTGAGTTGAATTAGGGATCATCTTTGAATGCTCTTAAACGTACTGTGGTCAGCGTTTACATACACTCAGCAAATCATCAAACATGTTTCACAAAATCCCTGGCAGTGAAGAAAAAGCAAAATGTGTGAGTTGCTTAAAATGTGTGAGAACCCTGAACTGGCAAACAGGTGTGTGCTAACAGCACTTCCTCATGACAAAAAAGGTTGTGTGTGTCACCCTGAAAACATCACCAGGGTTGAAGCCACAGTCTGTGCTCAAAACAAAAAACCTTTGAGTATGAAAGTAAGAGAATTCCACACATTTCAAGATAAGAGTCAGTGACGATGCGCTGAGCCAAAAAAAAGTGAATGGTGTCTGCTTTTCTGCACCTCACCCTATCAATAGAGGTCTAGGATGAGCTCCAAATAAAACAATCTTCCCCCTGCCTGGAACTCATCTTAGGCTTTATTGTGAGCAAAGGTCTGCAGCAGCTGGCACTGAGAGGTTCGAGGCTGAAATAATCTTATCTGCCATCAGCTATAAATATTTGACAGAGAAGGGAGAGAGAGAGAGATGAGGAGAGAGGAAGAGGCAAGGAGGAGGACAGGCAGGGGTGGTGGGGTGGCAGGAGTGTCTAAGGGACCTTCTGAAAGCCCAGTGACAACTTCTCCATGGAGATTTCTAACAAATTAAAAGTCAGGCCGAGTTGAGGATTTGCTGGTCCCTCCCGAAGCAGGAACAGATTAAGATGTATTTTATAGGCATGTTTTTGGCTCTCGACTGGCCAGCACAGCACACACTGTACTTTCTTTACACTCTATGTTCCTCATCACCATCACAAGCTCATTCTTCTGTATGGAAACACAGGTGGTACCACAAATAAACACCATAAAACCGTCTGGACAGCTTTTATATTTGTACAGCACTCCCATAACACTCCTAATCAAAGGAAACAACCCCCAAAACACATTTCAGGTGGTCTGTGTGAATGCGTGTGTATGTGTGTGTGTGTGTGTGTGTGTGTGTGTGTGTGTGTGTGTGTGTGTGTGTGTGTGTGTGTGTGTGTGTGTGTTGGGGGATGAAAGCGATCATTCTATTCTTACATCCAACTACGTCAGTTTTTTTTTAATTCATTCCATATTACCTACCGACTTGTTCTGTTTCTCTCTCCAGCTCATGCTCCAAACCCTTACACAAAAGGAGAAGATTATAGGAAGAGTGGAAAAACAAAACTAATTACTCGAGGTATTTCAACCAGCCAATGCTGCTTAAAATGTAATTACATGGGTTTATAGCTCTGGCTGAGGTTAGGGTGGCTGCAAATCTCACATTGGCAGACGTGTCCCCGGTGTAAAATCTCAACGCCTCTGAAAGTGACAGCAAGAGAGAAACTTAGGGTGGACGAGGAGATCAGTATCATGCCATGGTCGACCACTTGAAAGAAAGTTAGAAAGAAGTTGAGGTTCACTGAACTTGAAAGAAGAAGAACGTTTTACTTCCACAACAGAGAAAGAGTTTTAAAGGAATAGTTTGGTATTTAGGGAAATACGCTTATTCACTTTCTGGTGGAGACTAGAAGATTCAATAGAAGACTTCAGCTAGCGTTTGATTAGCTTTGCTTAGCTGAAAGACTGGAAACAGCTGACCTGGCTCTGTCCAACGCTAGTCTTGCTTTGCCAGACCATCCTCCAAGATGCTGTGGAGGACGAGCTGTCTAGTCCACACTGCATTCTGGGATAGGTGAAAAACCTGCCCTGGTTTATTGGCCAATCACAATCATCATGGGCGGAGCTAAGCCGCGCACAGAGCCACTGCAAAAAAACCTTGCAAAGGAACTTGATTTGGTGAACTGTGTATGTTCAAAAGGTGTTTTAGTCGTGCAACATAAAACTCTGATTGGACAGATAGTCTAGCTAGCTGTCTGGATTTACCCTGCAGAGATCTGAGGAGCAGGTAACCATAGTCCTCAGAAATCCACCAGAGTTTAGAACGCCAACACAAAGAAAGCGGAAGGTAACAGACATCAGCGAAAAGAAAAGGCGGAATTTCCAGAGCAATCCCGGGAAGTGGAACATCGTCGACTACTCCAATGGTAACAAAATGCAATGATCAGGTTACATCTAATTTAAGATTTAATTTGAGAATTAAAAGCAGAAATATCCTCATAATTAGTGATGCTGAGCACTCTAAAGTGCCAATATATTATGTCATGGCATCCATTTGTACAGGTTTTTATATAATTGCCGACAGACCTATAAACGCCCTTAAAGCAAACACTTTGCTTTAAAACCCAATGAAATGTTTTACATCTTTAAAAAACGTTAACGTTTAAACACCACAACACAGGTAGCGACATTTTACAAGGACATCTAGTCGTTTAATCACCAATTAACTACTGTAAACTGTTATCTTTGGATGGATGCACCTTTGAACGCTATCACAGGTGAAGAGACGCACACAAAGAGTGGTAAAGCCATAAAATTAGGGTAGCTATTTGACAAATGGCAGATACCAGTGTGTATAAGGCAGAGGTGAAGGCTGTGCACTGACAGAGCTGATAAGAGCGGCTCATCTTTCCTCAGACCACTGGCAGTTGGAGGAGAGCTCTCTTTAAAGTTTAGATAGTTATCTGCTGTGGTAGCATCTATTCCTGATCCTGTAAAAAATGTAGCCTACTAAAAAATGAAAGCAGCTGAGTGGAATAATCATTGTTATACATAGTCTACATAGCGTGGGAATATCAAAAGTTAAAGGGAGTTTGGAGTGGACCAATCCTTGTTGATCTGTGCCTCCAAGCACCTTTACCCTGCATGTAATTCATTTATGTCTAGGAGTAAAAGATCCAATCCTTTCATCCACCTCAGCCAAAGCTTAAGCTCTTTCCTAAAGGGGTCCTGCCTGCCTGCTTATGCAATATGACAGTAAAACTCCAACCATAAACTACTGTTTATGCCTCAGCTGTAAAAGAAAGGTGTGTTTCCTTTACCCGTTTACTGCATGTCCTCTATAGTCCTTCCATCATTTCACAGTCTTTTATAAGACTGTCTGTAAAAAGAATCAAATGCAAATGTTTGGGAATAAAAAGCAAACACAAGCCACTGTGCTTTCCATTAATGCAAAGTTAATTATGCTGTTAAACTGAGGAATGGGTGTGTTTCAGGCACTGGTGGAAGAAGTAGTCAGATCATTGACTTAAGTAAAAGTAACAATACAACAATGTAAAAATACTCTATTACAAATAAAAGTGCTTCATTCAAAATCTTACTTCAATAAAAGTAGTATCAGCATAATGTACTTAGTATCAAAGTAAAAGTATTCCTATGACTGATATATTATTATGACATTATGAGATTGGAGGGGAAGCTACTATTAACCACTTCATATACATAGGGGTGCGTAGGGAGTTGGGTTCGGAACCAGAAGGTTGCTGGTTCAAGTCCCCTAAGGACCAAAGTACAGAGTGTGGACTGGTAGATGGAGAGATGCCAGTTCACCTCCTTGAGCAAGACACTGAACCCCCGCACCCAACTGCGCCTGTCACAGCCCCCTCACTGACATCTATCCATTAATGCATGTATAGGGCCTGAGCATGTGCGTGTATTTCAGGCCTGTGTGTCGTGTGCTCTAACAACAGAGTGAAAAAAATGTAATTTCCCCACTGGGGATCCACAAAAAGTATAAATAACAAAAATTAATAAAATTAAATTAAGTAGTTTGTTGTGGGGTTTCTCCAAATGGTAACAAGATAAATCTGAGCGATGGTGAGATGATTAATGGGGCAGCAAAGAAAAGTTTGTTTTATCTTTGGTATCCTTTTGTATTTTTGGAAATCAAATAAATCTATATTAAATATTTAAAGAGGAAATGTCTCAGGCCACAAGGGTCCCCAACACACTGCATATTTGTAAGAGGGTCCCAAGCCAAAGTAGTTGGGAAATCTGGTTTAACCTTTAACAATATGTTGTATTGAGTTCATCATCTGCATGTAAAATTTTATATTTTTCACATGAACTCTTTATCTGAAAAGTGATTATCTTTAGCTGTCAAATAAATGTAATGGCGTAAAAAGTAGAATAATATTTCCCTCTGAAATGTCAAGGTAAAATAAAAAAGCATAATTTAGAAGTACTTGAAAAGTACAAGTATCCCAAAATTGTTATTAAGTGCAGTACTTGGGTAAATCTAGCCTATTTACAACCACTGGTTTCATTTGAGAATGCAAATTCCCTTAGAACATGGTTTAATTCGTACCTTGGATCAGTCTTCATTTTTAACTCTGAAATATAACCCTAGATTCTTCTGTATAGTTGGAATTTTCCTCGGACAATATACAGTGGGTACGGAAAGTATTCAGACCCCTTTAAATTTTTCACTCTTTGTTTCATTGCAGCCTTTTTCCAAAAATCAAAAAAAGTTCATTTTATTTCTCAGTAATGTACACTCAGCAACCCATCTTGACAGAAAAAAACTGAAATTTAGAAATTTTTGCATATTTATTAAAAAACAAAAACTGAAATATCACATGGTCATATGTATTCAGACCCTTTGCCGTGACCCTCATATGTAACTCAGGTGCTGTCTATTTCTTCTGATCATCCTTGAGATGGTTCTACACCTTCATTGGAGTCCAGCTGTGTTTGATTATACTGATTGGACTTGATTAGGAAAGCCACACACCTGTCTATATAAGACCTTACAGCTCACAGTGCATGTCAGAGCAAATGACAATCATGAGGTCAAAGGAACTGCCTGAAGAGCTCAGAGACAGAATTGTGGCAAGGCACAGATCTGGTCAAGGTTACAAAAAAATTTCTGCTGCACTTAAGGTTCCTAAGAGCACAGTGGCCTCCATAATCCTCAAATGGAAGACGTTTGGGACGACCAGAACCCTTCCTAGAGCTGGCCGTCCGGCCAAACTGAGCTATCGGGGGAGAAGAGCCTTGGTGAGAGAGGCAAAGAAGAACCCAATGGTCACTGTGGCTAAGCTCCAGAGATGCAGTCGGGAGATGGGAGAAAGTTGTAGTAAGTCAACCATCACTGCAGCAATCCACCAGTCGGGGCTTTATGGCAGAGTGGCCCGAAGGAAGCCTCTCCTCAGTGCAAGACACATGAAAGCCCGCATGGAGTTTGCTAAAAAACACCTGAAGGACTCCAAGATGGTGATAAATAAAATCCTCTGGTCTGATGAGACCAAGATAGAACTTTTTGGCCTTAATTCTAAGCGGTATGTGTGGAGAAAACCAGGCACTGCTCATCACCTGTCCAATACAGTCTCAACAGTGAAGCATGGTGGTGGCAGCATCATGCTGTGGGGTGTTTTTCAGCTGCAGGGACAGGACGACTGGTTGCAATCGAGGGAAAGATGAATGCGGCCAAGTACAGGGATATCCTGGACGAAAACCTTTTCCAGAGTGCTCTGGACCTCAGACTGGGCCGAAGGTTTACCTTCCAACAAGACAATGACCCTAAGCACACCGCTAAAATAACGAAGGAGTGGCTTCACAACAACTCTGTGGCTGTTCTTGAATGGCCCAGCCAGAGCCCTGACTTAAACCCAATTGAGCATCTCTGGAGAGACCTGAAAATGACTGTCCACCAACGTTTACCATCCAACCTGACAGAACTGGAGAGGATCTGCAAGGAGGAATGGCAGAGGATACCCAAATCCAGATGTGAGAAACTTGTTGCATCTTTCCCAAAACGACTCATGGCTGTATTAGATCAAAAGGGTGCTTCTACTAAATACTGAACAAAGGGTCTGAATACTTATGACCATGTGATATTTCAGTTTTTGTTTTTTAATAAATATGCAAAAATTTCTAAATTTCAGTTTTTTTTCTGTCAAGATGGGTTGCTGAGTGTACATTACTGAGAAATAAAATGAACTTTTTTGATTTTTGGAAAAAGGCTGCAATGAAACAAAGAGTGAAAAATTTAAAGGGGTCTGAATACTTTCCGTACCCACTGTAGTTTGCTATAGTCGAACCTCGGGTTGAAGAGAAACAATGCGGATTCCGTCCTGGTTGTGGAACAACTGATCAGATCTTCACTCTCGCAAGGATCCTGGAGGGAGCTTGGGAGTATGCCCAACCGGTCTACATGTGTTTTGTGGATCTGGAGAAGGCGTATGACCAGGTCCCCCAGGAGGCACTGTGGGAGGTGCTGTGGGAGTACAGGGTGTGGGGGTCTCCTTCTCAGGACCATCCAATCTCTGTATGACAGAGTCAGACTCGTTTCAGGTGAGGGTTGCCCTCCGCCAGAGCTGCGCTTTGTCACCAATCCTGTTTGTAGTATTTATGGAGAGGATGTCGAGGAGTAGTCGGGGTGTTGGAGGGGTTGCAGTTTGGTGGGCTGGGGATCTCATCGCTGCTTTTTGCAGATGATGTGGTCCTGATGGCATCATCGGCCTGTGACCTTCAGCACTCACTGGATCGGTTCGCAGCTGAGTGTGAAGCGGCTGGGATGAGGATCAGCACCTCTAAATGTGAGGCCATGGTTCTCAGCAGGAAACCGATGGAGTGCCGACTCCATGTAGGAAATGAGTCCTTACCCCAAGTGAAGGAGTTCAAATACCAGGGTCTTGTTTGCGAGTGAGGGGACAATGGAGCAGGAGATTGCTCCTTCACGTTGAAAGGAGCCAGTTGAGGTGGTTTGGGCATCTGGTAAGGATGCCTCCTGGGCACCTCCCTAGGGAGGTGTTTAATGCACATTTAGCTGTGAGGAGGCCTCGGGGAAGACCCAGGACTAGGTGGAGGGATTATATCTCCAACCTGGCCTGGTAACGCCTCAGGAGTTGGTTAATGTGGCTCAGAAAAGGGAAGTTTGGGGTCCTTTGCTGGAGCTGCTGCCCCCGCAACCCAATACTGGATAAGCGGACAAAGATGGATGGATGGATGGATGGAATGTAGTTTGCAACAAGAGCATCTTACAGTTGGTCATTTAAAGCTCTTTTCCATCATCTCCCATTTGGCAACATGTGTTTAGGCTCAGATTAAACAAGAGAGGAGAAGTAGGAAGTAGTTATTGGAAGTGACAAAGAAGCAACCCGCTCTCTTTCTGTCAGCTCCTGTCTCTAGTGTGACGATATACAGTATGCTAAAGAAAACTGCTCCAAATGCAACAAAAATCTGTATTTAAAGTGTCACGGTGCTCTTAGAATTGGATTAAAAACCTGTGTAAATATGCCAAGTCCCTCGACAGCCTCTGCAGTGCAGAACAGGACTTCCTCCCTGAGAATGGAGATGGAGTTTTGGAGAAGATGAAGCACACAGGCCGGGGACTGGGAGGTGATTTAATACAGCTAGCATTTAGAACAACAAAGCACAGACAAAGCAGCCACTTGGACCATGCTTCAAAGACCAGCATGTTAAACACTTGCAGAAAGACATTCTTCGGACTCATGATCATTCGAAATAGCAGGAAAGAAGAATTAGGGAGGAAGTTGAGGAGGAGGTAGGGAGAGAAGAAGACGAAGAGGAAGCCAAACACACAAAACTGTCAACCTGGTGATATCAGAGCAACATGAAAGGGAGAGAGAATTCAGCGTCCGCTTTCATTGACTTTCAGCTTAATCTTGCGAGTCCATCTCCTCATCCCGTCGTTTTCGTGTCTTCCTGTGACCGGAGCAGCCCACAGAAATTCCACCCACTATTGCCTTATGAATTAACGATAATTTAACGCAAGTCAGCTGGTGTCCTGTGGCTCCAAATGACCTGATGCATAATAGAAGGAAGACGTGCTGACTCAGCAGCAGGGCAAAGGCCCATCTTTAGCCAGAACTTCACTCTGTCTCTCATCAGGTGGCTCAGATCAGTTCCTGTACCAAAATCTAAAAACTCTGGCAGCCCATTTTTAGGCCTGCTGGATCAGGGCTACTGGCACCGAGATCTAAGAGCCTGTACACAATATAATGTGAAATAATAAACTTCCTCAAAGTATCAGTTCTGTAAGTCAGAGCCAGTTTAGCATGTGGTTTAAGGACGCTTTTGTTAAAAAAAAAAAAATTAATGGCAGATTGTTTGGGACACGTCATTATTAAAAACAGATCAAACATATCTGCAGTATGTATTTGGACGGTACTCGATTACAGTCACACCTTGGACAACAGAGGTCACCAACTGTTTTTTTCTCTGATTGTATTATACAAAAATGGGGAAACACCACATTCTGACATTCAAAGAAACCGAATCGTGGTTTGAATAAGGTCATCCTCAGTGGGAAAAACATAGTTAAGACATTAAAAGACAATTCAAATTCTTTCGTCTCCCACTTCAACTGAACAAGATTTCATTATTCAAATAAGAGAAATAAATAAATGCAAGTCTTGTGAAATAGGCTCCAACAAATGTCTGTGTGTGGGAGGTATGAAAGCATTGGTTTTCATTAGATACAAAAGTAAGAACAAAAATGTGCTTTATTTGTATGTAGTAGGGGAACAGAAGACATTTTGACATATCCTTCAGTAACTGAATCTTTGGTCTAAACGCTACTGCGGGCAAGCACAGCGTGTTTTCCCTTCTAATTATTTTACCAGTCCCACTTGCTCACTCTCCGAGTGATTAATCAAAGTTAAGAAAAGCCGACCATCAACTGGGGCATGTTTCGCATTTCCTTCTGCTTGTGGAGGATCCGTCTAGGGCCTGGTGCTTGGTCTTATTACAAGTTAATTGAAACCTTGTTTAGAAATACCAAGGTCAACATTTCCAGCCATGTTATCCCAATTAGTCTGCAATGAATCTCTTTAAACAGAGGGTATTGAGTGGCCGACCCGATGTGCTACTTGAATTCCCGGCGGGACACCCAAATTCAGAGCCTGGGAATTGGAGAGGGTGACTGGAAGGAGAGACACCAGGGAGACGGGAAGAAGGGAGGGAGGGTGCTGGGTCCTGCCACTGCCGTGAGCAACTTTATTACAGGAACTCTCACTGAGGCTGATCAGGCTTTCTTATAAATATATAAATCCTACTGGATAGCTACTTTGATTGTGCGTATGTTCATTTTAGTATTAAGTTACAAATGTATAACATGTTCATATACATTAAAGTCTATTACAGTGTTTTTCAATTGCTAACAAGCATTTAGCTACATTTAAGATACTTTTTCAAAACTCTTAACACAGCAGCCCACCTTCCTCACAAAATTAGCCAAATAATTTCCTTGAGGGGATTAATGAATTAATGTGATTCAAATAGTGGATTTTCTGCTTGTTCACTAAATACTCTCTCTACATTTCAAAATGCACAAAAAATCTTTCTTCATACTCTGTCAAAACACGACAAACCTGACTCAAAATGAAATCATTCGGTCAAAACACTAGCATGTTTTTCTCTAGTCAATCATATCACAACTTTCTACATACTAACAGTTGATGACATTATAAAAACTGCATTACTTTTCATGTTTTAGTTTTACCTGCATACAAAAGACAAAGTGAAATCAATTGCTTTGTTATTCAGTTTCCTTTTAGGCTACTTTACTTTACCCTATATTTTTGGCTTAAGGGTCGAATGTTTGCATTTTTGACAACAAACTATGTAAAAATGAATGAGTCATCTTTAAAAAAAAATGACAGAATTGCCGAAGTAAAAGCTTTATTAGCAACAGGAAATTGCAATCAGTGATCAACATACAATCCAACCTATGTGGCTTTTGGTTCAAAATTTGTCAAATACACAATTAGAGTGAAACAAAAAAGGCATAGAAAGGGGAAAAAAACTAAAATGAACAGTCCTGTTCTAATCCATGCGATCTTTAGCATTTGCCCACATGTTCTCATCCGTATTACATCTTATGTCGTGCATCGCTATGCAACTTGGATGGAAACGCTTGGCATGCCTTATCCATACATAAATGGTTTCATGTAGGATTTGATTAGCCTCCAACTCCATGACCCCAGAGATGTCCAACACAGTTTCAGCACTGTAACTCATGTTTAGATGTAGACTAACATACTATAACTCACTATGGAACAAGACATTCAATAGACAACATACTGTACCTGGACATATTGGTGTCTGAGTCACTATTCCTTTCAAAATATTTAAAGTTTTGAAGATTATGTCGTCAATTCTCACATGTTGTGTGCAAGCATTTGTAAAAAAAAAAAATAATTTTGGTATTGGGCAAGCTTGTATGTAAAGAAGAAAAGAGTTTTGAAATTGGACAAAAAGATGTTAGCGATTGTGATAAACTGTAAGCCATTAAAGTCATGCTATCCCCTGTCAATTCAATGCTTTCCTGTCTGCCTCTGGGAAAGCAGTTTTGTAACACACATAGCATTTGTTCATGTAACTACAGAGCAGAAAGCCAATATTTTACCATAGACATTGACATGTTGGGTTTCATTCCAAAAAAAAAGCTTTATCAGCTGATTTCGCTGATTAGAGAATGGGAAAGAAGAGAAACTACTCATTGGAATCGGCTGGTCACAATGAAAACCAGCACACTCACAGCTCATGATCGCACATCATTGTTCTTGTTGTGCTCATCGTATTTGTTAGTTGCAACATATTATATGTATTATATGTGTGCGGTTGTTTCGGTTGAACATAACATAGGAAAATAATTTGTTGACAGAAGTTTGATCTGTTTATGTTTGCTGATCAAAGCTGCACATTGGTCTTGTTACTCAACCAAGGTGAAAACAGAATGAAGTACTAAACTACACAACTAACAGCAGGCTGTGGCATCACAAATCTACAGGCCTGTTAACCAACTTTTCATGACTTCTTATGTTGATGCAGGTTGATGTCTTGCTTTATATATTTACTATATACATTTACTAATACTACTACCACTATGCTATACTAGCAATTTTGTGAGGATGCCCTCTCGCACAGTGCAGCTGCATTGAGCTAAATGCTAATAACATGCTCAAAATTGTTTAGTATTCCCACACGCCCTCCAAACCATGACAATGTCGGTCGTTTGTCCTGCCCTCTATGACCTCAACGTATTTTAGGCCCGGGAACCCTAAACTGAAAGAGAGACAGATTAGGGACCGCATATATTGTATACAATTGAGTTGCATGTTAAACTGGGCAGAATGGATCAAAATAAATGGATTTATTTATGCATCATGTTTTAATGTTAAACATCCATCTGGAAGGCACAGCAACCCCTTAAACTTATGTGTATTTGTATTTGTAATTGAATTGAATTGAATTGAATTGTATGGCTACCATGGTAAGATTATCTTCAATGCGTTTTTTCTTCACAAATTTTCATTTATCTTATCTGTTTAAATTACACAATAAATAAATACAAACAATTATTTTTTTACATAATTCATTGGACCCTCTGCACTAACTCTGAGGACTCCTTAGGGGCCCTGGACCCCCTGTTGAAGATCTCCTGCGCCCCTGGCAGCGGCAGGAAATATGAACTCATATCTAAAGCAGACAACTTTCGTCACAGTTTTGAACGTAGGTTGCGAGTATAATGTTAAAGCAACACTATGTCTGCAGGAGGACCAAGTCGGGGACCTAGTCGGGGGCCGAGTCAAGGACCTAGTTGGCGATCGAGCGTTGTTTAGTTCCAATGAGACAACCTGTAGGAGGACTGAAAAGGGAAAAGTTGCATAGTGTTGCTTTGACATACTGATGTTTAGTAGATATAATGTTAACTAAGGTCACAATCTTAATTTAGCACATTAGCATGCTAACATTTGCTAATTAGTGCTAAGTACAAAGTACAGCTGAGGCTAATGTGAATGTCATTATTTTTGAAGGTATTTGGTTTGAAACCAGCAAGCTGGGATTGCCTCCACGTGGTTCTCACAGATTATTCCCTAATATGTGAAATAAGTGTTTTTGCGGCACATGCACTCACATGGAGCCCACGCATGGCCAGACCAACTATCAAAACAGAGAACACAGAAACTTGGATTACAATACACACAGAAGGAGTGTGCCTTCATTCTCTGCTCAGGACACAGTTACACTACTACTATATCTGTATTTATAAAACAAATATGTGTTTGCTGCTATATTAATGTTCTGAGTGGCCAGTTCAGCCCATTTAAGGGATCCCCAAATGTATTACTTGAGGGGGACATGAATGTGTGCGCCAAATTTCATGACAAATAGTTTCACTGAAAACCACAGCCTCATGGTGTTGTTTTTAGGATTTATCCTCTGGGTACCATTAATGTATGTTCAAATGTTTACAGCAATTCATTCAATAGGCTAAAGAAAGATATTTAGGCAGGACAAAAGTGGTGGACCAACAGACCAATACTACTAGAGCCATGTTGTTAGCGTGGCTAAAATAGCTTAACTGTGGTTGCTTGCATTAATGTGATAATTCATCTGAATTTAATATAATATGAGCACAATTCAGCACAAATGAAGAATGTTCCAATTGCTTCATAGGTCAGTGAGATATTGCCTAGTCATTGACAATGTCTTAATGTGAACAAAATGAGGCAGATAAGTAAGGATCAACAACAGATGCCATGATGGCATTATTTGTGCATGCGTGAAAAAGTGTTGAAGTGAAAGATGAAGTGTTCTTTTGTTAAAAACCTTGTGAAGTCAGTCACATTCTTACACTAATGAACCCCACTAGAATGTGCTTGCATGTTGTAAAGACAGAGCACAAACACTCTGATGACTGATTACAGTTCTCAGAACACATTGCTGCATCTGGAAAGGAGCAATGCAGTGAGTTCTTAAAAATATCAAGCAGATTCTGTGAGACATTTTCATTTGATTGTACTCCAAGCTAGAGATGCTGTTTGATTTCAGCTTACAGTCATTTACTATATTACTCAATGCTGCTAGAGTATATTGTAAGGGAGCAAATGCAGGTCTTTAAAATGCTGCTGCTTCAAGAAACCAAAACATGTTTTTTAGTGGTCTTTTGAGTTTATTTGTAGTTGTGCATTGCCAGACCTACAGTAGGCCTACCTCCACAGCCCTGTGAAGCAAGGTTTGGCTACACACTCTGGTTGTTTGCATTTCTTTAAACCGAACACAGTCACCTTGGGCAGCGCTAAGCTCCTTACACAGCAACAGTATCTGCAAAATAGTCCCGACAAGGAACTTGATTTGGTTGAACATTTGCATGTAACTGTTCAAAAAATGCAGTGACGTGAGCTATTTTATCTGGATACATGGTTAAATGTAATTTGCTCTATTGCCGTGTGTACTTTGTCCACAGCAATTCCCCCAAACGGTCCCAAAACGTCCCATAAAGTTAGTAAATGCCATAAAAATATTCTTTGTGAATATGTAATCATTCCCTTAAAGAACCAAGCAGGCCAGCCTTGATGGACAAACCCAAATTGCACAAACCTATTCAAAACTTGCCATTTTCAACAAGTAGCTTGCTAGCTTGAATACTGTTGTTGTTTCATATAACAAAGGGATTTTATGAACGGCAACACACAAAGAGCGGAAGGTAAAGAGCAAAGCCATCTGGCGCATCGATGTCAGGATTTGTCTTGGGAATTTACTTCAATTGATCCAGACTAGTGCATTTGAAATTGCACAAGAACACTGAGTATTTAAGGAGAATTTAAGAGTGCAAATTTATTCAAGCCCAATATTTTACTTTTTCAGATTTCTCCCTCTAAATATCAACAAATCAAAAAATATGAAATTAACCATTACCCTTCTAGAGATGACTTCATAGTAGGTATTATAATAAATGGATCAAAGAGGGGTGTTGTAAAGAAAAATGAGGATAAATGGGTGTGAGCTCAATGAACTATACCACTTCAATGTTATTGATGTTAACTTTCTAAAAGAAAATATTTTTGCTGTAATTCTCCTTCAATTGAGCGAAGCCAGAAAGCTTCCATCACAGACGAGGCGCTACAGCATGAGCAAGGACCCTGTACGACGACTGCTTATGTAAGTACAGTGCAGGATGGAGGGTAAGCATTCCAGCAGCAATCAATATCAATATCGCTCTGATGTGAGTAATAGCATGGAGTTACAATGAAGCAGTTATGGGGAGCTCCCTGCTGCGGTTTCACAGCTTCCAAAAACACAAGCAGACAGTGTCATTACTTTGCCTTTAAGCCAGCCATGTTGAGCGCCACGGCTTCTCCTTTCACTGCATTTCCACTCCAAATACACAGATCACTGCGCAAGGTTAAGAAAGCAGGGCCTGTGTATTTTGGCAGGTGGAATATATTCTGAAAGAGCAACAAATCTGCTATATATAGTTTTGATGGCTGAGGGAGCAGAAGGAACCAAGGCCTGTGTCGGCAAACTCCAGGACCAGAGGAGGGAAAGACAAAGTCCAGCATGGCAGATTTAATACAGGAGATACAAACCACATGCCAGCACAGATAGCGGCTAAATCCTTTTTAAAATGATTTAACAATGCTACACAAACTAATGCTCCAACATGAGAGCTCTTGAGTTGAGTTTCAGAATGCTGATTATTACACATAAGTCATTCATAGTACCATTGAAGGGTGTGCAGCTCATCTTGGCCTCCCGCCAGAAAGTGACAGAATCAGGGTTGATATCTTTCTTTGCAGCACACAGCTTCACACAGTGCAGGCAGCCCGGCAGATTTACGGCCGAGCGTGGACGCAGCAGCTGGCTGTGCAGCACGAGAGGAAAGCTAATCTTGTTTACATTCAATCTACTATTTCCTCCTCTCTGAAACCTTGAGACAGCAAAGTCATGTAATACTTGTATTAAAAATAAGTGTAGCAGAAATGGGCCTACTGGCAGCGTGCAGCAAGAGGCTTTTGCGGGCTGGCCAAGAAAGCCTGCGGCGAAAAGCAATCGATACGCCCAATATTCCAGCATATACTCTTGAATAACAATAACCCACATTTACACCACACCACAAGTCCTCAACCTGCTCCAGAGAAAATAAGGGAACCTACTTTCTGTGTCCATGTCGATTGGAGCGAGGTGGTGAAAATGATGAAATGTAACATTTATGTACATGTGCTGAAGTGTGTGTGTTCCTGTGAGTGTCAGCAAGCTATGTTAATACTAGGTAAAGAAAATATAATAACATGATCATTTCACCTTGCACAATACAAGCGGGACATCCTGCCAATCCATCACAATACCTCAGAGTGAGAAGTTGTGATTTTGGTGTAATGAGGATTAGGTGGCACATGTGTTATATTAAGAAATATAGCAGTGGTTAAACACAGTTTTAATAATACATGACAGGTAATGCTTTCTGTAAGTCAGCTGGACACTGGGTTTGGGGGTCAATACAACATCCTTCTTCTTTATTGTGCTCTTGTATCAGATTAGCTCTTCCTGGGGGCCTTGTAAATCTGTTTTTTTTCCCCTGAAATGAATTATGCAACAAAAAAAATATGTTTGAAATTATGCAAGAATTATGTTTGGCTGAGTACAGGGTGTGTTTTTTCCTCTGGTGCAGATGCTGGCTGTATTGGAGGAGAAAGCTCTGCCAGAAATTGAGGCTGACAGGAAATCAGCAACCAAAACTGCAGCCATCACAGCCCCCTGGTGTGCTCTGGAATTAAACAATTGAAACTTCCTAAAAAGGTGAGAAGCAGTTCAGAGCACAAAAGACTGTTTTGAAAGAGAAGCTAACATCTCATTGCAGGAACGAGCCGATGTCTTGAAGTGCCCACAGCACAGTGGGGAAGGACACAGAGGAAGCATGCCACTGCTGCAGCAGTGTCAAACCCAGTTCATAACCAGTCCTAGCAAACCATAAATGAAAACTACGGCTGGGAGTACTCCTCCCTCAGGTGCCATACGCCTTTGATTTTTCCAAGACTGCTTACTTTTGCCCAGAATCCCAATGCTCCCCTCCCTTTATTCATGGAGGTTTGCTGGATTTATGGAAGGTCTGGTACCATAGCAGCACTTCCCCAATGAAGTCGCACACACACAGACACACTGTGCATGCATATGTGTACAGATGGATGCACACACAAAAAATAATTACGTCTGACTATGCACTGAAACCAGCTGCAGCCACTAGAGTTACCAACTCTCACTTTTGTCCAAGGTTTGAAAAGAAACAATCAAAATGTGGTAAGACGATAAAACGAAAAAAAAGAATGAAAAAAAGGTAAGTTGAGGAAGAGTTCATATCACATAAGTGATGATTTTGTGTAAGTACCTAGGAAAAAAAACACAAAGCTGATAATGTAAGCAACAAATGAAAGGAAATAGGAATAAAATAGGGGGAAAGCACAACGGAAAAGCGTGTTCTTTTTTACGGAAACTAAATTTCAAACTGAAACCATGCAATCACCACATTAAAGGGCTCCCATTCTTCAGACAACCACTGGTATGCAGTGTGGATGCCAGGGTAGTGTTTTCCATTAGATTTCTCTGTTTTTTCAGTTGATCTGGCAAATTAACTTACAACAGGCTGAACACAAGATGCAGCCTGGAAAGGAGCATAGCAGCAAATTGCATTTATCAAAAACACTCAGTGGGACTGTTTACTTTATGTGATCTAATAAAGAAAAGCTCATGCAGAGTGTTTCAGTGATTGCATATGGATGTAAGAGAACAGTAAGCCCCGAGTACAACCGCTCAGACCACATAAAGAAGGGCCACATTTAAACTCCATCACCGTCATTTGTTTATCGCTTTAACTTATTCATTGTATCTTTGTTAGACAGTTTTTCCCATGCGAGCTCAACTGATGGGGATGTGATTGCTCATGCTCATTGTTGCATTCTTCAAGGATGACCAGGCTTTTAAAAGCTGTGGGTCATATCCTCACTGACCATTTAACCCTCTGAAATGTACACATTTAAAACAATTATCTCCAGAAAGAAATGCCACATTCTATTAATACAAAGCACACAATGTTTTTTTTGTTTCCTACCACAGGTTTTATAGAGCCACGCTGCGGGTTCAGCAACAGGAGAGGCGATGTGTAAGGCAGACTTAGAGTTTGTGCAGCAGCCATCTCCTCCACCCGCCACATAGTCAGTATTGTTATATAACAAAGTGCAAATACTTCGTTACTGTACTTAAGTAGAATTTTCACACATTTGTACTTTAATTTGTTATTTAAGTTTCTGGAAACTTTCACTTTTACTCCACTATTTTTCATAAATAAAAAGCATACTTTTACTTCACTACATTTCTCCTCAGTGTCTTCGTTACCTTGTGTCTGTTTTTCTCTTTGTTGATGTCCGACATTCACTGTTTCATTATCTTTTATTGTTACTGTTATTGCCACTGTTCATCACACCCCCCAACCGGCCCCGACAGACACAGTCTACCCTAACCCTAACCGTCTAATTGAATTGAATTGAATAAAGTTCATAATCAAAGTTTTTCTTTACTTTTACTTCAAAAAATCAAGTACATTTAAAATCAGACTTTTGATACTTAAGTTCAGTAAATATCAGATACTTTAAGACTTTTACTCAAGTAATATTCTAAAAGGTGACTTTCTGGTAAGCTACTTGTACTTTTACTCAAGTATTTCTTCCAAGTACTTTATTCAATACTGCACATAGTTACCCTCCTGAAAGAATATATAAAGTGGTTTCAATACAAATTTGGGCTGTTTCAGTGGCTTTTCCTCTCCACCGAGGACGAGTACTGTGTTAAAGACATAAAGAACACACCTACTTGGGATATATTAATAGTAGGGTTCCATTTCATTTCCAGAAAACATAGGGCTGCCATTGCTCAGGTTTTTAGATGACATCTCTTGTCAGCAGAAAAAGAGCCTTTTGGGCTCAGGCAAGACGTCTTCCCAAGGACAAGGAACAAGATCAAACAGGATCATTGGTATGAGAAGAAGGTCTCCATATAGACCAATGGAGCCTGGACAAGAACAACGATGACCCTGTAAAACGCATCACCATTACACGCTATTATCCAGTGCTGCTCTCCTCTGTTACGGAGAAACGCATGATGAGTTCTGCAGAATTCTTGGCTGTAAATTGAACAAAAATAATTTCAAGCTCCCTCTCACCCCGTGCTCTTTTTCTTTTCAAATTATTTCTGTCTTACATATGTTAAACCTGAGGTTTAAATGGTTTATTGTACTATTCAAATATATATTTATTTCAGCCATACTAAATTGAAACCCACCCTATAGCTTCACCTCGTTTTCCAATGTCTTGGTCCACCTCAGACCGAGCCAATACAGGTTTTTGAGGGTCACGGTCCTGCAGTTTTTATGGATGTCTTTAAATCATCAAGTGCTTAGCAAAAATGGCTAAGTGTCCAAAAAGTAAAACAATGCAGCCAGGTAAGTAATGGGGTACTTATGCTCTATAGACTACGGACCACCCAGCCAGCAACAGCAGACCCGGCCCGCTTGCAGCTGTTCAGTTCTAAGGATGGACCTCCAAGCACTGGTAATCAGCTCTGGGTAGAAACATCCCACGAGTCTTTAGAAAATGAAATTACATTTTATTCAGTGAATGGAGTGCTGTAAAGATTGATTGTTTTGTGTCTCTCATTATTTTTGTCTCTAAAAATAATAACTTGCCATTTATACTGGTCCCTAATGGGGACCAGTATTTCCCATATCTCCCGGCCTCCTCCCCGAGGGGGGGGTCAGAGGTCAAGATCAGCCACAGAGCAGCAGCACTTCTGAAGCTGGTAGGATTTGAATGTCTTGCACAAGGACACTTCAGCAGAGTGGACGCCTTCCTGGGGTTTGAAGGATTGCATTGCTAACCTCTAGGCTGCTCTGAGTGCACTGTATGTGTGTGTGTGTGTGTGTGTGTGTGTGTGTGTGTGTGTGTGTGTGTGTGTGTGTGTGTGTGCGCGTGTGTGTGCCTGTGTGTTGTTCTGAGTTTTTTTACTATTTGCATATTTTGCTAGTTTGTTCCTTCCTCATAAAACTTGTCAGAGTCACAGTACTGTACATCTTCTTCCCTTAGGCACAGCACAGTTCATTGCCCACAAAGAGCTCTTCACTGACCAACCACCCACATGGGAGCCGAGAGTTGCTCTCTGACCCATCTCAGAGAACCACTGGCCAATCACTATAGAGAGACAAGAGGAATAAGATGAGCAGCACCAGTGTGGGAAAAGTAAAATGTCCTAAGCAGCATGTGCCCAAACCACAAACTTCTGTTGGAAACATGACGACCGCTCATAATGGGAATTAACTAAACAGCCTGACGAGTCTAGCTTCTTGTCTTCTATCCTCAGCTCTCTCTGGCAGCCCTGGAGTGTTTTCTTACGCTAGACCTAGATTCTGACAAGATTAATGCTCATGAGGGGTTGTAAAAGTTTCGCGAGAGTTGTCTTTCCAACAGCATTCTTTGGACGTAAAATGTAAGCAAAGACTGTGTGGAAATAAACACTTCCAAATTCTATGGCTCCCAGCCTTTTGTTGTGCATCACAACTTAACTTAATAGCAATGTAACCACTGTGGACAGAAATGATTATCATATGCCATAGTCTCCAAGGGAAACCTGATTTTATTATGTTGACTTTTAAAGAGTGGAAGGCCCAGTGGAATCAAAGCTCACCGTCAAACGTCCAGCCAGGCCAGAACCAGCCAGTTTCGCATGACCTTCCCTGTCACCGAGTACATTCCCAGCTTTCATCTCCCCGTGGATTTTCCTCATAAAATGCAGATAGCACAGGCCCTTCAAGGTTGATTTGAGGATGTAGACTATCTCATCCTCATTGAGCTGTGCAACAAAAACATACAAGGATTATTTTTCCAGTGATTAAGACACTCCAAAATATTAAATGCTGAGAAGCTCCTCGTGGAATAAAAAAGCAGTTAGTGTAGTTTAATTTGCTTAATATTTTGGAGCAACAGGTGCTGTCACTGGTGGTCTGACTTAATTCTAGTGGTTGTAAAACATGTGGAAGCAAGCAGTCATGTTTGAAATTTGAAATCATCTCATCCATCAAAGCCCGTTTGATTTTCGTCATTCAGAGATCGAGTTCGGAAAGTGCTGTCTTGAATGTGTCAGTGTAGATGAATGATGCCAAATGACGATTTTTTTTTTACTTAAACCCTAACACAGTGAGTTGACTGCACACACACTTGTACGTAGCTTTCTCTCCCAGTTCACTGCTCTTCATCATTCAGTGTCTGTTAGCTTCTAAACCTTGATCACATTTTAAGCCACCTAGTCCTGCCATAAGTTACCACTTTAACAAGTCACTCAGCCAGTTGCCCAGACATTTAGCCAAACAGTCAAACAGTGGCAAACAAACAAGGTCTAATAAGGTTTATGAATCAAGCGTCCCCTGGCTAATGGCTGGTTATTCAGGACATGAGTCACACACACCAGAGTGGCAGAGGCAGAGAGCGAGGCAGGCAGGGATGCATGGAAGAAGGGGAAATTCCCATTAAGGGATCGCCAAAGGAACCGGGCTTAGCCAAACGCTCCGGCAGAATGTGCACTTCATTAGTGGGGAAAGTGCCGGGGAGAACCAGGCCAGGCTAAGTTCTTTGAGGCTCGGGAAAAGCTAATAAAAGTCCAAGCCAATAGAAGTACACTTGAACCAAGAGACGAAGCAACACAGCAAGACAGCGGAGGTCTCATCAGAAAAATGACCAAAGCAGCATAAAGGCTTGCTACATTATTCCAGTGGTCAGGTTTGTTGGTGTATGTGACATCATCTGTCAGTGAGATGGTGTTTCAGAGTGAGAGAGAAATGCAGCACAATCAGGAGTTTTTAAAGCTGCGATTCCCAGCAGAAAAAATGCAACCTCATCGGAAAGTCCTGAGAGGCCGAGGCGTCTCTGTACTCTCTACAGTATCTGTTTGTCCAGATTGGGCATGGTTCCTCCCTTTGCAGCTGGGCTGGAATTGTTTAGCTTGACTTACACCACTCCAGTGCATACCGGGACCCCCGGCACTGGAGGTTAACACAGCCCCAGCAACCACCCAGCTGTCTGAGCAAGGAGAGCTCACATAAAACACAAGCTGTTTCATTGCCTTTATGCATACGGCTACACTTATATCACACATCGATCGCTACTTTGACTTATGTAAAGAGAATTTCTGTTGCAATACCACAAAGACCTTTAGGGAGAGGCAGTATCATAAAGAGGAAGAAAGCAAGCTTGCATATAAAGTGGAAGTTGAATATTTATGGAATTCCAAAGAAGCTGGAATGAGACTTGTAGACACTGAAGTGGAGGATGTGATTCACTGGATCTTTCAATTCAAGAGCAAAAGCACACATGCATGTAGACACACAGAGAAGGGCCCAGGGGAATCATCAGCAGTTGGTGTTTTTGTTGCTGTTGCAAAGGCTGGATGGCTGAATATTTATAGGCAGGACCTCCCTCTTCACCAGTGAGTAGGGTTTGGCCTGCAGAGGCTGGGCCTGAGCTCGCAGCACCTGGACAGTTACAGATCCCCACAGCCCACTTCAACTGCTTGGACGCACCATGCACCACAGGAGCCCGCTTCCCCCTACCCTCCAGCCATGGAGCCCTCCGCTTCCATCTCTCTCCATGCACTTAGCCCGTGTTTATTCTCTCAAATAGTAACAAAAGGACAGGGCCGCCGAGAACTGTATCTTTTTACAACGTGGTGACATCACTTGTAAAAGCAGCGAGGTAAACACATGGAGCTCGGGCTCCTGGTCTTCCAGGTTTACAGTTCCCTGCCTGTCCATCCAGAGGGGCCCAATGTAACCTCTGTTGACCCCCGTACCGCTGTCTGACTCCTGATTGGGGTCAGGAACATTGCTGACGTTGGTTTCACAGCCCAATAAATCACCCCAATGGACACGGTGCACTGTGCTGTTAATTCAGTCAGTGAAGAGCTGGGAAATCTTTTAGTTTTTTTCTCACTTTGGGCTGTAACACAAAGCATATGAATGGACTTCTACCACTTCCATGGTGAGTGAAAAGACAATTGAGATAATAATATCACCCAATTTTCATGTAGAAAACAGGAAACAGCTGTAAACATGGAGACAAAATGAACCAAACACAATCTGTCTGAGAAGCATAATTGGTGTGTAAGGTCTTTAAGGCTAACAGGATAACAGAATAGATGTATTTTATGTTATTATTTAATGCATTGTTGTTGTGTAGGGCTTAAGATAGTCGTAAGAGTCAGATCCTTTAATCAGAAGTAAAATGACTCATTGAGTCTCATTGAGACTCACTCTCTAAGTTAGTTGAAGTGTACCGTTACACTTGTCATTTCAATATGATTTTTGATACCTGATCATGAAGAGCTTAAAATGGTGAATTTCTGGTTACCCACATTTGACCTAAAAATGTCACTTATGCATCTCACATGGTTGAATTTAATTAAATCAGCTCAAATTTTCCTCCATGTCTTTATTTTTCTCAGATGAACAATGTAACTGGACAGTGTCCAGACAATACAGAATTCCACCTTCTGCCTCAGATGTGCTTTAGATCTTTGCATGGTAAGCAAAATCCAACTAAGGAGTCCATCTTTGCATTACTGAACAGTAAAAATTGCTTAATAATAATAATAAAAATAATAATAATAATAATAATAATAATGGTGCTCTTAGCTTGGGACGTCATTAGTCAACAGCTGCTATAGTGATAGCCTTGATAAAAGCTTCTGTGTCAAGTATTTCATTTTGGTATCTCTCCTGTGTTGGTACACAAGGGCGGTGCTCCCCACTGGTGCCCCGCCCCCTCGCTCCCCCTTGGGCTAGAGTGCTGTCAATCTGACAATTGTGATTTCCATTGGATCAGAGTCTGTCATTTGGCTGCCTGATCTGCCAATTTTACCAGCCCTTGTCACATGACTAATTAATTATTAACATGATGACTATCCAAAAGTCTGATACCATGGAACGAGCACTGCAATTGGTAGACTGAGTCCATAGAAAATGTGTATTGTATGCAATTTGTTTATAATGAAAACAAGTGAAAATGATAATGAAGGTGACGGCCCCTGACTGATTATTGGTCCCCCCCGTGGCACCCCACTTAAACAAATCCTGGAATCGCCACTGTTGGTACAACAATGGCTGCCACAATGGATCCTTTTCAGCTGAAGCAAAGAAGAAGGGAATGGGACTTGACTGTAAGTGAAGCCAGTGAGGATCAGCTGATCTCCAGCTGTACAGTCAAAGACACGGAGCTGGTTTCTGCTGGTTACTGGGCCACTGGGCTGCAGTCAGTGCTGTAATGAGGAGCATTTGTCTCTGCTTCCTCCCTGCGGTCACTTTGACAGCATCTGTTGACTGTTGCTGCACTCCCCCCATTCCACCCATACCCCCACCCCCCCAACCAAAAGTCCCAGATACACACAGCTAAATAAAAACACACAAATTAACCATGTGGACCATGGTAAACATTTCCAGCTTCCCTGTTCAGGCCAGCTGTATCATGCCAAAGTTACAAGTTGCTGTGCTTCTACTCTGCAGAAAAAAAGCCTACATGAAGGAATTTCACTCCAAAATGCTCCTTGGTGGGGCACCATCTATCTCACCCAGTGTAGCGTGTGTCCCATGTGGGCTATGTCTTTGCAAGTGGCCTTTTGCTGCATGTCAACCCCTTTCTCTGCCCCATTTACTGTGTATCTCCACTGTATCTGTATCTAATAAAATGCAAAACAAAGCCAACATACAAGTAGTTGTGATCAATTCTTAAATTAAATGTTTTTTTGAAATATCTTATACTATAATATATCTTTCAATCGCTTTCAAACTGACCTGTACAAGTCACGATGTACCACTACATTTACTGTGCCAGATCCTATAAAATACTCTGTTGTCTTTATGGGTTCATTTATAATTACCAAGTGCATTGTTACCAAGGGAGCAGCAATCAATGTGCATGTTCAAACTAGTCCACCATGAGCATTAGCAGAGATTTATAAATATAAGAAGTTGGAATAATTGTGGATTTGGAACTTTTATAGTATTTTTAACAACTCCCATAGCTGTGGAGCCAGGCCCTGGGCCCCTAGAGCTTCCAGCAAGCCCTCCATGCACATCCCAAGGACTGCATTCCCATTCCTGTTTTCCTGCTTGAGCCCTGGTAGTCCTCATCCACATGTGAAATCAATACCACATCGTTTATAGCCAATTCTCACTTGTGCTATCAACTCTGAAACATATTGCCAAAACTATTCCCTTTTTGTAATACTCTCATCTCAATAATAAAACTCCCGAAAAATGGAAAGATAGCACAAGGGAATGACATGACAGCACATTTAAAGGGCGTCAAAGATTGCCCTTTTAAAATCTATCAATGCATAATACTGCAGTTCCTATTTCATGCTTAGTAGTAAATGGATTCTTGAGAAGCATTTTAATTTCATGCCCAAATGGCAAGGACGTGTGCTGCGAGTGGCCAGAGAGTGTTAGGCTGGATGTGCAGGGGCCTCCACCAGCTCTAGGCCTCTCATAGGTGTTTAATAATAAAGCCTTGGTTCATCCAGCCTATACTTGGACTGAGATTATGTGCTTCCCAGACCAACCCCAGGGCCCTTTAACTTTCATAAACATAATCCTGGAATACACTTACACCATCCATCACTCTGACGCACACTGCACGTGGAGCAACGCATTTCTTTGTGTTACAGTGACAGGTAACATTGGAGACTTCTAGGAAGCATTAATTCTACTGACGCACCATTCCACGCCGTTTTCTTCACCTGTCTCATTCAGGACAGTGCTGTGTGAATTTTTAAAGGCAGCACTAATAAGAGTGGTATGGCCAGAGAATGCCAGAGCCAGGATTTGAACCTCCACAGAGGTGAGAAATATGTGATTTGTGAGCAGTTTCAACACTACCTCACACCTCTTTCTTCAAGCCCCTTAACGTCCAATTACAGCATTCAAACTCCGGTGACAGGAGGCTGTTTCCATCCAAAAGAGTAAGAGGGGAATGTGGTTTTCGTTCCTCTGTGGTATAAGGAGTATTTTACCAGAACTTGGCCAACAATCTTAAGTCTATGTAAAGACAAAGTAGCCTGTTTCAAAGTAGCATTTCCACTCCCATCAGACACAGCAGCACACAACACTCCCATGGTCTTGCCACAGGGGGACTTTTTCCATCCGCTTCAAACAAATACTCGAGCTGTGACTCGACTTCCCCCTGCTTTTATGACAAAGCACCAGTGTTGGTATAAAACAGATCATTGGGACCTCCCCAGGACCAGTTTGGTGAAGCCGTGCAACCTGCCAATATCCACAGCCGCCCAGGAGCCCGCTTGACCAATAACTCCACTCTCACCCATATGTCGTAAACAGCTTAAACCCCTATTAAAAGCACAAATACATTTCAGAAACTAAGTAGACATTTATAAAACAATATTTCCTGTCTGTGAGTCGACTGTATGACTGTATTGAGTGTGTGACCGTATGGATGCAGAAGCTTATAATGTATTCCTGGTGGTGGTCAAACTTTTCCCTGGCTACAAGTTGTGAACATGCATCCTATAAATGCATCAGTAAAAGACGGTGATTTACTGGGCTGGAAGGGAAGTGATTACGAGTGACTGATGAGAGAGCAAAAGCAACCTCCCTAAAGACTGCACCTGTGTACATTAACATTTACTTAGTGTGTGTGTGAGTTAGCTTGAATGTGTGTGTGCCATTGAAATTGCCTGAAAGCGTTTTTCTGTGTGTTTGCGAGTATGCATGCGTGTGTCTACACACTAAATGCAACCATACAGCCATCCAAACCATTAACTCAAACCACAGTGGAGCATAAATGCATCAATAACACAAGAATCCATTCAAAAAAATGATGTTATTTTAGTTCAAAGAGCATAAGGAAAATGAGAGAGAGAGGGGGCAACACGGTGGAATCCAGCCAACAGCGATATTTTTAGCATTGAGAAAGCAATTTGACTTTTTCAGTCTTTTTGATAATAACATCTCAGTGATATTGTCATCACATTGAAGAAATATTTAATTAGATTGTCATTTGCTCATATGAGAATTTAAGAAGAGAGCTTGCCTGCAGAGAAGCCATCCCTAAGGTCCATCACAACCAAAGGTCCTTCATGTAACAGTGTCAAGATCTGCTATCATTTTTTAAGTGGAAAGCCATTTCCTGACTCTCTTTGTAATGTGCATATGTCTGGCACATCACAAAGGCAGAGAAAGGCATGGGGAATAAAGAAATTATATGAAATCACACAGGATGAATGTTATTGTTGTTGCTGTTGATGTGGGAAAATGACTGAGTCCATTGTATTATTCATTCCTCATCCAACAACATCACAGACATATTTCAATGAGGCCTGATTACACAAAGTCATGACAAGCAGTTTGGAACCTTTTAGAGTCATTTTGTCCATCTCTCCATTCCTCACTTCCACCCTTTCCATTCACCTATCTCTCCATCTTTCCACTGCTTTCTTCAAACACCTCCTTCCATTCTGCCATTCCTACATTTCTTCATCCTTCAAGCTCTCCTTTACTTTCTCCACCCAAGCTCTGTTAAATCTCTCCATCCCCCCACTTTCATCACTCCATCCTCACTTCTTTGTTTTTCATCTTTCCATCTCACCCAAGGTAAAGGACGGATGCAGCAGTCACTGGGACCTTTTAAAAATGTCACTTCTGACGGACTGGATGAGACAGTCTACCACTCTGTTGATTTATCCTTCCAGTGTGCTGCAGTAACTTTGTTAATGTCTCTCATCAGCCTTTTAACAGCACATGACCATGGCCAGGAAACAGGTGCTTGGAGAGTTTTACTGTCCATCAACTCAGCAGCAGGAGCTGATCAGCAGTAGGGAGAGCAGGCAGAGCAACGCTTTGGGCCCACAAAGTCACAACTTCAATAACAAGTGTTAGAGAGTGGAATTCAGGTTAAAACAGCAGCAAAGGAGACATACAGAAAGAGAAAACTAGACAAGTGCTGAGCATTGTTTTGTGAGACTGTGTTAGGGCAGTTTCAAAGCAATAGTGTAACATTTTGAGAAATACACTTATTTGCTGTCTTTTTGAGAAGATGGGTTCTTCAGAAGTGATAGATCTATGAAGACATTTTATTTCTCACATGATCGGATAAAAGGTTGTTTGAACGGTCTTTCGGACATAACCCGACACTTGTGTCTGTACATTACATTTAAGGCTAAAGCCAGTAGCCAGTTAGCTTAGCATACAGGCTAGAAACAGGAGGAATCGGCTATCCTGGCGTTGTCTGAAGGTAACAAAATCCACCCACCAGTACCTGTAAAACTCACTAACTAACATTTAATCTGTTTATTCTGTTCTAATTCTGACCTGAACACCTTGTGGTTTTACTGATTAACTCATTTACTGTTTGTTTTTATGACTTACGGGAGCCCAGGAAACAGAAATACACATCCTCTGAGATATAACTCATTAGTGAGCAGGACTTGGCATCAAGAACTGGTTCCAACTTGGAATTGTTTTAAAAAATTACGATTCCAATGGAATTGTTTCTTTATTGGAATCATTTGGAAATTTGGTGTTGAATCCTATCATCGGTTCCAAATTTAACACGCGCAAGTCTTGGTGTCACTTGTAGAGTTGCAGCCATGGAGCACAGTAAGCAGCTCTCTAAAGTGTGGCTGAAAAAGACAGTAAAACCACCATTGAATAAAAATAAAATGTACTTCTTACCTGTGAAATATTCATGTGACCTGTTTCAACTCCACACTTCAAAGAATCAGAACCAAGAATCGATAAAAACTGGAATCAACAAGAAGAATCGGAATTGGAATCACAATTGTTCAATCAAAACGACGCCCAACCCCATCAGTGAGCTTTAGTAGTTTAAGTATTTTATTTTTATATCTATAAGGTTTACAAAGAGAATGCCAATACCAATATGAAATTCTTCTTTCCGTGGACAAGCCTGCAATCAGATTTGATTTCTATGATCAATAATGGACCAGGTCTAATATAAAACAAATATGAATTATGCATCATATATGGTAAGTGACAATGTGTGCTGTAACTTTGTGTGCCATAGCTTCCAAATGAAAAATATACAGAAGTATTATCCACAATAGCAGAAGAGCTTACATCTTAGCTTAAATCTTGGATTCATTGTAGATTTTAACTGAGCTAAGCCAGTAAACTGAACTTCAGTGAGAAAATAGGCAACAGCCATGATGCAATGTGTGGAGGGCAATAAGGCATAAGGCACCTTTAAAAAAGCACCACAGCTCTCACGCCAGCAGAGCAGCTGAATCCAGAGAATCCCTGCCCGGCAACAAAAAGGTCACGCCTGTCACAGCTGAGCCATGAAGAGCTTCAGAACATGCTTTGAGAAAATACCTTTTTCATGACGAGCACATATAACAATGCAAAAATGCAGTGAGCTTACAGCTGGGAGAACATGCTCAAGACAGTTTGATATGACCCTCTCTGCCTATATTGTAGCTGTGTAGCTGTAGCTCTCCTGCTGGCTTTTTACACAGAGATTCTCCAACACACACACACATATTACACACATAACACACACAGTTGTTATGGGCTGGGAAGTGACATGGTTTGCACAAATTCTCATCTCTTTGCTTCTCGCTTTCCCATCTATTCATTTTTCTTTATTTCTTCAAAAATCTTTCCACCAATCCATTCCAGCACATCTTCACACTTCCATCCCAAAATGTCTAACTTCTTCCATCTCTCCATCCCACCACAGATACAAAGGCACAGGAAACAATTTTGATACAGCTCCTCTTATAGAATAAGACCTTTATTTACAGTCTCTTGTCTTGATATTGCAGTTACCTGTGGATTTTACACATATCGAAAACAAAATGACCCAAAGAGAAGTGTTAGTTAAACTCTAATGAATGTGGACTTGTATAAATACTGACATGGTGTTTAATTTTTAGGCTGCCAAGCTATCAGTTAAACCAGCTGATAATTCAACCGAGATCAGATGTCTGATCAGACGTTCTTCGAGCTACATTTGTGATCATGCACAGATCCCTCTCTTTGCTCTTTCTTTTTACAGCTTCTTCAGTCTGCTTGTCATCAGACCATACAACAAATAACTGAAGCTGTCATGTAATGGCAGGGGGCTCTACAGAAGCGCCTGGCCAGCACAGACAACCAGAGGAGGCTATTTGCTGACAAATGGGATTTGGTGCTGGGCTTGAGCAGCATTAACTGGTGGGTTTTATTGGTTGAAGGAGCACGATATCATGGTGGTTTTCTTCTCTATGCCTTTCTGGCAAAGGGGATGACGTTGCAGGGAGCAAAGGCATTTGGTCACGCAAAGGTGCCGAACGCTGTTAAACAGATGGCAGGAGACCAGTGAAGAGAGTGGCAATGGACAGCAGATGGAGAAGAGATTATGTAGGAGACCAGAGGAATGAAATGTATGTACCCGACACACTGCCAGTCCCTGGTTCCTGCTCACACTTGATGAGTCTATTTCTAGTTTTTCCTCCTTGTGTATGTAATGTAAAACAGTATGCATTTCCAGAAAAGATGCATAGAAGAGAACAGAACAAATATGTCTTATTTGTTATCGCTTAGAAGTTGAAGTGAGGGTATGCACTGCTTTCAGGGAGAGTGGCATCTTCTTAAAGGGTGTTCAATGTCCCATTGTGAACATTAATTATAGTTCTAAAACTGACAATAATGCGCTTGTTGTCACTGAATGATACAGTGTGCAGTATGATGGTACAACATGAAATGCTGACTAGTAATTTGAGGGTAAACCAATAGGGGGCAATCTTGTACAATGAAGCAGAAAGCATGTGGTTGTCAGAGCTGAACTACAGTTCATAGTGCACTGTCCAGGAAAGTGAGTTTCTGCAGAATGTCATCGTCATCGCGTTTCCTCAAAGCAGTTTGAGACAATTTATTAATTAAATGGATGTGCAGATATGTGTTACTGCTTTTATTTTCACATGATTGCTATGTGTCTTTTAATTCTCAATATTTCTTTGTCAGATTCAGACAAAAAGCAGTGCATCATGTTGCCAACAGTAATTTGCAGATATATCCAAATTCAAAACGTGAAATTTTAAAAACAGTTAATTGTATATTCTGTCTATAAAAAAAAATTAGATCAAGTGGATTTCAATTGCTTTCTGAGTACAAAATCAGCACAAACACAGAGGAAAGGCACCTTGTGATAAGTCCACCTAACTTCATACATTTAAAAACTCCTAGTTATCATAAAAAAGACCTAAAAGCTGTTTAATATGAACATGTCAAAACTTGCAGAAGGTTGAGTGATACAAAGGATGGCAGCCACCACAGTATAGCTAATAAACCAAAAGCAAAAAAAAGATACAACTTTACCTATTAACAAACACAAACAGCAGCCTAATAGGGTTTTTATAATAGCAGATACGTTATAATGTGTCCAACCGAGATATTTCTCATTTTCTTATTTTGTCTATTATGTCTGAAAAACTCAAAAACACATTAATTTAAAATTAAAAAAAGACTCCACCAATTGAAAAAAACCATTTCTCTAGCAGTGCACAATTTCAGGTAAAGGGTATGATGTGGAGGAAAATGTGACTATGAGGGTCTCTGAGTGTAAACACCCATCCTGAGAGCTGCTGCTGGGACAGGATGAGTGAGAATGTAGGTGGGGATGTGGGGGCTTTGAAACCACAGCAGGTAAGAGTGACAGGTTTACCTCCCCCCTGCTCTTACACTATGGACCTGACATCCTGTCTGTCAACAGAGACGCAGTAACACAGAGAGACAAACAGACCCACTCACCCAGCTCCACGTCTTCTGTCAAGGACTAGCCTGCATGTGAGTATAACAGAGGTAAGAACATTTGGAAGAAAGGCTACATCATATACAGGATAAAATAGTAAATCAAACAAATTAAATATTAGGAGATGAATATTTTATTACAATATCAGAAGGGGATATATTGAGATCTTAGGAGCTGGGACACTGAAATTGATAGCACTTTTCAAAAGAGAATTAGAGAGGTTCCAAACGAATCTGTAGATTTATTGATTTAAATTATCCCTTTAGTTGAACTTGATTTCTGACCCTGAGAAGAATACACTTCATGAACACATCATCAATATTATGACGGAAATGTTATGTTACAATATTAGTTAAGAAAAATCTTGAATGAGACTGACACCTAAAAAGATATATCTTTTTAAAACCAGACTAAGGCATGTGATATCATACATTTATATAAAGGCCTATAGGCCTATATATCAAAACCTTTAACAGGACATTTTTTTTAATACATTCATGCTTTGACAAGTGAAGTCCAAAGTTGAATTATGTATTAAATCTTTTTGTGCAAATCCATGAGAGCTCTATAGTGGTTTATTAGTAATCTGTGCTAGTCTTCTGTTCTGTCACTCAGTGGTATTGGGAGAGGAGTGTCGGCCATTACAGGCTTGGCAGCTGCACTGAGCTGCAACACTGATACTCTGTGGGAGTCAGATTATCATAGAGAATGATGGCGGCTGCAGGGGACTCAGGGCAGGGCCAAAGGGCAAGGCACTAACTCTCTGGCTCTGACATTAGCCCAACTATAAAGAATACAGTAATCCCATAGCACAGACTGGTGTAACCATAAAATACAAAACTGTATATAAAGACCACATACAAAACGCAGGAACAAGATAAAATTCCACAGTGTTTTCAAGGTGGCCATAAACTTATTATGGACTATCTGAGTCATATGTTTAAGTATTTAACTGTGATATTATAGCAGATATAAGCACAAAAAGACACACACTCACCACCCAGCACCATTACCATTGTTGTCTGTTGGAACAGTAATGTAATAGAGTAGTCAGAATGACACAATAAAATTGTATATATATATATATATATATATATATATATATATATATATATATATATATATATATATATATATATAAAATGCAGAAATACCATGAAGTAAAATATTTTTTTAAGTCAAATGTATCTGGAGTACTACAGCATTATGGCTCTAGGTCACATAAGAAAAGAACTTTATATTTCATCGTGGAAGTTGTACATAGAGGCTTTAATAGCTTAATAATAATATCTCCTAGGAACTCTGAAAAAAATATTTTACCTCTATTTTGTCAGATTTAAATGAATTCCGATTGTATAGATTACTAGTAAAAAAAATTAAATTACATTATTAGTGTTTGCATTATGGACCAGCCCAAAAGATATTTAAAAAACACTTGGTTATTTCAATTTTTTCAAGGACCAAAAATAAACCTAATTTTCATTGTTATACATTTCTGAGAAAAGGATATGTTGAGAAAATGTCACCGTCTGTAATGTAAAAATGTGGGGGGGGTTATGTGCTTCTAATCTGTCCGCAATGCTCAGTGTTTTGACAGTGAAGATGGAGCCATGGGTGATATGAAACCGAACTAAAAACCACAAGCATGTTGGGTGCAGAAAATGTTCTGCAGCTCTAAGAAAACGAAAATTAGATAACATGAGCTCTTGGATGTACTAAATGTCTTTTGTTGTTATCTCTCACATAATGAACTGAGATCTGCCTGGCCCTCATTTTAATTATTAACTTAAAGACTTGCATGAATAGGTCAGGAGCTCCAATGAACCGGTTCAGTAGTGAAATCAATTTAAATTGTTATTGCTTCACGTTTAGGTCCAATTAACAAGTTTTATCCTAAAAATCATTATTTTTAACGCATGTAGCGTGATGCAGGCATTTTGTGTGTTTATTTGTTTTCATATTTGTTTTCAACGATGTCGTTGGAACAGATGAAGCCGCTCCAACAGTGTTCTGTCAGAGCCGCAGACAGCGTGTTGTTCTGTTGGAGTCCCGATAGGCGGCGCTGCAGACCAGCTCTGCACAGCAGAGCCAACCAGCCTGCTGCACTCAGCATGACAACATCAAGATGTGTTCAGAAGTAGTAGAAAACCTAGTTTCCCTACTTTCTTTTTTGCCATGCATAGTAAAATAAGATAATTACAGAAGTAAAAAGATTTAATAATTTAACACAAGATCATTAGTCTGCATTTTGACGTTTCACTGAAAGAAATATCAGCAGGATTTTTCATCCTTGATAAAAAAATATATATATATATATATATATATATATATATATATATATATATATCTCATAGGCCTGTATTTTTTATTAAGTAATTAATTAATAGTCAATTAACTTTTTCTGTGGTGTTTTGATAGAAAATTCTCCAAATCAAGCATCTTCGTTTAATAACAACCTGTTGCAGTAGAGCCTGCGCGTGTGCGTAAAGCCGCTACTTTGCGGGTGTTACACAAAGAGGCGCAACTTTAACTTTTGATTTTGGCTGTCAAAAGTCTTTATTACTTTGCATCTAAATCTGTGGCCAGACAAACAACCCGCAATCCAATTTAAGAGCAGTCTACTTAATCTCATTTACTCACTTTCAATAAATTCAATAAAAAGAAATTTAAAAAAAGATTGGACAACGTGTGTGAAAGAATTACACTGAGGTTTTGTATTTGCTTTTGAAAAAAAAGGGTTTTCCTGATTAAGGCTGATCTCAAGACATAGGCTATAGTTCCTCAACATATAACAGACTTTTTATTGTACACGATTTATTAAATATAATAAGATGTCTATTCATTTTTTGGAGAACAAAAGGGATTAGTTGTAAATAATGTAACACAATTTCATGAGAAATATCAAACAGTACAGAAAGAAATCGTTGTCAAAGTGGCGTTGTACATTTGTTCACCATGCTGCTGATCTCAGGGTGTTATTTGTTTGTTTGTTACAAACCTCAGAATGTTTTTAATCTCACCACAAACAAATAAAACCATTTAATGTGGTGGCTCATGCATGTGCCCTTCATTTTCGCAAATGGAGTATATGGTTTCAAAAAATCTTGTAAGCAGGCTCAAGTATCCAAAAGCAAGAGAGCCGCGTTTCCTCCTGCGCTTCCAATCATGTCTCCAAAAGAAGGTATCAGCCTCGGCTGCATGGTGTATGAGAGGTGTCAGAGGAGGCAGGTTGAGCTGAACACGCTTCTCTACTATGGTCTGGAGCCCTAGTTGCTATCCAAACACAAATAAACAGAGGAGGAACATTGCAGTTAATGATAGAGGAGGGGGGTGGAGGCGTGTCGGAGGGCGGGCTGAGCGCTCCAGAGCCCCGGAGCCCTGAAAAGTGAAGGACCGGTGCACGTTACGCACACTTCCAGCCCCAGCTCCGGACGGGACTCCCACGCTGCTGCTGTCTCTCTTCCAAACTTCTTCGCCTCTTTCCACAACTTTTCACAACTTGTCAGATCTCTGCAAAGGTCCGAGACATCACAGCTGACTGCATGGCTACATGAAAGTTTCATGGACTTGGAACTTGGAAAACCTTTAGCGGCGCTTTATTGGAGCTCGTCGCCTCTATAGTTACTGTGGATTACTGACATAACGCAGGACCTTTGGCAGCTATTTATTGGGGTAAGATTCTGTTTGGCAGGGTATATGTCAGTCTTCTGCAGGAAGGGAACCCAACATCACTTAACTCACTTGGCAGAATCTTTTATTTAAAGAAAATATTTTTACTTTACTGTTTGAGCTGTAAACCAAAGAGATCAAGCTGTTAAAAAGGGGCAACTTTTCATGAAAAGAAAGTAAAATAAAATGTTTTTTAGACGTGATTATTGCTTCTTGGTGATCGCCACCTTGAGAGGTCATAGTTCACCCACGTTTTGACTTCACTGGTCCCTGTCCACAGTGTAGGCTGGATACCAATGCCGAAACAAGCAGTCGCGTCTTTGAACACTTAAAGATATTCAAAACCTTTTTCCAAAGCAGACACTGACAAGAGCGCGGCAAGACACTTAGACTGCTGTCAAAGTTTAAATGAAGTCCAAGGGTTATTGAGAGAAGAACAGGTTGAACAAAGTTGTACATATGAGGAAAGAACAAGTGCCTGCATGGTGACTTATGTTGCACCTGTGCAAACTTACATTTTAACCCTATCCCGCCTGTGAAAGGGAAAGCAGAATTGGAAGATCTGTGATAGAAATGTAACGACCTGACCCGAGCGAGCCCTCCGGCTACCATGTACGCAGGACTTTCCCTCTGCAAGTGGGAATAATGCCTTAATCTCCAGAAAGTGCAGGTTCGATAGGCTTGTGACATATTTATATTAAAATACAATTTGGTCTGACCTGTCAAAAACAGTTATGCATATTATCCAAACACAGAAAACGGAGGGTTTTTCTTTTCTTCCGTTTTCATTCTCGACCAAATGTGAAGGTCAGCTCTCCGTCGCACCCCGCTGGCTCGCTGCCAGTCCCGCGTTCACCATCCGGAGTCTTGAACTTACACGGTTTTATTTTCTATGTGGGAAACATAACTTGTCATCCCCACAAACATGGAACAAGGCCTTCAAAATGTCTCGCAGGCACCTCATCTGTCCTACATTGTGGAGATACGGCTCCTGCTTTATTTATTTTAACTCAAACATAGTTTGGAAGAAAAGTGGGTTAAAATGCCAGAGGTTATTTGCTATGTTCTCTTGCCCTTATTCAAAAAGCATGCAGTAGTAAATAAAAATAGACATAAAAGCTCAATATTGGAACCATGAAATGATCTATCCGCAAACATGAAAATAAAAAGCACATGCCTTTTCAGTAGAGATTAAAGTAACTTTCTTGTGGGGAATAATTTCCAGCATTTGTGTGTTTTGCTCTGACTCATGCACATATTTGATCCCTGCTTGCAAAATGTTAAACTTCAACTTCAACAACTACATACAGAGCACTTGTTTTCCATTGTGAAACACCAACTACAACTGTCAAAAAAAACAATGTGTCTTCGCTAATTACCTCGTATGAGATTTAGTGCTTTATTCAGAGTGATCTGGATGTGTGATTTACACTGGCAATCGATGCCATATGACTCTTTCACACCCACTTAATTGAATTACAGTTTCGATGACTGATTTGTTTTATAAAATTACTTTGAAGCGCATCTCTGTATAAAAGACAAACTGATTAAACTAATGCGTAAATTCGTGTTAATATTCACTCTGGGGTTTTGCTCATGCCAAACAGTGTTTTATTTGTCATTATCAGTATAGGAAAATACTGCAGCATCTTAACAAGATTCTCAATGTATTTACCCAATCAGCTCATCAGTCCATTCCTTTGTGCAAATTATTATTATTATTATTAGAGTCATTAAATTGCGCGCTAATCCGAACACACTTGATTGAAGGAGTATAATCCCCTTTGTGACATGATTTTAATGAAATAAATGATATTATGTTAGAATAAATAATGTGTATCTTAGTGTATTTAAAGTAAAATAGTAGTCTATAGTCAACAGGTGTTTTTGCTGTAACATGATCACTAACTGAAGGTCACAATTTGCCTGTCTTTTTATTTTTTTACTAGAGACTGTAATGTAACATTTACGCATAACACTCATCGTTTTGTATTCCTCCCCTTAGGTGTATCACCGTGTCTTCTGCAGTGGTCTGAGCCGAGATGGGGAGCAAAGCCCTGCACGCTCCGATCCCCCTGCACCCGGCCCTCCAGCTCACAAACTACTCCTTCCTGCAGGCCGTCAACACTTTCCCTGCGGACCAGCTGCAGGGACTGTATGGCCTCAGCGCTGTGCAAACCATGCACATGAACCACTGGACTCTTGGTTACCCGCACATCCAAGGACTGAGGTCGACGATCACAGAGATGGCAGCCGCCCAGGGTCTGATGGACCCCAGGATTCCCTTCCCAGGGTTACCTTTCACAACCGCAGCGCAGCTCTTCCATCCAAAACAAGCCGCTGTTGCGCACGGCATCCCCTCGCTGCACAAGGACAGGCCGAGGTTTGACTTCGCCAACCTGGCCCTCGCTGCCACTCAGGAGGACCCGCCGAAAGCTGCGGATCTGGCGAAGTTGGCGTCGGGACTAGGGGGGAACCATCTCCGAGCTGAGCAAGCTATCCCCGGACAGAAAGCCCACCCGGGGCAGGCTCCCATCCAAGACTAAAAAGGAATTTATTTGCAAGTTCTGCGGCAGGCATTTCACCAAGTCATACAACCTCCTCATCCACGAGAGGACCCACACAGATGAACGGCCCTATACCTGTGATATTTGCCACAAGGCATTTAGAAGGCAAGACCATCTCAGAGACCACAGGTAAGACTTTATTTTTTTTAATTTTTAGCAGATACTTTGCTAATTACGCTCAGGGTTAGGAGGAGGTATAAATTCCCCGCAATATTTCTGATTTTGCACGTGATTTAAATCATAAATATGTGTATTTAACCAAACAACATCTTCAGGGCTTGCAATTAAAAATGTATATCCATAATCTTGCATCCTGGCTGTACCCAGAGTTTTCTCCATGAGGGCGCTAAAGCACTTTTACGCATTAAGTTGGACGCTTATAAGTTGCACAGTAGAGATTTTTCGCCCTGTGACTCTGGGGTTTATAACAGCTACAAGCGATTCCATGCTTGAGCAGACATTTGATTAAGTGTTATTTCTGTTTTACAGATACATCCACTCCAAGGAAAAACCATTCAAATGTCAAGAATGTGGGAAGGGATTCTGTCAGTCTCGAACTCTAGCCGTCCATAAAACCTTACATATGCAGGTAAGCTGGAAATATTAACAGACACCGTGCTTTTATCCTCACTAAACTATGTGACACGTCATAATCATAATTCACCTATAATGCAATGCAATAATGTGTCTACTGCATGCATGGGGCTCACAGTCTCCTAAAAATAATTGGCCAGTTACTATATTAAAACAAAAATGTGAGTAAGAGACACACATACAATTTATGTGAAAATGTGTGCAAATCCATAATATAGTTTAACTGAGACAAAAGTGGATTTATGTAGATGAATGATAATTTATATAGACGTTCTATACAATTAAAGGGAATAATCCTTTGCTTGCTTTAAATCTAAACAGGAATCTCCCCACAAATGCCCCACATGCGGAAGAACCTTTAATCAAAGAAGTAACCTGAAAACTCACCTTCTCACCCATACAGACATCAAGCCCTACAGCTGTGGCCGCTGCGGAAAGGTGTTTCGGCGCAACTGTGACTTGCGACGGCACAGTTTGACGCACAGCCCACATCAGGACTACTAGCCTGGACAGACTAACAAAATAACAATGGACAAAACGCGGGAAGACAAGCCACCGACTGTTTTTGTTCAAAGACAATCTCCAAATCAGGACACGTTTACTGGCGCACAGTTTAGAGTGGGATTTGGTTGCATCTCAAGTGGGACAACAGCGGAGCCATGGCCATGTCCGGCTTTCACACCACCTGTAAATATCAAGACCATGTACATAATGTTGCTTTTTTATTTTATTTTTCTGATCTTGAAATGATAAAGTTGTCAACAAGCAGTCATAAGTTTAAAGTATGTTAAATTGTATTTTAGAAATAAATACTTCCATGATACATTTGCATTTGCTCTGTCTTTATTCCAAGTTCCCCATGCTGATACGAGACACGTTGTTAAAGCCCAAAAGCAAAATAGAGATGAAACCGTTTATCGTGGCCATCAAATTAATAGTCTATATGTTTACAACCAGGAGGCAGGGAGAGCTTAGTGTGGCTTTTTATAGCAGACCATGCAGCAGATGTGAGTTAGCAGCTATAGGGAGCATGAAAAGTCTTCCAGGACAGACAGGAATGTCTTAAAATGCAGAATCATCTTTGTCTTTTTGAGTGATAATTGATTATGCAGCCTTATTTTTTAATAAAATGATAATCATATAATGATTAGCCTATTACACAGAATTATTTTTTGTAAGAAACAGAAGGATTAAGCTCCGTTATTCCCTATTATCTTCCATGTTATTAATATTCTATTAGCCGCATTAGCAGCAGCCATATCACGTCTTTATCTACATCACCTCTGATATCATAATCCACTTACAAAGCGACAGAAAGCCTCACCAGAGCAAGGGAAGCAATTTAATAAATACTGTCCACAGATTATGTTTGGGGAACTTATCAAGGTGAATTCATTCATCTCTTTTACACTACAAACACAAATACAACTGATTTGTTCCTGTTTGTGGCCCTGTCTCAGACCCCACACCAACATACAGTTTATTTATTGAGCACATTCATAATTTAGCCTATAATAACACCATGCTACTATGAGGAGACGTAGCAGCCTATAATTCGATTCTGCAAATCAAAGCTGAGTCTATTTGAGCTCAGTCATTGTTCCGTTGATAAATACACACAGAATACTCACTGTACCGATTTAAAAAGAAATAGTGGGCGTTTGTGATTTAACCCGGTTTAACCCTGGTGTTGTCTTCCCGTCAACCATGAAAACAAGGTATCGCTTTTTCTAACATTTTTGTCACTTTTTCAATGTTGTGGGTGCTTTTAAAAAAAATGTTTTTTCCAAAGTTATTTGATATTCCTGATGTTGATATTTCCAGCTTATTTCGAAGGGCCATTTTTTGGGATGAAAAAACTGAAAATGGGTCAAATTGGACCCGAGGACAACATGACGGTTAACAGTTTTTTGATGAAAATAAAAATCCAAGATTTGGATTTTATCCAACTAACCTTCGTTCGGCCACAGTCGGATCAAAATGCGCTTGAATATTAACCATCTGAGCTATGCCCTGTGCAGAATAAGGTGATCTATAATATAATATTTTTATAATTCAGTGAAGACAAATACGATTCTTTCCCTCTGACTCCTATACAGCCCTCTGCCTCTCTGTGTTACTTGGCCTTCAGGCCTGTTGTTTCAGGATTTCACCACTGAAGACTCGTTTAAAAACCTAATTTTCACCTGACAGTGCAATTAATTGCTTAAAAAAAGCATTTATATTTAATGGGCTCTAAAGGGTCTGGAATTAGGGGTTACAGTAACAACAGGCGATTTAAAACAGCGCTCGGTGCTGCTGGAAGGCCATTAACTAAGGCCCATTATTACGCACTGCAGGCTTTTCCTAATGGTTTCTAAATGGAAAGGCAATGCAACGTCTCCAGTAAGCTACTATTCATAAAACAAAAACTGAGCTTCTTAATAATCATCCTGGAGGAAAAAGCATACTCATCACTAAATAAAAACTTAAACAATACCTAAAATATAAAAAGATGGATGAGGTACACGCAATTATAATAATAATAATGATGATGATGAGGGTGATATAATAACCTGGGGATTTATTGTTTTATTTACACAAACGACTTCTAAACACTAGATTTAAATTTATAGTATCGTGTGGTTAAATCATGTAATTGTAGTTAGTATAATCAACTAAAAGAAACGAAACCAATTTCTAAATATGTCTTCATCTTAAAATGCTAATTGTGACAAGTTAGTAACTGATGTGGTCAACATGAATGTGTATGAGAAAGATATTTTTTTAAATATTAATATTTGGGCTTTTCTGCCTTTTATTTTTGGCAAGACAGATAGTTGATAAAGAGGGAGACATGCAGCAAATCATCCCAGGTGAGATTCGAACCCTTGACCTATGCGTCGACGTATACACCTCTCAGTTCATGTGCGCCCGCACTACCGCTGAACCAACCTGGCCACATGATATCCAATTAAAAACAAATACTTTTTAATGAGTCCTCTCACAAGTGAACTAAACTTTGTTGGTCTACATTTTACATCTAATTTATTTTTGGCTTTTCTGAATAAAGTTTTTATTTCATGTGTTAAGACATGGAGGCAAGATTACCAAGATAGTCTTTTTTGTTTTAGCTCAAATGTATTGCGTTAATGGAAAAAGGCTACTGTCCTTGAAATCGTTGGGGGTGTTATCTAACAACAGAACAAAGTTTGCGTCGTTATTTTATTTATTAGCCTACTGGCTACACCAAAGAATGCCACACTGGGTCAATGACCTAACTATATTGTGCCTGCTATAGGTGTAGCCCATAGATAACATGAAATCATGTAGGCCTGCTTTCTTCGTCACTTAAAGGCACACGGGCCTGAATAGACTGTAGAATAATGACAGAAATGGTGAGTGCGCGCTCTACACGCACACATTGTCTCGCACGCACACGGTTGGCAAAGAGTGGACAGACACATGGTGAGCTTCACCGGTGACCGGGCCATGTGGACTGTGTACTCAGGAAGCTTTATCTAACTGACAGGGAGAGGCTGCTCTGACTTCATATGATGTCCGTATGACCCTCTGCGGACTCTGACAGACATCCATTTTTTTTTTCAGCCACAGTGCCTGTAATGCCCCTAAAAAGTCCATAAAATGCCCCAAAACTCGCTTTGAATCAATACTGACATCAATTATACCGGGACTTATAACTCTAATCTTCTAGGTGTATTTGTTTCAGCAGATTGAGACTTATTTGTGAGCTCTAATTAGTCATTTAAAATGTTGTCTAGCTATTCAAAACATCAACTAGCAGGTGCATTTGGCAGCAAGTCACAAACTGCAGGTACAAAAAGTGTTAGAGATTTGACAGTGGCACAAAGAAATTACAGGCGTGTACAAGTTTGAAGTAAAGATGGAGTCAAACTCTGTCTTTCTCTCCGATATTAGGCCTATATTTATCCAAGCCAGGTTTTGACTCCAAGACCAACACCACGAATGGCAAATATAGGCAAATTTAGTTTTGATTGTTTTGTTAACTTTGGAATTCATTGTCATAGAATGTGCTACTGTATTTTAATTAGGCTGTACGTATGTGCCTATTATTCCAATAACGCATCTGTAAATTTCAGTACGCCTGCAGTTGCATATGTTAACATCATGACAATGCATGTCATATTTTAAATTAGATCAGCCCCACAATAAACTGTGTAAAAACCAGACATCCTTTTATAGGCTTCTTTATTTCCATTGACGTTTCCATCTCTTTCTCTCTCTGAAGATAATCTCTGTTCTTGAAATGAAACCCATGTAGCCTAAAAGTAGGACTTTAAAAAACATGGTGAGATTCCTCGGCCTTGTAATCTTAATGTAAGTGCTAAGGGCGTGCGAAAGAAATGACGAATATTACGTATAGTGATGCATTTTTGTTCTGCTCGTAAATCCCAATACCAAGAGCTTGGTTAGCGTGACTACAAGCACACGGTGATTGTAAATATTGATAAATGTAACTTTGAAATACCAGCTATGTACTGCCTTCTGTTTTTAAAGCAACTGGCATTACGGTACCAGGTGCTGCAGTAACCGATTTAGGACCACAGATCGCCTATATACACATAACTATGGGAAGAGATAATGTGCATCAGGCAAGTTGCTTGATGTTCTCATAGATTTCTTTTTAGCGAACTCCGAAGTCAGATCCTCTGA